>CM046879.1:464976481-466279213 GCA_025667525.1 Glebionis coronaria
TAGTAGTTGACATCTCCGCGGATCCTCAAGTTCCTCTAATTTTAGGTCGATCATTTAGACACTTCGAGATCGCTTATCGATGTTCATGCGAGAACTATCACTTTGAGATTCAACGAAGAGGAACTTGTTATAAACGCTACTCAAAACTCGAAACCTTCTCATGTTTATGCAATCGCTACCATCAATCACATTGACATCGTTGATGTGGTTTGCGATGAGTTTTCACAAGAAGTGTTAGGTTTTTCCGATAGCTCGTCAAGTGGCAATCCCACTATTTTGGATCCGATTCTTGCTAATTCTACACCAAATCTCACTCCATTACAAGGAGGCGATTTCACTTCAAATGAAATCGACAATGAAGATGAGGTGTTGATTAGTAATGATACTTCTATTCCACCATTTCTTTCGCCGATGGAAGTTATGAGTGTTGAACCAAAATCTTCAATCGAGGAACCACCTATCCTTGAATTGAAAGATCTTCCTTCTCACCTTGAATATGCATTCTTGGAAGGTGATGACAAGTTACCGGTTATTATTGCAAAAGGTCTTGCTAATAATGAAAAAACCGAGCTCTTGAAAGTTCTTAAGGCTCATAAAGGGGCAATTGCGTGGAAAATATCCGACATTAAGGGTATTGACCCAAAATTTTGTACTCACAAGATTTTAATAGAGGAGGACTACAAACCCGCAATTCAAAGTCAAAGAAGGGTGAATCCCAAAATTCACGATGTCATTAAAAAGGAGGTCCTTAAACTCCTTGACGCGGGAATGATTTATCCTATATCCGATAGCCCATGGGTGAGCCCAATCCATTGTGTCCCTAAAAAGGGAGGAATGACCGTTGTGCCTAATGAAAACAACGAGTTAATTCCCACTCGTGTTGTGACCGGTTGGAGGGTGTGTATTGACTACCGAAAGTTAAATGACGCCACTCGTAAAGACCACTTTATTTTGCCCTTAATGGATCAAATGTTGGAGCGACTTGCGGGAAATGAATTCTATTGCTTTTTAGATGGTTTTTCCGGTTACTTTCAAATCCCTATCGACCCTCGTGATCAAGAGAAGACTATGTTTATGTGTCCTTATGGAATGTTCGCTTATCGTAGGATGCCTTTCGGACTTTGTAATGCACCCGGCACGTTTCAACGGTGTATGATGGCTATTTTTCACGATATGATCGAGAAGTCGATGGAAGTATTTATGGATGACTTCTCGGTGTTTGGTAATTCGTTCACGTCATGTTTATCTAATCTCGAGCAAATGTTAAAACGTTGTGAAGAAACCAATCTTGTGCTTAATTGGGAGAAATGTCATTTCATGTGTAAACAAGGAATAGTCTTAGGACATAAGGTGTCGAAGGCAGGGATTGAGGTCGATAAAGCTAAGGTAGACGTCGTCGCCAAGTTACCTCATCCCAAAACCGTTAAGGGGGTTAGGAGTTTCCTAGGCCACGCGGGCTTTTATTGTCGTTTCATCAAGGACTTTTCGAAGATTTCTCGTCCTATGACACACCTTCTCGAGAAGGATGCTCCTTTTAACTTTAATGAGGATTGTGTTAAGGCTTTCGAAACTCTAAAAAGGAAACTTACCGAAGCTCCCATTCTTGTTGCTCCTAATTGGGAATTACCCTTTGAAATCATGTGCGATGCAAGTGATTATGCTATAGGGGCCGTCTTAGGGCAACGTTATGACAAGCATTTTCGTCCTATCCACTATGCTAGTAAGACGATGACCGAGGCTCAATTAAAGTACACCACAACGGAAAAGGAATTCCTTGCCATGGTCTATGCTTTTGAGAAATTCCGACCTTATCTCGTCTTGACTAAAAGCATCGTGTATACCGACCATTCGGCTATCAAGTATCTCTTAGCTAAGCAAGATGCTAAGCCAAGATTGCTTCGTTGGATGCTCCTCCTCCAAGAATTTGATGTCACCGTGCTTGACAAAAAAGGAGCCGAGAATCTAGCGGCCGATCATCTCTCTCGTCTAGAAGATCCTCACAAAGATGTTTTCGAGAACAAGGAAATTACCGAAACATTTCCTCTTGAGACTCTCGGTGTAGTGAATTCTAAAGACACCACCCCATGGTTTGCCGACATTGCAAATTACCATGCGGGCAATTTCATAATCAAGGGTATGACGACACAACAAAAACGAAAATTCTTTTGTGACGTCAAGTTCTATTTTTGGGACGGCCCTTATCTCTTTCGGATTTGTGCGGATCAACTCGTTCGACGTTGTGTGTTTGGTGCCGAAGCTTCTAATATCCTTAGAGCTTGTCACGAGGGACCCACGGGTGGTCACCACGGTGCTAATCTCACGGCTAAGAAAGTGTTCGATGCCGGTTTCTTTTGGCCTTCTATCTATCGTGATGCACACGCACTTGTAAAGTCGTGTGATTCGTGCCAACGTCAAGGAAAATCGTCTCAACGTGATGAAATGCCGCAAAACATAATTCAAGTATGTGAGATTTTCGACATATGGGGAATAGACTTTATGGGGCCGTTCCCATCGTCTCATGGCAACAAATATATCCTCGTCGCGGTGGACTACCTTTCTAAGTGGGTGGAAGCTAAGGCTTTGCCTACTAATGATGCTCGTGTGGTAGTGAATTTTTTGAAGCAACTATTCTCTCGGTTCGGAACCCCTCGTGCTATTATAAGCGATCGTGGAACCCATTTTTGTAATGACCAATTCGAAAAGGTTCTAAAGAAATATGGAGTTACTCATCGTCTTTCTACGGCTTATCACCCGCAAACGAGTGGGAAAGTCGAGGTTTCGAACCGAGCTTTGAAGAGGATTTTAGAGAGGTCAATTGGAGAAAAACGTGCTTCATGGTCCGACAAACTCGATGACGCTTTATGGGCCTTTAGGACCGCTTATAAGACACCTATCGGTTGCACTCCTTATAAGTTAGTCTATGGGAAGAATTATCATTTGCCCATTGAGTTGGAGCATAAGGCATATTGGGCCCTTAAGCATGCAAATTTTGACTTGAAGACCGCGGGAGATCACCGGAAAATACAATTAAATGAATTGGATGAATTAAGGGATAATGCTTATGAAAATTCATTAATTTTTAAAGAAAAGACTAAAAAGTTTCATGATTCAAAGATTAAAAACCGGGTTTTTAACGTTGGTGATCAAGTGTTGCTTTTTAACTCTCGTCTTAAGATATTTTACGGGAAATTGAAATCTCGTTGGTCGGGTTCGTTCACCATTACACAAGTGTTTCCATATGGGACCATTGAGCTAGCTCAAGATGATGGTCCTAATTTCATGGTGAATGGACATAGGCTTAAGCACTACTTTGGTGGGGAAATTCCTTCAATGGTTGCCCCCGACCAAGACACATTCCCCAATGATAATTAGCATTGAGGGGATCGAGTCGAGCTCATGACTCGGTAATCAAAAACGAGGTGCCTCGTGGGGGAGATCCCATGCTTATCTTTTATGCTCACTATTCACTAATAAGGGGACTTGTACCCTTTCAACTCGTTGTCTCGTGGTTGTTTGTGATTGTGTTATCTAGATCATCATCATCATCTACGAATGAAGACTCTCGTGTTCGTTTACGTGAGCCTCCATCGTTCGTTTGAAGAAGTTTTTCACGGATCCATGACATATCCTTTATTGTTCTAACAATTATCTTTTAGCATACTTAATAAACGGCTTTAGATATATTGTTGATCACCCTTTCCATGCTAGATCCTAAGCATTCGATTCTTCGTCTCTAGTATGGGGGTGCTCCACCTTTAGACTCGAAACATTGAGGACAATGTTTACTTTTAGTATGGGGGGGTGAATAGGTACTTGCTTTGCTACGCCCTCACGCTTTCCAATTTTCAATGTTTTGTTTTGCTAATAAGGCTAAAAATGGCCAAATTTTAAAAATTTTCTTAGTTTTCATAAGTGTTTTTAAGACACGAATGTATATTTTCCGTTGGGTAGAATAAGAGTTAATTTTTGACTTGATAGCATTTGGAGCCATTTACATTCCTTAACCCGCTCAATTCAAGTTTTGCTAGACTTTTATATAGGGAGCTTTAAAACGCGAAAGTCTTAATTCATTCGGGTTAAGAACAAGAACTTTTCGCAAGTTCCTATAATTGATTCTAGAAAGTCACTTATCAAGGGAACTTTATAACGCATTCTCTAAACTTGAAAAAGTCCAAGAAAGTGCAAGATCCTATAGGTGGCTTGAAAACCCAAAACTTTGATTTGATATAGTCTTAATGAAAGCTAATCCAAATTTGGCTTAATTTTGACTTGCATGGCTAAGTATTCACGAGTCTCTTTAATTAGAGGTCTTTATATAGTGAAGAACGAGAAATGATAGAGTTAGACAAGTGATCATGCTAAACGTAGAACATGAAAGTGTTCTTTCAAAAACTCATATGTTTTTAATTGTGGCTTTTTCTTCCCATAAGATCAATGCATTAGGAATAAATCATAATTGCAATAAGGAAGGTCGTACGATTTGAAAGGTTACTTAGCCTCTAGCGCAAGATCGTTTAAAAGTTGCTCGGGGTTGAATAGAGTTCATAGCCAAGGCATAACTTATTGAAGCGGGACGCGAAGATTGGCGATTATCCAAAAAGGCCCTAACAAGGCATGAGGAGCTCTATTTTTGCTAAAGATCCAAGATGATGTGAAGTATCATTATTCCTAAATCAATATGAAGAATCGAGACACGCGACCAGAAGTAATTACTCCCCTAAAGATCATGGAGAAAGTCTATCCAAAAAGACACTAACAAGGTATGAGGATAAATATATCCAAGTCCGAAAAGGAGGCGGATCGTTGTATATCAAAATCCAAAGTAAAGATTGAAGAAAAATGATGAAGTCGTGGTCCAATACGAAGAATCTCTCAAAAATGTCAAGTGAAGAAATTCCAAATATATGAAGAGAAGACCATAATTTCAAGAACGTCTTCCCAAGATTTGAAGTATGAAGTACATGCCAAATATCGGTCCGAGAAAGGTCTCAAATCGTGAAACGAGTTATGCCAAGATATGAACTTAAGGAGATACACGAGAAGCCGTTTTAAAAGATTTTGTCCTTCGGCTAACTATTGATCAAATCGTGCTACTTTGCTTTCGGACTAATAACTACTCAAATAAGTCAATATGAATCACTTGTGATCCATGACAAATAGATAAAAAATGCTAGTAACCCATTTCCTTTTATAATAACTAGGATTGCGGGGAGAAAAAGTATTACACAATTTGGACATATGAGTAGTGTTAGCATTGTGACTTGTACCAACAATGATCTTGTTTTTGCACTTAGCATGGAATGTATAAAAATCAAGGATGACGAAGTTTACTCTAAGGGACATTTACTTGTTTCTATTCTTTGACCCTAAAAAGTCACTTTTTGTGATGAAAATCATACGTTATGTCTTTACACATCTTCGTAGTATATTGCAAGTCTTTTTACTCTTCAATAAAGGTTAATAAAAATTGAACTTTGGTGATGCTTAGATACTTTATTCTAGCATTGCGTGAGGGCACGGCAATGGCTTAGTATGGGGGAGTGATGAGATGGCATTTATACATGATCTCATCGTTCTTTTCGGGCTTTTAATGCATAAAAATGTCATAAAATACCATATATATGCTTGTGTTTGTTTACTTGTGTATTTTAGGTATGGATATCGTGAAAAAGACAAAAGATCACAAGTTACAAGGAAAAACGAACACGAGAAACGAAGCCGTACAAAGAACCGGGCCCTAATCATGGAATTCTCAACAAATACCCTTGAAGACTTGAAGACAAACAAGATTGATCCTCATTTATTGAAGAAATGACACTTAAAACCCTTGTATATTCATAATTACAAGTTTGGTCCCTTAAGTTTGTCAAAATTACACAAATGGTCCTTCAACTTTGAAGAAATGGCAAGAATAGTCCCTCAACAAATCAAAGTTGCCAATAATGGTCCCTCATAAAGTCAAAGATACAATGAAGACCTTTGAAGATCAAGAATGTTCAAGATCAGTCCTTGAAATATCTCAAAATGGCAAATGTAACCCTTGAAACACTTTTTATAAAGTTTTGTGCCAAAATTGCCAAGTGATGAAAGTTGTTACAAGTTAAATTGGGCGCTGATAGAAGTTTAACCACAAATGCCAAAAGAAAGGAAAGAGGAGGGCTAAACTTGTGCATTTGAAACATTCAAACACGTTTTTGCGCCAAACACTTCTCAATCCACCAAAAACGGATCAAAAAGGGTATTGTTTACCTTTTCACCACCCAAATTTTACACCACTTAAATCAAAGGGTAATTTTCAATTACCTTGACACACACTTAATTCACACGCCCAGAAACCCTTCCCAACCTTAAAACACTCATTCCCACTCACAATGGACCCCACCCCCAAATACCCGTCCACCAATCATGTGACAACTTAACCTCCAAGTCATCCTATGTGGCAAAATCAACAGCCAAGAACCTTAGCTTCATCCTAAAGCTAAAATGAACGTCCTTGATCACTTTGGACAGCTCACACCAAAGAATTATCTAGAAGACCTCAAGGGCACATTTGGGAATTCAGTTCTAGGGTTTATGAATAGTGTTAGCCAGGCATTTGCCTATAAAAGGAGACCTCAACATGTGAGAGTCCAGTTGTTCCAGATTTTAGCTTTTAATCTTTGTAATTCCTTTTTATGAAATAAAGTTTGGATTTATTAAAATTTTGAGTTCTAATCTTTTATTTATAAAAGTTTGGTGTTTGAGAAGCTAAAATCTGAGTTCCATTTATATGTTTGAAGGTTTTTGAGGCAAGGTTTTAGTTGATAAAGCTTGGGTTTCAAAAATCAGAAAGTTGGCATTATTTTTTATCTCATTTTGTGTTTGTTCATCTTAGCAGCATTGGAAGCTGGTACTTGTTTTGCTAGTACCTCAGCTCAAACAATCCAGGGCCTGGATGTAGGTCTTGGAGGTTTGCACCTTCTTCCCTTTTCATTTTCTCTTTAAGTTTCTGAATATTTGTGATTTTTGTGGATTTGTGCTTGAATCTGTGATATTGTGGTTGTTTATTGTTGATTTGGCTTTGTTTGATGTTAATGAGGTGTTACTGATCTGATTTGTGGGTTGAATCTTCATAAGTCTTTGAAAATTTGTGAAATCAAGTTTTTAAAGGGTGTTTGGGATTACTGCATAAATTAGATTTGTGGTTTGTTAAGTGCTTGTGTGTTGTTTACAAGTATTGGTATCTGTTATTTGGGAGCATATGTTCATCTGTTTGCAGGTTTTGAGGCTTTGAACACATTGATTCATAGATTGGCTATAAAATCTTCATAACTTGGTTAAATTGGCTAGGATTTTGAGGACACCTAGATCTAAGCATAGGTTAAGGGTAACAAGTGCTAAATCTTAGTTAATCACACCAGGGTAGAAGGATTTGAGGCTTGAAATTGGATCAAGTGTCAAGTATATCAGCAAACTGTTTCTGCATATTGTTCATTGTTCATCAGTAACTTTTTGTGCTTTGATCTTGCTATTTACTTTGATTTAGTGTTTGATTCTTGTTGTTTTGTGTTTATTGTTAGTTTATATTGCTTGTGTGTGCACCTGGTTAAGTTTGGTTGGCTTATTTTGCTTAAATCTGCTTATTAAGTGCTTAACTGCTTATTTGCATATCTGGAGCATATCCGTGGACTGTTTGGCTTATTGTGGCTTATTGTGTGGATCATTTTGTGATTTTATTGTTGCTATTGACTCCTTGTGGTTCACTGATCACAAGGGTGCCTTTGTTTCCAATTGAATCAAACCAGAACTCTCAAATAAGCTTGGTCAAATAGTCAAAGCAGTGGGAACTCCTTTCCCCTGCTGGTTACCACTGCTAGTGCAATTTTGGTGTCAGCTTATCAATAAGCTATAATAGCTTATTTTAACCAGCAACAACTTTGTTTTTGTAATAGGTGCTCATATTTTGACCCATTTGTTCATCCTGGAGCATTTGGGTGGTTGACTTTTAGGTTTGACTAGAAAACCAACTCCTTTGACTTTTACATAAGTTCATTTGTGCTTATTCTGGCTTATTGGTTGTGCTTATTGGATTTTTGTTGATTGATATTGCTTATTGAGTCCATTTGAAAGCTTTTGCAAGTTGAATCAGTTTCTGAGGTTCAGTATTTCTCAAAAACTACTATTTTGTCGTTTTGTGGATTTTTGCTTTTCTATTTTCTGGCTTATTGAGTGAGCTTATTGGAAATTTCTTTTGACAGATCTCTTAAGCATCCAAAAAGAGGGTTGTGTGTCAAATTAGAGCTTATGGCATTAGCTTATGGCTTAATGGGCTGAAAAGCCCAATAAGAATAAGCTTGGTGTTCAATAAGCTGTGATAAGCACATTTTCAGCTTTTGGGCCTTTAGAGTTTTGTTCTTAGAATTAAATTTTAAGTCAGATAGGGCTTTTCCAAGTCAATTGGGCCAAGTTTGACTTTTTGGGCCCAAAAGCCCATTTAGGTTGACTGTTTTTGGATTTGGCCCATTTGAGGGCCCATTAGGGGTATTTTGGTAATTTCACTTTCATTTTCTGATTATTTAGGTTAAAATAAACTAGTTTGCAAGTTTTTAGAATTTTTTATAATTTTTGGATTTTTAATATTATTTTATGGGTTTTGCTAACAGCAGCCCTATGGGTTTTTCTTAAGGCTGCCATTTGTATAAAATTACATTAAATGAACTGATTATTTCCATATTTATATGTATTTAAATATTATAAATATGGAATGTGTACTTAAACATGGAATGATTTATCATAATTAAATGTTGAATTATCAATTAAGTTATTTAAACATAGAAGGTTTTATATTAATTAAATGTTTAATTTTAATTATGGTAATCTTAAGAAAAACCCATAGGGCTGCTGTTAGCAAAACCCTTATTTTATTATTATTTTATTATTATTTTTAAAATTTCACATTTTCCAACTTTTTACATTTTTCTTAGGTTTAATACATTAAAATAGGAATTTAGCAACTTTTAGAATAATTTATCACTTTTAGATTAATTTTTATAATTATTTTAAGTTTTAATAGTTTTTAAATCATTTTAAATAGTTTTTATTAGTTTTAAAATCTCTAAAAATAGTTTTTAATCATTTTAGGTCATTTTAGAGGTTTATCAATTGAAAAATCTTTATTTGGGCTTTTCGATAATTTATTTGATTTTTAGGGCTTTAATTAGCATTTAAAAATTGAATATTTAATTATTTAAAAGGTTTGAAAAAGTTTTGATCATTGGTAAACTCTTAGTTTATTATTTTTGATTTTTGGTAAATTTTTGGTAATTTTTAGAATTTATTTTTATTTTTGTGGTTTTTAAGGTTCTACGTTTTAACTTTCTAATAGTGATTTTGTGTTCATTTTTATTTTTACGACTTCGTCATTTTCTCTTCTAATCCCCTTCTAAACCAAATATTAATCTCAAATCTTGTACATCTTAGTCACACACATATACCTCCTTGGGAAACGAACTTAATTGGGTCATTAACACTTGATTTTTCCTAAAATCATTTGTTCAATACTTACCGCTTTTACGCCTTTTTCCTAAAAGGTGTATTTTTACCACAATCAACATGTCTTTGAAAAATAAAGTAAAAATATTTTTGGATTTTCCTAGATTTTTCAATTTTTATGGTTTTTATATGGTTTTATATTTTTGTATTTTGCTTTTGTGGATAAAGATGTAAACAATATATACAGATGATCACCAAGGATATGGAGAATAGTTTACCATCACTATTCTTTCGCTTCATCTGTCAGTTCCTTAAGAGTCTCAGGCGAGAAGGTTCTCATTCCTAGCTTTTCGGCCAAAAATTCCATTCGAGCGCGATCTAAAGCCTTCGTGAAAATATCCGCCAATTGATACTCAGATCTGACAAAGTAAAGCTCGATTACTCCATTTTCCACTTGCTCCTTGATGAAGTGGTAGCGAATGTCAATGTGCTTCGACCGGGAGAATTGAACGTTGTTGCAGCATAAGGCAATTGCACTTTTGTTGTCGCGGTACATCGGAATTTTGTTGAAACCTAGACCATAGTCGGTTAATTGCGATATCATCCAAAGAATTTGAGCACAGCAACCGGACATAGCTATGTATTCTGCTTCCGTACTTGAAATTGCAGCGCTTTTCTGCCTTTTCGATGCCCAACTGATTAGTCGATCTCCTAGTAGTTGCAAAGTTCCACTCGTGCTACGCCTTGTATCTTGACAACCCGCGTGATCCACATTTGCATATGCCATAAGTGCTATCGAAGAGTCCTTCGAATACCAAAGTCCCCGATTAATGGTTCCTTTAAGATATCGAAAGATCCGTTTAATAGTAGCCAAGTGTAACTCAGTAGGCCAAGTTTGATACCGAGCACACATACATATAGCAAACTGAAGATCAGGTCGACTAGCTGTGATATACAGAAGAGTACCGATCATTCCATGATAAAGTGTCGGATCAACGGTAACTCCGTGTGGATCTGCATCAAGCTTAGTTCGTTCCACCATTGGAGTATCCACGGGATCGCAAGATTCCATCTTATACTTCTTTAGCGATTCAAGGGCATACTTGGATTGATTGATAAAGATGCCTCTGGGACTCTGAGATATCTGAAGACCTAAGAAGAATGATACCTTGCCCATCATTGACATCTTAAACTTGGAAGACATGAGTTTTCCAAACTCGTCAAATAAGGTTTGGGTCGAGGCTGCAAATATAATATCATCAACATATATTTGTACCATAATCATATCTTTACCTCGTTTCTGAATGAACAGCGTGGGATCCACCTTGCCTTTAGCGAAGCCTTGTGTAATGAGGAATTGTGACAATAGATCATACCATGCGCGAGGAGCTTGCTTCAGCCCATAGAGAGCCTTCTTAAGCTTGTACACATGATTAGGATAATTAGGATTCACAAAACCATCTGGTTGTTGAACATAGACCTCTTCCTTGATTTCACCATTAAGAAATGCCGTCTTCACATCCATCTGATAGACGATCATATTCATATGGGCTGCATAAGCGAGGAATAGTCTAATAGCTTCCAAACGGGCAACTGGTGCAAAGGATTCCATAAAGTCGATGCCCAATAATTACTTGTATCCACGAGCTACTAGTCGAGCTTTGTTTTTCAATATTCCGCCTAACTCATCGACTTTCACCTTGTAAACCCATTTCAAAGTGAGTAACTGCACTTGATCCGGGCATGGGACAAATTCCCATACTTCAAGACGTATAAATTCATTAAGTTCTTCTTGCATAGCTTCTATCCAACAGGATTGAGTAAAAGCTTCTTGCCATGTCTTAGGTTCAACTTCAGTGAGGAAAGCATCAAAATGACAAAACATTGCATTTTCTTGTAGCTGACTACGTGTGGATACCGGACGATTAGGGTCACCAATAATAGAATCTATAGGATGATCCTTTGTCCACTTTATGTCATGTTCACGAATCCGTGGATTGGAGTAAACTGTAGTAGGAGCTTCCTCTGAGGTGGACGACCCGGCTTGAGTAGGGTTGGGAATAGGTACACCAAACAATGGAAGTTCACGCATTTGAGCGAATTCCAAATCGTGATCATCATCATCCTCTTCATCATCAATAGGCATGACATGGGTAGTTGATTCGGGTGTTTGTTGAGAATTACTAGTTGATGGTATATCTTGACCAATTGTAGGTGCAGACGTATCTGATTGTGCTTCGGTTGCTGGAGCTACAACTTCGGTTACCAGAGCTATTACCTCAGGTTCTGGAGCAACAATACTTGGAGGAGTAAAGAATTCATCAAAGAACGGTTGAAACAACGTATCCCATTCAGTCCTAGAAGGTGGTGTAAATGATGATGAAGTAGGGTTGTTTGGGACAAGACCAGAACTAATGTTATTGGGTCCAATTTCCTGAAGTGCGGGTTCAGAGCTGCTTTGCTCAGAAGCCATTGCTGTCAGCTCATCAAAATCAACATTCATAGTTTCGAGGATCTTACGAGACTTACGATTGTAGATTCGGTATGCCTTCTTTGCGGGTGCGTAACCAATGAAAATACCAATATCAGCCTTTGGTTGAAGTTTTCCCAAATTGTCACCATCATTATTCGGATAGCAAAGAGAACCAAATACATGAAGATATGATAAATCTGGTACTTTTCCATGGAGAAGCTCATAAGGTGTTTTACCATGGCGTTTACGAATTAACGACCGGTTTTGGGTGTACACTGTTGTAGATACTGCTTCTGCCCATAAAAACAATGGAGCCTTTGCGTAAATTAACATCGTTCGAGCAGCTTCCATAAGTATGTGATTTCGCCTTTCAACGACACCGTTTTATTGTGGAGTGCGTGCAACGGATGATTCATGAGATATGCCAACTTCTTCATAATAATCACGCAAGATTTGATTCACAAATTTGGTTCCATTATCTGTACGAATGCGTCGGACAGTAGTGTTGAGACGCACTTGAATCATCTTGAGAAATCCGATGATGAATTTAGGTGCCTCATTTTTTGTTGTAAGAAATTTCACCCATGTAAACCGAGAGTAGTCATCTACAATTACGAGGATGTACTTTTTGCCACTAAGACTTTCAACACGCGTTGCCCACAAAGATCCATATGCAACAAATAAAGTTTCTCTTGGTTAGTGTCTTCAGTCTTGGGTTTGTATGATTTCTTGGTGCTTTTCCCCATTGTACACGCGGAACACAAATGATCCTTGTGAAATGAAAGTTTAGTAAGACCACGAACAAGTTCGTTTTTTGCCAAATGATTAATAGCGTCAAAGTTAAGGTGAGATAACCGTCGATGCCATAACCATGACTTAGTCTTCGATGCTTTGGAGAGAAGACATACGGGAGAAGCGGCCATCATGTCTTGTAGAGACAAAGTATACAAATTTTTCCCTCGAGTACCTTTTAATAAATCAACCCCTTCCAAATTACGAATGAAGCAGGTATGCTCTCGAAAAGCAACTTCTAGGTTTGCATCACAAAATTGTCCCATAGAAAATAAGTTGTGACCGAGACCTTCCACATAATACACTCTTGAAATAATAACATTCCCAATGTGATATTCACCATAACCCATTATCTTTGCAATATGATCATTTCCAAATCGAACCGTACCAAGAAACTTGATGACGAAATTTTTGAGCTGAGAGCGATCTCCGGTCATATGCTTGGAGCAACCAGAGTCCAAATACCAGAGAACAATTTGGACCACCTGTTTTCAATAACAACAGTAGACAATGCATTGGAAACTATTGGTTCCGGAGTGTTAGCAGATAGAGATATAAGATTATCAGAATTGCTAGCATTTATGAGACCCTTAGATATTCTGTGTTTTCTAATGTGAGTTTTAGCACTAACAGGTTTTACTGTTCCAACTTTCTTAGGTTTTGGATTATTCGCGGGCACTACAGTGGGAGTAGACCTATTTAAAGGGCACTTGGTTCCTACAGTAGTGTCAGTGGTCCTAGTTAAAGGACACGCTTGTGTTTTGGTAGCCTTGGTACTCCTAGTTAAAGGGAACGCTTTCTTCGCTTTAGTGGGAGTGATCCTAGTTAAAGGGCACATATTTCCTACTATAGTGAAAGTTCTACCAGTGGGACGCCACAACCAACCAACTTGGGTTAACACTTTCCCAGTCGGTTTCCATTCTAATCCATTTTTCCGGGCATTCATCTCATTCACATGGTCAATAAGGCAAGAATCATGACGACTAGAAAACATACATTCATTGCAATTCCAACATTTCAAATTAGAATTCATAGTAGGCTTAGAACGCTGCACAACCGCAGAGCCTTTAGGTTTAGCTACATGATTCTTTTTATTCAAAACAGAATTAACATTCCTAGGATAGGCTTCTACTTTCTTCTTCACTTGACTACTAGATGGGGGCAAGATCCTATCATTCTTCTTGTTTCTTTTAAGCTTAGATCTTTGAGCCTTAGTAGTGGTGCTTACTCCTGTAGAAGGCAACACAGGAATATTAGAAGCTGGTTTTGATTCCCACTTATCTTTAGGGACCAAATTTTGAGATGGTTTAGTCCTAGGGCCCTTATTAAATGGTGTGACGGCTATAAGGTTCCTTTTGATTGCACTAGAGGACGATGCTGAGACAGTGGCTGCGTTATCCACAACATTCTTACCTTTTATAGTACGAAGTGTTTCCTTTAACTCAGCCAAGGCCAGATTCTTATCACAAATTTGTTCCCTCGAATCAGATATTTCCATCGACTTTCGATTCAATTGTTCAATCAATGATTGATTCTGTGCAGTGGTATTAACACATGCGGGCTTTACTGAATCGAAGAGTCGTGTATCTTTCTGTTTTAAGTTATCAACTTTGGACAAAATCTTGGAAACTCGATTATCTAGATCAAGTTTAAAATTCTCAGCGGCCTCAAGTACGTTCACACAGTTAAGCTCCTTAGATTTCTCTATGTCTATCGGCAAAGATTTGGCAACTTTGTCACTTGGCTGACGCTGTTTTGATTGTATATTCAATTAAAAATTCTTTTCAAAGTTTGCATCATCGATATTAACACCTTTGAATGACGTTTCAAAGATTTCTTGAATAAATTGTTGCTTGCATTCAAGCGAAATACAATGTGTTTGAATCTCATCAAAACGTTTTGAAAGTGAAGAATATGAATCTTGAAGCTTTAAAAATTCAGCGTCAGATTCGTGACAAGTACTATCTACCACATTATCCACAGATTCAACATTATGCACAATAGAATCATTATCAACACTTTTATTCACACAGACGGAAACTATATCATGAGACATCACTTGCTTCAGAAGTTGATCATTTTGGCGAGAAACCCGTTCTATTTCAAGTAAACTGTTTTCATAAGCATCATCCATTTCATTGAAAATACGTTTAACTTCTTCTATTTCCAAACGCAAATCTTGATCAAGATTACTAAGACAAGCTTTAACATTCTTTACAAACGGAACAATTTCATCTCGGAACGCAGCTATAGTGTACCGTCGTACGTTCCAAAATGACCTTATCAAAATCGGCTAAGTGTTGGTGTACCGCGTTTAAGTTAACGGATGCCTTACTTACCGGTGGAATTAACTTTGTTAAATCCGTTTTGACAAGTGTAGGAGACGTACTAGGAGGGTTTTCATTTGACAAACATGGGGGCACAAGTACTGTTAGTTCAGCTAATTCCTTTTGTAAGCGAATACGTGTCTTTTTTAGAAAGTTGATCTTTATTATGCTTATCATAATCAATCGTATGGAATTTTGAAAACATTGTAAAATGAGTTTCTTCCGTAAGTGACTGTGTCTCCTCAGAACTACGAACATAAGGTGCTTCTTTCGATTTGCCAATTATGGTCATATCATAAAGATCGGGAATATATTCCTGAGCTTGTTTTGCATAACCGGGATTAGGTGGTAAATTTTGAAGACGCTTAAGTTCGAGTTCTTTAACTGATTTAGTTAAAAGATGAACCTTTTCTGTGAAAGCGTATTGTTTTAAAAGCTGTTGTTCCTTGAATTTAAGAAGTTTGGTAGCATTAATTTCTGATTCAAACTTTTTAGACTCGAGAGTTTCGAAATCCATTTTAAGTTTCTGAAAATCATTGACAACCGACTCTTTTGCTTTTAATTCATTGGAATTAGCTTTTAATGATTCTATTTCTTTCAAGTGTTCAATATTTTCAAAACAAAATTGGTCAAATTCAGAACATGTTATTTTCTCTGCTTGAGGGACCATTTCAAAAGTTTTGACCTTTTCTTTATGCAACGCAAGCTCAGCAGTTAGGGTGGAATTTGTATCTACGGATTATTTGAGAGCCATATGCATTTGATCAATAATATGTTTAGGCACCATGACCAAATCATGTTGAGCATAAGATTCCATACCCGTCGTAGCATTTGGTTGAGGTTCACTCAAATGTGTAGGATTGGGTACCACATCATTTGAGTTACTAGTTCCCGAATGCTGTTCGAGGTTGTCATTTTCATGCCCAACTTGATGTGGGTTATCATCATTACCAAGATTGGTTGTGGTGGGTACCTCACTGACGACATCAAAACCGTAGTGAGAGAGATTAGCAACGAGAGCAGCTTGGGCAGAGTGAATGTCATCACAGTCTGAATCATATGCGTCAAGATCATCTGCTTGATAAGCTGCATTAGAAGTGGAAACGACTGTAATGCCTTCAGTATCTGCTGCCCCTGGGTCTGCAAGAAATGCTAACTCCTCTGAATCCAAAATCTTTCCCTTAGACTGAGCATCAACCAAATACATTTTCTCACGAAACCACGCTTCATCCCTTCTCCTTTTCGGCTGAGTGCATTGCCTAGCCATATGACCTTGTCCTCGGCAATTGTAGCAAGTCACAAACTTTTGAGGACCAATGGGACTTCCATTTCCATTAGCTTGAGAATTCACATCTTGAGCATTCACAGTCCTTGTAGGAGGTCCATATGAATTTTGCCTTCCCTGAATAGGTTGCACTGTTACTTGACCATCTTGAACAGTAGCTTGTTGTCGGGGATTTGAAGAGGTGCGGAGCTGATTGTTTGTTGGTGGAAATCCTCTAGTTGCAACAAGTTTTCACAAGTAGGCAGTGAGATGGTTTAGAACATCAGCTAGCGTATCATTTGGAGTAAAGACCGGTGCTTGGATTGGTGGAAGTTCATTAGAGTAGAAAGCTTGTGCTGGTTGTGCTTCTATTGGAAAATATCCTTGCTGAGGAGTATAGCCCATTGGAGAAGTGTTGGCTTGTGATGGTGATGTCTGATATGGTGGTTGCTATGGAAAATATTGTTGATGAACACTTTGTTGAAATGCTTGCTGTGGCATCATTGGTGGTTGATAAGATGGTTGTTGTGGTTGCTGATAGGTGTGTGGTGGTGGTGGCTGCTGCAAGTATGATGGTTGTTGATAAGTATAAGCCATGTTTTGTTGAGAAGCATACATGAAAAGTGGATCATGAACTTGAGGTTTAGACAACCGAGCCTCGATCACATGGCATTCGTGTTGTTGAAGAAAAGCTTGAAGTTGATCCACATTGGTATTATGCAAGTCCTTAGCCAATTTAACATCCGTCACGTACTTTTTCCGTTCTGAAGGAAGAGTGTTCAAATACTTGGTGTTCAATTGAAACGTAGGAATTGCCATGCCATAGATATTTAGCTCATTCAACAATAGGGTGAATCTCAGATAGTAGTCATTGAGAGTCTCCCCTGGCACATAGGCAAACTTATCAAAAGTATCATAAAGCTTACACTCTCGTTTTTGTTTAGTTAATGAGGTGCCTTGCATTAGAACACGAATTCTATCCCATAACTCTTTGACAACTTTATGTTTACTGACGAGTTTGTAGACATCTGGAGGAAGGGCTTGGAGAATGATGTTTGTATCATACTTATCACATTTGTCTTGAATCTTCATATCTCCGGTCAATTCACCCGTTGTGCGAGGACGAGTAGTCGTACCTTCCGTCACTGTACCATAATCTAATGGTCCATTGAGCACCGATGCCCAAATGAGATGTCCATTCTCTTTGTTCAACATGTAAAGTTCCATTCGAGAAGTCCAATCCTCGTACATAGACTTCTCCAACATAGGTGGACGATTATCCGTACCCGAGAGGATGGACTTATCCGTAAGAGATGTATACTCCATGTCGATAAGTTAAGATTTACAAACGTTGATCGATCAATGAAAGAACGTAAATGTGTTTGTTGTTGTGTGTAGAAGCCGAGAAATAATGTTAAAATCCCCTAAATTATGTTCTCGATAAACCAAAAATTCCAAGATGAAATTGCACACAATTTGCAAAAACACGTTTTTGAAAAATCTTGGAATACTTGTTGTTCTATCGCAATGCCTAAAAGGAATGCTGTCGCAATGTCTAAAGGAATGTTGTCGCAATGTCTAAAAGGAATACGGTCGCAATGTTGTATCGCAATAAGTCCAATCGCAATAAATCCTATCACAATACTTCCAATCGCAATACCCTAATCGCAATACTCCAATCGCAATACTGTCGCAATACCCTGTCGCAATACCCCCTATCGCAATACCCTGTCGCAATACCCCCTGTCGCAATACCCTGTCGCAATACTCTGTCGCAATATCACAAAATGAACTCCAATCGCAATGTCAATCGCAATATGGATCGCAATCCAAAACCCTAGATATTGCGATGGGAGCTGTCGCAATAGTACAAGCAGTATATGAATTTTCCGCTTTTCTCGGACAAAACACACCAAATTCGAGATTTTAAGCCAAAAATGGATCCAAACACCCAAAAACTTTGTGTTTTTAGCCAAAGTAAATATACCAAATCTCTACCACAACTATGTAGAAGATTTGTATCAAGAAAAAACCATAAAAAACACAAAAAAAAAAATTGGACGTGGGTTTGTATAGATCAAAAAGCTACAAAAATCAAGAACACAAACACATAAACAATACAATCATCCCATGGCTCTTGATACCATTTGTAGGATATGTAAATCTTGCTTATGTTTTAGAGAGAGAAAGAGATAGATAGATGATGGAGTTCACACACTTCTAGAGAGAGAAAATGAAAGATTACTATGTGTAAATTATGAAAACCACCACCCTCTCCATCAAAGGAGAGGGTTTATATACCCAAGCCTTGTGATGGGCTTGGGCTTACAATGTTAGGTCGGCCTACACATGTTGTAGGCTAGGCTTGGCTTTGTTTGTTTAATAAATGTAAATAACTAAACTACGAGCTATTACATGGATTATTGTTGGAGTGACCGATCCTTTCTAATACGTAAAACGTATTTCCAACAATTAATCATGTATTTTCATGTTATACTGTCAGATGGTTCTCACATGCGAGCAGGAACAACTCAATGCAGCAGTCCAAGCTGCAATGCAAGCTATGCTTCCTCAGCTGAGGAACGAAATCAGGGCTGAGGTGCAGGCTGCCAACAATCAGCAGCAGCACCCAGTACCTCCTCCTCCTCCTCCAGCAACATCAGTCACATGGCTGGAGAGATTTAATAAGTTACGCCCTCGAGCTTTCGAGAGAACAGATAGCCCCGGTGAAGCTGAAAGCTGGTTGGCTCACATTGAGAAGATCTTCGATGCCATGGGCTGTGACCCCGTCTTCAAGTCGAGGTTGGGCTGCTACCGGTTCGAAGGTGATGTGTTAGCATGGTGGAAGGTACTGAAGCAGTCTGAGGGAGGTGATAATTGGGTGGCTGGTTTGACTTGGGCTCAGTTCAGGGATTCGGTGATGGGACAGTTCTTTCCCAAGGCTGAGTAAGACAAGCTGAAGAGAGAGTACCATGGAATCCGACAGAGAGCTGGGGAGAATAGCAATGAGTTCATGCAGCGCTTTCTTCGCTTGGCTTGTTTTCTTGGTGCAGCAGCAGGTACTCCCGAAGAGCAAGCACACCACTTCCGGTGGGCTCTGCGTAAATCGATCGCAAACAACTTGGTGTGTGCTACGTTCAACACAGTGGCACAAGTGGCCGATGCAACACGTAAGCTGGAGATGCTGCAAGAAAGAGAAGAGTTCCGAGAAGCAGTGAGACCCGATAATAGGTAAACATTCGTATTCAGCGGTGACAAAATCGTATTCTTTCAGTATATGTCAATAATTTCATATCTTTTAAACTGTATCTTCCAGGCAGAAGACTGGGGACCGGTCTCAGCCGGCTACTCAGCAACAGCCTACTCAGCCCAAGGGAAACGGTCAGACTCATGACCGTTCTGCTACGGATAGGCGTGGCGGTAATGATAATTATCGTAATAACGCTGGAAACTCCAACAGCAACAGGTCCTTATACTTACTCATTTTCTTATGATTACATGCTATAGTTCTTAATTCTGACACATTAGAGAATCTTCTACCAGGAATCATAGTAACGGGAGGGACCAGAACTAGAGAGTTTCACAGCCTAACCGTCCAGCAATCATTGGTATTCCATCTTACGAATTATCCGCATTGTCCTTTCTACCTATTATCATGTCTCATGTATATTGTTCTTATCAGGCTCTCAGCCAGCAAGGACGCCTGCTGGAGGATATACTCATCCTCTTTGCACTACCTGCAACCGTAGGCACCCAGGGCCATGTCGCCGCGACAGCGACGCATGCTTCAAGTGTGGTCTTCCTAGCCATCGCATGAAGGACTGCTGCAAGGTCGAGATGGAAGTCACATCGGGACATGCTGATACCAAGCCGCCTCCTACTAGTGGACGCGTTTACACGAAATCTCGCGATCAGGCCAACAAGTCTACAGGTACCATCACTGGAATCTTGTATATGTATGGTCAAGCTGCATGTGTTCTTTTTTACACGGGTGCTACTCACTCGGTCATTTCTACTGCTTATGCTAAGAATGTTAGGATACTCCCCATGCCACTAGAGAATATACTGAATATTTCCACGCCTTTAAGAGACTCTGTACGCATAACCCATGTGTACAAGAGCCTTCCCCTAGAGTTTGACGACAAGGTTTGTCCTGTTGACGCACTTTCGCTGGACATGAATGATTTTGACATGATATTGGGCATGGATTGGCTATCCAAGCATCATGCTACCATAGACTTCCATTCATATCGAGTCATCTTCGGTGATGTTAATGCACCAGAGTACATTCACAACGGGCTCGTACCCAGGAGGTCTGTACAAATCATATCAACCCTCCAAGCACGTGCATTACTTTCACATGGTTGCGAGGGCTATCTAGATATTGTTCATGACATGGATGTTGAATCTCCATCAATTCAGAATCAGCCGATAGTGTCAGAATTTCCAGATGTATTTCCAGAAGAACTTCTGGGCATACCACCTGCACGTGAAGTAGAATTTAACATCGAGCTCATCCCAGGAACTGAGCTGATATCCAAGGCTCCTTATCGCATGGCTCCCATAGAGTTGAAAGAGCTAAAGGATCAATTGCAAGAACTTCTGGAACGAGGCTTCATTCGACCAAGCGCATCTCCATGGGGCGCATCGGTCTTATTCGTTAAGAAGAAGGACGGCAGTATGCGTCTTTGCATAGACTATCGCGAGCTCAGCAAGATTACCATCAGGAATAGATATCCTCTACCACGCATAGACGATCTGTTTGACCAACTTCAGGGGGCTAAACATTTCTCCAACATTGATCTAAGGTCGGGTTATCATCAGCTACGGGTTAAGGAGCGGACATCGCCAAGACTGCTTTCTGTACACGCTATGGTTACTACGAATTTGTAGTCATGCCATTTGGCCTTACCAATGCTCCAGCAGTGTTCATGGATTTGATGAACAGAATCTTCCATGAATTTCTGGACAAGTTCGTCATTGTTTTCATTGACGACATCCTGATATTCTCTAAGTCCAAGGAGGAATACGAAGACCATCTTCGTACAGTATTACAGATTCTTCTCCAGAAGCAGTTGTATGCTAAATTCTCCAAGTGTGAGTTCTGGTTAGACAATGTGGCATTCTTAGATCACACTGTATCAGCAGAAGGAATCATGATGGATCCAGCAAAGGTTGAGGCTATTACCAAGTGGCCAAGACCTACATCAGCGACTGAAGTCCGCATTTTCCTAGGCTTAGCTGGTTACTACCGTAGGTTCGTGGAGAACTTTTCCCGTTTAGCACTACCATTGACCAAACTGATGCAGAAAGGGGAGAACTTCATCTGGACTGAAGAAAGAGAGAAGAGCTTTGAAAACCTAAAGCAGAAGTTAGTATCTGCACCGATTATTACTCTCCCATCTGGTACAGGTGGATTTCATATCTATATTGATGCATCAGGGAAGGGACTTGGTTGTGTTCTCATGCAACATGGGAAAGTAATCGCGTACGCTTCACGGCAGCTTAAGCCTTATGAGGAAAATTACCCTACGCATGACTTGGAACTTGCAGCAGTCGTGTTTGCATTGAAGAGATGGAGGCACTACTTGTATGGAGAATCATGCGACATTTTCACGGACCACAAGAGCTTGAAGTATATCTTCACTCAACGTGAATTGAACATGAGACAGAGGAGATGGTTAGAGTTGTTGAAGAATTATGACATTAATCTGCAGTATCATCCTGGCAAGGTGAATGTAGTGGCAGATGCACTTAGCAGAAAGTCTGGAATGATAAACGGCATTAAAATTGAGGAGGAAATTATAAGAGACTTGGAGCGACTAGACATTGAGATCTTGGTACGTGGATAGCACGGTTACTGGGCTAATCTTAGAGTAGAACCCGAGTTACTCTCTAGGATCAAGGAAGCTGAGAAAGATGATGGTGAAATATGGGCGATAATTCAGAATTTGGAGAAGCAGACAGAATTTTGAGTAGACGCAGATGGTATCTTATGGCAGGGCACGAGACTTTGTGTTCCTGATGATCAAGAACTTCGGGAAGCATTGTTAGCTGAGCCTCATAGATCCTCATTCTCTATTCATCCTGGTTCGACCAAGATGTACCATGACATCAAGCAATACTTTTGGTGGAGTGGTATGAAACAGGATGTTGCGACTTACGTCTCCAAATGTCTTACCTGCCAGCAGGTTAAGATCGAGCATCAGCGATCAGGCGGTCTTCTTCAACCGTTAGATATCCCAGAGTGGAAGTGGGACAAGATCACCATGGATTTTGTTACCGGTCTTCCGTAGACAAAGATGAAGCACGATGCGATTTGGGTTATCATTGATCGACTTACCAAGTCAGCTCATTTCTTACCGATCCACAAGGAAGATTCGGTCAGTAAACTTGCCGATACTTACAAGAAGGAGATCTTGAGACTTCATGGTGCTCCATCCAGCATCGTCTCAGACAGAGATCCTCGGTTCACTTCGCGATTCTGGAGAGGTCTGCCAAAAGCTTGGGGTACAAAACTTAAGCTTAGCACGGCTTTTCATCCTCAAACAGACGGGCAATCGGAGCGAACGATTCAGACATTAGAAGACATGTTGAGGTCATGTGTGTTGGAATGGACGGGATATTGGGACGATTACATCTGTTTGGTAGAGTTTGCATACAACAACAGTTGGCACGCAAGTATCAAGTGTGCTCAATTCGATATGTTATATGGCAGAAAGTGTCGCGCCCCAATCTGCTGGGATCAGGTTGGTGAGCGAACACTTGAAGGACCAGAAATGATTGAGTTGACCAACGAGAAGGTCGCAGTAGCTAAGCAGAAACTGCAAGAAGCACGGTCACGTCAGAAGAGTTATGCCGACAAGCATCGTAGGGACTTACACATTAACATAGGAGATCACGTTTTCCTTAAGGTTTCGCCGGCACATGGTGTTAGACGTTTTGGAATCAAAGGGAAGCTTAGTCCTCGATTCATCGGACCGTTTGATGTCATTGAGCGAGTCGGTGAAGTATCTTATCGCTTAGCGTTACCTCCGCAGCTTTCTCATGTTCATGACGTTTTCCATGTGTCCTTACTCAGAGGTTACAAGTATCATCCCCTTCACATGGTTCAGTATCCACTGGAACAGATTCGTGAAGATCTTACTTTCATAGAAGAACCCGAACGAGTTCTTGACAGACAAGAATGAGTCACGAGAAGGAAGACGATTCCATTCGTCAAAATCCTTTGGAGGGATCATACCGAGCGGGAAGCCACTTGGGAAACAGAGGAGTCTATCCGGGCTTCTTACCCTCATTTCATATTTTGAATTCGGGTATGTTCTTCTTTTCCAGTTTACGTTATCTATAATTCGGGGACGAATTATAATTTTTAGGGGGGAAGAGTTGTAAAACCCGCATGCTCTTACCATGAATAGTACCCTTATGATCGTACGTACATGATTAGAACTTTCCTTATTTAACACGTTTACGTTTCACGAATATGAATTACAAGTATTACGCACGTGTTATTACACGATAAGTATTTATTACGTATTAAGACACGATAATTATTATCAACAATAATTATAATCAAGAACATGAAAATCATGAACGTAAATAATCACGAACCTAATATTATGTATTTACGTATAGTTATTATGATCATGTATAAATATATTTTACGACGCGAACGAACAATAATTAAATCACGTAAACACGACATGTTAACACGTAAATAATAGAACACGGGAAAATCAACAGGTTCTCCATGTGGGGCCCACATAGGCGCGGCATAGACACAAGGGTGGGCCAAGCCCACCTTAAATAAATTTAACAAAAAGGAAGGGAAGGAGATTTTCATTATACAAAATAATTAGAAAATCAAAACCCTGCTCCTCATTCCTTCTCCCTTGTTGCCGCCACCTACACAACACCACCAAGGGTGTTTGGTTGGTTTTGGTAGATCCAATTCATTGCTAGATCGTTCGTGTTAATTTTTCCTTTTGATCCACGAATCGGTAATCTTCTTAAACCTTTTCTTTTTAATTATTTATTAGATCTAAAAACATAAAATCATGGGGTATTAAAAACAAGTTAATAAACATGTATATCTAATCAAGTGGGATTAAAAACATATGGTTTAAGGGGGGTGTTTTGGTTCGGCTATGGGTAGAACCGAGAGCAAGATCTCGGTGGTTGTGTGATCACCACCAACCGAGACCACAAGGTCTCGGTTTGGTTTTGGTGGCTCGGCCGCAAGCAACCAAGGGACCCCGTCGTATATCGGGGTTAGCCTTGGTGGTTTAGGGGGTCTCGGCTGGAACACCACCGGTTTAGGCCGGTGTCGGTTTGCCATGGTTAAGGGTGTAGATCCGGTTCAAGGGGTTCACGGACCGGTTCGTAACATGTTTATGTTTAAAACACGGGTTCGTTTCATGGTTTATTTTTTTTTACAAGTTAATTATTTTTATAAGATAAATAATTACAAGTTTTATTAAATTAATTAAAGATGTACATAATTAATTTAATTTGGTCATGACTTAGGTTATTATTATTATTATTGATAATACATGGATTTTAACCTAAGTATTTATTATTTAATTAGACTATATAATTATTTAATTATTAAACATGTCTTATAATTAATTAATTTACATGACTTAGGTTATGTTAATATAGATATTAATACACGTTTTAACCTAAGTATTTTATACACTATTATTTAATTAAATCATGTTATATTTAATTAAATCTTATAACCTATAGTTTATTTAATTTACATGTAATAATTAATAAACTATACTATATATCACATGACTTAGAATATTAATCAGTAAAAGTTGAGCTTATATTATTAGCTTAATAAACCAGCTTATTTCTATTTATGGAAAATTTCTATTTTCAGAAACTTATTTAATTAAGGCAGCTAATCTATTTATGAAAACTTTCTATTTTTATAAACTTATTTAAATAAGGCAGCTAATCTATTTTTGGAAACTTTCTATTTTTGGAAACTTTCTATTTTTGGAAACTTTCTATTTTTGGAAACCTATTAATTTTAGGAAGTTACTTATTATTAAACAACAAGTATAATATTACAAGAAATACAAGTAATACTTAATCAGAATAGACATAATACATGATAAACACGGCATGACGTTAAATTCAGTAAAACAATACATGAACATATAAAACAAGCTAAGACATGATATAAAACCAGTTACGTATACAGTAATCAGAATACTTATACACGTATATTACTTATGTAGCATTAGTGATATCGAAGTAGGACTCTCTTACGTTCGTCTTCTTCGTTCACTGGACACAAGGTACGGATTCTCCGTCCTTTCAGTATGGACATTCTTTCCTTATTAGGATTCCCCGTATGCAGCCAACTGTTTTCCCACTATATGTCTTATATGTTTTTGAATTGCTTATGTTTAATTAGATACCTAAAGCCATATACATGCATGACCAGTTTCACCTAGTTATGGAGGTACCATAACCATAACACTGGAGGCACCAGTGTTATGACTTCACCACGGCGGAGTGATAGCTCGTGGCGTCCCTTTAGCTTTTGGCCATGTTATTATTATCATGTGTGGCGTATGGGTGCATCCTAGGTTACATGTTTTTACAGATTATTCAGGTGAATGTGGTGTGTGCCTTACATCCTTCACAAGGAGCTGATCCCTCCTACCCAAACTTATATTAATTAGAGGCAGCCCCTCTAATTGCATGACGAGGTCACCCATCCAAGTATTCATGCACGTTGATATTTCATGACCTATATTGGCTAATGGTAAACATATTAAACAGTTTTTTATAAGATAAACATAAGGCTTTCAAACTATAAAACCAGTTTTACTAAGATATACCAGGTTATCCAGGACTTAGTCTTTTCCGCTGCTTTATGCTTATATGCTTATATTATTCATGCTATGCTTGTATATCCGTGCACTGAGCGTTATGCTCAGCCGTTTTTCCTTTCATGTTCCCAAAACGGCAGGTACTCAAGGACGCTCGTAGACTTTAAGCGTACGTGCATATGGATTGGAAGCTTCCTAGCCTTCATTAATTTATGCATTTCTTCATACTTTTGATACTAATTTCTATGGACACTGTTTAGTCCTTTTCATTTACAGTACTTATGTTTGTGTGTGATGAGTTCTACTTTTGGGGTACCGATGTTTGTTTTCGGTATTTCCTTTATGATCATGTGATGTTTTATACATTTATCCTTGTATGCTTTGATGACACGCCATAATCACGCGTGACATTCCATTTACCAAAATGGGGTGTTACAGTTGTTGCCTGAAATGTGTTGCAATAAAACCAAAAGCACCCTTAAATAAGGCCTCATCCAGACATTGTTGTCATGTGACATTGGATTCCTTTCTTTCACTGCTAGCTAAGTAGGCAACAAAAAATGCAACAATTGGCCCCTAACTCACCTTTCAAATGCTCAGTCGATGACACCCATTGAAAGTTGCAACAAAAGCTGACTCAGTTAATCCCCTCATAGCCATTAACCACTATCAACCATAGTTATGCAATGTTAAATGACCATCATGCATGCCAATGTGCACCTAAGTATGTGTAACACTTAATCATAAATGAAAAAATCCGACTGAACTACGTATGCACAATGCAGTATTTAACACCAAATACTATTAAAATAAACATCGTGAAAATCCATAAACGGACCTTAGTCCTCAGATTGTTATTACATCAGCATTGTAGAAAAAAACCAAACGACGCACAGATGGCACTTGTCGTAATAAACAAGTAACAATAAGGGTAAATACACATTGCCTTGCTTATGATAGACACAGGCTTTCATAGAGCTTTAATCACAAATAACATACTTAAAACAAAGAAGTCAAAAAAATTAATTAAGAAACGAAGAAAACTTCACGCTTTATTAGACTTGCACAGAACCACACATTCACACCCATTCGACCGCGATCATTCAACCAGACACGATCCTTGTTAGCATTGTCATGTAGGTTTCTTTTTGTCGAATGCGTTGTGCAGCCGCGTCAACCTCCGCCGCAAGGCTGTCACGAAAAGGACACTCTATATCCATTGTTTTCCCTAGGAAAGCGATCATTCGGTCAACACGTCGGTCACCTCTCACTGTTCTTAACTCTTGCCGCAAGTGTTCGCGTTCAACGACTCCCATATTTGCCTCCTGATACATACCCTCGACCTTTGTCTTCCAACTCTTCTCTGCTTGAATGTCATCCCATAGATAGCTAATGAACATATCACCCTAGTCTTCCGATCGGGCTTCCTCCTTTAAAGCATCGCATCGGGGAAGAAAGGCCATTGCCTATGTTTCCTTAAATTATTAACGATATCTTCTACAAGTGTGAATACCAACTTCTCTTATGTCCTCTTAAATAGATCACTAACCATTCACCGCTAAACTCCATTATCAGCATCCGCTATTATTCTTATTTTAAAAAATAGGTCACACCTAATACCCACAGTACCACCACTTGCCATTTAAATGGTGGTCTGCCAATCTTTTCAAAATTGGTCAAGAAACAGTATAGCCTACAGCCAACCATCTTCAAATTTGGGAAAAAAACAATATCCTTATATGGCCAAACACAATCACAAAAAACAATATTCATAGTTTAATGACTGTTCCACAAACTTTTGCCTATGTGACCTTCAAAATTCATGCAATCTGGAACAAACTAACATGTACTACATCAAACTAACATCAACAAACATAGAATACATTAAAATGGAAACATGGTCCGAATTAGAATACAGACAGCTACCACTTAAACATTTCGAATCCTAGACGCGCATGGCATATTGCGGCCTAAACTACCAAGAAAACACAAACTACACACGTGCCTAGCAACTGCCTTTTATTAAAAAGTTACAACCACACAAACATCCACTCGCCATGGTCTGTAACCCTTCGCACTGGTCATATGTTTCGGATGAAGAACTCTAGGTTGTTGACACGGTCATCACACGCCAGCCATCAATTCTTGCAGCTGACGAAGCTCCGCCTCAGCGCGATCTTGCATATCCAATAACAGGCAGACCATTCGGCTTAAAAGCGGTTCTGGCCTAATACTAGATAACTCGCTTATTAAGACATCCCTCTCAGCAATTGCAGCCCTCTTCCGCCCATTCATACCTTCAAGTCTTCCCCTTCATTCCATCTCATCGTCCACCTGTGCACGCAAATAAAAATAGAAGCAATTGCCAAACTCCTCAGAACCACAAGCCGCCTGCAAAGCACGTAGCATGCTCCGCCAACTCTTTATTTTTCCAAGTTATTAATACCTTTGTTGTCTAAGATTTATTACAATTGCCTGCCATATTACATTTATATACACCTACCCAATATACTGTTGCCACATACTATTGGGTACCTTATATTATTTTAGAGTATACACCCAACAAAATCTGGCACCCTTTTATGACCACCTTTATCCTGATGCTTCATTGATATGTCACAAGTGCCATAAACTCCAACCCAATGTCATGTAGTTGTGCACGTACAGGGATACAACTTAATTGGCCTTTGACTAAATCCTAACCACAAATCAACATTGTAACCAACAGCTATGTTGTGTCTACATAATAAGTTTGATATACGTGCCAATACAGCTGATATACATATGCCTTTTATTTTCAAAGAAGTATATGCATTAGCACCTAATACTTGCACCTGAATCAAACGATAAATGTTGTTGCCATTATAATTGTTGTTAATTGTCAGCTAATGGTTTATTGTGTTATTGTAAACAGGCACCCCACCAACAGACGTGCTGGGAACAGTCGCAATAACAATTCTATCGGAGTTCAAAAAACCAGAAACATCGGGGAAAACCAGCAACTCAAAAAGAAAACTTCTACCTCAGCTCGAACAACCCATCACGAAGGAAAAAACCCAGTAACTCAACGACTCTGGATGCTACAGCTTTTGCCAATCGCTTATTATCTGTAATCAAGACAATTGTGTTAAGTTTGTGTTAAGTGTAACAAACTGCTCCTATGATGTTATGGCTAACGGCCCAAATGATGCCGCTATGACTTTTATCGCCTAATAACAGAATACCTGTCATTTTGTTGTTTCCAGTTTACGCCTCGACCTATAAAACTATCTATAAAACGCCCGTACTCCGCCGCAGCGGAGCGCGGGCACAAATCCTAATTTATTATAAAAAAACTCGCATGGAAAACAAGACATGTTGCATAATAATAAGGAAATAAGATATTACTAAAACCCTAGCTAGATTTTAATTACTACTGAATCAGCCCATCTACTTATTTTGGTATAAGTTTCGCGGAACCAGATCTTATCACATTTGCTCAAAAAAACGAATTAACTGCCACATATGAGATTCTTGTAAAAAATTGGTTGTAGAAAACAAGTGAACAACTTTTCCTGTCAATAGTTGGCTTGTTAATAATGGAGCCAGCACCGCTGTAGCGAAACTGATTGCAAAAGAAAGAAAATCTTATGACCAAAATAAGAAAAATTATATTTACAATTTTCATGTTTGAGCTAAGTCTAAGAATCAATAATACAAGATAAATTTGAAACTTTTGCAAAATTTTGCGACACAAACTTTGCAGAATTTCCTCAAAATGATCGCAAATCCACGGCATAAAATAAGTCACACCTTTAGGCCTTTCAATCATTTTCCATTTTTCTCATCTTTAGTTATACATTCAAGACCTGTCAATCTTTCACGCGAAGCGAATAAGGAGTCTAACATAACTAGCCGAGAGTTCGAAGAGACATTCTTCCGCTTGAATGTCATTGCACGACTCGACCCACTAACCACTAACATTTGTAGTTCTAAAAAAAAAATTATACATTGAAGGTTTTGCCATGAAGTTGCGCCAGATAAAGACACAAACGAAGTAGTTTGAAGTAGGAAAAACATGTTTTAATATACGAATAAACTAAAACTTATAACTCAGCCGACTGTCTTGACTAAAAACCACTTATAAATATCAAACACAAACATACATTCTCTTCAAGCTTTTCTTCCTAGAGCTTTAAGTTCTAGATATAATCACCAAGTATTTCCATTTATCAGATATCAGAATTATGGGTGCAGGTGGTCGAATGTCTGATTCGTCCGATGATCAGACTAAAGACAACCTTCTTAAACGTGTCCCAATCGAACCACCTTTCACCTTGAGTGATTTGAAGAAAGCAATCCCTGCCCATTGCTTTGAGCGCTCAGTCATCCGTTCATCTTACTACGTTGTTCACGATCTCATTGTCACCTATGTCTTTTACTTTCTTGCCAACACATATATTCCTCTTCTTCCAACTACTCTAGCTTTCGTGGCATGGCCAGTTTACTGGTTTTGCCAAGCTAGTATCCTGACTGGCTTATGGGTCATTGGTCATGAATGCGGTCACCATGCCTTTAGCGAATACCAATTAGTTGATGACATTTTTGGATTCGTCCTCCATTCTTTTCTCTTTACGCCTTATTTCTCTTGGAAATACAGCCATCGAAATCACCACGCCAACACAAATTCAATCGATAATGACGAAGTTTACATTCCTAAACGTAAGTCTAAAGTGAGGTGGTACTCAAAGATTCTTAACAACCCACCTGGTCGAGTTTTCACATTGGTATTTCGATTTACCCTTGGATTTCCTTTATACCTGTTAACTAATATTTCTGGCAAGAAATACGGAAGGTTTGCCAACCACTTTGATCCCCTAAGTCCAATTTTCACCGATCGTGAACGAGTTCAGGTTCTAATATCTGATCTTGGCCTTCTTGCTGTTTTTTACGTGGTTAAGCTTCTTTCAGACGCAAAAGGAGTTGCTTGGGTAACATCCATGTATCTAATTCCTGCGCTAGGTGTACATGTGTTTTTTGTCATTATTACGTATTTGCACCACACCCATCTATCGTTGCCTCATTATGATTCAACTGAATGGAACTGGATTAGAGGGGCCTTATCAACAATTGATAGGGACTTTGGATTCTTAAACAGAGTATTCCATGATGTTACACACACTCATGTCTTGCATCATTTGATCTCGTACATTCCACATTATCATGCAAAGGAGGCAAGGGATGCAATCAAGCCGGTTTTGGGTGAGTTTTATAAGATCGATAGGACTCCAATCTTCAAAGCAATGTGGAGAGAGGCAAAAGAATGCATCTACATCGAGCCAGATGAGGGTAGCAAGCACGAAGGGGTGTACTGGTACCATAAAATGTGATAAAGTCAGTGACTCGCTGCATCTTTATGCTTAAATTATTTAGCTTAATTTGTATCATGTAATAACTTATGTAAAGGAGTGTAAGAGTTGTGCTTGGCTCAACCTTACCAGTTGTAATGTTATGGCATTTGCCTGAATTTTCTTTTGCTATATTTCTTATCTTTTGTGCCATTATATGAAAAGCTTCAACATGTTCATCATATATGAGCTAAAACTGACTAGAGTAGAGTCGCGCTATGCTGCAAAATACGATCATTTTCTGGTATCTACTCGTAGAAGCTACAAGATCAAATCATCAGAACACTCCACAATGTTTGAAAGTATATATACAGTAATGCTAACAAGCGATAATAAAATTAAAAACCATTAGAGGACTTTAGTTATCCTCCTCCTGTTCCTTATAATACTGGACTTTCTAACCCCGAAGTGATTGAAGGGTTAACAAACTAACAAAGTCTTAATGTTGTTCAGGTTAAATTAGATATATAAACTTAAGTTACGTAACCCAAGCTAAAGGATCTGTATTTAACTTATTCTGCATACATTTGGTCTATAAATCAATTAGGCATTATAACATTAATTAATCGTGTACTGATTGAGATTGACAACTTAAAACTTATAAGTACATGTTCGTAATGATCCTCAACCAGCAAATATTCTGGTCGTCGTCACCAAGACGCTTGCTCGAATGCTTGAGAAATTAATTAATTGCTACATACCACTATACGAGATCCTAGAACACACTGGTTATGATGGGGATCGCCGTTTTGTCAAACTACACATATAATCGCCCGCCCAAACAAGCATCAGATTCATTTGTTCTATCTTTGTACTGCAGCACTCTGGAATTAGAAGAACAAAATGAGACCAAAATTTCAAGCTAGATGGGGTTAAGGCTTTTCAGCCACCGACCTTAATATCGTTATTCAATGTTACCCACAGGTAAGTGGTATAATCTAATCTCGGCTATATACAACTTTTTCAGGAATAAAACTCAATTATCTGAGTTGGGCGGCTTGTCAAGTATGGAGCCATATCGTGACCAAGTATATATGCAAGACTTTGCTTGTTTTGGTAGATTAATAACAACGCACGAAAAACACCAAGATGTGACTGAAGAACAGACCCCCTGATCTTTACATTGTGATTATACTCCGAAGAGTCGCTATTTAGGTATCAGACAATATGAGAAGTGTATTGCTTGGTTATACGACTGAGATTTTGACCACAAGTTCGTTTTTCTACTAGTGAATTGAGATTTCCACTAAAAACAAAACTGAATTCAGCAATTGGAGGCCCAAAAACTCTAGTCCTAACAACTTTCGCCCAAATCATTCCAATAAACATTCTGAAACTACTCAAATATTTGCTTCAATAATTGATGATACAACATAATCTATATGACTTGGCATTAAAATGCAAATCTGCAAAAATTATGGTAAAATGTGGTCGTTAACTGCCCACGGGCTGGAAAACAAAGTACACTTGTTCCTTGGCTTAAAATAGATCTCAAGAACCTAGATATTATTATTGAATAATGAAGCGAACAATTCACATTGGTGGTTTGCCGGTACCGAGTAGCTGGCCTACAAGATTTGTGACCTGAAAACAAAAGGAAGAGCATGTTACATGTCCATCAACTGACATAAATAACTAGCAAAATGTGTCAAAAAGCAGAAGTCTCATTGAGGCTATTTAATATAAATAAACCAGCCTGTGATGAAAACCCAGCCCTTACTGGAATGCCCCGTTTCAACCAAGTGCCAAACCTACCCATTTTGCCATCTCCGGACGTTACAGTTTCAATAGTTACCTCTAATGAAGTTGCAGATACAGCTCACAAGCAACATATAAGTTCAAAATCAAATAATTGATCCCAAAGTAAATACCCATGACAACAGCTCTAAAATATCCTTAGGGGGTGTTTGCTTGGCAGATTTTGAATTATAGCATTTATTGAATTTTATGGACTTCTAAATTCGAAATTTAAAATTCTTTGGTTGACAAAAATCTATGTATAGATTTAGAGAAAAATTTATAGTATATCACGTAACAGACCCTCTTTATCATTAAATATTTAAATACTTAGATTAAATCTTATCACTACATGAACCTTCTTTTCTAATTAAATAAAGTACAATATAACATTATCTGTAGAGCATCCAGCCTACACAATTTGTTAATTCTCAAACTGTGATATTCATATACTGCGTTTTCATCTATATGCGAACATACAAACTCTAAAATCGGGTTCTCAATCAACAATGAAAGTTTCACACAAATAATAAACTACGCACTATTGGGCTAATTTCAACTAAACCATGAACCAATCTGGGGTAGAACCAAGTTATATGATTGATTTACCAATTTAGATATTTGAAGAGCAATCGATCGCCCGCGGTCCATGGTTACTAAATCAAACAATTGAAAAAAACGAATACTTGAAGAATTCCATTATTTTGAACGATTTCATGAAAAAATAGTGTTAGGTAATTTGAGGTAAAAAAAGAACACGCACGATGAAGATGATGGAAGGGTACTTTGGTCTTAGTTTTACCCTTTGAAAATCACCGGAATCAAACAGCCCCTTAAGGGGTACCAAATGACGTCCTAAGACTTGAAGTGCTGATTTTGATTCTGTTTCTTAGTCTCAAGTCATTTAAGATTGACGGAAATTTTTATTTAAAAATTTTGGGTAAAATTACTTAAATTAATAATCAAATTATTAGGTATCTCTTTCTTACTCTCCGACTCTTAAACCACAATAATAACTTCCCAAACACAGATCCTAATAACCCCATAGCTCACTGTAGACCGAATCAAGAACCTAAGAAAGCAGCCATCAACAGATAGTAATATCAGACAATGTACCTGCCAATATTTTGCAACACAGCGATCAATGCAGCTATTTTCACCCATGTTTAACTCGGACTCTTTGTACCTGAAACAATTAGACTGATCAAAATCACATGTTGCAAACGCCATACATAAATCGTATAGAATAAATTGTGTAAGCTTAAAAGTTCACGGGTATCGAACGACTGAGAAAACATACTTTTTCTCAACACACTTGGCAAAACATGTATGGGTTAGCCTGCATCAATATAGACATGTGTTAGAAGTGGCTAGCATAAACTAAAATAACACTCCCACAATTATCAGCAAGGTGTTGTATTACTTGATGTTTACAATCAAACTGCACAAGAGTACAAGAAAACATCTCTCTACCCTGCTTTCTTGAGTTCTATTTTAAAAGGAAATCGAATGACATGAAACTAAAAATTTATTGCGTTCTTGTGTTTTTCTTGAACAGATAATATGCTACGAAAATTTCTGGCATTTTGCACCAAAACATTTCCGAAATATGGGCGACTTGGACGGAAACAAAACTACATCAAAACTATTGAATAAATAACGACCAATATAACTCTCAATATTTATATATCTCTTACTCATATTCAACTCTTGTGATAGAAAGAACATGCTTAAAAGGGCGTATATGTCTCTTACTCATTTTCCTTTCTTTTCTTTTCAACTCGAAAACACAATATTCTTTCTTTTCCTTTCATTCATTTAAACTCGAGAACATGAAACAGAAAGTAACTTTGTTCCTTCCCATTTCTTTTCTTTTCTTCCCTTCTTTACCCATCATTCCTAACCTCAACTAAAAAAACTCGAGAACACAGCCTAAGAATTTGCTAAGGACCATCCACGCTTCGAAAGATTATAAAATCAATCAGTTATTCTTAGCATTGACTTGCTAAAAACAAGTTCTATGTTTTAGAAGCTGAACTTTTGGGTAGTAAAATTAATCATGGGTTAATAAATACCCTTTACAAAGACACATGAAGTTTTTCAGGAAAGCATAGTTCAACCCAGATATTAACAAGAAAAAGCATTTCCAGTTAAGCTGTATTATGAGATCAAAAAAACTAAGAATAGATTTTCAATTTGCTTGGAGGACCCCTAACATTGTTCTAATTCAAGACACAAGAATCTATTTTTTTTAACAGTCGGGAATCACTAGCTTATAAAACAAAAACATTAGTTTCCCTAAATTAGACAGTAACATCCTCTTGAATATATGCTGCTTCAAAATACAAAATGAATACATTGGTGGTTTGGTACACACCAATATAAACTTATTTTCAGGTATATAGAATTTAAACACACGAAAAATTATTCAATAAATCAGGGACATTACTTGTTAAACATTTCAACCCTGTATTCCATCTCATTCTGTGCCATTCCAAATATCTGTAAACACCAAAAAAACACAGGTAATTGCATTATCAGCTCCATAGTGAGATTAGTAATTCACTTAATTTAAGGAACAACAAAAATAAATCGATTCAAAACAATACCATCACCATAGCTAATACTACTTGTTATCAAACTTAACCAAGTTTAAAACAATCTGTAAGTGTAACAAAAAAAAATTACACTTGAATCTCCAAAAAGTACAAAACTTGTTAAAATAGAAGTACCAACTAAATATCATTAAGATCCCAATAACATCATATGTTTTCTTGCTATCACAAAAAACAATAACAAATCCATCACTCTTCAAACTGTAACTACCACTATTTATCATCAAACACCTGGTTTAAAGCAATGTGTATCCATACAGACTCCAATTAAATCACAGAATAGCAATAGACATTAGCCAATGCTACAATTTGATTTTATTAAGGTAACTAACTATATCACAATATTTACACAACAAATTGATCTCACACTGTCTAAACAGGACTTGAAATCACAACCAATTGGTTGAAGAACATTCTTACACATGAGGTACCATTGGGACACAAGCCCTTTGGTTATAATATCTTCATAAGATCCATTAGTTCAATTATAAGTTTCTGAACGACGCATATTGAAAAACTAAAGATCGTTCTCCTTCTCTAGTGATCATAAACTTTAGTTCATTTTTTGTACCACAAAAACAAATACATTCAGTTCTTAAAAATGACCTTAACAGAACATATAATTACTAAAACGCCTCTAGAAAGGCATAATTATCAAAATTGAAAATTATTCATATTATATCCTATGACAATTAATCCACAAAGACAACAAAACTCACCAAGACAAAAAAACAACTAAGTTTCATTCAGATCCAATAAAAGCATTTACTACTCCTTCGTATTCACGAATAGCATAAACATGTCAATATCATCACAGAATATCACTAACACTACTTACTATCTAGCTTAACCTAGTTTAGAGCAATGTTTAGCCATACATACTAGGTGCAAAAAATACCGAATAGCAATACACATTCGCCTCTAATTGGTTCATTAATTATACCCATTCAAAATCCAGTATAACAATTATAAATTTAAAAGTTTTTGAGTGACCATATTTGAATACTAAAGGTCATTCTTCTATGTATAAAGCTATAGACATCAGGATAAAAATGACAAAATAGAAATATATGTTCGCCTCTAATCAATTCGGATAATTATACCCTTTCAAGATCGATTATCACAACTACAAGTTTTTTAACGACCCGTATTGAAAAACGAAGGGAATGTTTGGTATAGAGAGTTGGGACCAAAGAAATAGAAATGACATTATTTACCTTGTTTGGTTCACAGTGGTTTCTCGAGAATCAAACTCTTTGTATTTTAAATTCATCAAATGAAAAACTGATGCTACCTGTACAGTAGATCACGTGCCATCCACACTTACTGAAAATTTTCACACCAAGTTGAACCCTAACCCTAAGCATCGACTTTTTACTTGGTTTTTTTCAAATTACTCTAATAAGCAAATTTGTTAACGGATACGTAATTTTGCAAACTTGGTCTAATATTTTAATAAAAAAGAATTCAAAGTTGTTAACGGATACGTAAATTTGCAAACTTCTCTAGTCAATTTCCCAATGGTACCAAACACCAGAAAATAAACCGAATTTCTCGATCAAACTAATTTTTTATTCTCTACTTAAATTCATTTCTTTTGAATTTCTCTCTACCAAACGTGCCCTAAAGGTTATTCTTCCGAGTGTGGTAATTAAAAACTAAAAGTTCATTTTTTTTATACCACGCAAGGTAAGAAAGCCTTTAATTCTTAAAAAAAATGTCCGTAAAAAAACATATAATTCCATAAACAAGTCACAAAAAACCAACATTAATAATTACCTGGTCCTTTTCAACTACGGTCGGCATGTTTTGGTTAGCAGCCATTTCAGATTCAATTTAAATACACCAATAATCTGTCAAATATTAGATAAAAGAGTTGTAAATATTATTTAGTCAAATAATAATATAATGTTAGAAATTGATTTGATTTGGAGATTGGAAGAAACATCGTACCTGAGCAAAGAGGAGAAGAGTCAAGAGATCTGAAAGATGGGTGTTTTTTTTAGGGTTTTAGGAACCAACAAATGTATTCTTTGGTGTCACTTCTTTTGTTGATATTACAAGGTTGGTCTACTATCTTTCACTATTTGCAACTTCTCACAAACGTTTCGTTCCATGGTTTATATCAAACATCATGTTTTATCACTATTTTATTTTAAATACACTGACAATTTTTAATTTTGTAAGTTGTAACCTCAACGGTTCCTATTCTAAAAAATAAAGATCACGTGTGTAATTAATTTTCTTGAAATTTGTAACACGGATAATCCTTATTTTTTAAAATAGGAACCGTCTGGATTTTTAAAATAGGAACCGTCTGGATTACAACTTACAAAAATAGTGATTATCAGTATATTTAAAATGAAATAAGGACGAAACATGATGTTTGATATAACCATAGGGACGAAACATGTAATTTTTCCTTCTCACAATTTATACTTTCTAACTCTCAAATTAATAATGTATATTTCTTTTTCAATATTTCTTAATTTAATTGCCCATTACTAAAAAATAAATATAAAAATTTGATAAATTATTATTACAAATATTAAAAAGATTTTTATTAATCTGTAAAAGGTAAAATTGTCATTCTGTTAAAAAGTAAGAGAAATAAAACAGTAATAAATAAATCATAAATAGTAAAGGTATACATTTTAAACAATACATTTTAATTATAAATCACGAATTGGCCTTCTCACGTTTTATGATTTAAAATTTGACCCTCCTAAAAAGTAAGGATGGCTCCGCTATTGGCGAAGAAAGTAAATGTTTTATTTTTATTTTTTGTAAAGATTGTTTTTCACAAAGGCCGAATAATTTCTACATTTTAGCATGTAGATAAAATTCATGTAAACCATTCTTTATTTTAGGAAGGTTATAATAGTCATTTTAGAGCTTTTTGCACCAACATGAATTAAACATGAGACCACTTATGAAATCCGCTTTTAGATAATTTAGACGGTGTTAGAGGTGTCTCTAGAGATTTTCAGGCGGCGTCTAATGATTTCTAGATGGTGTCTATAGCTCATGTTCAGCAGGTCTTGGTTGTCTTTAAGAAATTCATGTCTTTGAGTCTCGGCTTCTTTCATAATGTGCCCCAATGGTCGAGAATGCTTCAAATAATGCTTCAAATCAGCTCCTTTTGCTCCAATTGCTTTTAAGGTGCTAGAATCAAAAGAAAAAAAATATGGCGTTTTTAGGCATAATTAGACAAATATTATGCTTAAATGACCTCGAAAAAAGTGTACAAATTACACCACATCATATATCCTTTCACTTGAGATTTGCTTGTCCTCAAGAAATAAGGTTTTTTAAGATGTTGTTACGGGGGCATTTAACTTAATCAATAAAAATAATGTACAACATAAATTACATAGACATTTTTTAGCAGAGCACCAAATTATATATTAGAACCTCACATGATTGTTTGATTTCTCACATCACTTGTATATAAGGGAAACAAAAAGTTTAACACTCAATACCTATCGTAGCATAAGGTTACTATATGCTTGATAAAGGATCAAACCTCCACCGCTATAGTGTAAGCACGTACTGTTGCATTTACAATCAAAAAGATCTTTTTAAAGGGTTGTAACGTAGGGCTAAATGGTATGAAAAGCACAAGTAGGGATAAGATATGACATATATGTGTGACAAGTTAAATGTTTATACAATATTTATAATGTTGCTCTAGACAAGACCCGAACTTGCCGATTACAATGTTCAACATTTCCTACAAATATACAACATTTGGTACATATAATACTCTATAGATGAGCTATTTTTTTGCTTTTCTATTTCTTCGATTTTTTTACTGAATGAACAATACAAAGAAGATTTATAACACATCCCTACACTTAAGTTTACTAATACTTATTTATACTCCTAATGACCCGAATTAAAAGAGTCAACGAAACATGGAGTCTTCATTAAGAACATGTGGGGGTAATAAATATTCTTCCTAATTCTTCAACGATACTAAACCATAATTCACGACCAATCTAAAATTGTGTAAAATACATTTCTTGACTACGTAACACGATTAACTTGGGGTTTTGATGAGGTATCATTTTATACACTTTTTCAAGGTTATTTAACCTCTTAATTTATGCAAATGTGCCTTAAAATGCCATTATATATATTCCTTTTTGTTATTTTAGCATTTTTAGAAGCACTTAGATAATTTGGAGATAATTTAGAATCTTTTTGGATCATTTGGTAGCAATTCAGAAGACTCCAAGACAAATAGACAAGATTTCATGATCAAGCTCAATATCAAGACTTACAGGAGCTATCGATGTCGTCGGGGTTAATACTTAATGTTGGCTAGAGACTGCTTGCGACAGCGTCACACGTTATACCAGACGTCGTTTGGCAAAAATTTATGCGCGTGCTACTAGATAGTATTTTAGTCATAACTCTCTCATACGGACTCGGAATTCGACGATTCAAGCGGCCACACGGCCACTACGAAAAAATCTACAACATGGTGAACAGTAGGTATAGACGTTGTCAAGACGAACTAGCCTAGTTTTTCTCAACTTTTCCCAATAAATATAACCTCAAAACTTAGGTTTTTGTAAGCCCCCAACCCAATGTCCGATTTTAGGGTTAGGGTAAGAGTATTTACAGCCACTTAGAACACTCAATTTATGCCATAAACATCTTGTATTGGTATTGATTATTGATTATATCTCGATTCATGTTCTTAATTATAACAACCCATAATTTCCACATATGTAATGTGTACTCTGATTTATACAATAAGGAAATTCACAAAAAAAAAATTGTTTTCCTCATGACAACTATGTAATATAACTTACATAACAAAATAAACGGGCTCATGCAACCATTACCAGAAAACACAACTCATGTTCATGTGATATAAACATCTTTCTATATCAAGTCTAAGTTCAAAATCTACTTTAACAAGTGTGTTATTGATTTAACATCTCAACTATGACAATTATACCTAAAAACCCTATAAAACCCTAATTTCATGTAAGACCACTACCCGACACTTATGTACAAGTTATCAAGGCATATGTAAAAGATATATACATAATTTTTGAATATGTTTCCATTCTAAAAACCCTAGTACAACTTCTTTAAACTAAGGTACAAGTCATTTATGCATAGTATTCAAAATCACCATTTTCCCTCCATTTTCATTCTAGATTATTACCACCTCGTAAACTAAGTGTACAAACTCACATAGTATAACATTAAAGATATGTTTTCATTGTCATGTTACAACTCTTCTAAAGCTCATTGTACAACTAAATAGTGCATAGAATTCAAATTATCCATTTTCCCTCCAAAATCACTATAACTTCGTACAACACTTTAAACCAAGTTTACAAAAACTTCAAGCATAATTTATAAACCCTAAAATAAACCTAAACTATCATTAAACACATATATAAACACTAGTTACAAGATTTGAATCCTAAACCTAATGAAACCCTAAATCCAACTAGGGTTTTAAACAAGCATCTTAATGATTCACCAGCTTAAACTTCCAAGCAAGCAATCTAAAACCTTAAGCACCTTAAGCACCTCACTTAGCAACCTACCAAGTAGGTGCATCACCTACTTATCACTCCCTCCTCCTTTATTTTGTGACCTCCCTGTCACTATTTACCCTTGTTGTACCCATATAATAATCACTTCACCATGATACATCTAATAAATAGATGAAAAATAGATGTAGATCTAGAGAGAGAATGGTTAGAAACTTGAGTGATATTAGATTGTAGAGATAGAAACAAATGAACCAACCACCTCATAACATGCTAGGAGGTGAGTATTTATAGCCTTGTCTTGCATGTAGACTAGTGTGCTATTGTTGATGGGTCGGGCTTTCCTTTTGGGCTTTAAGTCCTTAAACATGAACATTATAGCTTAAAGTCAAGCCCGTAATATCCGACTAACCTACTACCTATTACAATGTTCTAATATATTATACATAATAAACCTATGACCGAACATGTTTGTTTGACTCAATATTTTGAGGCTAACAATCTCCCCCAATGAGAGGTCATTCCTCTATGACATTTGGAGATTTATAGAGATCACTAATCTCGCCATAAATGAGTCAAGAACGTGTAATAGTAGTCATGTTCCTTCATGTTGTGATCTTTGAGCCTTTGTCGTTGTCTTTCGACTTTGTCTTTAACTTGAGATCTTCAAATCTGTGACCGAATCATTGTTGATGATACAATATTTTGGGACTAACATCTCACTCACTGAGAGGTCATTCCTCTACGACGTGCGAGTATTTATGGAGATAATTAATATTTAGTATTGAGATCTTCAAAATGACTTCTTCATTCTTGTTGGTCACCATCTTTGACTTGTCATTGACATCTTACAATCTTGTGTCTTCATCCACATGCTCACACTATGCACTATCTTGAAAGCTTGCTGACAATCTCCTTTAAAGATAGGTCATTCCTCTAGATTAATTGTTAAGGAAGATTCTGAACATAGAGTTGTGGAAGACTTTTTCTTTCTTGATTATTGAATTGTCTTTGGGCATGAGTATGTGGTTTTGAATCTTCAAAATTGCTGAGTACACCGTAACACCACCTTCTCAATACAAATCATATACACGGACTAAATGGCTTTAACATTTGTCCTAGATCGGTAGCGTTTTACCTCCGATTGGTGAAGACCGTTAGACGATATTAAATATCATACCTGTGATTAGGTAGATTCAATTAAGAACCTCCTTGACAGGGTTTCGCGGCTATACTAGTCGTTCTCTTAACTCGACCGTCTCAAAGCAAGACTGTGAACATAAAGAGTGAATCAATTGGATAAAATATCTGCCTGATTTAAGTCGTCAATTTAAGTTCCTGAAACAAGTTTGATTCATAAAGAATCTTACCATTGTTGCATTCCAGTTGATACAAGTTTGATTCATAAAGAATCTTGCAAGTCACCTACCGTAGCGCTGTTTGAGGTTGACGCAAAAAGGATTTACATTCGTCACTGTGATTATTAATGAATATCACTCTGAATGTTCTAGCAAGACCATAAAGATATTGCATATAAACCTGAAACGAGTTTGAATCAATTAAGAATCAAACCACTGTTGCTTTTCAGTTTTGCACATGTTTAATTCATAAAGAATATTACACATGACCTACTGTAGTGTTGTTTGATGTTAACACTAGAAGGTTTCCACTCATCATTGTGAAAACTAAGTAGTATCACTCTAAGTGTTCTAGCAATACCACAAGGATATAGTGTAGGAATATCTTCTTCGTCATGTAGTGTGTCCTAACGATATTTGATTGATCTCTAGGCTCTAGACTCGATTTGTGCACTTTTAGTGGTCGAAGGCTGGAGCAGATGCCACCTATTCAATATCAACTATCTCGGAGTGAGAAAGTTAATTGAAGTCATGTTGATCTCCGTGGAAATAACACAAACTTCTTTTGAGAGAAGCCTGAGTCAGCTGGGGATAGGTTGTGCATTGCATCACTGGGTCCATGATGTTTGTCTTCATGATGTGTTGACCCGGTTTCTGCCTAAGTTGTATGGAGGGCTATATCTTTTCACCCTTTATCCTTACTTTTCTTTTTCATTCTTCAACCCCTTGAATGCTTACCAAGACGTCATCACTAGCACCTTGTTGTGATTGTTCCAGTGCTAGCTTAAATACTTAGTCGGCGTTTTTCCCTTATCACATTCTACTCCATCTTTCCTAAGGACTTCTAATAATCTATTAGATTGTCCTTGGGAAGATTCCTCTGTTTCTGGTTGGATCATAGGACTTATACCTAACCACCTTTTGACACCAATAACGTCATGAATTAAAGAGGTTGTGGGTATATAAGATCGTAACCGTTAAAACCACTTGAAATACAATCAAGGTTTTGAGAAACTTTTAACACCTTGATAGTTTTGTCGTTTTAGAAAAGTTCCCCCTTCACATGTGCATCGATAATCGAAAGTGTTTCACGCATGTGGGTAAGAGTTAAAGTTCTTGAGTCTTATATGTTCGTTTCATGTATTAGATCACATTTTAATCACATTTTCTCCCCTATATCTAATATATAAAATTTGAAAGGGACATATGATAATTTCAGTTAGATCCTAGCAAGTGGAACAATAAAGACAAAGTGTCTAATTATACTTATGGTCCCTTTTTTCCAAATAGAAAGACACCAAATTCCTAAAGTACTTAGTTTGATATTACAGATACCAAATTTGATTAAAATATATCGCGAAAAATAGTCTTGAAAATTTCGGGAGAAAAATGTGTCTAACTTAGCATGATTTATTAGAACATTTTATGTAGTGTCGAGCACACAATTTTTGAAAGATTTTGAATAATCATTGAAAAATTCTTGAAAAAATTGTACTCGCACACTACATGTTTATGAACACATAAAAAATTGTCATTGAATAATGTGCTCACGAACATCAAAGCTTTTTCATGTGTATAATACCAAATGGTACTTACTCACAATGTGTTGGATACATAAAAAATTATCTTGACTTAATATATCCAACAACATTAAAACTTTGATTTTGGAAAGCTCCCCCTCAGAAATTGATCCAATTGAATTGTCGTTACAAGGATATCATCCACATTTAACTTTTGAGGTTTTGAAAGATTTTGAATAATCATTGAAAAATTCTTGAAAAAATTGTGTTCAACGCTTTTTAATATCCATTTATTTTTAGCGACATGGTATTTCTTAAAGAATAAACTTGAGTTCATAGACTTTGAATGTCTTGACGAATCCACTCAAGTGTAAGAGGATTTCTCTTCTTTTACTGAGGGTAAGTGCACTGATTCATACACTCCCCCGTGAATATAGATCCAGATTGCAATTTGGAAGTGATTACAAGCCATTTTGTTGAGCTCAAAACTTTGAATGTTTTGTGACAAGCTCGACCCAAGATAGATTGCTCTACCCGTTTTTGGAAATATTGTCCAAAAGAGACATTTTCCTTTATTAAAAATAGAAATGACATGTTTTGAAAAATATTTACAACTTCCATTTGAGCTTTATGTACACACTCGTGTCGTTATTGAGCGACATTTCTAGGCACGTCCATATTCGATATTGAAAGACATGTCGAGAAGAATCTTTTTGGATTTTCGAAGATTTTTAAATTTGTGTTTTGTTTTTATATGTAATATATTTTTGTTTCAAAGATATTTACAAGTAGATGTTTGTGAGACCCTCAAAATCTGACATGGAACAACTAGGAAACGAGGGGATCACACGTCAAGGTACAAGTAACAATGAGTTATAAATGACACGAAAATGACGTAATGAAAGACATATATATTACATCACATTATATCAGAGTTTAAAAGCGTCGGTCCCACAAGTTTTAAAACATGACAAATTACCATTACATCATGGTTTTAAAGTTTTAAGATAACAAAGGATTAGCGGAAGACTTTGACATCGTCATTTATAACAAAAGCTTAAACATAACACAACACAGATCTTTCCAAGCTGCCAACATCCTACGGTACCTCATCCAAGCATATTAAGCATTATTACCTGAGATTAAAACATGTAAAACCCGTCAACGAAAAGTTGAGTGATATTCATAGGTTTAGTAAACTAAGTAATGGAACACAATAAGTTTGCAAAACAAGTAAGGGAGGGATGACTATGTACATTCTCCATAGTCCTGGTATATTATTGCTCTATATTACATGAACCGAAGCTTAACTCAATGTAAGTTCCTCTAGTGAGTACTCAGCCTAAATACTCAAGTATAAACAAATGTAGGTGCGTCAAGGTAATCGGGATGAGGATTGTCAATCCCGATGGATCCACCCACAACATTCGCTCTTAGCGCAAAGCATACGGGACAATTAACGGTTCATGATCACGAGAGGAAACTTAAGGCTATAGACTAAAAGCAATAATATCAATGAATTTATCTGGCAACATACAGTTCTAGATAGCATACAGTTTAAAAGATTGTGTTAATGAACAAGTAAAAAGGGGCTATGAACTCACCTTAGCTATAAGGTGAAATCAACACGGAACTTGAGGGCTCAGTAGTAACAACAGAAATCAAGGAACTTTAAGTCATCCGAGACCTATGATAACGGGACGCGGAAGTTTAGAAGATATGAAAATAAGGTTTATAAAACACTTGGAATTTAAATTAGTACATAAACTAAGTTATGACACATAAGAAAATCCATGCAAGTGGTACTTCTAGACACCATCTAAAAGTATACTTTTACTAGACAATGCTTTCGATAAAAACTGTCGGCACATACCAAATGTAGGGGCTGTTTTACCTTACTTAGACACGTCAAAAGTTTATGGTACTAACTGAGAAGTTCACTTACTATCTATAGAAAGCCCTCTAAAAATCTCGTCAAAAGTTTATACTTCTAAGACTCCCTGCCCAACTCATCTTTGACTTACAAAAATCGGACAGAATTACGTCTTTGACTCGTAAAACCATTTTGACCTTTCTAAATAATACCATTTACTAAACCGACACTTGGGTTTGAAAATAGACTCACAACCCTAGGTTTATTGTCTAAGAACAGCCTTTGAATACTTTTAAAATTCAACTTATAGTCCCCGGGATTCGATCTAAATATCGACAACAACTTTAAATTGTGCCGATACTCGTCTCCTGGTACACGAATAATCAAACTATCATAACTTCCTACTCGTTTTGAGTTAGAAGCTCTAATTTATGTCAAATCGAAGGTAAGAAAAATCTCTACAGTCCTATCTTATTATTTATCAATAAAACAGGCTTAAAATACCCAAAATCAACCTTGACTTTCTGCCTAAAATCACTACTTTAAAAATCATAACAAAACACTTTTTCTACACAAACCAACCATTTTTATACCTACTAACACATTAATATCATTCCCTAACAACCTTAACCCTTGCATGAATCAAAAACAAAAGATCAAAATCAAAAACTTTGTCTTTATTAACATTAAGACATGGAAATCTTTTCATGATCATCACATATAGGATGATGATCAAGCATCATTTTAACCATAAAATCACAAAACTTAAAAACTTGTTGCATGTGCAAGATTTTTACATGTTTAGAATCACCATTAAATTTTATGAAGTGGTCTAGATTTTGTTTTGAATTGATCAAAGTAAAAATTGATGATTTAGGGGTGTTTTGGGTTAAGGTTCACGGAAACGATGGGAGGGGAGATGTGGTTGTGTTGATTTTTTTTATAAAAATGGTTATGTATGTTGTAGAACAATGATAATCTTATGACTAATCAAGAGGGTTGTTGTTATTCTAGAGAGAGAAACTAGAGAGAGAAAGAAAGAAACTTGTATTAATGTGAGAAATGTAAAAACAACCAACACCCCTTTCCATGGTGGAAAGGGGTTTATATACCCAAGTCCTTAAGTGGACTTGGGCCTCCGGCCCATGAACATGCTCATGGGTCGGGCTAAACATAAACATTACTTAAACAATACTACGAGCCTATAACTATATTGTTGGAGTGACCGAGACTTTCTTTATACGAAAAACGTATTTCCAACAATCTTCCCCAAAGGGAGGTCACTCCAAATTTACAAAGTCCTAATCTAGCATGTTAGATCTTGTTCTTGAGCTCGTAGTCCACTTTCTCTTTTCTTCTTTAACTTTTTCTTCTTTTTGTGAATATGTGTCGAATAATATCAGGCTTTTGCTTGGAACATGTTCTTTTGGCCTTTCACGTGCAATCTTTATCTTCTTGTGTGTTCGCCTCTTCGTAACTTCATGTCCCACACACCTATCCTTTGTTGAATTTTTGAAAGTTTCATAGTTGATACAACGGAAGACTTTTGGGTCATACTTTCTTGAATTTGCAGAAATATTTGATGCAGAAGGAATAAGTATGTGAGGACGACTTCTACTGGTACACCGCAACGCCACCGTCTTCAAATGCCGCAACATAACAAGACACGAACGAAATGGCTTAGAACATTTCATTCTAACTCGGTAGCATTTTACCTCCGGTCGATGAAGACCGTTGGACGATATTAGATATCGTACCTGTGACGGATAGTTTCAATTAAGAAACTTCCTTACAGGATTTCGCGGGTAAACCCGTTCTCTTTATTAGACGATCACTAAGCCTGACTGCGAACATAAAGAGCGAATCACTTGGATAAATTATCCTTGTGATTGAAGCCGTCAATTCATGAACTTGGAACAAGTGAATTTCAATTAAGATTTTCACCATTGTTGCTTTCCAGTTGTCACGAGCTTGATTCATATAGAATCTTGCACGTCACCTACCAAGTGCTGTTTGATGTTAACACTAGAAGGATTTCTACTCGTCACTGTGAACACTAAAGAGTGTCACTCTGAGTGTTCTGGTAAGATCATACGATAATGCATAGAGGCCTGGAACGAGTTTAAGTTCAATTAAGAATTAAACTACTGTTTCTTTCCAGTTTTCACAAGATTGGTTCTTAAAGAACCGCACGTGTCACCTAGCATGAGCTTGTTTGATGTTGGCTCAAGCAGGATTTCCATCTTCATTGTAATACTTGCGTATCACTCGGATGTTCTGGCAATATTACAAGAATACTGCGTAGGACTCATAAAGATCTCTTACTTTTCACAGTGTGTGAAGAAGCAAGGAATAAATGGAAAGTGTCCTAATGAGACTTTTGATGATCTCGTGGCTCTAGACTCGATAGTGCGTTTTGATTTAGTGAGCGATGGCTGGAGAGGATTGCCACCTATTCAATATCAGTCTATTCGGAGTGAATAAACCAATAGATAGCATGTTGAGCTCTGTGTGATTAAAACAAACATCTTTTGAGAGATATTTGAGTTAGTTGGGAGGGGTTGTGCATGACATCACTGGGTCCATGATATCTTGTCTTCAATATTGAGAATCATTTAAAAATGATCTCAATAATAGATGTGTTGACCCGGTTTCTGTCCTAAGTTGTAAGGAGGGCTTCTTTCTTTACACCCTTTATCTTTACATTTCTTTTTCATTCTTCAACCCCTTCAGTACTTACCAATACATCATCACTAGCACCTTGTTGTGATTGTTCCAGTGCTAGCATCAGTAATTAGTCGGTACTCTGCTACGTTCACAATCATCTCCAACTTTCCTAGGACTTCTAATTCTATCTAGGGAATTGTCCTTAGGAAGATTCCATCAGTTCTGATGAATCATTGGACTAATACCTAATCCTACCACCCTTTTGTCACCACATCCGTCGTGAATTAAGTGTATTTTGGGTAAGTATTGTCACCATGAAAAATCCTTGAAAATCACTTAAAGCACTTGTGATATTATAATCAAAGTTTTTGTGCCTTAAGTGTTTTGTTCATAAAAAAGTTCCCCCTTAACATGTGCATTACACATATTAAGTTGGTTTATCTTTTAAGTCTCTCATTTATTTTAGCCAAATATCATTAAGTCTCCTTAATCCCATTTTTTCCCCTTATCTAAAATGTTAACCATTAATATTTAGGATATTGAATGGATTAACCGGTCTTTGGGTAAAAATGAAATCAATCTATGGCCATAGAACATATCAATGCTCCACCTCAAATTAATGAGGGTTAGTTGTATTGCTCGAGTATGATAGATTTTGAAAGATTTAGAATCTCGTGAGAAATTCTTGAAACATTATCATACTTTCACACTACAACAAGCCACAAAAGCATAATATTTACAATATTTACATATTCACAAATTAAACTATATGGAGTTGACCTGAGATAGTACGACCCATTAGATGGATCGTTGCATCAGCTTGTGGTGCGCTCCATATGGTCTTCCACCAACGAATCGTTCAATACTCCTCATCAAGCGTCTTTCCGACAACTTTTCATTAATCTTGTTTATCAAGTAGCTAGCACTTGTTTTGTACCCTGTGTGCCACCGAACGGTAAGTTAGGGATGCTTCTTGGTTCTGCTGATCTGAATCAATGTGTCCCGAACTTGCTCAAGAGTCCTGATAACTCGATTTTACTCAGGTTAAAGCTCGTTGTACCAATCTCTTCGAATTGAAAAAGGAGTTTAATGTGTGACTCGGTTTTATTTTGGTGGAACAAAGATGTGTCGTTGTAGTTTTTAAAATTAAAAGTGCAAAACGATTAAAGTAAATGACTTGAAAGTAAATCTAAGTCTAATTAAAATAAAGTGCAAGTATTTAAAAACGTGACTGAAATTAAAAGGCACTAAAGTAAATAACGCAAACTTAAATCTATCTAAGGCAAACTTAAAACGCAACTAAAACTTAAACTAAGGCAAGTCTAAAATAAAGCTAAGACAAATAATTTTAAAGTGCAATTAAATAAAAAGGCGGGAAAAATAAAATTTGAGAATGAAAGACAGAAAATTAAAAAGGAACACTAAGAAGAACCTGACAAAAATCCTTGATTCGGAAGTTTTAAGTTCCGAATGAACCTAGCTCTTGAGTCGGAACTCCTTGATACGGAAGTCTTGCTCCGGAACTTTCGTTCGGAAGACTTCCGGATGAATAAGCTTGACTCGGAACTTGGTTCGGAAGTTTCGTCTGATTCGGAACTTATCCTTCGTTCGGAACTTCGTTCGGAAGTTTCGTTCTGAAGTTTCGTTCGTAACTTCGTTCGGAAGTTCGTCCGGAACTTTCGTTCGGAACTTCGTTCGGAAGTTCGTTCGGAAGTTTTAGCTTGACTCGGAACTTTTAAAGTTCCGAGTGAACCTTCTTGATCCGGAACTTCTGAGACTTCCGAATGAGCACTTGCTGATCCGGAACTTTTTGAGTTCCGAATGAAGCTTGTTGATCCTGAACTTTGAAGTTCCGAATGAACAAACTCCCTCCTTCTTGGTTCGGAAGATTTCCTGGGAACAAAGAAACAGAAACAAACACCCCGAAGAACAAGGGAATCACAGAAACAAGAAATATATCACAGATTAAACAAAATCAGACAAACGATTTAATCAAACTAATAACGAAACATCAATAATCATAAACAAACAATTTAAATCAAGAAATCTAACAACTTTAACCACAATAACCAAAAACCCACTTGATCAAAATAAAAATAAGAACATGAACACAAACATAAACATGAAAATCAAAGATTAAGAAAGGTAGATGAGAGATTAACAAGATAAAATAAAGATTGACAAGAATTAAATGGAAACTTACTTGAAATTAAAGGAATTTAATGTGCAAGACAAGGTAATTAAATTGACAAGTATTTAAATGACAAGGTAATTAAAAGTGGAAGACTAATTGTGACACTTAGCCAACAAAGAAAAATAATAATCATCCTAAACTATATATAGGGGAGGATTAGGAAGCTTCCTCCCCTCCTTCATTTTCTCTTAATTACAAGCTTAAGTCATTCTTTCTTTAATCTTCATTAATTGCATGCTTAGTCCTTTTCTTCTAATCTTCTTTAAACTTGGACTTAAAGGACTTTTGGCTTCGGGATTTCTTTGAACTCATCTTTAAATTCTTCAATAAAATAGACTTGAATTCTTTGGCTTTTGATAAACTTCCGTCTTTTGACTTTTTCTTCGATAATTTTTCAGAATTGGTCTTGGACTTCCGTTCTTTTTGCACTCTTGACTTCTTGACTTCGTCTTTCATCTTTTTCTTCAATAAAAGTCCGTAAATGCCCGTGAATGTCCGTGTTTTCTCCACTTTTCACCTTTTCGTCCTAAATCACAACAAAAACACAAAGCACGCATAATTCCGACATAAAAGACATAAAATACACGTTTTGGTCCGGTTATTATTGTAATTAAGTGGTAGAAAAGATGTGTGTTTACACACATATCAAATCCCCTACACTTGACCATTGCAATGTCCTCATGCAATGCATTAGTTACAAAGCAAGATTACACTTTTCATCATAATTAATCCACGTTGGCCTTTATTAAAGAGATAGAAAATTAAAATGAAGAAATCAAAAGCATACCTTGGGTTTTGGAAATGTCATGAATAATCATCATCCTCAAGTTTTCACTTTCTCCAAACCAAGCTTAAAAACGAGATCATTGTTATTATAAGTTAGTAGACTAACACGAACTCATGTGGGCCAATTACTCACTTAGACTCCCTTATTCCTAGGTGTATCTCTTATATTTTATTGTTGTCTTGAATGATCACGAGGATGCATTGTTTGACTTATTTCGATAGTTTATTAGGCCAAAAATAAAGTGAACGATTTAATCAATAGTTAGCTAAAGGACAAAATCTTTTAAAACTGCTTCTCGGGACCTCATAAAGTTCATATCTTGGCATAACTTGCTTCGCGATTTGAGACCTTTCTCGGACCGATATTTGGCAGCGACTTCATACTTCAAACCTTGAGAGACGTTCATGAAATAATGGCCTTCTCTTCATAATAGGAATTTCTTCACTTGAAGTTTTGAGAGATTCATACTTGGACCACGACTTCTTCATTTTTCTCTAATCTTTATTTTGGACTTTGATATACAACGATCCGCCTCCTTTTATGACTTGGATCTATTTATCCTCATACCTTGTTAGGGTCTTTTCGGATACATTTCTCCATGACTTTTGGGTAGTATTTGCTTTTCGTCGTGTGTCTCGATCCTTCATATTGATTTTCGATAAATGATTCTTCACATCACTTTTGGATCTTTAGCAACAAAATATAGCCCTCATGCCTTGTTAGGGCCTTTTCGGACTCGCCAATCTTCGCATCCCGCTTCAATAAGTTATGCCTTGGCTATGAACTCTAATCCATACCGAGCAACTTTTAAACGATCTTGGGCTAGAAGCTAAGTAACTTTTCAAATCGTACAACCTTATTTATTAGCAGATAAATTATTAGCAAGCGATGGGAGAGTAGGCTTATAATTAACTCACATAAATTCTTGAAAGAATACCGGACTTATAATTGGCTCTATCATCTCTCGTTCTCCATAGTTTAAAATCTCAAGTAATGAGACTCGTGGATACTTAGCCTATTAAATCAAAGTTTTGGGTTTTCGAGTCGCCTATAGGATCTTGCAAATTCTTAGACTTTTTCAAGTTTAGAAATCGCATTTTAAAGTTCCCTTGATAAACGACTTTCTAGGATCAATTATAGGAACTTGGGAAAAGTTCTTGTTCTTAACCCGGGAGAGTTAAGACTTTCGCGTTTTATAGCTCCCTATATAAAAGCCTAGCAAAACTTGACTTAAACATGTTAAGGATACTAGCTAGAGTAACTTAGATAAGTAAACTCGGGTTGAGTCAAAAGATCACAACGTTTTGAAAATTAAAACCACTTATTAAACATTTATTCTAATAAGGCAAGAAAATAACTATATAAAGGGTAAAACTAATAGGCCAAAATAGATCAAAAATTTTGAAAAATGTCGAAAAATTGATTTTCCGGTTAAAATGAGGACAAATACAAGGAAAAGACCACTTAACTTCGATAGAAGTCTCCCCTACACTTAAGATAAACATTGTCCTCAATGTTTAATCATGTGGGAGTAAACTCCCCTACACTTAGGACATTGTGCACGTTGTTTAAATCTTGCTAAGGAAAGGACAACTAAAGAGATTCCTATTTTAATATTGAGAAAATATAAAATAGTGAATCGAAAAGAGTTTAGGATAGAACCGGCAAGAAGTAGAATACGGAATCACGGGTCGTCAAGAATCATCAAGAGTGGATCATTGAAGCTCGAATCCCTGATTAAGAAGTGAGGAGAGGAAATAGCAAACCAAAGGGTCTCCCCTACACTTATGATAAAGAAGGCGAAAAGATAGATGCATGGGTTGCCTCCCAAGAAGCGCTTGGTTTTTGTTTACCGATTCGTGAGCCTGACTCGACCTTGATTATCAACGGAAGAAGCATGAAACATATCCACCAGGATCAAAGACATAGTTTTCGTCCATCAAATAGCACAAACTTAAGGCGAACAAGGCAAGCCAAAGAAGAGTAGGCAAGGTTCCCTTAAGCAGTGATGGAGCACGGTGGGAGCAAGGATGAAGTGGTGCAAGCATGTCTTTAAAATTTCCAAAGATTTTTCCTTTTATTTCATCAGGTGGATACTGAGATGGCTTAAAGACTTCAATACCGGGGTCGAACACCGTTTCCTTTAGGGGAAATAGCACTCAGGCTCAGCAGAGTGTGAAGAAGATCCGCAAAGAAGCACAACCTCGTCCTCAGAAGGGGGACAAAGAGGTGTTAAATCATATGTGCAACGGATATTGGTGTCAACCGGTTTCTTCTCATTTGACAGAATGTTCTTCAAATCCAAAGTAGGATCAAGACGATAATCTTCAAAGTCATAAGGAGGAGCATCACTCTCATGCGGGAAGTAAGTGTTTAGAAATTCAGAGAAGTCTTCCTCAAATGAGTAATCGTCCAAAGTAGGATCGAGTGATGGCGGAGGATCTTCATCATGTGAAGAATCTCTCGAAAGAGTATCGGCCTCATCAAAATCATCGAAAGTGGGCATCTCGGGATACTTAGAAGTACAATCATCAAAATCATCCGAGTCTGAGCTAGAATCATCATCATAAGCATCAAAGACCGGTGGAGAATCATAAATGGGAGAAGCTGCCAAAGTAGGGAGAGAATCATCCACATCATCTTGAAAAAGTGGATTAACATTGGAAGACTCGAATAGAGGATTGTTGTAGACGACAAAGTCATCAAGCACATTAATCATATTCACTGATTCTTGTCCATAATATTTGCCTGTAAGCTTCCTCATTTTGAAAATTTGTGAGGCATTCCCGACTCTTAAGATTAACTCACCTTCGGCAACATCCACTAGAGCACGTCCGGTTCTCAAGAATGGCTGACCAAGTATTAAAGGAATACGAGGGTCCATTTCATAATCAACTACGACAAAATCGACCGGGAAATTAAATGCGCCAACTTTAATGAACACATCTTCGGCTATACCAACGGGGTAAGCGAGAGTGCGATTTGCAAGTTCGAGAGTCATCTTTGTTGGAGTGAGGTCGGGCAATGATAGTGTTTTCCAAACACTCAGTGGCATCAAATTAATACTAGCCCCGAGATCAGCAAGGGCAGTAAGTTCTTCAGTTTTGTTGAACACGCAAGGCAACACAAAACGACCGGGATCTCCAAGCTTTTCCGGAAGTTCTTTAAGAATAACTGCAGAGCAGTTTTCATTTAATCGTGTGTTGGCGAGTTCAATCAGCTTCTCCTTCTTGTTAAGCAATTCCTTAAATGCTTTAACAAAATTGGGCATGTGGACAAGTGCTTCAAGAAAACTAATGCTGAAGCCCATTTGAGAAATCATATTGATATATTTTGTCACTTGAGAGTCCTCCTTTGTTAGATCGTTGGTCTTGCCTATGCGAGAAGGGTATGGGATTTTGGGTTTATAGGTGGAAGGTGAAGGTGTAGTTGGAAAGGTTGAGATGTTGAAGGGTCCTTCCGAGATACATCGTCATGACGAGGCGGAGACAGTAATGGTGCACTAATACTAGGTGTAGGAGGAGTAGGGATACATGGTGGTGGAAAAGGTGTAGATGATGGGGGTGGGATTGGTGGTCCTACGATGGTAACTCCACTACGAGTAGTAATAGCACTCACATTGGCTTGCGGATTGGTGACGGTGTTTGAAGGTAAAGAACTTGAAGTAGAAGGTTGAGTGGCGGGCAAGAAACTAGCCAACAGCTTCTTTAATTCAGTCGTTTGAGTGCTGAAGGAGGATTGAATATTATCACGAACCTCGGTTCTGATGTCATTACCTTGCTTCATGATATCTCCTTTCAAATTGATTATTTGGCTTTGTAGATTCTTGATTTGCTCACCTTGGGTTCTCATGATGGCTTCAACATCGGGATTAATGGGTGGGGTTTGTTGGGTGGGTGGTTGATAAGGGTTAGAAGCTCTTGGTGGGATTTGGTTGCTTCTATTGTAGTTGGTGGCGGGGTTTTGGTTTTGAGGAGAAAAACCGGGTGAAAGGTAATTGTTGGATCGGTAACTCAGCAGATTTCTATCCCCTTGTTGTCTAGCTTGGTAATTGTCCGGTGAATAATTACCGTAAGCAGCATACACATTTTCCAGATTTCCTTGTGTCGAAGGATAATCGGTGTATGAGTGAGGACCGCCACATGTTTCACAAGGATTAGCAACCGCTTTAACTTGTTGTTGTTGTTGGTTTGAAGCGAGAAGCGTAATACTTTTGCTCATTTCGGTCATCATGCGGGTGAGTTCGGTCATCTCAGGGTTTGCTGAGGTAGAAGAAACATTGACTCTCGGGTTGTTCCTTGAAGAAGCAGAGGAATCCCAGTTTTTGTGGTGAGTAGTCATGTTCTCAATAAGCTCTCTACACTCCTCGGGTCTCCTTTTCATGAATGTGCCACCGACGACTGCATTGATCGTATCACGATCTCGAAAAGTCAAACTGTTGTAGAAAGTATCGATTAAGGTCACAGGGAGCATGTTGTGGTTTGGACATCTATCGATCAAGACATTATATCTCTCCCAAGCATCAAAAAGAGATTCATCAGGGTCTTGCATGAAACCGCTGATCTGATTGCGAAGGCTTGTGACCACGGATGGTGGAAAGTAGCGCGACAAAAAGCGTTGAGTCATGTCATCCCAAGTGTGAATAGAATTCTTCGGGAGACGATCAAACCATTTCTCGGCATGATGTGATAGAGTATGTGGGAAAAGTTGTAAGCGAAGAACATCCATTGTGGCCCCAGGCAACTTCATGCTTTGAGTGATTGTAATGAACTTGTCGAGGTGTTTGTTGGCATCATCATCAGGCAATCCACGGAATGGGTTAGTCTGCACTTGCTGAATCATGTGGTATTTCAACGAAAACTCAGGAGCGTTGATTTGCATCGGCGCAGTCCGTCCTCCTCGTCCAAACATTGTAGGTTGACAAAGCTCCTCCATGGTCTGAAGATCGGGCTGTGGAAGAACATTGTTGTTATTATTATTATTATTGAGGTGCGGTGGAATGTTATTGTTGTTAACACCTGACATATCTAAATCTTCTTGAGGCTCGGGCTCTTGATAATTAGAAGATCTAGTACGCATACACCTGAAAATGCAAAAGAAAAAGAACCCAAACACAAAGACAATATATATACACAATAAAGATAAAATCTTTTTGGATTTTTGAAATTTTTAATTTTTATGGATTTTTATCAAGTTTTAACTTTTATGATTTTTTGAATTTTTTAGGCAAGAAAAATAACGCTCACAAGTGAACGGATCCCAAAAAGCAACGCGTCTCTCACAGAAAACCGTTAATCTTTACGAAAAGAGCCGGCAGCGGCGCCATTTGATAACTCGATTTTACTCAGGTTAAAGTTCGTTGTACCAATCTCTTCGAATTGAAAAAGGAGTTTAATGTGTGACTCGGTTTTATTTTGGTGGAACAAAGATGTGTCGTTGTAGTTTTTAAAATTAAAAGTGCAAAACGATTAAAGTAAATGACTTGAAAGTAAATCTAAGTCTAATTAAAATAAAGTGCAAGTATTTAAAAACGTGACTGGAATTAAAAGGCACTAAAGTAAATAACGCAAACTTAAATCTATCTAAGGCAAACTTAAAACGCAACTAAAACTTAAACTAAGGCAAGTCTAAAATAAAGCTAAGACAAATAATTTTAAAGTGCAGTTAAATAAAAAGGCGGGAAAAATAAAATTTGAGAATGAAAGATAGAAAATTAAAAAGGAACACTAAGAAGAACCTGACAAAAATCCTTGATTCGGAAGTTTTAAGTTCCGAATGAACCTAGCTCTTGAGTCGGAACTCTTTGATACGGAAGTCTTGATCCGGAACTTTCGTTCGGAAGACTTCCGGATGAATAAGCTTGAGTCGGAACTTGGTTCGGAAGTTTCGTCTGATTCGGAACTTATCCTTCGTTCGGAACTTCGTTCGGAAGTTTCGTTCGGAAGTTTCGTTCGGAACTTCGTTCGGAAGTTCGTCCGGAACTTTCGTTCGGAAGTTCGTTCGGAAGTTTTAGCTTGACTCGGAACTTTTAAAGTTCCGAGTGAACCTTCTTGATCCGGAACTTCTGAGACTTCCGAATGAGCACTTGCTGATCCGGAACTTTTTGAGTTCCGAATGAAGCTTGTTGATCCTGAACTTTGAAGTTCCGAATGAACAAACTCCCTCCTTCTTGGTTCGGAAGATTTCCTGGGAACAAAGAAACAGAAACAAACACCCCGAAGAACAAGGGAATCACAGAAACAAGAAATATATCACAGATGAAACAAAATCAGACAAACGATTTAATCAAACTAATAACGAAACATCAATAATCATAAACAAACAATTTAAATCAAGAAATCTAACAACTTTAACCACAATAATCAAAAACCCACTTGATCAAAATAAAAATAAGAACATGAACACAAACATAAACATGAAAATCAAAGATTAAGAAAGGTAGATGAGAGATTAACAAGATAAAATAAAGATTGACAAGAATTAAATGGAAACTTACTTGAAATTAAAGGAATTTAATGTGCAAGACAAGGTAATTAAATTGACAAGTATTTAAATGACAAGGTAATTAAAAGTGGAAGACTAATTGTGACACTTAGCCAACAAAGAAAAATAATAATCATCCTAAACTATATATAGGGGAGGATTAGGAAGCTTTCTCCCCTCCTTCATTTTCTCTTAATTACAAGCTTAAGTCCTTCTTTCTTTAATCTTCATTAATTGCATGCTTAGTCCTTTTCTTCTAATTTTCTTTAAACTTGGACTTAAAGGACTTTTGGCTTCGGGATTTCTTTGAACTCGTCTTTAAATTCTTCAATAAAATAGACTTGAATTCTTCGGCTTTTGATAAACTTCCGTCTTTTGACTTTTTCTTCGATAATTCTTCAGAATTGGTCTTGGACTTCCGTTCTTTTTGCACTCTTGACTTCTTGACTTCGTCTTTCATCTTTTTCTTCAATAAAAGTCCGTAAATGCCCGTGAATGTCTGTGTTTTCTCCACTTTTCACCTTTTCGTCCTAAATCACAACAAAAACACAAACCACGCATAATTCCGACATAAAAGACATAAAATACACGTTTTGGTCCGGTTATTATTGTAATTAAGTGGTAGAAAAGATACCACGCATAAGTCCCGTCACTAAACTTGGAGAGTTTCGCTATTCTCAAGAATTTCTTCTCACCGGATCCATTTAAGTAGAAAGTGCATGGATCCGGTTTTGTAGTTCTTGTGTACGGGCTTTTGTCGTGATGAATAGCAGGAACCTTCATGTATGGAGCCGTGAGGTTTAGCTTCTTCTGATAACTCTCAACGCCAAGTTGCAAGTCTTCAACTCTTTTCTTGATCACAATGCGACGAGTATACATTCGTAGAGGTGAATTTAGGGCAATGTAGTCTTCAGTGTCCAAGTGTTTGAGTGTGTCTTGAGTCATCAACAGTAACATGTCTTCAATGTCAACAAGAGGAAGATCCGAGAAGTCTCCTTCCATGATGGAGTAGTATTTGTCGTCTTCTCTTTTTAATCTGATTTCTGTTATGTGATGATAGCCGACTTTGGGTTCAATCCTTACTCCTAGAATGACCTTGATTCTAAACTCGGATTTTATTGGAGTCTTTGACTTGAAGCCACATGCGTAGCTGTAAGCTTTCTGTATGGTTTCTCCCCAATGTGATACACCCAATTCAGCATACTGATCATACTCAGGGATTAATTTCCTTACCCATATACGATCAACTTTTCCTCAATCCAGGGTATTGACCCCCAATTTGCAGCTTTGACCAAGGTTAAGGAAGTCGCATACTTGCTGGCACCATTTACTAAATACTCAAGGTCATAGCAGACGAAGAAATCACGTATGATTTGATTGTCAGCATCAGCGATCAGGAGAGGAGCATTCTCAGGCCTGTGACGACATGTTCGTTGAGGAAGGTTCATTGCTTTCAACATCTCATTCGCATTGTATTCAGCCTCCATTCTACTGATTCTTGAAGTAGGAATGATGGTGGGATCATGAAAAGCTCGAGTTACCATCGCTGGAGTTACATTGTCAGTTCCATACCTGTAGATTAGATATGCTGAGAAGTCGATGGGATTGTTGAGGATTTGGGAGAAATCTGGTTCATCTTCTCGAGTTAGCGGACAAATGCTAGCAGCTTATGTGACCCAAGGTTGCTCGGGTGCATCTTCATCTACATTAACGGTATCCACCCATGTCGAATCGCTCGATTCTGGCATATCATGACTTTGCGCAGATTATGGAGCTCGATTTGGAAAAATTACTCGAATTGTCTGAGTACATTGAGTGTCCTTCACTGGTGTAGACTTAGACGTTTCAGGTATTGGTTGATCGGGTTCTCGGAGGGTAGTTGTTGTGGTGATGATGTAGATGTGATAGCTGAAGCTGATTGAAGTGAACCCGATGTCAGATTAGCATCAACATCATGACGGTGTTTGGTGCGTTTGCCGGTTGGAGTTGACTCAGAGTCTGGAGTTTCCTCGGCTGTGGAAGTTGTTTGATCTTTAGTAACATTATCCTTTTGAGACTTGTCACCTTTTCCTAAAGTTTGACCCCCTTCACCATCTGACTTATCTTTGTTGTGATCATCCTCTTCCTCTTCTTCATCCTTTTCCTCTTCATCATCATTCTCTGGTTCATCTTCATCATTTATACGTTCGTCCATGCTGTCATCATCATCATCGTTACGATCACCCTTATCATCATTGTCACCATCATCATCATTGTCATCTGCATCGTCATCTTCATTCTCGGATGGTTCTTCGGGTTTGTCTGACTCATCCTCATCTTCATCGTCTTTTTCTAGATCGAGAGTGCTGTATGGGACGACGGTGCCATGTTTTTCAAATATCTCAGTGTCTTGATCCATTGCCGTCTTTAAAGCTTTGTGAAGTGCTTGTTGTTCTGGCGTTCGGTTGTAGGACCCGACTTGAATCATCCTAGCATGCAACAACTTCTTCATCTCGTAATCTGTGAGTCTTTGAGCTATGAGAAACTCGGACTGCGGAGTGTTGGAAGACTTGATCATCATTTTGCTTGCAGCGATGTCTTTTAGTTCATCTCGCAGAGGAGGAAGTACGGTTTCAATAGATTCTTGAACTTTTTCATCGATTGATTCAATCAGTGTAGCATTAGCTTGAACAAGTTCTTCATTCTCCTCTTTGTATTTGTTTCTGAGTGCGCGAAGACGTTTAATTGATTCTTGCTTCCTTTCCACTATACAGAGCTTCTAGATTTTCTCTTATTGACTCTTCAGATTGTTGACGACTTGTTAATTCATTTCGAAGCTGGTCGATTTCTTTTTCAAAATCCTTCTTGCTTGCTAATTCATCACGAAGACTAGCGAGTTCCTTTTCATAGGCTGTCTTTGAAGATTCTAATTGCTCTGTAACTAGAATAGTCTTATCCTCTTGAGCCTTCAAGCGTTGTTCGATGATTTGCATAAAATCTGGGGTGACAGGTGGAGATACCAGCAATGATGTTGGATGAGCAGTTGATTTTGTAGGTGTGACATGAGTAGTGACAATGGTGCTGAGTACTAATGTAGTGGCCATAGTTACAGGGACATTTACCATGTTCGGGTTCGTTGAAAGATCAGTGTTAGTAACTTCAGATTCAAGTGAGTCAAGGTTCAAGTACTTACCTACTGGATCTGACAAAGACGAGGATTTGGTAACACTCTTGTCCTTGTGGATGCTCCTGTAACTGTTGTCTCTGGTTGAATATCATCAAGGAACGTATCTTGTTGTTCGTATTGTTGGTCATCTTCGTCATTCTGAACTGGTTCGTCAACGAACTTATCTGGGTTTCCAAATTCAGCAATGTCAGGCAACACAACGTCCTTTGTCTGTTTCGATCCACTACCTCCCGTCTCCCTTCTACTTGGTATTAAAGCCTTCTTCAATTGCTTGGATTGTTGTTTCTCAGTCAACGACTGTTGTTGTTCGTCCATGTCTTCAAGCAAGTCTTCATCGAAGAGAAGTGTTTTCTTTCCCTTGGCCTTTTTCTCCCATAAAGACACTGTTTTTGTTCTTTTGCCCTTGTCTTGTGTTGGTGTCTCAGCTTCTGAGGAATCAGTTTCCTTCCTTTTGCCTTTGGGTTTTGGTGCTTTGAACTCTGTAGTGGATTCACCCAATTCTACTCTCTTTGAATGATCTTCATTTTCTTTCAGAAGAGTCTTATAGGAAGCACTCTTTTTGATTTTGTCATTCATCATATGATCCGGAACAGGAGCAGGAATACCTGATGAAACAATATTTTGACCTTCTTGTCTCATGTGTACTACGAAGAAATCATAATCTTCTGAGTTAACAAAGAATCCTCCACGACGATCTATAGATTCATTAGCTTTCATAAAGTAACTGATGATGAGCTTAGTGAAGCGTGGAAACTGAAAGTGGTCAGATTTCTTCTTAGCGTTTCTGAAGGCCTGATAATGAAATTCTTCCCATATGAGAGCAGCATAATCCAAATCGAGTCTCTTGTAGCTGCCATAGAAAATACGAGCCTGAGAAAGTCTCATAAAATCATACCCTTTGGATTTACCCGTAAGACATCGGATAATGATAATAACGATTGCTTTCAAGGGTTGTCCAAGTCTAGAGGTGTTAAACTTGGATATGTTTGGCAATTCTCCCTCATAACCAAGAGACATAATCAGATCTAATATTTTTTTTAAATCTGGAACAGGAGCATATGTTTTCCCTTTAGGAGGAGGAAATTCCAAGATTTCACGAAACTGTCTAAGAGAAAATTCCTTCTTCTGACGATTGAGGTTGAAGGAAAACTTTGTGTTTGTAATGGCTTTGAGAGAGGATGAGAACTCATGCATGTAAATTTCAGGAACACTTGCTGAAATCCGAAGTGCATATTTGATCGGTGTGAGATTAAGGATTTCGATAGCTATTCTGAATGCTGTTTGTGATGGAATGAAGCCTTCTTTCAATCGTTGATTATTGGTAGTGATTGGTAGACGGTTTTCTTCTGGTACTAGTTCATTGTCAAGTTGAATTTGTTGCTCTTGAGTGTGAGCCATGAAATCTGCTTAAGATGAAATATACACATTGATACACAAGAGATATATACCATGTAGTATTAACCTTGAAAGCATCCTATTTCAATAGCACATGAAAAACCATACAAGTATTACCCAAAATAATATAGAAACCAAAACAACCATATCATAACAAAAATGCAAGTCATAAATCGGAATACATCATTCCAAACATAATTCGGAATAAAGCATTCATCATACAGTTCGGAATCCTTCAATCTACACCTAAGTCGGAATGGAGCATTATTTTATCTAAGTCGGAATACCATGTTTGACCTAAGTCGGAATCCTCAATCACAACATAGTTCGGAATATGGACATTCGAGACCTAGTTCAAAATATATGCATTCATGACTTAGTTCGGAATACAGGCAAATAGGACCTAGTTCGGAATACAAGCATCCATGACATAGTTTGGAAAACAGACAAATGGGACCTAGTTCGGAATACAGGCATCCATGACTTAGTTCGGAATATAGGCAATTGGGACCTAGTTCGGAATACAGGCATCCAAGACGTAGTTCGGAAAGCAGGCAAATGGGACCTAGTTCGGTATACATGTATCCATAACTTAGTTCGGAATACAGACAAATGGGACCTAGTTTGGATTACATGCGTTCATGACTTAGTTCGGAAAAAACAAACATTCAAGAGCTAGTTCAGAATGCGAGCGATTGAGACCTAGTTCGGAATACAAGCGACTGAGACCTAGTTCGGAATACTTCCATTTGGAACCTAGTTCGGAATACTCTCGTCTGTGACCTAAGTCGGAATACCTCTTATACCCAACCTGAGTCTGGGTGTTTTTGCTTTTAACTGAGTTATCAAACATAGAAACCATCAAACGCAAGTGTTTTTGGGTATTATCACAATCAATTTAATCTTCTTGTGTTATTCCGAAACAAAACCCCCTTTTTATTCAATCTTAGTCAACTCAATTAAATCTATTAACCCTAAGCAGACATGAGGGGATTGACAATTTTAATCGAGAAGAAAAAATGAAAATCATATTTACCTTAGTTGTGATGATCGAAAATCAAAGAGAGAACTTGGTTGGGAAATTAATGGCGGCAAAGTGAATTGTTTGTTTGAATGTGACAGTGAAACGAAATAAGGGAGAAGGGGCGGGGTCAAACCTTTTTTTACCTAATATTAAGTTTATCAGTTTTGACAATTTGGCCCTTCTTGTACCTTTTGATTTTCATTTAAGTTTAAAGCCTATCTAAGTATAACACTTATTAATGGAATACTTAACGTTTGTTATAACCTCAATATTCTTATAAACTATTGAGCACACACAACCAATCAACGCACTTAAATGAATTTCCTAAAAACCATGAATTTCTAAGTTCCAATCACAAGTATGATAAACAGTCTACAGCAAATTCAAATACCACATACGTGACAAACACATGATGAACAACCTTTTAACCGTTTATTTTTCTAAGAAAGATTCTGGAAGACGATAAATTGATGACAACATGATTTAAGATTTTCTCCCCCTTAAACATTGACCCGTTTTCTATTTAAATAGCTGTAGTCTTTGTTTAAGGAGTCGAATACCAATGAAAGCATTTTCCGTTTAATGATTTGAAAGAACGATTCTTGATGGCAATAAGATTTCTCTTATTCTTACAAAATAAGTGCACTGAAACGTACACAAATTTGTGTTAGACCGAGTTATGAAGTAAACTCGATCCCTTGTATGATTTTAAAGTAAACCATACCCGAGAAAATTAATTTCCGTTGTGAGCCAACGCTTTCGTAAGAAATGCGTGACTTTAATGCGAAAAGCGGGTTGCAGTCTGAAATAACTACAAGCCATATGGGCATGTTTTAAAATATGTACAAATTTTATACGGACTCTATTTATGGCGCCGTGTCAATTTTAATCGACATTTCTAAGGCCGTAAATATTACCGTACTAAAAGACATGGCCGATTTAAAAATGAACAATATTTTTGGTTTTTCTTGGTTTTATATTTTTTATGGTTTTTGTATGTTTTATATTTTTGTATTTTTCTTTTGGTGGTTTAAATATATACGATAATATACAAGATCACGATCAAAGGATACTCTAGAATAGTTTACCACCACTATTCTGCAGATTCTTCTGCCAACTCCTTAAGTGTCGTTGGTGAGAATGATTCATGCCTAGCTTTTCGATAAAAAACTTGATACGTCCCCGATCTAAGGCCTTTGTGAAAATATCTGCCAGCTGATACTCAGTGTTGACAAAATACAGTTCGATCACTCCATTTTCCACTTGCTCTTTGATGAAGTGGTAGCGTATGTCAATGTGCTTCGCCCGGGAATGTTGAACGTGGTTGCAGCAAAGGGCAATTGCACTTTTGTTATCACAATACATCAGGGTTTTGTTGAATCCAAGACCGTAGTCAGTTAATTGAGAACGCATCTAAAGAACTTGAGCACAACAACCGAACATAGCAATGTATTCAGCCTCTGTACTTGATATCGCAGCGCTTTTCTGCCTTTTGGATGCCCAACTAACCAGTCTATCTCTAAGAACTTGCACACTGCCAGAAGTGCTACGTCTAGTATCTTGACACCCAACATAATTCGCATCTGCATATGATATTAGTGCAATAGAGGAATCCTTCGGATACCACAGACCACGATTAAGTGTTCCTTAAAGATACCGAAAGATCCTTTTCACAACATGTAAGTGCTTTTTGGTAGGATGCATCTGACAAATTGCAAATCAGGCCTGCTAGTAGTCAGATAGAGAAGGGTGCCAATCATTCCACGGTAAAGTTTAGGATCGACAGCTATCCCATCCCTATCCTCATCTAACTTGGATCTCTCCACCATTGGAGTATCCACGGGGTCACAATTTTCAAAATGATACTTCTTTAATGATTCAAGAGAAAATTTGGATTGATTAATGAAGATGCCTTTGGGATTTTGAGAAATTTGCAACCCTAAGAAAAATGAAAATTTTACCATCATCGACATCTTAAAACGTGTGGACATAATTTTCTCAAAATGGCCAGACAGTCTTTGAGTAGTGGCAGCAAATATTATATCATCAACATAAATTTGTACCAGTATCATGTCGTTGTCCTCCTTGAGAATGAATAATGTTGGGTCCACTTTGTCTTTGGAGAAGCCTTTCGAGATGAGATAAGACGATAGGAGATCGTACCACGCGCATGGAGCTTGTTTCAACCCATAAAGAGCCTTCTTGAGCTTGTACACGTGATTAGGATACTCCGAGTTGAAGAATCCATTCGGCTGGCTTACGTAGACATCTTCCCTTAATTCACCATTAAGAAATGTCGTCTTAACATCCATTTGGTAGACGATCATGTTCATGTGAGCAACATAAGCAAGGAATAGTCTAATCGCCTCCAAACGTGCAACAGGAGCAAAGGATTCTTCAAAGTCAATACCCAAAGCTTGTTTGTAACCTCTAGTAAACAATCTAGCTTTGTTCTTTAATACTCCACCTAACTCATCGAGTTTAACCTTATATACCCACAACAATGTAAGGATTTCGACGTTGTTGGGTAAAGGAACTAATACCCACACTTCAAGACGTTGAAATGTTGATCCCAAACTTAGATCGATTTAGCTTTATGTATACGAGATTAGATCAAGTAATACACTTAGAGAAACTTTTGTATATGTATATGACAATCTAAGTGTTATGCGGAATTAACACTTAAACAAGAACACACAAGATGTAAACAAACTTTCACTTTGATTAATGATATCAAACTTGCTTACAATGAAAGTGTTAACGTATGAAAACTTATATCGAACATTAACCTAAAGGTCTTCTTTTATAGACATAAGAAGCCTTGTACAATAATCTACGTATCAACTATTCTAGGTAAAGATAAATATAGAAAATACATTGTTGTTCCTATCTTTACTAGAAGTAATCTAGAACATAATAAACGTGTAGATCATATCCTTCCATCAGTGCTTGTCTTCAATGTGTCAACGCTTGACTTCTTGTTGTCAACGCTTGATCTGTCAGCGTTTGTTTTCTTCCTATCAACGCTTGATTTACTCTTGTCAGCGCTCAAGTAGACTGGCTATAATTTATTCCCAACAATCCTCCCCTAAACTTGATATCTACTATACTAATCAAGTTTCTGAATAAACATTAAGAACTAGGAGGAATCTTACAAACCTTCTCATATTGGTAATAAATAAATCTGATTAAATCTTTGGCCACGTCACTTGAATAATCAATTTCCAGCTGTGTGTTTTTCATCTTCTCCAAGACTTCCTTGGACATGAAATACTGACCATCCACAAGTAGATACTCAGCAAACTTCGTAGAACTCAAATAATAAACACCAGCAGCTGAATACAATCTCCATTGAAGACCACTGAGGTCATCTTCAAGATCCTTCCAAATAGCAGGATCTTCATCTCTTGGTCCACACATTCTCTTGAATGTTGACTACAGTTTTATTGCATTGACTGAAGTGGGAGCTTCAATCTCATACTTGGCCTCTAACAACCTCCATAGGTCTACCAAGTCTTCTCTATCACAACTTGCAAACAAAGATATAATAGTGGTAAAAGTGTGAACCTCTTTTCCATACCTGCCAATCTTCCAAAACCCACATTCATCTTCTTCATAGCTTATAATAGGGTTTCTGGAACAAACATTGCCTTCTTAAGCTCCATTTCCTCTGCAAGTTCTTCTTTTCTTTCATTAGAAAGAAGTCTTAGAGTGTTTTCTTCCTGCACTCTAACCCAAATGGGATAAGCTCTGCACTCCAACTCTTCAAATGTCAAACCCATCAATTTCTTATGAGTCCATCCTGTTCTATGACATCTGAGTAGCATGTAGTACAACTCCCTTCTATCCCTTTTCAAATTTGAGAGAACATTGCTTGCTTTGTGTTTTAGAATGACCTTGAAATCCTTTTGTACTCTGAGAAGAATCTCCAAACCCCATATCTGATCTGAAATGGTCAATTATGGATTCTCAATACACCTATCTTCCCAAGCATGGTACATCTGAACAACTTCTGGCATGTCAAAATCAACTTGCAATTTCAACTCATTCAACTTCTCTTTGGCTAGCTCATCACCATACTCAAGTCTTTCTGGTTGTTCTATGATCATTACACTTGAGTTAGAACTAGCTTCATCACTCCCTTCTTGCTCTTCTAAAGTGACAACAAAAGGTGATTCACCTACCTTTTTCCTTTCTTGTTCCACAATCTGTGCAGCCAACCTTCTATCAAACTCAATTTGTGCTGCATTCTTTGGAACAACTTCTTCTACCATAATACCCTTACCCTTATCTAATGGATCAACTGTTGGTAAGGTAGATGGTAATACCTATGAAGAAACCTCTTTGATGATGGATGATGACTGGAATACATCAACCTCATTTGCAGGTCTGTCAACGCCCAATTTTGCTTTGTCAGCGTCCAAGATACTCATGTCAGTGTTCAGATTCTGCTTGTCAACGCTCAAATTACCTGTCTCAACGCCTCTTGCAATTTCCTCCAACATGGCTGTAAATGACAAATTTAAGTTTGTAGGAGAGACTAGAGACGTATCAAAACCTGTCTGTTTCTTCAAACTTGTTAGGGCCTCAGCAACATCCAAAGATCGACCATCATGAGAGCCCTTATCACTCACATTTATTTGTTCATCCTCCCCTTTGGAAGATTCCTCCATCCCTCTCCTTGTGCTAGCATTCTCCAAGATAACAATCCTCTCCCCCAATTGCTTGAGTTCAAGGCCTTGTGTACTGACAATATGTACCAAGTCTACATTTTGCTTTTGCAAGCTTATGCAGACAGCCGTCAATTCCATTAGGGTCATTGGTTCCAATCCGCCCTCTTCTAAAATAGGTATTTGACCTCCCAAGTTAGATTCATTGGGCATTGATGAGGTCTTAATGATGGTAGGACTGTCTTGGCCAGCTTCTAAGCCAGAACCAATAGTCCCAGCCTCATCCATAGCACCAACCACACTTGTGGTGGTGGTTCTCTCTGCCACATGGCTAGGACCACTAGAGGAGAACACTCTAGTAGTCCTTTGGCGTTTTTGTAACCTATATTGTGCTAGGGGAGAAGATGATGTGGATTGGGTGGATGTGGGTTGGTTAAGGGGTGTTTGGGTCTGTGAAGGATTTGTGTCAACGTTTGAAATAGGCACATCAACGCCAACATTGAATGTGTCAGCGTCGAAGGGTTCTTGGTCAGTATGCATATGTTGTGGTGAAGGTAAAGGTTCAGGTATTGGGTCAATTTAGGGTTGGGGGTCTGGTTGGGGTTGAGCTGCTTCAATGACGGCAATCATAGATGGGGTTAGGGGTAGGTCACGATGTGGGGGTGAGTTCATCTTCATAAAAATTGCTTTATTTTGCACAGGGCTCTCATAAAAATTATCATGATCCCTTGTGCAGTAATTTTGCACCTCAAAAACCATTTGTAAAAATCTGGGATAAGCTAAAGTCATTTTGTTCCCTTTATTTTTACACATGCCCTCAAAAATCATTTTGGAATAATTAAACTTTTGCCCAGTAGCAATGCACACAATAGCACTAGCAATAGATCTATTGATCTCATTGTGTGTAGTATACTTGGGACTCAAACATTGTAAGAGGACATGTATTAGGTACTTCCAGGCTGGGGGAAACTCCTGTTTATGATATTTATTTAAAGTTCCTTCAGCAGGAAAAGGATAACCCAAAGCCCTTAGTCCTTGTTTTATTTCACTAATGGGGAGGGTGGTTATACCATCTGCATCATCAAGATGCAAAGCTTGGCGAACCTAAGCTTCAATAACCACCCATGTGCGCCCATGAACAATAGAAGATAATGTAGTCACTCTATTAACTGTTGAGGAACTAACAGTGTTCCAAAATTGTTTAATATGTGTGACAGGAATGAGTGGAGCATGAGAAAGAGCATACCTAAGAGGGGATGCATTCAAATACGCCACCATTTGTGTGTATTGGGGAAACAGAGTATCATCAGCTTCAAGATATGCTACCATGTTGTGTTGACTCCTGAACCCCAATTCCAAATCACTTGGTTTAAACTTTGGTGCCATTATTGAAAGCTGTTTGAATGATTGATAAAGATGAAGTTATAAGAGAAAATTGTATTAGACAAGAATAATAGGTACCCTGTTTAAAATAGGAGCCAAATATATAGGAGAGAAAGTATGCATGTGATTGGTCAAAAATTAGGCAACTATTTTCAAAATACAATCATGAAAATATTGAAAAAGAATAAGTTTATCTCATGCATTAAATGAGAGTTATCTGCTCCCAAAATTACGGCCCAAAAATATGTCAAAAAGTAACAACTGGGTAGGTCCCATTGAGTGTCAACGGTCAAAAATAACCCATCAACGCCCAACGGCTATATTCTTGTCAACGTTTGCCAAAGCCATGTCAGCGTCTAAATTGGTCACAACAACGCTTGAAAAAATACTTGTCAGCGTCCAAAAATAAAAATGTTTAAAAATGAAAAATGACCTTAACAAAGTAATTTATCCTAGAGAAGATAACCAAAAGTTGATAATTATTATAGGGCGGCAAGCACTGTCCAGTTATGCACACTTGCTTATGCAAGATAGACATAACAATCCTCTAGTGTCCCTTGCTAACCAAAATTCTTAACAACTAAGTTACCTCATAAAATTCCTTGTTACTCCCAGGTAAAACCCATGATAAAATCATTCCCAAGTCTCCCAACAGACCACAACCAATTCTAGGCCAAAAATGTCTTGGCAGCATGCATAGTATATCAACTTTGCATGCTACAGTGCCTCATGATTTAGTAAAACTAACTCATACTCACCTGTGGACACAATCTAGAATTGTGATAAGAGTATCATAAGGATACCCAAAGTCCTAAAGGTTCCTAAAACCTCCCCTTAAACTATGATACAAATGTTGCCACAAATATGCATGAACATAAAAAAATTTATGTCAAGATAGGAATTGAAAATTCCAACCATCATCCATAAACAAAAACATGCTCAAATGCTTCTCCAATGATCCATAAGCAACTCTGTATCCAATGGTATAAGGCTAACATCACCTGCACATTTAGATTGAAAACCACAAAACTAACATTGTTGCTAACAATGCCCCGATAACACTTGACAGCGTTAAGAAAAGCTTTGTCAGCGTTAGACAAATATATTGCTGACAACGTCACAATAACACTTATCAGCGTTAAAGCAACCTTTGTCAGTGTTAGAAAAGTATAGTGGAAAATCTAAATCCTCAAAAGACCAATAACAATGCATTATCCTGTACATACTTTTACAAAAAGACTCCAAAATACATATTATGTGAGATTGATCATTCCAATACTTGTTACCAAGTATTGAAACCTTCCAGCATCAAAAGGTTTAGTTAGTAAATCTGACACATTTTCTTCTGTGTCAACCCTATCTGGTTGTATTAAACCTTTTTCAAAACAATCCCTTATAAAATGATGTCTAATTTCTATGGTGTTTAGTTTTAGAATGATGTACAGGATTCTTAATAATGCATAAAGTGATGTTATTGTCAACAAATATCTTGGTATGCATGAAATTGTACCCATAGTCTAACAGCTGGTTCTGAATCCACAAGACTTGCCCACAACAAGCAGCTGTAACCACATACTCTACTTCAGTTGTAGAATTAGCCACCACTGTTTGTTTCTTGCATTGCCAAGATATCAACCTGCTCCCAAGAAACTGACATCCACCAGTTGTGGATTTTCTATCAAACTTATCACCTCCATAGTCACTGTCTGAATAAGCAATAAGCTCCAAAGGTGAATCTTTTGGATACCACAAGCCAAGACTGGGATAACATCTTAGGTACCTAAAGATCCTTTTAACATAATAAAGGTGACATTCTTTGGGAGTCACTTGATGGCGTGGACAAGCACACACAGCAAACATGATGTCAAGTCTGGAGGCTGTGAGATACATCAATGATCCAATCATTGATCTATAGTGCCTGACATCCACATCTTTCCCATCTCTAATCTTTCCCCAAGGGTGTTCTCTATCCATAGGATTAGTAGCCCTCTTTTCATGTGGAGAAAAGCCAAACTTCTTCAAGATCTCTGCCACATATTTATCCTGGGAGATGAAGATACCATCTTCTTTCTGCTGAACTTGTAACCCTAGAAAGAAGTTCATCTCCCCCAGAGCACTCATCTTGAATTTGTCTGTCATGAGCTTGGAGAAATCCTCACTCATCTTTGGATTAGTGGATCCAAAAATGATATCATCAACATAGACCTGAACAAGTAGAACATCTTTACCTTTCTTCTTTGTAAACAGTGTTTGATCTATGGTGCCCCTCTTGAATCCATTTTCCACAAAATAAGTGGATAATGTGCCATACCATGCTCTTAGGGCTTGATGAAGTCCATACATAGCCTTCTTGACTCTATATACCTTGTCTGGATTCTCTGGATCTTCAAAACCAGGAGGCTGCATGACATACACCTCCTCAACAATTGTTCCATAGAGGAAGGCACTCTTGACATCCATTTGATAGACAGTGAAGCCCATGCAGGATGCATAGGCTAGAAAGATCCTTATAGCTTAATAACTGTTATTTTAGTTGATTAAAAATGTAGCTTTTGCAAGATCTTTGTTTGCGTTGCTCGTACCCAATTGTATATGTCGTTGTTTCGTTCTTGGTATCTTCTCGAATCGATCACGGTTCAAAGTGGAAATGTTGTTCTTGGTAACTAAAAAGGGGGAGCTTTGATCTTTATCTACTAAAACGATAAATGCGAGAAGTAATAAAATTATACTAAAAGAAATTACTGAAAATAAAACTAGAATTAAAATTAAACAGTAAAGTACCTAAACTTGGAAAAACAGTTGATGCGGAATAATTGCTTGATCCGGAATATTTGGAATATTTGGCTCATTCGGAATAAATGAACTCATGCGGAATAACCAAAAAATTGCTTCATTCGGAATAATTAACACCACCTTCATTCGGAATAATCGTTGACCTGGAACATTTGCTTGATGCGGAATGATAGCTTGACTCGGAATAAATGTGGTTGATCCGGAATGTAGTGGTTGATCCGGAATATTGTGGTTGATCCGGAAAAAATGAGTTGATCCGGAATGTTTATATTGATCCGGAATAAACTTCTATCCGGAATAAAATGATAAGAAGCTTGATTCGGAATAATTAGTTTACTCGGAATAAAACTTGATCCGGAATAAAAGAGTTGATCCGGAATATTTGATATTCCAAACCAAAGAGCTTGATCCGGAATATAATAGTTGATCCGGAATATTAGATATTCCAAACCAAATAGCTTGATTCGGAATAAAATCACAAAAGCCTTGATCCGGAATATGATGCTGATTCGGAATCTGGGCAAGTTTAAAAAACGCGAAGAACAGGGGATTGTTTAACACACGAATTTAACCCAAAATCCACCAAGTTTTCAATCAAAACTTAAACCAATTTAACCACTAATCATTTAATTATGATAAACATCAATCCAAAACAACAAAAACATAAAACCCACTTACTTTTTAAGATCAAACTCAATAAAATGAAACTTAGAACTTTGAATCAACAAGAGAAGAAAGAAAGATTAAATGGAAACTTGTATTAATGAATAAGATTCAAACAAACAAAAATGGAAAGATAACTTACAAGATTTTTGAATTAAAAGGACAAATGAAAAATCACCAAACACCCTAATGGTGTTGGTGATGCTACGAAATAGGAGAAAAACAAACAGAAAGAAAAACTGGTCCAAAAATGTGAATGGGAGGAGTATTTATAAGCTTTCTCTTTGGTTGGTGAGTGGGCTTTTCTCCCTTTCTTTTTGTCTTCTCGTCTTTTCAGAACAGTAGACGTTTTTTATTTCGATTCGGGATTTGTCGACGAATAAATTCAACTCGTCTTTTAATTTTTTCATTTAATAGACTTGAGTTCTTCGACATATGTAAATCTTCCATCTTTGGTCATTTTCTTCGATAAATCTTCAAATAGGCCCATCGACTTCAAATCTTTTGCATCTCTTGGATTATAGACTTCGTCTTTTCGTCTTTTTCTTCGATAAAACCCGTGCAATCCCATGTTTTCTTCAATATTTATCCGGTTGGCTATGAAAACACAACAAACACACAAACCACGCATAATTCCAAACAAATGACATTAAATACGCGTTTTGGTCTCGTTTTAGCAAGAAATAAGTGGTAAAAGGATGGGTGTTTTCACACCTATCAAATCCCCTACACTTAACCATTGCCATGCCCTCATGCAATGCTACAATTTTAAAGCATGGTTTACATTTCTCATCATAAATAACCCACCTTGGCCTTTATTAAATTCTAAACACTAAGGAAACCAAAAGAACAAAACAAGTAAAGTATTTAAAGACTTACATTAGGGTTTTAGATTGTCATGAATGTTCATCATTCTCAAGTTTCACGTTCCCCATACCAAGCTTAAAAATGAGATTATTGTTATTATAAGTTAGCAAACTAACACGAACTCATGTGGCCCAATTATTCACTTAGACTCCCTTATTCCTAGGTGTATCTCTTATATTTTATTTCTGTCTTGAATGATCACGAGGATGCATTGTTTGACTTATTTCGATAGTTATTTAGACTGAAAACAAAGTGGGACGATTTAATAAATAGTTAGCTAAAGGACAAAATCTTTTAAAACTGCTTCTCGGGACCTCATAAAGTTCATATCTTGGCATAACTCGCTTCACGATTTGAGACCTTTCTCGGACCGATATTTGGCAGCGACTTCATACTTCGAATCTTTGAGAGACGTTCTTGAAATTATGGTCTTCTCTTCATATTAGGAATTTCTTCACTTGAAGTTTTGAGAGATTCTTCATCTTTGGACCATGACTTCTTTTCATTTTTCTCCAATCTTTATTTTGGACTTTGATATACAACGATCCGCCTCCTTTTAGGACTTGGATCTATTTATCCTCATACCTTGCTAGGGTCTTTTCGGATAGACTTCTCCATGACTTTTAGGGGAGTTCTTGCTTTTCGTCGTGTGTCTCGATCCTTCATATTGATTTTCAATAAATGATTCTTCACATCACTTTTGGATCTTTAGCAACAAAATGTAGCCCTCATGCCTTGTTAGGGCCTTTTCAGACTCGCCAATCTTCGCATCCCGCTTCAATAAGTTATGCCTTGGCTATGAACTCTAATCAATGCCGAGCAACTTTTAAACGATCTTGGGCTAGAAGCTAAGTAACTTTTCAAACCGTACAACCTTATTTATTGCAGATAAATTTATTAGCAAGCGATGGGAGAATAGGCTTATAATTAACTCACATAAATTCACGAAAGAATACCAAACTTATAATTGACTCTATCATCTCTCGTTCTCCACAATTTAAAATCTCAAGGAATGAGACTCGTGGATGCTTAGCCAATTAAATCAAAGTTTTGGGTTTTCGAGTCGCCTATAGGATCTTGCATCTTCTTAGACTCTTTCAAGTTTAGAATTTGCGTTTTAAAGTTCCCTTAATAAACGACTCTCTAGGATCAATTATAGGAACTTGCGAAAAGTTCTTGTTCTTAACCCGTGAGAGTTAAGACTTTCGCGTTTTAAAGCTCCTTAAATAAAAGCCTAGCAAAACTTGACTTAAACACGTTAAGGATACTAGCTAGAGTAAACTTAGATAAGTAAACTCGGGTTGAGTCAAAATATTCACGACTTTGAAAAATTTAAAACCACTTTATTGAAATTTTATTCTAGCAAGGAGAGAAAATAAACATAACAAAGGAAAATGCAACTATACATATAGGCCAAAATAGATTAAAAATTTTGAAAAATGTCGAAAGATTGAATTTTCTGGTTCAATGAAAGCACTTTAATGGAAAAGTCCACTTAAAACTTCGATAGAAGTCTCCCCTACACTTAAGATAAACATTGTCCTCAATGTTTAAGCATGTGGGAAAAGTCTCCCCTACACTTATGACATTTTACACGTTGGTTAAATCAAGTTAAGGAGGAGACAACTAAAGTGATCAATTTCAAAGGTGAGTATGAAGAAGATTGAATCACGATAGTTGAGAGATAGAACCGGATTTGCGGATAACATGGGAGCACGGTTCTTCAAAGATTCTAAGAGTGCACTTATCCCTGTAATCACATCACCATACAAACAAAAGCAACCTATATAGCTCCCCTACACTTAGGATGAAAAACGGGAAAAGGGGGAATGTTTAATACACAAATTTAACCCAAAATCCACCAAGTTTTCAATCAAAACTTAAACCAATTTAACCACTAATCATTTACTTATGATAAACATCAATCCAAAACAACAAAAACATAAAACCCACTTACTTTTTAAGATCAAACTCAATAAAATGAAACTTAGAACTTTGAATCAACAAGAGAAGAAAGAAAGATTAAATGGAAACTTGTATTAATGAATAAGATTCAAACAAACAAAAATGGAAAGATTAACTTACAAGATTCTTGAATTAAAAGGACAAATGAAAAATCACCAAACACCCTAATGGTGTTGGTGATGCTACGAAATAGGAGAAAAACAAACAGAAAGAAAAACTGGTCCAAAAATATGAATGGGAGGAGTATTTATAGGCTTTCTCTTTGGTTGGTGAGTGGGCTTTTCTCCCTTTCTTTTTGTCTTCTCGTCTTTTCAGAACAGTAGACGTTTTTGATTTCGATTCGGGATTTTTCGACGAATAAATTCAACTCGTCTTTTAATTTCTTCATTTAATAGACTTGAGTTCTTCGACATATGTAAATCTTCCATCTTTGGTCCTTTTCTTCGATAAATCTTCAAATAGGCCCATCGACTTCAAATCTTTTGCATCTCTTGGATTATAGACTTCGTCTTTTCGTCTTTTTCTTCGATAAAACCCGTGCAATCCCATGTTTTCTTCAATATTTATCCGGTTGGCTCTGAAAACACAACAAACATACAAACCACGCATAATTCCAAACAAATGACATTAAATACGCGTTTTGGTCTCGTTTTAGCAAGAAATAAGTGGTAAAAGGATGGGTGTTTTCACACCTATCATAGCTTCAATCCTTGCAACTGGTGCAAAGACCTCCTCATAGTCTATCCCCTTCTCTTGTGTATATCCCTGAGCCACTAATCTTGCCTTGTTTCTGACCATAATGCCTCTTTCATCTCTCTTGTTTCTTAGAACCCATCTTGTCCCAAATAGGTCTGACATATCTGGGACAATCAACCAGCTCCCAAACATCCTGAATTGCAAATTGGTGAAGCTCATCCTGCATTGCTTCCACCCAACTTGGTTCTTTGAGAGCATCAAAGATCTTCTTGGGTTCCTGTTGTGACAGAAAACAGGCAAACAAACATGCTTGCACAAGAGGGGTATCAACCTTCTTGTGAATATTGGCAATAAATCCACCAAGACCTTGATGAGATCTTCTAGTCTGAACAGGAGTCATAATATCACCAATGATTTGAGAAGTAGGATGATTCTTCATAGTAGAAGTGAGAACTCCTCCTTCAAAAAGTCTGGTGTCTTCAATCTCATTATCCATGTTGCCAATATCTTCTTCTTCAGACTCTCTTTCATCAATATGAGGATGAACCTCTTCATATAAATTAGAAGGTTCACCCTGTTCAAAAGTAGAAGAGAAAAGATGTGCAAAAGTGTTGTCAACGCCTGAACCTTGGTTGTCAGCGTTTGGGCTAACAACGCTTGAAATGTTGTTGTCAACGTTTGAGCCATCAACGTCTGAATTTGTCCTGTCAGCGCTAGATTTGCCTTTGTCAGCGCCTGAAGGACCATGCATGTTGTTATCTGGTGGTACTTGGGGACCACCATTATCTTTTCCAGCAGCAACAGCAGCAGCAAAAGCATCTGTCCATATGGGAATTGTGACATACTCTAGTATAGGAGATGACTTTTCTGCTTGTGATCCAACCTTTTCATTAACCTGTGTACCTGAAACATCAACAACTTGTTCTTCCACAACATTTGAAGTTACCTTCACAATGTCTGGATTAGTGACAGGCATATAATTTAAAGTCCTAGATAAAGGTTCCAAGTCAAACAACCAATTTGGACCACTTTCAGGATCACTAGGTTTACTCTCTAAAAACTTGACATGTACTCTTTCAAGTATACATTTTTCCTTTTTAAGATAAACCCTATATCCTTTGCTCTACACTGAATACCCCATGAAATAGCCTTCATCACCTTTTGCACTAAATTTACCTAAGGCATCACTAGTATCTAGAACAACTACATGACAGCCAAAAGGTCTAAGAAAACCAATATTGGGTTTTCTTCCCCAAAGTAACTCATAAGGTGTTTTGTTCTGTATCTTGTTGACCAATGATCTATTTTGAACATAGCATGCTGTATTCACAGCCTCAGCCCAAAAAGCTATGGGGAAATGAGCATCAACCAACATAGTCCTGGCTGCTTCAATTAGGGTTCTATTTTTCCTCTCAGCAACCCCATTTTGCTAGGGGGTTCTGGCAACACTAAACTGCCTAGTAATCCCTTTCCTGGCACAAAAATCATCTAAGGCTTTATTCCTAAATTTACCACCATTATCACTCCTAAGCATTTTAACTTCATTACTAGTCTTCTTCTCAATCTGAGTGATAAAGTCAATTAAAGTGTCAGATGTATCACTCTTCATAGCTAAAAAGAAAGTCCAAGTAAACCTAGAAAAGTCATCTGTGATGACAAAGCAGTATGATTTACCATTCAAACTTTCTATATTGGTTGGACCAAATAGGTCCATATGAAGCAAGTGAAGTGGTCTAGTACTAGAGTACACCTGTTTAGACTTGAATGAGACCTTGTGCTGCTTGCCTTTAAGACATGCAACATAAGAGTGGTCATTGTGGAAAGCCTTTTCAGGCAAGCCATCAACCAAGCCAAGTCTCACAAGCCTGTTTATATTCTTAAAGTTTATGTGCCCTAGTCTCCTGTGCCATAGATTACTCTCATCTACTGAATCTTTAGCATAAAAACATGACATATTGTTATTCATTCTAATCCCATTCAGATTCACATTATATATGTCTTTATGTCTAGGTGTTCTATATTCAATATATTTCTCATCTGGGATCTTATAATCCTTGCTTAACACCAAACATTCAGTATCAGTAAACAGAACTTTATTTTTGTTATCACAAACTTGTGATATACTAAAAAGATTGTAATCAAGTCCCTTTACCAAAAATACGTTTTCAAAACGTAAGTTCTTGGTGAGAAGTGTTCCTTTGCCTGTGATAGTACCATATCCGCCTCCAAAGTAAACCTTATCACCATCCTTGATGGGAGTGAAGTTAGTTAAATAATCTTACTTCCCTGTCATGTGCCTTGAGCATCCACTGTCCCAATATCCATAATCATTGACCTGTTTTTGAATGCCCTGCACATAAAGAAAACAAGTTAGTTTTCTTTGGGAACCCAAGCCTTAGCAGACTTGGATTCATCTGGTTGTTCAATAAGAACATACTTAGTTCTCATAACAACCCCTTGTTCATCCCTCTTTGGATGAAATACCCAGTTAACCCCAATAGGTTTTGTAATGACCTTTGAAATGTAATTAAATCTGTTGCAGGTCATTGGAATCCCATTATCATTAGGGTTTTGATCTTTCTTAGGTCTCCATGTCAAACTTGAAGAAGCTTTAGACCCCTTACCCTGTGGCTGCAAATATTTAGGTCTGGTCACGTTTCTGTCAGCGTTGGATTTGGTCTTGTCAACGCTGAAATTACCCTTGTCAGCGTTGAACCTAGGGTTTGCTACAGAAACCCATTGCCTATTGTACCAAGTATTTGTCTTTTGAAATGGTCTTTGTCCATGAGTGTTAGACCCTCTAGTGAAGAATGGGGCAGGTCTAACAACTTGTGGACTTTGCTGCACACAAGGTTTGGGTCTGACAACGTTTGACTTTCTAACAACGTTGACCTTAGAAGTGTTGACACACTTATATGCTAAATGTGAAAAGCTACCACAAGTGTAACATGCTTTTCTAGACACAACCCTAGGTCTAGAAGAGAAGAAGCCTGTTCCATCATTGCTAACTTGGCTCTTAGGAGACCTAGTATTCCTATACATCTCTGTATACTTAATGCTAGGTTTTCTAACAGTGTTTGAGCCAAGGTCAACAGCCTTACCAGTGATTGGGTTTGTTACCGTAGTAGGGGTTGACTCATTAGGACTTTCACATAACAAGCCACCCTTAACAAATAAGGTAGGGTTAGCTTTCTTCTATTCATTCAAGTCAGTCAACTTCTGTTGATACTCTTCAACTGGGGTAATGACTCTTGGTGGAGGAATGAATTCCTCCTCTTGGAGTTCTGGTAAACCAGTCCAAGATAAGTCCTTTTGTTGGACACCATAGAAGTCACCAGCTGGTGGTGGAACCAGAGAGTAGTCTTTCATCCTAATCCCAGTCATGTCCTTAGGATCCCTTTGTTTATTAACACATTCTCCTAGGGTTTGTGTGACCCTATCAAATCTCTGAATTTTAAGACCAACATTATCTTTATTTTTAATGGCCTCATCTAACTTAGCCTGTAATTCACTGTTAACCCTTTCCATGATGTTCCTAACATCATTACTAGCATCCAACTCATTTTTTAAGATATTTATTTTATCCTTTAAATCAAATTCCATTTTCTTGTATTCAGAAACTGTTTTCTCAGTTTGAGTGAGAGCTAATTGATAGGTAGACAATTTGCATCTCTTAGTACTCACATCATCTAACAACCTTACCACCTCTTTGTTAAGTTTCTCAGTATTTAACCTACAACCCTTACTATAAAAAGCATCATCGTATACCTTATTATCTGATGAAGAGGAGGAGTGTGCCATGAGAGCATATTGAACATGCTCTTCTTCTTCAATTTCAGCAACCAAAGCTTTATCCTCTTCCACATCCTTAGCCAAATAGCTCCAGTCCCATACCATACCATAAATTTCTTTTACTGCAACCATGGCCTTAGGATCCTGAGCCTTGACAATTTGGCTTGAGGGTTTGCCAGCATCAGATCTTCTTGGAGATCTGCATTCCCTCATGAAGTGCCCCATACGATGACAGTTGTAGCACTCAACTTTGGATTTATCAAATCCAGCAGTGTCCTTTGCATTAAAGGTCATCTTCTTCTTAAACCTTCTATTCCACCTTTTTTCTCTTATACTAGCAAGAGCCATGTTCCACTTAATGTCCATCTCTTCCAAGTGTTCATCACTTATTTGCTCAAGGTCCTCATATGTAATCACTGAACCATTGGGCAAAGAAGCAATATAAGCACATACAATATCTAGATCCAAACCAGCAGGTTTAACTCTTGGTGAGTCACTTTTGTATGTGTCAGCGTCTGAATATGAGGCGTTGACATGACATGTTCCAGCGTTGACACATGTTGATCCAGTGACTGGATGCATGTAAGAGTCCTTCTGATCAAATTGGCCTTCACTATGTGTAGAATATTGATAATCAATGAATCTGTGAAGGGGTTTGTTGATTTCTAGAGAGAGAAAGTTAGAGAGAGAAAGTGAGAGAAACTATGTGTATTTTATTAATATGAAAACAAAGAAATGACAACAACCAACCCCTTTCCTTAGTGGAAAGGGGTATTTATATTCCAAGCCTAACATTGGGCTTGGGCCGGTCCATGACAAGCCCATGGACCGGTTCTTACTTAAGTTAATAAGTAACTAATGACTAATTACTAACTACGAGCTATTACAACATAAATCATATTGTGGAGTGACCGATACTTCTAATATACGTTAAAACGTATTTCTAACAATCTCCCCCTAAGGGAGGTCACTCCACGTTACAAAGTTCTAAACCTAGCATACTATACTAAGTCTTCGTTCTTTAGCTCGTAGTCCTTTCTTCTTTTCTTTCTTTTGTTGTGAATATGTTGGTTTGATCTTTTTGGCTTTGACTTGAGAGCATTGTTCTTTGGCCTTTCACGTGCGATCTTTGCCTTTCTTGTGAACTTTGCCTCCTCGTGACTTCATGTTCCACACACTTACGTCTTTTTGTTGAATTCTCGAAAGCTTCAGAGTTTGGTACAGCGGAAGACTTCATCTTGTACTTTCTTGAATTTTTGCTGACCTTTGTTGCAAAAGACATAAGCATGTGGGAACGACTTTTACAGGTACACCGCAACACCACCGTCTTCACTGGTACACAACAACGCCACCGTCTTCAACAGGTACACAGCAACGCCACCGTCTTTAACAGGTACACAGCAACGACACGAATAAAATGGCTTTGAACATTTTATTCTAATTCGGTAGCATTTTACCTCCGGTCGGTGAAGACCGTTGGACGATATTAGATATCGTACCCGTGACGTATAGTTTCAATTAAGTAACTTCCTGACAGGATTTCGCGGGTGAACCCGTTCTCTTTATTCGACCGTCCAAAGCTGACTGCGAACATAAAGAGTGAATCACTTGGATAATTTATCCTTGTGATTAAAAGCCGTCAATTCATGAAACCTAGAACAAGTGAATTTCAATTAAGATTTTCACCATCGTTGCTTTCCAGTTGTCACGAGCTCAATTCATAAAGAATCTTGCACGTTACCTACCAAGTGCTGTTTGATGTTGACACTAGAAGGATTTCCACTCGTCACTGTGGTCAATAAAGAGTCACTCTGAGTGTTCTGGCAAGATCATATGATAATGCGAAGAGGCCTGGAACGAGTTTAAGTTCAATTAAGAATTAAACCACTGTTACCTTCCAGTTTTTCACAAGATTGGTTCTAAAAGAACCGCACGTGTAACCTACCATGAGCTTGTTTGATGTTGGCTCAAGCAGGATTTCCATCTTCATTGTAATACTTACGTATTACTCGGATGTTCTGGCAATATTACAGGAATATTGCGTAGGACTCATGAAAATCTCTTACTTTTCACAGTGTGTGAGAAAGCAAGGAATAAATGGAAAGTGTCCTAATGAGACTTTTGATGATCTCTTGGCTCTAGACTCGATTGTGCGTTTTGATTTAGTGAGCGATGGCTGGAGAGGAGTGCCACCTTTTCAATACCAGTTTATTCGGAGTGAATAAACCAATAGATAACGTGTTGATCTCCGTGTGATTAAAACAAATACCTTTTGAGAGATATTTGAGTTAGCTGGGGAAGGGTTGTGCATTGCATCACTGGGTCCATGATGTCTTTCTTCAATACCGAGAATCATTAACAAAAATGACCTCAATAGCATATGTATTGACCCGGTGTCTGCCTAAAGTTGTAAGGAGGGCTTCTTTCTTTACACCCTTTATCTTTACATTTCTTTTTCATTCTTCAACCCCTTCAATGCTTACCAATACGTCATCACTAGCACCTTGTTGTGATTGTTCCAGTGCTAGCTTAAGTACTTGGTCGGCATTCAGCTACGTTCACATTCTTTCTCCATCTTTCCTAGGACTTCTAATTCTATCTAGGGAATTGTCCTTGGGAAGATTCCATCGGTTCTGATGAATCATTGGACTAAACCTATTCCTACCACCCTTTTGTCACCACATCCGTCGTGAATTAAGCGTGTTTTGGGAAGGAATTGCCACCATGAAAAATCATTGAAAATCACATAAGGTACTTGTGATATTGAAATCAAAAGTTTTGTACCTTAGGTGTTTTGTTCATCAAAAACGCTCCCCCTTAACACGTGCTTAACACATATTAAGTTGGATTATCGTTAAGTCTTTTTCATCTTTTAGCCAAGTATCACTTAAGTCTCCTTAATCCCATTTTCTCCCCTTATCCAAAATGTTAACCATTAATATTTGGGATATTGAATGGATTAACCGGTCTTTGGGTAAAAATGAAATCGATGTTTGGCCATAGAACAAGTTATTGCTCCCCCTTAAGTTAATAAGGGATAGTTGTAGTGCTTTGGTATGACATATTTTGAAAGATTTAGAATCTCGTGAGAAATTCTTGAAAAATTATCATACCTTAACACTACAGCAAGCCATACAAGCACATTATTCACAAATATACATATTCACAATTGAAAACCAATATAAAGTGACCTGAAATGTACGACCCATTAGATGGATCGTTGCAGTAGCTTGTGGTGCACTAAATACGGTCTTCCACCCACGAACCTTTCCAAGCTCCTCATCAATCTACGTTCACGGAGCTTTTTATCGATCTTCTTGATCACGTACTTCGCCATCTGCCGGTAACCCGGATGCCAATCCTCCGTCATCTCTGGCAAAGTCCCACCCGAGTTCAGATGCTCCAACTTTCCTCTGACTTGTATAAGAGTTCCATCACTATACTTGTGGAGCTCCCACACCCTCATAAACTTCATCAAACCTCGACTGTTCAAGTAGAAAATGCCGTAATTCGGGACAGAAATGCCGGTATAGGGACATCTTTCTACATGTTGAGGTAGCACTTGATTCACAGGACGGGTTAAATTGAGCTTCCTCTGATAGCTTTCGACTCCCAACTGAAGATCTTCAACTCGTGACTTGATGACAACGCTTCGTGTGAACATACGAAGTGCTGTATTCAAAGCAATCAGGTCTTCACGAGGAATGTGTGTAAGTTGATCTCGGGTCATTAGAAGCAGCATATCTTCGATATCCTCAAGGCGAATGATGGAAAAATCTCCTTGCTGGATTTTGTATTCCCTGTCATCCTCCCTTTTCAAGCGAATCTCCGTCACATGATAATAGCCGTTCTTGGCTTCAGTTTTCATTCCTAAGATGCTGGAGATGCGGATGTCGGATCTAACATTGCTTCCAGAATTGACCAAGCAGCAACCCCTGTACGCCCTTCGGACTCGTTCGTCCCAATGAGATGCACCTATGACAGCATACATATCATAATTACGATTCATTTTTGGGACCCAGAGTCGATTTACCTTTTCCTCGATGAAGGGTATTGTCCCCCAGTTGGCAGCTTTCAGCAAGGTCAGGGAGGTTGCGTACTTTGATGACCCTTTCAGTAGATACACAAGATCATTGGTGACGAAGAAGTCAAGAGCAATCTGATTATCTTGAGCAGGATCCATTGGAGGTGGAGCTCTTTCTGATTCATGAAGTCCTGGCCGTTGAACGGTTTTCAAAGCCTTCAGGATCTCATCGGCATAATACTCGAACTCCATTCGGGTTAATCGGGTTTTGGCGCGAAGTCTCCTATCGTTCAGCGCTTTCTTTACCAAGGATGGAGTAACCGAAGTCTTATACTCATGAGCAAGAAATGCACATAAGTCAATCGGACTTCAGATACGGAGATACAGCACATCTTTGTCAGCATCTGTGATCGGATCATATTGTGCTGCTGCCGTGATCCAAGCCTGTGGTGGTGCAGTTTCGTCTATCTCCAACGTGTCTTCCCAAACTCGTGTACTTGGTTCAGGAACCGTAGATTGTTGAACTTGTTGTTGAGGAGTTGAAGTGCGAACATCTGTTGGTTCAGTTTCAGGCATTTCAGCAGTGTCGTGAACTGGGGAGTGTTGTGCAACTTCGGGTTCCGTCACTGATTCTGCAATCACAGGAGGAACAACAACAGAACTAATGGGGTTAGTGGTAATAGGTAAAGATACAGCGATAGAGATACCAGGAACCGATGACGCTGTAGTGGCATTCACATCGTGGCGCCACTTAGTTCGTCTTGATTCCGATGATGTAGATTTGTCCTTCTGCGCTGCATCTTTCTTGGACTTGGTTCCAGTCTTAGCAGTTTTCTTGGAGCTGGTAACCTTGTCTCCCTCTTTCGGCTGTTCACCCCCATCATCATCCTGATTGTCATCCCCGTTACTACCCCTAGCACTCTCCTGATTCTCATCACCACCATCATCGCCATCATCATCATCCTCATCATCCTCATCATCCTCATCATCCTCATCATCATCACCACCCTCGTCATCGTCTTTATCCTTTTCTCCTTCTTCTTTTTCTTCTTCCTCTTCTTCACCCGTACCCTCTTCTTCACTTTCTTCCCTTTCTTCCTCAGGTAAGATGTGATATGGTACCACACTTCCAAACGTTTTGAATAATCTATCATCCTCCATGATAGCATCATTCAGGGATTTGTATAGAGCCCGTTGAATTCTAGACTTATCAAATGATCCAAGTTCCACCATACGAGCCTTAAGGATCTTCTTCAATTCAAAATCCGTCAGGTCATAAGCAATCTTGTAGGCGGCTTCTGAAGGATTGGATGATTTGACCATCAAGTTGTCAGCAGCAAGTGTCTTCAATTCATCACGAAGTTTAGGCATTAAGGATTCAACGGATTCTTGCACTCTTTCTTTCACAGATGCTTCAAGTGCTTCTTTTTGTTCCTTATATTTATCCTTCATCGCTTGAAGTCTGGTAATACGTGCAGCATGCTTATCAGCCTCAGCCTGCTTAACCCGAGCAAGTTCTTCTGCATGTGCTTTTCGAGTCAACTCCATATCTGAAGCGAACCTAGCAATCATCTCCTCTTGGGCTTTCCTAGATGCTTCTTCCCTTTGAGCTCGTCTTTGCAACTCTTGGCGAAGTTCATCCATTTCGCGTTTGTGAGTATCCACATGTTTGTCAAACATTTCGGCCATCACTAATGCAGCCATTGCAGATGTTGCAGAGCTGCTCTGGGTTGACTGAAGAGGCTCGGTTGTTACTGCGGTACTCAGGATGGGAATTATAGGTGGTGGAAGAAATGGTGTTGAAGCCGGTCTGGTTGGTAAGGGTTGTATGGGTGGAGGTTGAGTTGTTAATGGTTGAGTTGACACCATGACCATAGGAGCAATAGGTTCCTTTTCCACACTTGCTGAAATAGGGATTGAAGGCTCCTTCGAAGTGGAATAATGTTCAGGTGACCCAAATTCATCAACGTCATCGGGTTCCACATACTCATCCTCAATATCTACCCTTGCACCTGAACCACTACCGCCAGTATCTTTCCTACTCCTTTTAATAGCAATCTTCATCATTTGTTTCTCGGTTTTATCAAGAGCAGGATCAACAATATCTTCTTCATCACGTAAAGCCATCTCATCAGCCTTACCCTTTCCCTTCTTACCCTCTGTCTTCTTCTTCTTGGGTTCGGGTTCAGGTAACGCAGCTGGTTGTTTGCGTTTAACTTTACTCTTAACCGTTGTGGACGAGTCTTCTCCAGTCTGAAGGTTTGCTTTCAGCCTCTTGATCTCTATCTGCAGTAGCTTGTAATCAGCAGAACCTTTGATTTTGTCAGACAGAAGGTAATCAGGAATAGGACCCGGAATCACACCAATAGACGGTCCTTCATGCCTCAGATCCATAGTATCATCAGCTTCTTCAGTGTGATAGCGACTTCCTGCACGCCTATCAATAGTAGTATCATTCTTCATAAAGTAATTAATGATAAGCTTGATGAACCTTGGATAAGGAAAGAAATTTGTCTTCAGCTTCTTGTTCTGGAAGAGTTGAAAGGTGAATTCTTCCCATATCAACAAAGCATAATCTGAATTTGCAGCTTTGTACATGCCATAGAAGAGATTTATTATCGGACTGCGTAAAGCATCATGGCCACTCGTTTTTGGTGTAAGACATTTACTGAGAATACCCATCAATGCTCTCCAAGGTTGTCCCACCTTAGCAGTGGTAAACTCAGACGCAACTCGTATTTCCGGACATCCAAGTGCGTCAAATAACTCCACGAGTTCATCTTTAGTAGGATCCCTCGAGAATGACATGCCTTTGGGTGTATCCCGTATACCAAGAATCTTACGGAAGTCTGAAACGGTGAGTGTCTGCTGCTTGTTGTCGATGGTGAAGGTGATCTTGTTCGAAGTGATTTCCTTGGTAGCCCAAAATTCAAACATATACTCATAAGGCACCGAGGCTGTACTCCTAAGGGCGTTCTTGAAATGAGAGTTATCGAGAATGGCTATGGCGACCTTAAAACCATGGTGAGTGGATTTAGAGACTTGCTTCAGCCGGTAGTTGTTGGGTATAAACTTAAGGGTTCGTGCTTTAGCAATATCGACTTCTCTAGATTCTTGGATTGCTTGTACTGTTGGATTAGTCATTGTATCTGCTTAAGATAAGACATGAAAGGTTGATGCACAAAAACATATAGATATATATCATTCTTACTTCTAAGCATAACACATTTCATAAGATAAAACAACAAGTACATATATAGCATGCAAACAATAATAATCAAACTCTTCATCCGGAACTTTTCCTCATTCGGAACATCTTCATCCGGAACATTTCCTCATTCGGAACTTCTCCTCATTCGGAACTTCTTCATCCGGAAGTTCTTCATTCGGAACTTCCTTCATCCGGAAGTTCTTCATTCGGAACTTCCTTCATCCGGAAGTTCTTCATTCGGAACTTCCTTCATCCGGAAGTTCTTCATTCGGAACTTCCTTCATCCGGAAGTTCTTCATTCGGAACTTCCTTCATCCGGAAGTTCTTCATTCGGAACTTCCTTCATCCGGAAGTTCTTCATTCGGAACTTCCTTCATCCGGAAGTTCTTCATTCGGAACTTCCTTCATCCGGAACATTCCTTCATTCGGAACTTCCTTCATCCAGAAGTTCTTCATTCGGAACTTCCTTCATCCGGAAGTTCTTCATTCGGAACTTCCTTCATTCGGAAGTTCTTCATTCGGAACTTCCTCATTCGGAAGTCCTTCATTCGGAACTTCCTCATTCGGAAGTTTTTCAGAAGAAATCCTTCATTCGGAAGTTTTAATCCATGTTCATCCGGAACATTTCAAACGAAGCTTATGATGAATAATCTAAGTGCGTTTGTGAGTTTCTAAGGCAAACTAAGGCATATAAACATCATATCATACAAATCCGCATAAAACCCACCATAAATCCTTAGTTAATTATCCCTAGTTTAATCATAAACCCTAAATGGATTAAACTGATTAATTGAGCATGTTTAACAGAATTATATGATAATTAATGTGGATTAGAAGTTAACATATTGATGTATATACCTTATTTAGTCGAAAGAACAGGATCTAGATGGATTAAGCGAGTGATTTGATTTCTTGTGTGTGTGTAACAATGGCGGCAAAGGTAAGGAGAAACAGTGAATGGGAATAGTAAGGGGCGGGGTGATTTGTTTTTTGACTTAGGTCAATTTTTTGACTAGTTTCAACTAATATCACTTTTAGTCCCTACATTTTCACTCCTTTTTCTTTTTGTTTCTTACTTTTTCATTTCACTTATCCCTTGTTTAACTTACACACAATTTAGCAAACGCATCTATTAGCATATCTCCAATATCTAAAAGCAATGCCTAACACTTAGAACGAACACAAGTCGTTTTCTAAAGCAAAACCACTCAAATACCGTGTAGCCCTTAATTTTCACAATCACTTTTGAAAATCAATTTTAATGACGAAGATGATTTTAATATTTTCTCCCCCTTAAACGATGACCCGTTTTCTATTTAAAGAGCTGTAGTCATTGTTTAAAGAGTCAAATATTGATGAAAGCATTTCCAATTTATTTCTTGAAAAAGTTTGATTCGTGGTGTCAATAAGATTTCTCTTATATAAACAAATTAATGCACTGAGACGTACACAAATTCGTGTTAGACCAAGTTATAAAGTAAACTTGATCCCTTTGCATGATTTGGCTTGTAAATCACGCCCGAGAAAATTAATTCCCGTTCTGAGCCAACGTTTTCCAAGGAAATACGTGACTTTAATATGAAAACCGGGTTGCAGTCTGAAATAACTACAAGCCATAATGGGTATGTTTTAAAAAATGTACAACTTTTATACGGACTCTATTTATGGCACCGTGTCAATATTGATCGACATTTCTAAGGCCGTAAATATTACCGTACTAAAAGACATGCCCGTTTTAAAACGAAAAATATTTTTGGTTTTTCTTGGTTTTATATTTTTTATGGTTTTTCTAGGTTTTATATTTTTTATGGTTTTTGTTGGTTTTATATTTTTGTATTTTCTTTTTGTGGTTTATATATTTACGATAATATACATGATCACAACCAAAGGATACTCTGAATAGTTTACCACGACTATTCAGCTGATTCTTCTGCCAACTCTTTGAGAGTCGCTGGAGTGAATGATTTCATACCAAGCTTGTCGATCAAAAACTCGATTCGTCCTCGATCTAAGGCTTTGGTGAACATATCCGCCAGCTGGTACTCAGTAGTGACAAAATACAGCTCGATCACTCCGTTCTCCACCTGCTCCTTAATGAAATGGTAGCGAATGTCTATGTGCTTGGCCCGGGAATGTTGAACATAGTTGCAGCAAAGGGCAATGGCGCTCTTGTTGTCACAATACATCGGGATTTTGTTAAATCCAAGACCGTAGTCAGTTAATTGTGATCTCATCCAAAGGACTTGAGCACAACAACCGGACCTGGCGATGTATTCAGCCTCCGTGCTTGATATTGCAGCGCTTTTCTGCCTTTTTGAAGACCAACTGATCAATCTATCTCCAAGGAGTTGCACAGATCCAGAAGTGCTACGCCTCGTGTCTTGACATCCAGCATGATCGGCATCTGCGTATGATATTAAAGCAATCGAGGAGTCTTTCGGATACCATAGACCACGATGAAGTGTTCCTTTTAGATACCGAAAGATCCTTTTAACTACATGTAGGTGCTTTTAGGTAGGCCGAGCCTGATACCGGGCACACATGCATACAACAAATTGCAAATCAGGCCTGCTAGCAGTCAGATATAGAAGGGTGCCGATCATCCCACGGTAAAGTTTTGGATCGACAATAGTCCCATTCCTATCTTCATCTAACTTGGATTTCTCCACCATTGGAGTGTCTACGGGGTCACAATTTTCAAAGTGATATTTCTTAAGAGATTCTAGAGCATATTTGGATTGATTAATAAAAATGCCTCTGGGATTCTGAGAAATCTGTAATCCTAGGAAAAATGAAATTTTTCCCATCATCGACATCTGAAAGCGTGTGGACATTATCTTCTCAAATTGTTTAGACAATTCTATGTTAGTGGCAGCAAATATTATATCATCAACATAAATTTGTACCAGAAGCATGTCGTTGCCGTCCTTGAGAGTGAATAGAGTGGGGTCCACTTTGCCTTTGGAGAAGCCTTCCGACATGAGATATGTTGACAGGAGATCATACCACGCGCGTGGAGCTTGTTTCAACCCATAGAGAGCCTTCTTAAGCTTGTACACATGATTAGGAGACTCCGTACTGACGAACCCATCCGGTTGACTAACATAAACTTCTTCCCTTAGTTCACCGTTCAAAAATGCCGTTTTCACATCCATTTGATAGACGATCATATTCATATGAGCAGCAAACGCAAGGAATAGTCTAATCGCCTCCAATCTAGCCACAGGAGCAAAAGATTCCTCAAAGTCTATACCCAAGGCTTGTTTATATCCTCTAGCGACCAATCTAGCTTTATTCTTCAATACCGCACCCATCTCATCAAGTTTAACCTTATAAACCCATAACAAAGTAAGAATGTTAACCTTGTCAGGGCGAGGAACCAATTCCCATACTTCAAGTCGTTGGAATTCGTTTAGTTCCTCCTGCATAGCTTCAATCCAAGATGATTGGGTCATAGCCTGCTGCCAATTTTTGGGTTCAACTTCAGAGAGAAATGCATCAAAGTAACAATATAGTGCACTCTCTTGTAATTGATGGCGTGTAGAGACTGGTCGATCTAGATTTCCAATAACATTCCTAATTGGGTGATCTTTTGTCCATTTAGTGCTATGGTTTTCAATCCTAGGTGGTCTGGAGTGAACAATAGAAGGAGCTTCTTCTGAGGTAGACGCGGCTGAAGGGTTTTCAGGGATCGCTACACCAAAGAAAGGAAGCTCTTGCAAGTGAGCATATTCCAAGTCGTGATCAGTAGAATCCTCTTCTACATCATTAGGCACAAGTAGGGGTGATGATTCAGGTGTAGTTTGAGAATCACTTGGTGAAGCTGCATCCGGTTCAATGTGAATTGTAGATGCATTAGATAAAGGTTCATTAACTTGAGCAACCACTTCAGGTATTGGAGCAATTACTACAGGTGCTGGAACTTCATCAGTCGGGGGATCGAAGAATTCATCAAACAACGGTTGAAACAGTTTATCCCACTCGGGCCTTGATGGTGGTAAAAATGATGTAGAAGTAGGATTGTTGGGAACTAATCCGGAACTAATAGCACCGGTTCCCATCTCATGAAGCGCGGGTTCAGAGCTGTGTTGCTCAGAAGCCATCGCTGTCAGCTCGTCGAAATCTGCGTCCATAGTTTCTACAATCTTGCCAAGACGACGGTTATAGATTCGGTATGCTCTTTTGGACGGTGAGTAACAAATGAAAATACCTATATCGGCTTTTGGTTGAAGCTTACCCAAGTTCTCACTATTGATATTTGGATAACACAGAGCACCAAACACATGGAAAAATGAAACATCGGGTTTGCGGTCATGTAGAAGCTCATAAGGTGTTTTTCCATGGCGTTTCCGAATGATAGAACGGTTTTGGGTGAAACATGCAGTAGAAATAGCCTCTGCCCACAAGAACAATGGAGCGTTCGCATAAATAAGCATGGTCCTAGCAGCTTCCATAAGTGTACGATTCCGTCTTTCAACGACACCGTTTTGTTGTGGAGTGCGTGCAGCGGATGTTTCATGTGATATACCAACTCCTTCATAATAATCACGAAGAGTCTGGTTGACGAACTCTGTACCATTGTCTGTACGAATACGGCGGACAGTGGTATTCAAACGTACCTGGATGAACTTCAGAAAAGTAATGATAGCCTTCGGTGCTTCATCCTTTGTACGTAGAAATCTAACCCATGTAAACCTGGAGAAATCATCCACAATTACCAGAATGAATTTCTTACCGCTCACACTTTCAGTTCTCATCGGTCCACAAAGATCCATATGCAAAAGATGAAGTTTTTCTTGATTGGTGTCTTCAGCTTTGGGCTTGTAAGATTTCTTGGTACTTTTCCCCCTTGAACACGCGGAACATAAATGGTCCTTGTGAAATTTAAGCTTTGGAAGACCACGAACTAATTCGTTTTTAGCCAGATGATTAATAGCATCAAAGTTAAGATGAGATAATCTGCGATGCCATAACCATGACTTGGTCTTAGATGCTTTAGAGAGAAGACATACTGGAGAGGCGGCCATCATGTCTTGTAAGGACAAGGTATATAGATTTGCACCACGAGATCCCTTCAACAAATCTTTTCCTTCCAAGTTGCGGATGAAACAAGTGTGTTGTCGAAAAGCAACCTCAAGGTTGGAATCACAAAACTGTCCTACTGAGAATAAGTTATGACCAAGACCTTCTACATAGTATACCCTTGAAATCATCACGTTTCCAATCTGATATTCACCATACCCCATAATTTTTGCTATATGATCATTCCCGAATTTAACCGTACCAAGAAACTTGCTGACGAAATTTCGGAGCATCGAGCGATTTCCGGTCATATGTTTTGAACAACCGGAGTCCAAATACCACAGGATGATTTGGACCACCTGAAAATATCACCACACAAAGACAATGTAGAGGTATCGGAATCTGAGTGTTCCTTGTTATTAGCAGGTACAGATTTAATAATCTTAGATTTGCTAACTCTAGGTTTCTTAGATTTCCTAGCCTTCTTCTTCTTAATTGGTGGTGTAGATTCTAGTTGGCTTAAGTCCTGAGGTATTTCTTCACTGATAGGCACTATAGTGGGGGCTGACCTAATTAAAGGGCACTGTTTCCATACTTGAGTGCGAGTGTTCCTAACTAAAGGACGCTCAGACCTAACCTCGATAGATGCATTCCTAGTTAAAGGGCACATTTTACCATCTAGTGTAAAGGTCCTACCAGTGGGACGCCATTGCCAGCCAACTTGGGCACGAGTTCTACCCGTTGGCTTCCATTCAAGACCATTCTTAATAGCATTCATTTCATTAACGTGATCAATCAGACACAAATCATGACGCTGGGAAAACATACATTCATTACAATTCCAACAATTTAAATCAGAATTCACGAATGGTTTAGGCTGCTGCACAGGCGCAGAGCTTTTAGTCTTAACATGATTCGTTTTATTTAAAACTGAACTAGCATTCCTATTGTGGACTTCTACTTTCTTCTTTGTGGCACTACTAGTGGAGGGCTTGATCTTAGCTTTCTTGAGTGGCGATCCTTTAGCCTTAGTAGTCTCTTTTAATCCTGTAGAAGGCAAAGTGGGAACATTAGCAACATATTTTAAAGGTGTCTTACTTGATTGTGCCAATGACGGTTTCGCTCCTAGAGTCTTATTAAATGGAGTGACAGCAATGGGCCTATTATTAAGTAGTGCAGAACCTGGTGTACCTATGTATTGCAAATAAGCCAAGCAATATTGAACTCGCTTAACATATTCATGAGCCGAATAATAGTCGCTACTAGAGGGATCTAAGGCATAAAGATCGTCTAAAATATCCCTAAGAAGATCGACATGCTTAATGGCATTCCTCATATAATCATCGTAGGTAACCGGGTTTCTCTTATGAAGTGGATTCTTATAAAGCACTACTGACTTGGTTGTTGGAGCACTAGTGGACGGTGCAGAGTCGGTAGCTAAGTTATCAACAACTTCTTGTCGGGTGAGAAGAAGTGTCTCCTTTAACTCAGCCAAAACCATATTTTTGTCTATGAGCAGGATGTTCAAATCAGAAATTTCCTCGCACTTTTGGTTCAGTTGGTCAACATAATATTGTTGCTGTGCCGCATTAAAAGCGAAGCGTTCTTCTAGTGAACCATAAAGAGCGGATAGTCCCTGTCTTGTTCGATCCATCTCCCCTAGAACAGACGATAGTCTAATTTCTAAGACTTGGTTTTTAGACTCTGCAGCCTCTAGTTCCAATTGTAATGTTTCCTTTGATGATACCTCTCTCTTCAATCTCATGATTTCTTCCTCTAATGTCTCAACAATTGCAATCATCTTGTCACTAGTCTCAACACCGTTTTCACAAACATTTGATATCAAAAGATTCTCATTTTGAGTTTGTTGTTTTAATTCTAAAGATATACAATGTTGTTCTAGTTGATTAAAGCGTTTTAAAAGTAAATTGTAGGAATCTTGTAGCTTTAAAAACTCAGCGTTAGATTCGTGACAAGAATGATTATCTACCTCATTTACAGTTTCAGCAACATTTACAGAAAGATCACAAACATCATCACAAATATGCACAGCATCACAATTCATCATAGCGGATGTAAGCTCACTCGAATAATTAACATTTACAGTAGTAAGCACATCACACGAGATTACTTCGGACAAGAATCGGTCATATTCGGTTAAAATCTTTTCTTTTTCAATTAGTTGCAGTTCGTAAGCGGTGTCTATTTCATAAAACACTTTTTGAACTTCCCCAATTTCAAACTGAAGATTTTCCTTAAGAGATGCAAAACTTCCTTTTAGACTTTCGACAAACGGATTGATCTCAGTTTTAAACACCTCGTTCATGTGTTCGAAAGCCCATTCTCCGGCGTTTAAGCCATTTGAAGTCGTACATTCCAAAATGACCTTGTCAAAGTTAGTAAAGTATCGGTTAATCTCTTGCAAGTTTAACCATACAGTGCTAACAGGTGGAAGATTCTTTGGAATTTCCTTAGGACCTTCCATGTTGACAAGTGTAGGAAATGTACTAGGGCTTTCTTCCTCTATCATGTAGGTTGGTGCTGTGATGAGATCCTTATCCATATGGAAGCGAACTCTAAAATCAGTTTTTGCAAGCTCCTTATTCATTTTAAAATAATCACAATCGGGATATTTTGCTGAATTGTATGACCGATCCTCATCAACTAGATCCTTATTTGTTCGATCATCGGGAAAAACAATCGGGTCTAAGGCCAATCCTAATTGAGTTGCATTATACAATCTTGGACTATGTCTAAAAGCTTGTTTTGCATACTTTGGGTTAGGGGGAAGGCCTTTTTGACGTGATAAGTTAAACTCTCTAAACGAAGCATCAAATAAGTGCACTAGTTGAGAAGCAGCGTATTGTCTTAATAGCAAGTAATCTAGACTTCTAATCTTATTAGTGGCATTAATCTCCATTTCATTCTTCTTAGATTCAAGTGATTCAAAATCCGTTTGAAGTTTTTGAAAATTAGTGACCACTAACTCCTTTTCTTTAAGTTCATTAGACAGATTTGCTCTTAAGTTTTCGATCTCTTGCAAGTGACACATTTGTTTGTTTCTAAAATGATCATATTCGAGATTTGTGAGAACACTAGACGAAGGCACTAATTCCAAAGTTTGTACTTTCTCATTGCTTAAGGCAAGCTCATCAGACAAATTCTTATTCTTAGCTAAGGTTTCTAAGAGTGCAGCATTCATTTGGCTAAGTAATGTAGCAGGAACCATGACCAAATCTTGTTGAGCAGGAGTAGGCGTATGCGAAATGGATCCCGGTTGTGATTCTCTCAAAGTCTGGGGATTCACATTGATATTGCTATCATTGTTTGTCTCCTCATTTGAAAGACTCACCACCGAAGATTCATTCGAATCAGCACTCTCTTGCACAACTTGATGTGGTTGAATACTAGCATCAGTGGCATTATCGGTGTTATTAATAAGTACCTCAGATCTCTTATCTGACCCTAAGCTGGAGATAGTTGCCATGAGAGCAGCCTTTGCAGTTTGAAAGTCATCACAGTCGGAGTCATACGCATCAAGATCATCGGCTTGGTAAGCTGCATTCTGCGTAGTGACAACGTCTTGTTCAGCAATCCCTGGGTCAGCAAGAAATGCAAGCTCCTCTTCATCAAGTTCCCTTCCCTGCGCCTGAGCATTTACCAGATAGATCTTTTCTGCAAACCACTGTCCATCCCTTCTCCTCTTGGGTTTCTTACAATCCCTGGACATATGACCCTCTTCCTTGCAGTTGTAGCATATAATCATTCTCAACTTGCCTGTATTAGCCCGTGGAGGATTATTGACCATTGGAGCAGGAGCAGGATTGATCGTGCGAGCATTGGTTGATGTGGAAGGTCTCCCCTGATATGGTTGAATTGGCTGAACCATTACCCTGCCATTCTCAATTGTAGCTTGTTGGCGAGAATTGGATGAATTCCTCAACTGATTGTTGGTAGGAGCTGATCCTCTGTATCCTCGTTTGCTTAAAGTTCTTGTGAGATAAGCAGACATAGTAGTTAGCACTTCAACTGGGTCAGCTCCTTGTTGGAATACAGGAACGGGGACTTCCTCATCATCACAATATAGTGCTTGATCTGGATGAGCTGCATAATCAGTAAAAGGAATACTCATTTGATTAGGGTAGCTTGTTGGATATGCTGCATTCTCTTGATAAGAAGAATATGATGGCTGAGCATAAGGTGCAACATTTGCTGGATGAAGTTGTGAAGCATACTATGGTGAAGGTGCATTGAACTGATATTGTTGCTGATGTGAGGTGGGTGGTTGTGGTAGAATCGAGTATTGGGGAAAGGCTGGTGTCATGTAAGGTGATTGATGATAGGCTTGATGTCCCAAGATATAAGGTGTGTTGTTGTGTGACAAACTTGGTTGATTCGCCATCAAAGCTAAAGAATCTGGGTACATACCGCGAGGAGAACGGTGCATAATCACATGCTTCTCATGCTGCTGAAGAAAAGCATAGATTTGATCTAAGTTGCACTTATGCAAATCCCGGGTTAACTTCACATCGGTAATATACTCACCCCATTCAGCTTGAGGTAAAGTATTCAAGAACTTGGTGTTAACCTGGAATGGAGTATTTACAAGATTGTATACATTCAGATCATTCATTAGAGTAGTGAATCTGAAGTAATAATCGTGTAGTGTTTCCCCTGGGCTGTACGTGAATCTATCAAACAAATCATACAGCTGACACTCCCTTTCCTGTTTCGTGAGAGACGTTCCTTGTAGCAACACCTTAAGACGTTCCCATAAATCCTTTGCCACCGTATACTGACTCACCATCCTATAGATGTCATGGGGAAGAGCTTGGAGAATTGTTTGAAGAGCTTTTTCATCTGCATCTGCAACAAGTTGTTGAGCTGGAGTAAGTTCTTCAAATTCTCGTGGTCGAGTCACGTTGTCAACCACAATGGTACCATAGTCGAGTGGACCATTCAAAATCGATTTGACCATAAGCCTTCCGTAAGTTGGTTTGCCCTTTAGATATTGCATCATTCGACCTTGCCATGCCTCAAACACCTCTTTAATAAGCATCGGTGGACGGCTATCAGTTCCCGTTATGATTGATATATCCGTAAGAGATGTCATCTGAGGCATTACTGAATTTGGATTCATTTTGTTTTTCTTCAAAGAAACAGAGATTATCGGTTGATCGAGCAGTGAAGTAAAGTTTGTGAACTGTGTTGTGTTTTTGTTGTAAGAAACCAAGATTAAATCCTCTAAAAAATCGTCGAAAAAACAAGCAAAATAACCCTTGATTCGGAACTTTTTGTTGATTCGGAAGTTTGATTCGGAAGATTACCTTGATTCGGAACTTTTTGTTGATTCGGAAGATTACCTTGATTCGGAACTTTTGGCTTGATCCGGAACTTCTTGACTCGGAAGTTCTTGGTTCGGAACTTTTGGGCTTGATCCGGAACTTCTTGATTCGGAAGTTCTTGATCCGGAACTTCTGGCTTGATCCGGAACTTCTTGACTCGGAAGTTCTTGGTTCGGAACTTTCTTGATCCGGAACTTCTTGACCCGGAACTTCTTGATTCGGAAGTTTCCTTGGTTCGGAACTTGTTGATCCGGAACTCCTTGATCCGGAAGTTTCCTTGGTTCGGAACTTGTTGATCCGGAACTCCTTGATCCGGAAGTTTCCTTGGTTCGGAACTTGTTGATCCGGAACTCCTTGATCCGGAACTTCTTGATCCGGAACTTTTGCTGAATGAACAGAAACTTGTTCCGATGAACAGTCGAACAGTAAAACTGAAGATTAAGCCCAGATTTTGACCAAATAACCCAAAAAGTTTTGTGCTTTCGACTAAAATAAGTAACAACTAATACTTATCCACTAATCCCAATCACAAAAACACCAAAAACACCAAGAATCAAGATGATTTTTCTTAAAGAACACTAATACAATCAAAAACTAAAAAAACCACACAAATCACTACCTTAAATCACCCCATAGCTCTTGATACCAAATGTAGAATATTGATAATCAATGAATCTATGAAGGGGTTTGTTGATTTCTAGAGAGAGAAAGTTAGAGAGAGAAAGTGAGAGAAACTATGTGTATTTTATTAATATGAAAACAAAGAAATGACAACAACCAACCCCTTTCCTTAGTGGAAAGGGGTATTTATATTCCAAGCCTAACATTGGGCTTGGGCCGGTCCATGACAAGCCCATGGACCGGTTCTTACTTAAGTTAATAAGTAACTAATGACTAATTACTAACTACGAGCTATTACAACATAAATCATATTGTGGAGTGACCGATACTTCTAATATACGTTAAAACGTATTTCTAACACTATGTGAGAAGAAGGCTATGTTACTATTAGTAGACTTACTTCCATGCTCCAAAAGGGTTTCATTCTCCAACAGCCCTAGTTTGTTGGTAGATATCATCAAAAGTAGAACTTTTGTGAGTGTTGTTGGCAAGTATAGATCTTGCCTCAATCTTCCACGCATCACCAAGACTTTTAAGAAAAGTGGCATTAATGTCAACATCACCAAGTTGTGTCCCCATGAAGGACAACTTGCTTGTAATGTCAAGCAGTCTGCTTCTCACACTGCTAAGCTTCTCATTAGGTTGAGCCTTGAAAACAACATAATCATGCATGAGTTGCTTCTTCTTTTCTTCCCTAGTATCTTCATTGCCACCATATGCAACTTCAAGAGCTGCCCAAAGGTCTTTAGCAGAGTTATAACCTCTGTATTTATGCTGGTTCTCTTGTCCCAAAGAGAGTTTCAGAATATTTAGGGTTTTCATATCAACCCTTCTCTTTGCTATGTCTTCAGCAGACACATCTCTACCATCACCAGGTTTTTCTTTCTTATATGCTTCTGGACATCCAGCAACGACAGTTCTTGTAGCAATGGCAGCAGCAACCTTTTCAGCTCTATTGTATGTGTTTCCATACTCAATTATCTCCCAGAGAGTGTAGTCATAGATCCCCAGATATTGCTCAAATTTGAATTTCCACAATTCAAAGTTGGTTGCATCAAGCATGGGAATTTTGATGTTTGGCAAAGGTGAGGAGGAAGAGGTTATTTCTGGATTTGACATGATGTTGTTAGGGTTTTGAGAAAATTAGGATTTTGGTGATTTTAGGGTTCTTGTGTTCTTTAAGATCAAAAGTTCCTCAACAAGCTATGATACCACTTGTTGATCCCAAACTTAGATCGATTTAGCTTTATGTATACGAGATTAGATCAAGTAATACACTTAGAGAAACCTTTGTATATGTATATGACAATCTAAGTGTTATGCGGAATTAACACTTAAACAAGAACACACAAGATGTAAACAAACTTTCACTTTGATTAATGATATCAAACTTGCTTACAATGAAAGTGTTAACGTATGAAAACTTATATCGAACATTAACCTAAAGGTCTTCTTTTATAGACATAAGAAGCCTTGTAAAATAATCTACGTATCAACTATTCTAGGTAAAGATAAATATAGAAAATACATTGTTGTTCCTATCTTTACTAGAAGTAATCTAGAACATAATAAACGTGTAGATCATATCCTTCCATCAGTGCTTGTCTTCAATGTGTCAACGCTTAACTTCTTCTTGTCAACGCTTGATCTGTCAGCGTTTGTTTTCTTCCTATCAACGCTTGATTTACTCTTGTCAGCGCTCAAGTAGACTGGCTATAATTTATTCCCAACATGAAATTCATTAAGTTCCTCTTGCATGGCTTCAATCCAAGATGATTGTGTCATAGCTTGTTGCCAATTTTTAGGTTCAATTATTATTTCAGATTGGGTGATCCTTTGTCCATTTGGTGTTGTGATTTTCAATCCGTGGTGGTCGGGAGTGAATGATTGCAGGAGCTTCCTCTGAGGTAGACGAACCGTGAGGGTTTTCAGGTATTTGTGAACCAAAGAAAGGAAGCTCTTGTAAGTGAGCAATTTCCCAAATCGTTATCATAGTGATCCTCTTCAACATCATTAGGAACAAGTGAGGGTGATGATTCCGGTGTAGTTTGAGAATTGGTGGGGGATGGGACATCTGGTTCAATAGTGACAGTAGATGCCTCAGACTGATTTCCATTATCTTGAGCAACAACTTCGGGAATCGGAGCTATTGCTGCAGGTGCTGGAGAATCATTACTAGGTGGGTCAAAGAATTCATCAAACATAGGTTTAAGTAACTCATCCCACTCGGGCCTTGTAGGTGGTATAAATGATGGAGAAGTAGGATTGTTGGAGTTAATCCAGAACTAATTATACCGGTTCCCATCTCATGAAGCGCGGGTTCAGAGTTGTGTTGCTGAGAAGCCATCGCTGTCAGCTCATCAAAATCGACATCCAAAGTTTCTACTATCTTGCCAAGACGACGGTTATAAATTCGGTAAGCTTTCTTTGCAGGTGAGTAACCAATGAAAATTCCAATATCAGCCTTCGGTTGAAGTTTGCCCAAATTCTCACTATTAGTATTTAGATAACACAGTGCACCAAACACATGAAGAAATGAAATATTGGGTTTGTGTCCATGAAGTAGCTCATATGGAGTTTTACCATGGTGTTTACGAATGATGGAGCGGTTTTGGGTATAACATGCGGTTGCCACTACTTCAGCCCATAAGAATAAAGGAGCATTCACAAAAATCAACATAGTTCTAGCAGCTTCCATTAGTGTACGGTTACGTCTTTCCACGACACCGTTTTGTTGTGGAGTGCGAGCAACAGAAGTTTCATGTGAAATACCGACCTTTTCATAATTGTCTCGTAGAGTTTGATTAACGAACTCAGTTCCATTATCAGTGCGAATGCGGCGAACCGTAACATTAAGACGTACTTGGATCATCTTTAAAAAAGTAATAATATACTTTGGTGCTTGATCCTTGGATACTAAAAAATTTACCCATGTAAACCTTGAGAAAGCATCCACCATGACGAAGATGTATTTTCTACCACTCACACTAGCCGTACGCATTGGCCCGCAAAGATCCATGTGCAAAAGATACAGTGGTTCTTGGTTGGTGTCTTCAGCTTTAGGTTTGTATGATTTCTTGGTGCTTTCTCCCAAAGAACACGCGGAACATAAATGATACTTGTCGAACTTAAGTTTTGGAAGACCACGAACAAGTTCGTTTTTAGCCAAATGGTTTATAGCATCAAAGTTAAGATGAGATAACCGACGATGCCACAACCATGACTTGGTCTTAGATGCTTTGGAAAGAAGGCATATAGGAGAGGCGACCATCATGTTTTGAATGGACAATGTGTAGAGATTATCTCCTCGAGAACCCTTTAACAAATCATTTCCTGCAAGATCACGAATAAAGCAAGTATGTTGTCAAAAAGCAACCTCAAGGTTTGAATCGCAAAATTGTCCCACTGAAAATAAATTGTGACCAAGTCCATCCACATAATATACCCTTGAAATCGGAACATTCCCAATTTGGTATTCACCATAACCATGATCTTCGCAATATGGTCGTTGCCGAATTTAACCCTTCCTAGAAACTTGCTGACGAAATTTCTGAGCATCGAGCGATCTTCGGTCATATGCTTTGAGCATCCAGAGTCCAAGTACCAGAGGATGATTTGGACCACCTGAAAATATCACCAGACAAAGACGATGTATCAGAATCTAGTAGTTCCTTTGTGTTAGCAGGTACATATATATTTATCATAGATTTGCTAACCGAAGAATTCTCAGGCTTCCAAATTTGCTTCCTAAATACCAGCTTAGATTCTAGTTGTCTAATATCCTGAGGTACTTCTTCACTGGTAGGCACAATAGTGGGGGCAGACCTAGTTAAAGGGTGCTTTTTCCATTTCTTAGTGCTAGTGTTCCTATTTAAAGGACGCTAAGACCTAACTTCCATGGATGTGATCCTAGTTAAAGGGCACGTAGTTCCATTAGCAGTGAAGGTCCTACCAGTGGGTTTCCATTGCCAACCAACTTGGGTGAATTTCTTCCCCGTTGGAATCCATTCAAGATTGTTCCTAATTGCATACATTTCATTCACGTGATCAACAAGGCATAAATCATGATGCTTAGAAAACATGCATTCATTACAATTCCAACATCGCAAATTAGAATTCACATTTTGCTTAGGATGCTGCACAAACACAGGGCCTTTAGTCTTAGTTACATGATTCTTTTTATTCAAATTTGAAATAACATTCCTAGGGTGAACTTCTACTTTCTTCTTCGCAGTCCTACTAGTGGAAGGCTTGATCCTATTCTTCTTGTCTTGAGATCCTTTAGCCTTAGTAGATACAATTACTCCTATAGAAGCCAAGGGAACATTAGTTACAGATTTTGATTTAGCCTTGATGGGTGTGTTTAATATAGGCTTAGATCCTGGATTCTTATTGAATAGAGTCATGGCAATGGTGGTGGTTTGTTGTTTAAGTGGTGCAGAACCCGGTTGTCCTATGTACTTTAAGTGCTCTAAGCATTGTTGTACCCTTTCAATGTAAGCCTGAGCATGGTAATATTCACTATTCCTAGGATCAAGTTCATAAAGATCATCTACCACTTCCCGAGCAAGATCCGCGTAGTTAACTACATGCTCCCAATATAACTTATATGATAGTGGATTGTTCTTATTGTACGGGTTCTTAGTGATCACCACCTTGTTGGTTTTTGGAGCACTAGAGGTCAGGGCAGAGATTGTATCTGGATTATCAACAACTTCTTGTCCTTTGAGTTGAAGTGTCTCCTTTAATTCAGCCAAAACCATGTTTTTGTCTATGAGTTGAATATTTAAATCAGAGATTTCCTCACACTTATGGTTCAGTTGGTCAACGAGTGACTTTTGCTCTGCCGCATTAATAGCGAAGTGATATTCTAACAAACCATAAATTTGTGAAAAACCCTGCTTTACTTTATCAAACTCCCCTAGCATAGAAGTAATTCTATCTTCTAGGGCATGATTTTTAATCTTTGCAGCCTCTAGTTCCAGTTTCTCTGCTACGGATTCTCTCTTAAGTCTCATAATTTCTTCCTCTAATGCCTGAACCACCTGAATCATCTTGTCACTAGTCTCAACGGAGTTTTCACAATCATTTGTTTTTGAAAGAGTTTCATTTTTAGATTGGTTTTCAATTTCAAGAGATATACAATGTTGTTGAAGCTCATCAAAACGTTTTGAAAGTGAGTTATAAGAATCTTGAAGCTTTAAAAATTTAGCGTTAGATTCGTGACAAGAATGATTATCTACTTTATTCACAGGTTCAACAATATTCACAGATATATCATGCACATTATCTACATTATTCACAGGTTCAACAATATTCACAGATATATCATGCAAATCATCACATGTATTCATAGCAGATGTCATCACAAAAGCAAATTCAATAGTAACAACTTGCATCACTTCGAGAGACACTATATGTTCTAAGAATCGGTCATATTCGGACAAAATCTTTTCTTTCTCAATTAAATGTTGTTCATAAGCATCATCCATTTCATAGAAAACTTTGCGAACTTCACCCATTTCGAAACTAAGATTTTCCGCGAGATCGAAAAATCCATCTTTAATATTGTTTACAAACGGAACGATCTCTTTCTCAAACACCGTTTTCATATGTTCGAAAGCCCATTCTCCAGCGGTTTGAGCCGTTGAAGTCGTACATTCTTGGATGACCTTGTCAAATCCGGTTAGGTATCGCTCAATCTCTTCCAAGCTTAGCAATACCGTACTTACCGGTGGAAGATTCTTAGGAATTTCCTTAGGTTCGTCCGAATTAACAAGTGTAGGAAGTATACTAAGGCTTTCTCTAGTAGACATGTAAGCTGGTGTATGGATAAATTCCTTTTGCATATTAAAGCGAATTATAAGATCTATTTTTGCATACATTCCATTAAGTTGTGCATAATCATACTCAGGATATGTAAAAATTACTTTTGACCGATTCTCTTCATGTAGTGACATACTCTCAGATTCATTTGAAAACACAATCGGATCTAAGACCAATCCTAACTTTGTTGCATCATAAAGTCGTGGGTTGTGATTAAATGCTTGCTTTGCATACCCGGGTTAGGTGGTAGGTCTATTAGACGCGATAGATTGAACTCTTGAAAAGAAGAATGAAACAAGTGTACTAAATGTGAAGCAAAATATTGTTTTAAAAGCAAAATTTCAGTATTTTTAACTTTCTCAGACGCCTTAATTTCCGTTTCAACCCTTTTAGACTCGAGAATTTTGAAATCCGTTTGTAGTTTTTGAAAATTATTAACGACTGCCTCTTTTTCTTTAAGTTCTTTCGAAAGATTTGCTCTTAAAATCTCAATTTCTAGCAAATTATCCATTTGGACTTTCCTAAACCTAACAAATTCAGGATTGGTTAAGGTAGAGTCTATCAAATGGATTAGCTTAAATATTCTAAACTTAATGTACGGGTTCTTATAAGTACGGGTTCTTAAATATTCTAAACTTAATGTACAGGATTGGTTAAGGAAGAGTCTATCATATAAGTTAAGGTAGAGTCTAGGGGCTTGATGAAGGCCATACATAGCCTTTTTGACTCTATACACTTTATCTGGATGCTCTGGATCCTCAAAACCAGGAGCTTGCATTACATAAACTTCCTCAACAATGGTGCCATACAAGAAAGCACTCTTGACATCCATTTGATAGACTGTGAAGCCCATGCAGGAAGCATAGGCTAGAAAAATCCGAATAGCTTATAAACCCTCAATTCTGCTGAGTTAAACTTTGTAAACCCTCAATTTACTTGTATTAAACTTCAAACGATTACAAGTAACAAACCTAGACGTGTTTACAAGGTTACACACGTCTAGAACACACGACTCAACTTTAAGACTACATTGTGAATGATGGGATGAATAAAACCTACGGTCATTGTATTCTATATATACTAGAATACAAGACTTTTCTTACAAGAAAACTTTAATTACATTAGAAGTCCCTCCATCTTTTGCTAATAAGTCCTTCTTGTTGTATGAAAGGGCTCCATATTCTTGTAAAGCTTGATATTTGCATATAAGCCCTTCTTGTTTCATTATACTTGTTTTGTCTCATCAAATTAATTCCCAACAATCTTCCCCTATTTGATGATGACAAAACCAATCTTCAAATATTGATCTTTCACGAATGAAACAAGCTTCCCCTTAAAGTAAGATTTCTTATAAAACATATCACCACATAAAAATAAGTTATATACCTTGATCTTTGAATCTTCTTCCCCTTTTTGTCTCATCCAATAGGGGTCTTCTAAAGATAAACAACTAATAAACGCTTCCCCTTGAGTGGTGCATGTAAATGAATCACGAACCATGTAGACTCTAATTGTAGATTACGAATGAAGAAAAACGAATATAACCTATTTGTTGAAGAAGTGGAATATCCCAAGCTTGTACCTTATATCTTGCACTATCCATGTGACGTCGAACTTATATGATGAGAGTAAATATAAGCAAACCTCGATCTCTTGTCAAAATCCTCATGAACATATACGTTGCAGCCTTTGGATCATGACCTGCTGAGCCAGTTTTCTTTGCAGCAAAATTAATCATATGTTCACCCACGTGAACAACCCTCATCTTAAAACAGCTTCTTTACACATCCTTTTTCTGCTTTGTACTCGCCGCATGTCTTCTTTCATTGACTCAAATCAAAACAACTTTTTACCTTGTCTCATTGAGCCACAAACAGCCAAAAACCTCATAACGTTCAGCTTTTTATGTCGATCTAGGGTTTGAGAAACCCTAGTTCATGATTTCATGTGAAAAAGCAAAAACATTAATACCTTAATCAGTGGCCTTCGATCTTGAATAACTTCTTCATTAGGGCTCAGATCGAAAATCCCTTCGGTGAGATCCTAGACACAAGTGCCAAGAATCTACAGTTCAAAAATCACGAATATCCAACGGTTAACGAAGGAGAGATCGTGTTTTGAACATGGCTGTCCACAGAAAACTGCATATACCCTGCTGCTGACTTTGACGCCTAATAACTTTTGCCTGGAGATAAAACTCGACAATCCCTCTGGTGGATGTTTAGATCTATGTATGTAGAACACACATATAAAATTTCGTGACGATCCAACGGTTCAATCAAAAGTTATGACCTTCTGAATACTGCTGCGCACACAAAAACGTCCAGAAAAACCCTAGACGGATTTTTCTTTTCTTCTCGATATACGAACACCTTGTTGGTCCTAGCATCACGAGCCACGAGGCTCTGATACCAATTGTGGAAACCTTGGTTTCCGGATCTTTTAAGCTACTAGGAATGATCATTGTTCATATGATTAACATAATCAAAGCAGAATTAGAACAACAACCATTAACAAGGTGTTTAGACACAAAACATGAATTAAAGCACAATTGGATTGCTAATTATATTGATAATCAACAATCACTAGACGTGTATACATTGAATCCCACGTCTAGTCGACACACGCTTTAGGTTTACATTGTGAATGAATTATATGAATAAAACCTAAGACCCTTGGTTCCTTTTATAGTGTAAGGATTAGGGTTTACAAGAGATAAGAATGAATAAAAAAGTAAATCTTCTATTTAAATAAACTTATGCAGAATATCTTTTGTATGTTTATCTAAATAGAAGCTTCCATAAGCTTCTTTGTCTACGTTTTGTCAATGCTTGAATTGCATGTAACAATGCTTGGATTGCACACGAGAATGCTTGAGCCATCAACGCCTAATTAACTCTTGTCAACGCCCAAATTAGTCTTGACAACGCTTAGACAATAACTTCACATTTTCTTCATTTTTGAGTTTCTGCCACATCAACTTTTTGACCCAACACTAACAAATTCAGGATTGGTTAAGGTAGTGGTCACTGGAGTTAATTCCAAGGTTTTAACCTTTTCCTTATACAAAGCAAGCTCGGCAGATAAAGTCTGATTAACACTAAGGGTTTCAAGGACCGCATTATTCATTTGGCCAAGCATAGATGCCGACACCATAACCAAATATTGTTGAGCAAACGAATTTGTAGTCGTAATAGCTCTCAGTTGTGGTTCACTCAAAGTCTGGGGACTTGCATTGATATTGCTATCATTGTTTGTCTCCTCGTTTGAGTTACTAACCACCAGAGGCTGTTTCGAATACTCAGACATTTGCTCAACTTGATAAGGTACAATACTAGTATCCGTGGTAATATTTCGTACCTCAGAATTTGTGTCAGCTCTATAAAGTGAAAGATTTGCCATGAGAGCTGCCTTGGCGGTATTGAGATCATCACAGTCAGAGTCGTATGCATCGAGATCATCACATTGATATGCGGCATTGTTTGTGATGGCTGCTGTGAGACCGTCAGTGTCCGCAACTCCCGGATCTGTAAGAAATGCTAACTCTTCTTCATCGAGCTCACGTCCTTGGGCTTGAGCATTCACCAAGTAGATCTTCTCCTGAAACCATGTGCTATCCCTTTTTCTCTTGGGCTGCTTACACTCTCGAGCCATGTGCCCTTCCCCTTTGCAGTTATAACATATAATCATCTTCATTTTGCCAGTGTTATTACCCCTTGTAGCAGCAATGTTAGATGGACGTGCACCAGCATTAGATGAACTTGGTCTCCCCTGAAGTGGTTGCACCATTACTCTGCCATCTTGAATTATAGCTTGTTGTCGAGAGTTAGAAGAGTTCCTCAACTGATTGTTTGTTGGAGCTGGTCCTCTGTAACCTCTTTTGTTCAATGTTTGAGTGAGGTAAGCAGACATTTGAGCAAGTATATCAGTAGGATTATCCCCTTGTCTAAACTCAGGGAGAGGAATCTCATCATCACAATAGAATGCTGGTGCTGATTGAGCTACAAGCTGATTTGAAGGAACACTAACATGTTGTGAGTAATGGGGTTGAAGAGCCTCATGTTGTTGATAGGTGATGGCAAGGTTTGTTGGAGGTTGATAAGGTGAATACTGTTGTGAAGCATAAGATAACTGATGTGAGTCTCCTTGTGATTATGTTGTTGGTTGCTTGTATTGTTGGTGATAAGATGTAGGCGGTTGTGGTAAGATCGAATACTGTGGGAAGCTTGGTGTTTGATACAATGGTTGATAGGAAGATTGTTGTCCCGAAGCAAACGGAGAGTTGTGATATGACAAAGTTGGATGATTTGCCATTAATGCCAATGGTTCTTGATACGATCCCTGAGAGATGCGTTTTTGGATCACGTGCTTCTCGTGTTGCTGCAAGAAAGCATAGAGTTGATCTAAATTTGACTTGTGCAAATCTCGAATCATCTTAACATTGGTGATATATTGACTCTATTCTTGGGGTAACATGTTCAAGAACTTGGTGTTTAGTTGAAACTGAGCAATCCTTAGATTATACACGTTCATATCATTCATCAAAGTAGTGAAACGCCAGTAGTAATCGTGAAGAGTTTCCCCTGGAATGTATGTAAACCTATCAAACAAGTCATACAATTGACACTCTCGTTCTTGCTTAGTTAGAGAAGTCCCTTGTAACAAAACAGTTAAATCGATCCCAAAGATCCTTTGCCACTGTGTGTTCACTTACCATTCTATAGATATCGGGTGGAAGAGCTTGAAGTATTGTCTGAACGACCCTTTCATCTGCATCGGCAATGAGTTTGTTAGCATCCGGTAACTCATGTTACAACCTTGTCCGCGTTACATTGTTGACAGTAACATCTCCCCAATCTAGTGGACCTTTTTCAATGGATTGAAGCATAAGTCTACCATTGGGTTTACCCATGATGTAAGTTTTCATACGACCTTGCCATGCTTCAAATAAGTCTTTAATGAGCAACGGTGGGCGAGTTTCGGTACCCGAAATGATTGAAATATCGGTAAGCGATGTCATTGTAGGCATAAATGAATGAGGATTCATTTTTGAACACTTGATGGAATAAAGATTATCTTTTGATCGAGCAATGAAATAAGGTTGTGAAATTTGTTGTGAGTTGTTGTAGAATTCTTCCAAAATTTACAAAGTCCAAAAAAACTTGATCTAATTCGGAATATGTAAATCCTTGAACTAGTTCAGAATGTGAAATTCTGAGTTAATTCGGAATAGGTGAATTCTGATGTAGTTCGAAATCTGGTGATCAAGGATGTAACTCGGAATCTGAAGATCACTGATGTAATTCGGAATCTGATGTTCAAGGATGTAAGTCGGAATCTGAAAATCACTGATGTAATTCGGAATCTGATGATCAAGGATGTAACTCGGAATCTGTGAGATTCTGATGTAGTTCGGAATCTGGCGATCTGACGTAACTCGGAATATGTGGATCAATGACCTAACTCGGAATCTGTGAGATTCTGATGTAGTTCGGAATCTGGTGATCAACTACCTAATTCGGAATCGATTCTGATGTAGTTCGGAATCTGGTGCTCAACTACCTAATTCAGAATCGATTCTGATGTAGTTCGGAATCTGGTGTTGTACCTAACTCGGAATCTGGAAGAACAACGACCTAATCCGGAATATATTTAACCTTGAGCTAATTCGGAATATGATAATATTCTGACCTAATTCGGATTCGACTATTTATGAGCTAGTTCTGAATACACCAATCCACACTCAATTCTGAATCTGCAAAACCCTAGTAATCCGAACACTAAAACCCTTGTATCCCGAATAAACAAAATTTTTGAACTTTTAAGTTTTACCCAAAAATCAAGCCAAAAATTCCAACTTTTTTATGAAAATCACCAATATGAATAACATAAATTCCTACCACAACTATGTAGGCAATTTGTAATAAAGATTTTGTGGTGAAAAACGCAAATTTTTTTTGAAAACACGGATATATCTTGATTAAAAGAGTATATAAACTAAAAACTAACACAACAAAAACCTTATATCATCCCATGGCTCTTGATACCAATTGTAGAACAATGATAATCTTATGACTAATCAAGAGGGTTTTTGTTATTCTAGAGAGAGAAACTAGAGAGAGAAAGAAAGAAACTTGTATTAATGTGAGAAATGTAAAAACAACCAACACCCTTTTCCATGGTGGAAAGAGGTTTATATACCCAAGTCCTTAAGTGGACTTGGGCCTCCGGCCCATGAACATGCTCATGGGTCGGGCTAAATATAAACATTACTTAAACAATACTACGAGCCTATAACTATATTGTTGGAGTGACCGAGACTTTCTTTATACGAAAAACGTATTTCCAACATATGTGTTTTGTGGTTAAGAAAAAAATGAATTTATATGGTGTTTAGGTGGAGGGGTTATTATTGTTAAGTTTTGAAACTTTAGGACTAAAAAGTAAATACTTTGTTAAAAAGTGGGAAATGAGTATTAGTCAATTTTACAAATATTTACGGGACTCGGGTTTCGTAAAAATACTTCTCAAAAGTTAAAACGCACTCAAAATAAGATAATATAGACTCCCGGCTCGACTTAACGCGTCACTAAAAGAAAACATCGAAAACATCGAACACTGAAATAACTGACAGTAAAAATGAGAAATACAAGAATTTAATATTGTGCCCGTTATCGGTCTAGACTAAATACAATGTAAAGATTAACATCTTTAGATCGAAATATTTAGCCCTTGGTTCTCGTTCCGTTGATTCAAGTAAACTTTTATAAAAATGCACGCAGGTGCTTTTAAATCAAAATATTTGATTTAAATAAATATTGAAATATAAAATAAAAATAATTTTATAATTCACAATAAATATTATCAATGATTAAAATAATATATAAGAGTAAAATAATTACCCGAAAAATACAAGATCTCACAGTCTACCCCCCTAAACGAACTCTGGTCCCTCAGAGTTTAACTGGAGATGGAAGAAGAAGACGAGAACAAATGGGGATACTTAGTCTTGAACTGATCCTCGCTTTCCCAAGTAAACTCAGCACCCCGACGTGAATCCCAACGAACCTTTACGATAGGAATCCAACTACGTTTCAGCTTCCTGACTTGGCGATCCACAATCTCTATTGGTTCCTCAATGAAGTACATTTTCTCGTCCACCCTTATTTCTTCTAACGGTATCTGAACATCTGATTCGGCTAAGCATTTCTTAAGATTGGAAACGTGGAATACATCATGAACACAACTTAATTCCTGAGGTAACTTCAGTCGATAGGATACCGAACCAACATGCTCAACGATCTCGAATGGTCCTACAAAACGTGGTGCAAGTTTTGCTCTTTTACCGAATCTCACAATACTTTTCCATGGAGATACACGTTGCAGCACACGGTCTCCGATTTGAAACTCAAGAGGTATGCGTCTTTTGTTTGTGTAACTCTGTTGACGGCTTCTAGCCATTTTCAATCTTTCCGTAATATGTACATTCCTGTCTGTAGTCTCTAGGACTAATTCAGGCCCTATCAGTTGACTTTCACCTACTTCGTTCCATATCACTAGCGATGTGCATTTATGCCCGTATAATGCCTCGAATGACGAACACTTAACACTTTTATGATAACTATTGTTATAGGAGAATTCGACCAAAGGTATATGAGTGTCCCAACTACCACCAAAATCCATAACACATGCTTGCAACACGTCTTCCAAAGTCTTGACTACCACCAAAATCCATAACACATGCTCGCAGCATGTCTTCCAAATTCTGAACAGTGCATTCACTTTGTCCATCCGTCTTTGGGTGATATCCTGTACTCATTAATACTTGCGTACCCAACACCTTTTGAAGTGCTTTACAGAAATGTAACGCAAAACGACCATCTATATCAGAAATAATCGACACCGGTACTCCGTGTTTTGCAACAATTTCGTTGATGTAAATTCGAGCCAGTCTATCTGTTTTGTAATCCTCATGAATAGGAAGGAAATGAGCAAATTTGGTTAATCTATCAACAATAACCCAAATTGCATCAAAACCACCACTACTTTTAGGCAACTTTGTGACTAAGTCCATTGTAATCCTTTCCCATTTCCATTCAGGGACTTCTGGTTGTTGTAAAAGACCTGAAGGTTTCTAATGTACTGCTTTAACCTTTGAACAAGTTAGACACTTGTTGATGTACTCTGCTATATCCTTCTTCATACCCGGCCACCAGTAAATATACCTTAAATCGTAATACATCTTATCTGCACCAGGGTGTATTGAATATCTTGAAGTATGAGCTTCGTCCATTATTACCTTTCTTAATCCTCCAACTAATGGTATCCATATCCGTCCAACGAAGTAAATTGTTCCATCTTCTTTCCTTTCAAATTGAGCATCTAATCCTCACAGCAATTCTGCTAGAGCCTTAAGGTCCTTTGTAGCTTCCTTCCGTGGTTCTAAAATCTTAGTCTTAAGGATAGATTGAATGGTTATGCTCATAACACACACTCTCCTAGGTTTAAGTCTTTCCTTTCGACTTAGGGCATCAACTACAACATTAGCCTTTCCTTGATGATACTTAATTTCACATTCGTAGTCAATAAGGAGTTCTAACCAACGCCTTTGACGCATATTCAAATCCTTTTGTTCAAAGATATACTGAAGACTCTTATGATTAGTGTATATCACACTTTTCGTCCCACGAAGATAATGTCTCCATATTTTTAAGGTAAATACTACTGCACCTAACTCGAAATCGTGAGTAGTATAGTTATGTTCGTGGATTTTAAGTTGTCTAGAGGCATAAGCAATCACTTTTCCTCGCTGCATCAAGACACACCCGAACCCTTGATGGGATGCATCACAATAAACTACAAAATCATTTCGTCCGTCTGGAAGTGTTAATACTGGAGCATTACACAATTTTTACTTTAATAAGCAAAAGGCTTGCTCTTGCTCTTCATTCCAAATGTATTCCTTGTTCTTTTGTGTAAGCATGGTTAAAGGCTTAGCAATCTTGGAGAAATTTTCGATGAATCTGCGATAGTATCTGGCTAACCCGAGAAATGAATGGACCTCAGTAGGCTATTTAGGAGAATTCTAATTCTTAACTGCTTCAACTTTACTAGGATCCACGTATATACCATCCTAATTTACCACGTGTCCTAAAAACTAAACCTCTTTCAACCAAAATTCACACTTAGAGAATTTCGCATACAACTTTTCTTTCTCCAGAAGACTTAAGATTGTTCTAAGATGGTTTTCATGATCTTTTTCAAATTTAGAGTAAATGAGGATGTCGTCAATAAAGACTATGACAAACTTGTCAAGGTAAGGTTTGCAAACTCGGTTCATTTAGATCCATAAAAACGGCAGGAGCATTGGAAAGACCGAATGGAAAAACGGTAAATTCAAAGTGACCATAACGAGTTTTGAATGCGGTTTTGGAGATGTCACTTTCACGCACTCTTAACTGATGGTATCCTGAACGAAGGTCTATCTTGGAGAAACAGCAAGCACCTTGCAATTGATCAAATAAGTCGTTTATTCGAGGAAGAGGGTAACGATTCTTGATTGTCAGCTTATTCAATTCCCTATGGTCAATACACATTCTCATTGCACCATCCTTTTTCTTAACAAAGAGCACAGGAGCTCCCCATGGCGAATGACTCAGTCTAATGAAACCTTTCTCTTGTAATTCCTTAAGCTGATTCGATAATTCATTCATTTCAGACGGGGCTAAACTATAAGGCGACTTGGCAACAGGCAGTGCACCCGGAATAAGATCGATACGGAACTCAACTTCACGCACAGGAGGTAATCCTGACAAGTCGTCTGGGAATACTCCAGGAAATTCACAAACGATACGAATGTCATCAAGATTTTTCTCATCAGCCTTGATACAAAGAAGAGAATTCGGATTGTCATTCGGCTTCTCACCGTGAAGTTCTAAGATTTTACCCGAAGAAAGAGGAATACGCACGATTCGCTGAAAACAAACAATGACAGCACGATGAGACGCTAACCAATCCATACCAACAATAACATCAATACTACCAAGACGCGTCGGTAAAAGGTTGATTAAAAACAAATGACTAAGCAAGTCAAGGGTACAGCCACACAAGACTATATTGGTACTAACAGTCTTACCGTCTGCTAATTCTACTTCATAGCTAGTGTCTAAAGCAGAAGGAGTAATACCAATGAAAGGAGTAAAATCAGAAGACACAAAAAATTTCTCAGCACCAGAATCGAATAAAACACTAACATAATGATCGTTAAGAAGATACGTACCCGCGACCACTTGAGGATTCTGTTGAACGTTATTTCCTACATGATACACCCTGCCTCGAGCTCCATCGTTCTGGGATCCTTAGCCTTTGGACACCTATTCTGGTAATGACCTTTTTCACCACAGCTATAGCATACCACATTACAGTTTCCTTCCTTATGGCCAATCCTCTTACAAATTGCACACTTAGGAAGACACGCACCAACAAGATGATGCCAATTACATTGATCACACTTTGGCAGATTCCTAGTATAACCTCGTCTACCAGTAGGAGTAGCAGGAGAAATAGGAGCAGCAAGAGTAGCAGGAGCAGCAGGAGTAACAGGAGCAGCAGGAACAGCAGGAGCAACTGCATACATGGTTGCTGACTCTTGTCTCTTGTTGGCTTGTCGGTTATTGTTCATGTTGGAGTTTCTATTGTTGCCCCGGTTGTTGTTACGGTTATTGCCTTGATTATTCCTCTGATTGTTTCCTTTATTATCCTCCCATTTCCGCTTGTTATCAGCATTTGACTTAGCAACTTTTCCTTCCATAGACTGCTCGACCAGTTCACGAGCCATGTTAACTGCTTCATGTAGGGAAGAAGGTTTTGATGAAGTGATGTGTCCTTTAATCCTATCAGGAAAGCCATTGACATACTTTTTTTATTTTTTTCTTTTCATCTGGAACCATTTCAGGACACATTAAGACCAACTCATGAAACCTACTAGTGTAGGCTTCAATATCAACATTTTTCATTTGTAAGTTCCATAGCTCTTGCTCCATACAAGCTATCTCAGTCTCAAGGCAGTACTCAGTAGTCATCATTATTTTGAACTCGCTCCAACGGATTTTGTTTGCATTATCAAGACCTAAAGTTCGAATATTCCCATTCTAGTGCAATACCTTCCAAAGTACTTAATAACTGAAAAATTGAAGTTCGTTTCTCTCACGACTCGATTCGAATTGACAAAAGGTTTAACGTGTGACTCAGTCGTTCTTGGTGGATAAAAGAAAATATGGGTATCTATTTCTACTTAAAGAGTAAATGCGAAAAGTATTTAAAAAAATTAACTAAATGACTAACAATAAAGAAACGAGACAAATATTAAAACGGGCACTTAATAAAATTAAAACTAAAACTTTCGGATAAAATACTAATACTAAAATTTGCCGAAAATAAAACTAAAAATATCTGACTTTCAGCATATAAATAAAAACGACTTTCGGATAAAACTAAATCGACTTACGGACTAAATGTTGAAAAAAAGGGAACATGTTTGATATGCGGGAACATCAAAATGGACGGGAAAAAACTGTCTACAATAAGAGTCGGAATACATTTTGTCTAATTCGGAATTTAGGAATAATAAAAAAACAAAAAAAAAACAAAACTTTTAACTAGTTCGGAATAATGCATGCATGTATAGTTCAGAATGAGCTTTTGTTTTGGCGGGAAAATGATATGGACCACAAGTCGCAATAAAAGTTTCTTATAAGTCAGAATGTAATATGTTAAGTTCGAAATAATAAAAAAGAAGACTAAGTCGGAATAAATTTCATTAACATAAGTCGGAATAAAGAAAACAAAAACACAAGTCGGAATAAAAGGGTTTTGCACTTAGTTCGGAATAAACAAAACTTTATCTAGTTCGGGAAAAAGGGTGAAAAATATAAGTCGGAATAAAAACAAAAGAAGATAAGTCGGAAAAAGAGGGTTTAATAATTCGGGAAAATTTTCAAATAAGCTAAAATCTAAATAAGCAAATAAGCAAAAATGAAGCGAAACTAATTTTTGGAGAATCTAAACAAGACAAAAATTAAAAAACTCTAAAAACAACAAATAAGCAAAATTAATAAAAATCAATTTCAAAAACAGTAATCTACCGAATCCACTTAATTAAAAATAAGAAAAACACAAAATAAGCAATAAGCACAATAAGCTATAACCATCAATTACTCAAAAACAATAAGAACAATGAAATAAGCAATAAGACCAAATAAGCTACATGATTAACCAAATCAAACATAAGATTTAAAACAAGAAAGGAAGAATCAGATTAATTTGAAAAGCTTGAATTAAAGATGAAGATTAAGATTCAACAAAACAAAACAAGATTAAAGATGAAAGATTAAAGATGAAATGCTTAAAAACTTGAAAGAAAGCTAGAGAGAGAGAAAATAATTACACCTACTCCTAATCCTAAACTAATTTTTATCTAATAATGAAAGACTAGTACAAAATGAAGGAAAAAGGTCTATTTATAGTGGAAGGGTTGTGGTGTTGTTGCTTCCTTCTTTCTCTTTGTCTTATCGTCTTCTTAATTAATTCGTCTTTTTCGACTTTGTCTCGGGATTTGTTGATAAAATGAACACGTCTTCTATTTTTCTTCTTTTATTAGATTTGGTTCTTCGACTTTGTTAAACTTCCGTCTTTGGTCTTTTTCTTCGATAAATCTTTAGAATAGGCCTTTGACTTCCATTATTTTTGCACTTTTGATCTTTTGACTTGTCTTTTGTCTTTTTCTTCAATAAAAGCCCGTGAAAGTCCGTGTTTTCTTCATTTTTCATCTTGTGGTCCTAAAACACAACAAAAACACAAACCACGCATAATTCCGCCTTTTACGACATTAAGCACACGTTTTGGTCTCGTTTTTATTTGTTTTAAGTGGTAAAAGGATAAGTGTTTTCACACTTATTAAATCCCTTGCACTTGTCCATTGCAATGACCTCATGCAATGCATTAATTTTAAAGCAAGATTTACATTCTCCATCATAATTAGCCTACCTTGGCCTTTATTACATACTACGATACTATAGCAACTAAAAAGATAGAAAATTTCAAAATGTTTGAAGGAAGAAACTTGTAAAGAAATCAAAGACTTAGATTAGGGCTTTTGGTGTCATGAATGTTTATCACCCTCAAGTTTCACGTTTCCCATATCAAGCTTAAAAAAGAGATCATTGTTATTATAAGTTAGTAAATCTAACACTTACTCATGTGGCTCAATTATTCACATAGACCCCCTTATTCCTAGGTGTATCTCTCATATTTTATTTTTGTCCTGAATGATCATGAGGATGCATTTTTGACTTATTTGATAGTTTATTAAGGCCGAAAATAAAGTAGGACGATTTAATCAATAGTTAGCTAAAGGAAAAAATCTTTTAAAACTGCTTCTCGAAACCTCATAAAGTTCATATCTTGGCATAACTCGTTTTATGATTTGAGACCTTTCTCGGATCGATATTTGGCATTGACTTCATACTTCGAATCTTGAGAGACGTTCTTGAAATAATGGTCTTCTCTTCATAATAGGAATTTCTTCACTTGAAGTTTTTGAGAGATTCTTCAAACTTGGACCACGACTTCTTCATTTTTCTCCAATCTTTATTTGGCATTTTGATGTACAAAGATCCGCCTCCTTTTCGGACTTGGATCTATTTATCCTCATACCTTGTTAGGGTCTTTTCGGATAGACTTCTCCATGATCTTTATGGGAGTAATTGCTTCTCGTCGTGTGTCTCGATCCTTCATATTTATTTTTGAATAATGATTCTTCACATCACTTTGGATCTTTAGCAACAAAATGGAGCCCTCATGCCTTGTTTGGGCCTTTTTGGACTCGCCAATCTTTGCATCCCGCTTCAATAAGTTATGCCTTGGCTATGAACACTAATTTATCCCAAGCAACTTTTAAACGATCTTGGGCTAGAAGCTAAGTAACTTTTCAAATCGTACTACCTTATTTATTGCATTTATTAATTAACAAGCGATAGGAGAAAAAGCTTATAATTAACTCACATAAATTCATGAAAGAATACAAAACTTATAATTGACTCTATCATCTCTCGTTCTCCATAATTTAAAATCTCAAGGAATGAGACTCATGGATGCTTAGCCTAATAAACCAATTAAGGTCCATATGGTTAAGGAAACTAGCTAGAGTAAACTCAAACAAGTAAACTCAGGTTGAGTCAAAATATTCACGTTGGGCCTAATATATCAAAGACATCTAAACTCATTAAATCCATTTTATTTAATAATTTATTTTGACTTTATTATGGAGATGAAAGAAAATAACGATAAAAAAAGAAAATACTAATAGGCCAAAATAGATCAAAAATTTTGAAAAATGTCGAAAAATCAATTTTCCGGTTAAAATGAGGCCAAATTCATGGAAAAGCCCACTTAACTTCTATAGAAGTCTCCCTACACTTAATATAAACATTGCCCTCAATGTTTAAGCATGTGGAAGTAAAATCCCCTACACTTAAGACATTGTGCACGTTGTTTAAATCTTGCTAAGGAAGAGACAACTAAAGTGATTCCTATTTCAACATTTATGGATATAAAATAGTGAATCAAAATAGTTAAGGATAAAACCGGGAAGACGGGTACACGGAATCACAGGTCGTCAAAAGTCATCAAAAGTCATCAAAAGTCATCAAAAGTCATCAAAAGTGGATCTTTGAAAGCTCTAATCTCTGCACATTATAAGAAAGAAAACAACAAACACCTACGGGGCTCCCCCTACACTTATTATGAAAACGGATAAAGAAGGATAGATAAACGGGTTGCCTTCCGAGAAGCGCTTGTTTTTGTTAACCGAGTCACGAGCCTGACTCGACCCCGAATTAAGCATTCAAAGGGAAGCCTCTAATATCGATACCCGGATCAAAAATGTTGTCCTCGTTCCTAGATGAAAATAAGAAATGAGAGGCCAGGGGATAAGTCATGAAAGGTAAAAAGGTCCTCTCAACATACGAGAAGTATGTGAAGTTATCATCCACGGGAGGTGGGGTGGGTAAAGGAATCAAAATGTCATCCCCATAAGACATATGATTATCACTAAGCGGCAAAGCCGTAAAGGTATCAATCATAGAATAATCAATGTCACCTCCCGGGTCAAAGCACTCATCCTCAGTAATGGTCTCTAAACTATGGGATGAAAGGTGCCCGGGAGAGGGATTTGGGACAATATCTTCATGCATCAAAGTATCAAAAAGAATAACCCTATCCGTGTCATCATCATCAATACCCGGAGGCATTGGGAGAATGTCGATTTCCTCATAAATGTGTCATTATTCTCAACGGGAGTAATAGACGGGGGTAAAGACTCGGTAATAGGAGTATAATTCAACGCTTCAATTTTAGAAATAAGAAGATGAACTTTCAATAATTTGTCGCGAAGAATAACGTCTTTCACCTCATCCAAAAGACCAAGTTCATTGGTGAACTTCTCGTAAGTCAGAGAGAATAAATCGACATCGCCCTCATCTCCCGGAGGAAATGGCGAAAAATGAGAAATTTCAAAAGTGAAATTCTCATAGCGCGGAGAAAAATCATCATTAAGAGCGAACTCGTCCGTAAGCTCCACAAAAGTCGGTTTGGATAAAATAGGAGAGTCATCCTCATCCGATCCCGATGAATAATTAAAAGTATAGTCGGAATCACAAAATAACTCATCCTTATCTACAAACTCCTTAGGTGTATGACCAATTAAGGGTTCTTCTTCTATGGACGCATTATAAAGTTCTTCACACTCCTCAAAAATTGGTTTATCAAAACATGTCTAATACAAGAGATTTTCTTATATAAAAATTTGTTCGTTGAACCAGTCTTTTCGAATTGATTACCGTTAATCATGCGACTCAGTTGTTCTTGGTGGAAGATAAAGGAAAAAGGTTATCTATTTTAAACTAAAAGTAAAATGAAAATGTAAATGTCGTTAAGTAAAAGTGGAAGTTTAAAACTTTAAAACTAAAAATTAAGATTTAAAATAAATGACGAGAAATTAAATCTTTAAAAAGTAAATTTGAAAACTTGATAAAAATGTAAACTTGAAATGACTCTAAGATAAAACAAATTTAAAATGACACTTAAGAAATTGGCGGGAAAATTAAAGTTTTAAAAAAAGAAAACTAAAACAGTAAATAAACAAAATATAAGTCGGAATCCCAAAATCTTGTCACAATTCGAATCCACGATTATCAATCTAATTCGGAATATATAGAACAGCACCTAATTCGGAATAAGTAAAATACTAAACCTAATTCGGAATCCACGTTCTCGATCTAGTTCGGAATCCAGGAATCAAGACTTAATTCGGAATGCACGTTACAAACCTAATTCGGGATAGACAATCCACAACATAATTCGGAATCCTTGAATCAAGACCTAACTCGGAATCTATGGCTTCACACAGTAGTTCGGAATATCATCTCAAACCTAATCCGGAATCCAAAAAACTTAATGTAGTTTGGAATGTGGGTCCACGACCTAACTCGGAATGTATATACTTGTCTAATAACTGAGATTTACCAAGTATAAAGAGTTATCGTCCGATCTTTTTGAATTGAGAAAGAGATTTAAGTGCGACTCAGTCGTTCTTGGTGGAATATAAAATGAGTTGTCGTTGTAGTAATTTAAATTGAAAAAATTTAAAGTAAATGTCGGTAATTAAAAACTAAAACTGATTAAAACTTAAATGGTGCAATATTAAAAACTTTAAAAGGTAATTTAACTAAATGACAAAAATTAAAGTTTGACGAAAAATTAACTTGACAATGTAATAAAAATCAAAATTTTAAAAAAAGTTAAAATAATGCAAAATTAAGAATAAAACTAAGGCAAATATTAAAACAAACACAAATCCATCGGAATCCACCTATCGGAAAGTAAGCCGTTCGAATGTTGTCACCACCCTATCGGAATACCTATCGGAAAGTGTATCCGTCGGAATGATTGAAATGAAAGCTGTCGGAAAGAAGAGAAAACAAAAGTATCATAATGATGGAAACACAATCTATCGGAATGTATAAAAACTAAACCTATCGGAATACTTAAAAACTAGATCTATTGGAATAATTAAAATGACATCTATCAGAATAAACACAAAGTCATCGGAATAACACTTCTATCGGAATGTTACTATGGAAATTTAGGCAGCACTTCGTCTCAATAAAGCCTTAAGAGCTGTCGCAATCCACGATCGCAATGAGCGATCAGAATCTTGATCGGAATAAGGGGGAGTTACCAGACCGGAATGTTAGATCGCAAAGACCCGTCGGAATGCAAAACCCTCTTTCCAGATTGTCACTATCGGAATGTGAGTAGAACCGTCGGAATACCTTAATTCCCTTTCCGATGGAAGTAGAATTCGCAATAAGCACAATCTAAATAAGCTAAGTCTAATAATCAATAACCGAAACTTGATTAAATAAGAATAAGACGAACGCAATAAGCACAACTTTAAAGACTTTTTTAGAACACAAAATAAGTAAACAAATAAGCAAACTTTAACAAGATAAAACTTTTTAGAAAACTTAAAAAAAAAGCTAAATACAAAATAAGCCAATAAGATTGTCAAACTTATAGCTTAATTCGTATAAAAACTTATATAGAAACCAAAAGATAAACTTTTTAATAAATCAAACATCAAAATTAAACAAGAAGTATAAAAATTCGGATTAAAGATAAACAAAAATTAAGAAAGGTAGAATAAGATAAAGATTTAAACAAGATTTAAGATATTAAAAGTAAAGATTAGATTAAAAACAAGAAATGAAGATAAAAGATGAAATTCCTAGTGAGAGAAACTGTCACTTTCTCTCTCTAAAATTAGAGCTACCAAAAATTAAAAATGAAGACTAATTATCTATCTAACTAGCTAACCAACTCTCCTAATGTGTTTAGGAGGGTATTTATAGGAAATGGGGAGGTGCATGTGTTGCCTCCTCTTTCTTTCTTTCTTCACGTCTTTTCATCTTCTAAACTCTTCGACTTTTTCGACTTTGTCTCGGGATTAATTGAAATCGTCTTATAATTTCTTCATTTATTAGACTTGCGTTCTTCGGCTTTATTAAACTTCCGTCTTTGTTCTTCGATAAATCTTTAGAATAGGCCTTGAACTTCCGTTCTTTTTGCATTCTTGATCTCTTGACTTCGTCTTTTGTCTTTTTCTTCGATAAAAGCCCATGAAAGCCCGTGTTTTCCTCCCTTTTCACATTTTGGTCCTAAATCACAACAAAAACACAAACCACACATAATTCCGACATTTACGACATAAAATACACGTTTTGGCTTGGTTATTATTGTAATTAAGTGGTGAAATGATGGGTGTTTTCACACCTATTAAATCCCCTACACTTGACCATTGCAATGTCCTCATGCAATGCATTAGTTACAAAGCGCGTTTTACATTTTCCATCACAATCAATCCACATTCGCCTTTATTAAAAAGATAGAAAATTATAAAACATTCAAAGGAAGAAAATAAGTAAAGAAATCAAAAACTTACCTTAGGGTTTTGGAAATTTCATGAATGATTATCATCCTCAAGCTTTCACGTTCCCCAAACCAAGCTTAAAAACGAGATCATTGTTATTATAAGTTAGCAAACTAACACGAACTCATGTGGGCCAATTATTCACTTAGACTCCCTTATTCCTAGGTGTATCTCTTATATTTTATTGTTGTCTTGAATGATCACGAGGATGAATTGTTGACTTATTTCGATAGTTATTAGGCTGAAAATAAAGTGGGACGATTTAATCAATAGTTAGCTAGAGGACAAAATCTTTTAAAACTGCTTCTCGGGACCTCATAAAGTTCATATCTTGGCATAACTCGCTTCACGATTTGAGACCTTTCTCGGACCGATATTTGGCAGTGACTTCATACTTCAAATCTTGAGAGGCGTTCATGAAATAATGGTCTTCTCTTCATAATAGGAATTTCTTTACTTGAAGTTTTGAGAGATTCTTCATACTTGGACCACGACTTTTTCATTTTTCTCCAATCTTTATTTGGGATTTTGATATACAACGATCCGCCTCCTTTTAGGACTTGGATTTATTTATCCTCATACCTTGTTAGGGCCTTTTTGGATAGACTTCTCCATGATCTTTACGGGAGTATTTTATTTCGTCGCGTGTCTCGATCCTTCATATTGATTTTTGATAAATGATTCTTCACATCACTTTGGATCTTTAGCAACAAAATGTAGCCCTCATGCCTTGTTAGGGCCTTTTCGGACTCGCCAATCTTTGCATCCCGCTTCAATAAGTTATGCCTTGGCTATTGACTCTAATAAATACCGAGCAACTTTTAAACGATCTTGGGCTAGAAGCTAAGTAACTTTTCAAATCGTACAACCTTACTTATTGAAATTAAATTTATGAACAAGCGATGGGAGAAAAAGCTCATAATTAACTCACATAAATTCATGAAAGAATACCAAACTTATAATTGACTCTATCATCTCTCGTTCTCCACAATTTAAAATCTCAAGGAATGAGACTCGTGTATGCTTAGCCTATTAAATTAAAGTTTTGGGTTTTCGAGTCATCTATAGGATCTTGCATCTTCTTAGACTCTTTCAAGTTTAGAATTTGCATTTTAAAGTTCCCTTGATAAACGACTCTCTAGGATCAATTATAGGAACTTGCGAAAAGTTCTTGTTCTTAACCCGTGAGAGTTAAGACTTCCGCGTTTTAAAGCTCCCTACATAAAAGCCTAGTAAAACTTGACTTAAACATGTTAAGGATACTAGCTAGAGTAAACTTAGATAAGTAAACTCGGGTTTGAGTAAAAAGATTCACGACGTTTGAAAATTAAAACCACTTTATTAAAATTTATTCTAGCAAGGAAGGAAAATAACTATAACAAAGGAAAAACTAATAGGCCAAAATAGATTAAAAATTTTGAAAAATGTCGAAAAATTAGATTTTCCGGTTAAAATGAGGGCAAATACAAGGAAAAGACCGCTTAACTTCGATAGAAGTCCCCCTACACTTAATATAAACATTGTCCTCAATGTTTAAGCATGTGGAAGTAAACTCCCCTACACTTAGGACATTATGCACTTTGTTTAAATCTTGCTAAGGAAGAGACAACTAAAGTGATTCCTATTTTAATATTGAAGAATATAAAATAGAGAATCAAAAGAGTTTAGGATAGAACCGGGAAGATGGGTACATGGAATCACGGGTCGTCAAAAGTCATCAAGAATGGATCTTTGAAAGCTCGAATCCCTGCACATGATAAGAAAGAAAACAACGAACACATACTAGGGTCTCCCCCTATACTTATTATGAAAATAGAGAAAAAGGATAGATACTGCGGGTTGCCTCCCGAGAAGCGCTTGTTTTTGATAACCGAGTCGTGAGCCTGACTTGACCTGGATTAGCATAGGAAGAAGCTTGAAACACATCCACCGGGATCAAATACATGGTTTTCATCCATCAAATAGCAAAAGCTTAAGGCGAACAAGGCAAGCCAAAGAAGAGTAGGAAGGGTTCCCTTAAGCAACGATTGAGCACGGTGGTAGCAAGGTGAAGTGCAAGCATATCTCCATAAGTTACAAAGATTTTTCCTTTTATTTCATCAGATGGATACTGAGATGGCTTAAAAAGTGCAATGCCGGGGTCAAACACCTTTTCCTTTATGGGAAAATAACACTCAGGCTCAGCAGACCTTGAAGAAGATCCGATCATAAATCTCGCAATCTCATCCTCAGAAGGTGGATAGAGAGGAGTTAAGACATAAGTGTTGCGGATATCGGTGTCGTCCGGCTTCTTCTCTTTTGAGACAGGTTTCTTCATATCCAAAGGAGGATAAAGACCATAATCATCAAAGTCCAAAGGAGGAGCATCACTCTCATTTGGGAAGTAAGTGTTGAGAAAAGTAGCAAAGTCTTCCTCAAATGAGTAGTCATCCAAAGTAGGATTAAGCATGGTTGGCGAAGGATCTTCATCAAAAGTAGGTGCAATGTCATCATGTGAAGAATCACTCGAGAGAGTATCAGCCTCATCAAAATCATCATAAGTGGGCATGTCTGGATACTCAGAAGTAAAATTATCATAATCATCCCCATCAGAACTAGAATCATCATCATAAGCATCATAGATCGGTGGAGAATCATAAATTGGTGGGGGATCTAAATTGGAGAGAGAATCATCCACATCGTCTTGGAACAGTGGATTATCATACCAAGAATCGAATAGAGGATTGTTGTAGACGACAAAATCATCAAGCACATTAATCATATTCGCTGATTCTCTTCCATTTGATTTGTTTGTGATCTTCCCCATTTTGAACGCTTGTGCATCATTCCCGACTATTAAAATGAGCTCACCTTCAGCAACATCGACTAATGCTTTTCCGGTTCTCAAGAATGTCCGACCAAGTATTAACGGAATACGAGGGTCCATTTCATAATCAACAACCACAAAGTCGACAGGAAAAGTGAAGGTGCCAACTTTAACAAACACATCTTCGGCAATACCAACGGGGTAAGCGAGAGCGCGATTGGCTAGCTCAAGATTCATCTTTGTTGGTGTAAGGTCGGGTAATGATAGTGTTTTCCAAACACTTAAAGGCATCAAGTTTATACTTTCCCCGAGATCGGATAAGGCAGTAAATTCTTCGGTTTGGTTGAAAATGCAAGGTAGCACAAAACGACTGGGATCTCCAAGTTTTTCTGGAAGTTCTTTAAGAAGGACTGTAGAACAGTTTTCATTCAATCGAGTATTAACAAACTCGGCCATCTTCTCTTTCTTATTAAGCAATTTCTTAAACATCTTGACAAATTTAGGCATTTGTGCAAGAGCTTCAACAAGGCTAAAGGTGATGTTTATGCCGACAATCTTGTTCAAAAAGTTGGAAACTTGAACGTCATCCTTAGTAAGAATTCTAGCCTTGTTCAGCCGGGAAGGGTAAGGTATGTTGGGTTTAGGTGGTGTAGGTGTAATAGGTACAAGTTGAGATGTTGAGGGTTGAGAAGTAGAAGGTTTAGAGGTGGTAGGTGGGGTTGGTGGAGGGTTTTTGATACGGATCCAGCCAGAGGACGAGATGAGTTAGAAAGTCAAAGTGGCTAGAACCGACCCATTCAGCCAAGCCCAGTCCAACCAATGTGCAGAGTTTTAGTTTATTTTTGTTTCTGTGGAATTTGTGTTTATCCCTTATTATTCTGCATGATTATCTATCTTAGGATTTATCTTTTCGTATGATTTTTCTATTTAAGCATTGTAAAACTCTTTTGGTTGGATATTGAATTTTATAAAAGTTTTAGGGATACAAAACGTGTCACAGATCTCTGATCTCGGTTGGCCGAGATCCTTTTCTATCTGTTTCAGTCACGAATCACATCAAGTGGTATTCAGAGACCAGGAATCTCAGGATGTCAGGTGACCGTCGATTCGCCGCCGGAGGCAACGGTTATGAGGCACGGGATCCTCGTGATGCTGAGATTGAACGCCTCCGTCAACGGGTTCGTGAATTGGAAACAAACTTTGATGACCGGTACAGCGTAGCTACACAATCAGTTGTGAATGAACACGACAACACAGACGATGGATATGAAAATCTATTCGCCCGCCCCCACCATCGCCACCACCATAGACAACACGGACACCATCCGCGACAACCACAACAACCTGTAGACCCACTTCGTTCCTTAGGTCTACGCACGGAGATCCCAGAATTTGAAGGCAGGTTGCAACCAGACGACTTCCTCGATTGGATACAAACGGTGGAACGCATATTCGATCTTCGTGATATTCCCGATCGCCTAAAGGTAAAACTTGTTGCTATTAAATTAAAAAAATATGCATCTTTATGGTGGGAACAGGTGCAAACTCAGCGTGCGCGAAAAGGTAAACACAAAGTGGAAACGTGGGATAAGATGAAACGCTTGTTGCGGAATCAATTCCTTCCGATTACATACAAACAAGATGCATACTTGGACTATCAGAATCTACAACATGTCTCCTTGTCTGTTGAAGAACTCATTAATGAATTTGAACGAAGGCGAATGCGTTGTGGTGCGGAAGAAGACGAAGAACAAGTTATTGCACGCTTCTTGGGCATTCTCCGACCGGAAATTGCGGACATCGTTTCCTTGCAGCAGTACTATTCCTTTTCTGACGTATGCCAACTTGCGTTACGGGTGGAACGCCAACTAGCTCAGAAAAGTAGGACACCTTCCAAATTTCCAGTGTACCCCCGCACATCAGCCGCAGCTCCTACCAACGCCCGGTTCGCCCCAGTCAAAACAGAACAGCCCGTTATCCCCACTACTCAAACAGGTACGTCAACTACTCTCCGTTGTTTCAAGTGTCAAGGGTTGGGTCACCTTAAACGGGATTGCCCAAACAAACAACTCATCGCCTTGGTGGAAGACACACAACCAAAGTATGACACGGAGGAAGATGAGGAGGTTCCGGAAGTCCTTTACCCCGATCGAGGTGAGCTCCTTATTTCTCGCAGATTGCTTAGCACCGTTTTAGTCGACACCGAAGATGATACTAAATGGTTGCGCAACAACATTTTTCGTACCAAGTGTACAACCAAAGGGAAAGTGTGTCTGGTTATTATTGACGGTGGGAGTTGCGAAAATATGGTCTCCAATACCATGGTTGAGAAACTCAGTTTACCCACCCAAGACCACCCCGAACCGTACCAGCTTACATGGTTAAAGAAAGGCAACCTTGTTAAAGTTACGCATAAATGTTTGGTGCAATTTTCAATCGGCAATCGATATACAGATGAAATTTGGTGTGAGGTCATTCCCATGGATGCATGCCACATTCTTTTGGGGCGTCCTTGGCTTTATGATAGACGTGCGAAACATGATGGTTTTCGAAACACATATTCTTTCAAAAAAGACGGCCTTCATATCACGTTAGCTCCTCTTAATCCGCGTGATGAACCACAACACACAGCCCCACTCACCAAGGGTGAATTTGTGGGACTTGTAAAGCACCATTTCTCTGCACCTATTTTTGGTTTGGTTGTCGTTGAAGAAAACCCAACAACCGAGGCATTGCCAGCAGAAGTGCTTCCACTTGTTACTGAATTTGCCGATGTTTTTCCTGATGACATTCCAGCCGGGTTACCATTAATGCGCGAAATCCAACACTGCATTGATTTTGTTCCCGGTGCTAGTATTCCGAATAAGCCGGCGTACAGAATGAACCCAAAAGAGTTCACAGAGCTACAACGTCAGGTTACTGAGTTACTCGAGAAAGGCCTTATTCGGGAGAGTATGAGCCCTTGTGCGGTACCCGCCTTGCTCGTCCCTAAACCTAATGGTACTTTCCGAATGTGTATTGATAGTCGGGCGGTGAACAAAATTACCATCAAATATCGTTTTCCCATACCACGTTTTGACGATCTCCTCGACTGTCTACATGGTGCTCACATTTTTTCCAAAATAGATTTGCGGAGTGGATATCATCAAATCCGTATGAGAACAGGGGACGAGTGGAAAACAGCCTTCAAGACGCGCGACGGACTTTACGAATGGATGGTGATGCCTTTTGGCTTATCGAACGCTCCAAGTACTTTCATGCGTCTAATGAACCATATTTTCAAACCATTTATTGGACGGTGTGTGGTCGTTTATTTTGACGATATTTTGGTTTTTAGCCAAACCTTGGAGTTACATTTACATCATCTTCGCCAAATTTTTACGGTTCTACGAGATCAAAAGTTGTATGCCAACAAAACAAAATGTCACTTTTTGTCACAGGAAGTACTTTTTCTGGGGTATTTGGTGTCTGCAAATGGGATTCGCATGGATCACTCGAAAGTTGAAGCTATCACAAGGTGGCCGATCCCTACATCTTTACACGACGTCCGAAGTTTTCATGGCCTGGCATCTTTTTATCGGCGTTTTATTCGGAATTTTAGTACGTTGGTGGCTCCTATTACTGACTGTCTTAAAAGTAGTAAGTTTGTGTGGTCCACCGCATCTCAGGCTGCCTTCGAAAGGCTCAAACAAATGGTCACCCAAGCTCCCGTACTCGCTTTACCAAACTTTGACCACGTGTTTCAGGTGGAATGTGACGCTTCGGGGATGGGGATTGGTGGTGTTTTAAGTCAACTGAACCGGCCAATCGCCTTCTTTAGTGAGAAGTTCAATGACACACGACGGCGCTATACCACCTACGATAAAGAATTTTATGCTATTGTTCGCAGTTTGGAGTACTGGAGACATTACTTATTACCAAACGAGTTCGTTTTATATTCAGATCATCAAGCTTTACGATTTATTCAAGGACAAGCTAAGCTCAATCCAAGACATGCAAAATGGGTTGAAGCGTTACAAGCCTTCAATTTTGTCATCCGCCACAAAGCAGGACACGCGAACACAGTAGCCGACGCGCTTAGTCGCCGACCAGCCCTCATGACATCGACCACCGTTCATGTGGCCGGCTTTGATCCACTCAAACACTTATATGTTGATGACCCGGAGTTCAAGGACATCTGGGACAAATGTCGTGACGTTCCATTTCGAGACTATGTTCGACGTGATGGGTTGCTTTTTAAGGGACATCGATTGTGTGTTCCATTGTCCTCCTTTCGAGAAGCTATTATTACTGAGTGTCATCAAGGTGCTTTGGCGGGACATTTTGGTCGTGCCAAAACCGTCTCTTTAGTTAGTGAACGTTTTTTTTGGCCAAAACTCGTGCGTGATGTGATGAAAGTTTTGAACCGGTGTCGTGTCTGCCATATTGCCAAGACTCATCACTCCAATCAGGGATTGTACACGCCGCTACCCACACCGAGTGGTCCGTGGGAGGATGTAAGCGTTGATTTTGTCCTAGGATTACCGCTTACACAACGGAAAAAAGACTCCATCATGGTTGTTGTGGACCGATTTTCTAAAATGGCTCATTTTGTTCCGTGTTCGAAAACGTATGACGCATCCGAGGTGGCTCGCTTGTATTTTTCTGAGATAGTTAAATTGCATGGAATTCCTAAAACAATCACTTCGGATAGGGACGTGAAGTTTGTTAGCCATTTTTGGCGTACTCTTTGGAAACGTTTGGGAGCCAAGCTGCAATTTAGCTCTTCACATCACCCACAAACCGATGGTCAGACAGAAGTTACTAACCGCAGTTTGGGTAATCTTCTTCGTTGTCTTGTAGGTGATAATAAAAAGCAGTGGGATCTTGCACTTCCACAAGCCGAGTTTGCTTATAACAGGTCCACTCATAGTTCAACAGGACGAAGCCCTTTTCTCGTTGTGTATGGTCGCAACCCGTTTACTCCACTTGATTTAGCACCATTACCAGAGGTTGAGACATTTAGTGCGGAAGGAAATGAACGGGCAGAACAAATCAAGTCACTTCATGAGCAGGTCCGAGAACAGATTACAAAACACAACTTACAGTATCAAGCTCGTGCAAACAAGCATAGGCGGAAGGTGGTTTTTCAGGAAGGGGATTTGGTGTGGATTTTCCTACGGCGTGAACGTTTTCCACAACGGCGTTTTGGGAAGTTACAACCTCGAGCAGATGGACCGTTTCGTGTTTTACAAAGAATTAATGACAATGCTTACAAAATTGATTTACCAGGTCATTATGGTGTTTCGGCTACCTTTAACGTGGCCGATTTGTCCCCTTATACCGAAGGCGACGAGCTTAATGTTGACTCGGGGACGAGTCGTTTTTTAGAGGGGGAGGATGATACGGATCCAGCCAGAGGACGAGATGAGTTAGAAAGTCAAAGTGGCTAGAACCGACCCATTCAGCCAAGCCCAGTCCAACCAATGTGCAGAGTTTTAGTTTATTTTTGTTTCTGTGGAATTTGTGTTTATCCCTTATTATTCTGCATGATTATCTATCTTAGGATATATCTTTTCGTAGGATTTTTCTATTTAAGCATTGTAAAACTCTTTTGGTTGGATATTGAATTTTATAAAAGTTTTAGGGATACAAAACGTGTCACAGATCTCTGATCTCGGTTGGCCGAGATCCTTTTCTATCTGTTTCAGTCACGAATCACATCAGTTTTGCTTGGATACTTCTTCATTAAGAGGTGGAGACGGTAATGGAGAACTAGTACTAGGTGTGGAAGTAGGAGGGATAAATAGAGGTGGAGGAGGTGTAGATGGAGTAACGGGAGGATGGGTAGAAGGTCCTACTAGAGTTGCACCACTTCGAGTAGTAATAGCACTCACATTCGCTCTAGGGTTTGTTTCGGTGTTAGAAGGAAGAGCACCTTGTGGACGAAGGGTTTGTAACATTTGAACGAATTTCTTATCCGTGGACTCTTGAATTTGTCTAGTAGATTCTTGCATTGCTTGCATGATTTTCTCATGTTCATTCAATTTTTGCAAAACCAAGTCCATTGGCGGATGAGGTAAATTGAACCCTTGTTGTTGAAAACCTTGATTTGGGTATTGGTTATAAGGTGGAAAACCTTGAGGATTGAAACCTTGGTGTTGAAAACCTTGGTTTTGCATGTGATAGTTATCCTGATTTGCATTTGAGCCCCTCATATTGGCATTACCTTGAAAATTAGCTCTTGGTGGCCCTTGGTTGTTTTGGTTAGGTTGTGGTGGTCTTTGTTGAAAACCGGGTGGAGCCAAATAATTTGTCGAGTTGTAAGACAAGTGATTAACATCTACATTAGGCTTGAAATGAACTCTCTCGGTGTTGTTGTAAGCATACACTTCCGCGTGAGATTGATCATAAGCTTTATCACAGTTAGCATAAGAGTGTGGCCCACCACAAGTTTCACAAGTTATATTAAGAGCATGGGCATGTGGAGTGGGAGGGTTATCTCGTAGAACAAGATGTTTGACTATTGAAGTAAGCTCCCTGATTTGAGTAGTGACTTCACTCTCACTGTCACTAGCCATAGTAGCCCTAACACTCTTGGTTTGGACTTTGGCTTTGTTCTCAATGATAGACCATGCGGCATTAGAAGACTTAACTAAAATTTTACCCCCTGAGGCACTATTTAGCGAATCTTGGTCATTCATGCTTAAACCATTGTAAAAAGTATTAATTTGATGCACTTTTGTAAAACCATGTTGTGGAACTTTCTTAAAAGTTCCTTAAAACGGTCCCAAGATTCACTAAATGTCTCACCGTACTTTTGTTCAAAATTAATGATTTCATTCCGCAAAGGGGTAGTACGTGAGGGTGGGAAAAAGTAGTTGATAAATTTGGTCTCTAAATCCGACCACGTAAGAATACTTTGTGGCAGTTCCTTATCAAGCCAATGCCGGGCTTGTCCCTCTAAGGAGAAAGGAAAAAGTTGCAAGCACCTCTTGTGAAACCCCATTAAACTTGACCGTATTAGTGAGTTGAAGAAATCTTTTGATATGGTCGTGAGGATCATCAAGTGTACGCCCCAAGAATGGTTGAGCAAAGACCATTTGAATGAAGCCGGATTTGAGCTCAAAATTGTTGGCTCCAATCTCGGGTATAACAATAGCATCGGTGTTTCCCTCTACGTATGATTGCAAAAGCTCGATCATTGGTCGATTGTCCATGGTGACAATAGGTTGAGTTTCGACTTCGGATTGAGTTGATTTCTTCTTACGAGCACGGGTACGCATACACACCTACAAAAGGAAAAGAAAAATAGACAAGAAATATTATTGGTTTTTATGTTTTTCTATTTTGTTGCATTTTTGAAAACTTTATATTTTTTTGGATTTTTTTTTTCTTTTTTGAATTTTTTTTTGAAAATTAAATGAGAAAAATAACGTTCAAGAGTGAACGGATCCCAAAATCCAACGCGTCTCTCACAATTAACCGTTAATCTTCACGAAAAGAGCCGGCAGCGGCGCCATTTAATAACTGAGATTTACCAAGTACAAAGAGTTATCGTCCGATCTTTTCGAATTAAGAAAGGGATTTAAGTGCGACTCAGTCGTTCTTGTTGGAATATAAAATGAGTTGTCGTTGTAGTAATTTAAATTGCAAAACTTTAAAGTAAATATCGGTTATTAAAAACTAAAACTAATTAAAACTTAAATGGTGCAATATTAAAAACTTTAAAAGGTAATTTAACTAAATGGCAAAAATTAAAGCTTGACGAAAAATTAATTTGAAAATGTAATAAAAATCAAAATTTAAAAAAAACTTAAAATAATGCAAACTTAAGAATAAAACTAAGGCAAATATTAAAACAAACACAAATCCATCGGAATCCACCTATCGGAAAGTAAGCCGTCGGAATGTTGTCACCACCCTATCGGAATACCTATCGGAAAGTGTATCCGTCGGAATGATTGAAATGAAAGCTGTCGGAAAGAAGAGAAAACAAAAGTATCGGAATGATGGAAACACAATCTATCGGAATGTATAAAAACTAAACCTATCAGAATACTTAAAAACTAGATCTATCGGAATAATTAAAATAACATCTATCGGAATAAACACAAAGCCATCAGAATAACACTTCTATCGGAATGTTACTATGGAAATTTGGACAGCACTTCGTCTCAATAAAGCCTTAAGAGCCATCGCAATCCACGATCGCAATGAGCGATTGGAATCTTGATCGGAATAAGGGGGAGTTACCAGATCGGAATGTTAGATCGCAGAAACCGGTCGGAATGTAAAACCCTCTTTCCAGACTTTCACTATCGGAATGTGAGTAGAACCGTCAGAATACCTCAATTCCCTTTCCGATGGAAGTAGAATTCGCAATAAGCACAATCTAAATAAGCTAAGTCTAATAATCAATAACCGAAACTTGATTAAATAAGAATAAGACGAACGAAATAAGCACAACTTTAAAGACTTTTTCAAAACACAAAATAAGTAAACAAAATAAGCAAACTTTAACAAGATAAAAATTTTTAGAAAACTTAAAAAAACAAAATAAGCTAGATGCAAAATAAGCCAATAAGATTGTCAAACTTATATCTTAATTCGTATAAAAACTTATATAGAAACCAAAAGATAAACTTTTTAATAAATCAAACATCAAAATTAAACAAGAAGTATAAAAATTCGGATTAAAGATAAACAAAAATTAAGAAAGGTAGAATAAGATAAAGATTTAAACAAGATTTAAGCTATTAAAAGTAAAGATTAGATTAAAAACAAGAAAGGAAGATAAAAGATGAAATTCCTAGTGAGAGAAACTGTCACTTTCTCTCTCTAAAATTAGAGCTACCAAAAATTAAAAATGAAGACTAATTATCTATCTAACTAGCTAACCAACTCTCCTAATATGTTTAGGAGGGTATTTATAGGAAATGGGGAGGTGCATGTGTTGCCTCCTTTTTCTTTCTTTCTTCACGTCTTTTCATCTTCTAAACTCTTCGACTTTTTTGACTTTGTCTCGGGATTAATTGAAATCGTCTTATAATTTCTTCATTTATTAGACTTGAGTTCTTTGGCTTTATTAAACTTCCGTCTTTGTTCTTCGATAAATCTTTAGAATAGGCCTTGGACTTCCGTTCTTTTTGCATTCTTGATCTCTTGACTTCGTCTTTTGTCTTTTTCTTCGATAAAAGCCCGTGAAAGCCCTTGTTTTCCTCCCTTTTCACATTTTGCTCCTAAATCACAACAAAAACACAAACCACGCATAATTCCGACATTTACGACATAAAATACACGTTTTGGCTTGGTTATTATTGTAGTTAAGTGGTGAAAGGATGGGTGTTTTCACACCTATCATTGTCCTAATTCGGAAAACGAAAATTACTTGTAATTTAGAATGAAGATGTTACATCTAATTCGGGAAAAACAACACTGAACTAATTCGGGAAAATTAAAATGGACATAGTTCGGAAAGAGGGAAAATTACACCTAGTTAGGGAAACTAGGGTTTTAACATAACCCGAACTAGATCAAAAATAAGCAAAAAACTAAAATTAGCTAAAACCAAATAAGAACTTATCTAAAAGTTTAACCAAACTAATTTTAAGAAAAACTAAATAAGCCAAAATTTAAAAACTTTTCAAAACACTAAATAATAAAAATATTTAAAAACAACTTTTTATAAAAATTAACTAATAAGCACTTAATTAAAAATAAGAAAATTAACACAATAAGCACTAAAACACTATAAGCTATAAAAAATCGAACACTAAAAGATCAATAAGCACAATCAAACACAAACATCAATCAATCAAGAACATGATTAACAAACTACATGATTATCTAAATCAACACAATATTAAAAAGATTAAGAAAGGAAGAATGAGAATGATTAATTAAAAAAACTTGAAATTAAGATGATTAAAGATTCAAATTACAAGATTAATGAAAAAGCTTGAAAAACATTAAGAAAAGCTAGAGAGAGAAAGTATATTAATCTACTCCTAATTACCTTACAAAAATTAAACTAAAATCTACTACTCCTTAATGAAGTGTTTAAGGACTATATATAGGAGGAGGAAAATGTGTTGATGCTTTCTTCTTTCTTCTCGTCTTTTCTCGACTCGATTTAAATTCTTTGTCTTTCTCGACGTCGTCTTGGGATTTGTCGATATAAATTTAACTCGTCGTATAATTTTGTTCATTTATTAGACTTGAGTTCTTCGACTTCATTAAACTTCCGTCTTTAGACTTTTTCTTCGATAAATCTTCAGAATAGGCCTTGGACTTCCGTTCTTTTTGCACTCTTGATCTTTTGACTTCTTCTTTTCTCGTTTTCTTCGATAAAAGCCCGTGTTTCCTCCCTTTTTGGTCCTAAATCACAACAAAAATACAAACCACGCATAATTCCGACATTTACGACATAAAATACACGTTTTGGCTTGGTTATTATTATAATTAAGTGGTAAAAGGATGGGTGTTTTCACACCTATCAAATCCCCTACACTTGACCATTGCAATGCCCTCATGAAATGCATTAATTACAAAGCAAGATTTACATTTTCCATCATAATTAACCTACCTTGGCCTTTATTAAACACAATACATAAAGGAACTAAAAAAGATAGAAAATTACAAAATATTTAAAGGAAGAAAAACAAGTAAAAAGATCAAAGACTTGGTTTTGGAATGTCATGAATGTTTATCACCTTCAAGTTTCACGTTCCCCATACCAAGCTTAAAAACGAGATCATTGTTATTATAAGTTAGCAAACTAACACAAATTCATGTGGCCCAATTATTTACTTAGACTCCCTTATTCTTAGGTGTATCTCTTATATTTTATTGTTGTCTTAAATGATCACGAGGATGCATTGTTGACTTATTTCGATAATTATTTCGGCTGAAAATAAAGTGGGACGATTTAATCAATAGTTAGCTAAAGGACAAAATCTTTTAAAACTGCTTCTCGGGACCTCATAAAGTTCATATCTTGGCATAACTTGCTTCATGATTTGAGACCTTTCTCGGATCGATATTTGGCATTGACTTCATCCTTCAAATCTTGAGAGACGTTCGTGAAATGATGGTCTTCTATTCATAATAGGAATTTCTTCACTTGAACTTTTTGAGAGATTCTTCAATTTGGACCACGACTTCTTTATTTTTCTCCAATCTTTATTTGGGATTTTGATATACAACGATCCGCCTCCTTTTAGGACTTGGATCTATTTATCCTCATACCTTGCTAGGGTCTTTTCGGATAGATTTCTCCATGATCTTTACGAGAGTATTTGCTTTTCGTCGTGTGTCTCGATCCTTCATATTGATTTTTGATAAATGATTCTTCACATCACTTTTGGATCTTTAGCAACAAAATGTAGCCCTCATGTCTTGTTAGGACCTTTTCGGAATCGCCAATCTTTGCATCCCGCTTCAATAAGTTATGCCTTGGCTATGAACTCTAATTAATACCGCGCAACTTTTAAACGATCTTGTGATAGAAGCTAAGTAACTTTTCAAATCGTACAACCTTACTTATTGCAATTAAATTTATTAACAAGCGATGGGAGAAAAGCTCATAATTAACTCACATTAATTGATGAAAGAATACCAAACTTATAACTGACTCTATCATCTCTCGTTCTTCACAATTTAAAATCTCAAATAATGAGACTCGTGAATGCTTAGCCAATTAAATCAAAGTTTTGGGTTTTCAAGTCATCTATAGGATCTTGCAAGTTCTTAGACATCTTCAAGTTTAGAATTTGCATTTTAAAGTTCCCTTGATAAACGAATTTCTAGGATCAATTATAGGAACTTGCGAAAAGTTCTTGTTCTTAACCCGTAAGATTTAAGACTTTCGCGTTTTAAAGTTCCTTATATTAAAGCCTAGCAAAACTTGACTTAAACACGTTAAGGATACTAGCTAGAGTAAACTTGGATAAGTAAACTCGGATTGAGTCAAAAGATTCACAACGTTTAAAATTTAAAACCAATTTATTAAAATTTATTCTAGCAAAGAAAGAAAATAACTATAACAAAGGTAAAACTACTAGGCCAAAATAGATAAAATTTTTTGAAAAATGTCGAAAAATCAATTTTCCGATTAAAATGAGGACAAATACATGGAAAAGCCCACTTAACTTTGATAGAAGTCCCCCTACACTTAAGATAAACATTGTCCTTAATGTTTAAGTATGTGGGAGTAAACTCCCCTACACTTAGGACATTGTGTACGTTGTCTAAATCTTGCTAAGGAAGAGACATCTAAAGTGATTACTATTTTAATATTGAAGAATATAAAATAGTGAATCAAAAGAGTTTAGGATAAAACCGGGAAGACGGGTACACGGAATCACGGGTTGTCAAAAGTCATCAAGAATGGATCTTTGATAGCTCGAATCCCTGCACATGATAAGAAAGAAAACAACAAACACATACTAGGGTCTCCCCCTACACTTATTATAAAAACAGATAAAAAAGATAGATACTGCGGGTTGCCTCCCGAGAAGCGCTTGTTTTTGTTAACCGAGTCGTGAGCCTGACTCGACCTTGATTACAATGGTAAGAAGCTTGAAGAACAGCCACCGGGATCAAATACATGGTTTTCATCCATTAAGTATCACAAGCTTAAGACGAACAAGGCAAGCCAAAGAAGAGTAGGCAAGGTTCCCTTAAGCAGTTGTTGAGCACGGTGGTAGAAAGTATGATGAAGTGCAAGCATATCTCCATTCCAAAAATCTTTCCTTTTATTTCATCAGATGGATACCGAGATGGATTAAAAATTACAATACCGGGATCGAACACCTTTTCCTTTAGGGGAAAATAACACTCAGGCTCAGTAGACCTTGAAGAAGATCTGCTCATAAATCTCACAATCTCATCCTCAGAAGGTGGATAAAGAGGTGTCAAGACATAGGTACTACAGATATTGGTGTCTTCCGGCTTCTTCTCTTTTGAAACGGGTTTCTTAATATCCGAAGGAGGATAAAGACCATAATCAAAGTCCAAAGGAGGAGAATCATTCTCACTGGGGAAGTAGGTATTGAGAAAAGTAGCAAAATCTTCCTCAAATGAGTAGTCATCCGAAGTAGGATCAAGCATTGTTGGCGGAGGATATTCATCAAAAGTAGGAACAAGGTCATCATGTAAAGAATCACTCGAAAGAGTATCAACATCATCAAAATGATCATATGTTGGCATGTCTTTATACTCTGAAGAAAAATCATCATAATCATCCACATCGGAAATAGAATCATCATCATAGTCATCATAGATTGGTGGAGACTCATAAATTGGTGGGGGATCTAAATTGGAGAGAGAATCATCAGAATCATCCACATCGTCTTGGAAAAGTGGATTATTATAGTAAGACTCGGAAAGAGGATTATCATATACAACAAAATCATCAAGCTTAAAACGTTCCAAAGTAGTAGTAAGCTCTTCTTGAAGCACATTAATCATTTTCGCCGATTCTTTTCCATTTGACTTACTTGTAATCTTCCCCATCTTAAAAACTTGAGCATCATTCCCTACCCTTAAGATTAATTCACCTTCAACAACATCGACTAAAGCTTTTCCGGTTCTCAAAAATGGTCGTCCAAGTATTAACGGGATAGGAGGGTCCATTTCATAATCAACAACAACAAAATCGACCGGAAAAGTGAAGGTACCAACTTTAATAAACACAACTTCAGAAATACCAACGGGGTAAGCAAGAGTTCGATTTTCTAGCTCAAGAGTCATCTTTGTTGGTGTAAGGTCGGGTAATGATAGTTTTTTCCAAACACTTAAAGGCATCAGATTAATACTTTCCCCGAGATCGGCTAAGGCAGTAAATTCTTCCACTTTGTTAAAAATGCAAGGCAACACGAAACGACCGGGATCTCCAAGTTTTTCCGGAAGTTCTTTAAGAATGATTGTAGAACAGATTTCATTTAAGCGTGTGTTGACAAACTCAACCATATTTTCCTTCTTGTTAAGCAATTCCTTGGATGCTTTGACGAATTTCAGCATTTGGACAAGTGCTTCAACAAGGCTAATGTTGAAATTCATTTGAGAGATCATCTTCAAATAGGAAGTAATTTGAGAATCCTCCTTAGTAAGCAATTTGCACTTGTCTAACCGAGAAGGATAAGGGATGTTGGGTTTAGGTGGTGTAGGTGTAGCAGGTAAAGGTTGAGATGTTGAAGGTTGAGAAGTAGAGGGTTTAGAGGTGGTAGGTGGGGTTGGTGAAGGGTTTTGCTTAGGTACTTCTTCCATAAGAGGTGGAGACGGTAATGGAGAACTAGTACTAGGCGTGGTAGTAGGAGGGATAAATGGAGGTAGAGGAGGTGTAGATGGAGTAACGAGAGGAGGGGTAGAAGGTCCTACTAAAGTTGCTCCACTGCGGGTAGTAATAGCACTCACATTCGCTCGAGGGTTTGTTTCAGTTGTAGACGGAAGAACACCTTGGGGACGAAGAGCTTGTAACATTTGAACGAATTTCCTATCCATGGACTCTTGCATTTGTCTATTAGATTCTTGCATTGCTTGAATTATTTTCTCATGTTCATTCAATTTTTGCAAAACCAAGTCCATTGGTGGATGAGGTAAATTGAACCCTTGTTGTTGAAAACCTTGGTTTCGGTATTGGTTATAAGGTGGAAAACCTTGAGGATTGAAACCTTGGTTCGGAAAGCCTTGATTCTGCATGTGATAATTTCCCTGATTTGCATTTGAGCCCCTCACATTATCATTTTGTGGAACATTTGCTCTTGGTGGCCCTTGGTTGTTATGGGTGGGTGGGTGTGGTCTTTGTTGAAAACCGGGTGGAGCCAAGTAATTCATCGAGTTGTAAGACAAGTGATTAACATCGACATTAGGCTTGAAATGAACTCTCTCAGTGTTGTTGTAAGCATACACTTCCCCGTGAGATTGATCATAAGCTTTATCACAATTAGCATAAGAGTGTGGCCCACCACAAGTTTCACAAGTTATATTCAGAGCATGGGCATGTTGAGCGGGAGGGTTATCTCTTAGAACAAGGTGTTTTATTATAGAAGTAAGCTCCTTAATTTGAGTAGTGACTTCACTCTCACTAGTAGTAGCCATAGTAGCCCTAACACTTTTGGTTTGGACTTTGGATTTGTTTTCAATGATAGCCCAAGCTTCATTCATAGTTTTAACCAAACTATTACCCCCCGAGGCACTATTTAGTGAATCTTGGTCATTCAAACTTAATCCATTATAAAAAGTATTAATTTGATGGACCTTTGTAAAACCGTGTTGTGGACAGTTTCTTAAAAGCTCCTTAAAACGATCCCAAGATTCACTAAATGTCTCACCGTACTTTTGTTCAAAATTGATAATGTCATTCCGCAAAGCGGTAGTACGTGAGGGTGGGAAAAAGTAATTGATAAATTTGGTCTCAAGGTCCGTCCATGTGACGATACTCTGGGGTGGTTCCTTATCAAGCCAAGTCCGGGCTTGTCCCTCGAATAAGAAAGGAAAGAGGAGCAAACGAATTGCCTCTTGTGATACCCCATTGTATTTAACAGTATTGGATAAGTGTACGAACCTTTTAATGTGATCGTGTGGATCATCATTAGTGCGACCTAAGAATGGTGTAGCGGAAACCATTTGTATGAAACCGGTCTTGAGCTCGAAGTTATTTGCATCAATAGCCTGAACCACAATGGCATCTTCATTGCCTTCAACATGTGACTGCAAGAGCTCGATCATAGGACGGTTATCCATTGTGTTAACAACAAGAGGAGGCTCGATGACAGCAGCTTGTATGGACTTCCTTTTGCGTGAGCGAGTACGCATACACCTACATAATAAAAGAAAAGCACAGTAAATAAACAAAATATAACTCTAAGATAAAAATGTAAACTTGAAATGACTCTAAGATAAAACAAATTTAAAATGACACTTAAGAAAATTGGTGGGAAAATTAAAGTTTAAAAAAAAGAAAACTAAAACAGTAAATAAACAAAATATAAGTCGGAATCCCAAAACCCTGTCACAATTCGGAATCCACGATTATCAATCTAATTCGGAATATATAGAACAACACCTAATTTGGAATAAGTAAAATACTAAACCTAATTCAGAATCCACGTTCTCGATCTAGTTCGGAATCCAGGAATCAAGACTTAATTCGGAATGCACGTCACAAACCTAATTTGGGATAGACAATCCACAACATAATTCGGAATCCTTGAATCAAGACCTAACTCGGAATCTATGGCTTCACACAGTAGTTCGGAATATCATCTCAAACCTAATCCGGAATCCAAAATGTAGTTCGGAATGTGGGTCCACGACCTAACTCGGAATGTATATACTTGTCCTATTTCGGAAAACGAAAATTACTTGTAATTCGGAATGAAGATGTTACATCTAATTTGGGAAAAACAACACTGACCTAATTCGAGAAAATTAAAATGGACACAGTTCGGAAAGAGGGAAAACTACACCTAGTTAGGGAAACTAGGGTTTTAACATAACCCGAACTAGATCAAAAATAAGCAAAAACTAAAATAAGCTAAAACCAAATAAGCGCTTATCTAAAAGTTTAACCAAACTAATTTTAAGAAAAACTAAATAAGCCAAAATTTAAAAACTTTTCAAAACACTAAATAATAAAAATATTTAAAAACAACTTTTTATAAAATTTAACTAATAAGCACTTAATTAAAAATAAGAAAATTAACACAATAAGCACTAAAACACTATAAGCTATAAAAAATCGAACACTAAAAGATCAATAAGCACAATCAAACACAAACATCAATCAATCAAGAACATGATTAACAAACTACATGATTATCTAAATCAACACAATATTAAAAATATTAAGAAAGGAAGAATGAGAATGATTAATTAAAAAAAACTTGAAATTAAGTTGATTAAAGATTCAAATTAAAAGATTAATGAAAAAGCTTGAAAAACATTAAGAAAAGCTAGAGAGAGAAAGTATATTAATCTACTCCTAATTACCTTACAAAAATTAAACTAAAATCTACTATTCCTTAATGAAGTGTTTAAGGACTATATATAGGAGGAGGAAAATGTGTTGATGCTTTCTTCTTTCTTCTCGTCTTTTCTCGACTCGATTTAAATTCTTTGTCTTTCTCGACGTCGTCTTGGGATTTGTCGATATAAATTTAACTCGTCTTATAATTTTCTTCATTTATTAGACTTGAGTTCTTCGACTTCATTAAACTTCCGTCTTTAGACTTTTTCTTCGATAAATCTTCAGAATAGGCCTTGGACTTCCGTTCTTTTTGCACTCTTGATCTTTTGACTTCGTCTTTTCTCGTTTTCTTTGATAAAAGCCCGTGAAAGCCCGTGTTTTATTCCCTTTTCATATTTTGGTCCTAAATCACAACAAAAACACAAACCACGCATAATTTCGACATTTACGACATAAAATACACGTTTTGGCTTGGTTATTATTATAGTTAAGTGGTAAAACGATGGGTGTTTTCACACCTATCAATGTATCACTAAGAGAATTTGAAGAAAGCATAAAGTCATTTGAAAGAGTAGGTGAAGAAATGGGGTCATCATTGGGTAATGTAGGCTCAAGTATAATCTCGGGAATTTCCTCAAGAGGTGAGGAAGTAGATGAGCTAAATGTAGCTGTGTGTGTCAACACCGGAGGGGGAGTAAAACTCATGATAATCTCTGGGCCTTCTCTCTCCTTTATTGGCAGAGAGATGGAAGGATCCACAGTGGGAACATCACTACTAGTAGTGGTGTTAGCCTCAACATCAACTCTCAAAGGCGGCTCAATATTATCTTGAGCTTGATAAGTTTCTAAAATGAGCATGAATTTTCTATTGGTTTCCTCTTGCCATTCACTTAGTAATCTATCATGTTCCTCAAGATTTTGAAGAATTAATTCCATTTGAGGTTGTGAAATATTCCCTTGATTATAGTTTTGAAAATTGCCTTCATTTTGAAAACTTTCATGATTTGAAAACCCTTGATTGTGAAATTCCCCATAAAACCCTTGATCATAATGTGGTGGGTTACTCGTTGTGGGAAAACTAGGGGAGCCAAAATAAGTATTAGTATCATAGCACATACCTTCCTCATTAGTATAAACTTCCCCATAAGATTTGTCACAATTAAAATAAGCATGAGGTCCACCACAAGTCGTACACTCCTCGGACATAATCTGATAACGATCTTCTTGCAATATTTCCCAAATCGGACGATTATCCATGATAATAATAGCACGAGTCTCGATATCGGCTAGATTGGATTTCCTCTCGCGCCCACGAGTACGCATACACCTACAAAAGAAAAAGATAGAAAAGAAATAGAAGAAGAAATAAGGTTAACGTAAAAAGCAAATATTTTTGGTGCAAAACTTCTGAAAAGAAATGATTTTTATGATTTTTTAAATGTTTTTGGATTTTTGTAATTTTTGATTTTTTTGAAAATTTTTGAAATTTTTGCAAGAAAAATAACATTCACGAGTGAACGGTTCCCAAAATCCAACGCGTCTCTCACAAAAAACCGTTAATCTTCACGAAAAGAGCCGGCAGCGGCGCCATTTTAATAACTGAAAAATTGAAGTTCGTTTCTCTCACGACTCGATTCGAATTGACAAAAGTTTTAACATGTGACTCGGTCGTTCTTGGTGGATAAAAGAAAATATGGGTATCTATTTCTACTTAAAAAGTAAATGCGAAAATTATTAAAAAGTTAACTAAATGACTAACAATAAAGAAACGAGACAAATATTAAAACAGACATTTAATAAAAATTAAAACTAAAACTTTCGGATAAAACACTAATACTAAAATTTGCGGAAAAATAAAACTAAAACTATCTGACTTTCAGAATAAAAATAAAAACGACTTTCGGATAAAACTAAATCGACTTACGAACTAAATGTTGAAAAAAAGGGAACATGTTTGATATGGGGGAACATTAAAATGGGCGGGAAAAAAATTGTCTACAACAATAGTCGGAATACATTTTTTCTAATTCGGAATTTAGGAATAATAAAAAATAAAAAAAATAAACAAAAAAACAAAACTTTTAACTAGTTCGGAATAATGCATGCATGTATAGTTCGGAATGAGCTTTTGTTTTGGCGGGAAAATGATATGGACCACAAGTCGCAATACAAGTTTCTTATAAGTCATAATGCAATATGTTAAGTTCGGAATAATAAAAACGAAGACTAAGTCGGAATAACTTTCATTAACATAAGTCGAATAAAGAAAACAAAAACACAAGTCGAAATAAAAGGGTTTTGCACTTATTTCGGAATAAACAAAACTTTATCTAGTTCGGGAAAAAGGGTGAAAAATATAAGTCGGAATAAAAACAAAAGAAGATAAGTCGGAAAAAGAGGGTTTAATAATTCGGGAAAATTTTCAAATAAGCTAAAAACTAAATAAGCAAATAAGAAAAAATTAAGCCAAACTAATTTTTAGAGAATCTAAACAAGACACAAATTAAAAAACTCTAAAAACAACAAATAAGCAAAATTAATAAAAATCAATTTCAAAAACATTAATCTACCGAATCCACTTAATTAAAAATAAGAAAAACACAAAATAAGCAATAAGCACAATAAGCTATAACCATCAGTTACTCAAAAAAAATAAGAACAATAAAATAAGCAATAAGACCAAATAAGCTACATGATTAACCAAATCAAACAAAAGATTTAAAACAAGAAAGGAAGAATGAGATTAATTTGAAAAGCTTGAATTAAAGATGAAGATTAAGATTCAACAAAACAAAACAAGATTAAAGATGAAAGATTAAAAATGAAATGCTTAAAAACTTAAAAGAAAGTTAGAGAGAGAGAACGTAATTACACCTCTCCTACTCCTAAACTAATTTTTATCTAATAATGAAAGACTAGTACAAAATGAAGGAAAAAGGTCTATTTATAGTGGAAGGTTTGTGGTGTTGTTGCTTCCTTCTTTCTCTTTGTCTTCTCGTCTTCTTAATTAATTCGTCTTTTTCGACTTTGTCTCGGGATTTGTCTATAAAATGAACTCGTATTCTAATTTTATTCTTTTATTAGATTTGGTTCTTCAAATTTGTTAAACTTCCATCTTTGGTTTTTTTCTTTGATAAATCTTTAGAATAGGCCTTTGACTTCCGTTCTTTTTGCACTTTTGATCTTTTGACTTGTCTTTTGTCTTTTTCTTCGATAAAAGCCCGTGAAAGTCCGTGTTTTCTTTCTTTTTCATCTTTTGGTCCTAAAACACAATAAAAAAACAAACCACACACAATTCCGCCTTTTACGACATTAAACACACATTTTGGTCTCTTTTTTATTTGTTTTAAGTGGTAAAAGGATAAGTGTTTTCACACTTATTAATACTAGCAACATAAATTACCTTATCCTCTTCAGCACATTTGCAAGTCCCAAACACTTGCTCCATCTTTTCAAACCAACGTGTTAACCCAACAACACCTTCAGTCCCTTTGAAGGAGTGGGGTTTTCCAGACATGAAGGTCTTGTGCGAACATCCTTTTGCACTTGCAGAACTTTCAGCTTTAGCTTGAGTCTCTCGGATCATCTCGTATTCAGCAACAGCTTTCTTTACCCTTTTTGCAATGATTCTCTCCATAGTAGCCCTGCGGGATCTCCTGGGTCCATCAGCCCTACGAATTCTGGTAGGCGACATGTTTTTGTCAACAACACAATAGAAAATTCAGTGTGAACTTGTATAAGTATGCTATTTCAAGATTCATGAAGAATGGATAAAATAGAATAAAAACATATTTTAGGTAAGCATAACTGACTGTCAACAAGGAATGCAATACTAAGGAGTGGAGAATATTATAATAAGCAACAGGGGTTTGGAGGGAGGTAATAAGTATCGTAATGAAACCAATATAATATTTCAAAATGAAATCAAGGTATGAAATATTATAATAATAATTAAGGTAAACAATAAGGATTAGAGAGTTACCCGCGTAGATATTGAAAAACATTGGCAGATTCTGTGTTTGACACTAGTAAAGCATGAAATATTTTGAAATTTAGTTATAGACCAAGTTTTGAAAATGACTCAGTTCCCTATAACCATCGCTCTGATACCAATCTGCGAGACCCCAAGAATCTGACATGGAACAACTAGGCAACGAGGGGATCACACGTCAAGGTACAAGTAACAATGAGTTATAAATGACACGAAAATGACGTAATGAAAGACATATATATTACATCACATTATATCAGAGTTTAAAAGCATCGATCCCACAAGTTTTAAAACATAACAAAGTACCATTACATCATGGTTTTAAAGTTTTAAGATAACAAAGGATTAGCGAAAGACATGGACATCGTCATTTATAACAAAATCTTAAACATAACACAACACAGATCTTTCCAAGCTGCCAACATCCTGCGGTACCTCATCCAAGCATATTAAGCATTATTAACTGAGATTAAAACATGTAAAACCCGTCAACGAAAAGTTGAGTGATATTCACAGTTTAGTAAACTAAGTAACGGAACACAATAAAGTTTGTAAAACAAGTAATGAGGGGGATGACTATGTACATTCTCCATAGTACTGGTATATTATGGCTATATAGTTCATGAACCGAAGCTTAACTCAATGTAAGTTCCTCTGGTGAGTATTCAGCCTAAATACTCAAGTATAAACAAATGTAAGTGCGTCAAGGTAATCGGGACGGGGATTGTCAATCCCGATGGATCCACCCACAACATTCGCGCTTAGCGCAAAGAATACGGGACAATTAACGGTTCATGATCAGGAGAGGAAACTTAAGGCTATAGACTAAAAGCAATAATATCAACGAATTCATCTTGCAGCATACAGTTCTGGATAGCACACAATTTAAAAGATTGTGTTCCAACATGATAATCTCACCCCGTGTTTTGAAACAATGAAAAAGGTAAAAGGGGCTATGAACTCACCTTAGCTATAAGGTGAAATCAACACGGAACTTGAGGGCTCAGTAGTAACAACGGAAATCAAGCAACTTTAAGTCATCCAAGACCTACGATAACGGGAAGCGAATGTTTAGAAGATATGAAAATAAGGTTTAGAAAACACTTGGAATTTAAATTAGTACATAAACCAAGTTATGACACATAAGAAAATCCATGCAAGTGGTACTTCTAGACACCATCTAAAAGTATACTTTTACTAGAGAATGCTTTCGATAAAAACTACCCGCACATACCAAATGTACAGGCTGTTTTACCTTACTTAGACACGTCAAAAGTTTATGGTACTAACTGAGAAGTTCACTTACTATCTATAGAAATCCCTCTAAAAAGCTCGTCAAAAGTTTATACTTCTAAGACTCCCTGCCCGACTCATCTTTGACTTACAAAAACCGGACAGAGTTACGTCTTTGACTCGTAAAACCATTTTGACCATTCTAAATAATACCATTTAGTAAACCGACACTCGGGGTTTGAAAATAGACTCACAAACCTAGGTTTATAGTCCAAGAACAGCCTTTGAATATTTTTAAAATTCAAATTATAGTCCCCGGGATTCGATCCAAATATCGACAACAACTTTAAATTGTGCCGATACTCGTCTCCCGGTACACGAATAATCAAACTATCATAACTTCCTACTCGTTTTGAGTTAGAAGCTCTAATTTATATCAAATCGAAGGTAAGAAAAATATCTACAGTCCTATCTTATTAGTTTATCAATAAACCAAGTTTAAAATACCCAATATCAACCTTGACTTTCTGCCTAAAATCACTACTTTGAAAATCATAACAAAACACTTTTTCTACACAAACCAACCAATTTTTTACAACTACTAACACCTTAATATCATTCTCTAACAATCTTAACCCTTGCGTGCATAAAAAACAAAAGATCAAAATCAAAAACTTTGTCTTTTTTAACATTAAAACATGAAAATCTTTTCATGATCATCAGATATAGGATGATCAAGTGTTGATACAAAAGTTAGATGGACTGAGCTTGACCCGAATTAGGCTTAATTCGGGGTCTTGTGGACTCCGGCTCTTGCACCAAGTGAAACTTGCTTTGAGGACCCTACGCACTAAACAGACACTGTTAGGCTTACCGTGGGTTTGTGACCCAAGATTAAACTCCAGCGTGAGAGTAAGTAATCAATTTGAGTGTATAGTGTTTAGGGTATTGTGTGTATCGTACCTTTGTGGAACCATGGGGGTTCCTTTTATACCCAATAGAGTCCAGACTGGGCTCCCTGTTCTTGCGGCCTAAGGAAGAGATAATGACTCCAAATAACTTGATCTTTATCGCCTAACCCAGGTAAGTGTATATCCTTCGTCCTTAGGCGAATATAACTATAATATAGGTTATATTATGTCTGATCCTGTCGCACTGTGACGAGGACCTTGGTTAAGTAATTAACCGCATGTGCGACAACGGCTTACCAGGCCTCCTGGACTGTACGCGCATCGCATATGTATAAATCCATTCCTGATGGATGCGGGTAGTACCCGTGAGTCGGACTATCCAACCTGACTAGGGACTATACATCATCATGTACCCCAGTCTAGTGGTCGTAGGTGCTATCTGCGGCTACTAGACTATAATCGCCCAAGTGCCCTAAAAAACCAAAACACGCACATACCACACATAAGGAAGATTTAATTCAAACACTCTCGCCAAGAAGACATTCATCCCCCCTTTTACCTAACTCCCTCGAAATATGGGAAAAGCGTCTGCCACGTCATGGTTACCTCTTCACATTCCACCGTTGGATAAGCAAGTGAGTAACACGTGGCACATATCCAGGCCATAAACAGTAATTTAGAAGGTCTATATATACCCATACACCCCGCATTGTGATTGTTTATTCACCTTCAACCTTTCAAACTCCCATTATCGCTGTCAAAACACTCCATCGTTACCAGATCTCTGCTAAGGTAATTCCTACGACCACCATATTTTATACACGCCACCATGGTGAGACAGTTATCTGATGTCACGTCAATCTTGACCATAGGAGAGCTAGATAAATTCACGAGGATTACTTCATGCCAAATTATCTACACCCAAAAATTCCTAACCCCCAACATAATATAAGCTAGGCTCTAGTAGGAAAGATAGGAGTGTACACCCGGTTCTTTGACTACGCAAACCAGCGCATACCCATGTCGCGTTTTCTTGTTAGCGTACTGATGCATTACGAGAGCCATGTCTCCCAATTGCATTGTATAGGGCGGCCAAAATTTCAAATTTTAAAACCAATTGTCGTACCCTAGATATTGAGCCCACCGTAGACTTATTCTGAGTCTTCTACCAACGGCAACTAGCTAATGGTTGGGTCTTCTTCGCTAAGCGAAAGAGCGGGATGCAATGCTATGATGGGAAAATAGACTCCCTAAGGGACTGGAACGATAGGTTCTTTTGGATTAACGAAGCCGCCTTTCCTTTCCACTTCCCCTTTTTGACCCCTAGAACGGTGCGGAAGGACCCAATGCCTGGCCCCAACACCAACAACTCTGAGGATGCGGAGACCTTAAACAACAACCGCATCCCCGTGCAACCTTATCCTAAGACATTGTTGGTAATCCTTGGTTTGAGCCGCGCAGTCATCTACGGTGCACATCAAATACCTTTCTTCCATACCCAGAGTGGCCAGGGTTAGTGGTTCTTCTCGCGTTCTTCATATCATTCTGTAAGTACCATCTTGTGCCAAAAAAACTAAAGTATATTCTCCTCTTTGTCTGTTTGTTTGTTTGCAGTGATGGATATTATCAACCTCGTTCGTGGTGCCTTTCCTGAAGATCTGATAGTGTACTCTCGTCCTGAGATGGAAAATGAGGAGTCGATCCAGGAACGTGCGCAGAAGAACACCATGGATTTGGAAGTGGGGGAGGCTTCCGTCGTACAAGAGCATGATGATACTAGCGCAGACCAGCCATCACCACCACCAGTACAACAATCACAACAACAACCACCATCACAACAGCAGCCATCGCCCTTCCTCAGCTCTTCGCTGTCGTTGGATAATCTTATCGAGGACGCTGAGAAGGCTGCGAAGGAACTTGAAGAAGAGGAGAACTCTGCATTGGGTAAGAGGCAAAGTATCCCCCTTATCGCCGCGCAAAACTGCTCGCACGGGGGCTGGGCCCTCATGGGCAGAGGCGCGTGCGACCGAGGAAGAATTTGAGGAGAATCTTGCGAGGACTCCTCCACATACTCCACCTGCCACCATCAACTTGAGGTAAACACTTGTCCTTATATCATAGCTATCATCCACATCCCTTCATATATCTTTCTAACTACTTCTCTCGTGTATCAGTGATGACCAAGAGAAGTTTTCTATGAAGGCGGATACCACGCCGTCCCCCCAAAAGGAGACATCATCAGCAAGGGGAAGCGGGTTTCCTCAAGACCCTATCTTTGCTCCTGACTGGGAATTGCCCGCATCTTCTGAGTTAACCAGCGCTTTTGACTGCTCAAGCTTTTTGGACAACATCGTGCCCCCTGGCCGAGCTGAAATTCTAGAGGGGATGAGCGACTCCGTTATGGCAGACGAAGTTAGCTACTTATTAGCGCAACATGTGACACTGATGTCACATCTCAAGAAGAGGCACCTAGAGCTATCTGCCCAAGTCGCACTCCTGAGGAGAAACTTAGGCAGATTGCAGAGGAAAAGTCCCTCGCCCTTGGTAAAATGCAAGAAAGGATCACCAAGAGGCCGAAAGTGGGCGACAAGATGCTTCGATCATCCACTCCTTAACAGAAGAGAAGGAAAAACTTACCTCCAATCTAGAAAAAGAGCGCGCCCAACTCAACCAGCTAAGGGCCTCCAATCAGATTGCCATGGGGGCCTTTGAGGAGGGAAAGAATAAGTTTGTAGCGGATGTTGATGTGTTGGGCGCCAGGGTGAAAGAGGATGTGGGTGACCTTAGCAGCCAGCTAAAGAGGCTGAGCATTGAGCTAGATGAAGACCTATATCCTCGTTTGATGAAGGAGATAGCCGAGAAGCGGTGGCTGGTATGCCATGGTTTGCGCCTAGCCACGATGGGTGCTTTGGAAGACCCTACTTTATGAACCTCCTTCTCCAACTCCGTTATAGTCGTGGTGAACGAGGGTACTTCAAAGGGTTTGATGAAAGCGCACAAGGTGGATCTTCTAAAGAAAGGGTTTGTAGAGGTGCCCTTTTATGATACAAAGGCCGAGTCCAAGCTTACAACAACCCTAAAAGATATGAGTGTCTGTCCGCTGTCATCCTTTGGTCTTGATGATAAGGACCATGAGCTGCCCCTCGAGATCGTGATGGAGGGCCTTACTTTGGCGCGCCACAAGGCAGAGGGCGCAGAAGCACGACCAGATTTCCACCTAAAGCCTTATGTGGAGCAGCTGACAGTACCCATATTTGCGCATCCCAGAGACGCACTCGATCCATTCAGGGTTGAAAAGGAAGTGCCGTTGTCTGAGGTGCTTGCGGCACATAAAAGTCGTGATGCTGCTAAGAAGGCCATGCTTAGCCTAGAGACTGCACCTTCTGTTGGTGCGGCCCCACCTTACCTCCGCTATCCTTGTGCTGCCTTTACCGCTGCTAGAGAGGGACTCACGTGTGCTATACCTGATGGAGAAAGGCATGAGGGAACACCGCGCCACAGCTTACTGCCCCCTTGCTGAAAAGGAAGAGGTCCTCCTCCGAAACCCATTCGCTCTCCAACCGCTTGGCTAACTTGTAAATTTATTGTTGACTATTAAGCACGAATGTGCGCCTTTATTTGTAATTAAACACTTTGCTTTTTTGTTATGACAAGTATGCTTAATGTTTATAGCGCAAATTCATATAATGAGTGAATGTAAACTCATGAATGGTCCTTATGGGTGAGGCAAGCTCATTACGTGTGATATACCGCTACTACCATAAGGGCGGCCAGGTGAGGCTGACCAATTGTTAGGTGTGCACGTTTGTGTCTTAACAGTCTCAGAGTCTACTGGCTGCATAACTTGCTATGACGTCATGAATAGCAAGGGGCCAAACAAGGATACATGATCTATGGTCGATGGGGTTGCATCCCACTTACTCGACGAGTCTAATTATTTCTCCTGGAAATGTTGTACACGCGTGCGCCAGTAGGCAATGTTTGACATAGAAAAAATGTATGCATAACAAATAATAAATGTTTTGATAACGCCCCGTGGAACTAGCTAGGAACCACGACAGTTTTATTAATACTTGCAAGATTTTTTAATACATGAAATAAAAGAAAAAAATAATACATTGGTTCTAGAAGTTCGTCGCTAAAGATAGCACTTCTTTAGGTGGCATATGTTCCAAGGCCGTTGTAGGTCGTGACCATCCATGTCGCGTAATCGATATGCGCCGTTCCCCAATACATCTGTCACCATGTAAGGTCCCTCCCACTTGGGTCTAAGTTTTCCTGTATTCGCAGCGTGGCTGGCCGCGTTTGAGCGATACACGAAATCACCTGGCCTAAAGGAAGTCTTTCGTACCCTAGCATCGTAGTAACCCTTCATTTTTGCCTTTGACTTGGCTTCGTGGATACCTGTCAACTCTCTTCGCTTGTCGATTATGTCTAGGTTCAATTGCAGTTTGTTGGGTCTTAGGATCTAGACTCATCTGGGATATCATGATCATGATTGTAAATGCACAACGGAATCACAATAAACACAATCATAACCAAGAACAAGGCTTTCACTAATAAAGATTACTATTAATAATGCTACTAACTACTACTCCTGGTGCCTTATAGGCTTGACACCAGGAGGAACACACACACACCTTTCGTTTACATTGTATATGAATGAACGAATAACCATGTGTGCCTAACCCTCTTTATATAATAGAGGTACTAGGGTTACATCACAACCCTAGCTTACTTACAAAGATACCTATTTATTATTAAGTCCTTCATCTTCTTTTGTCATATCAACTCAAGATATATAAGTCCCAACAATCTTCCCCTAGTTGATTTGACAAAATCAGTAAGCACGAGCTTCCCCTGAAGCTAATATAGATGAAGGCTAAGCTTCCCCATACTCTCGTTGAGTATCTTGAAGCCACCTCTTTTGTTGTTCCAATGTTTTTAAAGAAGCCTTATCTACTTTAACCTCTAAAAAATACTTATCATTCTGACCATTTAAGTCATTATATTGAGACAACAATTCTGAATATTTATCATGACAGCCAAAAGGACAATGTTGTACCTGAGGTGAGATGCCCATAAGAGCAAACTCTTCTGCTTCCTCGGCATCAGACAGATTCCCAGCAATCATTGCAAACACGTCAGTAGAGGGTTCAACTGATTCCAGGGCAGCATTCTGATGATAATTCCAGTTGACCATAGAGTCAACAGACACCAATTCCTTCTTGTCATCCTTCACCTCCTGAATCTTGAAAGCTGAATATCTGCTCTTCTCCTGGTCATTCTTGTTGGAGCATTCCCTTGTAAAGTGACCTTGCTGCTGGCAGTTATAGCATCTAACCTTGCTTCTGTCAAACCTTGTTGGCTCTCTTGGGTTATAGTTAAAGTTTCGACCTGCTTTCTTCTCAAACTTGTGAACCCTAAGAGAGAGCATGGCCATATGCCATTTGAGATCCATTTCATCCAGGTCAAGTTTATCAACCTGTTTGAAGTCATCAAAAGCAAGTTGTTGTTGAGCATCAACGTCAGCAACAAAAGAGTGAAGAACAGCTTCTACCATGCTACCAGACTTGGCTTTTGGTTCAGGAGTAGACGTATGCTGAAAAGTATGCTGAGAAGAAACAGTATTGCTTGGGATAATAGCATAAGACATGGGACTAGATCCCATAGAACTCACAAAGGCAGAGTTAGCAGGAGTAGGAAAAGAATCACTTGAGTATCCCCTCACATGAGGCTTAAAGGTTTTGAGCTTATGAAACAAATCATCAAAATTAAGATAGTCAAGCCCACCTTTTGCTTTGAGAGAGATTACCACCTGATTCCATGAGTAGGGTAAGGCTCTAAGAAACCTTGCATTGATATCACCATTTTCAGGTTTCGACCGAAGTTGATTCAACTGGCTCAGTATCTTTTGGAACCTGTCATACCCTTGATGGATACCTTCAGTTTCTGAGATCTTGAAGTCTGTGAATTCATCTCTCAGCATGGATCTTCGCATTTTCTTTGACTCCTCATTCCCACCAAACCTTGCTTTTATTCCATTCCAGATTTCTCTAGCATCGTCCAGATGATAAAAGTTACCCATGTGATCATCAGGAAGAGACTGAAGCAAAATAGTTTTTGCTTTGATCTCCTTCTGAACAGCTGTGATTTCTTCATGAGTTTTAGGGTCAAGAAGAATAATACTTCCATTCTTGTCTCTTCCAGTCAACTTCCTGCTGTTTCCATTCAGAATAATCTTCCAAAGGTCTTGATCAGTGTTGGTGATCCAGCATTCCATCTTCATTGCCCAGCTATCATACTCCTCCTTTTTCAGAAGAGGGAACTTACCATTTGTGTTGGAAACCATAGCAATGATCTGCTGAGGTTGCTTTGTTTTAGGGGTACTATCTTCTCCTGTTTGAGTAGAACTTGAGGCAGACATAATTAAACAAAAATATTAGTAATGAGAAAAAAAATGATTCTTCTTGTACAGAGACTCTCCCTGGCTCTGATACCACTTATTGGGTCTTCGGATCTAGACTCATCTGGGATATCATGATCATGATTGTAAATGCACAGCGGAATCATAATAAACACAATCATAACCAAGAACAAGGCTTTCACTAATAAAGATTACTATTAATAATGCTACTAACTACTCCTCCTGGTGCCTTATAGGCTTGACACCAGGAGGAACGCACACACACCTTTAGTTTACATTGTATATGAATGAATGAATAACCATGTGTGCCTAACCCTCTTTATATAATAGAGGTACTAGGGTTACATCACAACCCTAGCTTACTTACAAAGCTACCTATTTATTATTAAGTCCTTCATCTTCTTTTGTCATATCAACTCAAGATATATAAGTCCCAACACAATTCATCGTCATTTGTGACCATGTCTACTTCTGTTGTGTGAAGTGTTTGTGACCCAATCTCGGTGGGATAACTGCCTTTGTGCCGTATGTTAGAGCGAAAGGGGTATCGCCCGTAGCTATTTTTATCATTGTGCGATGTGCCCACAAGACATGTGATAACTTATCGACCCATTTTTTATTGTGTTCCCCTAATCGCGCCTTTATGCCATCTCCCAGACTCCTATTTGCTCTTTCCACGAGTCCATTTGTTTACGGATGGGCTACCGATGCGAACCTTTGGTGTATGTTATTTTTTGCGCACCAGTCTTTGAATGGGTTTTCTGCGAATTGTTTTCCATTATCAGAAACTATCTCCCCAGGTAGTCTGAAGCGACATACTATATTGTCCCACACGAACCTTTTTACTTGGTTCCCTGTAATTTTTGCGACTGCCTTTGCTTCAATCTACCTCGTGAAGTAATCCATCGCGACTATTAGGAACTTAATTCCTCCCACAGCTACGGGAAAAGGTCATGCGATGTCTATTCCCTATTTGAAGAATGGCCACGGAGAAGTAATGGGTGTTAGTTCTTCTTGGGGTTGTCGTGGTATCGGCCTGTGTACCTGACAGTCGTTGCATTTGTTAATGAGCGTTCGTGCATCCGTGTGCATGGTTGGCCAGTAATACCCACTACGTAACGCTGTTGCCACCACGGACCTTGGTCCTGCGTGCATGCCACAGGATCCCTCGTGTATTTCGCTGATGACATATTGCGCCTGCCGCGGCCCTACGCATCTTAACCATGGCTGATGGAATGATCGTTTGTAAACGGTCCCGTCTCTAACTTCGAATTGCCTCGAGCGTCTTTGTATTCGCCGCGCTTTGGTTTCCTCATTTGGGAGCAAATCCTTCGTCAAATAATCCACAATCGGTGTCATCCATGTAGGACCTTCTTTCTCTACCACTGATGTGACCTCCTGTTTTTTATATATTTGTCTTTTAGGATCTCTACCAAGACATGTTTTGATAGGTGTGCAAAACTGGTGGATGCTATTTTGCTAAGTGCATCTGCTTTCTTGTTCCCCCCCTAGGTACTTGGTGGATTAGAAACTTATCGAATCCTTCGATCAAAGTCTTGGCTTTTTGCAAGTATTTTACCATGTTTTCTTCTTTCGCCTCATATTCGCCAAGTATGTGGTTTGCTACTAGGCGAGAATCTACGTTTGCCTCGAGTTTGCGCACACCCATTCGCGCTGCAATTCGCAGTCATGCTATTAGCTCCTCGTATTCTGCGTCGTTATTTGTGTCTGTGAACTCAAAGAGTAGTGCGTACGTGAATTCCATTCCTTCAGGGTTGGTGAGTATGAGCCCTGCACCGGATCCATCAGTGCAAGAGTACCCATCAGTGAATAAGATCCATGGGTCTTGTTATTCTTCCTACTGTCCCAACTCCTGAATGTCCTCTTCTGGTTTTTCTATGATGAAATCTGCCAGAATTTGTCCTTTTATGGCATTGCGCGGTCAATAGGTGATGTTGTGTTCCCCCAATAGAACACTTTACTTTTGTAATCTACCTGCGACGTCCGGTTTTGATATTACCTGTTTTATGGGCTGATCCGTTATCACCACTATCATATGTGCTTGGAAGTACCTACGCAACCTTTTTTCTTCAAATACTAGTGCGAGTACCAATTTCTCCATTGGGGTATAATTTAGTTCCGAGCTCTATAATGCTCTGCATATGAAGTATACTGGTGTTTTCACATTTCCCTATCCGTTATTAGTACCGCGCTGATCGCTCCGCGTGTGGCAGATAAATATATTATCAGTTCTTCTTTAGGACGTGACGCGACTAACATAGGGAGTGAAGCTAAATGTTTTTTCAGTTCCTCAAAGGCTTTCTCAGCTTCCTTTGTCCAATTGAAGTCTCCTTTCTTGATGCACTTCTTGAGTGTTTTAAATAAAGGGAGCGTCTTCTCCGCAGATTTAGACAGGAATCTATTCAACCCTGCGAGCTTCCCATTTAGCGACTGTACTTCCTTTTTGGTCTTTGGGCTTTGAAGCTGGATGACCGCGTCTGTCTTTTCTGGATAGGGTTTGATGCCATTAGGGTCAATCATGTATCCTAGGAACATGCCTTCTATGGCCCCAAAAGCGCATTTCTTTAGATTCAACTTCATGTTTATTCTCCTAAGTGTTGAGAATGTTTCCTCAATATCCCAGATAAGTTCACTCTCTGTGTGACTTTTTATTACCAGGTCATTAACATATACCTCCAAATTTCGCCCTATTTGACCTTCAAATGCTTTATCGACCAACCGTGAATACGTAGCCCCTGTGTTCTTAAGTCCGAATGGCATTTTTGTATAACAATACACCCCCTGGCTTGTATGAAATGCTTTTTTTTTCTTCATCTTGTTTTGCCATTTGTATCTGGTGGTATCCTTTGTATGCGTCTAGGAAACACTTAAAAGGATATCCACACAATGATTCTACTTTCCAATCTATCTCTGGGAGTGGATAGCAATCTTATGGGAAAGCCTTATTAAGGTCTGTAAAGTCAACACACATACGCCAGCTGCCATCATGCTTTTTAACCATTACTGGGTTAGCGAACCAATCATGATAGTAAACTTCTCGCATGATTCCTGCGTCAACCAATTTCTTTACTTCCTCAAGTATCACCTTGTTGCATTCTGGGGCATGCCCTCTTTTCTTTTGCCTAATTGGGGGGTATCCTTCGCGGATCTGAAGCTTGTGTTCACCTATTGACCTTGGTACCCCTGTCATGTCTTTAGGTTCCCATGCAAAAACGTCTAGGTTATCCTTTAAGAGACGACACATGTCTGCCTTTCCCTTGTCAGACAATGTTCCTCCGATCGTTATCTCTTGAGCTGGATAATGCGGATGGATTGCTACTTTTAGATTTGGCGGCGAGTTTACCTTGGGTTCCATCGTAACCCGAGGGGGTTCCGTGATCGTGTTTCACTCCGAGAGCGCTGTCGCTGTATTAAAGATTGCCACGATTCCTCCCTCCACTGGGAACTTTATTATGACATGAGACGTAGAAGGTACTACTCGCATTGCTAGTATGGCAGGTCGCCAAATAATTCTGTTATACTACGATGGCGACCGTATGATTAAAAAGTTCATGGAAACTTCTGTTGAATGCTTATCGTTTCCCACTTTGACTACTAGCTTCAGTTGGCCTAAAGGCCACACCGCTTCCCTACTGAATCCAATGAGCGGGGAGGTTGCAGGCACCATTTGGCTCTTTACTTCTGCGCTGAGTTTTAGGAAACAGTGCTCATACATTATTTCCGTTGATGAGACTCCATCAACATAAATACGATGTATGCTGTGTTCACCAATGTTTATTTTTATAACTAACGGGCCTTCTGCCACATTCCTCACGCTGAGGGGAGGGAAGGAGATGTCTCTTCCTTTCGAGAATTTTTGGCTCACCTTTTTCTTTGTCCTTCGCTGCCATGCTTCCACCATGTAAACATGTGCATTAGCGGTTTTTGGTTTCTCGCCCTCTGCGGTTTCTTTGACAAGGTGTTTTAGCTTACCTTCTTTCACCATATTCTTGATATGTTTTTGTAGCTGAATAAATTCGTTCGTAGCGTTCCCCTTCTCATCATGATATTCACAATATCTGTTGTCGACACGTCTTTCTACCGGGGTGGTCATTGGTAATGGTCTTGGGAAATTCACGCCTTCTGATATGAGGATTTCCCTTGGGGTTAGCTTAAGGGGAGTAAACCTGAAGTTATTAGCTCGCCTCTCTCTTTTATTTCCTCGGTAATCGAGGCCTCCCGACCTATTTGGCCTACTTGGCCCTCTATTGGGCACGTCGCGAGATCTGTAGTTATGAGAGTTTTGCATGAATTTTGAGGCAGTTGATTCCCCCTGTATGAAGGATCTTACCCTCCGGAGTACTCCAACAAAGGTTTCAGGTTTTTTTTCATTCAACTTTTTATTAGATCAGTGTTGCGTATACCTGCCATGAAGCAAGAGACATTCAAGATCTCTGGGCAATCTTTTATTTGAAGACACTCGCTCTTGAAATGTTCTAAAAAATCCTCCAGGTACTCGCCCTGGTTCTTCTTGATTCTGGAAAGTGATACAACACTCCTATCATGCCTTTTTTGTTGCACATTGTTTCTTTTGAATGCTTTCCGCAACACTTCATACCCATTAATTGTTCGCGCCGGAATTATGTCAAACCAGATCCGCGCGTTTCCTACGAGCGAAGAGTTGAACATATTGCACCATACCGGTTCTGGCCATTGTTCAATGCCTGCTTGAGATTCGAAGACTTTTAAGTGGTCTTCCAGATCTAAGGTGCCATCATACGTTTTCACGTTTGTTGGCATGCGGCGCTTTCTTATATCCGCGTAATACTGTATGCGTCTTGTGAAAGCATTTTTTCTGGCTCTTCTCCAAGGTTGTGAGAAGCTTTGGTCATCTGAGGAGTAATATTCACGCCCGCGCTTTGGAGGGTGGTTATCACTTGATCTTGATGGACTGCCTTCAAAGGATTCTCCGCGCTCTGCGCGCTCCTTTCCTTTCATTCGCTTTTTGTTCTTTTCGTGTTTGGAAACCAGTGGTACGAGGGCTTGTAGGTTAGTGGCTACATATTCCTCCATTGCGAGTGCTTCCGTAGCAACAACTTCCTCGCTTTCTTCATGGAGTATCCTTATTTTTTGTTTATTAGGAGGAGGCTGGATTGAGTCTCGCTCTACTTTCCTTTCCTCCACCGTAGGTAGGGGAGTTGAGAATAGTATATTTGTTCCTCTGAAAGGTTACATCCTGAGTGTTTGCCTCACTGGCAGATCCGGGAGTAACATTCGCGGATGGAATATGACCATCTACCGTCGAGGACCTTCGATGGCCTTCATGCGCACCGTTTTTTGTCATTGCTTAGAGATTTAGTGTAGGGTCCCACGGATGGAGCCAACTTATTGATACAAAAGTTGGATGGACCGAGCTTGACCCGAATTAGGCTCAATTCAGGGTCTTGTGGACTCCGGCTCATGCACCAAGTGAAACTTGCTTTGAGGACCCTGCGCACTAAACAGACACCGTTAGGCTTACCGTGGGTTTGTGACCCACGATTAGACTTCGGCGTGAGAGTAAGTAATCGATTTGAGTGTATAATGTTTGGGATATTGTGTGTATCGTACCTTTCTGGAACAATGGGGGTTCCTTTTATACCCAAGAGAGTCCAGGCTGGGCTCCCTGTTCTTGCGGCCTAAGGAAGAGATAATGACTCCAAATAGCTTGATCTTTATCGCCTAACCAAGGTAAGTGTATATCCTTCGTTCTTAGGCGAATATAACTATAATATAGGTTTTATTCTGTCGGATCTTGTCGCACTGCAACGAGGACCTTGGTTAAGTAATTAACCATATGTGCGACAACGGCTTACCAAGCCTCTTGGGTTGCGCGCGCATCACATAAGTATCAATCCATTCCTGATGGATGCGGGTAGTACCCGTGAGTCGGACTATCCAGCCCGACTAGGGACTATATGTCATCATCAAGCATCATTTCAACCATAAAATAACAAAACTTAAAAACTTGTTGAATGTGAAAGATTTTTACATGTTTAGAATCACCATTAAATTCTAAGAAGTGGTCTAGCTTTTGTTTTGAATTGATCAAAGTAAAAACTGATGATTTAGGGGTGTTTTGGGTTGAGGTTCACGTAAACAAGGGGAGGAGAGAGGTGGTTGTGTTGATTCTTTTTTTATAAAAATGGTTATGTATGTGTTTTGTGGTTAAGAAAAAAATGAATTTATATGGTGTTTAGGTGGAGGGGTTATCATTTTCAAGTTTTGAAACTTTAGGACTAAAAAGTAAATACTTTGTTAAAAAGTGGGAAATGACTATTAGTCAATTTTACAAATATTTACGGGACTCGGGTTACGTAAAAATACCTCTTAAAAGTTAAAACGCACTCAAAATAAGATAATATAGACTCCCGGCTCGACTTAACGCGTCATTAAAAGAAAACATCGAAGACATCGAACATTGAAATAATTGGCAGTAAAAATGAGAAATACAAGAATTTAATACTGTGCCCGTTATCGGTCGAGACTTAATACAATGTAAAGATTAACATCTTTAGGTCAAAATATTTAGCCCTCGGTTCTCGTTCCGTTGATTCAAGTAAACTTTTATATAAATGCATGCGGTGCTTTTAAATCAAAATATTTGATTTAAATAATATGGAAATATAAAATAAAAATAATTTTATAATTCAGAATAAATATTATCAATGATTAAAATAATATATAAGAGTAAAATAATTACCAGGAAAATACGACATCTCACAATATTTGATAGATGAATCAAGCAGGCAACTTTTCCAGAATCTCCAGTTCTGCTGAAGTCAAACATCTCATACCAATTTGCCTAACGAGGTACTCAAACCTATCTTTCGAGAGAGATTTCGTAAACAAGTCGTCTAATTGTTAATCTGTTCCAACAAAGTATAATTCAACGATACCGCGTTCAACTTGTTCCTTTATGAAGTGATATCTGACGTCAATGTGCTTCGTGCGGGAATGTTGTACCGGATTGCAGGAGATGGCTATGGCCGACTTTGAGTCACAATACATAGGTGCTTTATCAAAGTAGAAGCCATAATCTATGAGTTGTGTTCTCATCCAAAGAACTTGAGCACAACACGTAGATAGAGACACATACTCCGCTTCGGCTGATGATAGAGACGTGCAATCCTGCTTCTTGGAAGACCATCCTACGAGCTTATCTTGTTCTAGAAATTGTGCACCACCAGAAGTACTTTTTCGAGTATCAAGACACCCCGCGTGATCAGAATCTGAATAAGCCGTTAGAAATAAACCGGTTTCCTTCAGATACCAGAGTCCCAAATGAATGGTATTCTTGAGGTACCAAAAGATCCCTTTAATCTCTTTGAGGTGCTTTTCAGTGGGTCTGGCTTGATATCGTGCACAATAGCATGTTGCATGTGCAATATCTGGTCTGCACGCTGTCAAGTACATGAGGGACCTGATCATGGAATGATATTTTGATTGATTTATGGGTTATCCCTCCAAGTCAACATCTAGGGATGAGGTGGATAATGGTGTCCTAACTGGGTCACATGAGGTCATACCATGCTTTTTATTATCTCTTGGCAATACTTAGCTTGGTTAATGAAGATACCACTTGGGGATTGGTGAACTTGAATCCCTAGAAAGATTTTTAGTTCGCCCATCATTGACATTTCAAATTTGTTGTACATTAGTTTCTCAAACCATTTTTAAAGTTTTGGGTTTGTAGACCCGAAAATAATGTCATCAACGTAAATCTACACAAGCAAAATGTCATCCCCATATTTATATATGAACAAAGTTGGATCAATGGAACCTTTTAAGAAACCTTTGGATACCAAAAATTTCGAGAGCTCATCGTACCACGCCCTTGGAGCTTGCTTAAGTCCATATAGTGCCTTGTGGAGATGATACACCTTGTCAGGATAATGTGGATTAATGAATCCTTCCGGCCGCGTGACATAGACTTCTTCTTTCAAAGGACCATTAAGAAATATCGTCTTCACGTCCATTTGATACACAATGAATCCCTTATGTGCATCATAAGCAAGGAAAATCCTGACCGCTTCCATACGAGCCACTGGTGCAAGTGATTCTTCAAAATCAATGCCCTCTCTCTGGCCATACCCCTTAGCCACTAACCTAGATTTGTTCTTGATGATCGTGTTTTCTTCATCCATCTTGTTTTTACACATCCATCAAAGGTTTAATGATGTGACATCGTATGGTATGTCAACAAGTTCCCAGACTTTGAGTCTTTCAAATTGTTGAAGTTCATCCATCATCGATTCAATCCAAGCATGATAAGCCATGGCTTCTTTGATATTTTTTGGTCCATTTGTACTCACGACGAGTGTGAACATACAAACATCGCCATCGATGTCTAGTTATCGTCTTGTACGAACGGGCTGTGAAGGGTTTCCAATTACTTGAACCAAAGGATGATCTCGGGTCCAATGATGAGTTGACGGATGTCGTTGGTAGAATGTATGCATATTTGACGGATCAACATGGCGAGTAGAAGACTCTTCAATTTCGTGTACCAATGTACCGAATGGGTTGTGAAAATCATCATTGTTAGATAATGCATGGTATGTTTGATTTGTGTTCTCCGGAGCAATGACAGTAGATGTGGATGTTGTAGGATTGGTTGTTGATGTGATATTATGAGGAGGTAAATCTGCAGCAACCGGTGTTTAAGTAGATGAAGTTGTATCCTTTTGTTGATGATGATTGGTATCGTCATTCTTATCATGAGTGACATCGGAAGACTTCGGTACAACATCTTTCTCCCCGGTGAAGTATTCATCAAACATTTGTCCATATAACATTTCCAACTCTTTAATTGTAGTGTCCATATAACATTTTCTTGAACCAGCTTTTAACTTGACGGTTCATTGTTGTGGTCTTGAGTTCCGAGTTCCGTGCGGTTGTACACAGAAGTCTTTTGTCGTTGTGGATCGAGACTTAAATCAAGTGCCATTTCTTGCAATTCATCAAATCCTATATGAATAGGTTCGATGATAAATTTTGTTCTCATGTTGTAATCTTTATATCCCTTAGACTGAGTTGCATATCCCACTAGAATGCATGCATCACCTTTCTCTTTGATCTTATCCATATTTTTACGATCTAGTATTATGTAGCACGCACATCCAAAAACGTGAAGGTGTTTGAGTGAAGGTTTTTGATCGTGAATTATGTGATATGGTGTCTTTTCATGTCTTAGATTAATTAAGGAACGGTTTTGTGTGTAGCATGCGGTTGACATAGCTTCAGCCCAAAAGAATAGTGGTAGTTTTGAAGCGAATAACAATGTTTGAGCAGCCTCAACCAAAGTACAGTTTCGTCTTTTAACAACGCCTTTTTGTTCAGATGTTCAAGCAATAGATGTTTCATGTTCAATCCCTTCGTCTTCAAAATATTTTTTCAGAGTTGAATTTAAAAATTTCGTGCCTCTGTCAGTGCGAACTACTTTTACTTGAGCTTGAAGACCACGTTGTATCTGCTTTAGGAAGTTAATGAGAACTTCAGGTGTTTCATCCTTGGACCTCAAGAAGTGAGTCCACGTGTACATTGAGTAGTCATCGACGATTACCAAAATGTATTTCTTCCCATTGATACTTTGAACACGCATAGGACCACAAAAATCCATATGACGAAGATCTAACCGTCCTTTACAGCTTGGTGTAGTCTTGGTCTTGAAACTACTCCGTTTAGCTTTACAAAGCTCACAAGAAGAACAAAGATGATCTTTGATTAATTTCAAGCTTGGAAGGCTTCTCACAATATCTTTCTTGGAAAGCAAGTTGATGGTATCAAAGTTGAGATGAGATAGACGTTGATGCCATAACCATGCATGAGTCGTTGAAGCTTTAGCCATGAAACAAAATGGAGTGGTGGAAGTTGTGTCTTGAAGTAAAATTATGTAAGAATCTATACCCCGTGAACCGGTGAGTAAATCATTCCCATCATAATCACGAACAAAACATGTCTTCTTTCGAAAAGCAACCTCCAAATCCGCATCACAGAATTGACCAACCGATAAAAGATTATGATTGAGCCCTTCGACGTAATATACCCGTTAGATCATGATATTCCCCTGAACCAAATCTCCATATCCTAGGACCGGTGCAAAATGATCATTTCCGAATCAGACCGTACCCAAGAACTTCTCCACAAAGTTAATTAGAAGCTTGAGCTTCCCCGTCATGTGCTTGGTGCACCCTCAGTCCAGTATGAAGAGAATTATTTTGATCACCTGGAGAAGAATTACAACATGATGGAGAATTTGCTAAATTGGATTCCATGTTAGTTGTGATTTCTGAATCATTAGTTTCCCTAGTTTCATCACTTAAAGGCACAATAACGCTCGTAGTCACATTTGCTTTCCTAACCTTAGGCACCCATTTATATCTGGGAGGATATTGATTAGCAAACCACCATTTCCAAGACATGCTAGCAGACTCATATAATTCCCTAATTCTGCTTCTAGAGTTCTCAGTAGTGGAATCTGATGCAATACTTTTCTTAGAGGGGGTTACAACAAAATGGTTCACTTTCCTTTTGGATTTACTAGCACTAATAGGCATCATAGTTTGCTTCTTAGTTCTAGTAGCTACGCCTTTTACATTATTTGAAACACACATAGCATGATTAGATTTAGCATATTTTCCACATTTCACACAAACAGACTTAACATTCAAAGCATTTAAAGTAGTCGAATCATTCAAATCGTCATTACATGCGATTACAAACGTTTTATTCTTAGAAACGTTCAAATTCTTAGGGTGGTCTTCTACTTTCTTCATCTTCCCTTGACTCTTGTTTTGCCAAACCTTATCATTCTGTTGAGTGCTCTTAAGCTGAGTCCGGCTAACACTAGTAGTGGGGACTACTCTTGTAGTAAAAGACACACGTCTATTAGTGTTTCTAGAAGTCCGAGGCGATTGAATTTCTTTGTTGTGTGTGGGTTTAGTGGCCAATCTATACATTCCTGATTTGATCACATTAGTGTTCTTAATGCGTGGTGCTCGAATATCCGTTTTGAGACTAATGTGTGGTAACATATCATTCCCATCCATCTTGGGGGCAAACCCAGATTTTGCAAATGAAGAATTTGAGAAAACAGATGGTTTTTCCAAGACAGAGGGTTTATTCACTTGGTACACATTAGATTGTCTCACACCGGGTTTCTTAACTCTAGGTTCCATAATTTTCCCACCCATCTTAGCAACGAGTTTCTTCAACTTTGTTATCGCTATGTCCTTGTCTTATAACTGAGCTTTCAAATCTGTAATTTCCATACTCATTTCATTCATTTCTCGAAACGATTTGGAAAGTTTTTTCTTGCAAGTTATTATCATGTGGAAAACTTTCGATGTCTTTTTGCAAAGCAGGTTCAAGAGAATGGCAATGTTTTTGAACAAAATCAGTTCGGTGTTGAAGTAACGTAAACACCTTTTTATCAACATTTTCTTTGTGTTTCGAAAGCTCATTTTCAAGACGTTCACACTCTTTGACCTTATTAATATATTTGCATGCAACATCAAAATATTCATCTATAGCAGCACAAGATGTAACAGCAACACACAAAATATCTTTGGAGAGACATTCTTGTAAGAGTAGATCATATTCGTTTGAAAACTCTGATTTTTTTGTTTGAAGTTCATCAATTTCTTTTTCAATATACTCAACATATTTCAAATCATTAAACATTTCTGACCGAATTAAGTTTTTAAATTCAAAAACATTTGTTTTTATGGTCGCCGCAATTTGGGATTAAAAATTCTTTCACAAGCACAGTTATATCTTGAGGAATCTCTTTTTTCCACTTGTCGTTTTCGCGTTTTTTCCAGTCTCTTTCAACAATTGATTGGAAATTATCAATGTGATATTTAATAATACCAAGTGTTTTCCTACTCTTACTTTTAGAAGCATCAAACGACAGATAGTTAATATATTTTGAAACATTAGATTTCTTTTTGGCAAAGATTTTCTTCCATTGAATTCTTCTTTGTTTGCTTTCAAAAAACAATTGCTCACGATACTTCTATGTTTGTGGAGTGAAAAGACCATAAAGACTGTTTTCATAAGCATAATTATATGGTTTCACAAAATCCGTATTAACCGGTGATCTACTCTCCTCATCCCAAAGGGTTGTCTCTTCACTATCGGGCCAAACAAGAGGACAATCATGATCAGTCTTTTCAGACTCATCAAGGTAAAGGCGCGGGTTTGCAGCTTGAGCTTGATCGAGGTACTTAGGACTTGAAAAACTAGATTTACCCTTAAAAAACGACCGTGGTGCTATCATTCTCATGGTTTGAATAGATTGATTCATTTTATAAATAATTTTCTTCAAAATTTCGACTTATTCTTCAAGTTCCGTTACATTTGTTCAATATCTTTTTCATGTCTACTTTTGAAATCTTGTTTTAACTTTTCAACCTCTTGTTTCTTAACATCAAGAATTTTAGCAGAATCGATGTTATTCATTGAAAGCCTTTGTTCAAGTTAATTAACTTTAGTTGTTGCAAGGTTGGTTTTTTGACGTTCATCGATTAAGAAAGCATTATACTGACGTTTCTCTTTGGTTAATAACTCAAGAATTGTATTATATTTGTTTTCAAAATCGTCCTTTTTGATGTTAAGAATACGCCCTTTGTACCCCTCAAGCTCGTTAGTCTTTTGAAGAAGCTCAACTCTATAACTCTCAACGGTTTCACTAGACTTAATTAGGGCAGCTTTGCATTCTTTAAAATATTGAGTGAGTGTTGCATTTTCCTTCTTTATTTGCTTTTGACTTTTTCTAGTTCCACTTGACATCTTTTTGTAAACTAGAAATTAAATTGGCAAGCGCAACATGCTCCTCATCGTCATACTCATTTGCATGTTAATCTTCCTAAACTCATTATTGTTCATGTCTAATGAATTCGGTGTGTTATTACTAGAAACCAATTCCTTCATACATGTATCGATAATGGGTGTAGTTGGATTTGCCAAACACATTATAATCATAATCAGTTTGTACCTTATCAAGTGGCTCGGTATCAAAGATAGGACCGTTGTCATCTTCAGTGACATTGAGGACCTCATGAATCTTTGCCATGTACGAATAATGTGCTTCGAGTTCTTGGTCGGAGAGTTTATCATCGGTGTTGTCAAGTATATCTCCTTCATTTGCTGATTACTTGATCCCAGATTCCATCTTCTTGCATACCAGCATCTTTTCCTTATGATAACCATAATCCTTAACCTTTTTCGGCTGTCTGCATTCCTTAGCCATATGCCAAAAACCTCTGCAGTTAAAACACTGAATCTCACTTTATTGTACAACTTGAGTACCAAATCTTTCCCTATTTCCAACAACAGTAGCAACCCTCTGATTATCATACTTAGCGGTTTGTCGATCATATCTTGAAGAACGCTCCACATGTATTGGATTACGACGATCATACTTTGGAGGACTCTCAGCACGCCTTTGTGTGTCATACCTTGGAGGATTCTGAACATAGTTGCTCCTCGTGTTTGATGATGTTCTAAGGTTGTTGTTGGTTGGTTTGTAGATTTTCTTGTAGGACTTCATGATGAAAGCTATTTGTTGTTTAAATTCCATATCCTTTTGAGCTTGTTCTTTATCACTTTCTTCTTCAGATGATTGCTCAGGTGGTGGTGATGGTGCTCTTGCAACCTCTTTGCCTCTTGATCTTATCGGAGCTTGTGACTTAGAGCTAATGGAAGATCGTGGTGATGAGGATTAAGTGGAGTAAGATTTTTAAGCATGAGGATAATGTTGAATAGTAGACACCAAAGCAAGTGGATTTGCAACCTTTGCTACCCGTTCAGCTCGAAGTTCGTTTGCCTCATTCTGAAATTGTTTCAAAATGTCAAAGAGCGTGTGATATGAAACCTCATCTAACTTTTGTAGTTGTTTCACCAAAGTGACGAACCGTGTCCATTCTGGTTGAAGTTGTTGTAGAAATTGGACATTGACTTGCATGGTGGAGACTTGCAAGTTGTTTCGTGTCATGTCATTCATCATTTTGTAGAATTGGGAGTAATATGAATCAATTGATTCCCCATCCTTTGAATTAAACTTGCCAAAGTTCCAAAACAGGTTTGTTTTCACATCTTGCTTGTTGAGTGATTCACCTTGTTGCAATCTTTCAATAGCCGTTCACATTTCTTTAGTAGTAGGACATGCATCAACCGTGGAGTAAATATCATCTCCAATGCCGCTTAGAATTAATTAATTGCTTCCTTATCTGCATCAAACCAAGCACGGTTCTCTGGTGTGAGGTCGGATGTCTTTTCATCACGTTCATGTGCGGGTACTTCGTCACGTGTGTCTGTGGCTGGTACAACTGGAACAATGACCTTGGAAAACACATATGGTCCATCAAAAATGCATTGACCACAAAGCATCACCGTTAGGTCTTGTATCAAGATATCATAGAAAACATGATTGCCATTGATCATATCGACCAGACACAAGCATTGGTGGTCTCTCTTTGTTGCCCGCCACCATGATGTTGTTGTTTGCCACATGATACTCTGTAATAGAATCCATCTCGATGATTTCTGAAATGATGAAGTGAATTCGGATCTTAAGTAGATGTTGTTGTGATTAGGTTGAAGAAACAATACGGAGTTTTACTAATCATGGAGAAACCGAGAAATAAATTCGTGGGATTTTACAAACCATTGATTAAACCGTAAATATTCCTAAATTCGTGTGTAGTTGACAAGTAAAGTGTTGAAATCCCCTAAATATGTGTTCTTGAGAAACCAAAGATTCCTAGACCAAATAACTCACGATTTGTTAAAAAATTTCAAATTCTAATTTTTTACGATTTCGGAATATTGAAAAATTTTACAATCTCGAAATATTTTTCTGAGTTGTGATTTCGCAATATGAAGATTTCAACTCGCAATCTTTACAAAGTCTGATCTCGCAATATTGACAAAGTCCGATCTCGCAATAATAAGAGGTAATTTCGCAATATCCAAAATTCTTGAATCTCGCAATAACTGAGAAATAAATCCCGCAATATTCTAAAATGCAATCTCGCAATATCTTGAAAAATGAATCTCGTAATATTTAGAAATCTTATAATCTCGCAATATTTTAAGTGCAAACTCGCAATATTTTAGAGTAGCTAATCTCACAATATTCTTAGACCCTAATCTCGCAATAAATTTTTTTGCCGAATCTCACAATAATTTTAACAAGCAATCTCGCAATAATAAAATTTTAGATTTCTCAATAAATTTAACCCGTAATCTCATAAAAATGTCAAATCTCGCAAAAAAATAGCAATTTCGCAATAATTAGGGTTTATAAACTCGCAAAAACATAGATTTTCGAGATTTTTCACCAAAATTGAGCCAAACGCCAAAATGTTTTATGTTTTTGACCAAAACAAAAAACTCAAATCACTACCACAATTATGTAGATTATTTTTAGAAAGATTTAGACGAAAAAAACACAATTTTTTTTAGATGCGGGTTGTTGATCCTAAAAACACACGAACACACTAAAAATCCACAAACCAATCACTAATGTACCCCGTGATGAATGATACCAATTTTTGTACCGATATAATAATCACTTCACCATGACAGATCTAAAAAATAGATGAAAAATAGATGTAGATCTATAGAGAGAAAGTAGAGAGAGAATGGTTGGAAATTTGGGTGATATTAGATTATAGATAGAGAAACAAATGAACCAACCATCTCCTAACATGCTAGGAGGTGAGTATTTATAGTCTTGTCTTGCATGTAGACTAATGGGCTATTGTAGATAGGCCGGGCTTTCCTTTTGGGTTTTAAGTCCTTAAACATGAACATTATAGCTTAAAGTCAAGCCCGTAATACCCGACTAACCTACTACCTATTACAACGTTCTAATAAACGATACATAATAAACCTATGACCGAACATTCTTGTTTGACTCAATATTTTGAGGCTAACAACCCTAGATATTTTCTTTCCTAGCTTCCATGAATCATGTGTAACTTACCTTAGTCATTAGTCTAACCTTCTAACACCTTGGTAAGCTACTACATAGGTCCTAGACCTTCATTGCACTATAAATAGGTCAAATACCCCATTGTTTCAAACTATCCCCAACTCTCTTATCCTAACACCCAATTCTGATTCTAAAGCTTCCATTGTTGTCTAATAAGGTTAATAAGACCATAAATAAGCTCAATAACGAATCCTTAAAGTCTTAGAGGTGTTGATATAGAAAATATGTTCATAAGACCCTAATTTCCCACTTTGAAGCTTTGTAAGTTATCACTTTATTCTATAAGCTCTTTTTATGCTCTAGATGTTAAATAAACAAGTTATTTTGATAAGAAATAAGTTACATTCTTGGGAATGATTAGAATTGGAGAGATTAGAAATAAGTTACATTCTTGGGTACGTTTGATAGAGAGAATTGGAGAGATTAAAAATAAAGTAGAGAGTTGTATTTTTGAAAAATAAAATCCAAGGAAATGATTTATTGAATTCCTTTATTTGGTAGCGTTAAATATTTGAAAAAATACTCATACAAATCTTTTTTAAAAAAAAACTATTAAATGGAAATAATAAATAATAATAATAATAATAAATATTATTATTATTATAATAAATAATAACACTAATAAAGATACATAAATATAAAAAATAAATAATAATAATAATAAAATTTAAAAATATAAATAAAATAATAATATTAAAATAATCATTATAAATATTAATAGATAATAATAATAAATAAATATATAATATATAATAAATAAATAATAATAATAAAATTTAAAAATAAAAATAAAAATAATAAAAAATAACAATACTAAAATAATAATATTATTATATTTAATAAGTAACAATAAAAATAAATAAATAATAATTAATAATAAAAAAATAAAAAATAAAAAAATAAAAAATATAATATAATAATAATAATAAAATATTGTAAATCCCATTATTAATATAGTATCTCAACTTCCCAATAATGTATTATAAATCCTATTACCTTAATAATAATAATAATAATAATAATAATAATAATAATAATAATAATAATAAAGGATTATTTTATTAATTCAACATCCTATATGAAGGATTATTTTATTAATTCTACATCTTATGTTTATGCTACATCATAATTTAATCTACGAAGGTGATTGACTTTTGGCGTTGTTCAACATTCTCATCTCATTATTTTAGTGGCCCATTTGTTTGTTTATAAAACATTAATTCAACATGCTAAAGTTGGATTGTGTGGGTTCTTCATCTATATGTAAATAGTTTGGATTCATTTAATCTGCTTTTTCCTTCCGAGACTTTAATTTCAGTTTGGTTGCTGTAATTGGTGCTTTGGGGTTGCTATAACTTTAGATTGCGGTGGTCACTGTTGTGATTTTATTTGGCATTTGATTGGGTTCGTTTGGTAGTTTGGTTTTTGGGGCTGCTGAGATTTGTGGTGCATATTGTCTGTGGTTCTAGTTTGGCCTTCCTGTGGCCATTTTTCTGGTTGGTAAAGCTTATTGTTCAACATACAGCGTTGGAGTTTCGCTTTTGCCTTCTATTGTTGTGGCCGAGGGTTTTGGCGTTTGGGTTTGTTTCTTTTGTTTTCCTTATCATGGCCAATCTTGTTACCTCTCGTATATGTTGCCCGCTGCAAGGATTCGAAGGTTGTAGTGGAGGAAATGGTAAAGGGCTTTCTAAGAAATATTTTATCGATCACTTGAGCACTCGCCATTTTAAATCTAATGCTTTGAAGGCTTCCCACAAGGCAAAAGTTGCAAGTGATTTCTCCTTATTTTCTGCCTTTGACCAAGCACTTCATCAAGCGGGCATATGGCTTTGTGGCGAGTGTTTTTGCACTCACACTTTTAGTAAGAATTGTAAACATGCCGACGGTGTTGTGATTCCCGCTCCTAGTTTTGATGATGTTGCGATATGTGGTATCCCATTGCCTTCGAGACCAGATTCTTCAAGTGTGTTTAGTAGCACTGCTGCCACTACTCCCATTTATGAAGCTGATGGTGATGAAACTGATCCCCACGTGCCTTTTCTTGGTGTTGGTTCAATTTTTTTGACACTAATCTTCTTAGCCGCATTTTCTCAAAGAATTTGCGAACGGTTAAATGCATTCCCCCAAGGTTGCGGCTTGGGTTTGCTAAAATTTTTTATAGTGCGCTTGACAATGTCCTTGCGAGCCCAAGGGATTTGGCGGTATGGGTGCAACTTCTTATCTTGCCAAGTTGTGTTTTATCTACTTTTGTGCCCACTAATAGAGCTCAACGGTGATCAGGTGAGAGAGAACGTTGTCAGTTTGAATGTATTTCTCGGGCTATTCTTAGATGGAGGGATCCCGCCGATAGGATTGGTTTGGTGTCAGATCGATTGGCAGAATTAACTCCATCCTTGAGTAGGGTGAAGAAATCAATTAAACATGATGAAGCTAACGTGGTTCAATGCAAGCGCAAAATAGGAGATGGGCACTTTACTGCTGCTATTAAGGTGCTCACGTCTTCTGGTGTTGCTCCGCCTACTCCTGACACCCTTCATGAGCTCGAAGCGAAACACCCCTATGCCCCACCTTTGACATTGTCTTCGTGTACACTTGAAGTGGACGCTCTTTCTGTCCATAAGGATTTGGTGTTGAACAGGATTCGAAGCTTTCCAAAAGGGACTTCGTGCGGTCGTGATGGGCTTAGAGCACAACATTTAATGGATATTTTGGGAGGGGCTGCTTCTGCCATTGCTGATGATCTGCTAAGCTCTATCACTGGGGTCGTGAACCTGTTCCTCAGTGGAAAGTGCCCTAGCCAACTTGGGGAGTATATTGCTAGTGCGCCTTTAACCCCTTTGGCTAAGCCGGGTGGTGGTATACGCCCAATTGCTGTTGGTACAGTGTGGCGAAGGCTTGTTTCTAAGGTTGCTTCTTCTTCCATCGGTAATTCTATGAATAATTATCTACAGGATTTCCAATTTGGTGTCGGTGTTCCTGGTGGTTGTGAGGTCGTTTTGCATTCTGTTAATAGGCTCATTGAGTCAAAGGGCAACGAGATTGGGTTTTCTATGCTTCTAGTGGATTTTAAGAATGCTTTTAATCTTGTCGATAGGAGCGTCTTACTTGAGGAAGCTAGGGTGCGGTGCCCATCCATTTCTCCCTGGGTGGAGTTTTGTTATGCTCGACCGGCTAGGCTTTATTATGATGACTCTATTCTTTGGTCTTGTCAAGGGGTTCAACAAGGGGATCCGTTAGGTCCTTTGTTGTTTGCCCTAGCTTTACATCCTTTGATCAAGTCTATTAATCAATCGTGTGAGCTTACCCTTCATGCTTGGTATCTTGACGACGGTACTATTGTTGGTGATACCCTTATGGTTGCCAAGGCACTTGACATCATCAGGAATGATGGTCCTGCCCGTGGTTTGTTCTTGAATGTTGATAAGACAGAAGTTTTTTGGCCTGTGGAGGATCCTAGAAGTAGGGCGGAGGGTGTTTTTCCGATAAATATCTCTAGTCCGCTTAATGGTGTTAAACTTTTGGGTGGTTCAGTTAGTATGGATGAAGGTTTTTGTCGTGATTTGGCTTTAAAAAGGGTATCTAAAACTATCTCCTTAATGGAAGCAATCCACAAACTTAACGATCCTCAATGTGAGCTCCTTCTTCTTCGCAATTGTGCCGGGGTTGCGAAACTATCATATGCTCTGAGAACATGTTCTCCTTTGTCTCTATTGGAGGCCCAAGTTCAATTTGATCATGCGTTACGCGCCTCCTTGGAAAGGGTCGTTAGATCATCAGGACCGGGGTTTGGTGATTGGCAGTGGCGACTTGCCACTCTTCCAATTAAGTTGGGTGGTCTTGGTATCCTTTCTGCTGGAGACATCATCCATTATGCTTTCCTCGCCTCACGTTTGCAAACTAGCGACATGCAAGACAAGATTTTGACGAAGACTGGTATTGACTCTCATGGTTCTTCTTTTCAACATGCTCTTGATGCTTTCACCACTGCATGCAATGTAGATGTGCTTTCTCTCACCACTCGCAATTCTGCCCCCCAAATGATGAAAACATTGGCGAAGTGTTATTTTGGTGTTATTGAGAAAGACCTTGTTCCTAAGTACTCCCTAACTCCAAGACATGTGGCTATTCTCAATTGCATTCGCAGCCCACACGCACAAGATTTCCTTTTCACCATCCCTATTGATGGCTTGGGGCAAAGGATGAACCATCGTCAATTTCGTTCTGTGTTATGCTATAGACTTGCAGTACCTATGTTTTCTGAAGGTAGCTTATGCCCGAGTTGCAATACGCATCGGATGGACAAATGGGGGGATCACGCGGTCCATTGTTCTAGTGAAGTGGGTGTGAAGTTTAGACATAATCTGGTACGTGATATTCTTGTTGATATATGTTCCAAGGTTGGGATCATGGTGCGTAAGGAGGCTCCGATGGGTTTCCTTTCGGATGATGGGAAGGATCTACGACCTGCAGACCTTTTGCTATTTAATTGGCTCCAAGGTAAAGACGCGTGTTTGGATGTGACTTGCATCTCTCCCTTTGCTGGTATGGGGGCGACTTCCTGGGCTCCTGGGGTAGCCTTGCACAATGCCGTGGAGAAGAAAAAGAAGAAGTATGAGTCCATATGTGAGGAAAACGGATACAAGTTCATACCATTTGCTTTTTCTACGTTCGGAGAATTTGATACAGAGGCTTTGAACACACTTTCTCGTATTAGGTCTATTTCCATTAGCCACTCAAACAATGCTAAGAGTGGTGCATTTATCTTTCATAGACTGAGCTTTTGTATTCAAAAGGGAGTGGGAGCACAACTGGTGTCTAGACTCCCATCCAACTTTATGTAAAGATTTATGATAATAATAAATGTTTATTATAAAAAATAATAATAATAATAATAATAATAATAATAAAATAATAATAATAATAATAATAATAATAAAAATAAAAAATAATAATAATAATAATAATAATTATTATTATTAATATATAAGTAGGAAATGGTTTTCACATCAAACATAGTGGAAATGATTTCCACACAAATTACAAAGGATATAATTTCCTAAGAATTCAACTCTCTACCCTTTCTATTTCTTTATCAACCAAACAATGTAAATGAAATCATTTCCATTTTTATACTTCCAATTCTCTCTACCAAACACACCCTTAAAGTCTTAGAGGTGTTGATATAGATAATATGTTCATAAGATCCTAATTTCCCACTTTGAAGCTTTGTAAGTTATCACTTTATTCTATAAGCTCTCTTTGTGCTCTAGATGTTAAATAAGCAAGTTATTTTGATAAGAAATAAGTTACAAAACTCTTTTCTAAGTTATTAGATCATTTTCCAAAAGTTTTGACTTGTTTGTAAATATATACAAGTTAAGGGGTAATTGTTATAACTTTTGAAACTTGTAAACATTCAGGGTTAAAAATATTATTTTCCTAAAGTTAAACTATAAGAACTGATTTTGTAAAGTTTCAAACCTAAGGTGAATACTAGAAGGATTAAAAGCGTAAAACTATATACTTTTTGGGCCAAAAATGTAAATATCCTAAACTTATAACATTTAGGGTTAAAAATGTAAATATCTTAAACTTATAAACTCTAAGGTGCCGTTTGGTTGGAGGATATTAGGGGATATTTAAAATATTTACATTTTAATTTCCTCCAAGTATTGTGTTTGATATAATGAACAAAGGAATTTAAAATTTCATGAATTTCCAAAATGAAGGATATTAGAATTAAGCCAAAAAGTGAAGAATTTTTAATTTACTTGAAAATTATTTTTTATAAACGTTTTTTCTAGTCGTTTTTATTCGGGTTTTTATGTTTATATAAAAAAATTAAAAAATTATAAAATTTATTTAAAATTTATTTTTGGGTTTTTACTCTTTTAAATATCAAAAATAATATTTTTATGAAATTTATATAAAAGGTGAAAAACTCAACTTTTACTCATTTAAGTAGAGAGTTTAAAATTTTTGAGAAAATAAAAAAATTTATTCGGTTTTTAGTCATATAAACAAGAAAAATAAAATTTACATAAAAGTTTTAGGAAATTGATATAAATTTTTAATTGAAATTTATATAAATTTTTATAAAATTTATAGAATTCTTTTTATAAAATTTATTGAAATTTTTAAAATATTTATATATTTTTTTTATAAAATTTATATAATTCTTATAAAAAATTATATAAATTTTTATTAAATTTACAGAATTCTTTTATAAAATTTATAGAATCATTTTTATTAAATTTAAGTTGTGTATAAAATTTATAGAAATTTTTTATAAAATTTATTAAAATTTTTTATAAAACTTATATAAATTTTTTATAAAAATTATATAAAAAGTGAAAATTCGATTTTTACTCTTTTAAATAAAAAATTTAGATAAAAAATATTTATTCGTTAATTGGTTCAACCCAAAATCAAAATTTCAAAATATTATGAATCTCTGCCAACCAACCAGGTGTAGGCATTTTAAATTCTTGAATATCTTTTAGTTCTTACGAATTTTTATTTACTAGAATTTAGAATTCTAGAATTTCAAAATCTTGAACCAAACGACACCTGGTTATTTTGTTATTTTCAAAACTTAAGGATTTAGAATATATTAAGGAATTTCTTTTAAAACTATAAGGGTAAATCTTGCCAACTCTAAAACTTAAGAGTATAATATACAAACTATATAAAGTATATATACTATATTTATCATCCACCAACTTTCGAAGAAACATCTTAAAGTATAAACGTAGCACATTACTAGGGAGCTTCATATGAGGAGTTTTTCATCTTGGTATTACGTATTGGCGAATTGTTGGATTTATGAATTAAAGTGTTCAAGCTCCTCAAGCGTTTACTGAAAGGGCTCTGAAATATGATGGCCCGAAAGTGATACATATCTCGGTAAATCTATAGACCTCAAATAACATATGTTAAACGTTTATTAGATTTTGAACAAAAGACTAAGACTTGATATATTAAACTCGTGTTGCCTTACCAAGCCGTATATTTTTTAATGAATCATTTATGACGTAACTCATACTCTCTGAACTTAAGGTGAGTTAATGACCCACCTTTGTAAACTATTTTCAAAACTCCGTGAGGAGATACATGCTATAAAATAAAATATCGTTTCTACCTGAAAGTCCCCATTATCATGAACCATTAATTATCTGAGGTAAAAATGAATACTACAAATAAATATATTCTTCATAGGACGTTTTTATGACCTCCTCAAAACCATCACGTTGCATTCAAAAGTGGAAAAGTTTAAGCGGCACATGGCCATAGTTTACCTTCTCGTTTTGAAGCATTAATGGAATGTGATCTGACCACCCAAGATATAAGGCCATAACCTTTAAATGTGGAAAAGCATCCATCACAGAGTTAGATACGAGAAACTGGCCTAATTTACTCATCTTCATGGCTGCTTTATTCATCCATGTATAACATCGTCCTCTCAATGGTACATCAATCAAACCCGTATCATTAATAAACGAGTTAATGTTTGAGCTTTAAGCCTTGATAAACTGTACCATACCGTTCACTTTCATCACGAACATTATTCATATCTCCAAAGATAATAAAGCTTCCTTCATGAGTTACAATGAAATCCAGTATCTTATACCACAAAGAAGATCTAGCATGTGACAATCCGTCAATTTATGGTTGATATTTTATTCTCAATATCTATTTGAAAATATTATTTTAATGTTATATTATGAACTCACTTATTTTTGGGAAGAAATTTGGAATTACGTCTTGAAGTAGCGTCGACTACGTCTAAACCGGAGGATTCAACGTTACGTGCTTACGTTTACATACACCGTCTTTGGTGACAGTCCGACATTTCAGAAAATAAATTTATCCGTGAATATTATTTTGGAGTTTTAAATTTGTGTTGGTTCATAAACTCACAAATTTACGAGAAGAGATTAGGACTTACGATTTTATTTTAACGTCCTTTACAACTAAACCGGAAACCTTAGGATTACGTATTTACGTTTTCGAACTCCGTTTTTGATGAGACAATTTTTATTGGATTCGTTTTGTGCCGTTGATTCATAATTTATAAAAACGTTTTTCGTAAAACGACCCGAGGGCAAGCAAATCGAGGAAACTAGAATCGAGGAGTACCCGTAAATAAATGGGGATGAGACAAGTGGGACACTTGCCCCACCCCCACTATAACCGGCCTTAATTAAGCTACACACCACATTTGGTGTCAAGTGTAAGCTAAGTAGCTTACACATGTCCTTAGCTTAGCATGTAAGCTTACAACCTCTCAAAACCACTAACTAAAACCATTCTTCTCATTTCCCACATGCAAAACAACCAAAATTTCTCTCATCTCTCTCTAATATGCCGTCCATACTCACCCATCAAACACCTTCCTTGATCAAAATTTACCATGAAATCTCATGATATTCATACATATGTTGAAGCCCTTTTGAAACCCTATTGATTGGTGCAAGTTTTAACATCCAAGGAGGAGTTTCCATGGAGTATTAGGACTGATTTTCCACAAGGTGTTCATGAAGAATGGTGGTCTTGAAGATGGTCTTGGTTATTCATAAGTTTCTCCATCAAAATCCATGTTTTGATCACAACCTACATCATCATGGTGGTATAAAGATTGTTCTCCCCATCTTCTTGTTATTTTGATTATATAATCATGTATTTTATTTCCTATTGTATATGTATATGATGATTATATGATGATAAAAGTATTGTGTGGGGATTTGGTGTTGATAAACATGCTTAAAAAGGTGAAAAACTATAAGAAACAAGGCTAAAATCTTGTTTAAAAATGATGGCTGTATAAAACAGTAAAGAAACATGTCATGAACTGATAAAATGATGAAGTAGAATTAATATACAGTAAGCTATGGATCTTGTACACATGTGAGAGTTGGCCATGCAATGGAATCATTGTAATGAGTGAGATATGATCAAAACAAGTTTAAAGTACAAATCTGAGTTCACTGTTTTGGACGATTTTTAGAAAATACTTAGAGGATGATTCAACAGTAGCTATAGAAGGGTTAAATGGATCACATATCATGTAGTTTATGTGATAAAAATTTGAGCTTCTATCTCCATATAGAACTCTAGATATGGCAGTTTTGGTGAATATGAAAATAAAAATCAGATTTTGAGAATTAATGTTTATTATTATTATATAAGCACTCAAAATTATATTGTATAAAATGTAAACTAAAAACCCACTAACTTATGGATTTTATTTATATAAATATATAAAAGGTTAAATAAGTTTATAAATTATAAAAATGGTAGTGGAATAATACTTATAAGTAATAAAACTATAAACTTGATTTTTACGACTTTTTCGGCTATTACCGTAAAACTAACGTTTTTCGCCAATTAAAACTTAGACGATCAAACCCGTCTAATGTAAAGTTTTTAAAAGTCATATACTGATATATAAGTAACTAATACAAGTAAAAACCGATAAAACCCGAACTATAGGACATACGGACATTAACGAGCTAACTAAGCATATTGGACTAATAATACAACAAAATGGACTAAAACACTTATAAACTTATTTATTGGGCTTAACCCATTTAGGCCCAACTTGTAAAGTATAGATACTGATAATATAAGTATAACATGGATTAATACAAGTTAAAGAACTTATAATAAGTTTATTGGACTTAAAACACGTAAATAGGTAAAACTAGTAAACTATTATAAAAATTATCGACACATAACACTGAAATGAGTAAATGAGAATATATAAACCCACTTGATCATCATATATATAGAATCATCATATGTATACATAATTGTTATCTTTATAAATTCATTGGACATGAGTCTAAGACGAGTATTATTTGTCTAGGTTTCCGTGATTGAAGCGCGTACCGTACGTCCGAATTGCCGATAACCCGCCTTCCCATATCAACGTGAGTTCATAGCCTCACACTCTTTTAAATGTTTTTATGAAATGTTTTATAAACCCGCAAGGGAGATAACTGTGGAAACCTTGGTTTCCGGATCTTTTAAGCTACTAGGAATGATCATTGTTCATATGATTAACATAATCAAAGCGGAATTAGAACAACAACCATTAACAAGGTGTTTAGGCACGAAACATGAATTAAAAACAATTGGATTGCCCATTATATTAATAACGAACAACCTAGGTGTGTGTACATTGAATCCCACACCTAGTCGACACACACTTTAGGTTTACATTGTGAATGAATTGAATGAATAAAAACCTAAGACTCTTGTTCCTTTTATAGTGGAAGGAACAGAATCTACAAGAGATAAAATCAAATAAACATCTAAATCTTCTATTTAGATAAACTATATATTGTGTATATCATAAATAATATACTCAATATATTCCCTAAATAGATTTCTCCATCAAATCTTCAACATCCATCAGCGTTTGACTTTGTTGACTGCGTTTGACTTCTGTCAACGCTTAAGTTACTCTTGTCAACGTCTGATTTACTCTTGACAACGCTTGAACAAATGTCTTCATGTTTTCTTTGATTTTGAGTTTCTGCCACATCAACTTTTTGACCCAACAATCTTCCCCTAGTTGATGGTGGCAAAACTCTATGTGTATCTCTTGTAAGTTGTACATGATTTTCAAATTGCTTCCCCTCAAGTGTAGCATGTATTTCTTCCCCTTTTTGTCACATCAACAAGGAAGTAAACAATGTATGCAATCTTTGAAGATTCTCCAAATGTAGCTCTATGTAATGATCTTGAAGAAAAATAAATAAAGTATTCTTGATGTAGAAGTAGAATAACCCAACCTTGTTTCCATGTCTTGTATTATCCACGTGATGAAAAAATTATACCAATGACTAAATATAAGTAGACCTCGATCCCTTGTCAATATTCTCATACTTTGTGAGACACTGAGCACGATAATGTAACTCCTTCAAGTGTTATGACAAGTCTTCATCACCAACCATGTAAAGCACGAACAAGTTACCTTTAAAGTCAATGACTGGGAGTGCACGACTTTAAGATATGATAGAACACAAACTCGCGAAAATCTTCTTCAATCATCAAACTTACCATAAGAATTCTTCCCCTTAAGCCAACACCTCTTCATGACAAGTCAATATCTTCATATGTAAAAGCTGTCAACGAATAACTCTTTCACAAGGCTATTCCGATTACATAATCCAATAAAATTCTTCATGAATGGTTGCTAACTTACTTAAAAATCTTTAATCCCTTTCAAAATATCCGAGCCATTAATATCATCATGATATTCTATATTAAAACGGAGATTCCATGTACCTTCGTGTGTAAATACCACCTTTTTGTGTGCTCAAAACGTACCAATTTTCTCAAACAGCAGCAATCAGTGTGTTACCCGAGATCCTCCTCTGTCCAATATCCTTCCATGTGTATTATCCGATATCGGACAACACGTATCAGCATTTGAACAGCCATATCTCGGACAACACTGTCAACGCTGTCAGCGTTGACTTATTCCATCAGCGTCAAATTCCTTCCTGTCAGCGTCTATATTAAACCTTGTCAGTGTCATATTCTTGTCAATGTTATAACCAACAGTGACCAAGGTATCTTCTTTGTCTTAATATGAATTATGTTGTAAGAAATAATAAGAGATGAACGTGTTTTATATCACACGTCTTTTACCCTAAGATTTAGGGATTCACCATGCATCACATCCCTTATTAATTCCCACAATCCTCGTTCCTCCATCTCATATAAAAGGAAACAAGATATTTGAATCCATATCTCTCCAATATTCACGCACAAACATTCATTGGATAATCCCACGTCTGACTTCTAGAATATCTCCAAAATTTTCGTAGGATTATGACTGTTTCCTTTGAAATATATCAATGTAGATCTGCTGATTTATATTACCACGTCTTTGTAACAGCAAGCGAAATCTTGATATAATGCTTCATCCAATCAAATCTTTTGAACCGTGTGAACACAAAGTTAAATGTAACTTCACTTACTTGTAATACTTGATCGTGTGAATGCAATTGTTTTCCACCAATCATAAACCCTTCATCATGTGAACACAATAAGAATGATTGTGTGAATCGCAAGTCCATATTAACCATGTGAACACACAAGAATTGATCGTATGAATGGGATAGTTTTCCACCAATAAGAAAACTTACACCGTGTGAACATAAAATGCCTTTAACCAATTACATTTGATGCACCGTGTGAACACACCAATTCTTCACCAATAGGAAAGCTTTCTTCGTGTGAATACATAACGAATATATATTTTTCCTCCTTTGGCCGTGTGAACGCAGACATGAATAACCAATCAAAATCATCCTTGGAGCCATACGTGATGTCCTTTTCTTTTCATACGTCTTTGAATAATACGTCTGACTTGATTAAATAAACATAGGATACTAAAAATCAGGAAAGAATAATTCCTATAATTTTGCATCCCAAGTCTGACTATTCTTCTGATATGTTAGGATCAATTTCATTCGTGACCCCATCTGGACGTGAATACACAAAACGTATACCAACAAACGTCTCTATCTTGACAGCAAATCACATCCTTTTCTTTTCTTCCTTATGCAGATAATAACGTTATACAGACAACAACGTTACTGTTTCCTTATGTAGACAACAACGTTATATATGCAGACAACAACGTTACTGTTTCCCTCCTTGGATAATGGCTGCATAATTCTAGGGTTTCAAACCCTAAATCCAAATCATGATCTAAGATTTCATAGCATCGATCAATCAATTTAGGGTTTTGTAGAAAACTGAAAACCCTTTTCTTTGAAGCAGATCAAAACTAACACGTGTTTATACTTTGAGCAGATTAGGGTTTCTTAATGAAACCCTAATAATTCTTTGAATCGAATAAAACACATATCAACCTTTAACCTGCTGCTATATCCCTCAAATCTTCAATTTTTCTGCTTTAAATTGATTTAGAGTTTAAAGAAACCCTAATCATGATTTTATGTAAAAGCTTGAAAAACTGAAAATCACCTCTGCTGCCTACTTCGACGCTTAATAACTTTTGCCTGGGGATAAAACTCGACAATCCCTCCGGTGGATGTTTATGTATGTGTATGAAGAAAACACATATAAAATTTCGTGACGATCCAACGGTTCAATCAAAAGTTATGACCTTCTGAATACTGCTGCGCACACAAAAACGTCCAGAAAAACCCTAGACGGATTTTTCTTCTTTTCACCATACACGAACACCTTGTTGGTCCTAGCATCACGAGCCACGAGGCTCTGATACCAATTGTGGAAACCTTGGTTTCCGGATCTTTTAAGCTACTAGGAATGATCATTGTTCATATGATTAACATAATCAAAGCGGAATTAGAACAACAACCATTAACAAGGTGTTTAGGCACGAAACATGAATTAAAAACAATTGGATTGCCCATTATATTAATAACGAACAACCTAGGTGTGTGTACATTGAATCCCACACCTAGTCGACACACACTTTAGGTTTACATTGTGAATGAATTGAATGAATAAAAACCTAAGACTCTTGTTCCTTTTATAGTGGAAGGAACAGAATCTACAAGAGATAAAATCAAATAAACATCTAAATCTTCTATTTAGATAAACTATATATTGTGTATATCATAAATAATATACTCAATATATTCCCTAAATAGATTTCTCCATCAAATCTTCAACATCCATCAGCGTTTGACTTTGTTGACTGCGTTTGACTTCTGTCAACGCTTAAGTTACTCTTGTCAACGTCTGATTTACTCTTGACAACGCTTGAACAAATGTCTTCATGTTTTCTTTGATTTTGAGTTTCTGCCACATCAACTTTTTGACCCAACAATAACATGTTGGTTTTTATAGAATAGGACACCATTTGTCCCGATTGTTTGTTTATTGATTTGGACCCGAATGATTGTATGACCCGATTGTATGACTTGATAAATGATTAAAGGACCCGATAGATGAAATCAAATGGATTATTAAAGTTAGGTTATGTCACTAAAAGTCCCATTAGCATGAATTGTGAACTACCGGGATTGGTAGACGCTTATGCATATAATAGTACTATTTGGAGACGATCACCCCAGTTCGCGCCTTGACGGTTGATCCCCGTCGTGCCACATTGATTGGTAAGTGAATTTATGTATGAGAAGATTTCCATAGCGTGACCTTTGTGACGACACGCTACTTTAGATGGGCAAATTGAGTATCGGGTTAGCTACCCGTTGTTGGTTTAGTAAGGTAACAATGTCATGCGGCTTATAATAATCCAAAACTAACGAAATACTATTAGACGCTCCAAATTACGATGTATTGCCTGACTAGCAATACAGGGTCATACTATTGATATTATGTTCGTGTTTTGTTTTTTCATAACCATATTCATATAACGGTTTTTATTTAACTTTATACAACGTCATAAGACGTATTGTATGATGTTTTTACGACATTGGCTCGTATAATGATTTTTAAGGCAAATGCCTATATTATGATTTTCGATAAGGATTTGTATAAAAATGATTTTGGCTATTTTATGGCCTATTACAAAGATTTGTACAAAATGATTTTTGGTAATAATTTTATACCAAAGTTATATTGATGGAATTTATTAAACTCTATGAATTCACTCAGCGTTATCGCTGACCCTTTTCTTTTAACATGTTTTATCTCAGGTACTTGAAGGTAATTCTCGGGAAGACAACAAGAATTCATGGCCCGCACTTAAACAATAATTTCCATTCAAATACTTTGTAAAACTTTGTATGAAATAATATGACTTGGGACCTATGTAACTTTGATATTTATGAATGGAAATGCTTTAATATTAAAACGACGCAACTTTTAAGCGTTGTCTATGATGTGAGTAATGTGCTATCCCGTAACACCAACTAGTCTTCCGCTGTATTGAGTTGTATAAATTTGGGGGTGTTACAATTTGGTACCAGAGCTCTCGTTATAGAGAACGAAAGATTTTTAAAACCAAGGTTTTGAATAAAACATTTCAAAATCTTTTAACTATAAACATTTTTCTAAAAATGTCTAAAAATCCTTTGACTATAACGGTGCCGAAGATTCTCGAGTTACCGACAAGGCCAGACTGAGAAGTGTTATTTCAATATATATATATAACTTGAATTATATATATATATATATATGATGTAATTTGATTACATGATTGTTTGATGATTATTTTGATATTTATAAGAGGTATTTATACGACGTCGATTGTCACAAGAAACCCTAAATCCCCTAGTAAATTAATCGAAGCTATTCTCGTAGGAATTCTAGCTATCCTAGATCTAAACCAAGTTGTGGATATTTATGATCCCAACAAATGGTTGATATTCGTAGAAATGTAGACATTAGTTGATTGTGATATTGAAAAAGAATTGGCGAGATTAAATCTGATATCGATGTCATGACGATCTTTCCTTATAGAGTGGAGTTTGACAAAACATTACCACCTAGAAAGATGTCATCTGATTCGTTGTCATCCAATTCTTAAATTGAAATCGAAAGGGTGAATGTCGCACTTGAGGCTGTCATTGGAACCATTACCCAAAAGCCTCATGCCACTAATACCTTTCCGAGAAGTCTAATTGACTGATCGAGTCATTTCATACTAGTGACTCATTTGATAATTGTTGTTGTAAAGAGCTATAGGATTGGAATTAAGTATTGATCATATCGAGCTTTTATTGTCCTTTTAGGGATTAATAATAAGATTGAAAGTATTGGAAAATGAGGTAGGATATCGAATTGAGTATAAGTTGATTGAAACTTGAATAAAGTAAAAATTTAACCCGTATGGAATATGAGACTGTTAAGAGGAAATTGTTAAGTTCTTTGATTGAACTATAAGATTTTAATTGATTGTAGGTTTGTATTAATGGTTGTTCCTAGGCCATTGTCCACTAACGAGGATGCCCAGTGTCCAGGAAATAAATTGAAGAAATCTTCTTCTGAATAGGGACCGATGGATCTTCTGGGACATATGGAACACCTAATGACTCTTGTAGATTAGTATTCATTGTGGTATATTTTAAAAATCCCTAACTTAACTGAGATATCAGTTGGTAGGATGAGTTCTGAGAATTGTATGACATAGTGACATGTAATGTGTTACGGTACAATTTTGACTTGTTTGTGATTAATGAAAAAGACTACCTTTGATTGCTAAATCCTACATGTATCGATGTTATCTATCTTTTATTGCTTCATTCTAATGTTCGCATTGGTGATGCAACCATTGAACAAGTACTCATCTCGATTTGAGTCACGTTGTGGATTATTCTTTTGAGTGCTATCGAGATCATGAACCTCATGATTAAGTGGCTAAAGCTCATTTCCTATCATATTGTAGTTAGTTCTTGGTGAACAAGCTTTCATCACTCTTTTGCAGATCACTCATTGTTTTTATAAGATAAAACAATATCCCTTGAGAAAAATTGAATCCTCATTACTAAAAGGATTATTCAAAATGAGATTTATAATTAATCGTTATCGAATGAAGTTGTTTATGAAAAGCTTTGGAAACTTAATTATTTCCATAAACAAAGAAAATCTTTGTAAATATATTTTTTATTCTTATTTAAGAATTAAGCATGAAAATGTTTTTATTATAAACATGATGATAACATTTTGACGAACTGAGTATTGCATCGTTGATCTTGAAATTGTATATAGTTGCGCGCCTACATACAATTTGGAATAGACTATGCAAGGCTGATTAGTAGTCACCATAAAACTGATTAATAAACACTAAATTTTCTTTGAAGATTGTGAAAGATTAAAATTTATGAGATCTGCAAGAAGTGAAAAGTAAGGAGATAGTGTTAGGGACACCTACATATGTTCCTGTAGCATCATCTATTCTTCTGAGTCGAATCTACTCATCTGTGGAAATTGTCTTATTTAACAATTGACAATTCTTTCTTGTCCAATTCTCCCGTAGTTAGATTCTTAGGAAAAGTATCAGATTACCGAGTGTTGATACCCGACTGGATGTATTGACGTTCTTATCATTTCTTTTGATTTGATTTCATTTGAATGACCTGGGTAACGATCCGAGGAGCTTTCAAATGCGTACTCAAATTATGAAAACATGGGATATATTCATATTCGTTAAATGTTTTCGTTTGTATCTGATTTGAAATTCTCTTGCATAGATTATGCGTTGACCTTACTCTTTTAATAGTAGTTGTGTATCCAGATATCCTTGAATTTGTGAAGGATTAAGAGTTATTAATTAGTCTTTTGAGAAGATCACATCTTACCGATGGCAATAAAACGGAAAGGTTGATAGTGCCAGTAGAATGGATTGATTGATTATGACATGACGACATTGTCTTAATTGATGGGAACTCGAGTAGAATTCCTTTAAATGATAAGATGTTGATTATCAAAAGTGATCTAAATAATTCTTGATGAATGACCATATCCTGCATTTAGACTTAAAATTATACCATGAATGGTTGTGAATTAGTCATAGATATTATAATCTAGAAAGAACTTAAAATAAATGTATTAAAAGATGTTAATGATATCTGAAACTTTAGTAAGTATTTGTTGATAAATTACCTAGACTTTCGCCATTAAGGCAAGTTGAAATTGGTATTGATTATATTCCTGGTGCTTCACCTGTGGCTTGTTCATTGTACGTCAGCACCATCTAAATTAAAGGAATTACCGTACAACTGAGAGAGTTGTCGGAGAAAGATTTTATTCTACCAAGCTCGTCATCATGAAGAACTATGGTGTTATCATTCCTTATATTTATAGATTACTGTGAACTGAGTAAATTGACAATCGAAAACGATATCCATAACTCGAGATGGAAGATTTGTTCGATCATTTACAAGGTTTTTGATCCTCAGCATGGTTATCATCAACTTTGCGTCCGCGAAAAATATTATCTATTCCAATCACTACATCCGGTACTTGTAATGAACGTTATGAGTTTCACGTGATGCCGTGTGGATTGACTAATGCACATGTAGTATTCATAAATTTGGTGAATCACGTGTGTAGGCTATAATTTGATAAATTCATGCTCGTGATCATTAAGGACCATTTGTTTGTTTATAAGAATAAGAATGAAGTTAATAATTAATTATAGATTGCCCTGAATTGGCCGAACAATTAAAAAATAAAAATAAAAATTGTACCTTGAATATTTAACATAAGACTTAAGACTTAATACTTTACATAAATTAACCGTGTGATTAATAGATAATGGAATATAAATTGACTCTTCAAAAATTTAGAAGTCATTTAAAACTTTGAGTTATACTAAAAAGAAAGTGCAAATATATTTTGACAAATGTTTTAACAAAGGCTTTTAAGGGATTATTACCTTATACACAAACCATTTAACTAAACTTGTGTTTAGGGGTAAATGTTTGTGTATACTTTTAGATAACCTAAGAGGGATTGAGGAAACCATTTAAACCCTGACTTGGAATTTGAAACGATAATTTACGCTTTTCAACTAAGAAAATTTTGACCAAAATATAAACACAGATTTTTCGAATATTTACGAATCTTATTAATTATTTTCGATAAATCAACAAAAATCTTGTTAATTTAATTCAAAATTTATTTTGAACATTTTATATAATTGGTCGAACTAAGAAATTTAAAATTTTTACGTTTACGTTTCATAAAAATTAAATAATTATTGTTAATTTACTTGTAATATTTATCGACGCTATAAACGTCGGATTGAGCAAAACTGATAAAAACAATAGTTGAGATAGAAATAAAACTTAGAAAATATGAAGAAAGGTGAACGTAATTACTGACACGTTATGTAGAAAATATAAGGAACCAATTAGGACATGTTCCTTAATAATGACTGTGCAAAATAAATTGCCGAACAATTTAAAAATAAACGATGTTTGTAAAAAGGATAATATAGATAATAAAAAGGGGTTCGCGGCTAATGTGAACCATTAGAATTAAGAAGCCGATAGCGTTAAATGTTTTAAAGGCCACTTGTGGTTGCCTAAGTATTTTGAGATTTAGTTATATTGAAATTTTGTAAGTATAAGTATTCTATTTCTTTCATTTCTAACTAAATGTATCTTTGTCTGAAGAAGTTGTACTAATGGCAAATTATGAAGGCAAACATCGCCTCATACATTAGTAAACGTCTAGCTATTGCAAAGGTCATCATCTGAATTTGATTCGATTTGGGTCATCGTCGACAGACTGACCAAATCTGCTAATATCATTCCCGTTAATGATAAATGCAAAAGAGTTATGTAAACATAGTGTGCCTGTATCGAACATCTTTATCAAGATCCTCGCTTCGCATCGAATTTCTAGAGATTTGCTCAGAAATCATTAAGAACGAACCTTGATGAGAGTACTATGTACCACCCCAATCGAAGGGACGAGGTAAAGTAACGATACAAAGTAATATAAGTGCTGTTTTATGTTTGAATGAATGACCTTTGGCAATAAACCGTATAATCGCTTTCCTTTGGAAGGATTACCATTGATAATCATCGTATTAGGATTGAGATCGAATCTTGTTAGGGTCTAGATATTAGAGCATCTGTAAGCAGGAGTTGAGATAAAGACACCTGACATACACCCATTGTGAGTTGGACATGTCTTTTAGGTTTAAGGTTTCCCATGATGGCGAACCTAACCTTACAAAATACCCGACCCGCGAGATCTGAAATGATTGTTGAAATTAGGATCTAATTATTGACTCTCGGTGGTGGGCAAGAACTTATGTGAATATGAAATGTAGATCTTGAAGTGCCATATGGGTAGCGAAGTTATGCCAAAAATTTTAACCTTGGAAAAATGAATTAATGATCTGACAAATCATGAGATATAAGTCCCCGTTGTATGGGACCATTGAGATGATGTAAAAGACTGGTTTGAAAGGCATATAAGCTGGATCTACCCTAGGCCTTCAAGAGCTGCGTGAAATATGTTTCGTAAATCGAACTTGATAAATGTCTATCAAGTGAGAATCTGATCACTTCTTAATAAACCTTAGATCGGCGAAAAGTTGCATTCATCAGAAACCCGTGAACATCATGGATAGAGAAAGTAAGTCAACAATACGCCTGATCTTATTCCCGTAGTTATGTTTAATGAAACTCGCTGGTTCTAATGGATTACACTTGTGAGAAAAGACCGAATGTGGAGGAAATACCCACATGGCTTTTACTCTATAAGAAGCGAGTAGTAAGATGATCTTTGAGGACAAAGATCCTGTTTAGGGGTAAATGCTGTGACAATCCGTCAATTTATGGTTGATATTTTATTCTCAATATCTATTTAAAAATATTATTTTAATGTTATATTATGAACTCACTTATTTTTGGGAAGAAATTTGGAATTACGTCTTGAAGTAGCGTCGACTACGTCTAAACCGGAGGATTCAACATTACGTGCTTACGTTTACATACACCGTCTTTGGTGACAGCCCGACATTTCAGAAAATAAATTTATCCGTGAATATTATTTTGGAGTTTTAAATTTGTGTTGGTTCATAAACTCACAAATTTACGAGAAGAGATTAGGACTTACGATTTTATTTTAACGTCCTTTACAACTAAACCGGAAACCTTAGGATTACGTATTTACGTTTTCGAACTCCGTTTTTTATGAGACAATTTTTATTGGATTCGTTTTGTGCCGTTGATTCATAATTTATAAAAACATTTTTCGTAAAATGACCCGAGGGCACGCAAATCAAGGAAACTAGAATCGAGGAGTACCCGTAAATAAATGGGGATGAGACAAGTGGGACACTTGCCCCACCCCCACTATAACCGGCCTTAACTTAGCTACACACCACATTTGGTGTCAAGTGTAAGCTAAGTAGCTTACACATGTCCTTAGCTTAGCATGTAAGCTTACAACCTCTCAAAACCACTAACTAAAACCATTCTTCTCATTTCCCACATGCAAAACAACCAAAATTTCTCTCATCTCTCTCTAATATGCCGTCCAGACTCACCCATCAAACACCCTCCTTGATCAAAATTTACCATGAAATCTCATGATATTCATACATATGTTGAAGCCCTTTTGAAACCCTATTGATTGGTGCAAGTTTTAACATCCAAGGAGGAGTTTCTATGGAGTATTAGGGCTGATTTTCCACAAGGTGTTCATGAAGAATGGTGGTCTTGAAGATGGTCTTGGTTATTCACAAGTTTCTCCATCAAAATCCATGTTTTGATCACAACCTACATCATCATGGTGGTATAAAGATTGTTCTCCCCATCTTCTTGTTATTTTGATTATGTAATCATGTATTTTATTTCCTATTGTTTATGTATATGATGATTATATGATGATAAAAGTATTGTGTGGAGATTTGGTGTTGATAAACATGCTTAAAAAGGTGAAAAACTATAAGAAACAAGGCTAAAATCTTGTTTAAAAATAATGGCTGTATAAAACAGTAAAGAAACATGTCATGAACTGATAAAATGATGAAGTAGAATTAATATAAAGTAATCTATGGTTCTTGTACACATGTGAGAGTTGGCCATGCAATGGAATCATTGTAATGAGTGAGATATGATCAAAACATGTTTAAAGTACAAATCTGAGTTCAATGTTTTGGACGATTTTAGAAAATACTTAGAGGATGATTCAACAGTAGCTATAGGAGAGTTAAATGGAGCACATATCATGTAAAATTTGAGCTTCTATCTCCATATAGAACTCTAGATATGGCAGTTTTGGTGAATATGAAAATAAAAATCAGATTTTGAGAATTAATGTTTATTATTATTATATAAGCACTCAAAATTATATTGTATAAAATATAAAATAAAAACCCACTAACTTATGGATTTTATTTATATAAATATATAAGAGGTTAAATAAGTTTATAAGTTATAAAAATAGTAGTGGAATAATACTTATAAGTAATAAAACTATAAACTTGATTTTTACGACTTTTTCGGCTATTACCGTAAAACTAACGTTTTTCGCCAATTAAAACTTAGACGATCAAACCCGTCTAATGTAAAGTTTTTAAAAGTCATATACTGATATATAAGTAACTAATACAAGTAAAAACCGATAAAACCCGAACTATAGGACATACGGACATTAACGAGCTAACTAAGCATATTGGACTAATAATACAACAAAATGGACTAAAACACTTATAAACTTATTTATTGGGCTTAACCCATTTAGGCCCAAATTTTAAAGTATAGATACTGATAATATAAGTATAACATGGATTAATACAAGTTAAAGAACTTATAATAAGTTTATTGGACTTAAAACACGTAAATAGGTAAAACTAGTAAACTAGTATAAAAATTATCGACACATAACACTGAAATGAGTAAATGAGAATATGTAAACCCACTTGATCATCATATATATAGAATCATCATATGTATACATAATTGTTATTTTTATAAAGTCATTGGACATGAGTCTAAGACGAGTATTATTTGTCTAGGTTTCCGTGATTGAAGCGCGTACCGTACGTCCGAATTGCCGATAACCCGCCTTCCCATATCAACGTGAGTTCATAGCCTCGCACACTTTTAAATGTTTTTATGAAATGTTTTATAAACCCGCGAGGGAGATAACATGTTGGTTTTTATAAAATAGGACACCATTTGTCCCGATTGTTTGTTTATTGATTTGGACCCGAATGATTGTATGACCCGATTGTATGACCTGATAAATGATTAAAGGACCCGATAGATGAAATAAAATGGATTATTAAAGTTAGGTTATGTCACTAAAAGTCCCATTAGCATGAATTTTGAACTACCGGGATTGGTAGACGCTTATGCATATAATAGTACTATTTGGGGACAATCACCCCAGTTCGCGCCTTGACGGTTGATCCCCGTCGTGCCACATTGATAGGTAAGCGAATTTATGTATGAGAAGATTTCCATAGCGTGACCTTTGTGACGACACGCTACTTTAGATGGGCAAATTGAGTATCGGGTTAGCTACCCGTTGTTGGTTTAGTAAGGTAACAATGTCATGCGGCTTATAATAATCCAAAACTAACGAAATACTATTAGACGCTCCAAATTACGATGTATTGCCTGACTAGCAATACAGGGTCATACTATTGATATTATGTTCGTGTTTTGTTTTTTCATAACCATATTCATATAACGGTTTTTATTTAACTTTATACAACGTCATAGGACGTATTGTATGATGTTTTTACGACATTGGCTCGTATAATGATTTTTAAGGCAAATGCCTATATTATGATTTTCGATAAGGATTTGTATAAAAATGATTTTGGCTATTTTATGGCCTATTACAAAGATTTGTACAAAATGATTTTTGGTAATAATTTTATACCAAAGTTATATTGATGGAATTTATTAAACTCTATGAATTCACTCAGCGTTATCGCTGACCCTTTTCTTTTAACATGTTTTATCTCAGGTACTTGAAGGTAATTCTCGGGAAGACAACAGGAATTCATGGCCCGCACTTAAACAATAATTTCCATTCAAATACTTTGTAAAACTTTGTATGAAATAATATGACTTGGGACCTATGTAACTTTGATATTTATGAATGGAAATGCTTTAATATTAAAACGACACAACTTTTAAGCGTTGTCTATGATGTGAGTAATGTGCTATCCCGTAACACCAACTAGTCTTCCGCTGTATTGAGTTGTATAAATTTGGGGGTGTTACATAGCACCTATCTTGTATGGACCATACATGTTTATCATATACAACACCTTATTTGAATTTAACCATTTGCCTTGAGGGATTGTATAATAATCATCACACCAAATTTGATCTTCAACAAATGAATTTGGATCCCAAACATAAATCAATCCACAAGATCTACCCGAGACATACTATATGCATAGTCAAACGCATAATTACCCCACATAGACTTAATACGATACAATTCGAGACGCGTCATTTTTGAATCTTGAACACCAGAAAGTAAATACTGTTTTTAAGTATAACTCTTTTATCCATACACATTTTTGTGTGCCTCATACATGTATGGAAAGAACATTCATCGATCCACCAATGATACTCGTATTTCATCAATCAATCTATGTAATGATTTATGGAAACCTTCCACATCACAACCCAATTTTTCTCCTACCTCAATTAATTTAGACATCTTATGAATAATTGATATTCCCCTGGCGTCTTTTTTTGTCCTTTCGTAATTAAGTGGAACATTTTCTTGTTTTTGATTGAAGAGAGTTAGATAATGAACACGTACGTGCGTTTTTTAGATGTTCAACACAAGGGGGACAACTCAAGTATGATCCATTTACCTATTTATTCGCATTTGTTTTCTGTATGGTTTCTTCTCCCTGTAATTTTTTCAAGTCTTCTACCTCTTTGAATTCTGTTTTATGATTACTTTAGTCTCCCCTTACATTATTTTCTACGTTACTATGAGTATTATCTCTTGTGTTATCCGACTAAATCTTCTCTTCCTCATTTTTATGATATTGTTCTTCTCGAAAAGATCTTAATTATCATGTTTCGATGCCCCACCATCATCATTAGGGACATCTACATTCTATTTAAAACATATTGTGATGAACTAGAAGTCTGACCATCATCAATATTTATGCTCCATGATCCCAATATGTGAATATGGTCTTAAGTCATTAAGGCTTTCGATCAAGTGGTTAACACCTTCTCCTCTAGAGACAAATTTCAATGTATCAATCCTTACTGCTTGCAAGATCGGAGGTCCTTTTTACCTTAGGTAATGCTAGAAACTTCCTCTCTACTTTAGGTAAGGGTAAGGTTTTCTACATCTTAACATCCCTCATACACTGTAGAAGGTGGTATAAGAAACATAACCCATGAAAGACATTATTGATAGTTACTTTACTTTAATTTTTTTATACAAGAAACACATGAAACTATATCCCTCTGATCCTAGCAAAAAAATAGTTCAATAACATATTTTCTTATCACTAAATATACTTCTTATGTACTTGATAATAGTTGTCCTTTTCTTTCGTGTAACCCTAAGCCCTCGTTGATAGGTCATCTTGAAATCCTAGTCTGGATTTTATTCTATAAGCTATAGCAACTAATGGTGACATCTAGTACTACATCTTTGCTATCTAATTGCCAGAGAAACTAATAACTAGGATCTGGCCAATGCATTCGGTTTGTTGGTTCTTTATATTGAACTAAATAATCAAATAAAGTTATCTAGCATCATTCATAAACTTGTTATTACCAATTTCAATTTAATTAACTAGTCTAATTTGGTTTTGACATTAGGTATTCATGAACTTAAATATCTAATATTTCTTATAAGAATATAGATTATTTTTATGTGTTTTTATCAAGTCAGTTTACAACGAGGGTGTGCATATATAGTCTGTGTTTATATTGCCTAACGCTTTGTTCTTTGTTTCGTTTTAGAGAGAAAGAGAAATATTTGGGGAGGTAAACAGATTATGCTTCTAAATTTTTAGGGACAAAATAAGAAAGTAAAGATAGTAAGGGTCCAATAATTTCAATCGTAATCTTCTGTATAATTTAGGAGTATTTGGAAAGCAAAGAAGGGGGAGTGTGCTTGCTTTTTCTCATGTACCGAAAATTGGTTAACTTTTTCACCTTTTTCTAACTCATAAACACAAAAAAGTTATGTCATCTTCCCTTTCTTCTTAACTCCAAAAGATAAAAAAACCTCAATCCTTTCTTCTTAACTCCGCTCCTCAACTTTTTATTCACTTTGTTTTTTTCCTTATTAAACTCAAGAACAGAGTGTAATGCCTTCTAATAGCTCTTTGATTACAGTAAATCAACAATATAATCACCTGATTTCCAGCTACTTCTTCATGATTCGTTGAATTTATTAAGTTATCAGTTAACTTGTGTTAGCCTCAAAATATTGAGTCAAACAAGAATGCTCGGTCATATATTTATTATGTATCGTATTTTAGAACGTTATAATAGGTAGTAGATTAGTCGTGTTTTACGGGCTTAACTTTAAGCTAAAGTTCATTCATAAGTAACTAAAGCCTAAAAGGAAAGCCCGACCCATTAATATATAGCCCATACAAGCCCGTACATGGGTGGACTATATATACCCTCCTCCTAGCATGTCAGGAGGAGGTTGAGTCATTTGTATTCACTCTCTCTAATATAATATTCACCAAGTTTCCAACTATTCTCTCTCTTTTCTCTCTACTTTCTCTCTCTCTATAATTCATCTATCTTTCTTCTTTATTTCTTGTTTGATCATCACATATTTATAGGGACAACAATTGGTATCAGAGCGCCATGGGGTAGATTTGTGATTGGTTGTTGTTATTTTATTTGATTCGTATGATTTAATCCATAAATAATCTCGGATTCAAATATTTTTTGTGGTTTCCGTGCTCTAAATCTTGATATCAATTTCCTACATAGTTGTGGTAGGGATTTTGGTGCTTTGGATTTGGTTAAAATCACGGATTTCTAAGCAAAAATCTCATTTTTTACTCATTTTTCACGAAACGGTAACTTTATTGCGATACATTTGCTTCATTTCCATCGCAATAGTCAAGGGTTTTTGGATTGCGACCAATATTGCGACAGACATTGCGACAGGTGACATTGCGACAGGTTGTTATTGCGACAGGTGACATTGCGACAAGCTATTTCTAGCTCGATTTCTAAATTTGGCGATTACAAATGTTTTTTGGTCTACCGTTATATCGGACTGGGGAATTTATTGTCAGACTGAAGAAAAATCTCAATTTCGAAATTTCAACCACAACCCAATCACACCATATCTACTTAAGATCCGAAGTCAATTCATCAATTGAGACACCATCATGGAAAAGAGCAATGAGTGTTCAGAAGTGACAACTCTCGAGATGGAACGATTACAACAATGGACACGTATCATGAGAGAAAGTTCAATGAACGGTATCAGAGGACTTCCGTCAACTTTTGAGTCCATATCAAGAGTTTTACGAGTCTTAGGTGAATCTACTAGCACTTTCACAAGAACATTCACCCAAGCCATGGATAAACTTGCCACACAACTTGTCAAACAAAGACTCATTAGTAGTGAATACCGGACCACTTTATCTGAACTCAAGACAATACTTGTAGTGCAATTTAACTCTGAATTCATCGAGTCTCCAAGTACAAGGGAGTGATTCAAAAGAAATAATGGATTGGATGCTCTCTCCTACAAAGATTTGATCACCAAGAACATTGAATTCATTGCAACCTACGTCAACAAAACAATAATTCACGAACAAGAGTTAGACAAAAGGTTCAAGGCAAGTTGTGGTATAGTATCGGGTCATGAGAATGAAAGCTGCACATCACGGAACACAAATCATGGACCCCAGAATGATCATACCATACATGGGATAGAAAGCAGCAGCTCTGGCACACAAGGCATCAGTTCTGAGACTGTCATCAGCAACACACCTTCCTATGATAATGGCCCGATTTATGATTCTGTGTCATTGGAATAGGTACACAATGATGAATATAATGTGTTTGCCAATGCTAATACACATGAGCATTGTGATCAAACTCAAACCCTTATTGACACATGTATGATGGAAAAGGTTGATAGCAATACCATACCTAATCCCTCAGACACGTGCAATAATGAGTCTGCCAATGATCAACATGCAAATGAGTATGATGATTAGGAGCGTATTGCGCTTGCTAATTTAATTTCTGCTTTACAAAAAGATGTCACAGAAACTAAAAAAGGTCAAAAGCAATTAAAGAAGGCAAACGCTACGCTCACTCAAAATTTTGAAGAATGCAAAGCTGCTCTAATTAAATCTAATGAGACCCTTGAAAGTTATAGAGCTGAGCTTCTTCAAAAGACCAAAGAGCTTGAGGGTTACAAGGGTAGTGCATTAAAAAGTCAAAAGGACGATCTTGAAAAGAAATACAACGAAACTCTTGAGTTATTAACCAAAGAGAAACGTCAATTTAATGTTTTATAAATGGATGAACGTCAAAAAACTTACATTGCTACCACCAAAGTTAACAAACTTGAACAACGGATTTCGAGGAATAACACCGAGACTGCTAAAATTCTTGATGTTAATAAACAAGAGGTTGAAACATTAAAACAAGATTTCAAAAGTCGACATGAAAAAGATACTAAAAAAGTAACGGAACTAAAAAAACAAGTCGAATTTTTGAAGAAAGTTGTTTATAAAACGCATGATTCTATTCAAACCGTAAGAATGATAGCACCTCCGTCGATGTTTAAGGGTCAAGCTAGCGTTGCAAGTCCTGATTACCTTGCCCATGCTCAAGCTACGAACCCCCGCCTTTATATGGATGAGTCCGAATGGACCGATCCTGAATGTCCTCTTGTTAGGCTTGATAATGATGAGACATCCCTTTGGGAAGAGGAGAGTAGATCACCGGTCAATAAAGAGTTTGTGAAACCATATAATTATGTTTTTGAGAATAGTCTATATGGTCTTTTCACTACACAAAAACAGAAGTCTCGTAAGGAATTGTTTTTAGAAAGCAAACAAAGAAGAATTCAATGGAAGAAAGTTTTTGCCACTAAGAAATCTAACGTTTTTAAATATATCAACTATTTGCCTTTTGATGTTTCTAAAAGCAAAAGTAGAAAGACACTTGGTATTCTTAAACATCAGATTGATAATGTTCAATCAGTTGTTGAAAGCGATTGGCAAAACGTCAAAATGATAAGTAGAAAAAAGAGATTCCTCACGATATAACCTTGCTTGTGAAAGAACTTCTGATACTGAATACGGCAACGATAAAAGCCATTGTTCTTGAATTTGAAACATTCATTCGATCTGAAATGTTTGATGATTTGAAATACGTCGAGTCTCTTGAAAAAGAAATTGAGGAAGTTCAAAATGACAAAACAGATTTTTCAAACGAATATGATCTACTCCTAGAAGAATGTCTCTCCAAAGATATTTTGTGTGTTACTCTTCAATCTTGTGCTGATATCGATGAATATTCTGATGTTGCATGCAAATATCTTGATAAGATCAAAGAGTGTGAACGGCTTGACACTAAGCTTTCGAAACGTAAAGAAAATGTTGATAAAATGTCTTTTGAGTTACTTCAACACAAAACTGATTTCCTTCAAAAACATTGTCATTCTCTTGAACTTGCTTTGCAAAAAGACATCGGAAGTTTTCCACATGATAATAAATTGCAAGAAAATCTTTCCTAAATGTGTCGAGAAATTAATGAAAAGAGTTTGGAAATTAAAGACTTGAAAGCTCAGTTACAAGACAGGGAAATAGCGATAGCAGAGTTGAAGAAACTCGTTGCTAAGATGGGTGGGAAAATTGTGGAACCTAGCGTTATGAAACCTGTTGTTCGACAACCCAATGCGTACAAGGTTCCAAAGTCATCTATCTTAGGAAAACCGACCCGTTTCTCAAATTCTTCTCATGTGAAATCTAGGTTACCTCCTAAGACTGATGTGCAACCAAGTGTTCCAAAACCATTTATATCACTCTATGTTCCTCCATTTAGAAATCACACTGTTGCTAAACCCAACCATGTGAATGCACCTAGAACTTCTAGGACTCCTCTAAAACGTGTGACATTTGTGTCCACAAAGGAATCTGTTGGTTCAAATGACTTAGTTCTTACCAACATACTAGAGGATGCTAAGCAAAAATGGAAGATTCAGAAAGACAACCCCGTGTATTCAAAACATAGTACACCAAATCCCGCTAGAGTTCAACACACTCCTAATGGTAGTCCACCAACCTAGGATCCCTTACCAGCAACCTAGGAATTGGAAACCATCCATGAATAGTCATGTTTCGAACACTACGCCTAAACGATTTGGAAAACCCATGAATACAAGGAATTTTGTGAATCCCAAATTCCACGTATGCCCCACTTGCAAAAAGGGCATTCACAATGGAAATCATGACTATTACATTCTGCAATACCTTTATGAAGTTAAATCGCATGCCTTTGCACAAAGAAAGAATGCAGAATCCCATAAGACAACAAGGAGATACAAACCCGTCGCAAAGAAGAACAATAACAACAAATATGAAACGTGGATTCAAAAAGGACATAGTTTCTCTCCAAAGAAGTCTTCCGCCGTGCAAGAGAAAACTACTCCTAAATCTTGGCTTTAGTGGAAACGAACGAGTCGGATCTTCACGGAAGTTGGTCTTAAGTGGATTCTAATAGAAAACAGTGACGAAACATGCGCTAGCACGAATGCGAATGTTTTGCATGTAGAAAAGGAATTTGTTACTCCTAACACTAGTATTTGTACAAACTCTTCTTCTGTCATTGCAGGTACAACAGCGGATTCTGAACCCACTTCTTCTTCTTCAAAGGGTTCCAATCCTGTACATTCGATATCACCTTCTTCTATTGTACAAAAGTCTATTTTGGATTATTTTCGAAAAACTTGAGAAAATACAAAAATATAATAAAACATAAATATCCATAGAAAAACAAAATAAAAAATGGAAAATCTTTCAAAATCCAAAAATATTCTTCTCGACATGTCTTTCAGTATCGATAATACGGACGTGCCTAGAAATGTCGCTCAACCCACGACACGGGTGTGTACATAAAGCTCGAATGAAAGTTGTAAATGTTTTTCAAAACATGTCATTTCTATTTTTAATAAAGGAAAATGTCTATTTTGGACAATATCTCCAACAACGGGTAGAGCAATCTATCTTGGGTTGAGCTTGTCACAAAACATTCAACGTTTTGAGCTCAACACAATGGCTTGTAATCACTTTCCGATTGCAACCCGGATCGATATTCACGGGGGAGTGTACGATTTAGTGCGCTTACCCTTAGCAAAAGAAGAGAAATCTTCTTGCACTTGAGTGGATTTGTCAAGACATTCAAAGTCTATGAACTCAAGTTTATGCTTTAGAAAAACCTCTTCGCCAAAAAGAAATAGATTTTTGGAAAAGCGTTGAACACAATTTTTTCAATAGTTTTTCAATGATTATTCAAAATATTTTAAAAATTGTGTGTTCAACAACTCCCATCCTCAAAAAGCGAAATGTGGATCACATCCTCACAATGACAATTCAATTGGATCAATTTTTGAGGGGGAGCTTTCCAAATTCATGCCAAGTTTGACACATCTTTCTCTAGAAGATTTTCAAGACTATTTTACAAAATATATTTTAATCAAATTTGGTATCTCTAATATCAAATTTTTTTATATATTAGAGATAGGGGGAGAAAATGTGATTAAAATCTGATCTAAAGACTCAAGCACTTTAACTCTTACCCACATGTGTGAAACACTTTTGATTATCGATGCACATGTGAAGGGGGAGTATTTCTGAAACGACAAAACTATCAAGGTGTTAAATGTTTTTCAAACACCTTGTTAGACTTTTTGAAGTGGTTTTATGGTTACGATCTCATACCCACAACATCTTTAATCCACGACGTTATTGGTGTCAAAAGGGTGGTTAGGTTTAAGTCCTATGATCCAACCAGAACTGGAGGGATCTTCCCAGGGACAATCCAATAGATTATTAGAAGTCCTTAGGAAAGATGGAGTAGAATGTGAACGTAGCTGAATGCCGACTAAGTACTGATGCTAGCACTGGAACAATCACAACAAGGTGCTAGTAATGATGTATTGGTAAGCATTGAAGGGGTTGAAGAATGAAAAATAAATGTAAGGATAAAGGGTGAAAAGAAAACAACCCTCCATACAACTTAGACAGAAACCGGGTCAACACATCATGAAGACAATGCATCATGGACCCAGTGATGTAATGCACAACCCTTACCTAGCTACTCAGGCTTCTCTCAAAAGAAGTTTGTTTTATTGTCACGGAGAACAACATGACTTCTATTAGCTTTGTCACTCCGAGATAGTTGATATTGAATAGGTGGCATCTGCTCCAGCCTCCGACCACTAAAAGTGCACAAATCGAGTCTAAAGCCAAGAGATCAATCAAATCTCGTTAGGACACATGAAATGGTGATAAAGAGAGTCCTACGCTATATCCTTGTGATATTGCTTGAACAAGAGTGATACTACTTAGTATTCACAATGATGAGTGTAAATCCTTCCAGTGTTAACATCAAACAGCACTACGGTAGGTCATATGTAAGATTCTTTATGAATTAAACATATGTAAAACTGAAAAGCAACAGTGGTTTGATTCTGAATTGATTCAAACTCGTTTCAGGTTTCTACGCAATATCTTTATGGTTTTGCCAGAACATTCAGAGTCATATTCATTAATATTCACAGTGACGAATGGAAATCCTTCTAGCGTCAATCTCAAACAGCGCTACGGTAGGTGACTTGCGAGATTCTTATGAATCAAGCTTGTGTCAACTGGAAAGAAACAATGGTAAGATTCTTTATGAATCACACTTGTTCTAGGAATTTGAATTGACGACTTTAATCAAGCGGATATTTATCCAATTGATTCACTCTTTATGTTCGTAGTCTTGCTTTGAGACGGTCGAGTAAAGAGAACGGCTAGTACAGCCACGAAACCCTGTCAAGGAGATTCTTAATTGAATCCACCTAATCACAGGTACGGTATTTAATATCGTATAACGGTCTTCGCCGGCCGGAGGTAAAACGCTACCGATTTAGGACGAATGTCAAAGCCATTCAGTCCGTGTCTATGTTTTGTCTCGAGAAGGTGGCGTTACAGTGTACTCAGCAAAGTCAAAGATTCAAAACCACATACTCATGTCTAAAGACATATTCAACAATTAATAGTGTGAGCATGTGGATGAAGACACAAGATCGCAAGATGGCAAAGACAAGTCAAGGATGATCTGAAGATCTCAAGATTAAAGACAAAGTCGAAAGACAACGAGAAAGGCTTAATGATCACAACATGAAGGAACAAGACTACTATTACACGTTCAAGACTCATTTATGGCGATATTAGTAATCTCTACAAATCTCCAAATGACATAGGGTAATGACCTCTCATTGGGGGAGATTGTTAGCCTCAAAATATTGAGTCAAACAAGAATGCTCGGTCATATGTTTATTATGTATCATATTTTAGAACGTTGTAATAGGTAGTAGATTAGTCGTGTTTTATGGGCTTAACTTTAAGCTAAAGTTCATTCATAAGTAACTAAATCCTAAAAGGAAAGCCCGACCCATTAATATATAGCCCATACAAGCCCGCATGTGGGTGGACTATATATACCCTCCTCCTAGCATGTTAGGAGGAGGTTGGTTCATTTGTATTCACTCTCTCTAATCTAATATTCACCAAGTTTCCAACCATTCTCTCTCAACTTTCTCTCTCTAGAATTCATCTATCTTTCTTATTTATTTCTTGTTTGATCATCACATATTTATAAGGACAACAACTTGGTTCTAACTAAGTACGCATATAACTTACGACTATGAGTACGAGCCACATATCATTGCATAACTGGTATGTCAAGTACGAGCCATTCACTTACTCATCAACAAAATTGTGAATTCACATGCATCATCATGAATACTTATATTTTCTTTCTTAAAAATCCTTAATCTTTTAGTTATTGTAAAACATCAAGAAAGCAAGGCAATTCAAACCTTTTTTTAAGTTCAATACCAATCAATTTTGGTTTTTAATTATGGTAGAAACGACAAAACAAACTCATATCCAGGTTGGATATAACAACCTCTCCTTTTAGGTTATTTATTCATTCTCGATTCAAAGGTAGCTTTGACCATATGAAGAACACGTTTCTTTCCGTTTTCGCTCCATCGAGACTAAACTTAATGTGATGTGTTCAAGTGAACGAGCCATGAGAACATAAAGGCTACAACCATGCAACCTAGTAGGATGTTCAAAAACCTACGACCATTCACAGAACTTGCACTTTCAGGCTCTAAAAATATTGCTTCATTAAAGGATGCTTCAATAGCTTCAAGTTCAACCTCTTCGTTTATCGCTTGTAGCCTTTGCTCGAACGCATCAATATGTGCCATTTCACAAACATTTCGCGCTCTGACACCACAAATTTCACAAATCCAAGTTGAATCATCATCAAAGTTTGTATATATTAACAAAGTGTGAATGATAACATTTGTCACGATTTCAGTGTATATGTCATTAGGTGCACCCGATCTCATATATATATATATATATATATATATATATATATATATATATATATATATATATATATATATATATATATATATATATATATATATATATATATATATTTGTGTTCATGTAAGAACCAATATTAAAATAAAAACAATAAGAACCAGTTAAAATGTGACAAAAGTAGATTTAATGTTTTAAATAATATCTTTAATGAATTTTATCACAATTGAAATTCAAAACTAAACTGAAGGGTATTATAGTAATATGCAATTTTCTAATTTTACTCTAATCATAAAACTACCGTCTATTGTTTTTACCTACTCATCTAAAACAAGTAAACCACCGTCTACTTTTCTTTGAATACCATCAATCTGAATGTACGATTAAACTATAAATTTATTGATAATTTGATGACATTTTTAAATATAAACAAGTTACAACTTTTTACTTCATATATCGTGCGGCTCTCTGGCTATCTAATTGAAAAGACTCGGTCAAAAAATTTGTAACTATTAATCCTTTTATTTATTTAATTAATCATTTTAATGTAGTCTCTTTTGCCAACCCATTATTATTGGTTATCTATCATGTGTAACAATATTAAAAGCTTAGCGTCAATGTGGTGTGTTAATTTGTTTTCTTCTTTTTTTTAATCGCGACTAATACATATATGTGTATTTTTTTAATACGCTTCACTTCGATCTATCAAAGTCTTTTGTGTTTTTTTCGTATTTTTATACGTATCACTTGAGTTTTTTTAGTTGATTGTGTATATTTTAGATACGTATTATTTTGTTCTTTTTTTAGTTGGTTGTGTAAGTTTTCAAATACGTATCACTTGGATTTTTTAGTTGGTTGTGTACTTTTTTTGGATACGTATCACTTAAGTATTTTTTTACTTGTATATTTTTAATACGTATCACTTGAGTCTTTCTTAGTTGGTTGTGTATTTCTCAGATACGTTTCACTTGGATTAGGTATCACTTGAGTCTTTTTTGCTGATTGTATATTTTTCGGACACATATCACTTGATTTTTTTTATTAGTTGTGTAATTTTCGTATACGTATCACTTCGATAGTTTTTAGGTGGTTGTGCATTTTTTAGATACGTATCACATGGATTATGTATCACTTGAGTCTTTTTTGCTGATTGTATATTTTTCGGACATGTGTCACTTGATTTTTTAGTTGGTTATGTACTTTTTTGAATACATAATTTGGGTGTTTTTTAGTTGTTACATATTTTTTATATGTACCACTTAATTTTTTTCAATTGATTATATATTATATCACTTGATATTTTCTATACATAAAACTTGAGTCTTTTTTAATATTTTAATATATAAAAGTATCAAAACATTTCGTTTTGCACTAGAAATGTGGCAAATAAATTTGATGTGTCACCATCCCAGCATAAAAACGTGTGTACAAAATAATTTGTCTTAATGTTAAATTCAGTCTGATTAAATAAAACTAAAATGGTCTAAATACGACCGTTACTCCACAAACGAAGGTAGTAAATTTGCCTTCTAATACAATTTATTTACAAAAATACCATACCCTTAATTTTGATCTAATTAATTTATTTATGATATATTCGACGGTTGAAATTGGTTCTTATTGTTTTTATATTTAGGTTGATCACCATAATAACGGCCCCCTATATATATAATATATATATATATATATATATATATATATATATATATATATATGTATATATATATATATATATATATATATATATATATATATATATATATATATATATATATATATATATATATATATATATATATATATATATATATATATATATATATATATATATATATATATATATCTATATTATATATAGGTATAATTATGATTTAATAACACACCTCTAATCCCAGTCATATGTGACATGGCAGCTATTAGCCAATAGTATTTCAGAAATCCCTAAAATATCTCCACTTTCCACGTTTTTTACGATTTAAAATCGTAATTTTTTGAAAATCGCGTTTTAAAAACGCAGGTTTGATAATTGCTTTTTGAAACGCAGTTGTGATACTCGTGACCTATTGTTAATGAGTGACCAGGTTTACCACTAAGCCAAACAACTTTTGGTGATCTTCTATTCAAAACAAATTAATAAACTCTAAAAAAACTAACTTATTCATATACATCAGAATATACCTTAAAATTACACATTACGGGGTCTCTTTTTTTCTTTCTAAACCCCAAATATCATCATCCTAACACTAAAATCAACAAAAACATACGCCTCTTTTTTTTTTCCAAACCCCTAATATTCTATTCAACTGCCAGCTACTGTTTTAGAGTACTTATCAATTCCAAATTCCAGAAACCACACATCCTACTATCACAACTCAATCGATACTCAGGTTAGTTTCAACTCTGAGTCTTTTGTTTCAATTGGGTCGATTTGGGTTTTAATTTATCTTTGCTTTAACTCTATTTGATTAGGCTTTATATGATCAACCAATGGTTTTTGGAGATTTTTTTACATTTTAATATTGAAGTGTATACGAACTTATGAGAGTTTCATATATATGTTAGACAATATGTACAAGTTTAGAAGCTAGGGTCGAAACCAGCTTATATAGTAATTTAGTTTTTTTTGGTGATTAAGGAGTTTATCAGTTGATCATTATGATGATGCAGTCATTCAAGGAGTCATTGGTTGCTACTGGAGCAGGCCTATCCTTGGTAGATTATGTGGTAATACTACCTACTCGATCAAGTGCATATGTATGGGACTATACTGTGGTGTAATATATATTTCTCATATTTTCCTTTCTTTAATATTGTAGGTGACGCCAGGAAAAATCACTAATAACCCCCTCGGTAACAGAATCATAGGAAAATAAATACCAAGTGCAGAAAGCTTCCATATGGTAATTCAACTAAAGATTCCTCTTTGTTAAGTAACTGTTGATGGGCCTTGACTGCTTTGAATTAGAAATTGCAATACTTTTTTCATGTTGGGTGTTTCAGCCCATTGATTACAACCCCATCTAAACATAGAAAATGATCTGATGACAACTATTCATGCTACCTTTTGTAGGTTTAATCTTTTATTTATCTCGAACCATCATCTATCTATATGAGTAACGGGTCAATATAAGGTATGATATTACTCGCTTGATGTGGCTTTATGAATACTTGGCATATGAAAATGACTATCTTAACATATACATCTACCACTATAAAGGAAAGAATGACAGACTATATATTCTCTCTTTAGAGGGACATACTTATGTGAAAGCATCACTAGATGTAAAGTCACCCATATGTGAAGATGAGATGGCCAAAGGAAATTAGGATTACCATACTTCCTGATTTTAGGGAATGCTGGACAGTGACTCTGCGTTTAAAGGGTGATATATGCCAAAACAAGTATATAACTAGAGGTGATGTGCTGTGCTTTTGAGTTCTGAGAACTTTAAATCCGAAGCAGAAGTCGTAGTCCGCCAAGGCACCGAAACCATGACGACCGCCCATGAGAAGTTTCTAGGAATAGTTACATGCTGTGTTCATGTTGTATATGTTTCAGTGGCTTACTTTAATTTTTTTTCTTTTTTGACAGCCAATTTTGGTGTTTATGTCCAAGGTTGATGGAAAGTTCACATTTAGCCCCGTCAGCGTCAACTTTTTGACGGAAGTTGCAAAGGTTATTTTTGCACTTGTAATGCTTCTAATCCAGGTAGGGTTTTCTTATTTTAACATTTATTTATGTTAATCCGTGTTTGTATATATGGAGAACTTCTCTGTGATCTGAACCTTGATTAGTGAAGTAAAAGAATAATTCTGAACCAACTTTTGTTTATATTTGATTGTTCATGAAGGTGAAAAAGGTTTTGATTAGTGAAGCAAAATACTAAACATGAGTGTACCATTTATGCATATAGGATGGACATGCGCCGACTTGTGTTAATGTCACCAAACCTGACAATTATGTAATTCACACTTATTCTGGTGTTTGAGTAGAACTTCTAATCATTCAAATAACACAGGCTACAAAAAATGTGAGATTCCCAAAACATTGGTGTTACTCTTGAGTAGTTTCTTCATTTGTGGTAGATGCATCAGCTACCCATCTGAGATCAAAGGCGGTATCCAAAAAGTACAAAATAAACATCATGAAAACCGAGCAATGCACATTGGTATAGCGCCAAACAACCACAATAATTGTGGGAACGATAAGTTGAAAGCGTGAAGTCCGAATGACAAAAAGTAGATGCCCAAGTTGGCAGTAGATCCCACGTACTCCGCTGTAAGATGAAGACTCGTGAAATTGGTGATCTTTCTCTAAGAAACGTTAATTAGCATACTGGCGTGGCTGAAGTACCTAATTAACTGAACCTTCATTAAGAAGGATACCAAGAAGCAAACTAATATGCTAAAGAACTTGATAGCTAACCGCAGCTTGGATCATTCACCCGAATGATAGACCAGTGATCAAATGGTGGTCATCCGACCAGAGAAGCTGTGAAAGCCCCAACAATGGGAGTTCTTGAGTAGAAAAGAATGTAATCTACTTCTTACTATTTAACTGTGTGCTAAGTCCACATTATGTATGCATTTGCTTACGTAAAAACCTTCAATGAATCTTGGCACATGTATGAAGGACTGCGTGACAATCACACTTTCAACCTTGATCAAGTTGCTTTTGCTTCAGAGGGGATTAAAGATGATCAGCAAACAGTACATATCAACAATTTTGTAGTTTCTATTTTTGAACTGATTTTGGAAGTATCTTATTAAAATTTTCTGCCACTTATAGTTCCTGTGTTTTCCATATGCTGGTTCTGAAATCAAAACAATGAATGATTAAGACTATCACGATTCAATACATTAAAGTTGGTTTTTTTGTTTATGTTGTGTTATTTTACCCACTCCAACTTGGGTAATTTGATTAGGTTCTAACCTTGGACCACATAATCTGTTTATGTGTAGAATTGTTAAGATTCCTTTGGTAGAATCCTTTGGTAGAAGATAGAGTATACCTGATGATATTGATGAAGATGAACTCTTGGGTTCCATGTTGTAGGTTGTTACCAGTGGTGTGAACATGTTGGATTTGGATGTGGCTATAATGTCAAGATATGAGTTCTCTAACTGATTATCTTGCTGGAATAGTTCTATAACCGGTTACTCTATTTGTTGTTATTAATTGTTTTAGTATAACTTAATCTTAGTGTTTCAACTTGAGCTTATGGTGCATCTGACTATGCTGTTACACAGTTAGTGAAAGTGTTTGAAGACTCGAACGTGTTCATAGGTGGGGATTAAGTTTACCTATCTGCACATTCGGGTAAATCTTATTTGAGAGATTAATGTCATCCTCTAAAAGAATTTTTTCTAAAATGAATTTTTGAATGTAAATCACATTTGCCAAACATTCTGGTATCTATCTGATTATTACAAACTCAAGACAGAAAGAACACATCAATACACTACTTATAAGGCCTATTTTACTGTAAAAAATGATTGTGAATTCAGAAGTATCTATCCAGCTAATTTATTTGTATAGCGTATGTTTTGTGCAGGTCTGAATCATATATTTCCAGGATCGAATGATCAGGCAACCTTCATGAACATCATCATCATAATAATAAAAGAGAACAAGAACAAAGGGGATTGAACCCTAAATATAAATCTGCTATATTGAATCGAATAGGGTTGAGTTTTGATTACAGAATCCTACTCTATTTATACAAAGTGAAACGGTATGTTTATGTTTTGAAACATCCGTTCTGTAAAAGTAAACGGTATATATAACCGTATATTAACTGCTATCTCTAGGGTTCTGGGTTTGTAGGCCTGTGGCCCATACCCATATGTATACAGGCTTCTTCACGTTTCCTGGGCCTGTTCTTTTGTTCTTCCTGGTGTTGCTGTGTGGATTTGCAGCCTCAACACAACAAGAAAACCAATTTGTTAATCATGTGTTGAGGATTAATTGGATTAATTCCCAACACTCCCCCTTAATCTAATTAATCCTTGTGTTCTTCTTGTTCTTCTTGTTCTGTATGCGTTTTGATTTCTTCATGGCCTTTTGATGTTTTGTTGTAAAAAGTTTTATCATCTTCTGATCATCATTGCGACATCATAATGTTGTCTTCCATCATGGTGATAGGGTTCTTCACGAACCATGGTTTCTTTTCTTCTCGATTTCCTTTTGAACACATAATGTGTTCTTTTCTTCTTTCGCAATAATTCTTCTTTCTTTCCTTCCGTTCTTCCCGAACTGCCGATTGCTTATGAAGGATGTGTTCTTCCTTATTTTGCAACAAAACAGCCATGTTTTCTTCTTTCTTCTCGAATCTGATTTTGCCTCTTTTGCCTTCTGTATTCGCTGTCTTTTTATCCAAGGTAGGATTTTCTTGATGATGACTCCATGATTTGGAGTTGCTTAATCCCTAGGCTCTGATACCACTTTTGTGCAGGTCTGAATCATATATTTCCAGGATCGAATGATCAGGCAACCTTCATGAACATCATCATCATAATAATAAAAGAGAACAAGAACAAAGGGGATTGAACCCTATATATAAATCTGCTATATTGAATCGAATAGGGTTGAGTTTTGATTACAGAATCCTACTCTATTTATACAAAGTGAAACGGTATGTTTATGTTTTGAAACATCCGTTCTGTAAAAGTAAACGGTATATATAACCGTATATTAACTGCTATCTCTAGGGTTCAGGTTTGTAGGCCTGTGGCCCATACCCATATGTATACAGGCTTCTTCACGTTTCCTGGGCCTGTTCTTTTGTTCTTCCTGGTGTTGCTGTGTGGATTTGCAGCCTCAACACAACAAGAAAACCAATTTGTTAATCATGTGTTGAGGATTAATTGGATTAATTCCCAACAAATTTTGTGTGTAGGTATCTAAGCTACAAGCATCACAACCCTCTCAGAGACAAAAGTCTACCATGGTGTGTTGAAATAGCTGAACTTTATATCACAAAATAAAGAGCCCGTCTCAATTTCGATGGGAGAGAAAAGGTTCTGATAGCTCGAGAGAAGATAAGCATCAATCATATCTATGTCTATGGGGGAATTTCGTTCAATGGCAAAATCTCAAAACAGGCCACCAAGTTCCATGTTTGTGTGGATGCTTGCTAGGACTCGACTTTGGGTATGCATGGTACAAGGTACAGTTTCATATTTGTTCTGCATAACAATTTATTTTGCCAAAAACATAGTACTAATTGCTATGAATATTTATCTTTTTAGGAGGGAAGTGTGTATAACAATTTACTGAACGCCATATTTCGCACTATTTTTTAAAGAAGTGTGTACTTTAGAGTTTAGGTGTCAATACCCAATACTGTTGTGTTGAAAACTGTGACTTAAAATTGAGATTAATAAGCGGTTTTATTAATTATGTGATTAGGCTGACCATGAGCTATGGTGCTGCAGAGAGGTAACTTGGTCAGTAAGACTTGCTGATGCAAGTAATGGTTTTTAACAATATTGAAAGTAATGTTTTTTAACCATATTGAAAGGTTAGTCATTGATGTGTAGAGCTTTAAGTGTATATTTCCTTTTTTCTATATAATTCTTGTGCACTTTAATTTCATGGTAGGAAACATGCGTCAGAAATCAACTATACCTTTAATTGATACTATGAGAGTTGTTATCTCACAAGGTATGGTGTAAAATGTTTAAAAAGAAAATTAGTGCCACCCCCAAACTTGTACGAGTTTGACCCTTGACCTCTTGTGAGTAGGTCAAATGCCTTACCAGTAGACCACTCGGTGGTGGTTTGAATCATTAATGTTCATACTACTTATGCTCTTAAGACATGGTTAGTGTCAATTTGAAATCTACAACAAATACAAACCAGGTGTCCATTTTTAGTTAATGTTTAATTCTCTTATAAGTATTTCTTATCCTGGAAACTATAGTGTATTTAAATTTCAATCTAAGCAGGTTTTAGCTGAAGCGCGTTCTCCTATACCTATTCAGGGTCCTTCTCAAATGCTCTTTGATTTGCTTTAGAAGCAAATCCAGTAAGTTCTTAGAAGTATCTTAACCTTCATCTCTGTTGAAAAATTGCTAAAGTCAGTCAAGGAGTTGCAACCACATCAGTATGTTTGATTGAATCCTGGCCTGAACTATAGTGAGGTACATTGACTTATTTAAGTTTATCATTCGTACCGAATGGATGGCTAAGATCTAGGTTTATAGACTTAACCACATATTGAATACCTCTTTTATCTTTGGTTGGAAAGCTCACTAGATCATATATAGATAATATAAGGGGTGTTTGGTATTAGGTGTCATCAACATTATTTTAAATAAATATTATTACTATTTGACGATGATGATCATGACAAGCGTATTTTTAGGCAATAGAAGCGGAGGCACACAAGGCAGAAAAGTTTGATGTTGGAGCATTGGCGTTTGATGACACTTTCGTTGGTGTAGATTATCTTAAGAAATCTCTTGAAATGCTCACTAATCCATCTGCAAGTGTTTAAACTGGGTATGGTTCTTAGACATTGAATCGTTCAGACTTCCATACCATTTTATACAGTTATGTTTCTACATAGCTTTTTGGATTTTTCGTGTCGAATATTCGTATATGCCTATTTATCCATGCGAAATGATATCTAAGGTTGATTTAAGTCGATAATTATCGCTTTTATAATATATGAACACATATTTTTGTCCACTCCTCATTGCAACGCCTGACATAGTTGCACCTAATCTCATAAGCATAGTATGTAAAGTCATAGAATTATTGTAAACTGCTAGGTCCTACACAAATATGAATTTTTAAAGAAAAGAGAATCTCCATGTTCTAAAACATCAATATCATGAATTACTGAAACCACGTAAATACGTAATAGCTGATTATGCTTATTAGGGTAATAGATAGAAAAGAAATAGGAACGAAAGAAAAAAGGTTTATGAACGTAAGGAAGAAAAATTGTGAGATAAACTGTAAAAGTTACCCTACTTAGTGGAGTATGCAGCTAGAGAAGTTAGCTTAATAAGGTTGTATTAAAACATAAAAATAATCGACAAAATTTGCTAAAGAGGGTGTTTGGGATTGCTTATTTCTGAAAGGGACAAGCAGCCTAAAGTGTTTGGATAAAATAGCTTAATTTAAGATAAAATGAACTGTCCCGTAAAATAACCAGTTACGATTTACTTTTATAAAAGACCTTATATAAGCTGAAATCATAAGTACTCATTCAGTCAGTTTTTTTGATCTCATAGAAACAACTGGTTGACCCATCGCTTTTGCAATAGTCAAGAAAAAACTGGACCTAAAGACCGAGCTAAGGACCGAGCTTTTCTTTTATAAAATTGACCGAGACTCAGTCCCAGTCCATATAATTTTGGTGTCATATTTCTTGTAGGTGAATGGCGCCTCAGCATATTCAGCAGTGGTGGAAATGTGGAATCACAATGGTTGACTAATTCCATGGCTAGCACTAGCAGTCTCGCATTGCAGATCTCATATTTTGATTACTGTTGTTTTTAGCTCAAATTTTTATCATCATCTACCAAAATTTGCATCATATAGAGTTTTGCGCTAAACTTAAGTCGCACTAGAAAAAATAAAGTAGCAAATCTTTTTAAAAAAAAAATTACATTTGTTAACTCAAAATCCCCAAATGGGTCCGTCGCTGAGTATACCCATCATTTCCCTTAGTTGGTATCCAATTTGCTTACTTAGATGTAGACATCTTTGAAATAAAACAGTCGACTTCATTCTTCACGAACAAATGCAGCAAAGAAGATAAACAAATATAGTTTTACCTGATGTTAGTGAAATTCATCTAACGCATTCGCTTTCAAAATTTTATTATGATTTTGTGCTTTTGTTATGTGTAATAGTGTGTCATTATTTAACCAAGAAGTAGCAAACTACAACATGTAATATAGTTTCAACAGTTGTAATCATCCTTTTATTTTGACAGTTTTTTCACATTCTGTCAATTTTAGAAAACAGTTATAATAATATACATTTGCAATGTTTTCTTTATGTAGAAATAGCTACTGGTAGGGTGACAAAAAAGGTCAATCTTTATGTGTTTGGGGTTCAGTTCCCCCTTATCAGATACTGAACGGGGAGCATATGATTCTACGAATTTGTATAAATCAGGGTAAAAATGTATCTTATGTATGAAGGGTGTTCGATGTGCCGGATTGCATCCATAGAAGGGGTCCATTTGCAGATGCATATCAGCAAGACATTGTCCATTCCCAAACAGAAATGCCACAACTGTAGGTATGTTTAATATCAGCCTGATTGCTTTCCTAATTTTACCGAACATACTTACATAAGCTAATAGTGGATTGGAGGTGTATGAATTAATTACTCAATCTATTATGGGGGAAGAGGTTATATTTCACCCCATTTAATAGATGTCCTGCTGCATAACAGATCCAGGCACCTCTTTAAAGTACTTTTTCAAAATGCAAATCGACCCGACTTGACATAAATGGGCATAATTTTGAAGTACCACTTAATATACCTTTATATGTAAATAACACAACTGAAACTTTTTTCATTCATCTCCATCCAGTCTAATTTTTCTTATCGCGTAGACAGATAGCTGATAAACTATTAAAGATCAAATGTTCAAATGACAAGAGGTACATCAGGAGATATTTTACATGACCAGGAATTTAGATTCTAGAAGATTCTAATTATAGTTGTATTTTAAGTTTTTTGGTAGAAGTAATGATTATAGCAGTTGTTTCACGTTCCAGGATTGATCATACCACGTGCTTTGTAAATCAGATGTGGGTCAAAACAGTAGGCATAGTAGGTTGACCCACCAGGAAACAGTTTGTTCATTTTCTGACAATACTACTAATCAAAATATCTGATTTGTTTGAATAAAGCAGGTACAGTCAGCTATCTTGTGCAATATCGATTGTTTAAATCCTAATGGAGCCACAGGGATAGGAAGATCATAATGTCGGGTTGTTTATAGCGGATACCAGTATCGAAAACAAAAAATGTAAAATCTTAAAGACTCACAGCAACTGGAATGGTATTTAAGTAGCATTTTTCAGGCTTACAAGAATGGATCGGATAAATTATGTATTGTTGTTAATTTAAGCGGTATGGCATTTTGATGAAAATTCTTTTTACAAGACGGAGTGTATCAAACAGAGGACTATGACACGAGATGTATCAAATAGAGGACAACTAAGGCGTGATAACTTAAGTCGGTAGTCAGTTCCCTGTAATTAACAAAAGCCGGTTTAAATATCTTTACGCGGGTTTTTACATTTAAGTCTGTGCTTATACAATCACGTGATACAACAACACTTGGGTAATAGATTGAGGTCAGAGTGGGTCATCAAAAGGTAGGTTAAGGTGACAATAAATTAATTCGTGGTACATACTTCTAATCTGTCACGTATTTGGTCGATAGGTCGTCATATTAAAGACAAATAAGGCATGTGAATTAAACCTTACTTAAATTCCGACTCAAATCGACACTATATATATGGTTCAGACACTGTCACATTAGACTTACCAGAATTATGAATATATTGTGTAAAAACAATTTTTTTGTAGTCACGGAATTTCACAGGAACCGACTCCGATCTGTCAAAAATTGCCATCGATTTATTTCAGTCGAAAACCGATTGAACCATAAAAGATTAAAATTAAATATTTCTCAAATAATGTTCCACCTTTAAAGTAATACAACTATTATTTACAATACTAATCATACAATTTCAGGCAATTAACCATATTATTAAAATTATTTTGTGTTATTCAATAGAATCCATATTCATAACAGCTTAGTGTTATGTGTTGTTTAGTAAAAATCTAATTTACATCTACTTAGTATTATCTATATTACCAAATATCGGACACGTATATATCTACAAAGAAAAATAAACGCAATGACTACTATACTTTTCTTTAACTTTAAAACCATTCGTATTAAATTATATAGAGAAAAATAAAATAAAATTATAACAAACCAAGAGACGTATAAAAAATATTGTGATTAGAAATTTTATTACGTCTAATTACTGTTATCTATATTATTCTGAAAACGATGAAAAGGTTTACGAAGCGAACTCACCCGTTGATTTGTGTACGTCTTTTAGAACTGTAAACAAACAAAACTTAAACACAAGGATACTCTTAGAAAGATTTACGAACACTCGGTGGTCAGCGCCCAAAAAAAAGCGGAAAAATAAATTATAAATGTAAAAAAAACCACAATTACTGGATGGCAAGGGAAAAAACGCAAAAACCAAACCATAACTGTAAATACATAAATAAAACCACAAACGTATTCCTAGAAAACATTTACGAAACGACCCGGCCCGTTGGGCGGGTTACGACGCTAGTATATATATATATATATATATATATATATATATATATATATATATATATATATATATATATATATATATATATATATATATATATATATATATATATATAGTGTAGTGCTATTTGCAGAACCACTTTTTTGGTACAGAACTTACAGAACCAGCTTTGTACACCAAATAATGCATAATGTACACCATATTAATGCAAAATGACAGTTTTGAAAATATAAATAATTCAGTATTTAAAAAGAAAATAAATAAAGGGCAAATTAGGTATTTTGTAACTCCTAAAATATTGCTAGAAACATGTATCTGTTCTTCAAACTACGTATTAACTTTATCAAACCTAGATCTCACCTAAAAAACTGCCGCCTCTCTAACTCTTTAGACCCCTGGTTCAAGCCAGAAATAAAAATCACCAAGCTTCTTTTATATTCGGTTTTCATTCACATTTCTTAAATCACCAAACGACTTTTAAGCTTCTGGAGGCCGTGTAATCGGATCTGGTCATGATGAAATGGGTGAAAGAACACGACCATCAAACCCACCCTATTTAAATGAATTAAATTGATTATGAAGAAAAAACTACTAGATCTTGTCAAAATAGTTAGTGGAGGCTCACACGGAGATGCGTACAATAGGTAACCATATCTGGTCAAACATTTCCCTTTTCCTAAATGATGTAACCGTAGCCACCTAATTTATCATAAATCAATTAATGATATGTGATGCTTATTCAAATACATATGTATTTTGTTATTATTTTTTTTTTAGGATTTGTCACATGTTCCTATGTTAGACGAAAAGCCTTCTAGCATAATTTTAATAGTAGTAAATTACAAGTTAAGACTATTGACGTTGAATTAATTTTTTTTTTCTGATCTGGTAATGTGATTTCGCAATTAACATTTTATTTTGTGTTATTTTGGTGTGATTTTATAATTATAATCATGTATATTTTTTATGCAGTTAAAGCAAGATTGCACTTTCGTACCATGTCAAAGATGAAAGAGACATGATGAAAAAGGTAACATGTTTTTTTTCTATCTCTCAATACCTGGTAAAACATCTTTTTCTTATATTCTATGTGTCGAAGTGTAAATAAGGACACATGTTGAATTGGTCAAAAGTTTTTTGAAATACTTTTTTAATGCTAGTTTTGTTTTTTTATATAGTTTTGTTTTTTAAATTTTTTAATGAAAGATGTTCTAGTCATAACGAAGATTAGCTTTTTATTCATTATCCAACCTTCTGCAATAGCTATAAATATACTATAGCAACTTGTTTTTAAACTAAAGTTTAAGATTTATGAAATATGAATCAACTTTTATGGTTAATCTCTTGAAACAAATTATACGATTGTGTAGTTTTCATTTAAATTCATCTCTTAATTTATTTCTTTATGTTTTTTAATGGTTGACTATAATTGAACATTTGTATATTGGTGTATAATTAGGTTGTCGCTTATGTTTATAGGTGACGATAATGAGAGGGTCATCAAGATATGGGGTGTATATATGTTTTCGAAGCCGGGCATGTATGTTTTCGAAGCCAGATATGTATGTTTTCGAAGTCGTGCATGTATGTTTTCAGAGCCGTGCATGTATGTTTTCAGATCCTTACATATATGTTTTTGGAGTCGTACATATATGTTTTTGGAGCCGCACATATATGTTCTCAAAGCCTTACACATATGTTCTTGAAGCGTGCATGCTTTGTTTTTCGAAGAGTGCAAACATTTGTTTAAATATACTGAACATCTATATTTAACAATATACATTTGTATTTCAACTGATATCAATTTTTGGATATTATATTTATGTTTTTTTTATAAATTTAGAGATCAAATTTTTTGTATTGTATTTATGTATTTCTTATGTTGTATAGATTTAGAGGAACATGTATGTTTTTATTATAAAGGGAAACATGTATGTGTGTGATATAAATTTGAAGAAACATGTATGTTTATGTTAAAATTTTAGAGAAACATCTATGTTATAAAAAACCTGTATAAAAAAATGTGACCTTGGAAAAACTTGAAACTGGAAAAAAAATTATACAGTAATTTTTATGTTAAAATTATAATATTTTGAAAAAACAAATATGTATTTTTTTTGTAAAAAACATGACCTTGGAAAACTTGAAACTGCAAACAAAAAAATTAACAATTTCAAAAATTAAGTGTTTAAAATTCGTTTTTTTAATTAAAAATAAAAAAAAGGTAAATTTTTTATTGAATCAAAATACCTATTTTACCCCTGATTTAATTTATTTTTCTAAAATGAGTAGTATATATTATCATAAATTCCATATTGCACTAATATCATGTAAAGTATGCTTTATTAGTTGTAAAAAACTGGTTCTATAAGTTCTGTACCAAAAAAGAGGTTCTGCAAATAGCGCGCCCCTATATATATATATATATATATATATATATATATATATATATATATATATATATATATATATATATATATATATATATATATATATATATATATATATATATATATATATATATATATATATATATATATATATATATATATATATATAAACTAGTTTGTAGAACCCGAATCCATTGAGAATGATTAAATCCTTAATTGAGCAGATATTTCAAGTTTCACAGAACATTAGCTTCGATTCAGGTCTTCAAGTGTAGAACCCATTTTCATGTGATCATGATAAAAAATAGAAAAAATTTCATGTTTGGTCCCTATCGTTTACACCAAACATCAAGTATGGTCCCTATCTCAAACTAAGTGCACCGATCGTCCCTATCGTTTACACTTTGGATCAAAAATGGTCCCTATCTTAGATGGAGGTTAGTTTTGGCTGTTAAGTCTATTTGTTGGAGGGGCAATTTCGTCTTTTACTTGTTTGTCTACTTCAAATACACTCACTTAATTTTTTCTTTTAATTTTTTTTCATACTTATCTTTTTATCTATCTCTCTCACATCTCTCAGCCCCTCTCTCTCCTGCAACACCCTCCTCTCGTTCATATTTATATTCGCTTGTTTTTTTCCCAGAGAGCCAAAGGGACCGAAAGGTTGTTTTGGATCAAGGTGTTTCACAGCAGGACTAGCGACATAGACTCAATCCACAAGTCCAAAAATGTCATAAAGATTAGAGACGCTCCACTCAGAGTTGCTATCAGAATCCACAAACCTCTTAGCAATGTCATCACAAGCATCAAGAATGCCACAAAGATTTGGTACTTATTCCAAACCGAACTTTTAAACCACTACAGTGGATCTGCAACGGGGTGCTATTATGAAGTATCTGTATCTTTTGGGGTCCACGGAAAAAGGGAACAACATATACGGTGACAGAAGGTATGGACACTTGATCAAGTTCAAGAAACTCGGTACTTTCTATTATGGCTCTAGATGGAGTGTCTCTAGATGATTCTTCTTCATCCATGGGTTCGTTCGATTGGAGGGGTTCGTTTTCGATTTTTTCTATAAGTGGGCCAAGGTCAAAAGGATCACGTTGGGTGCTACCCACTTGAACTTGATCACCATTACCAGAAGCCACTAGTGAAAATATTGGATGAGTTGGTGGAGAGTTGTGATTCTCGATATCTCTAACCAAATGCTCCATCGAACGTGTAGATCTCATGATGGTCAGACGAAACCCATTACACCATTAACTCTTCGGTGAAGTCAGACGAAACCCATCACGTCATCACGAAGTCAGACGAAACCCATTACACCATTAACTCTTCGGTGACAACAACCTTGACGATGATAACAATGGTCTTCAATCCTTCTTCATTAGATAGCATTCGACATCAATCTGCAACTTGACCAAAAAATTCTGCGAACACATCTATATTCAGCACCATCTATTCATCGTCAACACCTAGCAATACTACCCCCACAATACTTCAACCGCTTCAAGAAATCCTCATAAAAACAAAAGTAAATTCTTAATCATCAAACACTGATTCGTTTTACCAATCACAAAAGGAAAATGATTTATCCTCCTACTTGATATGCCTACATATCTTCCTACTTTTATGATTATGACAAATGGATTGATCATTGTATGAATTTAAGAAAGAGAGTTAGTGGATTACACATGCTTTAATTTAATATGGGTAGGAGGATAAGTAGGAGGATATTGTAGGAGGATTTAGCATTGCTCATCACAAAAAATAATCGATCTTCCTTAAACATTAATTCGCTCTTGTGGCCACAAAAAAACGAATCCATCATTTTTTGTGGAGTGTTGATGTTTTTTTATTATCTTTGGTTCGAGTTAGATCTGGGTTTTATGGCTACGATGTGGTTTTTTTAATGAATCAGTGAGGGTGATTGTAGATCTTGGTTTTGATGTTGCTTGTTGATGATGATTCGTAGAGAGAGATAGATGTTGCCTGTTGATGATGAGTTGGAGAGAGAGAGAGAGAGTATGAAAAAAAGAAAAAAAAGAAGAAAGTGGGTTTATATATGTAAAAAATAAGTAAATGTCTAAACTACCCTTCTTTTCATTGGACTTAACGGAGAAAATTAACCTCCATCCAAGATAGGGACCATTTTTTATCCAAAGTGTAAACGATAGGGACGATCGGTGCACTTAGTTTGAGATAGGGACCATACTTGATGTTTGGTGTAAACGATAGGGACCAAACATGAAATTTTTTCTAAAAAATATGTAAAAAGTAATTTAACTAATGTTAAAAAAATTTACGATTTTATGATATAAGTGCCATTGTGAATCATTTGTACAAATTTAATAACTTATTACCATAACTCGATTTTAAAAAATATTCGTGAATCAAATTCATGATTTATATATTCAATTTAGTATTAATTGACGTATACTTGTGAATCAGATAAATATATGAATCAATAAATTAAACGGAAATTTCTCAATCTTCTCAATATAAATTATTCTCAATGGAAGTAAAACACTCTTATGCTTTATATTAGGCATTATGTCATATTTTAGTAACATAATCCACATAAATGTACCTCACAAAAGCAACAATAAATCATATTTTACGTAGCTTTGCTTGTAACTTATAAAAATACATATGGTATTTTTTAAATTTTGAGTTACATGAAAAAAATATTGACCGCAAGATTATAGAATTTCAAATAAATCCAGAATATTAAGCAATGATTCACAAGTTTATTAGTAGAATCTTAAAGTTCAATCATGAATGTATTTATCAAACAATCATGATTTTAAAGGTACTTTTACTGTACACGTTTTTAGTTTTAAATCATTAACACATAGAATCTAAACAAACTCATGCTTGATTCATATGCTTATACTCAAAATCCATCACATTATTAGGAATCTATGCATCAAACAATGAACCTAATGTGGGATACATCTAAGTCTGTCAAAGAGATCAATTAAACCTAATCATAATCTTATTATGACTAATTATTCATAACCTTTGTTAAATATGAGAATCTTATCCTAAGTTGAATTATGAACAACCTCCCTAATCTCTAATAAAAAATAATTATATACCATTATACCTTTATAACTTAGGACATCTACCATTCTTTTATATAACATCATTCAATAGAGGGGTTATAGAATGACAACGATGAATGCATTGTGAAACCTTCATATGTAAGTTAAAAAGGTTCTTTGATTCTTACCATACAAATATGAACCATGTTGTGGGGTCCACACTATCTTTTTACTCATATTTATTTATAGCAAGTGTATGACCAACTATAGCCTAGAGAGCTAATTGTTGTGGTGCTTTGTAAGTTTTTAGTGCCGCTACCTCAACCTTTACTTTATAACACAAATATAACATAAACACAGGCCTAACAACATTTCCTATAACATAACACAAAAATAACTACTTACTAAAAAAAGAAATTGAAAACACCCTATGTTAAGTTTGATTTTACCTAGATAACACGCTTATTGTGCCAAAGACAGTGCAATTTGATGGTACCATAGGTGCCAAAATTGCTCTATTTTTTAATAGTAAAAATTAGATATGGAAACAACGTCTTTTATTATGGTTTTTAACAGTAAAAGATAATGACACTTTAATTAGTATCTATAGTATTTGAATGGTTGAAGAGGTTTCAAGTAAAAGAGTTTAATTTAGATTTCTCACTTTATCTAATCCAAAAATGTTTTATGCATTGTGGATGCTTTTTGTAGATTCTTTAAGATTAATTGGTGTGGGGTACGAGAAACCATATTCTCTTTTAGAAAATATAAAAAGCAACACAATTTAAAGCGGAAACTTTCATGGAAGACACTTTTATTCAATTTGCGAGAGTTTAAACCTGAAATGCAATAGGAGATAGAATGACCTCAAGAAAAGAGATTATAATTTAGTGTGTAATGATATGTTCACAAATATTTAGAAAAAAGTTTCTACACAATGATGTGGCAACATCTTTTGTCTAATCAAATGAGGTCCTTGCTTTTTCACAATTGTTTTTATAGGACAAATGATATGGGCATATCATTATGTGAATACTTTTTTAAATATTTTATAGACATATCATCTTCCTAATTTTAGTATATATTGTGAGTGATTGTTTGTGTATTTGGGGTACTTTAAATGATAAATAATAGAAGAAGTTAAAAAAAAGGAGCGTGAATGTGTCGCATTGGTTGAGGAAAAAAATAAAAGAAAAACTATTTGATGATGTGATGCTAATGCAGCGACATAAGACCCTCAAGCACTTTATGTGTTAGGACCATTGGAATAGTTCAATGTAATAGGTAGACTAGGAGGTATGTAGTTCCTCCTGGTCCTAGTAATGGTAGGAGCAAGTCGTGCTCCTGGTCCTAGTCAAAGTCAAACTTTATTATTTATTTATTATTCTGTTAGGATATGCATGAGATATGTTGGGAAAGGATATGCATATCAGTTTTACACGTTTTGGTTAATGCTGTATTAGGGTTTCCTTGTAGTATAAAAGGAACCTTAGGCAGAGGGGTTATAGACACCTTCAAAAACATAGTTCTAGTGATTATCAATATTAGAAATCCTTAGAAAGGATCAAGTCTTATAGTTATTATGTTCTTCTTTATTATATTTGTATTCTGCATTCATATTGTGTATAAAGTCTCTCTGTGAATTGGTTTGTGATTACAGAAGTCGTTCACCGTTCCTGACAGGCTGCAAGATTCACATCTAGTGAACCTAACAAGTGGTATCAGAGCCTGGGAGGGTCTCTATACAAGAAGAATCAAGTTTTCTTATTACTGACATTTTTGTTTTATCATGTCTGCCTCAACTTCTACTCAAACAGGAGAAGACAACACTCCTAAAACTGTGCAACCTCAGCAGATCGTTGCTACGGTTTCTAACACGACTGGTAAATTCCCTCTTCTGAAAAAGGACGAATATGATAGTTGGGCAATGAAGATGGAATGGTGGATCACCAATACTGATCAAGACCTTTGGAAGGTTATTCTGAATGGGAACAGCAGGAAGCTAACTGGAAGAGACAAGAATGGTAATATTACTCTTCTTGACCCTAAAACACATGAGGAAATCATAGCTATTCAGAAGGAGGTCAAAGCAAAAACTATTTTGCTTCAATCTCTTCCTGATGATCACATGGGTGACTTCTACCATTTGGATGATGCCAGAGAAATCTGGAATGGTATAAAAGTAAGGTTTGGTGGGAATGAGGAGTCAAAGAAAATGCGAAGATCCATGCTGAGAGATGAATTCTCAGAATTCAAAATCTCAGAAACTGAAGGTTTACATCAAGGGTATGACAGGTTCCAAAAGATATTGAGCCAATTGAATCAACTTCGTTCAAAGCCTGACGATGGTGATATTAATGCAAGGTTTCTTAGAGCCTTACCCTACTCATGGAATCAGGTGGTAATCTCTCTCAAAGCAAAAGGTGGGCTTGACTATCTCAATTTTGATGATCTATTTCATAAGCTCAAAACTTTTGAACCTCATGTGAGAGGATATTCAAGTGATTCTTTTCCCACTCCTGCTAATTCTGCCTTTGTGAGTTCTATGGCATCCAGTCCCATGTCATATGCTAGTAGCCCAAGCAATACTGTGTCTTCTCAACATACTTTTCAGCATACTTCTGCTCTTGATCCTACTGCCAAGTCTGGTAGTATGGTAGAAGCCGTTCTTCATTCCTTTGTGGCTGATGTTGATGCTCAACAACAACTTGCTTTTGATGACTTCAAACATGTCGATAAACTTGACCTGGATGAAATGGATCTTAAATGGCAGATGGCCATGCTCACTCTTAGGGTTCACAAGTTTGAGAAGAAAGCAGGTCGAAAATTCAATTACAACCCACGGGAGGCAGCAAGATTCGACAGAAGCAAGGTTTGATGCTATAACTGCCAGCAACAATGTCAATTTGCAAGGGAATGCCCTAGCAAGAATGACCAGGAGAAGAGCAGGTACTCAGCTTTTAAGGTTCAGGAGATAAAAGATGACAAGAAGGCATTGGTATCTATTGACTCTATGTTCAACTGGAATGATCATCAGACTACCACTTTGGAATCAGCTGAATCCTCGACTGTCATGTTTGCAATGATTGTTGGGAATCTATCTGATGCGGATGAAGCAGACGAGTTTGCTCTTATGGGCATCTCACCTCAGGTACAACATTGTCCTCTTGGTTGTCATGATAAATACTCAGAATTGTTGTCCCAATTTAATGAAGTAAATGATCAGAATGATAAGTATTTTTTAGAGGTTCAAGTCTATAAGGCTTCTTTAAACACATTGGAACAACAAAAGAGGTGGCTACAAGATACTCAACGTGAGTATGAGGATAAAATTAGGATACTGAGCATCGATTTAGAAAACACAACTAATATGCTTAAATATACATAAAAGGTAAAAGATGCCAGTATCAAAGAAAAACAGGAGATGCAAGAAAGATTAGATGCTACAATGTTGATATTTGAAAAATGGCAAAAGGCACCTAAAAATCTTTCAAAATTAATCGATAGTAGCATGTCTGGTAGGACTAAAAGAGGATTAGGATTTGATAAATATATTGATTCAGAAGATGTGTTTGATTTATCTTTTTCGAGTGTCTTTGATGCCGACAAAGAGGAAGAGGGAGAACCTAGGTACAATAGGTTTAAACCAGCAGCAGAAATGCATGCTGTCCCCCCCCCCCCCCCTCTTACTGGAACTTTCATGCCCACTTCTAGGTATAATGACTTGGATGGATCACAGATGCATGAGTCCCCAAAAAGTTCTACTAATTCTAATGACTTTGTCACGTGTACTTTGAGTGACAAAGCCAGTGACTCTGCATCAAGTGGTTCAAGTGAAGAGTCAAGACCTACAAGTTCCAAGAAGAATGATCATGCTGCTACTAGTGCTAGGAAGTATGAAGAGAAAGTTACTTTTAAGTCAATTGTGTCTGGTCCTAGTTTATTGAGTCCTAGGAAGTTTGATTCTCCTAGAATTGTGTGTAATAATGTTAGCAGTATGAAACAATGTCATTCTAATAAAAGGTCTATTAAAACATGTTTTGTTTGTGGAAGTGCATTTCATTTGATTAAAGATTGTGATTTTTATGACACACACGCTTTTGTTAATCAAGCAATTCCTGCTCCTGGTCCACAAGGAGCTGCCCCATATACTACTAGAAGACTCAATCCTAGTGCTCAATCGTTTTCTTCTTCTAGAAGATCCTCTCCATTAACTTCTGATCATTGGAGAAACATTGGATTAACAACAAATAGAACCACAAGTAACTATTTTCAAAATTTTAATCCAATTTATCCACATGATTTTGACCACATGTATTTTGGTTTGGGAAGTTTGGGAACTGCTGTTAAGCCCTCAGCAGGTTGTTCTTGGTCAAACAATAATACCCATATAATGCATAGGCAACGAAGGAACAACGGTGGATCTCATCAATCTTCTTGGCTCTCTACTAAAGATCCACAAGTCAGGCTCAAACCTGACAAGGTTTGGGTCCCCTTAAGACACTAACTTTTGCAATTTTATTCTCTTGTTGTTGTAGGTTACTCCATACCAAGATCCTAGTTTAGGCATTGTTGATAGTGGTTGCTCCAGGAGCATGACAGGAAATAAAAGTCTTCTCTCTAACTTTGTACCATTTCAAGGCGGCAAGGTCTATTTTGGTGGAGGTGAAGGCAGGATCACTGGCAAAGGAACAATTAAGACGCCTAATCTAAATTTTGAGCAAGTCTACTATGTGGAAGCACTTCAGCACTTCAACGTTATATCTGTCTCTCAGATTTGTGATAAGAAGCAGTTTGTTCTCTTCACGGATACTGATGCACTTGTGCTCTCCAAAGACTTTGAGCTTCCGGATGACTCACAGATTCTGCTCAGAATCCCTAGAAGACACAATCTCTATAGCATCAAGCTGAATGAAGTCAACCCTACTGGTCAACTAGCATGTGTGGTTGCTAAAGCCTCAGAAGATGAAGCCACTCAATGGCACAAAAGGATGGGGCATGTGAACTTCAAGACCATTCACAAACTAACAAATCTGAATCTGGTCTCTGGTTTACCTCCCAAGTCATTTAGAAATGATATAAATTGTATTGCTTGCAGCAAAGGCAAATAGCATAAAGCATCCTTCAAGGACATTACTGTTCTTAGTCTTATTACTGAACCATTGCAGCTACTACACATGGATTTATTTGGTCCTACTTCCATTAGGAGCATTGACCACAAACAATTATGTCTGGTGGTAACTGATGGATATTGCAGGTTTACGTGGGTGTTCTTCATGGCTGCCAAGAGTGAGACCTACTCAATTCTTAGAGATTTTCTTACCCTTATAGAGAACCAGTTGTCCAAGAAGGTTAAAGGTATTCGTTGTGATAATGGAACTGAGTTTAAAAATAAAGACCTCATAGCACTTTGTACTGCTAAGGGCATCAAAAGAGATTATAGTGCAGCAAGAACTCCTCAACAGAATGGTGTGGCAGAAAGAAAGAACAGGACTCTAATAGAAGCAGCAAGAACAATGCTTGCCGATTCCAAGCTTCCAACCATGTTCTGGACAGAAGCTGTTAATACTGCAAGTTATGTTTTGAATAGGGTTTCTATTACCAATCCTCACAAGAAGACACCTTATGAGCTCCTAACGGCCAGAGTTCCTAATATTGCTCATTTGAAGCCTTTTGGGTGTCCTGTCACCATTCTGAATACTAGTGACTATTTGGGGAAGTTTGATGGCAAGGCGGATGAAGGATACATTGTGGGATATTCAGCTCACTCTCGGGCTTATCGTGTCTACAATCTCCAAGCCAAGCGGGTCATTGAAACTATAAATCTCAGGTATTTTGAAGAGAAGTCAAACATCCAAGGCAAGGGTCCTGAATGGTATTTTGATCTTGATTATCTTAGTGATTCATTAGGATATTTTCGTTTCAAAACTAACCATGTTGCAGGTCCACAAGTGTTTGCAACTTCTAGTACAGGTGTTCCTTCTAGTCTTTCTGATTTAGATGACGAGGATGATATTTTTGTGGTTCCATCCTACTCCACCACCGTCTCTCCTACTCCTCCTAGTGATGCAACTCCAGTGGATGTATTGGATTCACAAGTAGCGCTTGACACCCTTCTCAAACAATAACAAGAAGCTACTACAGCAGCTGCTCAAGGTGGCTTTGAGTTTCCCTTGAATACGCCTACTGACAAAGCTGCTCCTAGTACTCCAGCTTCTGCTCCTAGTGCTAGCTTATCACCTATTGGTACTCCAGCTGGTGAGTCTGCTTCAAATACTCGATTCTCCAGTCCTTCTGATTTGGGGAACCATCAAAAGAAGTCTTCTACCAAGCTGGATGATATTCATAAACAACCAGTAGATGGCATTTTCAACGCTGCTTCATATGATGCTGACTTTGTTGGGGATCTCAATAACTTGGCACCAGAAGTGGAGGTAACTTCCAATCCAGTGTTGCAATTCCACAAAGATCACCCTACCACCTAAATCATTGGAGATCCTTGTTCTACTGTCAAGACACGCAGAATGCAGGAGAAGGCCTCGTCTGATCATCATGCTCTTGTGAGCTATATTGAAGATCAAAAGCGTAATAATCATACGGACTTTCAACACTGTTTGTTTGCTTGTTTTCTTTCACAGGTGGAACCTAGGTCAGTCTCTCATGCTCTTGAGGATCAAAGCTGGGTGGAGGCTATGCAGGAGGAAATGCAGCAATTCTTGTTTCAGAATGTTTGGGTTCTAGTTGACTTACCAGATGGAAAGACAGCAATCAATACCAAATGGATTCTCAAGAACAAGAAGGATGCACGGGGAATTGTCGTAAGGAATAAAGCTAGGCTTGTCGCACAGGGCCACACTCAAATTGAGGGCATTGACTACACTGAAGTTTTTGCTCCGGTTGCAAGGATTGAGGCTATTCGTCTGTTTTTGGCTTTTGCTTCTTATGTGGGCTTTACGGTGTTTCAGATGGATGTCAAGAGTGCATTTCTCTATGGCAAAATTGATGAGGAAGTGTATGTCACTCAACCTAAGGGCTTTGTAGATCCACTTCATCCCAAGAAAGTTTACAAGGTGGTCAAGGCTCTTTATGGATTACATCAGGCTCCTAAAGCTTGGTATGAGCGTCTTTCAACTTTCTTGTTAAAGAATGGCTATAGAAGAGGTACTATTGACAAAACACTATTTCTTAAGCGGAATACCAAGGAAATTATCCTTGTTCAGGTTTATGTGGACGACATTATCTTTGGTTCTACTAAGAAGGAATGGTGTGATGAGTTTGAACATTTGATGAAAGGAGAGTTTCAGATGAGTGTTATGGGAGAGCTTTCCTTCTTCCTTGGCCTTCAAGTCAAGCAACAGTCGGATGGGATCTTCATCAGCCAAGATAAATATGTTCATGAGATCCTTCAGAAGTTTGACATGGATCCTCTTCGACCAGCAGCAACTTCTTATGAAGTTGCTAAAGTCAAACTCAAGACTGAGCCAAATCCCCCGGTCAATGTTCACATGTACAGGTCTATGATTGGCTCACTCATGTATTTGACTGCATCCCGTCCGGATATCATGTTTGCAGTAAGTGCTTGCTCTAGACATCAGGTGGCTCCAACGGTTTCTAACTTGAATGCAGTTAAGAAAATTTTCAAGTATATCAAGGCTCAACCCAAGCTGGGCTTGTGGTACCCTAAAGAATCACCTTTTGTTCTTGAAGCATATAGTGATAGTGACTATGCAGGTGCTAATAATGACAGAAAGTCTACTACTGGTGGTTGTCAATTTTTGGGTCGACGACTTATGGTTGTGGTAAATTACGACCTTTAGGAAAAGGTGCGTAAAAGCGGTAAGTATTGAGTGATGATTTAGGAAAATCAAGCACTAATGACCCTTATGGTGTGAAAGTTAGTTTCCCAAGGAGGTATATGTGTGTGAAAAACTTGTTAAATGTTTGTGATTAATGATTGGTTTAGAAGGGGATGAGAAAAGAAGGTGACGAAAACGTAAAAATTACTACTAGAAAGTTAAAACGTAAAACCGTACAAACTACAAAAATAAAAATTAATTCTAAAAATTACCAAAAATCAAAATAAATAAACTAAGAGTTTACCAATGATCAAAACTTTTTAAAACCTTTTAAATAATTAAATATTCAATTTTTAAATGCTAATTAAAGCCCTAAAAACCAGATAAATTATAAAAAATCCCAAATAAAGATTTTTCAATTGGTAAACCTCTAAAATGACCTAAAAAGATTAAAAACTATTTTTAGAAATTTTTAAACTAATAAAAACTATTTAAAATGATTTAAAAACTATTAAAACTTAAAATAATTATAAAAATTAATCTAAAAGAGATAAAATTATTCTAAAAGTTGCTAAATTCCTATTTTAATGTATTAAAGCTAAGAAAAATGTAAAAAGTTGGAAAATGTGAAATTTGAAAAATAATAATAAAATAATATTAAAATAACATTTAAAATCCAAAAATTATAAAAAATTCTAAAAACTTGCAAACTAGTTTATTTTAACCTAAATAATCAGAAAATCAAAGTGAAATGACCAGAATACCCCTATTGGGCCCTCAAATGGGCCAAAACCAAAAACAGTCAAACCAAATGGGCTTTTGGGCCCAAAAAGTCAAACTTGGCCCAATTGACTTGGAAAAGCCCTATCTGACTCAAAATTTAATTCTAAGAACAAAACTCTAAAGGCCCAAAAGCTGAATGTGAGCTTATCACAGCTTATTAAACACACAACTTATTCTTATTGGGCTTTTCAGCCCATTAAGCAATAAGCCAATGCCATAAGCTCTAATTTGACACACAACCTTCTTTTGGGATGCTTATGAGATCTGTAAAAAGAAATTTTGAAAAAGCACACTCAATAAGCCAGAAATAAGCAAAGTAAAAATTCACTAAAAGACAAAATAGTCGGGTTTGAGATTTAGGGCACCTCAAAAGCTCTAGTTTGTTGCAAAAGCTCATAAATAGCTTAACTAAAAATAATCAATCAAGAAAATCACAAAAAGCCAAGTAGAATAGCTGTATGAGCAAATAAGCTGGCTGAAAAAGCCAAATAAGCTAGTTTTCTAGCAAAAGCTTAACCAAAAGACTTGCAAACTTCCAAATATGATATTAAGCTAAGAAAAATGATTTCTATTACAAAAGATAAGTTGTTGCATGTGCAAAAAAACAGTTCTCAAAAATAAGCCAATAAGTGCTTATTTGACCAAAAGTCAAAGTACTCCAAAATGCACCAAATGATCAGGAATGGTCTATGGGCTTGTTATAAGCAATTTTTGTGAAGGACTCAAGGAGGAGGCCTTGTGAATCAAGAGGTCAGTTGACCTTTTGATGACAGATTTTGGCAATAAGGGCTTAATAAGCCAGTTAGCTTATAAGCCTGATACAAAGCAATCCAAATAGCAAAATCCAATCACAAGCAGCACATAAACAAGTTCCAAGCAGCAAAATCACAAGGCATACACTAGGATAACAAATGTAAGCACAAATTGAGGTGGTCACTTTGCTGATGCAAATGACCACTTCAGCAACTTTTGATAAGCTATAAAATCCACAATAAGCCACCAAATTCAACAACCAGATAACCAATAGATAGCTTATCACCAAACCTGATTTCAGACCTTAGATCCAACAAACAAAGAAGTTATTGGATCTGATGTGTTTGACCAATTCCATAACCACTTTTATCAGATTTTTGCAAAACTTCAAATCCCTTTTCTAAACTTTCAGAAACTTAACCAATGACTAAAACTTGTATATTAAGACTTGTTTAGACCTCCCAAACCCTAAGAACCAAGGGCACAAGGCCACAAGGCCTTATGAACCAGTAATCCCAAACAATCCTTAATCAACCACTTTTCAAACAAACTTCTGATTTTTAAACACAACCTATTGATTTTAATGATCAAATAGCTACACTAGGTGACAACTAACACAATCAAACTCAAAAATTACCAGCACAAACACAAGAACTCAAAATCACATACCAAAGTACAAAATAAGCAGAAACATGAATTTTTGAGAGGAATCTTAACAAGAGGTTATACCTGCCTTCCACAACATCCTAGGAAGGCCAGCTATGCTCCTTGGACCTTGTTCAACAAATAGAACAAGACCAAGGTACTTCAATAAGAAAGATGATGAATGCCTTGGTTGATGTTTCAAAGCAGAAACTCAAGGACTTGATGTCTTCAACACAAGCAGCAAACAACTCAACAAAGGGCTCTAATCCCTTTACAAGCTTGGTGTCAACAAGCTTGCAAGAGCTTATAGCTTATGGTTAAGGGTTAGTACACAAAAATAAGCAAAATCAGAACCTTCTTTCAAGCTTTTTCAAACTTGAAAAACCTTACCAAACATAAACGTCCTTGATCCAAAAGGTTCAAGCACATTTATAACAATCAATGGAACTCAGAATCACCCTTTAAACAACACCAACTTTCAAAACATAAAAAGGAATTACAATTTTCTAAAAATACCAACTTTTATAAATTTTAAAAAGGAATTACAAGTTTAAAAGGTAAAGACTGGAACAAAGGGACTCTCACATGTTGAGGTCTCCTTTTATAGGCAAATGCCAGGCTACACTATTCACAAACCCTAGAAGTGAATTCTCTAAAATGACCTTAAGTTCTTCTAGACGTTTTCTGCATTTGAGCTGTCCAAGTTGATCAAGGCTGTTCATTTTAGCTTTGGAATGAAGCAAGGATCCTAGGCTATTGATTTGGACACGTCAGATTACTTGGAGGGTAAGTTGCATTCTGATTGGTTGAAAGGGAATTGGGGGTGGGGTCCATTGTGAGTGGGAGTGAGGGTTTAAGGGTTGGGATGGTTTTCTGCACATGTGAATCACACATGTGCCAAGGTAATTTGTTTTTACCCTTTGTTTTAAGTGAAGTGGTAACTGGGTTCTTGGGGTGAATAGTAAACTCTTTGATCCGTTTTTGTAGGGATGGAAAAGTGTTTGGCGCATTATTTATTTGAATGTTTCATTTGCACAGCTTTGCCCCTTGTGTTTTCAGAAAATGGGTAAAACGTGTTTCTAGCCACCAAAACTTCCATTCCTTTGTAAATAACTTTCAGCCTTTGACACTTTTGGCACAAAACTTTGGAAAAAGATTTACAAGGTTGTTTTTGACATTTTGAGATATTTCAAGGGCTGATCTTGGACATTCTTGATCTTCAAAGGTCTTAAATGTATCTTTGGCTTGATGAGGGACCATAATTGACAATTTTGATTTGTTGAGGGACTAATCTTGCCATTTCTTTAAAGTTGAAGGACCATTTGTGTAATTTTGACAAACTTAAGGGACCAAACTTGTAATTATTAATATACAAGGGTTTTAAGTGTCATTTCTTCAATAAATGAGGATCAATCTTGTGTGTCTTCAAGTCTTCAAGGGTATTTGTTGAATATTTCATGAATTAGGGCCCGGTTCTTTGTACGGCTTCGTTTCTCGTGTCCGTTTTTCCTTATATCTTGTGATATTTTGTCTTTTTCACGATATCCATACCTAAAATACACAAGTAAACAAACACAAGCATATATATATGGTATTTTATGACATTTTTATGCATTTAAAGCCCGAAAAGAACGATGAGATCATGTATAAATGCCATCTCATCACTCCCCCATACTAAGCTATTGTCGTGCCCTCACGCAATGCTAGAATAAAGTATCTAAGCATCACCAAAGTTCAATTTTATTAACCTTTATTGAAGAGTAAAAGACTTGTAACATACTACGAAGATGTGTAAAGACATAATATATGATTTTCATCACAAAAAGTGACTTTTAGGGTCAAAGAATAGAAACAAGCAAATGTCCATTTAGAGTACACTTCGTCATCCTTGATTGTCATACATTCCATACTAAGTGCAAAAACGAGATCATTGTTGGTACAAGTCACAATGCTAACACTACTCATACGTCCAAATTGTGTAATACTTTTTCTCCCCGCAATCCTAGTTATTATAAAAGGAAATCGGTTACTAGCATTTTTTTATCTATTTGTCATGGATCACAAGTGATTCATATTGACTTATTTAAGTAGTTATTAGTCCGAAAGCAAAGTAGCACGATTTGATCAATAGTTAGCCGAAGGACAAAATCTTTTAAAACGGCTTCTCGTGTATCTCCTTACGTTCATATCTTGGCATAACTCGTTTCACGATTTGAGACCTTTCTCGGACCGATATTTGGCATGTACTTCATACTTCAAATCTTGGGAAGACGTTCTTTAAATTATGGTCTTCTCTTCATATATTTGGAATTTCTTCACTTGACGTTTTTGAGAGATTCTTCATATTTGGACCACGACTTCATCATTTTTCTTCAATCTTTACTTTGGATTTTGATATACAACGATCCGCCTCCTTTTCGGACTTGGATATATTTATCCTCATACCTTGTTAGGGTCTTTTTGGATAGACTTTCTCCATGATCTTTAGGGGAGTAATTGCTTTTCATCGTGTGTCTCGATCCTTCATATTGATTTAGGAATAATGATACTTCATATCATCTTTGGATCTTTAGCAAAAATAGATCTCCCCATGCCTTGTTAGGGCCTTTTTGGATGATCGCCAATCTTCGCGTCCCGCTTCAATAAGTTATGCTTTGGCTATGAACTCTATTCAACCCCGAGCAACTTTTAAACGATCTTGCGCTAGAGGCTAAGTAACCTTTCAAATCGTACGACCTTACTTATTGCAATTATGATTTATTCCTAATGCATTGATCTTATGGGAAGAAAAAGCCACAATTAAAAACACATGAGTTTTTGAAAGAACATTTTCATGTTCTACGTTTAGCATGATCACTTGTCTAACTCTATCATCTCTCGTTCTTCACTATATAAAGATCTCTAATTAAAGAGACTCGTGAATACTTAGCCATGCAAGTCAAAATTAAGCCAAATTTGGATTAGCTTTCATTAAGACTATATCAAATCAAAGTTTTGGGTTTTCAAGCCTCCTATAGGATCTTTCACTTTCTTGGACTTTTTCAAGTTTAGAGAATGCGTTTTATAGTTCCCTTGATAAGTGACTTTCTAGGATCACTTATAGGAACTTGCGAAAAGTTCTTGTTCTTAACCCGTATGAATTAAGACTTTCGCGTTTTAAAGCTCCCTATATAAAAGTCTAGCAAAACTTGAATTGAGCGGGTTAAGGAATGTAAATGGCTCCAAATGCCCATCAAGTCAAAAATGAGCTCTTATTCTACCCAACGGAAAATATACATTCGTGTCTTAAAAACACTTATGAAAACTAAGAAAAATTTAAAATTTGGCCATTTTTAGCCTTATTAGTAACCAAAACAAAACATTAAAAATTGGAAAGCGTGAGGGCGTAGCAAAGCAAGTACCTATTCTACTAAAAGTAAACATTGTCCTCAATGTTTCGAGTCTAAAGGTGGAGCACCCCCATACTAGAGACGAAGAGTCGAATGCTTAGGATCTAGCATGGAAAGGGTGATCAACAATATATCTAAAGCCGTTTATTAAGTATGCTAAAAGATTATTGTTAGAACAATAAAGGATATGTCATGGATTCGTGAAAAACTTCTTCAAGCAAACAATGGAGGCTCACGTAAACGAACACGAGAGTCTTCAATCGTAGATGATGATGATGATGATCTAGATAACACAATCACAAAAAACTACGAGACAACGAGTTGAAAGGGTACAAGTCCCCTTATTAGTGAATAGTAAGCATAAAGGATAAGCATGGGATCTCCCCCACGAGGCACCTCGTTTTTGATTACCGAGTCATGAGCTCGACTCGATCCCCTCAATGCTAATTATCATTGGGGAAGGTGACTTGGTCGAGGGCAACCATTGAAGGAATTTCCCCACCAAAGTAGTGCTTAAGACTATGTCCATTCACCTTGAAATTAGGACCATCATCTTGAGCTAGCTCGATGGTCCCATAAGGAAACACTTGTGTAATGGTGAACGGACCCGACCAACGAGATTTCAGTTTCCCGGAAAATATCTTAAGTCGAGAGTTAAAAAGCAAAACTTGATCACCAACGTTAAAAACCCGGTTTTTAATCTTTGAGTCATGAAACTTTTTAGTCTTTTCTTTAAAAACTAATGAATTTTCATAAGCATTATCTCTTAATTCATCCAATTCATTCAATTGTGTTTTCCGGTGATCTCCCGCGGTCTTCAAGTCAAAGTTTGCATGCTTAAGGGCCCAATATGCCTTGTGCTCCAACTCAATGGGCAAATGACAATTCTTCCCATAGACTAACTTATAAGGAGTGCAACCGATAGGTGTCTTATAAGCGGTCCTAAAGGCCCATAAAGCGTCATCAAGTTTGTCGGACCATGAAGCACGGTTTTCTCCAATTGACCTCTCTAAAATCCTCTTCAAAGCTCGGTTCGAAACCTCGACTTGCCCACTCGTTTGCGGGTGATAAGCCGTAGAAAGACGATGAGTAACTCCATATTTCTTTAGAACCTTTTTGAATTGGTCATTACAAAAATGGGTTCCACGATCGCTTATAATAGCACGAGGGGTTCTGAACCGAAAGAATAGTTGCTTCAAAAACTTCACTACCACACGAGCATCATTGGTAGGCAAAGCCTTAGCTTCAACCCACTTAGAAAGGTAGTCCACCGCGACGAGGATATATTTGTTGCCATGAGACGATGGGAACGGCCCCATAAAGTCTATTCCCCATATGTCGAAAATCTCACACACTTGAATTATGTTTTGCGGCATTTCATCACGTTGAGACGATTTTCCTTGACGTTGGCACGAATCACACGACTTCACAAGTGTGTGTGCATCACGATAGATAGAAGGCCAAAAGAAACCGGCATCGAACACTTTCTTAGCCGTGAGATTAGCACCATGGTGACCACCCGTGGGTCCCTCATGACAAGCTCTAAGGATATTAGAAGCTTTGGCACCAAAAACACAACGTCGAACGAGTTGATCCGCACAAACCCGAAAGAGATAAGGGTCGTCCCAAAAATAGAACTTGATGTCACGAAAGAATTTTCGTTTTTGTTGTGTCGTCATACCCTTGATTATGAAATTGCCCGCATGGTAATTTGCAATGTCGGCAAACCATGGGGTGGTGTCTTTAGAATTCACTACACCGAGAGTCTCGAGAGGAAATGTTTCGGTGATTTCCTTGTTCTCGAAAACATCTTTGTGAGGATCTTCTAGACGAGAGAGATGATCGGCCGCTAGATTCTCGGCTCCTTTTTTGTCAAGCACGGTGACATCAAATTCTTGGAGGAGGAGCATCCAACGAAGCAATCTTGGCTTAGCATCTTGCTTAGCTAAGAGATACTTGATAGCCGAATGGTCGGTATACACGATGCTTTTAGTCAAGACGAGATAAGGTCGGAATTTCTCAAAAGCATAGACCACGGCAAGGAATTACTTTTCCGTTGTGGTGTACTTTAATTGAGCCTCGGTCATCGTCTTACTAGCATAATGGATAGGACGGAAATGCTTGTCATAACGTTGCCCTAAGACGACCCCTATAGCATAATCACTTGCATCGCACATGATTTCAAAGGGTAATTCCCAATTAGGAGCAATAAGAATGGGAGCTTCGGTAAGTTTCCTTTTGAGAGTTTCGAAAGCTCTAACACAATCCTCATTGAAATTAAAAGGAGCATCCTTCTCGAGAAGGTGTGTCATAGGTCGAGAGATTTTCGAAAAGTCCTTGATGAAACGACGATAAAAGCCCGCGTGGCCTAGGAAACTCCTAACTCCCTTAACGATTTTGGGATGAGGTAACTTGGCGATGACGTCTACCTTAGCTTTATCGACCTCAATCCCCGCCTTCGACACCTTATGTCCTAAGACGATTCCTTGTTTACACATAAAATGACATTTTTCCCAATTAAGCACAAGATTGGTTTCTTCACAACGTTTTAACATTTGCTCGAGATTAGATAAACACGACGTGAACGAATTGCCAAACACCGAGAAGTCATCCATAAACACTTCCATCGACTTCTCGATCATATCGTGAAAAATCGCCATCATACACCGTTGAAACGTACCCGGTGCATTACAAAGTCCGAAAGGTATCCTACGATAGGCGAACGTTCCATAAGGACACGTAAAAGTAGTCTTCTCTTGATCACGAGGGTCGATAGGGATTTGAAAGTAACCGGAAAAACCATCTAAAAAGCAATAGAATTCATTTCCCGCAAGTCGCTCCAACATTTGATCCATGAAGGGCAAAGGAAAGTGGTCTTTACGAGTGGCGTCATTTAACTTTCGGTAGTCAATGCACACCCTCCAACCGGTCACAACACGAGTGGGAATTAACTCGTTGTTTTCATTAGGCACAATGGTCATTCCTCCCTTTTTAGGGACACAATGGGTTGGGCTCACCCATGGGCTATCGGATATAGGATAAATCATTCCCGCGTCAAGGAGTTTAAGGACCTCCTTTTTAATGACATCGTGAATTTTAGGATTCACCCTTCTTTGACTTTGAATTGCGGGTTTGTAGTCCTCCTCCATTAAAATCTTGTGAGTACAAAATTTTGGGTCAATACCCTTAATGTCGGATATTTTCCACGCAATTGCCCCGTTATGAGCCTTAAGAACTTTCAAGAGCTCGGTTTTTTCACCATTAGCAAGACCTTTTGCAATAATAACCGGCAACTTGTCATCACCTTCCAAGAATGCGTATTCAAGGTGAGAAGGAAGATCTTTCAATTCAAGGATAGGGGGTTCCTCGATTGAAGATTTTGGTTCAACACTCATAACTTCCATCGGTGGAAGAAATGGTGGAATAGAAGTATCATCACTAATCAACACCTCATCTTCATTGTCGATTCCATTTGAAGTGAGATCGCCTCCTTGAAATGGAGTGAGATTTGGTGTGGAATTAGCAAGAATTGGATCCAAAATAGTGGGATTGCCACTTGACGAGCTATCAGAAAAACCTAACACTTCTTGTGAAAACTCATCGCAAACCACATCAACGATGTCAATGTGATTGATGGTAGCGATTGCATAAACATGAGAAGGTTTCGAGTTTTGAGTAGCGTTTATAACAAGTTCCTCTTCGTTGAATCTCAAAGTGATAGTTCTTGCATGAACATCGATAAGCGATCTCGAAGTGTCTAAAAATGAACGACCTAAATTTAGAGGAACTTGAGGATCCGCGGGGATATCAACTACTATAAAATCAACGGGATAGTAGAACTTCCCCACTTTCACGAAAACATCTTCGGCTACTCCACATGCTAAAATCGTAGAATGATCGGCCATCTCGATAGACATGTTCGAAGGAATAAGAGCCAGAAGAGAAAGAGATTTCCAAATGGAAAATGGCATCAAATTAATGCTCGCACCAAGATCGGCCAAGGCGAGGCATTCTTTCATATCTTGTATGTCACAAGGAATGAGAAACTTTCCGGGGTCACCAACGTTTTCTGGTATGCGGTTAAGATAAACCGAAGAACAATTAGCAAGCTTTGAAAGCTTTTCCTTATCGCTCATCATAATTTTAAAAGTGGAAGCGAAACGAGGCATATATAAAAACGCGTCGGCTAAACTCACATCAAAATGCACTTGTTGGAACATCTTTATAAAAAGCTCGATTTGTTGTTTGTTACGTTCTTGCAATTTCTCTTTGTTTCGTCTCGAAGGGTAGGCTAAAGGTGGTGTGGGTTGGTCATTAGGCAACGGCCTTGGAAACTCGGGTTCCACAATTGGTATTGGTTCAACCGTAGGTGTGGTTTGAGCAGTACTTCGTGGGATTGTAATGTGCTCCTTTTCGACCATCACCTCGAGTTCTTTCTCGATTTCCTTCTCCGTAGAAGTACTTGGACGAGAGATTGGTTCCTTGAAAGTTTTACCACTTCGTGTAGTAATAAACTTCATTTCTCCCTTCGGGTTCGTAATGGTATCACTAGGAAGACCACCTGAGGAAGAGGGTTTACACATGATTGCTTCAAACATCTTAGCCATTCGGTCCTCAAATTTTGATTGCCTAGCATCCGCTTTTAATAACTCTTGCTTAATCTCATGTTGTCCTAATTCCATCTTTTGTTGGTTTTGTTGAAGACGTTGGACATTTCCTTCTATTTTGTTTGCATGAGTTTTAAGTTCATTAGCAAGTTCATTTTTTAGCTCGTTTTTCAACTCGGATCTTAAGCTAATCATCTAACGTTGCATGTTATCAAACTTAGCATCATTTGCTTTAGCATAATCCAAAAATTCTCCTTGCAAATTTTTAGTGTGAGCATTTTGAAAACCTTGTGTAGTGTTTTGAAAATCACGGTTTTGGTTTTGATTAGAAATTTGTCCATTCCCATTTTGATAATTCCCTTTGTTGTAATTGCGTGAATTGCCTTGGTAATTACCACCTTGGTTGTTGTTTCGATAATTATTAGCATTTTGATTTGGTGGAGCTTGATTTTGGCGGGAACCTTGACCGTTTTGGTTGTAAGTTCCCGTTGCTACATAAGCACTCGAAGTGTTACCATCCGCGATAATGCACTCGGAAAGATCATGAGCTCCACCACAAGACAAACAACTCTTAGCAACCGCTTTAACCGAAGCAGAATTCGAAGCTTCTTGAGCTTTCGAATGGGACATAAGATTAGCAAATCTATCAAAAAACCGATTTTCCTCATTAGCTTCATCATGTAAGGCATTAATGCTACGAGACGATGATGATGACGACAAACCCAAATTTGCAACACTCGGTGTGTTACGAGGGCTATAAACCTTAGATCTATTCTCGATGATTTGTAAAGCCTCATTTGTCGTTTTGCACAAAAAATTACCACCCGCGGCGGCATTCAGATAATCTCGTTCATGATCATTAAGCCCATTATAAAAAGTATCAATCTGATGCAATTCCGTAAAATCATGGTGTGGACATTCATGTAACATTTCTTTAAAGCGTTCCCATGCCATTGAAAAACTTTCATTATTTCTTTGCACAAATCATGAAATCTCATTTTTCAAATGTGTTGTTTTAGATGGTGGAAAAAACTTGTTCACAAACTTAGAAACGAGATCGGCCCATGTCAAAATCGAATTTGGCGGTTCTTTCTCAAGCCAAATTTTCGCGGGTCCGTCTAAAGAGTATGGAAACAACATCATCTTAATGGTGTCATGTGGAACATCCTTAAACTTGCTCGTAGCGGTGAGACGGTTAAAATTCCTAATGTGATAGTGCGGGTTGTCTTTCTCATGACCTCTAAACTTATTTGCTTGCAACATCGACATTAAACCCGTCTTAATCTCGAAATTCTCCGCAAGGATGGCGGGAATCACAATGGCCTCTCCAAAACCCTCGGTGGGTGCTTGTAGCAACTCCATCATAGTACGATTAGCCATGACGACTTCTTGTTCTACAATAGGTTCAACAATTGGAGGTTGTTCCTCAATCAACGTTTCTTGATTGGCTTGCTTTTGAAGACGTTTACGAGCTCGTTTTGCTTGATTACGAGTGATCATAAACTTCACGAAGAATGGGAGGTGAGCAAAGAAGATTCTTTTTGGGTGTTTTGTGAATTTTCAATTTTTTTTGTGTTTTTGATTGTATTTAAATTTTTTTGGATTTTGGTGTATCTTCGTAGACAACAATCTACAAAATCTCTCCTCGAATCAAACTCTTGATTAAAGAAGCCTCAAAGGAATGAAAACGATCACGTGGAGTGAACGCCTTCGAATGACTTTAGAACTTTGGTGAAAACCAAATTGTTCAAGAGGTTTTAATCACAAAGAAACCAAGCAAATATATTATACGTAATAATACTTTGGGCGGCAAAACCCTCGATTAGCCTTCAATCTCAAAATACTCACAAGCAAGCGGGGAAACGAGGCGGCGCGAAGCACTTAAGAGCCTTTTTCCTTAGGGTATATTTTATAATACCCGCCTTATACCCACCTTATAGTTTGTATTTTTCAAAATCGAGCTTCACGAAAGTATTTATCTGTTTTTGCCTTTTTCTTTTTGTTTGAGATTCGAATACAATAATTGAGTGATGAAATCCCAATTAAGGTTGTGTTTTCACACTTTTGGAGATATTGTTTATTTGTTGTGATACTTAATACAATATAGTAATAATATTTTTACAAGAAAAACCAAGAAAACCGATAATACGTATTAGTAGAGTTCTACTAATACAAATACTATTTTGGTTAATATTAAAAACAACAATACAAATTAATCACGACACACCTCCCCGGCAGCGGCGCCAAAATGATTGTGGTAAATTACGACCTTTAGGAAAAGGTGCGTAAAAGCGGTAAGTATTGAGTGATGATTTAGGAAAATCAAGCACTAATGACCCTTATGGTGTGAAAGTTCGTTTCCCAAGGAGGTATATGTGTGTGAAAAACTTGTTAAATGTTTGTGATTAATGATTGGTTTAGAAGGGGATGAGAAAAGAAGGTGACGAAAACGTAAAAATTACTACTAGAAAGTTAAAACGTAAAACCGTACAAACTACAAAAATAAAAATTAATTCTAAAAATTACATAAAACTCACCAAAAATCAAAATAAATAAACTAAGAGTTTAACAATGATCAAAACTTTTTCAAACCTTTTAAATAATTAAATATTCAATTTTTAAATGCTAATTAAAGCCCTAAAAATCAGATAAATTATCAAAAAGCCCAAATAAAGATTTTTCAATTGGTAAACCTCTAAAATGACCTAAAAAGATTAAAAACTATTTTTAGAAATTTTAAACTAATAAAAACTATTTAAAATGATTTAAAAACTATTAAAACTTAAAATAATTATAAAAATTAATCTAAAAGAGATAAAATTATTCTAAAAGTTGCTAAATTCCTATTTTAATGTATTAAAGCTAAGAAAAATGTAAAAAGTTGGAAAATGTGAAATTTGAAAAATAATAATAAAATAATATTTAAATAATATTTAAAAATCAAAAATTATAAACAATTCTAAAAATTTGCAAACTAGTTTATTTTAACCTAAATAATCAGAAAATCAAAGTGAAATGACCAGAATACCCCTATTGGGCCCTCAAATGGGCCAAAACCAAAAACAGTCAAACCAAATGGGCTTTTGGGCCCAAAAAGTCAAACTTGGCCTAATTGACTTGGAAAATCCCTATCTGACTCAAAATTTAATTCTAAGAACAAAACTCTAAAGGCCCAAAAGCTTAATGTGAGCTTATCATAGCTTATTAAACACACAGCTTATTCTTATTGGGCTTTTCAGCCCATTAAGCAATAAGCCAATGCCATAAGCTCTAATTTGACACACAACCTTCTTTTGGGATGCTTATGAGATATGTAAAAAGAAATTTTGAAAAAGCACACTCAAAGCCAGAAATAAGCAAAGTAAAAATTCACTAAAAGACAAAATAGTCGGGTTTGAGATTTAGGGCACCTCAGAAGCTCTAGTTTGTTGCAAAAGCTCACAAATAGCTTAACTAAGAATAATCAATCAAGAAAATCACAAAAAGCCAATTAGAATAAGTTGTATGAGCAAATAAGCTGGCTGAAAAAGCCAAATAAGCTAGTTTTCTAGCAAAAGCTTAATCAAAAGACTTGCAAACTTCCAGATATGATATTAAGCTAAGAAAATGATTTCTATTACAAAAGATAAGTTGTTGCATGTGCCAAAAAGCAGTTCTAAAAAATAAGCCAATAAGTGCTTATTTGACCAAAAGTCAAAGTACTCCAAAATGCACCAAATGATCAGGAATGGTCTATGGGCTTGTTATAAGCAATTTTTGTGAAGGACTCAAGGAGGAGGCCTTGTGAATCAAGAGGTCAGTTGACCTTTTGATGACAGATTTTGGCAATAAGGGCTTAATAAGCCAGTTAGCTTATAAGCCTGATACAAAGCAATCCAAATAGCAAAATCCAATCACAAGCAACACATAAACAAGTTCCAAGCAGCAAAATCACAAGGCATACACTAGGATAACAAATGTAAGCACAAATTGAGGTGGTCACTTTGCTGATGCAAATGACCACTTCAGCAACTTTTGATAAGCTATAAAATCCACAATAAGCCACCAAATTCAACAACCAGATAACCAATAGATACCTTATCACTTAAACTATTCCCAAACCTGATTTCAGACCTTAGATCCAATAAACAAAGAAGTTATTGGATCTGATGTGTTTGACCAATTCCAAAACCACTTTTATCAGATTTTTGCAAAACTTCAAATCCCTTTTCCAAACTTTCATAAACTTAACCAATGACTAAAATTTGTATATTAAGACTTGTTTAGACCTCCTAAACCCTAAGAACCAAGGGCACAAGGCCACAAGGCCTTATGAACCAGTAATCCCAAACAATCCTTAATCAACCACTTTTCAAACAAACTTCTGATTTTTAAACACAACCTATTGATTTTAATGATTAAATAGCTACACTAGGTGACAACTAACACAATCAAACTCAAAAATTACCAGCACAAACACAAGAACTCAAAATCACATACCAAAGTACAAAATAAGCAGAAACATGAATTTTTGAGAGGAATCTTAACAAGAGGTTATACCTGCCTTCCACAACATCATAGGAAGGCCAGCTATGCTCCTTGGACCTTGTTCAACAACTAGAACAAGACCAAGGTACTTCAATAAGAAAGATGATGAATGCCTTGGTTGATGTTTCAAAGCAGAAACTCAAGGACTTGATGTCTTCAACACAAGCAGCAAACAACTCAACCAAGGTCTCTAATCCCTTCACAAGCTTGGTGTCAACAAGCTTGCAAGAGCTTATAGCTTATGGTTAAGGGTTAGTACACAAAAATAAGCAAAATCAGAACCTTCTTTCAAGCTTTTTCAAACTTGAAAAACCTTACCAAACATAAACGTCCTTGATCCAAAAGGTTCAAGCACATTTATAACAATCAATGGAACTTAGAATCACCCTTTAAACAACACCAACTTTCAAAAACATAAAAAGGAATTACAATTTTCTAAAAATACCAACTTTTATAAATTTTAAAAAGGAATTACAAGTTTAAAAGGTAAAGACTGGAACAAAGGGACTATCACATGTTGAGGTCTCCTTTTATAGGCAAATGCCAGGCTACACTATTCACAAACCCTAGAAGTGAATTCTCTAAAATGCCCTTAAGTTCTTCTAGACGTTTTCTGCATTTGAGCTGTCCAAGTTGATCAAGGCTGTTCATTTTAGCTTTGGAATGAAGCAAGGATCCTAGGCTGTTGATTTGGACACGTCAGATTACTTGGAGGGTAAGTTGCATTCTGATTGGTTGAAAGGGAATTGGGGGTGGGGTCTATTGTGAGTGGGAGTGAGGGTTTAAGGGTTGGGATGGTTTTCTGCACATGTGAATCACACATGTGCCAAGGTAATTTGTTTTTACCCTTTGTTTTAAGTGAAGTGGTAACTGGGTTCTTGGGGTGAATAGTAAACTCTTTGATCCGTTTTTGTAGGGATGGAAAAGTGTTTGGCGCATTATTTATTTGAATGTTTCATTTGCACAACTTTGCCCCTTGTGTTTTCAGAAAATGGGTAAAACGTGTTTCTAGCCACCAAAACTTCCATTCCTTTGTAAATAACTTTCAGCCTTTGACACTTTTGGCACAAAACTTTGGAAAAAGGTTTACAAAGGTTGTTTTTGACATTTTGAGATATTTCAAGGGCTGATCTTGGACATTCTTGATCTTCAAAGGTCTTCAATGTATCTTTGGCTTGATGAGGGACCATAATTGACAATTTTGATTTGTTGAGGGACTAATCTTGCCATTTCTTTAAAGTTGAAGGACCATTTGTGTAATTTTGACAAACTTAAGGGACCAAACTTGTAATTATTAATATATAAGGGTTTTAAGTGTCATTTCTTCAATAAATGAGGATCAATCTTGTGTGTCTTCAAGTCTTCAAGGGTATTTGTTGAATATTTCATGAATTAGGGCCCGGTTCTTTGTACGGCTTCGTTTCTCGTGTCCGTTTTTCCTTATATCTTGTGATATTTTGTATTTTTCATGATATCCATACCTAAAATACACAAGTAAACAAACACAAGCATATATATGGTATTTTATGACATTTTTATGCATTTAAAGCCCGAAAAGAACGATGAGATCATGTATAAATGCCATCTCATCAACTTATCTCATGGCAATGCAAGAAGCAGACGATTGTAGCTACTTCTTCAACAGAAGCTGAATACGTTGCTGCTGCTAGCTGTTGTGGACAAGTGTTGTGGATCCAAAACCAGATGTTGGATTATGGGTTCAATTTTATGAACACCAAAATTTTCATTGACAATCAAAGTACTATCTGCATTGTGAAGAATCCTGTTTTTCATCAACGTACAAAGCATATTGAAATTCGGTACCATTTTATACGGGATGCCAATGAGAAGAAGTTGATACAGGTTCTTAAAGTTCATACGGATGATAATGTTGCTGATTTGTTGACAAAAGTCTTTGATGGTCCTCGGTTTAACCACTTGGTGGTTCACATTGGGATGGTCAATCCTTGAGGTCTAGGATTGAGGGGAGGCTAAGCCTAAGGGGAGGCTTCGTGTACATATTACTTTGCACAAACTAACATATTGGTAGATTTTAACAACATATTGCATTGGTTCTTGTGATGCGTGTTACTCTTGGTGGAGGATTTTGCTCACTTCTGGTGGTTATATTTTTTCTTGACTGGCTTCTAGTCCTCATTGGTTAGCTTCTAGTCATTATTGGTTGGCTTCTGGTGGTTAAAAATCCTTCTTTGTCAAGTGATGGTTGGCTTCTGGTACTGGTCTGGGACACGGTTCATCTTTTTGACTTCTGCTTCTAGTATTGACCATTGTGCGCTTTGACTTTTAGTCAACGCATTCCAATTATGGTATTTATACTCTTATTTAACTTTGGTAAATTGGAATTTGGAAATAATGTTAAAAGGGGCAAGTGGTTACTATGTAATAACTGTCTAATTTGAAAGGGCAACCCCCCATTATTAGGGGTCAATGAACAGTTACTCCCACCATTATTTATGGTCAATTAACCCCCCCTTGACTCTTTCATCCCACTCATAACACATACACAACCGATCCTACTCTCTCCACCCTAACAAAAATCATCTCACATTCAATTAATCAAGCTCCATGGCCGCCCTGGTATACCAACCTGCTCACAACAAGGTCGCCTATCTAGGAGATGGTCCAAATCGTGATGGTTTCACTGACATTCTGGATTTTATTGAGGCTTCCAACCTCAGGTATGCATTTACTATATGTCCCACTATTTATGATAGTGTCATTCGTCAGTTTTGAGCTTCTGCTCGTCTTGTGGTTGTGGTTGGTCGTCCACGTGAACTCCATGCTACCATAGATGGACGTTCATACGTGGTTTCTAAGGCTTCTATCCGTAGTTCCCTTCATCTTCAGGATGAAGGTGGGGTTGTTTCCATCCCCAATGCGGAGGTGTTGGAGGGGATGGCTGCTATAGGATATAATCATGGGGGGAAGTTTAACTTCCAAAAGAATCGGTTTTCCCCCCAATGGAAGCTTCTGGTGCATTTTCTGATTCATTGTTTAAGTCCCAAGTCTGGGAGTTGGGATGCTTTCCCTACTCCTTTGGCTACTGGTCTCATATGCTTAGCCCAGGGTAGGGTATTTAATTTCTATCGTTATTTGTTTGAGGGGATGTTTAGCAATCTATCTAGTGCTGGTTCTAGGAAGAAGTTTCTGATGTATCCTAGGTTTTTATAACAAATACTGGTTTGTATCCCCCGTGATAGGACTGAACATGTGCCTTCTAAGATGACTGCCAAAGTGTATTATAATATGGTCCATGGGTTTAGCGGGGAGTGGAGGCCCCTTACTGAGGCTATGTTGGGGTTGGCTCAGGGTCCTCCTGATGGTGTTGTTCCTCCAGTTGACCAAGCCGAGGAGGAACAGCAATTAGATGTTGACCCAATGGAGGAGGAGGATCATGCTGGTGGTGGACCTCATGTGGTTGAGGAAGAGCTGGTTGAGGAAGTGGTAGTTGAAAGGCCATCCACTTCCAAGGCTGCTCCTTCTTCTTTGCCACATTCGTCTCCATTTGTGGAGACTCCCCTCCTAGTCCTGCTCCACACTCTTCTGATAAGCCTACAGGTGCTAGTGCTCCTAATGTTGATCCATTTGTTGCTTCTGGTTCCAATGACGCCTTCCCTGATCCAAGTCCTCTTGGTGGGAAAGCGGAGGAGCCTATTACACTTACTTCTCTACTTGATCTTATGCACATGTATCATGAACGAATTCTTTCCTTGGAAGCAGATTTGAATCAACACCGGAAGCTTACTAGGGAGTTTGTTCTTCCCATGGCTGATCGCATCAAAGCTTTGGAAACTCAGCAAAGACGACGAAAGAATCATGTGGTTCACTCTGATTCTGATGAGGAAGTTAAGGATCGTGTTGAGGATGGTTTGACTTTGTTGGCAAAGGCTGCCTTTGCTGATAAATTGTATGATGATTTGCCGATTCCTCCGACTTCCTCCAGTGTTCCTTCTCCTGTTGCTATTCCCACACCAATGGATGGTGCTTCTGGTCCTACTGCTGGTTCCAATGCTGGTCCATCCCATGATCCAAAGGGGAAGGCTCCCATGACTGATGCTCCCTCACCACCTCGCAAGCGTACACGCAGACAGCTTGAGGAGGATAGGTTGGGTGAGGAGGCTGCTCTAAGGATGCAAGCCGAAATTGATGAAGCTGCTCGGGCTGAGGAGGAAGCGCTTCAAAAACAGAGACGTGACCAAGTGCAGCATGATGCTATGCATTGGAATGAAAGTGATTGGATGCAGGTGTTGACTATTCTTACCAGGGATTATTCCCAGTTCACTGATCTTTTGGGTTCGGATGTGGATGAGCATAACTGTATTCCTCGGGCCATGGTGTTGATGCGCAAGCATCAGTTGGCGCTTGTTGCACAGCTTCGTGAGCAGCGTAAGAACAGACCTTTGTCGAGAACTGAGGAGCGAAAGCAGATGCAACGATATGTGAAGTATCAGTCGGCTGCTTATTTCACTACCGGTTGGAAGTGGGACAGGGTTCGGGCTTTGTCTTTTGATGAACTTAAAGCACTATATGAAAGAATGGTCAAGCATCAAAGTACCCCAATTCCGGAGCGATTTATCTATCGTCCTTCTCCACGTGTGATGACCACTTCTTCACCTGCTGTTGCTACTGGTCCTACATCTGATCCTACTCCTGGTTCTGCTGCTATTCCATCGGTTTTGCTGCTTCTACAGTTGGTATCACCTCTTCTTCTTCGGTTGTTCCTCCGGTTTCTTCTTCAGGTCCTGCTATCACCACCACACATGCTACCACCACCACCTTTGCTACCACAACCACCACTGCTGCTACACCTGCTATGGCATCCCCATCACCACCAGTGCCTGGTCCTCAACCTGTTCCTTCTTCTCGTGCACCTCATGTTGATCCATTGGGTGGGCAAACTATTGATTCTACTTCTACTGCTCCCACTTCTGCTGCTCAGGTAAAGGTAAAGGTTGAACCCTCGCCTAGTGATTCCACCCCTCGCCGTTTGCTTCGCAAGAAATTGGCTCGACGTGTTCGACGTGGCAAGACGATTCCCTATGAGAAGCGTGCTCCCGAAAATCTAATTGATGCAGCTTCTGATAGTGACTCTGATTTACCTTTGGGAAATGGATATATTACTGGTTGGACGGTTGCGCGTTCCACGACTCTTCCTGGTACGGTATCTCATAGGATTACTCTTAGTGATGGGTCTGTGCGGTTTGCTTCGGGTCTGCAGGGTATTCTGTCTTGGGCGGATCGTAAGGATCTTATGGCTTTATATGGGTTTGTGGATACCGGCATGCCTGAGGATCCTACTGTTGTGTCTTCCTGGCCTGGACTGCGAGTATGGGCTGATTTAAAGATGATGCTTGATGCTCCTCCCCATGCTCCTGTTTCTGGTGTCTGGAAGGATCAGATGCAATGGGTTATTCAGCGATGGAAGTTATATGCGGGATGTGGTGTGCATATGTTAGAGTTGGAATCTGGTCATATGGTCTTCATGCTTACAGACTTGGATTATCCGTTGACGATTGCTTCGATGGAGGCTATGTTGGCTTGTCACTTTCTAATGCTCCCTCAGGGAATGAGTCTTCTATGGCCACTGCGTTGGTGGAAGGGATTCAGGCTCGTTTGAAAGCAGATAAGAAGGCTGCTTCTGGTATCTGAAATGGTTGGTTTGTAAGTTTTATGTTTTGTGTTTTGTTCATTTGTTAATACTACCATTCTTTTCACCAGTATGTCAAGTGACTGGTGAATTTCATTAATTCTCGTTATTAAAAAAAATAAAAAAAATATACTTTTTTATATAATATCTGCTTATACTTTACACATATTATGGATTTTACACTTGTGAATATGATACCATTTGCTGATTCAAACTATGGGTTCTGGTTGCTGTGTTGTCCTTGTGAATATGGTTACTGGTTTCATCTGGTGTTGGACTTGGTCCTCACAACAAATGGTCCTCAACTCACCATGTCTAATCGACAAGAAAGAGTGGATTCACCTTGAGGGTACGGCTCCTGGTGCGATTCTTAAATCCGTTGATGGTTGCCAGGTTACCCAAAACTGGATGGTTTTCACTTGCCATGGTCCTAGACTGAAAAGTGGCTAATCCAAGGGGGTACGGCTCTTGGTAAAGATTTTATCAAATCCGTTGATAGCTGTAAGAGCTTTCTTAAAGCTATAGGGTTTTCAACTCACCGATGCTTCATTGCTGAGAGTTGGTGAGTCCAGAGGGGTACGGCTTCTGGTAAAGACATATCAAATCCGTTGACGGCTGTGATGGTTTGCCTAAAATCATCAGGGTACCCCCACTCACCATTGATTCACGTTCTAAGAGTTGGGCTGGGTTCTGGTCTCCCAGGGTGATGCTTATTCCACCATAAAGACTGGCTAGCCCAAGAGCGAGCAGCTACTTGGTAAAGGCTCATCAAATCTGCTCATGTTGCTGTAAAGATTCAACACAATGCTGATTTGTTTCAAGCTTTGGAGAAGCTTCTAGTGTCCCATGTTGCGGCGGTTCTTCTGTTCCTTATCTTATTGATGTTGCTATTACTTTTGCTGATTCAATCCTCGAGCTTTATTGCACGTTTTACCAGGAAACTTGAACTCAACAGGTCAAATTCAAGTTTAGGGGAGGATTGTTAGGACCATTGGAATAGTTCAATGTAATAGGTAGACTAGGAGGTATGTAGTTCCTCCTGGTCCTAGTAATGGTAGGAGCAAGTCGTGCTCCTGGTCCTAGTCAAAGTCAAACTTTATTATTTATTTATTATTCTGTTAGGATATGCATGCGATATGTTAGGAAAGGATATGCATATCAGTTTTACACGTTTTGTTTAATGTTGTATTAGGGTTTCCTTGTAGTATAAAAGGAACCTTAGGCAGAGGGGTTATAGACACCTTCAAAAACGTAGTTCTAGTGATTATCAATATTAGAAATCCTTAGAAAGGATCAAGTCTTATAGTTATTCTGTTCTTCTTTATTATATTTGTATTCTGCATTCATATTGTGTATAGTCTCTCTGTGAATTGGCTTGTGATTACAGAAGTCGTTCACCGTTCCTGACAGGCTGCAAGATTCACATCTAGTGAACCTAACATTATGCAATATAGATAAAAAGAAGTGTTTCTAAGCAAACACGGTTAAAACTGAATTTAGTATTGTAAATAGATCGTATTTCCAAATCATCTACTAATCTAATTTTGAAAATCTTCATAATACATGTTTCTTTTTTTAAAAGAAAAGTAGGGACATAAATATATGGGAAATTTCTATAAATACCTTTTACCAAGGGGTGTTTGTGTTAAATGCCCCTAAGTTTCAAATCTTCCAAAAATAACCCAAGGTAACCTTGCCCATATGTTGATACGTGTCCGACACAAGTACAAGTTGCCTCGGCTTAACTCGGGTTTCCTCGGCTTTCTTCGTTGCCTCGGGACACATGTCAAAATATGGTGCCAAGTTGCCTCGGAGTATTTTTAAAAAGTTAAAATCGAGGGGATTTTAACACAAACTCTTTTGTGGAGGGGGCATTTGTGAAAATATCCCTAAATATATTAACACAAAATTATTAAGTCCGATCTTGATTAATAAAAAAGATATTTGATTCATTTTGATTTTTCTTTTAACTAATGTTATATAAACTTGGAACTAGTACTTACAACTTATGTATCAAATATGAATCTCGAGCACAAACGTACATAAATTAGATTAATGTTAGATTTATTATTAGAAGCTTGAGATATAGATAAATATTTAGATCAACATAATTATTATATAAAGAAGGAAATTTGTAATTTAAAAAAAAATTCTCGAAAAAGCTAAATATTTGTAATGTAAAAGTTAGGCGAAGTTACCACACCCCACAATCGCGTTGAAGACCGGTGTTGGCCAGGGCGTTAGCACAACAACGATGAATTAGGTTGTAAAGTTAAAAATAAAACTTTTCAATCACCCCTTTTAGTTTGATTTTTGGCTAAAAGGTGAAAAAAATATGAGTGCTTACTTTACCATTGTTGTTGATGATGTTACAGACTTGCATGTCGGCTGAAAAAGAATGGGGAAGAAAGGGTGGGTGGGAATTAGGTTTTATTATTTTCTTAAGGACCAAAAGAAGATAGTGGGTTGGATTAATTGATTAAAGGCCTAACTAAAGGATAAAAAATGAAATGAAATTGTTTAATTTGTTTAGGGGTTTCATGAAAAATAAAAAATGGTGTTGGTTGGTGTTAACTAAAAAAAATTACATTAAAATAAAAATTAAAGACATAAGAGTAAAAGACATAAAACTAAAAGACATAAAATTAAAAAAAACATAAATTTGATAGCACCAACTAGTTTCGAGGTTCATATGTTGCTCGAACTCGTGCCTTTTGGGCCTCGACGATAGCGGCGTCGACCACACTCATATGAGTTGTGTCAATTTGGAGCAGACACATGTCCTCCGAAATCCTTTGAGATTGGATCAACCGCCTTCGGTCTTCGCTCTCTTTCTCAAGCACAAACAATTTGGCTTTTTGGTCTAACTTGTATTGTTCAGCCATGAATTCTTGGTACGCGTCGGGTTAGAACCGGAGCTAGCGGTCGAGTTAGAGTTGGTGCATTGACTTTTATTAAGTCGAAATAGACCAGGTGGTCGAGGCAACACAACATCCCCAAAGTATTCTGGTTCGTTGTCGGTGCCCATAAGATGACATCTTCTTGCTTGAGTTGACTCTGGGTTTTTCCACTTGTTCTTGTCTTTAAAAAAAAGACAAGCACTCCGGTACCTAAACTCACCTACAACGACTGTTTCGTACAACTTGTACATCCTCCTCATCTAATAATTATCGTTCTCCCTACTATGAACCACGATTTCATTCACCAAATCATTAAACTTCGTAACACATGTATACATTGGAGTCCACTTGCCCGTCAACATGTTCTTGGTACGCTCCCTTAAACCTTGTTTCTTCGCTTCCTTACTATAGGCATTTGAATTTTGTACCTAAAGTCTTATTTTTTTGATCGTCTATGGTTTTCGGATCCTCGGACACTTGAATAAAACATTTCGCCAAAAGCCCCTCCTCCACTTGGGTCCACACATTACGAAGTCTTTTTTTCTTGTAGAACGACTTCTTTCTATTTGTTGTTCTTTGCCACCGCCTTCTTACGAGTCCCATGGCTAGGCTTCGACGTCGGGTTCGGAACCGACTCTTCTTCTTCTTCGGAATCTTCGACATCATCAACGTGGTGCGCTTCATGCTTGGAGTGTGGTTGGGAAGTGGTGAATGGATACGGTTGGTGTTGTTGTGATTGTTGTTGTAGGTTTTGCATTTGTTGCATTTTAAATTGTTGAAACATCAACAATTCCTCTTGGCTTTGAAATTGGGGAGCAAAACTAGGATAGTAATTCATTTTGGGGTTCGGATTTGAAGATGACGTGACATTTGATAGGTTGGGAAGGAAACCATACAAGAAATCAAATTTTGGTTGTGGTCGGGATTCATTTTATTTGGATTGAAGAAATAGAGAAGATGAAGCATATAGAAATTGTGTGAGAAGTATGAAATATTAGGGGGAATTCATAAGATTTTTAGAAGGGTAAAATTAGGTTTTATGGGTTTTTTCTTTTTTGAAAAATGCGCCCCCCAAACAGGCATATAGCCGTTGCATTCAAAAAATAAAAAAACAAAAAATACAAAAACCCACCATGTGGGTTGTAGCCACGCGGCGAGAGCCTCGACGTCAACTCACGGAGTCTCGCCTGGTCACCCACTTTCACGTCATGGCTCGGTGCCAACGTTTAACACGACTACTCCAACTGCTCTTATCTTTTTTAGATGAACTAATTATAATGATCACCTAAAAGTTAAGGCCTAGTGTGGCTTAAGTTTATAAAGTGAGATTCATCTAATTATTTAATAAATTAAAATAAAAATATCAAAACCAAGATTATATGCCTTACTTTTATGTTTTTATGAAATTAAACAACGACTCAAACTGCACATATGTTATAGATGCCCATTTGACTACCTACGTTCCAATATAAATGTTCAATTTAACTTTTTATAGTTAAATTGGTTCAAATTCGACATTAGATGGTTTTTTGTTGTATAGTACTTGATGAAAAGTATATAAACGAATTAGGTTGTAGATGTATTTCCAATGGTATAATTTTCTTCAGTTATTATATACTACACACACAAAATTTTAAGTCAAAGATGACAAATGAAAAACTTCAAATCGTCAAACTTTACACTTATTTGGGACGAAGTGATTAATTACTTTTACCTAAAAAACTTTAACCTATCGAATTTAATGAAAATAAATACAAAGTTGGTTTCAATTTATTTTATAATTAATTCGAAGCATATTACATATAATTCTAAAATCATTAATTAATTCCATATTTACCCAATCTGAAAATCAAAATACCATATTTCTTCAAACACAAGTTTTTAATGCATAATTACATCTGGTTAACTATAACATGTATTGACCACTACCGAGGAACTATAAAAATTATTAAAAGACTTGAAATTAAAGGTATAAGGAGTAGAAACTCACAAGTTTCCTTTGATCCTAAACCAAGTGACGACACATCTTAGATGAACAGTGCCCATATCACCTCTGCAATTACACCCTAATTCCATAACCTCCCCACTAGCTTCCATCATACTTTCATCATCATTGATACCATCACCGCCATCTTCAGCATTCATGTGACAAATTCGACAATGTTTTCTGTCATAAATGCTTGATGGAATATTATTATGCCTTGTTACCTCCAACTGACCACCCTCTAGATCAAGTTCTTCTGAAGCTGAAACCATGAAACTATTTTAATTATGAAAGCAAAATCTAAAAGATCCAACAGATGAATCTAATTGTGTAATATGTTCACCATAATCGGTGAAAGGAATGTTATTTCCATAGTTATCAAGGGCAGTTTCAAATGTAATGTTGATAGGATTAAAACGACGACGATCTGAATGACTTCTACATCGACGAGGACGACCATTACTAACACGATTGTCTTCAACATATACTCTTACAGCCTTAGTAGTGTCAGCAAAGGTATTTGTTACCGACATATTTTTCTCAGTTTTTTAAAATAGTATGTTTTTTATTTTTGTGTAAGGTAAGTGCGTGTGTCTATATTTATAGTCACGGGGTAGGTAGGTGGACCCGAGTTTAAACTTTTGTTTTATATGGTTACAATAATCTTGTTATGTATTCTCATAATGACTTCATATCAAATGAAAAAAAAGACTTTAATAAAAAGAATAAAACATAACTATAACCGCATATTTAAGACGCATCAAAGTAATTTAGATGTGTCAGTAGTCTTTTAAATGCATCATAATAATTATGTGTCTTTTGTAGTAAATTTATGTATTATTATTAAGAAAATCAGGTTGCAAAGTTATAATAAACAAAAATAGTGATTTTGTTTAGCCAGAAGACTCATATTGCGTGTACCTACTATTTTATATAGTGTTAGCAATTACGTTCAAGTATCACTTAGAAAGTGAGGTTGTATAAGAATCTGAAGTAAAATTATAGTTATAGCAAAGTCGAATATTTGTGTAAGAGCACAAAGTGAGGTTTTGTGTTATTGCTTCAAGTTATAGCAAAAACTAATATCACGTTAGTATTTTATCTTATAACTCAGAATCTGCAACTTAACTCAAAGACAACCTTTTCATCACTCAAGTTATCAGATACCTTTAGGTTTCATAGTTTTTGATGTATGCTTTTTTAAAACTAAGTACCAAGTTTTAAATTTATAAAACTTGTTCACCTAAGCTCTACAAATGCAATAACGCGTAGAGAACCCGATCGTTTATAGTGAATGATTAGTAAAATTAAGGTCGTTCCAAGAGTTCAATGTTTAAGTTAATATTATTTTATCCCATATATCATCACTTCCCCATGGTTGATTTAGTAGAAATAAGGTTGAAAAGAGAAAGAAAAGAGAAAGAAGTTTAGAGTGAGAAAGTAGAGAGAAGTTGGAGAAAAGAGAAAGTTAGATTTTGAGAAAATGAACAACCAACCCCTCCTAACATGCTAGGAGGGTAATTATATGGCCCCCTGCATGTGGGATTTCTATGGGATATATAATGGCCCGGCTTAACTTAATGGCTTTAGGTCTTCTAAACGTGACCTTTTATGCCAAATGTCAAACCCGTAATTCCTAACTATCCTAATACTTATTACAACGTTCGTATGACTGATACATAATAAACCTATGACTGAAAATTCTTGTTTGACTCAATATTTTGAGGCAAACAATCTCCCCTAATGAGAGGTCACTCCCCTATGACGTTTGAGGTTTTAAATGAGATTACTAATCTCGTGATAAATGAGCCTATAAGGTGTAACCCTAGATATGTTCCTTCATGATGTGATCTTTGAGCCTTTGTCGTTGTCTTTCGACTTTGTCTTTAATCTTGAGACATTCAAATCTTATCCTTGATTTTTCTTTTCCTCGTTGTGATCTTGTGTCTTCACCCACATGCTCACACTTTGCATCATCTTGAAAGCTTGCTAACAATCTCCTTTGATGAGAGGTCATTCCTCTTGAGAAGTCATTCTTTCAATGTTTTGAAGCTAAGAATCTCCTACAACCTCCTCAATATTGAATGTTAACCAAATGGTATTCATCTCACTGAGATTGAATTGTGATGTGGGATGAGTAAGTTTAGTGATAAGATGAGAAGATTGGGCTTTGTTTATCAGAAAAAAAATTGAATGCTATTGAGATTAGGATAAGATTTTGGGTTCGACATAATCAAGAAGTTTGATTTGTGTTTGAGAGAAATTTTGGTAGCTGAGATAAAATTAAGATAAAAAGGAAGTCTATGTGATTAGGGTAATTAGGGTTGTGTGTGTATCATTTTGTCCTTGCAATAGGGTAAAGTTATATACATATACTCACGTGTGATGTGGATCGGGTATAACTGAGATGCTATGGACCCTCACTTGGACACTGATTATCTTGGGCTTTGGTTCTCGCAGGGCTGATATTACATTGGGCTGAGTATAATATTGGGGATCATTGATGGTTCGAGCACAATTAAATTTGGGGCTTTAAAATTTATAAACTTTAATTTTCACAAGTTTATTATAAATTTTGTGCTAAGCATTAAAATTAGTTATATTGTCATATTGGATATAATTAGACTTTGAAGTGACAGAGTGACGACAACGTGACGAGACAAAGTGACGAGATAAAGTGACGAGAAAAAGTGAACGTGACAATGTGATGAGATTATTATTCGAGACCAAGATCAATGGTTTTATGAATAAGATAGTCTGAGAGAACTTTTAAGTAGAGTATTTTGATCAGCAATTGATTTTCACGGAATATATCTCAGCTAATTTATTATTCTCACGAGATTTCGAGTAGTTTTGTGTATGATTTATTGCTGGTTTCAAAACCATCAAGGGGGAAGACGAAGACATATTCCGTGAAAGATAACATGTCTCAACGTACAACGAGTACACGTGATGAACTTCAAACCTTCTTTTTATTTAAAGTCATTCCGGGAAGACATATGTCATAACCGCGGAGAAAATCAGCGTTTTAACTCGTGGTGTTTGGTGCATTTTTCTATTTACATGGGGGGAGAAATGAAAGAAACAATCTTTGATTGTCATATTGGAATTAGTTATATTGTGCTAAGCATTAAAATTAGTTATATTGTCATATTGGATATAATTAGACTTTGAAGTGACAGAGTGACGACAATGTGACGAGACAAAGTGACGAGATAAAGTGACGAGAAAAAGTGAACGTGACAATGTGATGAGATTATTATTCGAGACCAAGATCAATGGTTTTATGAATAAGATAGTCTGAGAGAACTTTTAAGTAGAGTATTTTGATCAGCAATTGATTTTCACGGAATATATCTCAGCTAATTTATTATTCTCACGAGATTTCGAGTAGTTTTGTGTATGATTTATTGCTGGTTTCAAAACCATCAAGGGGGAAGACGAAGACATATTCCGTGAAAGATAACATGTCTCAACGTACAACGAGTACACGTGATTAACTTCAAACCTTCTTTTTATTTAAAGTCATTCCGGGAAGACATATGTCATAACCGCGGAGAAAATCAGCGTTTTAACTCGTGGTGTTTGGTGCATTTTTCTATTTACATGGGGGGAGAAATGAAAGAAACAATCTTTGATTGTCATATTGGAATTAGTTATATTGTGCTAAGCATTAAAATTAGTTATATTGTCATATTGGATATAATTAGACTTTGAAGTGACAGAGTGACGACAACGTGACGAGACAAAGTGACGAGATAAAGTGACGAGAAAAAGTGAACGTGACAATGTGATGAGATTATTATTCGAGACCAAGATCAATGGTTTTATGAATAAGATAGTCTGAGAGAACTTTTAAGTAGAGTATTTTGATCAGCAATTGATTTTCACGGAATATATCTCAGCTAATTTATTATTCTCACGAGATTTCGAGTAGTTTTGTGTATGATTTATTGCTGGTTTCAAAACCATCAAGGGGGAAGACGAAGACATATTCCGTGAAAGATAACATGTCTCAACGTACAACGAGTACACGTGATGAACTTCAAACCTTCTTTTTATTTAAAGTCATTCCGGGAAGACATATGTCATAACCGCGGAGAAAATCAGCGTTTTAACTCGTGGTGTTTGGTGCATTTTTCTATTTACATGGGGGGAGAAATGAAAGAAACAATCTTTGATTGTCATATTGGAATTAGTTATATTGTGCTAAGCATTAAAATTAGTTATATTGTCATATTGGATATAATTAGACTTTGAAGTGACAGAGTGACGACAACGTGACGAGACAAAGTGACGAGATAAAGTGACGAGAAAAAGTGAACGTGACAATGTGATGAGATTATTATTCGAGACCAAGATCAATGGTTTTATGAATAAGATAGTCTGAGAGAACTTTTAAGTAGAGTATTTTGATCAGCAATTGATTTTCACGGAATATATCTCAGCTAATTTATTATTCTCACGAGATTTCGAGTAGTTTTGTGTATGATTTATTGCTGGTTTCAAAACCATCAAGGGGGAAGACGAAGACATATTCCGTGAAAGATAACATGTCTCAACGTACAACGAGTACACGTGATGAACTTCAAACCTTCTTTTTATTTAAAGTCATTCCGGGAAGACATATGTCATAACCGCGGAGAAAATCAGCGTTTTAACTCGTGGTGTTTGGTGCATTTTTCTATTTACATGGGGGGAGAAATGAAAGAAACAATCTTTGATGGTTAAAAGAGGTACACTATTGTTCGATGATTTAACTAAGTAGTCAATTTCCTTAGTTCATGTAATTGTGCTTTATAATATATGCCGAAAATATGTCTACATAGATGGTCAGTGCTTCTACTTGTTACTTTGGTACATACATTTAGACTACATATAGGTATTAATTGTATACATTCGGGACTTAATTGTCTTTGGTGTTGCAATTATATGTCATCACTATCCTATATGGAGATTGATATGAGCTTAAATACTCATATCATTTGTATCTTATAACAATGAAATTATGCATGAAATGTATCAAAAATGCCTTGTATATGTGTATTTCTTGTTTGAATGTGTGTAGGTACCAAGTTCGCGAAAATCAGAAAAACCGACACGAGATTGACGAAAAGATCGACAAAGCCAAATTCAAGACGCTTTTAGAAGATTTAATATTAAATGGGCCAAGTGGGACCCACACTTGAGTTTAATGGGACTTAAAAGCCCATTATTGAAGTTATGTTATACTGATTTAGTCAAAGCCCAAATGCAAGGCCCATTTTGGGACGGATGGAGAGTGTATTTTAACTTAGATCCAATAAAGCCCAATGTATTGTAACAAGGAAATAATGTGACGAATTGTTATCTGTTTATTGGTCCAAGATGAAGCCCACTAGGGTTGAAACGACCAACGTGTATTTAAACACAAAACTTGGTCAAAAGTGATTAGACCTCACCCACTTTACACGTTTATTCACACAATAAATAAAATAAAAACCGATCCATTCACCAAACCATTTTCACCCACACGTTCATTTATTCCCACACATAAAAAACACTTACGATATCCTCTAGGTACTATCTCCTTTCTTCCCCATATTTTCCACCATAACCAGTAACTTTTAAGTTACTGTTCCACAAACCCTAGATAATAAATTGGCCATATTATTTGGGGCTTTTCATCACACGGTTAATTCATACGTGTGGGAATAAAAGCCCCAAGGTTTAAGGAAGAGAATATGAGGTAGAGAAGAGCTACGTGGCAAATTGTTATTGGAGGAAACACATCATTTACCCCATTCCACCAATCAAAGGGCTCAAAAGAAACACAACTAACACACGGATGCCACGTTGGCAATCCGTGTGCTAGTTGTGTCATATAAACCATCCGATCAAGACCAAGAGAGAGAGAATGAGCATCCAAGGGCTGAAAAGAAGATGGGATATTCCAAAGAAGATTCGGATATTCGCTCAGCAAAGCCCTGGGATGGCTATAAAAACTCTCTTTTCATTTGTATTGTTTATCCCTTTCTTTACTTTAATGTTATAATGAAAAATTTTAGATAGAGTTTGTAATTTCTTTTTAAGTATTGTAATGATTTGATTCAGTTTAATAAAAATCATTTCAGTTTAAATCTCTTTCTTATTTACTCGTTTGGTATTTTATAAAGGTCTTACAAATTTATCTATAATTGTTATTATAATTGTTAATCACTCATATTAGCTTATATGTTAGCTATTATAAGTGACTGAGTAAACATTGGGATAATATTTTCCTTACTAGAAAGTATTACTTAAAAAATCTGGATCGATTTAACTGCTGCTGGTTCGAGTTTTAATGGTTTGATGGCTCGATTTATGGTTCGAGATGGTTATGGTGGTTCGTTTTCCGGTTCATAAGGCAGCACAGCGCTGACCTTCGTCCCAAAGGCAATCTACATTAGGTGAGTTTCTATTTTAATCTTAGTTTAATTCATGTTTATTTTATTGTTTATTTTTGTATGCTAAATGATTTTACTGCTTAAGTTGTTTCTGAAATAGTTGTTATATAAGTAACTGCGGATAAGTTTTTGAGTGAAGTATGCTAGTGCTGCTGTTGAATTTTGACCTACTGAATAATGAACTGATATTGTGTAATCTTGGTAACCTGATTTGGATTTTTGTTAGATGTTGTTAGATAATTATAACTGTTTTATGTTTAATCTGTTAGTTTAAATATGATTAGACTTATTTGTTATTAATTTTCTAATAAGATGATTATGATTTCTAATGTCATTCGGATTTGTTAAGGGTAGAAGTTAAACTGCTATTGTGTTTTGAGATTGGGAATGATTGAAAACCTGTTTGTTATTTTCATGCTAATATTTGGAAGATTGAATGTAAAGCTCAGTAATGAATTCTGTTCTGATTTATTTGATCTTTCTTTTGAGTTTAAATGGATGAGTGTCTGAATGTTTAGTTATTAAACTTTTTTGCCTACTAGTTTATACCTGAGTTAGAAGCTAGTTTGGTCACTAATATTGCTTACTTAGAATTGGTGATTGCTGGTTAATTGAGTCGTGTTACTGTTCTCCTTGTATTTAGGATTGGTAGGAGTAGTTTGCCTTTACTGCTTGAGGATGTTTGAATCTGTTTGAATTTGGTAACTCTTTTTAATTTGGTATTTGCTCTTTATAGATTGCTTAACTGTTTGTTTTATTATACATGTTTATTTTGAGTTTGCTGAATGTTATGATCCTTATATGGTTGTGATATGATTTGATGTTTTGAGTTATTTTACTTTGTAATTGTTCAAGCATTCAGCTTATCAGATCCAACTGATTTGATAAGCTCAAAAGCTGTTACCTAACAGCTTAAAGTTAATAAGCTCGCTAAGATCTCTCCTGAGACTCATTTTCATCAGTTGTCCAAAAAAAAAATATGTTACAAAAAATGGCCACCCCTGTGGTTCGAACCCGCGACCTCGCGGTTAACAGGCAAGTGTGTTAGCCATCTGGGCTGCTTGCCTTTTTGATTTAATTTCACGTTATCTGAGTCTTATAGTAGGACTTTTCTGACCGATTTTCATTTAAGTAACGTTTTATTAAGTTTCAGCTTTAGATTAAGTTTTATTAATATTTTTATTAAAGTAAAATTTAAGTTTTTAAAATATTTTTCAGTTTCTTCATAAAATAAAATAAAAATAATAAAAAAAGATGTTTTTATAAATTTTAAAAGTTTAAATAATTAGATTTTTACAATTGTAGATTTTAAATAAAATTAAATTTTAAAATAATATAAATTTGGTTAAAGTAATTATAATTAAGTTTTATAAAGTCTAAAAAGTTTAATTAGATTTTTAAAATAGATTAAGAGTTGTTTTTATTAAATAAAATTATTTTTATAGCTTTTCAAATTAGTTTAAATTTTAAATAGTTTTAATTTTTAAGTAATTAATTGTTTTATGTTTAACTTAGCGGGGTTTACGATTCATGCACTTTAGGATATTTTTAAATAGTTTAAAATTGGTAGATTTTTATTGTAGCTTAAAAACCAAAAACCAATTCAAATCGATTGTCCAAATCAAAACAAAACGTCTCAAATTCACTCGATCTTCGTGTACAACGAACTTGGTTCATTCACGTGTTTAATTGAATTCGTCATTGGTAATATTAGTCTATTACTTTTTCCTAAAGGTAATTTTCTAATTTACCCTATAACGTATCAAATTATCACTATACTATCCACGACCCTTTCCGTCCTCGGAAAGTTTGTTACTCTTCTATTATATAGTATGTATCGTTTTTCTCATTTTTTGTGAATAATATATTGTATTACGTAGCACAATAAATTTACATACTTTTCAAATAAGCCTTGATATTAGCATTTTGTATGGGTTCTCTATATTCTCTCGATATCCTCTCGAATTGATCTCGGTTCTAAGTGGAATGATTGTTCTTGGTCACTAAAAAGGGGAGTGATTTTCTAATCTACTAAAAGTTTTAAATGCATTAAAATGTAAACTTAAATTTAAAAGCAATTAAATTAATAACAATCAATAAAACTTGAATTAAAATTAAAATTAAAATTAAAATATAAATATGAAATGAAGAAACAGTAAGTAACCCTTAAAAATGCTCAAAAGAAATTTGATTCGGAAGTGGACCTTGATTCGGAAGTTCACTCGGAACTTGGTTCGGAACCCTTGATCCGGAACTTCGTTCGGAAGTTTACTCGGAACCTTCACTCGGAACCTTCACTCGGAACCTTCACTCGGAACTTCACTCGGAAGTTGATCCGGAACTTTCTTCGGAACTTGATTCGGAAGTTGTTGATCTGGAAGTTCACTCGGAACTTTTGATCCGGAAGTTGGTTCGGAACTTTTGGCTCGGAAGTTTATTCGGAAGATTTGTAAAGAATATTCATCCGGAACTTTTAGACTGACTCGGAACTTTTTAACATAAATTCATTCGGAACTTTAAAAAGGAAAATTCATTCGGAACTTTAAAAATTCATTCGGAACTTTTTGAAAAGAAAATTCATACGGAACTTTTTATGCTCATTCGGAAGTTTTAGTTCATCCAGAACTCTTGGTTCGTCCGGAACTTATGGTTCATCCGGAACCTGGGAACTCAAGAACAGTAACTTTCAGAAAAACAGGGAAGTACGATTTCGATCCAAAAATCACCAAGTTTTTCACCAAAACTTAAACAAATCTATTCCCTAATCATCTACTAACCATAAACTACAAATCCCATCAATAAAAACATAAAACCCAATAACTTTTGAAGATCAAATCAACTAAATAAGAACTTTAACTTTTAACCAAATAGATGAAGATGAACAAGATGAAATGGAAAGATTGATGTATTGAATGATTAACGTTTGAACAAACAAAAGATAAAGATTAAATTACAAGATTGAAAAAAAAGAATCAAAATCACCAAACACCCTAGTGGTGTTGGTGATGCTACGAACAAAAAAAAGAAAAAGAAGGAGAATGAAAAAAAAACTCAAAACAGGATGAAAAGTGTGAGGGGAACCCTTTATATAGGCTTGTCTTTTGGTTGGTGAGTGGGCTTTCTCCCGTTCTTCTTGTCTTCTCGTCTATTCAGAAAAGTTGACATTTTCGATTCTGATTCGGGATTTGTCGTCGATTAAATTCAACTCGTCTTTTAATTTCTTCGTTTAATAGACTTGAGTTTCTTCGACTTTTGTAAATCTTCCATCTTTGGTCCTTTTCTTCGATAAATCTTCGAATAGGCCCAGTGACTTCAAATCTTTTGCATCTCTTAGACAATAGACTTCATCTTGAGTCTTTTTCTTCGATAAATCCTGTGCAATCCCATGTTTTCTCCATTATCCATCCGGTTGGCTCTGAAAACACAATAAACACAAAAAGAACGCATAATTCCAAACAAATGATATTAAATACGCGTTTTGGTCTCGTTTTAGCCAGAATTAAGTGGTAAAAGGATGGGTGTTTACACACCTATCAAATCCCCTACACTTAACCATTGCCATGCCCTCATGCAATGCTTAGTGATAAAGCAATTTTACACTTTTCTCATAATCAATCAACCTTGGCCTTATTAAAATACTATTGAACAAAAATTAAAGTACTAAAAGAAATTAAAACTTTAAAGGAAACAAAAGGATAGAAAACCATTTTCACTTGAAAATAGCTACATGGAAATAACTTGCAAAGAGATCAAGGACTTACGTTAGGCTTTGGTGCTGCGAAGATTTATCACCCTCAAGTTTCACGTTCCCCAAACTAAGCTTAAAAACGAGATCATTGTTATTATAAGTTAGTAAATCAAACACTTACACACATGGCTTAATTATACGCTTAAACTCCCTTATTCCTAGGTGTATCTCTTATATTTTATTTTTGTCTTAGAATGATCATGAAGATGCATTTTTGGACTTATTTCGATAGTTTATTAAGGCTGAAAGCAAAGTAGGACGATTTGATCAATAGTTAGCTAAAGGACAAAATCTCTTAAAACTGCTTCTCGGGATATCAAAAAGTTCATATCTTGGCATAACTCGGTTCACGATTTGAGACCTTTCTCGGGCCGATATTTGGCATGTACTTCATACTTCATATCTCGAGAGACGTTCTTGAGATAATGGTCTTCTCATCGTAATAGAGTTTCTTCACTTGGAGACTTTTGAGGGGTACTCCAACTTTGTTGACCACGACTTCATGATTATTTCTTCAATCTCTATTTGGGATTTTGAGATACAACGATCCGCCTCCTTTTCGGACTTGGATCTATTTATCCTCATACCTTGTTAGGGTCTTTTCGGATAGACTTCTCCATGATCTTTATGGGAGTTGATTGCTTTTCGTCGTGAGTCTTGATCCTTCATATTGACTTTGAGAATAATGCTTTTCACATCACCTTAGATCTTTAGCAATAAGATTGAATCCTCATGCCTTGTTAGGGCCTTTTCGGACTCGCTAATCTTCGCGCCCCGCTTCATAAGTTATGCCTTGGCTATGAACTCTTATCATTACCGAGCAACTTTTAAACAATCTTGGGCTAGAAGCTAAGTAACTTTTCAAATCGTACGACCTTACTTATTGCAGATAAATTATTAGCAAGTGATGGGAGAATAGGCAAATAATTACACCAAGTGAGCTTGTGCAAGAATACCGACTTATAATTGACTCTATCATTTCTCGTCCTCCACAATTTAAAATCTCAAGTAATGAGACTCGTGGATACTTAGCCTAATAAACCAATTAAGGTCTACATGGTTAAGGATACTAGCTAGAATAAACTTAGATAAGTCTATTCGGGTTGAGTCAAAATAATCGCAACGGGCCTAATATGTCAAAGACTTCTAAACTAGCTACACCACTTTATTAAGGGATATATACATATGAAAGCAACGATAAAATTTTAAAAATTACGACTAAATGGCCAAAGTTAATTTAAAATTTGAAAAATGTTGAAAAATAGGATTTTCCGGTTAAATGAAGGCATTTTCATGGAAAAGTCCACTTAAAACTTCGATAGAAGTCCCCCTACACTTAAGATAAACATTGTCCTCAATGTTTAAGCATGTGGGAAAAGTCTCCCCTACACTTATGACATTGTGCACGTTGGTTAACTCAAGTTAAGGAAGAGACGACTAACGTGATCAATTTCAAATGTGAGTATGAAGAAAATTGAATCACGATAGTTGAGAGATAGAACCGGATTTCGGATAACATGGGAGCACGGTTCTTCAGAGATTCCAAGAGTGCACTTATCCCTGTAATCACATCACCACACAAAGAAAGCAACCTAAATAGGTCCCCCTACACTTAGGAGGTTAAAAAGAAAAGGATAGATACTCGGGCTGCCTCCCGAGGAGCGCTTGTTTTTGATAACCGAGTCACGAGCCTGACTCGACCCAAAATTAGTTCATGGGGAACGTGGTGAGGGATGGAATCATCTCTTGAGAGATGTCCTCACCAAAGTACAATTTCAAACGCTGGCCATTCACCTTGAAGTTGGGCCCATTTGGCTGAGAAAGCTCAATGGTGCCATAGGGAAAGACATTGGCGATGGTGAATGGACCAGACCAACGGCTCTTCAACTTGCCTGAGAAGATCTTCAACCGAGAGTTAAAGAGTAAGACTTGATCACCAACGTGAAACTCTCTGTTCTTGATTTTAGTATCGTGGATAATCTTGGTCTTCTCCTTGTAGATCAATGAGTTCTCGTAAGCTTGATTCCTTAATTCTTGTAGCTCGTTGAGTTGAATCTTGCGAAAATCACCGGCTTTGTTGATGTCGAAGTTAGCCCACTTCAAGGCCCAGTATGCCTTATGTTCCAGCTCGATAGGGAGGTGGCAAGCTTTCCCGTACACAAGACGATAGGGCGTACAGCCGATCGGGGTCTTGTAAGCAGTACGGAAAGCCCACAGAGCATCATCTTACTTATCGGCCCATGCGGCGCGATGCTCTCCCACAGTACGCTCCAAAATTCTTTTCAATCCACGATTGGATATTTCGGCTTGACCGTTGGTTTGAGGATGATAAGCGATGGTAAGACGGTGATTGACGCCATACTTCGCCATGACTCTTGCAAATTGATCGTTGCAAAAATGAGTCCCGCGGTCACTGATAATAGCACGAGGAACACCGAATCGAGCAAACAGTTGTTTCAAGAATTTACAAACCACCCTCGCGTCGTTAGTGGGTAAAGCCTTGGCTTCAACCCATTTAGAAATGTAGTCAACAGCGACAAGGATGTATTTGTTGCCTTTAGAAGAAGGGAATGGCCCCATAAAGTCGATGCCCCATACATCGAAGATTTCACATTCTTGTATGAAATTTTGAGGCATCTCATCTTTATGTGTGATCTTGCCTTGTTTTTGGAAAGTATCACAATGTTTAACCATCTCGTGAGCATCACGGTAGATGGTGGGCCAATAGAATCCCGAATCAAACACTTTTTTGGCGGTGTATTTGGGACCAAAGTGACCACCGGTGGGTCCTTTGTGGCAAGCCTGGAGAATTTCCAAAGCGGCCGGTCCATCAACACATCGGCGAATAATCAAGTCAGCGCATTGTTTGAATAGGAAAGGGTCATCCCAAAAGTAAGTCTTAACATCGTTCAAGAACTTCTTTTTTTGTTGGGATATTAACCCTTGGATGAGAACACCACCCGCTAAGTAGTTTGCAATATCGGCAAACCACGGGGTGCCATCAAGATTGAGATTCATAGACATTAAGGTCTCAAGGGGGAAAGAATCATTGATCTCTTTGTTCGGATGATCCCCTTGATATGGATCCTCAAGTCTGCTCAGATGATCCGCGGCCAGGTTTTCGGCTCCCTTCTTGTCATGAATTTCAATGTTGAATTCTTGAAGGAGTAAAACCCAGCGAAGAAGTCTTGGCTTAGAATCATGCTTTGTCATCAAGTACTTCAACGCGGAATGGTCCGTGTATACGATTGTGGTGGAAAGGACAAGATAGGGGCGGAATTTTTCAAAAGCATAGACAACAGCTAAAAGCTCCTTTTTAGTTGTCGTGTAATGCAATTGAGCCCCTGTCATTGTCTTGCTAGCGTAATGGATTGGTTGGAAGTGTTTGTTCACTCTTTGTCCCAGAACCGCACCAATAACAAAGTCGCTAGCATCGCACATCAACTCGAAAGGCAGCTCCCAATTAGGGGTAACTAAGACGGGTGCCTTAGTAAGCTTATCCTTAAGCAAGTTGAAGGCTTCAAGGCACTCTTTGGAAAAGATAAAAGGGGTATCTTTTTCCAAGAGATGGGTCATCGGGCGAGCGATTTTAGAGAAATCTTGAATGAAACGACGATAGAAGCCCGCATGACCCAGAAAGCTTCTCACACCCTTCACGGTTGAAGGTGGAGGTAGTTTGGCTATGACATCTACTTTAGCACGGTCGACTTCAAGACCGGCTTTAGAGATTTTGTGTCCTAGCACAATGCCTTCTTTTACCATAAGATGGCATTTTTCCCAATTTAGAACAAGGTGAGTGTCTTCGCACCGCTTAAGCATACGTTCCAAATTGGCAAGGCAAGAAGAGAAGGAATCCCCAAAGACCGAGAAATCATCCATGAAGACTTCCATGGTTTGTTCAACCATGTCATGGAAGATAGCCAACATGCACCTTTGGAAAGTCCCGGGGGCATTGCATAAGCCAAAAGGCATTCTTTTGTAAGCAAATGTGCCATAGGGACAAGTGAATGTTGTCTTCTCTTGATCTTGGGGATCGATGGGTATTTGGAAATAACCCGAGAAACCATCAAGAAAGCAGTAATATTCATTACCCGCTAAACGTTCAAGCATTTGGTCCATAAAAGGTAGAGGGAAATGATCCTTTCTTGTGGCATCATTGAGTTTGCGGTAGTCTATACAAACTCTCCACCCAGTAACGAGACGGGTAGGAATCAGCTCGTTGTTTGCATTGGGCACAACGGTGATGCCGCCTTTCTTAGGCACACAATGGACTGGACTAACCCATGGTGAATCCGAAATAGGGTAAATCATACCCGCATCAAGAAGTTTGATAACCTCTGTTTTGATGACTTCATGGATTTTTGGATTCACCCTTCGTTGGCTTTGAATTGTGGGCTTAAAGTCGTCCTCCATGAGAATTTTGTGTGTGTAGAAGTGAGGATCAATTCCACGAATGTCGGAGATTTTCCAAGCGATAGCTCTTTTATGCTTCTTCAACACGGCGACAAGGCGGGCTTTTTCTTCTTCTTTCAGATCCTTCGCGATGATGACCGGTAACTTCTCGTTGTCTTCAAAGAAAACGTACTCAAGATGAGGAGGTAGGTCCTTAAGCTCAAGAGTGGGAGGATCCTCAATAGATGGTGAAACTAACGATGGATCATCATTAGTCACCTCTTTAGGAGAAGGAGGATCAATAGCAGTAACCGTCGGAGATAAAGGATAAAGATTGTCTTCTTTGAGAAGGTTTTCAATGAGGCGGAGATCTTTATCCCAATTGGTGGTAGAATCGTCATGGTCTAAGGTCACATCTCCCATGGTGGCTTCCAGATCTTTCCAAAGGAAATCACTTTCTCCAAATAGAGATAGTGATGAGTCAATAGAGGAAACGGTCTCAACATTGGGAAGAGATGTAGGAATACTTTTACAAGCATCTTTGAAGTGTTCTTCACAAGCCTCATCAAGAACGTCAATACAATTAACACTCTCGTATGAATAAGGCTGTTTAGAAAGCTTTCCCATGTTGAAGATGATTTTATCGTCACCCACTCTCATGATAAGCTCACCGGCTTCAACATCGATTAGAGTGCGACCGATCCTCAGGAATGGACGACCAACGATCAATGGCACACGAGGGTCCATGTCGTAGTCAACAACGACGAAATCAGCAGGAAAAGTGAATTTGTCGACTCCTACAAAGACGTCTTCAGCTATCCCCACTGGATAAGCAACCGTACGGTTAGCTAATTCCAAAGTCATTTTGGTGGGGACTAGCTCAGGGAGAGATAATTGCTTCCAAACGCTTAAGGGCATTAAGTTGATACTGGCACCTAGATCGGCTAGGGCCATGCAATTCTCTACTCTCGGGAAGTTGCAAGGGATTAAGAAACGACCCGGATCACCAAGCTTAGTTGGCAATTTCCTTAAAAGCACTGCGGAGCAGTTCTCATTAAGTTGGGTCTGAGCGATGTCAAGAAGCTTTTCCTTATCACTTAGAAGATCTTTAAACATCTTAGCGTATTTGGGCATGTGAGCGAGAGCCTCGGCAAAGGAGATGTTAAAATTCAGTTGTTTAAACGTTTTGAGAAAGTTTGAAACTTAAATATCATCCTTGCTCTTTTGCTTCTCTTTCCTCAACCTTGAAGGATAAGGTATATTGGATGAAGAAGAAGGCTTTAGGGGAATAGGATCACTCACAACCACGGGTGGTGGGGAAATGGGGGTAGAAGGTGAAGGAGGCGGAGAAATTGGGGAAGTAGAAGGATGAGGAATAGGAGCAAGTGACTCGTTCTCCTTAGTCACAACCACCGGTGGAGGTATAGGAAGCTCGGGTTCCTTTGTACCTTTGCCACTACGAGTGGTGATTGCTTTCATCTCCCCTCTTGGATTCGTAACGGTGTTACTCGGGAGAGTACCCGAAGAAGAGGGTTGATTACCTTGGAAGAAACTAGCCATCATGTTCTTTAAGTCATTTGTTTGACTATCCAAAGTATTTCTCATGTCAGCTCTCAGATCGTTCCCTTGTTTGACCAGGTCTGCTTTCAAATTGAGCACTTCCCGCTGAAGATTTCCTACGATCACATCGTTAGTCCTCATGTAGGTTTCCACCTCTTGGTGTAAAGCGGTGGGTTGGTTGGGAGGAACAGTATATGCGGGTGGTTGATAAGCAGGTTGCTGGTAAACTTGGTTGTTTCGTTGAGGTGGAGGTGGTTGTTTGTGAGGTGGGATGTATGGTGTACGAGGTTGTTGTTGTTGTTGAGGAGGGCGATTGAGGTTTTGTTGTTGGTTGGGGTTGTTTGGAGGAAAACCAGGTGGTGAGAGGTAGTTGTTGGAGCGGTAGGTAAGCAAGTTACGGTCACCTTGAGGTCTAGCTTGATAAGCGGGTTGAGGATAGGTGACATAAGCTGCATTCACATTCTCAGAAGGGTAGTCTTGGGTGGCAGTACAAGTGGTGTAAGAGTGAGGACCCCGGCATATTTCGCATGGTTGGCTAACAGCATTGACTTGAGCGTCTTTAGCGTTTCTAGCGTTGATGCTGTTGGTATTGCTGGCGGTTTGGGTAGCGAGCGATTCAAGAAGCGTAGTGATTTTGTCAAGTCGCTTATCGCTGTCACTAGTACTAGCACTATGTTGTCCCATATATTTGTAATGATTAAGCAATGAATAAAGAAAGAAAATAGATGAAGAAGAGATGAATTCCTAGAGAGAGAAAGTAGTGAGAGAAAGTAGAGAGAAGATGATTAACTTGGTGAGATTAGATTAAGAAAAGAAGTTGTTACAAATGACCATCCTCCCTCCTAACATGCTAGGAGGGTAGTATATATAGTCCACCCACATGCGGGCTTTAATGGACTATATATTGGGCCGGGCTTGTCTTTTGGACTTTAATTAGTTTAAATCCAAGCCCGTGAACCACGACTAAATAACTACTTATTACAACGTTCTAATAAATATTATAATAGAAACCTATGACCGAACATTCTTGTTTGACTCAATATTTTGAGGCTAACAATCTCCCCCAATGTGAGGTCATTCCTCTTTGATATTTGGATTCCAATGGAGATTTATGAATTTCGTCATAAATGAGTCTTGTACGTGTAACAGTAGTTTTGTTCCTTCATGTTGTGATCTTTGAGCCTTTGTCGTTGTCTTTCGACTTTGTCTTTAAGTCTTGAGATCTTCAAATCATCCTTGACTTGTCATTGCCATCTTGCGATCTTGTGTCTTTGTCCACATGCTCACACTATCAATTGTTGGATAAGTCTTTGGGCATGAATATGTGGTTGTGAATCTTTGACTTTGCTTAGTACACCGTGACGCCACCTTCTCGAGACAAAACATAGACACAGACTGAATGGCTTTGACATTCGTCCTAAATCGGTAGCGTTTTACCTCCGGTCGGTGAAGACCGTTATACGATATTAAATATCGTACCTGTGATCAGGTAGATTCAATTAAGAATCTCCTTGACAGGGTTTCACGGCAGTACTAGCCGTTCTCTTTACTCGACCGTCTCAAAGCAAGACTGCGAACATAAAGAGTGAATCAATTGGATAAATATCCGCTTGATTAAAGTCGTCAATTCAAATTCCTGGAACAAGTTTGATTCATTAAGAATCTTACCATTGTTGCTTTCCAGTTGACACAAGTTTGATTCATAAGAATCTCACAAGTTACCTACCGTAGCGCTGTTTGATGTTGACGCTAGAAGGATTTCCATTCGTCACTGTGAATATTAATAAATATCACTCTGAATGTTCTGGCAAGACCATAAAGATATTGCGTAGAAACCTGAAACGAGTTTGAATCAATTCAGAATCAAACCACTGTTGCTTTTCAGTTTTACATATGTTCAATTCATAAAGAATCTTACATATGACCTACCGCAGTGCTGTTTGATGTTAACACTGGAAGGATTTCCACTCATCATTGTGAATACTAAGTAGTATCACTCTGAGTGTTCTAGCAATATCGCAAGGATATAGCGTAGGACTCTCTTGATCTTCATCCGTGTGTCCTAACGAGATTTAATTGATCTCTTGGCTCTAGACTCAATTTGTGCACTTTTAGTGGTCGGAGGCTGGAGCAGATGCCGCCTATTCAATATCAACAATCTCGGAGTGAGAAAGTCAATAGAAGTCGTGTTGATCTCCGTGAAAATAAAACAAACTTCTTTTGAGAGAAGTCTGAGTAGCTAGGAAAGGGTTGTGCTTCACATCACTGGGTCCATGATGAGTTTGTCTTCATGATGAGTTGACCCGGTTTCTGCCTAAGTTGTATGGAGGGATTCTTTCTTTACACCCTTTATCCTTACATTTCTTTTTCATTCTTCAACCCCTTCAATGCTTACCAAGACATCATTACTAACACCTTGTTGTGATTGTTCCAGTGCTAGCATCAGTACTTAGTCGGCATTTAGCTACGTTCACATTCTACTCCATCTTTCCTAAGGACTTCTAATAATCTATTGGATTGTCCCTGGGAAGATCCCTCCGGTTCTGGTTGGATCATAGGACTTAAACCTAACCACCCTTTTGACACCAATAACGTCGTGAATTAAAGATGTTGTGGGTATTTGATCGTAACCATGAAAACCACTTTAAATTCTAACAAAGTGTTTGAAAAACATTTAACACCTTGCTAGTTTTGTCGTTTCAGAAATGCTCCCCCTTCACATGTGCATCGATAATCGAAAGTGTTTCGCACATGTGGGTAAGAGTTAAAGTGCTTGAGTCTTATAGATCACATTTTAATCACATTTTCTCCCCTATCTCTAATATATAAAATCTTTTGATATTAGAGATACCAAATTTGATTAAAATATATTTTGAAAAATAGTCTTGAAAATCTTCGGGAGAAAGATGTGTTAATCTTTTGCATGAAGTTGAGTTGCTCCCCCTCAAAAATTGATCCAATGGAATTGTCATTACGAGGATTTGATCCACATTAAACTTTTGAGGATAGGAGTTGTTGAACACACAATTTTTGAAAGATTTTGAATATCAATGAGAAATACTTGAAAAAAATTGTGTTCAACGCTTTTTGAAAAATCAATTCTTTTTGACGAAAAGGTTTTTCTAAAAGCATAAACTTGAGTTCATAGACTTTGAATGTCTTGACTAATCCACTCAAGTGTAAGAAGATTTAACTTCTTTTGCTAAGGGTAAGAGTACAAAAGCGTACACTCCCCCGTGAATTTAGATCCGGGTTGCAATCTGAAAGTGATTACAAGCCATTGTGTTGAGCTCAAAACGTTGAATGTTTTGTGACAAGCTCAACCCAAGATAGATTTATCTACCCGTTATTGGAAATATTGTCCAAAATAGACAATTTCCTTTATAAAAGATAGAAATGACATGTTTTGAAAAATATTTACAACTTTCATTCGAGCTTTATGTACACACCCGTGTCGTTATTGAGCGACATTTCTAGGTACGTCCATATTATCGATACTGAAAGACATGTCGAGAAGAATATTTTTGGATTATCAAAGATTTTTTACTTTTGTATTTTGCTTTTTGATTAATATTTACAGGTAGATGTTTGATAGATGAATCAAGCAGGCTTCTTTGCCAGAACCTCCAGTTCTGCTGGAGTCAAACATCTCATACCAATTTGCCTAACTAGATACGCAAACCTCTCTTTCGAAAGAGCTTTTGTAAACAAGTCAGCTAATTGGTAATCAGTTCCAACAAAGTATAATTCAACAATACCTCTTTCAACTTGTTCCTTAATGAAGTGATATCGGACATCAATGTGCTTCGTGCGGGAATGCTGTACCGGATTGCAGGAGATGGCTATGGCAGACTTTGAGTCATAGTACATAGGTACTTTATCAAAATGGAAGCCATAATCCGTGAGTTGTGTTCTCATCCAAAGAACTTGAGCACAACACGCAGATAGAGACACATACTCCGCTTCGGCTGATGAAAGAGACGTGCAATCCTGCTTCTTGGAAGACCATCCCACAAGCTTGTCTTGACCTAGAAATTGTGCACCACCAGAAGTACTTTTACGTGTATCAAGACACCCTGCATGATCAGAATCTGAATAGGCCGTTAGAAAGAAACCGGTTTCCCTCGGATACCAGAGTCCCATGTGAATGGTATTCTTAAGGTACCGAAAGATCCGTTTAACCTCCTTGAGGTGCTTTTCAGTGGGCCGTGCTTGATATCGTGCACAATAACACGTAGCATGATGAATATCAGGTCTGCTTGCTGTCAAGTACATGAGTGACCCGATCATGGAACGATATCTCGTTTGATCTATGGGTAATCCCTCCAAATCAGCATCTAGGGATGTGGTTGATAACGGTGTCCCAACGGGGTCACATGATGTCATACCATGCTTTGTGATTATCTCTTGACAATACTTAGCTTGGTTAATAAAGATACCACTTGGGGATTGGTGAACTTGAATTCCTAGAAAGAATTTTAGTTCGCCCATCATAGACATTTCAAATCTGCTGTGCATTACTTTTTCAAACCATTTTGAAAGTTTTGGGTTTGTAGACCCGAAAATAATGTCATCAACATAAATTTGCAAAAGCAGAATGTCATCCCCCTATTTATAAGTGAACAAAGTTAGATCAATGGAACCTTTTGAGAAACCTTTGGAGACCAGAAATTTTGAGAGCTCGTCGTACCACGCCCTTGGAGCTTGCTTGAGTCCATATAGTGCTTTGTGGAGACGATACACCTTGTCAGGGTAATGAGGATTGACGAATCCTTCCGGCTGCGTGACATAGACTTCTTCCTTCAAAGGACCGTTAAGAAACGCCGTCTTTACGTCCATTTGATAGACAATGAATCCCTTATGTGCAGCATAAGCAAGAAAAATCCTGACTGCTTCCATTCGAGCAACTGGTGCAAATGATTCTTCAAAATCAATACCCTCTTTCTGTCCATACCCTTTAGCCACTAGCCTAGATTTATTCTTGATGATCGTGTTTTCTTCATCCATCTTGTTTTTCCAGATCCATCGAAGATTTAATGGTGTTACATCGTATGGTCTGTCAACCAGTTCCCAGACTTTAAGTCTTTCAAACTGTTGAAGTTCATCCGTCATCGATTCAATCCAAACATGATCAGCCATGGCTTCTTTGATGTTTTTCGGTTCAGCAGTACTCACGGCGAGTGCGAACATACAAACATCGCCATCGGTTTCAAGCTGTCGTCTTGTACGAACGGGCTGTGAAGGGTTTCCAGTGACATGAACCAAAGAATGATCTCGGGTCCAATGATGTGTTGAAGGATGTCGTTGATAGAAAGTATGCATATTTGACGGATCAACATGGCGAGTAGAAGACTCTCCAGTTTCGTGTACCGGTGTACCGAATGGGTTGATGAATTCGTCTTCGTCAGATAATGCATTGTCTGCTTGATTTGTGTTCTCTGGAGCAATGACAGTAGTTGTGGATGTTGTAGGATCGATTGTTGAAGTAATATTCTGAGGAGGTAAATCTGCAGCAACCCGTGTTGAAGTAGATGAAGTTGTATCCAGTTGTTGACGATGATTGGTATCATCATTCTTATCATGAGTGACAGCGGAAGACTTCGATACAACTTGTTTCTCTCCCGTGAAATATTCATCATACATTGGTCCATATAACATTTCCAACTCTTCAATTGTCGTGTCGACTGTCATATCAGCTCTAGGAACATTCTCTGGAACCAGCGTTGAACTTGACGGTTCATTGCTGTGGTCTTGAGTTTCGAGTTCCGTGCGGTTGTGAACGGAAGTCGTTTGTCGTTGTGGATCGGGACTTAAACTGTTTTGTTCAAGTGCCATCTCTTGAGATTCATCAAATCGGATGTGAATTGTCTCGACAATCAATTTTGTTCTTTTGTTGAACACTCTATATCCCTTAGACTGAGTTGCATATCCCACAAGAATACATGCATCACCTTTTTCTTTCATCTTATCCAAATTTTCACCATCTCGTATAATGTAACAAGTACATCCAAAAACATGAAGGTGTTTGAGTGAAGGTTTTCGATCATGAATTATGTGATATGGTGTCTTTTCGTGTCTTGGGATAATTAAGGAGCGGTTTTGTGTGTAGCATGCGGTTGACACGGCTTCGGCCCAAAAGTACAATGGAAGTTTTGAAGCAGATAGTAATGTTCGTGCAGCCTCAACTAAAGTACGGTTTCGTCTTTCAACAACGCCGTTTTGTTCGGGTGTTCGAGCAATAGATGTTTCATGTTCAATCCCTTCGGCTTCAAAATACTTTCTCAGATTTGAATTCAAAAATTCTGTACCTCTGTCAGTACGAACCACTTTAACTTGAGCTTGAAGACCACGTTGTATCAATTTAAGGAAGCTAATGAGAACATCGGGTGTTTCATCCTTGGACCTCAAGAAGTGAGTCCATGTGTACCTTGAGTAATTATCAACGATGACCAAAATATATTTCTTTCCATTGATACTCTGAACACGCATGGGACCACACAGATCCATGTGAAGAATATCTAACCGTCCTTTAGAGCTTGGTGTGGTCTTTGTTTTGAAGCAACTTCGTTTAGCTTTACAAAGTTCACAAGAAGAACAAAGATGATCTTTGATGAATTTCAAGCTTGGAAGGCCTCTCACAGTATCTTTCTTGGAAAGCAAGTTAATGGTATCAAAGTTGAGATGAGAAAGACGTTGATGCCATAACCATTCCTGAGTCGTTGAAGCTTTAGCCATGAAGCAAATTGGAGTTGATGAAGTTGTGTCTTGAAGTGAAATTGTGTAAAGATCAGTACCCCGTGTACCGGTAAGTAAGTCATTCCCATCATAATCACGAACAAAACATGTTTTCTTTCTGAAAGCAACTTCCAAATCCGCATCACAGAATTGACCAACCGAGAAAAGATTGTGATTGAGCCCTTCGACGTAGTATACCCTTTTAATCGTGATATTCCCCTGAACCAAATCTCCATATCCTAGGATCGGTGCAAATTGATCATTTCCGAATCGGACCGTACCCAGGAACTTCTCCACGAAGTTAATTAGAAGCTTGAGATTCCCCGTCATGTGCTTCGTGCATCCGGAGTCCATTATGAAGAGAATTATTTGTATCACCTGCAGAAGCGTTAGAACACGATGGAGCATTTGCTAAATTGGATACCACAGTAGTTGTGATAGTAGAATCATTAGTGTCCTTATCAACATTTAAAGGCAAACTAACACTCGTTTTCACATTTTCTGTCCTAACTTTAGGCATCCATTTATATCCGGGAGGACATTGATTAGCAAACCACCATTTCCAAGACTTACTGGCAGACTCATATAATTCCTTAATTTTGCTTCTAGGATTCTTAGTGGTGGAGTCTGATGCATTACTTTTCTTAGTGGGGGTTGCACCAGAATGGTTCACTTTGCGTTTGGGTTTACTAGCTCTAATAGGCATTGCAACTTGCTTCTTAGTTCTAGTATCTACGCCTTTGACTTTATTTATAGCACACATAGAATGATTAGCATTAGCACACTTGCCACATTTGACACAAACAAATTTCACATTCATAGCATTCAAATCATTCACAGCATTCAGATCGTCATTACATGCGATAACAGACTTTTTATTCTTAAAAACATTCAAATTCCTAGGGTGTTCTTCTACTTGCTTCATCTTCCCTTGATTCTTGTGTTTCAAGACCTTATCATTCTCTTGAGTGCTCTTAAGCTGAGGCCGGCTAACACTAGTAGTGGAGACTATTCCTGTAGTAGAAGACACACGAATATTAGTGTTTCTAGAAGTCTGAGGCGGGTGAGTATCTTTGTTTGTGGGCTTAGTGGGCATTCTATACATCCCTGGTTTAATCACATTATTGTGCTTAACGCTTGGTGCTACAGGATTCCTTATGGGTTGAGCTTGTGGTAACCTTTCCTTTCCATCCATCTTGGGGGCAAACACAGGTTTTGCAAACGAGGAATTAGATAAAGCAGATGGTTTTCCCAAGATAGAGGATCTATTCTCTTTAGAGGCATTGGGTTGTCTAACAACATTTTTCTTAATGCTAGGTTCCACAATTTTTCCACCCATTTTAGCAATGAGTTTCTGCAACTCTGCTATCGCTCTGTCCCTGTCTTGTAATTGAGCTTTCAACTCTTTAATTTCCAAATTCTGTTCATTCATTTCTCGAAATGTTTGGGAAAGTTTTTCTTGCAATTTATTATCATGTGAAAAACGACCAACGTCTTTTTGCAAAGTAAGTTCAAGTGAATGACAATGTTTTTGAAGGAAATCAGTTTTATGTTGAAGTAACTCAAAAGCCTTTTTGTCAACATTTTCTTTCCGTTTCGAAAGCTCAATTTCAAGACGTTCACATTCTTTGATCTTATCAAGATATTGGCATGCAACTTCAGAATATTCATCAATATCAGCACAAGATGTAAAATAAGCACACATAATATCTTTAGAAACGCATTCTTGCAAGAGTAAATCATATTCATCAGAAAAAACGGACTTGTCCATTTGAAGATCATCAATTGCTTTCTCAAGAGACTCAACATATTGTAAATCATCAAACATTTCAGTCCGAATTAAGCTTTCGAATTTAAGAACATTTTCTTTTAGTGTGGCCGCGTTCGGTATTAAGATTTGTTTGACAAGCACAGTTATGTCTTGAGGAATTGGTTTCTTCCACTCGTCATTTTGTCGTTGTTTCCAATCATTATCAATAATGGACTTAATATTATCTATGTAATGAGTAAGAAACCCAAATATCTGCCTACTCTTGCTTTTAGAAGCATCTAGGGGCAAGTAGTTGATGAACTTAGAAACGTTTGTTTTCTTAGTGGCAAACGCTTTCTTCCATTGAATTCTCTTTTGCCTGCATTCTAAAAATACTTCCTCATGAGATTTCTGAGTTTGTTTGTGGAACAGACCATAAAGACTATTCTCATAAGCATAATTATATGGTTTCACAAACTCCTTATTAACTGATGGTTGACTATCAGCATCCCAAAGGGCAGTCTCTTCACTATTGGCACTTAGAGGCATGCAATCAAGATCTGTCCTTTCAGTCTCATCAAGATAAAGATGCGGGTTCGCAGCTTGAGCTTTGGCAAGGTACTCAGGACTTGCAAAGCTAGCTTGACCCTTAAACATCGATGGAGGTGCTATCATTCTTATGAATTGAATAGAATCATGCGTTTTATAAACAACGTTCTTCAAAAAGTCGACTTGTGCTTCTAGTTTCGTAACTTTTTCGGTTTCTTTATCATATCTACTTTTGAAGTCTTGTTTTAACGCATCTACCTCTTGTTTCTTATCCTCTAGAATTTTAGCAGAATCAGTAGTGGTCATAGAGAGCTTTTGTTCAAGTTCATTAACTTTGGTATTGGCAAGGTACGTTTTTTGACGTTCATCCATTAAGAAAACATTATATTGACGCTTCTCTTTAGCTAATAACTCAAGAGTTGTGTTAGATTTGTTTTCAAAATCGTCCTTTTGACTTTTTAACGCACTACCCTTGTACCCCTCAAGCTCTTTGGTCTTTTGAAAAAGCTCAACCCTATTACTTTCAAGGGTCTCATTAGATTTAATTCGAGCGGCTTTGCATTCTTCAAAGTTTTGAGTGAGCGCTGTGTTTGCCTTCTTTAATTGCTTTTGACTCTTTATAGTTTCATTGACATCTTTTTGTAAACTAGCAATTAAATTAGCAAGCGCGACACGCTCCTCATCATCATACTCATTTGCATGTTGATCATTCTCAAACTCATTATTGCACATGGCTGATGAATTGGGTGTGGTATTGCTATCAACCTTTTCCGTCATACATGTGTCAATAAGGTTTGTTGTTTGATCACTATGCTCATGCGTATTGGCATTGGCAAACACATTAAATTCAGCATTGTGTACCTCTTCCAATGGCTCAGAATCATAAACAGGACCATTATCATAGGAAGGTGTATTGCTGATGACATTCTCAGAGTCGATGTGTTGTTTGCTAGAGCTGCTGTTGTCTTTCCTAGAAATGTTGTCATCATTCCTTGAACTCTGCGTTGGAGTCTCATCTGCAGCTTATATTCTCAATATCTGATGTGATACCACAACTGGTATGAAGTCTGTCATCAATGGTTTGTTGCATCTGTATTGTGTGATTCATATAGGTTACAATGAAGTCGATGTTGCGGGTTATCCGATCTTTGTATGATAAAGCATCCATTCCATGATATCGCTTGAAGCACTCGTTGGTAAGCGAAGACTTGATGAAGTCAGAAGAAAACATCGTTTCAAGTGATGTCTTGAGATCAGTGAAAGTGATCTTGCATTCACTAGCAATGATTCTTTCGTTGACAAGTTGTGTTTGAAGTTTATCCATGGCATGAGTGAATGTTTTGCTGAATGTGCTAGTGGATTCACGTAAGTCGAACAAGACTTTTGAAAGGTTCTGAAAAGAATCTTGAAGTACTCTAAAACCGTCCATGGCATTTTTTCTTAAGAAACATATCTGTTGTTGTAGTCGTTCCATTTCAAGATCTTTCACGTCTGAACTTTCAGTAACCGCATTACTCGTTGGCATGATGATCGTCTCTCTCTGTGGATGAAGTGACTTTGGATCTTAAGTAGATATGCTGTGATTGTGTTGTTGTTGAAATTTCGAAAATTTGAAATTTTTTTTCTCAGTCCGACAATAAATTCCACAGTCCGACTAAAACGGTAAACCGAAAATTTTTGAATAACCAAATTTTGAAAACGAGTTAGAAATAGCCAATAACTAGTAGGAAAAAAAATTGAAAAATGAAATTTTTAACGAAAAATAAAACCTAAAAATGGCCTAAAAATTTGAATTTTGGTCCGAAAATTTGAATTTTTGGTCGAAAAATTTTTCGCATCGCCAAAATTTGAAATTGAAGCTTAAATGGCCTAAAAATGGTCTAGGAAAAAATAAAATTTACATGGAAACGATAGTCCGAAACTAGTCTAGATAGTGGCTAAGTCTAAAAAATACCCAAACAAAATTTAGCAAAAACACATCATCGGAATCACTTCGTCGGAATAATCTAATCGGAATGTTATCGGAATGCACCAATCGGAATGTTATCGGAATGCACCAATCGGAATGTTATCGGAATGCACCAATCGGAATGTATGATCAGAAAACACCAATCGGAATGTATGATCGGAAAACACCAATCGGAATGTGCTATCGGAAAACACCAATCGGAATGCAAATCGGAATGCCAATCGGAATATTGTTGTCCAGTCGGAATGATGGTCGGAATGTTGAAACCCTTTTCCGATTGCACAGATCGGAATAACTGATCGGAATATAACCCCCTTTTCTCGGACAAAACTCAACCAATACGTGATTTTAAGCCAAAAAATGATCAAAAAACCCAAAAATTTTGTGTTTTTAGCCAAAGTAAATATACCAAATCACTACTAAAACTATGTAGAAGATGTAGATGAAGAAGTAGAGCACGGAAAACACAAAAATAATTTGAATCCGAGATGATTTATTGATTAAATCATTCGAATCAAATATAATAACAACAAACAATCACGAATCTACCCCGTGGCGATTGATACCAAATGTTGTCCCATATATTTGTAATGATTAAGCAATGAATAAAGAAAGAAAATAGATGAAGAAGAGATGAATTCCTAGAGAGAGAAAGTAGTGAGAGAAAGTAGAGAGAAGATGATTAACTTGGTGAGATTAGATTAAGAAAAGAAGTTGTTACAAATGACCATCCTCCCTCCTAACATGCTAGGAGGGTAGTATATATAGTCCACCCACATGCGGGCTTTAATGGACTATATATTAGGCCGGGCTTGTCTTTTGGACTTTAATTAGTTTAAATCCAAGCCCGTGAACCACGACTAAATAACTACTTATTACAACGTTCTAATAAATATTATAATAGAAACCTATGACCGAACATTCTTGTTTGACTCAATATTTTGAGGCTAACACACTAGCAACATTGGTCCGAACACTCTTGGTTTGCACACGAGACTTATTCTCAATGATATCCCAAGCAGCATTGGAAGTGTTAGCCAAAAGATTACCCCCCGAGGCACTGTTTAGTGAATCTTGGTCATTCATGCTTAAACCATTATGAAAAGTGTTAATTTGATGCACTTTGGTAAAACCATGTTGTGGGCATTTTCTCAAAAGGTCTTTGAAACGATCCCAAGATTCACTAAACGACTCATCCTACTTTTGTTCAAAATTTATGATTTCATTCCGCAAAGCGGTAGTACGAGAGGGTGGGAAAAAGTAATTGATAAACTTGGTCTCCAAATTCATCCACGAAAGAATACTCTGTGGCGGTTCCTTAGCAAGCCAATGTCGGGCTTGTCCCTCTAAAGAAAAGGGAAAAAGTTGTAGACGGATTACCTCTTGTGGAACACCATTGAACTTGACCGTATTAGTGAGTTGTAAGAATATCTTGATGTGGTCATGTGGATCATCAATGGTAAGCCCCAAGAATGGTTGAGCAGAGACCATCTGGATAAAGCCTGATTTGAGCTCAAAGTTGTTGGCTGCAAACGCTGGTATAACAATTGGATCAGTGTTGCCATCTACATGGGCTTGTAGCAGTTCAATCATCGGGCGATTATCCGGTAGAGGCTCATTGTTGTTGTTATTATTCATGTTGTTGAAAGGTGGGTTGTTGTTGTTATTATTGTTGTTTTGAGGTGGTATGTTGTTGTTGTTTTGTACACCGGCCATGTCTAAGTTATCGAGAGGCTCGGGCTCTTGATAAGACGTTGATCGAGTGCGCATACACCTGCAAAAGAACTAACAAGAGAAAACAAAGCAAAAATATTTTTGGTTTTTTATGTTTTTTACTTTTTAGGATTTTTGAAAATTTTATATTTTTTAGTGTTTTTTGAAATTTTTTATGAAAAAGTAACGTTCACGGGGAACGGATCCCAAAATCCAAGTTCTCACAAAAAACTGTTGATCTTAACGAGAAGAGCCGGCAGCGGCGCCATTTGATATTAGCATTTTGTATGGGTTCTCTATATTCTCTCGATATCCTCTCGAATTGATCTAGGTTCTAAGTGGAATGATAGTTCTTGGTCACTAAAAAGGGGAGTGATTTTCTAATCTACTAAAAGTTTTAAATGCATTAAAATGTAAACTTAAATTTAAAAGCAATTAAATTAATAACAATCAATAAAACTTGAATTAAAATTAAAATTAAAATTAAAATATAAATATGAAATGAAGAAACAGTAAGTAACCCTTAAAAATGCTCAAAAGAAATTTGATTCGGAAGTGGACCTTGATTCGGAAGTTCACTCGAACTTGGTTCGGAACCCTTGATCCGGAACTTCGTTCGGAAGTTTACTCGGAACCTTCACTCGGAACCTTCACTCGGAACCTTCACTCGGAACTTCACTCGGAAGTTGATCCGGAACTTTCTTCGGAACTTGATTCGGAAGTTGTTGATCCGGAAGTTCACTCGGTACTTTTGATCCGGAAGTTGGTTCGGAACTTTTGGCTCGGAAGTTTATTCGAAAGATTTGTAAAGAATATTCATCCGGAACTTTTAGACTGACTCGGAACTTTTTAACATAAATTTATTCGGAACTTTAAAAAGGAAAATTCATTCGGAACTTTAAAAATTCATTCGGAACTGAAAAGAAAATTCATACGGAACTTTTTATGCTCATTCGGAAGTTTTAGTTCATCCGGAACTCTTGGTTCGTCCGGAACTTATGGTTCATCCGGAACCTGGGAACTCAAGAACAGTAACTTTCAGAAAAACAGGGAAGTACGATTTCGATCCAAAAATCACCAAGTTTTTCACCAAAACTTAAACAAATCTATTCCCTAATCATCTACTAACCATAAACTACAAATCCCATCAATAAAAACATAAAACCCAATAACTTTTGAAGATCAAATCAACTAAATAAGAACTTTAACTTTTAACCAAATAGATGAAGATGAACAAGATGAAATGGAAAGATTGATGTATTGAATGATTAACGTTTGAACAAACAAAAGATAAAGATTAAATTACAAGATTGAAAAACAAGAATCAAAATCACCAAACACCCTAGTGGTGTTGGTGATGCTACGAACAGAAAAAAGAAAAAGAAGGAGAATGAAAAAAAACTCAAAACTGGATGAAAAGTGTGAGGGGAACCCTTTATATAGGCTTGTCTTTTGGTTGGTGAGTGGGCTTTCTCCCGTTCTTCTTGTCTTCTCGTCTATTCAGAAAAGTTGACGCTTTCGATTCTGATTCGGGATTTGTCGTCGATTAAATTCAACTCGTCTTTTAATTTCTTCGTTTAATAGACTTGAGTTTCTTCGACTTTTGTAAATCTTCCATCTTTGGTCCTTTTCTTCGATAAATCTTCGAATAGGCCCAGTGACTTCAAATCTTTTGCATCTCTTGGACAATAGACTTCATCTTGAGTCTTTTTCTTCGATAAATCCCGTGCAATCCCATGTATTCTCCATTATCCATCCGGTTGGCTCTGAAAACACAATAAACACAAAAACAACGCATAATTCCAAACAAATGATATTAAATACGCGTTTTGGTCTCGTTTTAGCCAGAATTAAGTGGTAAAAGGATGGGTGTTTACACACCTATCAAGCCTTAGTTGGGATTTCATCACCTAGCTATTGTATTCGAATCCAAAACAAAAATAAAAGGCAAAATAGATAAATACTAATAAGAAGTTTGAACTCAATTTATACAAACTATAAGGTGGGTATAAGGTGACGTGCTATAAAAGGCCGTCTAAGGAAAAAGGTTTTTAAGTGCTTTGTGCCACCTCGTTTCCCCGCTTGCTTGTGCGTATATTGAGAGGGGCAACCTATTATTGGTTTGCCGACTCAAGTAGTAATAAATCTTATTTTTGTAGTTTACTTATTGAACCTCGAGACGTTTAGGTTTTCACCTATCGTTTCAAAGTCGACCGAGGGTAATTTACTTCCATAGTAGTTATCATTATTCCTTGTTTTTTTTATCGATCATTATTGATTGAGCAATACCAAATAAAATACCAAAAATAATCTTCTTCTTGTCTAATTTCTTTTCTTCAATCCTCTAAATTCTCGTCTTTGTAGTGTATGGAATTACGTTCTTCTCGTCTTGTGATTGATTTTAATAGGCTTGAAAATATTCCTCGTAGAACTAGGAATCGTCAACAACGAATAGTGGAACCCGAGCTTCCACCTATTGTTGTAGAGATGGCCGATAACCGAACAATGGAGGAATTGCTCCGTGCACCCACCGAAGGGTATGGGGAAGCAATCGTTGTGCCGGCTATTTTGACGGATCATTATGAGATTAAGACGGGTCTTTTATCGCTCATTCGTGCCGACCAATTTCGTGGCAATGAGATCGATAACCCGCACTCTCACATTCGGAATTTTCTTCGAATTACCTCGACTCTCAAGTTTAGAGATGTGCCGAATGACGCGATTAAGCTCATGCTTTTTCCGTACTCGCTCGAGGGTAATGCTAAGATTTGGTATGTGAAAGAACCACCGGGTTCGATCTTAACATGGGATGATTTAGTGTCTAAGTTCATGAATTATTTCTTTCCACCGTCCAAAACAACACACTTTAAGAACGACATCACTAGATTTGAACAAAAAGTGCGTGAACCGTTTGGGGTTGCATGGGAAAGATTTAAAGATTTGTTGAGACAATGTCCACACCACGGTTTCTCGGAATTACATCAAATAAATACTTTCTATAGTGGGCTTAATATGATTGAACAAGATTCTTTAAATGCCGCCGCGGGTGGTAATCTTTTAAGAAAAACTCCGTGAGACGCGTGGGGAATAATTGAGAATAAATCTAGAGCACAATATTCACGAAACACACCGGGTGTTTCCAATGTGAATTCGTTTAATCCCGAGATTGCTAGATTGGACTCTAAGATTGACACGATTTTGAATGAGCTTAGGAAGAATCCTCATGGATCGATTAATATGGTTGAGAATGTTTGTGTATCATGTGGTGGAGCACATCCTAATCATGCTTGTTTAACCACGGGGTTTGATCAAGCTAGTGCTTTTGCCGCGACGGGAACTTATGGCTCCAACGGTTAAGTTCCTCGTCAAAATCATGTTGGTCCACCGGGTTTTCCACCGGTTCAAAATAGGTACAACAATGGAAACAATGGGAATAATTTTAACCGTGGTAACCAAGGGAATTTCAATCAAGGAAATGGGTTTAATGCTAATCAAAACAATCAAGGTTTTCAAGGGAATAATCAAAATGATTTGTCAAGCTACATTAAAACGAATGAGGCAAATTTGAAAGCTTTTCAAAATAACATTCAAGGACAAATGGCAACTTTGAAAAATGAGTTTCAAAATACGATTAAAGGGCAAAACAATAAGATTGAGCTTAATCAACAAAGGCTAGAACAAAACCAAAACCGTTTTGAGCAAAGATTAGAGCAAAGTCAAAATCGTATGCAACAAAGTTTGGAACAAGGTCAAAATAAATTACTCTCGATGTTTGAATCTTTTATGACCAAACCTTCCTCGTCTTCGGGTGGCTTACCTAGTAACACCATTCCAAACCCGAAGGGTGAGATGAAAGCTATAACCACACGAAGTGGGAAAGCTTTAGACGGACCTTTGCTTCCACATGTGAGTACCTCTCTGGTGAAGGAAGTGGAGCAAGAACCCGAGGTGGTTAAAGAAAAGGAAATTCCTATTCCACCAAAGGTAGACCAATTGCCTATTTCGGAACCCGAGCTTCCGAAGACTAAACCCACACTAGCCTACCCTTCGAGACTTAACCAAGAGAAGCTCCGCGAAAAGTCCATGCTCAAATGACTACTTTTCTAGAGATGTTTAAGAATCTTTATATTAATGTTAGTTTCGCGGATGCATTGCTTTACATGCCTAAGTTTGCTTCGACTATTAAGAGATTGATGAATGATAAAGGGAAATTGGTTGAAGTGTCTACATCTTTAGATGCTAATTGTTCCGCGGTTCTTACACAAAAGCTTCCCAAAAAGCTTGGAGACCAGGGCAAGTTTGTGATACCATGTGATTTCCCTAATATGGAAGAATGCTTAGCTTTAGCCGATCTTGGTGCTAGCATTAATTTGATGCCTCTTTCCGCGTGGAAAAGGTTATCACTTCCCGAGCTTACAGCTACTAAGATGACTCTCGAGATAGCGGATCGATCGATCGCCTTACCAAAAGGTATAGCCGAGGACGTGTTTGTCAAGGTAGGGAAACTCGTCTTTCCAACGGACTTTGTGGTTTGTGATTATCCCGAAGATTCTCGTGTACCACTAATTTTGGGAAGATCGTTTTTGATGACAGCTAGTGCTTTAGTTGACACGAAAGCGGGGAAATTGACTTTAAGAGTTGATGATGAAAATATCACGTTTGATATTGGTCATATCTCTAAATTTTCTTCCAAGTATTACGAGGAATCAATTAATCAAATTGATGTGATTGATGTTACTTGTGAAGAATATTCTCAAGAAGTGCTTGGATTCTCGGCTTCTTCTAAAAGTGGCAATCCCACTTCTTCGAATCCTATTATTTCTTCGGTTAAGCCTCCACTCACTCCATTTGAGGGAGGTGACTTCGTTCTTGAAGAGCTTGAGAATAATGGTTATTCAAAAATCGAAAAGGAAATTGATGATTACCTTAGCACACCATTTGATCCTCGTGAGTTTGCTAGTGAGAATTTTGATCCCGAGGGAGATATTGCTTTAATTGAAAAATTGTTGAATATGGATCCTTTTGAATCACCACCTATGGATTTAAAAGTTGTGAATTAAAATGAGACTAAAGTGAAAACATCTATTGAGGAAGCACCCGAATTAGAACATAAGGAATTACCCACTCATTTGGAGTATGCTTTTCTTGAGGGATCGGATAAGTTATCGGTGATTATTGCTAAGGGATTAAAGGAAAATGAAAAGGATGAACTTATCAAAGTGCTTAAGAAACATAAACGGGCCATTGCATGGAAAATCTCCGACATTAAGGGTATAGATCCCAAATTTTGTACTCATAAAATTCTAATGGAGGATGATTATAAACCCGCTATCCAAAATCAAAGAAGGGTCAATCCAAAGATTCATGAGGTGATCAAAAAGGAAGTCACTAAACTTCTAGACGCCGGAATTATCTACCCTATCTTGGATAGTCCATGGATTAGCCCCGTGCATTGTGTTCCAAAGAAAGGAGGAATGACGGTTGTTACTAATGAGGATAATGAATTGATTCCTACTAGACTTGTGACCGGTTGGCGTATTTGTATTGATTATATGAAACTTAATGATGCCACTAGGAAGGATCATTTTCCATTACCTTTTATGGATCAAATGTTAGAGAGACTAGCGGGGAATGAATTCTATTGCTTTTTGGTTGGATTTTCCGGCTATTTCCAAATCTCCATTGACCCTCGTGATCAAGAAAAGACCACATTCACTTGTCCTTATGGAACATTTTCCTATCGTCGCATGCCTTTTGGACTATGCAATGCTCTGGGGACGTTCCAAAGGTGCATGATGGCCATTTTTCATGATATGATCGAGAAAACCATGGAAGTCTTCATGGATGACTTTTCGGTTTTTGGGGAATCTTTCACTTCATGTCTCTCTAACCTTGAAAGAATGTTGAAACGTTGTGAGGAAACGAATCTTGTGCTTAATTACGAAAAATGTCACTTCATGTGCAAAGAGGGAATTGTGTTAGGACATAAGATCTCTAAGGCCGGTATTGAGGTTGATAGGGCTAAAATCGACGTGATTGCCAAATTGCCTCCACCCACCACCGTTAAGGGAGTAAGGAGTTTTCTCGGCCATGCCGACTTCTATCGTCGTTTTATACAAGACTTCTCTAAGGTAGCTCGGCCTATGACCCATCTTTTGGAAAAAGAGACTCCTTTCATCTTTTCGGATGAGTGTATTCAAGCCTTTGAGATGCTTAAAAGGAAGTTAACCGAATCTCCAATCTTGGTTACCCCGGATTGGGACCTACCTTTTGAAATTATGTGTGATGCTAGTGATTATGCGGTAGGTGCGGTTTTGGGGCAACGTAAGTTAAAAAACTTCTTGCCTATACACTATGCAAGTAAGACTATGACGGATGCTCAAACAAAGTACACTACAACGGAAAAGGAGCTACTTGCCGTTGTGTATGCTTTTGAAAAGTTTAGACCATATCTCGTCTTGTCTCAATCCATAGTGTATACGGACCACTCGGCTATCAAATATCTTCTTAATAAACAAGATGCTAAGCCGAGGTTGCTCTGGTGGATTCTCCTCCTTCAAGAATTTAATGTCAAAATTCTAGACAAAAAAGGAGCCGAGAATCTCGTGACCGATCATTTATCTCGACTTGAGAATCCTCACCAAAGCGATCGAGAGAACAAGGAAATCAATGAAACATTTCCTCTCGAGACGCTTGGTATGATTGCTTTTCGTGGTGATGATAGTACCCCATGGTTTGCGGACATCGCAAATTACCATACGGGGAAGTTTGTGATCAAGGGTATGTCGTCCCAACAAAAACGAAAGTTTTTCAAGGATATTTCCTATTACTTTTGGGACGACCCCTATTTGTTTCGTGTGTGCGCGGATCAAGTGATTCGTAGGTGCGTGTTTGGCAAAGAAGCTCAAGATATCCTTAAATCTTGTCATGAGGGACCCACCGGGGGACATTATGATGCTAACGCCACCGCAAAAAAAGTCTTTGATGCCGGCTTCTTTTGGCCTTCTATATATCGTGATGCCCAAGACTTGATCAAGACTTGTGATGCTTCTCAACGTCAAGGAAAGAACTCACAAAGGGATGAAATGCCTCAAAACATTATCCAAGTTTGTGAAATCTTTGACATGTTGGGGATCGATTTTATGGGGCCGTTTCCATCTTCGAAAGGAAATAAATACATTCTCGTAGCCGTGGACTATTTGTCTAAATGGGTCGAAGCTAAGGCTTTGCCCACGAATGATGCTCGAGTTGTGGTGAAATTTTTGAAACAAATCTTTGCTAGGTTTGGAACTCCGCGGGCTATTATAAGTGATCGTGGGACCCATTTTTGTAATGAACAATTTGAAAAAGTTCTAAAGAAATATGGTGTCACTCATCGACTTTCTACGGCTTATCACCCTCAAACGAGTGTTCAAGTGGAGGTTTCAAACCGAGCTCTTAAAAGGATTTTGGAGCGTTCTATTGGAGAGAATCGCACTTCATGGTCGGATAAATTCGACGATGCATTGTGGGCTTTCCGTACGGCTTACAAGACGCCAATTGGTTGTACACCATTTAGGTTGGTCTACGGAAAAGCATGCCACTTGCCAATTGAACTCGAACATAAGGCGTATTGGGCTCTAAAGCATTGTAACTTTGATTTGAGGACCGCGGGTGGTCATCGCAAGGTTCAATTGAATGAACTAAGTGAATTAAGGGATCAAGCTTATGAAAATTCTTTGATCTATAAAGAGAAGACTAAGGTCCCGTTTGGTTCGTTGTAATTGGATGTAATGTGATGTAATTGTAATTCAATTACATTACATAACATGTTTGGTTCACAGAATGAGAGGAATGTAATTCACTTTACATTACATATAGTGTTTGGTATACTACGTAATTGTAATTGGGACATTACAATTACATCAAATTATGTATTTTAGATTACATTGGAACTTGGATGGAATGTTTTGAATTACGTCGTAATTCGTAATTTTATACTTTTAAACCACTATTATTATTATTATTTCTAATTATTAATAATCAACTTTATTATTATTATTATTATTACTATTTTAAATTACTATTATATTAAATAAATATAATAATAAAAAATTTATTTTTATTATAATATTATTATATTAAAATAATATAATAAAAATAAATTTATTTTTATTATTATATAATAAAAAATTAAAAAACTATTAATAATATTTTTTTTATTATTAATTAATATTATTTATTATTATTTTTATATTATTATTTCTAAATTTATAAATTTTTAATTTATATATTTTTTAAAAATTTGAATTTATTTTATATAATATTTATTTATTATTCATTTATTTTTTATTTTATATTATTTTTATTATTATTTTTTATAATTTTATAATTTTATATTTTAATTAAATATTTTTATTTTTTATTTATTGTTATTATTATTTATTTTAATATTTTAATAATATAAATATTTCTTATTATTATACTTTTGAAATATTAAAATAATATAAATTATTATTATTTTATTTTAATAAAAAATAATATTTTTTATTAAATTAATATTTTTTATTAAAATAATAATTTTTTTTAAATGTTAATTTTTACGAAAATTATAATTTTACAAAAATAATAATTTTTATTAAAATAATATTTCTTATCAAAATAACAAGTTTATTTTATTTTAAATTATTTATGTTTTTATTATTTTATTATTATTATTCTATTTTATTTTAACTATTATTTTTTATTATTTTTTATGTTTTATAAAAAAATTGAATTACATTACGGTCAGACTCAACCAAACACATCTCAGATTTTATCCATTACAATTTCACAACATTACAATTCCAACACATTCCCATTCTTTCAATTACAATTACATCAAATTACAATTCCTTCCAAAGATTACAATTCTTTTAAAAACATTCTGCGAACCAAACGGGACCTAAGAGGATTCATGACTCTAAGATCAAAAACCGCATTTTCAATGTTGGTGATCAAGTCCTATTATTCAACTCTAGACTCAAGATTTTCTTGGGCAAGCTTAAATCCCGTTGGTCCGGACCATTCACCATTGCACAAGTTTTCCCTTATGGCACCGTTGAGCAAGCTCAAAAAGACGGGCCTAACTTTAAGGTGAATGGTCATCGTGTGAAACACTACTTTGGAGGGGACATACCTACGGAGGTTGTCCCGGATCTTCAAACTTTCCCTAAGGACCAATGAATGCGGGGATCGAGTCGATCTCATGACTCGGTTAACAAAAACGAGGTGCCTTGTGGGGGAGTCCCATACATTCTATCTTCTTTCTATTTTCTAACAACTAATAAGGCTTGATCTTTCAAGCTCGTGCTCGTGTTTTGTTGTGTTGTGATCTTAGGTATGACCCTAATATTTGAAGACTCTCGTGTTCGGTTTTGCCGGTCCACTTGATCTTCCATTCTTTGAATGCCAAAAGGGGCACACTTTTACCCTTGATTTTTATCGACTAACGTTTTATTTTGAGGCATAATTAATAAACAGCTTATAGATTTGCGTGCTCTTTCCATGCTAGGAATTTGCATTAGACTCTTCGTATTTTAGCAAGGGGGTGTTACTCTTGAGCTAAGAAACATTGAGGACAATGTTTGGTTTTAGCATGGGGGAGTCAATCGATAAATCGCTTGCAATTGCTTTTGTCGTGTCCAAACGTATTATTTTTTCTCATTTTTCAATAAAATTTTAAATTTTTAGTGTTATTTTTAAGTTTTAATAAATAAAATAAGTGCTTTTGACACGAATGTAGGCTTTCCGTTGGTGAAAATAAGAATAGTTTTTGACTCGACTCGGTTTTTAACCTTAGCTTTTCCTTAACGTATTTGAATTAAGTTTTGCTATGCTATTATATAGGGAGCTTTAAAACGCGAAAGTCTTAATTCATTCGAGTTAAGAACAAGAACTTTTCGCAAGTTCCTATAATTGATCCTAGAGATTCGTTTATCAAGGGAACTTTAAAACGCAAAATCTAAACTTGAAAGAGTCTAAGAAGATGCAAGATCCTATAGGCGACTCGAAAACCCAAAACTTTGATTTAATTGGCTAAGCATCCACGAGTCTCATTCCTTGAGATTTTAAATTGTGGAGAACGAGAGATGATAGAGTCAATTATAAGTTCGGTATTCTTTCATGAATTTATGTGAGTTAATTATGAGCTTCTTCTCCCATCGCTTGCTAATAAATTTATCTGCAATAAATAAGGTTGTACGATTTGAAAAGTTACTTAGCTTCTAGCCCAAGATCGTTTAAAAGTTGCTCGGTATGGATTAGAGTTCATAGCCAAGGCATAACTTATTGAAGCGGGATGCGAAGATTGGCGAGTCCAAAAAGGTCCTAACAAGACATGAGGGCTATATTTTATTTCTAAAGATCCAAAAGTGATGTGAAGAATCATTTATCGAAAATCAATATGAAGGATCGAGACACACGACGAAAAGCAAATACTCCCCAAAAGTCATGGAAAAGTCTATCCAAAAAAGCCCTAACAAGGTATGAGGATAAATGAAGCCAAGTCCAAAAAAGAGGCGGATCGTTGTATATCAAAATCCCAAATAAAGATTGGAGAAAAATGAAGAAGTCGTGGTCCAAGTATGAATCTCTTAAAACTTCAAGTGAAGAAATTACTATATGAAGAGAAGACCATTATTTCATGAACGTCTCTCAAGGTTTGAAGTATAAAGTCGCTGCCAAATATCGGTCCAAGAAAGGTCTCAAATCGCGAAGCAAGTTATGCCAAGATATGAACTTTATGAGGTCCCGAGAAGCAGTTTTAAAAGATTTTGTCCTTTAGCTAACTATTGATTAAATCGTTCACTTTATTTTTGGCCTAATAAATTATCGAAATAAGTCAACAATGCATCCTCGTGATCATTCAAGACAACAATAAAATATAAGAGATACACCTAGGAATAAGGGAGTCTAAGTGAATAATTGGCCCACATGAGTTCGTGTTAGTTTGCTAACTTATAATAACAATGATCTTGTTTTTGCACTTGGTATGGAAAAGTGAAAAGTCGAGGACGATGAATCTATTTGAGTTTTATGATCCTTAAAGTTATTTTTCAATAATGAAAGCAATACATTATGTCTTTGCAAAATAAAGTGTCATAAGTTGAATAATGGTGTAGTTAATGTTTTATTCTATCATTGCGTGAGGACACGGAAATTGCTTAGCAAGGGGGAATTTGATATGAGCTTAAGTACTCATATCATTTGTATCTTATAACAATGAAATTATGCATGAAATGTATCAAAAATTCCTTGTATATGTGTATTTCTTGTTTGAATGTGTGTAGGTACCAAGTTCGCGAAAATCGGCAAAACCGACAAGAGACTGACGAAAAGATCGACAAAGCCAATTTCAAGACGCTTTTAGAGGATTTAATATTAAATGGGCCAAGTGGGACCCACACTTGAGTTTAATGGGCCTTAAAAGCCCATTATTGAAGTTATGTTATACTGATTTAGTCAAAGCCCAAATGCAAGGCCCATTTTGGGACGGATGGAGAGTGTATTTTAACTTAGATCCAATAAAGCCCAATGTCTTGTAACAAGGAAATAATGTGACGAATTGTTATCTGTTTATTGGTCCAAAATGAAGCCCATTAAGGTTGAAACGACCAGCGTGTATTTAAACACAAAACTTGGTCAAAAGTGATTAAACCTCACCCACTTTACACGTTTATTCACACAATAAATAAAATAAAAACCGATCCATTCACCAAACCATTTTCACCCACACGTTCATTTATTCCCACACATAAAAAACACTTTCGATATCCTCTAGGTACTATCTCCTTTCTTCCCCATCTTTTCCACCATAACCAGTAACTTTTAAGTTACTGTTCCATAAACCCTAGATTATAAATTGGCCATATTATTTGGGGCTTTTCATCACACGGTTAATTCATACGTGTGGGAATAAAAGCCCCAAGGTTTAAGGAAGAGAATATGAGGTAGAGAAGAGCTACGTGGCGAATTGTTATTGGAGGAAACACATCATTTACCCCATTCCACCAATCAAAGGGCTCAAAAGAAACACAACTAACACACGGATGCCACGTTGGCAATCCGTGTGCTAGTTGTGTCATATAAACCATCCGATCAAGACCAAGAGAGAGAGAATGAGCATCCAAGGGCTGAAAAGAAGATGGGATATTCCAAAGAAGATTCGGATATTCGCTCAGCAAAGCCCTGGGATGGCTATAAAAACGCTCTTTTCATTTGTAATGTTTATCCCTTTCTTTACTTTAATGTTATAATGAAAAATTTTAGATAGAGTTTGTAATTTCATTTTAAGTATTGTAATGATTTGATTCAGTTTAATAAAATTCATTTCAGTTTAAATCTCTTTCTTATTTACTCGTTTGGTATTTTATAAAGGTCTTACAAATTTATCTATAATTGTTATTATAATTGTTAATCACTCATATTAGCTTATATGTTAGCTATTATAAGTGACTGAGTAAACATTGGGATAATATTTTCCTTACTGGAAAGTATTACTTAAAAAATCTGGATCGATTTAACTGCTGTTGGTTCGAGTTTTAATGGTTTGATGGCTCGATTTATGGTTCGAGATGGTTATGGTGGTTCGTTTTCAGGTTCATAAGGCAGCACAGCATTGACCTTCGTCCCAAAGGCAATCTACATTAGGTGAGTTTCGATTTTAATCTTAGTTTAATTCATGTTTATTTTATTGTTTATGTTTGTATGCTAAATGATTTTACTGCTTAAGTTGTTTCTGAAATAGTTGTTATATATGTAACTACGGATAAGTTTTTTAGTGAAGTATGCTAGTGCTGTTGTTGAATTTTGACCTACTGAATAATGAACTGATATTGTGTAATCTTGGTAACCTGATTTGGATTTTCGTTAGATGTTGTTAGATAATTATAACTGTTTTAGGTTTAATCTGTTAGTTTAAATATGATTAGACTTATTTGTTATTAATTTGCTAATAAGATGATTATGATTTCTAATGTCATTCGGATTTGTTAAGGGTAGAAGTTAAACTGCTATTGTGTTTTGAGATTGGGAATGATTGAAAACCTGTTTGTTATTTTCATGCTAATATTTGGAAGATTGAATGTAAAGCTCAGTAATGAATTCTGTTCTGATTTATTTGATCTTTCTGTTGAGTTTAAATGGATGAGTGTCTGAATGTTTAGTTATTAAACTTTTTTGCCTACTAGTTTATACCTGAGTTAGAAGCTAGTTTGGTCACTAATACTGCTTACTTAGAATTGGTGATTGCTGGTTAATTGAGTCGTGTTACTGTTCTCCTTGTATTTAGGATTGGTAGGAGTAGTTTGCTTATACTGCTTGAGGATGTTTGAATCTGTTTGAATTTGGTAACTCTTTTTAATTTGGTATTTGCTCTTTATAGATTGCTTAACAGTTTGTTTTATTATACCTGTTTATTTTGAGTTTGATGAATGTTATGATCCTTATATGGCTGTGATATGATTTGATGTTTTGAGTTATTTTACTTTGTAATTGTTCAAGCATTCAGCTTATCAGATCCAACTGATTTGATAAGCTCAAAAGCTGTTACCTAACAGCTTAAAGTTAATAAGCTCGCTAAGATCTCTCCTGAGACTCATTTTTATCAGTTGTCCAAAAAAAATATGTTACAAAAAATGGCCACCCCTGTGGTTCGAACCCGCGACCTCGCGGTGAACAGGCAAGTGTGTTAGCCATCTGGGCTGCTTGCCTTTTTGATTTAATTTCACGTTATCTGAGTCTTATAGTAGGACTTTTCTGACCGATTTTCATTTAAGTAACGTTTTATTAAGTTTCAGCTTTAGATTAAGTTTTATTAATATTTTTATTAAAGTAAAATTTAAGTTTTTAAAATATTAATCAGTTTCTTCAGAAAATAAAATAAAAATAATAAAAAAAGATGTTTTTATAAATTTTAAAAGTTTAAATAATTAGATTTTTACAATTGTAGATTTTAAATAAAATTAAATTTTAAAATAATATAAATTTGGTTAAAGTAATTATAATTAAGTTTTATAAAGTCTAAAAAGTTTAATTAGATTTTTAAAATAGATTAAGAGTTGTTTTTATTAAATAAAGTTATTTTTATAGCTTTTCAAATTAGTTTAAATTTTAAATAGTTTTAATTTTTAAGTAATTAATTGTTTTAGGTTTAACTTAGCGGGGTTTACGATTCATGCACTTTAGGATATTTTTAAATAGTTTAAAATTGGTAGATTATTATTGTAGCTTAAAAACCGAAAACCAATTCAAATCGATTGTCCAAATCAAAACAAAACGTCTCAAATTCACTCGATCTTCGTGTACAACGAACTTGGTTCATTCACGTGTTTAATTGAATTCGTCATTGGTAATATTAGTCTATTACTTTTTCCTAAAGGTAATTTTCTAATTTACCCTATAACGTATCAAATTATCACTATACTATCCACAACACATCAGAGATATATGCATTTTTGGGACTTAATTGACTCTAGTGTTACGATGTCGACTTCATGAATGGGAAAAAGTGTGTTCTTCAGGTTTTTGGGCTTCATACATGGGATTGGTTTTATTTCTTCAACTACATGGGGGAACAAATCTCTTGAATCTTTCTAGTATGCATAACTTAAACTCTCAGGGGGAAGAAAAGTCAGATGAATTATTCAAACGTGAGAAGAGACGCTGCTGATCTACTTGATGTTTCCCCAAACGATCAATCACTCAAAAAAGCGGTATCATTTGATGTGGTTTGGTACAAATTCCGTTGTGCACTTAATTATTCTAAGCTTTATTGAAAGCTTTGAAACTCCTCATGAGGATTGTCGGTTTAGGGGGAAGCTATTACAACTTCTACATCAAGAATGTGTGGCATGAATTAGGGGAAGCTAATTTAGAAGCATCTCCTTAACCAAAAGTGTAAGAGTTACTTTGTTCATGCCTATGACAGTATTTCTTCTACAAGATACTACAACGATGATTCAATGTGGACTGAAAAATTGAAGTCAAAGGACACAAAATACATCATCAACATTAGAAGCTTAATGGATGCTCTTGTTCTTAATCATTATGTACTTGTTAGGAAAATATTGTAAGGAATTCTTCATGTCGTCCCATGGGGGAAGACTGTTAGAAATTCACTTTATGTTACGACATTTAAGAATTCCTATAAGTTATCATAGTCACATACGCGGGGACTAGACTAGGCAACTGTGTATAGTTTAGGCACATATGGGACTATATATACATCTCTAAGGCTTCCAAAGAGGGGTTGAGCTTTGTGTGCTTTCATATTTCATATATATTACTTTCTCTTTCTAAAACACCTCTCCTCCATCTACTCTCTCCCTCTAAACATGACAACTTTGTGGTTTGATTTACCAAGACCACCGGATCTTAGTTTAGCTAACATTTGGTATCAGAACCATGAGATGAAAGCCCTTGTTTTTGTGTTTGTATTTGGGTGATTTTCGATATATATACTTCATATATAGATTTGGAGTTTTTTTGTGTTTTTTATGCTACAAATCTTCATCAAAACCATCTACTATCATTTAGTATTGTTTTGATTTTCATATTTTAGCACAAAAAAAAATCTTTTTTGATTGATTTTTGGTTAAAACCTTTTATATCAAGTACAAATCTTGATTTAAATTTTTCGATTTTAAATTCGAAAAAGTTTGCATTTTTATGGGTCCTTGAAGTTTCAAATACTTGGAAGTACAACTCGTTTCGTACGAAAAGATCAAAAATCTTGTGTTTTGGAAACTTGGTTTTTGGTTCGTAGAACCGGAATAGGCTATTGGTAAGATATACCGGATTAGAGATTTTCAAAGACTACCAGGTTAGGTGAACCGGTATAGAATACCGAGTTAGAAAAATATTAATACCTGGTATTTTCGATACAAATCAATTTTGTAAATCGTGATATTTTAAAAATTGACGATTAAACATGTTTTAAATTTTAAAAATTATAGTTTTATCTTGAGAAAATATTAAAGAATGACTAAACTCATTCAAACCCTAGACCATTCACGAATTCTTAAATAGTATGCAATGTAAGGAAAATACTACGCTGTCAGTTATTATAGGATAAGGTATCTAGAAGACCAAAGTCTTGACGAGTCTCCTTGAACCTTATCCTTGCAACTAATTAGTACTTTCCAAATTGCGTCATTGATATAAATTTAAATCTTGAAATAGAAACCCCATTTTATACATAATTCTTGTTAGTCTTTCGTGAGTTAGATTTAAAACCATTTAAGGGCGACTCATTTGTTTCCACATAAGACATTGCAAGAATAAGCTTGTAATAAATCTAAATTCATATAGTTTTAGCTCGGTTTACGTTTTTATTTTTGAAAAATCCTTTGCTTTGAATAATAGTTCATTACAATTATAATAAAAGCGAACAAATAAAAATTAAGTAAAACATATATCCAAGTAATAATTAATCACAAACATGCATTAAGCTTGATGATAAACTAATAAATCAAAATCAATTAAATGCTGATAAATAAATTTTAATCTCAGGTCATGTCAGAGTATAGGTAGGGTCTTCCCCAACCTTCGCTCAAAACTACAAGTTCTAAGATATGATTCATGGACCTCCCTCTCAAAGGAAGAAATGGTACATCCACAACCTCAGGTGCCTGTAATCTCTGCACCAAATCCCTTAAACTCCATTCCACCTATCCCCGATCCCTCAGTATCTAAGTTAGATAGGGCAAAGGAATTGCTGATGAGACCCTAACACCACCAACCAAGAAGCTTGTAAAAGCTTCAAGGGAAATATGGCTTGACCCTGATGTTATTGTCTTGGTACCCTATGAGATCAATGGAAAGATGTATAAGATGACTCCTGATCAAATCCAAGAATACTTAGACAGGATGAAAAGGGCCAAGACCAGTGAGGCAACAAGAACTGAGATTCTTAAAGTGTCCACTGAGTCTGTTAAGGAAGTGGGTGGTAACCCTGATGAGTTGTTAGGTGCAAAGGGTGGACAAGAGTTCATTCAGAAGCAAGAGGAGGAGCTAAAGGCTATTCAGGATGAGATGATCAGAAAGCAGCAACAAAGAACCACCCAACTGAAAAAGTTGTTTGATCAATACACCAAAGTCACCACTTAAAGAAGGAAGCCTGAACCAATCACCAATCTTCAAATTATTCCTCACACCACACCACACCACACCACACCAGTCTCAGTATCTGTTTACAAAAACAATGATGAAAGGAACTTTGAAGTAATGAAGAAGTTCTCATTTGGCGATTTTGGTCTCAGTGAGTGGGGTGAAATGGGTAGGATCTTCAGGACCAAGACGAACAAATGTGTCCCTGAGATACTAAACTCTCTCAGCAAGAGATACGAGAGGTTAAATCAGATCAAGGAGCAGTTAGGAATTACTGAGGATCTACCCTTGGCTGAACAGGATCCTTATAAGACTCAAGGACGAAAAAGGAAAAGAGTTGAGCTCGAAGCTGAGACTAAAGTCCCTGGGTTGGAATGTAGTCGAACCCTGAAGGATTGTAATCTTTTGTTTTACTTATGTTTCTCTTGTATCAGACTATTCAGTCTTTGTAATGATGAATAAAAAGGAAGTACTTTGTTAAAACAAGTCTTTTCATCAGTAGAATAGTATGTGTAAGAAGAAGCCTCTTTGCTCACTTATAACAATTTCACTTAGGCATATTTTATATCCAAATAGGAGAGATTGTTAGGTCAATTCAGTGCCTAATGATCTCACTGATGGATTTGAATAACAATCAGCCTAGTAAAATATTACCCTTTTACATAATGAAGTCACTGAGTGAACAGTCACTCAGTGAGTTACCTTCGAGTTCCTAAACTGAGTCTATAAGAAAGACTCGAGCATTCAGAGAGGCGAAGTTCAATTAATGATGTATCTAAGACAAAGAAGAAGGTGATGGGTTTAGTGAGTTGTGGCAATAGACTCACTGAACCCCATACGATCTCCCTGAAGAAACAAGCATCCTCAAAGACTGAAGTAAAGGCGGGATAAGTTGAATTGTGATAAGATGTTGTACATCACACAATTAGTGTGACTTACCCTTATGGGATGGATAGGGTATTGACCTTGTAAAAGGAGTTACGTCTTATTACTTAGAATAATCTAAGACAAGATTGTACACTGTACCAATAAGAAAAGAATTGCACATGGGCAATTCTTTGTCTCGTATCTACCCTTTGCTTCTATAAATAGGATGTTTGTAAAAGGAGAGAATCAAGTTTGTGCACTAAATGCTTTAGACATTCACAAACAAAGTTCTCTCTTCCAAATACTATCAAAAGCACTAGAGTTCTAAACTCTAGTTGATAGAATCGTTAAGCTTAGCAATCGTTAGGATTGGTTTAGCTTTTTAGTGAGGAGATCACAAAACACACATTGTCTATTCAATCCCTATTGTAGCTTCACATACAATAGGGTATAATTCTTTAATAAATTAAGAGTTAAACGTTGAAAACCTTTTGTGTTATTTACTTTACATTGTCTTGTGTTTATTACATTACTTTACCATGAGTTAGTCCTATACTTAGTATGCTTAAGTATAGTAATAATTACAAGGGACCAACAAGTGGTATCAGAGCGGTAGGATTATAAAACTTTTTAACTACCGTCTCAAAGTTTTTAAAACCTTGATCCATTATGGCTGTAAGTAATGTACCTCAACTTGTTAACAAAAATGGAGCAAGTTACTTTCTTAACGCTCCTAAGTTGGAAGTTGGAAGATTTAATAAATGGAAAAAGGAATGATATGTTATTTGATGGGAATGGAACCTTATTACATTACATGTATTAATAATGGTCCATTCAAACCAAAAACAGCAGTAGGTGATGACAAACCTGAAAACCAATGGTCTGACGATGAAAGGAGAGTGGTTAATCAAGACCAACGTCTCAAAAGCATCATAATATCTTGTCTTCCTAATGATATTATGGAGGCTGTCATCGAGTGTGAGACGGCCAAAAAGACTTGGACAGATCTTGTTTATAGTTTCGAAGGACCATCTGACATTAAGGAAAATCAGATTATGGACCTGAAGTTAGAATATAACACTTTCAGGGTCAAACCATCTTAAACACTTCCTTAGACTTATACCAGATATAAGACCTTGCTCAATGAGCTATCAAATGACGGGGTGAAACTGTCTAAGCATGAAATCAATGTTGGTTTTATGAACAATATCCTTGAAAAATGGCTTGGTTTCTCTCAAGGACTGAGAAATGCCAATCACATTCAGACTCAGGATCTAGCAGACATCTATGGAAAATTTATCTATGAGGAAAATCTAATAAATAGAAGATATCCTGAGTCTAAGAAGGCCTTAATAACAGACACCTTAGCCAAACCAACCCTTGTTGATCATGGACCCATTACACCTGCTTTTTACTCAAATGCAATTGTTCAAGATTTTCAGGAGACCTCAGACGATGCGGTTGATGAAAGATCTAGTACTGAATACATAAGGGATCTAAATAGGTAATTTCATGAAAGAGCCATGTTGGCAAATACCAAACATTATATCAAAAGAACAAGATTTGCTGGAAATCAATCCACTGTGGGAGTGGATTGTTACCGATGTGGTAAAACTGGGCATTTTGCAAAATATTGTCTCTCAAAAACTCAATTGTCCTCATATAAAAGTCAAAATTCATCATCAGGGAATGACAATTTTCAACCTAAGTTTACACCAAAACTGATTCAGGCTTCTCCAATTAACCAAGTTTTTAGAATAATAAGAAAATTGAGAAGGATTATAGGTCTGAGTACAAAAAGGTCAAAGCAAAGCTTGCACTCTTAGAAGCTAGACCTTCAAATACTCAGACTTAAAAACCTCCTCAAAACAAAGCCAAAGGACTGGTAGCTGAAACCTTTGATTGGGACGATGAAGACTTATCCTCAGAAGAGACATTAATTCACACTGAGTCAAGAACTGTCATTGAGAAAACAACCAAAACCATCTCTCCCTTAGGGACTCCTCCAAACTCAGTCAAATCTATTCCTGTTGTAAATCAAGAGGAGTTAAGTAGATTGTTCCAACTACTCATGGAAGAGAAGCTGAACTCAGCCTCTAAAACTCAGGTGAAACATCTGTGTCCTCACAGCCTGAATCATCAACAAGTAACAATACTATACCTGAGTCTTCCAAGAATGTCAAAACAAAGAAACCTTCTTGTGAATTATGTCACTACACAAATCATACCACTGATGACTGCTTTAGAGTTCTCTATTGCATGAAGTGTAAAAGTGAAGATCACTGGACAACAGATCATGAGGTACACATGGCTTCTATTAGAAATGCTAATAGATATAATGGTTAGCCTTACAACTATGGGCCCACCTTTAAACAAATCAGGAAATCCAAGGCTAAGCCTTTCCCACCATGTATACATTGTGGCATCCTTGATCATAGGCCTAATGATTGTGTATACTACCATGAGTGTGATATTTGTGGAAGCAATGATCATACTACCTCAGGACACAATAGGATAATTATGGTCAGAAGAGGCATGCTAGCTGAGTCATCTCAAAATACTGAATCCTCAGTAGGACTAAGCTTCAACACATGTGGAAGCAACGTTCATTCTACCTCAGACCATGCTGAGTTTGAATACTTCAAACGAGGTGAAAGACGTCAGGCTCCTAGGGCCAAAGAGCCTACTAAAAAGTAGGCTCACAAGAGAAACTAATCCACCTCGTTATTTGTGTAGAAACACTTCAAGGAGCCTGTTTGGTACTTAGACAGTGGGGGTTCAAGAAGTATGACAGGGGTCAAAAGTTATCTGCACAAATACGTGGAGTAACCAGGTCCTAAGGTAGTATTTGGTGATAACTCATCTTGTGTTACTGAGGGATATGGTTCAATAAACTGTGATGGAATAGTTTCTCAAAATTGGCGTTTGTAAATGGTCTAAAGTATAACCTTATAAGTATCAGCCAACTGTGTGATGCTAAGTACATCGTTCAGTTTGATGATAAGCAAGGAACAATTTTTAATGCTGACAAAGAAATGGTATTGACTGCTCCAAGAATAAATGACGTATATGTCTTAGACATGTCATCTCTAACTCACTCAGGAGCATGTTTCTTTGCTAAAGCCTCAGACTCTGTCAATTTGCTTTGGCACAAGAGACTGCCACATCTCAATTTCAAAGACATAAACAAACTTGCAAAACAAAACAAAGTTCTTGGGTTACTATCTCTTGCGTACTCGAAAGACAAACCTTATTCAGCCTGTAAAAAAGGTAAACACAAGAGAGCTTCATTCAAGCCAAAACAAAACTTTTCTATCAGGAAGTGTCTCCATCTTCTACACATGGACTTATTTGGGCCTGTCAGTCCCATGTCTATAAATCATGAAAAATATACCTTTGTGATTGTTGATGAATACTCTAGATACACATGGGTATACTTCCTTAAAAAGAAAATTCAGGCTCCTGAATTCATTATGTCTTTTATCAGACAAGTAGAAAATCAAAATGATACCAAAGTCAAACAAATAAGAACTGATAATGGAACAGAATTCAGGAACCAAGAGCTTGAGAGTTTTTGTGATGAGAAAGGAATTTCTAAAAACTTCTCTTTTCCCTACACACCTGAACAAAATGGTGTGGTTGAAAGGAAGAATAGAACTCTCATTGAAGCCGTAAAAACCATGCTCAATGGATCCAATCTTTCAAAACACTTCTGGACTGAGGCTGTAAAAATAGCTTGCTATACTCAGAACATAAGTATCATTATCAAAAGACATGATAAGACTCCTTATGAAATATTCAGGGAAAGGATTCAAGATATCAGCTACTTTCATGTGTCCTGTGTTCATTCACAATCAAAAGGACCATCTTGGTAAATTTAATGCAAAAGCTGATGATGGATACTTTCTTGGATACTCTTTTGTCTCCAAAGCCTTCAGGGTCTTTAACACAAGGAGATAACAAGTTTAGGAATCATTTCATATCACATTTGATGAAAGTATGGATGCCATTAACTTCATAAATAAATCAATGGAAGAGATTGAGATTAATGACTCATCAAGATATCCTCCTGATGAGTATAAACATAGTCCCTCAAGACAGTATCAAACTAATGTTGACATATCATTCCATGTGTCACCTTACAATAGGTCAATCAATGACTTGATTACTAATCAACATGTCCCTAAGGTTATCACTACTCAGGATGAAGGATCAACCGATTCTCTCAGTCATATAAACATTGAAGGGACAATTGATGAAAGTAATGACCTACCAATCACTGAAAATCCTTCAGTGAGAAGTGATGATCCAGTACCTAATACTGAAGAACCAGTCCCTAATAACCATCAGTTATCCTCAAGCTCCAATCCATGTCCTCAGGACAGATAGTCTAGACAACAACACATAGAGCTTGTAAATATACTTGGTGATGTGTCTGAGGGGATGCTCACACGCAGTCAAGCTGCTAAACTCTCTGATGCCTCAGCCCATGAATGTCTTTTTGCAGACTTTATCTCTGAAATTGAACCCAAAAAGGTTTCAGAGGCCCTGACACATCTAGGGTGGGTTGAGGCTATGCACGAAGAACTCAATCAGTTCCTCAAGAACAATGTTTGGAAACTTGTTCCTCTCCCTAAAGGGAAATCAGCTCTTGGCATAAAATGGGTGTTCAAAAACAAGACTGATGAAGATGGGATTGTTATAAAAAACAAAGCTATGCTTGTTATTCAGGGGTGTGGTCAGCTTGAAGGCATTGACTATAAAGAGACCTTTGCCCCTTTTGCAAGAATGGAAGCCATCAGGATCTTCCTTGCCTATGCTACATACATGAACTTCAAAGTTTTCCAAATGGATGTGAAAAGTGCCTTCCTGAATGGCAAGATAACTGAGGAAGTTAATGTGGCTCAACCTCCTGATTTTGAGAGTTCTGAGTTCCCTAACCATGTCTATAAACTTGACAAAGCCCTATATGGACTTAAACAAGCACCAAGGGCATGGTATGAAACTCTCTCTACCTTCCTGATAATGAATAAAATTGTCAGGGGGAAGATAGACAATACCTTTTTTATCTTCAGAACCAAGGAGGATGTTTTGCTAGTTTAAATATATGTTGATGACATCATATTCAGATATACTAACTATGACCTTTGTAGAAAGTTTGAAAAAATTATGACAAAGAAATTCGAAATGGGTATGATGGGTGAATTAACATATTTTCTTGGACTACAAATCAAACAGGGGGACAAAGGGATCTTAGTCTGTCAAGAAAAATACACCATGGAAATACTTAAAAAATATGACATCTCTGAGTGTGCTTCAGTGAAGACTCCCATGGTTCCCCCTAACAACTTAGGTCCTGATCTCACTGGTAAACCAGTCAATCAAACCTTATTCAGGGGAATGATTGGATCATTAATGTACCTAACAACAACCAGGCCTGATATTTAGTTCTCAACAATTCATGTGCAAGATATCAGGCCGATCCCAAAGAACCACATCTTACTGTTGTTAAATGAATCTTCAAGTACCTGAAGGGTACTCCTTCACTAGGTCTTTGGTATCTTCGTTGCTCAGGCTTCGATCTTAAAGGATACTCAGACCCAGACTATGCTAGCGGCAATATGGATAGAAAAAGTACCTCATGTGCATGTCAATTCCTAGGTGGCAAGCTAGTATATTGGAGTGCAAAGAAACAACATTCAGTTGCAATGTCCTCTGCTGAGGCTGAATATGTGGCAGCCGCTGGTTGTTGTGCAAATGTCCTTTGGATGAAAAGTCAACTCAGGGACTACAATGTGGAATACAAAGTAGTCCCATCTTTTGTGACAACACCAGTACAATAGTCATTTCCAACAATCCAGTCCTGCACTCAAGGACTAAACACATTGACATAAGATATCACTTCCTCAGGGACCATCTCTTGAAAGGAGATATTGAATTACACTTCATTCCCACTGAATATCAGCTAGCTGATATTTTCACAAAACCCTTGGATGAACCAACGTTCACTAGACTGAAAGTTGAACTTGGTATGTTGAACATTGGTTAATTAGGCTTCCTGATGACTTGATGTTCAGTATAGTGTACATTCATAATCTTCTTCCTGAGTAAATATATCTTCTTGTCTCCAACCTTGACACTAAGGTACATTAAATGATGTAACTAAATGCACTAAGGATTTAGTTACTTAATCTCCTAGGTTGGTGAGTCACAATATTAAATAAGGAACATATATTCCTTCAATAATTATCATAAACCAGTCAAGGGGTCACCGAATGTCAAGTATCCCACTAAGCATTAAATGCTTGCCCTTTTTAAGCAAAATCCATTGCAAAAACGTCCTTTCAACTACACATGACCCCACGTCATCTCTGCAAAAAGCGTTATCATTACAGACCGAAATAGTTGCCAAGAAAAAAAAAGGGGACCACTTGTACATTTCATTAAATGCAGATGTGAAAAGAAATTATATCAAATAAAATCTTTTTCACATCCGAGCCTATAAATACCCATACACCAAAACAATCACACACACAAAGATTCTAGCAAACTTACTCTGCCAAAATCATCTCTCAAAAGTGTGTGTGATCAAACATTGTTTCTAGAAAAGAGTTTTCATTAAAAGGTAATCACATCGATCACTCGTTTCATTTTTATATAGCACAAGTGATCAAAGTTACTTGGTGTTTCTATCTTTTGATCTTCTATCACGAGGCAAAAGCTTGCATTAAGTCACTTGGTGAACCATCGTTGCATTATAACATGAAACAAGTCTTGGTTTGATTCCTACAAACTGCCATAGTCCTTTCTACAACGTTTTAAAATTCAAAATTTTAAATGGCACTATCCAAGGCTATCACATATGCCCCTCAGGCTGAGCATCTCTGCAATGAGGGTGTCTATTTTGCAGGAAACAACTATGAGGGAAATTTTAGTTACCCTCGTAGGGTATCAGCCTACAAACCAATTTTCAAATTTCTTAAAAACTATGATTGGGCTGATGTTTTACCAAAACACCCTCAGTCTTATACCATGAATATCTCAGGGAATTCTGGTATACGGCTGTGGTTGTAACCCCAACTACCCAAGGGCTTGAAGGTTCTCAGGGGTCTGAGACCAAGTCACATAAGGGATGTGTCATTGGGTTCACTGTGAACAATGGGAAGACAACATTGATTTTAGACTTCCAAACATTTTGTCAAGCTAGTGGACTCGATTTTAATAAAGGAAATTATGTTGCACATCCTGACACAGAGTCAGTTAAAAAGGGCTTAAAGGAAATCGGGGTCCCTGAGTTACTTGTGACTAAAACCCCACTAATCAAAACTGCTTTCCCCATGGCTTGGAGGATCCTGGTCACTTTTGTGATTCAGGTGATCGGTGGGAACTACTCATCTACTGAGCAAGTTAATTCTACTCAGCAGATGCTAATCTACAGTCTTATTAATGGACTGAAGATTGACATATGAGAGATCATTTATAATGATCTCGTAACCAGGCTCCTGAAGGAGTCCAGGAAAAAGTATGTATCTTACCCAAGGTTCATATCTTGCGCCTTAGAAAGGTTACTGGGTTTCCTTTACACTTAGGAGAAATTCACTGTTTTTCTACACCAATCCTGAGTTCCACAAACTTTTCAAAGAAGCCATCTGAAGTCCACCCCATTGAATTGACGACTCATATGACTGAGGTGATCAGTCGTGAATCATCCGTGTCTCCCATTCCTTTCTTACCAAAGAAAGGGAACAAGAAGCCTCAGACTATGCCAAAGACCAACCCAACGACACAGGGCCTTGAGGCTTCCGAGGCACGTCCAAAAAAGGCCAAGGCTAAAAAGACCACCCTTGTTCAGACCAAGCTTCAAATACCCCAAGGGAAAGAGCTTACGGGAGGCCCTGATACATCACAGTCAGGGTCGACGGGCCAACCTACTGGTCCTCTTGATGGGGAGGGAAATATACAACCCTCTCCTATGGGACTGCCTTCCACTCAATCTGATGAGGGAACTCGTAAATCACAACCTTTACCTGAGGACAAAACCAAGGCCAAAGACTCAAGGATACGCCCACGGGTAACACACCTCGCTGATAGGCCTATCAACTCCACCAAATCCAATAAAGGCACACTAACTCACAAGTCTTTGCCTGAGGACCCAAAACTTGATTCCATAGACTCAGAGGGACGCCCACGGGTAAAACACCCCGCTGATAGGAATCTCACCTCCACAACTCCCGATGAAGGCACACTAAAACAAAAGTCTTTGCTTGAGGGAACCATTATCGATCCTAAAGACTCAGGGAGACGCCTACGGGTAACACACCTCACTGATAGGGATCTCACTTCCACCCCTGATCAATCACAAACTACCCCTGAGGATCAGCTGGCCAAAACCCAAGCCTCAGGATTTGGGTAGGGAGTGACCACAACCAAGGCAAACCTTCTTTTGAAGGGGAGCTGGATAAACCGAAGGGATCACTGAACTATGGAGATTTTGTTAATCTACTGGAAGAGCCTGAGGAGCTACTCCATGGTTTTAGTGACGACGATGATATGATTGAGGCTGGGGATGAACCTGACACTCAGAACCCTCCTCAATCAGACCAGAAGCCATAGTTCCCACCCTTATTCGAGGACGTACCGCGCTCCCCTAAGGCTCAACCAAAGCCCTCCCCCGAGGCATCCGAACAAAAGCATCCCTCCCTCGAGGTAACTAAAAAGCCCTCCCATGAGGCACAAATTGACACCTCATCGTTGGGGACTCAGACAGTGGTTCTGGATTCAACTTTTGATGACACCAAGCCTGTCACTGAGAAGGTTCTATATGAAACTCTCAAAGGTGTCTTAGACCATGTTTCCAACACCGTGAAATCCGAGGTTACCCAGAACCACGAAGACCTATCCTCAAAGGCTGATGAACTCCTTGATGAACTCAGGACGTATGGTGATCGGTTTGATATTGCTAAAGGGAAGATGAGAGTTCAGATTGATAACCAAATGGAGTTCATCAGCTCTGTTAACTGTAGCCATGAGAATCAGGAGAAGAACTTGTCAATTTCCTAAATCATGCTCTTCCAATAGTTGAAGCAAATGTGTCTGATTGTAGGTAAACTACGTCTTTTAGGAAAAAGAACGTATGTATGGTAAGTATTAAGCAAGATGATTTAGGAAAATCAAATACTAATGACCCAAAGTATGTTCGTTCACCAAGGAGGACTAAAATGTGTGTTTAATTTGTATGATTTTGGATTAATATTGATGAAAGAAAAAGGGAAAAAGAAAATTACGGAGTACGGTGAAAATTACACTAAGACGTAAAAAACGTAAAACCGTGAATAGTGACAAAATAAAAATTTACTCTAAAAATTCCCAAAAATTCCTAAAAATGAACTAAGGGTTTACAAATGATCAAAACTTTTTCCAACCTTTTTAATTAATTAATATTTAATATTTAAATGTTAATTAAAGCCCTAAAAATCAAATAAATTAATAAAAAGCCCAACCAAATATTTTTCAACTTGTAAACCTCAAAAATGTCTTAATTAAGCTAAAAACTATTTTTCCAAAATTTTAAACCTATTAAATCTATTTAAAAACCTTAAAACATATTTTAATAATAGAATAATAATAATAAATTCAAAAATTATAAAAAATTTAAAAACTTACAAACTAGTTTATTTTAACCTAAATAATCATAAATAAAACTGAAATTACCTAAATACCCCTATTGGGCCCTTAAATGGATCAAAAGTAAAAACAGTCTTACTTAAAATTTGATTTTAAACAAAAAACTCTAAAGGTAAAAAAGCTGAAAGTGAGCTTATCACAGCTTAATAACCAAACAGCTTATTCTTAATGGGCCAATAAGACCATTAAGCCATAAACTAATGCCATAAGCTGAAAATTTACACACATCCTTCTCTTGTGATTATAAAGATGATTGTAAAAAGAAATTTTGAAAAAGCTCAATAAATAAGCCTGAAATAAGCCAAAGCTCTCTACAGAAAACAACAAAATAGTCGTTTTTGAGTTCTAGGTTGATTCAAGAGCTGATTCTTTTAGCAAAATGTTCTAAATGGCTTAACTAAGATTAATCAATAATATAATTTCCAAAAAGCTAAGTCAAATAAGCTGTAGAAGGTGATAAGCACTCCGAAAAAGCATAATAAGCTGATTTTCTAGTAAAAGCTTAACAAAAAGAGCTACAAACTTCCAATATTGATTATAAGCTGAGAAAAATGACACCTATCACAAAATTAAAGTTGTTGCACACACCAATAAGCTAAACTGAAAAATAAGCCAAATTGAGCTTATTTGACCAAAAGTCAAAGTGTTCCAAATGTTACCAAACTATCAGGACTTGTTTATGAGCTTGTTTTGAGAAATTTTTGTGAAGGATTCAAGGCTGAATCCTATGAATTAAGTAGGCCAGTTAGCCAACTTGATTTCAGTTTTGGTACAAATATGGCCAATAAGCCAGTTGGCTTATAAGCTCAAGAAATAAGCTGCAACCACTTAGCACACCACAAGTAGGTAACAAAGAACAAGTATCAAGCAGAAAACAACACAATTCAGTTCAAGAAAGGCAAATAACATAACATGCATTTGGCTGATGTACTTAACCAAAAAGTTGAGATTCAATAAGCAATAACTTTTTCAATAAGCCACCAAAATGTGAAACCAGATTATGTAGAGATAAACACCAACAGGAACTACAAGCAAACCAAATTTCAGACTCTAAATCAAACAAACAAGCAAATAATCCTTTCTGATGTGTTTGACCTTGTTTTAGGTGAAAAAGTGGTTAACATGCACTTTCGTTGTTATCTATTTCCAACACTTAGCAAAACACAAATAACACTTAAAATGACCAACCAATAGCAACAAGAACAAAGGAACCAAAGGCCAAAGGCCTTAAGCCCTAACAACAGGAAAATTCAAACAACACTTAATCTTACTGATTTTAAGGCACTTGTTGATTTTAACCTTGTAACATGCAATTTTATGACTGAGATAAGTTACTACCAACCTATGTGACAGATTCAAGCACAAAGAACACAACTTCCAAGCATGAAACTCCAAATCACATAGCATAAACTTGTTAAACAAAAAAATAAAAAGAGAGTGTTCAAACCTCCAAGATGTACATCCACACCTTAGAATCAAAGAGCTTAGGTGTTAGCTAAACAAGCACCAGCTTTCCGCTGCTAAGAACAAAGAAAAGTCACAGCCAAAGGCTTAGACCTATGGTTAGCACAAATAAGCAGAATAAAGTCACAAAAAGACCAAGTCTTTGCAACCTTTAGGTTCCCACAAGGCTTTAATCCTCCCTTTAAGGCCTCACTACCCCTCAATCAGTCAAGATTAGGAGGCTATGATCACCCTTAAGCTCAAATAAACAAGTTGATGAACCACAAGTACTTAGCAAACCACTTGACTGATTTTGTTAAGAAAACTTGTAACAACTTCCTAATTTGTTTAAGAAGTTTGAATGTGACTTATGTCACTTAAATAAACACCTTAATGAACAATCCTCTCCCAAGCTAGACCAATTTCTTTATCACACAAAGAACAAGGGATTCACAGGCTTATGAGGAGATATTTGGACTTGTTCAAGGTTTTGTTTAAGTACAAAAACGTGACAACAAAAGCTTAAAACAATAACAAGAATAATGGAACTCAGTTTTCAATCACAACACAATACCACACTTTCATTAATCAGAAAAGGGCTTGACAAAAGAAAATCTGAGAACAAGGGTCTCTCACAGCATTAGGACTCCTTAAATACTACTAGTTCTATTCTAGAAACATAAAGAAGAAAGTAAAACCCTAGCTTGTAAACTTCGAAGTATGCCCTTGGTTAAATTGGCTGTTAAGGTTCATGTGACAATGCCTTGGCGTTTTGTGAATGCAAGGTTGTCCAAAGATGATCTTGTGTGTTGGTTTTAAAGTAGGGACCAAGCAAAAACTTTCCAAACCGTTGATGCAATAGTACATTTTGTTTGGAGGTGGAAGACGCCCCTTATGGTGACACGTGGGAGGGGACCAAAGGTGTGGGGTGTGGTTTAAGGATGAAAATGGGATTAGGGATGCCTTAATCATAATTCTGGAATGGCTTAAGGTTTAATTTTCATTTAACCAAAAATACCAAAATCATGTTCATGAACTAAGAACACCAACTTTGATCTTGTTTAGGATTAATAAAAGTGTTAGGCGCCAAATATTTTTTAAACGAGATTAATAAATGTTAATCCGTTTAGTGGAGTGGTGATGTGGAGCAATGGTGGGATCTGATTGGTGGAAGAGTTGAGTGGGGTGAGGTGGCAGCTTGTGAGTGGTCTAAGTAAGGTTGGATGTTTGACAGCTTTGGTCCGCTTCCTTTGCAATTGTTTGTATATCAAGTTTTAATCAGCCAAACTTGCAATCCTTTGTATTTGAAGTTTCAGTTTTCACACTTTTGCCCCAAAACTTTTTAATAAGGATTTCAAGGACTTGTTTTGAACTTTTCTTGATATTTGAAGGGTTGATCTTGTACATTCTTGGATCTTGAAGGTATTCATGGTATGTTTGACATTGAGGAGGACCAATATTAACAAGTATTCATTTTTAGGGTCTAAACTTGCTAATTCTTCAAATTTGAGGGACCTTTTTGCAATTTTGACAAACTTAAAGGACCAAACTTGTAACTGTGAATATAAAAGGGTATTAAGTGTCATTTCTTCATTGATGAGAGATCATTCTTTAACATCTTAAATTCTTCAAGGACTTATTCTTGGAAAATCACAACTTGGGCCCGGTTCATTGTGCGGCTTCGTTTCTCGTGTTCGTTTTTGCTTGTTTCTTGTGATCTTTTGTCTTTTTCATATGATATCCATACCTAAAATACACATGTAGCAAACACAAGCACATAATATGGTATTTTATGACATTTTATGACATTATATGCATTTTAAAGCCTAAAAAGAACGATGAGATCATATATAAATGCCATCTCATCACTCCCCCATACTAAACCATTGTCGTGCCCCCACGCAATGCTAGAATAAAGTATTTAAGCATCTCCAAAATTCATTTTTTATCGACTTTTATTTAAATGTAAACTTACTACACTACTACTACTTGCGTTTTAGACATAATGTATGATTTTTATCGCAAAATGGGACGTTTAGGTTCATAGAACAAGAAAACGTGAATGCTTCGTTAGAAATAATTTCGCCGTCCTTGATTTGTACCCAATTCCATGCTAAGCGTGTAACGAGATCATTGTCATTATAAGTTAGTAATGCTAACACTACTCATATGCCCTAATCACGTACTTAGACTCCCTTAATCCTATTTGGTATCTCTTATATTTTATTCTTGTCTTGAATGATCATGAAGATACATTTTTTACTTATGCGATGATAGAGATTAAGGTCCAAAAATAGAGTCATAACGGTGTAACCAAGACCATCAAATTAATGACCTCCCCTAATAGACAACGATGTCAAAAAATTAAGTCAATAAGAAGGATCGATAAACACGGTTTTATAACGGTTTTGAACGTGAGACTTATTACCATGAATTTTATGACCCACCTCATTATCGGTGGCTTTGATTATCATGGTTTACCTCCATCTTTTATTCAACTCCGCCATGGAGCTTTAATTATGACTTCGGTCTTGCCCTTGTCTTTTATTTAACCTCGCCATGAGGTGTTTATTATGACTTGACGTATATCCTCACGCTAAGGCGAATTTTGAATCTTTAAGGCTTCCAGATTTAAGACATTCACTTTCAATTTTGCATAGACTTTTCGGCCTTGTGAGCTTCAAATTTTTGCTAGATTTAGGTGAAGAGGAACTTAAAAATTATTATTGGGGGAAGCCTTTGATTATTCGGGGTGCCAATACTTCAAAACCGTGACGCTGGCGATACCTTAATGTTTTCCCAATTTAATTACATGGAAGCTATTAGAAAAGACTAGAAACCAACAATCAAGACTAAATCGCTAAGTCAATACTTATTAGCAAAATATATATACAAGCGAAGGGAGAATAAGCAAATAATTAGAAAACATGAGTTTTTGAAAGAATATGAGTACTCTACATTTAGCATAGTAACTTATAATTAACTTTATCATTTCTCGTCCTCATTTAAGAGACTTAGCCTAATATAAAGTTAAGGAATCGAAGTTAAGTGCTCAACACGCACAGTCGAGTCAAAAATTACTCTTATTCTCGCCATCGGAAAATCTACATCCGTGTCTTAAAACACTTATGAAAACATGAGAAATTTTTTAAAATTTGGCCATTTTTAGCCTTATTTGCAACAAAACGATAAACAAAAAGATAAACTTTAGAAAGCGTGAGGGCGTAAGCAAGGCAAGTATCTTCTCACCCCATACTAAAGTTAAACATTGTCCTCAATGTTTCAAGTCTAAGGGTGGAACACACCCATACTAGAGACGAAGTCGAATGCCTAATCTAGCATGGAAAGGGTAAGTAACAATTAAATCTTAAGCCATTTATGAAGTGTGCTAAAAGACCTATTGTTAGAAAGATAAAAGGATATGTCATGGATTCTTGAAAACTTCTTCAAGCAAACGATCGAGGCTCACATAAACGAACACGAGGGTCTTCAATCGTGGTGATGATGATGATCTAGATAACACAATCACAAACAACCACGAGACAACGAGTTGGAAGGGCACAAATCCCCTCACATAAGCTACATTAGAAAGCGATAATATGTACATGGATAATTATGGGATCTCCCCCACGAGGCACCTTATTTTTTATTACCGAGTCATGAGCTCGACTCGATCCCCTCAATACTAATTATCATTGGGGAACGTGACTTGGTTGAGGTCATCCAAAGAAGGGACTTCCCCACCGAAGTAGTGCTTAAGCCTATGTCCATTCACCTTGAAATTAGGTCTGTCATTTTAAGCTAGCTCGATGGTCCCATAAGGAAAAACTTGTGTTACGGTGAATGGAACCGACCAACAGGATTTCAGTTTTCCAGAAAATATTTTCAAACGAGAATTAAAAAGTAACACTTGATCACCAATGTTAAAAACTCGGTTTTTAATCTTTGAATCATAAAACTTTTTAGTCTTTTATTTAAAATCAATGAATTTTCATAAGCATTATCACGTAATTCATCCAATTCATTAAGTTGTATTTTCGGGTGATCTCTCGCGGTCTTCAAATTAATATTTGAATGCTTTACGGCCCAATATGCCTTATGTTCAAGTTCGATAGGCAAATGGAAATTCTTCCCATACACCAACTTATAAGGAGTGCACCCGATTGGGGTCTTATAAGCAGTGCGAAAGGCCCATAAAGCATCATCAAGTTTGTCGGACCAAGACGTACGGTTCTCTCCTATCGATCTTTCCAAGATCCTCTTCAAAGCTCGGTTTGAAACCTCGACTTGCCCACTCAATTATGGGTGATAAGCCGTATAAAGACGATGTGTAACCCCATATTTCCTTAGATACCTTTCAAATTGGTCATTACAAAAATGGGTTCCACGATCGCTTATAATCACGAGGGGTTCCAAACCAAGAGAACAATTGTTTCAAGAACTTGACCACAACACGAGCATCATTCGTAGGCAAAGCCTTAGCTTCCACCCACTTAGATAAGTAGTCAACCGCGATGAGGATATACTTGTTACCATTAGATGATGGGAAGGGACCCATAAAATCAATCCCCCAAACGTCAAAGATTTCACAAACTTGGATTACATTTTGGGGCATTTCATCCTTTTGTGATGATTTTCCTTGACGTTGGCATGAGTCACATGTCTTGACAAGTGCATGTGCATCTCGGTAAATAGTAGGCCAAAAGAAGCCGACATCAAACACTTTCTTAGCCGTGAGATTAGCACCGTGATGACCTCCCGTAGGGCCTTCATGACAAGCTCTAAGGATATTAGTAGCTTCGGTTCCAAACACACAACGTCTAATGATTTGATCTGCACAAACTCGAAAAAGATAAGGGTCGTCCCAAAAATAGAACTTGACGTCAGGAAAGAATTTTCGTTTTTGTTGTGTCATCATACCCGTGATTATGAAATTCCCCGCATGGTAATTTGGAATGTCCGCAAACCAGGGGTAGACGAGTCTTCCTTAGAATTCACTACACCAAGTGTCTCGAGAGGAAATGTTTCGGTGATTTCCCTGTTCTCGTTCACACTTTGGTGAGGATCTTCCAAACGAGAGAGATGATCGGCCGCAAGATTCTCGGCTCCTTTTTTGTCAAGTATTGTGACATCAAATTCTTGTAGGAGGAGAATCCAATGAAGCAATCTCGTCTTTGTATCAAGTTTAGAGAAGAGGAAATGGATAGCCGAATGGTCCGTATACACTATGCTTTTAGTCAAAACGAGGTAAGGTCGGAACTTCTCAAAGGCATACACCACGGCAAGTAATTCTTTTTCCCTTGTGGTATGTTTCATTTGAGCCTCGGTCATCGTTTTGCTAGCATAGTAAATAAGTAAGAAGTGTTTTGCATGACGTTGCCCCAAAATGGCCCCAATAGCGTAATCACTAGCATCACACATTAGCTCAAAGGGGAGGTTCCAATTTGGAGCAACAAGAATGGTAGCTTCGGTTAGTTTCCTTTTCAAAGTCTCAAAAGCTCGAACACAATCCTCATTGAAGACGAAAGGAGCATCTTTCTCAAGAAGGTGTGTCATAGGTCGAGATATTTTCGAGAAATCTTTGATGAATCGACGATAAAAGCCCGTGTGGCCTAGGAAACTCCTAACTCCCTTAACGGTTTTGGGATGAGGTAACTTGGCGATGACGTCTATATTAGCTTTATCTACCTTAATCCCCGCTTTAGAGACCTTGTGCCCTAAGACGATTCCCTCTTTACACATAAAATTACATTTCTCCCAATTAAGCACAAGGTTGGTTTCCTCACAATGTTTTACAATTCTCTCAAGATTGGACAAACATGAAGTAAACGAATCACAAAACACCGAAAAGTCATCCATGAATACTTCCATCGTCTTCTCGATCATATCATGAAAAATAGCCATCATGCACCTTTGAAAGGTTCTCGGTGCATTGCAAAGTCCGAATGGCATTATATGATAGGCAAACGTTCCATATGGACACGTAAACGTAGTTTTTTCTTGATCACGAGGATCGATGGGGATTTGAATGTAACCGGAAAAACCATCCAAAAAGCAATAGAAATCGTTTCCCGCAAGTCGCTCCAACATTTGATCCATTAAGGGCAAGGGAAAATGGTTTTTTCGAGTGGCGTCGTTAAGTTTACGATAATCGATGCACACTCTCCAACCGGTCACAACACCAGTGGGAATGAACTCGTTGATTTCATTGGGTACAACGGTCATTCCTCCCTTCTTAGGGACACAATGGATTGGGCTCACCCAAGGGCTATCGGAAATAGGGTAAATCATTCCCGCGTCAAGGAGTTTTAGGGCTTCCTTTTTTATGACATCATAAATTTTGGGGTTTACCCTCCTTTGACATTGGATTGCGGGCTTGTAGTCCTCCTCCATTAAAATCTTGTGTGTACAAAATTTTGGGTCAATACCCTTAATGTCAAAAAGTTTCCACGCAATTGCCCTTTTGTGAGCTTTCAAGACTTTCAAAAGTGCGGTTTTTTCATCATTAGCAAGATCTTTTTCAATAATAACCGGCAACTTGTCAACACCTTCCAAGAATGCGTATTCGAGGTGAGGTGGAAGATCTTTCAATTCAAGGATTGGTGGATCCTCGATTGAAGATTTTGGTTCAACACTCATAACTTCCATCGGCGAAAAATATGGTGGAATGAGAGTATCCTCACTAACCGTTACCTCATCTTCATAGTCGATTTCATTAAAAATAAAATCGCCTCCTTGGAATGGAGTGAGATTTGGTGTAGAAATAGCAAGAATTGGATCCATAATAGTGGGATTGCCACTAGTCGAACTATCGGAAAAACCTAACACTTCTTGTGTAAACTAATCGCAAACCACGTCAACTAAGTCAACGTGATTGATGGTAACGCTTGCATAAACATGAGACGATGTAGAGCTTTGAGTAGCGTTTATAACAAGTTCCTCCTCGTTGAATCGCAAAGTGATTGTCCTAGCATGCACATCAATAATCGATCTTGAGGTATCTAAAAATGGTCGCCCTAAAATTAGATGAACTTGAGGATCCATGGGAATGTAAACAACGATAAAATCCAACGGATAGTAGAACTTTCCAACTTTCACAAAAATGTCTTCGGCCATACCACATGCAATTATGGTAGAATGATCGGCCATTTCGATAGACATTTTTGAAGGAATAAGATTTGGAAGCGATAGCAATTTCCACATGGTATAAGGCATCAAATTAATGCTCACGCCAAGATCGGCCAAGGCGAGGCATTCTTCCATCTCTTGGATGTCACATGGAATAAGAAATTTCCCAGGGTCTCCACCTTTTTCCGGTATTCGGTTAAGAAAAACCGAAGAACAATTTGAGAGCTTTAAAAGCTTCTCCTTATCGTGCATCATACTTTTAAAAGTGGAGGCGAAACGAGGCATATACAACAATGCGTCGGCTAAACTTATGTCAAAGTAGACCTTACTAAACATTTTCATAAAAAGATCGATTTGTTGATTGTTACAATCATGCAATTTTTCCTTGTTTCGTCTCAAGGGGTAGGGTAAAGGTGGTGTGGTTTGAGGCAAAGGCAACGGCCTTCGAATCTCGGGTTCCATGATTGGTATGGGTTCAACTGTAGGTTTGGTTTAAGCGGTACTTCGTGGGCTTGTAATATGCTCCTTATAACCATCACCTCGGGTTCTTTCTCTATTTCCTTCTCCTTAGAAGTACTTGGACGAGAAATGGGTTCTTTGAAGGTTTTACCACTTCGTGTAGTAATAACTTTCATTTCTCCTTTCGGGTTTGCAATGGTATCACTAGGAAGACCACCCGAAGAAGACGGTTAACACATTATAGCCTCAAACATGCTTGCCATTCTATCCTCAAACTTAGATTGCCTTTTATCTGCCTTAAGCATCTCTTGTTTAATTTCATGTTGGCCTTGTTCCATCTTTTGTTGATTTTTTTGTAACCTTTGCATGTTACTCTCTATTTTGTTTGTATGAGTCTTAAGTTCATTAGCAAGCTCGTTTTTTAACTCATTTTTCAAATCTTTTCTAATATCGGATCTTAGGCTAGTTATCTCCCTTTGCATATTATCAAATTTAGCATCATTAGTCGTTGCATAATCAACAAATTCATTTGGAAGATCTTTCATGTTTTGCAAACCTTTGTTGTTGTTTTGAAAATCACGGTTTTGATTTTTGTTTTGCAATTGCCCATTGTTCCCACCATTGTTGTTGTAATTACCCTTGTTAAAATTCCTTTGATTTCCTTGGTAAGCAACTTGGTTGTTGTTGTTCCGATAGTTGTTAGCATTTTGATTTTTTGGAGCTTGATTTGGGCGGGAACCTTGACTGTTTTGGTTGTAAGTTCCCGTTGCTACGTAAACACTCGAAGTGTTACCATCCGCGGTAATGCACTCGGAAAAATCATGAGCTCCACCACAAGATATACAACTCTTTTCAACCGCCTTAACCGATGCGGAATTTAAAGCATCTTGTGCTTTCCAACGAGTCATAAGAGTTAAAAATCTATCGAAAAACCTATTTTCCTCATTTGCTTCATCTTGCAAGGCACTCATGTTACGAGACGACGATGACGAACCCATAGTGGCAACACTCGGTGTGTTACGAGGGTTATAAACATTAGACCTATTCTCAATTATCTTTAAAGCCTCATCGGTCGTTTTACACAAAAAAATTACCACCCGCGGCGGCATTCAAATAATCTCGTTCATGATCATTAAGCCCATTGTAAAAAGTATCAATTTGATGCAATTCAGAAAAATCATGGTGTGGACATTCATGTAACATTTCTTTAAATCTTTCCCAAGCCATAGAAAAACTCTCATTAGGTCTTTGCGTAAACCTTGAAATCTCATTTTTCAAATGTGTCGTCTTAGATGGTGGGAAATTTTGGTTCACAAATTTAGACACGAGATCGTTCCACGTCAATATAAAATTTGGTGGTTCTTTCCCGAGCCAAATTTTGGCGGGTCCATCTAACGAGTATGGAAAAAACATCATCTTAATGGCGTCATGTGGTACATCCTTAAACTTGCTAGTCGCGGTGAGACGATTGAAATGCCAAATGTGATAATGAGGGTTGTCTTATTCATGACCACGGAACTTGTTAGCTTGGAGCATCATTAAACCCGTCTTTATCTCAAAATTCTCTGGAAGGATAGCGGGAATCACAATGGCTTCTCCAAAACCCTCGGTGGGTGCTTGAAGCAACTCCATCATAGTATGATTAGCCACGGGAGCTTCTTGTTCTATAATAGGTTCCTCACTTGGAGATTCTTCACTTGGTGTTTGCTCCTTTCGATTACGACCTCTACGTGCATGTTTTGCTTGTTTACGAGTTTGCATAAACGTGACGTACTACGTGGAGGTGAGCAAAGAAGATTCTTTTTGGTGTTTTCACGTTTTTCAATTTTTTGTGTTTTTGATGATATTTATTTTTTTTTTGGATTTTGTGATGTATTACGTAGACTAAAATCTACAAATCTCTCCTCGAATAAATTTCTCGATTAAAGGAGCCTCAAGGAATGAAAACGATCACTATGAGTGAACGCCTTCGATGACTTTAGAACGTTGGTGGAACACCAAAACGTTCAAGAGGGTTTAATCTTTGAAAACAAGCAAATATATATGATACTTAGATAATACTTTGGTAGCAAACCCTCGATTAGCCCTTTTTCTCAAAACACGCACAAGCAAGCGGGGGAAACGAGGCGGCGCGAAGCACTTAAGAGCCTTTTTCCCTTAGGTCGTGAAATACAACCGCCTTATACCCACCTTATAGTTTGTGTTAATCAAAATCAAGCTTCACGAAAGTAATTATCTATTTTGCCTTTTCTTTTTGCTTTAGATTCGAATACAATAATTGAGTGATGAAATCCCAATTAAGGTTGTGTTTTCATGCTTTTGGAGATATTGTGGATTTATTGTGATACGTATACAATATAGTAATAATATTCACAAAGAAAACGAAAACCGATAATACGTGTGATTAGAGTGCTAATCACACAAATACTGTTTATTGGCTAATATCAAAAACAAAATTTTCAAATTAAAACAAAACACGCCTCTCCGGCAGCGGCGCCAAAATGATTGTAGGTAAACTACGTCTTTTAGGAAAAAGAACGTATTTATGGTAAGTATTAAGCGAGATGATTTAGGAAAATCAAATGCTAATGACCCAAAGTAAGTTCCTTCACCAAGGAGGACTAAAGTGTGTGTTTAATTGGTATGATTTTGGATTAATATTGATGAAAGAAAAAGGGGAAAAGAAAATGACGGATTACGGTGAAATTTACACTAAGACGTAAATAACATAAAACCGTGAATAGTGACAAAATAAAATTTTACTCTAAAAGTTCACAAAAAATTACAAAAAATCCTAAAAATGAACAAAGGGTTTACAAATGATCAAAACTTTTTCAAACCTTTTTAATTAATTAATATTTAATATTTAAATGCTAATTAAAGACCTAAAAATCAAATAAACTAAAAAAAAGCCCAAACAAATATTTTTCAACTTGTAAACCTCAAAAATGTCTTAATTAAGCTAAAACCTATTTTTCCAAAATTTTGACCCTATTAAATCTATTTGAAAAACCTAAAAACAATTTTTAATAATAGAATAATAATAAAAAATTCAAAAATGATAAAAAAAACTTTAAAAACTTGCAAACTAGTTTATTTTATCCAAAATAATCAGAAAATGAAAGTGAAATTACCTAAATACCCCTATTGGGCCCTTAAATGGATCAAAAATTGAAAACAATCCACTTAAATGAGTTCTTAGTCCAATAAGCAAAAAGTAAACCAAATAAGCCCAAAAAGCACAGTCTTACTTAAAATTTGATTTTAAACAAAAAACTCTAAAGGCCCAAAAGCTGAAAGTGAGCTTATCACAGCTTAATAACCAAACAGCTTATTCTTAATGGGCCAATAAGCCCATTAAGCCATAAGCTAATACCATAAGCTTAAAATTTACACACATACTTCTCTTCTGATTATAAAGCAGATTGTAAAAATAAATTTTGAAAAAGCTCAATAAATAAGCCTGAAATAAGCCAAAGCTCTCTATAGAAAACGACAAAATAGTTGTTTTTGAGTTCTAGGCTGATTCAAGAGCTGATTATTTTTGAAAAATGTTCTAAGTGGCTTAACTAAGATTAATCAACAATAAAATTTCCGAAAAGCTAAGTAAAATAAGTTGTAGAAAGTGATAAGCACTCTGAAACAGCACAATAAGCTGATTTTATAGTAAAAGCTTAACCAAAAGAGCAACAAGCTTCCAATATTGATTATAAGCTGAGAAAAATGACACCTATCACAAAATTAAAGTTGTTGCACACACCAATAAGCTAAATTGAAAACTAAGCCAAATTGAGCTTATTTGACCAAAAGTCAAAGTGTTCCAAATGTTACCAAACTATCAGGACTTGTTTATGAGCTTGGTTTGAGCAATTTTTATGAAGGATTCAAGGCCGAATCCTATGAATCAAGTAGGCCATTTAGCCAACTTGATTTCAGTTTTGGTACAAATATGGCCAATAAGCCAGTTGGCTTATAAGATGATGAAATAAGCTGCAAACACTTAGCACACCACAAGTAGGCAACAAAGAACAAGTATCAAGCAGAAAATAACACAATTCATCTCAAGAAAGGCAAATCACATAATATGCATTTGACTGGTGTACTTAACCAAAAAGTTGAGATTCAATAAGCAATAACTTTTTCAATAAGCCACCAAAATGTGAAACCAGATTATGCAGAGATAAACACCAACAAGAACTACAAGCAAACCAAATTTCAGACTCTAAATCAAACAAACAAACAAATAATCCTTTCTGATGTGTTTGACCTTGTTTTAGGTGAAAAAGTGGTTAACATGCACTTTCTTTGTTATCTGCTTCCAACACTTAGCAAAACACAAATAACACTTAAAATGACCAACGGATAGCAGCAAGAACAAAGGAACTAAAGGCCAAAGGCCTTAAGCCCTAACAACAGGCAAATCCAAACAACACTTAATCTTACTGATTTCAAAGCACTTGTTGATTTTAACCTTGTAACATGCAATTTTATGACTGAGATAAGTTACTACCAACCTATGTGACAGATTCAAGCACAAAGAACACAACTTTCAAGCATGAAACTCCAAATCACATAGCATACACTTGTTAAACAGAAAAATGAAAAAGAGAGTGTTCAAACCTCCAAGATATACATCCACACCTTGGAATCAAACAACTTAGGTGCTAGCTAAACAAGCACCAGCTTTCCACTGCTAAGAACAAACAAAAGTCACAGCCAAAGGCTTAGACCTATGGTTAGCATAAATAAGTAGAATAAAGTCACAAAAAGACCAAGTCTTTACAATACTTAGGTTCCCACAAGGCTTGAATCCTCCCTTAAGGCCTTACTACCCCTTAATCAGTCAAGATTAGGAGGCTATGATCACCCTTAAGCTCAAATAAACAAGTTGTTGAACCACAAGTACTTAGCAAACCACTTGACTGATTTTGTTAAGAAAACTTGTAACAACTTCCCAATTTGTTTAAGCAGTTTGAATGTGACTTATGTCACTTAAATAAACACGTCAATGAACAATCCTTTCCCAAGCCAGACCAATTTCTTTATCACACAAAGAACAAGGGATTCACAGGCTTATGAGGAGATCTTTGGACTTGTTCAAGGTTTTGTTTAAGTACAAAAACGTGACAAGAAAATCTTAAAATAATAACTAGAATATAGGAACTCAGTTTTCAATCATAATAAGTTTGTAAACACTTATCCTTTTGCCACTAAAATCAAGGAAAAACAAGACCTAATCATGTGTTTAATATCGTAAAAGTCGGAATTACGCGTGGTTTTGTGTTTTTGTGTGAAATAGGAACAAAAGATCAAAAGGAAAGAAAACATGGGGTATCACGGTCAAATATTGAAGAAAAGTCCAAGAAAGAGACAAAGACAACGTCAAAAGACCAAAAGTGTACCGAAGATCACGAAAACCGGCAAAAATCAACACGGGATTGAAGAAAAGATCAAGAAAGCCAAAGTCAAGCTCGTTTTTAGCGGATTTAATATTTATGGAAGTAATCGAGCTTGTGGGTCCCACATTTGGGTAATGGGCCCAAAATCCCAATAAGGAGTTCAAGTTAACTATTATTGGATTCAAAGCCCAAATAATGGCCCAAATTCTAAATAAACGGACGGAATGTATTTAGTTAAGTTTGGGCCAAGCCCATTAAAGGGACGAAGGATTTGAGTTGGGCCTTGAAAATTCGTTTGGTCAAATGAAGAGAAGAAATAAACATTTTGTTTACCTAGTCAAAAATCACTCACCCCTCACACGGTTTATTTACTTTCACCTCACCCACACACTTAATAACTTTCGATAAAAACAAGAAACAATCACCCTTCCTCTTTTATCTCTCCCAAATAAGCAGTCATTCCCCAAACCCTAAAAAATTGGGGATTTCATTACTTGTTCAATTGAAAGCGCGTGTGATGCACACCCTTTAATTAAATCACCATCAAAACCGGATCAAGATAGTGATGGTCCTTATTCCTGACGTGGCCTTTTTCCCCTGATTTAATTGGCTGTGACAGCCAATATCAATCACTCCACCAATCCTTGATGGACACATAAGCATGGAACAAACACAACTAACACAAACACGCCAGCGTGGCGATCTGTGTGACCCCTGGGTGTGTTCTCCACCATTCGATCAAGAAAGAAAGAGAAGAGAAGAAAAGAACGGCCCTGATTACAAGACTTGCTCACCAAGATAATGAAGAAGGTTTCTATGGTTTTCCTATAAAAACCCCCTCCATTGTGTAATTTTGCTTTCGTGCCATATTTTTATTTTTAATTTTATTTTTATGCAAAATAGATGTTAGGTAAATTGAAATTTTCTCTTTAAAAGTATTGTAATCCAATTTCAGTTAGTAATAAAATTTATTTTCGGTCTTAATTTTGTCTCGTTAATTATTTTAAATTCATTGCACTTTAATCTTTAATCTATTTTATATTAATAATATTGAAAATAAAAGTGGTATTAATTTTCCCCACTGGGAAAATACAAAAAAAACTGGTTCGTGAATCTGGTTTGAGAGTTGATTGTGGACCGAATGATGATGAAATTTGGGTAATAAGGTGGTGTTTGATTTGGTTTATAAGAGTGCTCAGCGCACCTCTTCGTCGCAACGGTTTTAGACATCAGGTCTTGTTCCTTTTATTTTTTTTAAGTTTTAGTTTAATATAATTTTTATCAGTTTTTATTTGTTATTGTTAATTGAATCGGTATATGTTTAGACTGCTTGAGTAGTTAAGTTGTTTTTGGAATTTAGTTTTATAAGTTTTGTTTAAGTTTTATCACTGTTTGGATTTGAGTCTTATTTGTCTGATTATTTTCAGTTTTAAAATGATTAATCTGTTTAGTTGGTTTGGATTCTGATTTATCAAGTTTTGCTTATATCTATTTATTTGAATTGCGTACTATTTGGATCGGTTTAGTAGGACTTATAGCTTATTTGATTGCGTTTTATCTAGATTTGCTTATTCCTAGCTTATTTAATTAGTTGTAAGTTTAGAATTGTTATTTCCTGAATTGATAATCTGTGCTTATCAGTTTTTTGTTGGTTTAGTTTAAGTAATATTTGCTCATTATTAGACTTTTTAGCTTTTTAGACTGGATTTGTTTTAAGCTGTCTTTGCTTATTTGGGCCTTTTAATATTGCTGATTTTTGCTGCATAAACATACAGATACAATCGATCTATATGTTTCTAAGTAAAATTCCAAAAACAAAATAAATAGTCAAAAATTGTCCATCAGGGGGCTCGAACCCCTGGCCATTCGTTCAACAGTCCAACGACTCTCCCAACTCACCTAGTCCTTTATTTATGTTTTAATTCGCGTTATTTAATTAATATAGGATTTATTAAAGTTGACTGCCAGTTTTATTAAATAGATGTTAATTAGTTTTGTTAGTTTAAATTTTAATTAAAAGTTTTATATAAGTTTTCTTTTATAAAGTTTTAAAAAATAAAAAAATATAAAACAAAATAAATATTTTTATTACTTTTAGAATTTTAAATTGTTTTTAAATTTAGTTTTTAAAATTAGATTTCAATTTATATAGTTTTGTTTAAAATAGTTTTAAATAGATTTCATTAAAAGTTTTAGTTAAAGAATTAATTAGATTAATTAGATTTAAGTTTTATTTAAAGTTAAAATAGTTTTCACCTTTGTTTAAAATAGTTTAAATAGTTTTTAATTAAGTATTTTTAATTACTTATTTTCTTTTTTTAGATTAATTAGTTTTTTTTATTAAATAGTTTTTTCTAAGTAAAATACCAAAAAGAGTTTTATTCACCAAGAACAAATTAATCTTGCGTTTAATTGGAAATCAATTCGAGTGAGTCGAGGAAAACGAACTTAATTGACACAAAAATAGCAACATTAAATTGGCGCCACTGCCGCTTCGCTCGTTAGGATTGAAGATTTCGTGAGACGTTTGGATTTTGGGATCCGTTAATTTTGAACGTTACTTTTCTTGCAAAAAATCAAAAACACAAAAAAATCAAAAACTTAAAAATACAAAAATATAAAAAAATCACAAAAGCAAACTCTTTCCTAAGATTTGCACCAAAAAAATTCAAAAAATCCAAAATTAATACTCTTCCTAAAGTATTACACCAAAAATATTACGTATTATTGTTATTTTTCTTAGTTCGATTTCTTTCGTTTTTATTGTGAATATATATTTTTCTTAAAAATACAAAAAGATTTTTCATTTATTATATTATATTACGTAGCACAATTAATTTACCTACTTTTCAAATAAGCCCTTAGTTGGGATTTCATCACCTAACTATTGTATTCGAATCCCAAACGAGAAAAAAGGGCAACATAGATAAATACTAGTAAGAAGTTTGAACTCGATATATACAAACTATAAGGTGGGTATAAGGCGACGCGCTAAAAAAAGCCGTCTAAGGAAAAAGGTTTTTAAGTGCTTTGTGACACCTCGTTTCTCCGCTTGCTTGTGCGTATATTGAGAGGGACGAACGATTATTGGTTTGCCAACTCAAGTAGTATTAAGTATATATTTTTGTAGCTTTTTAATATTGCATCTCGAGCGGGATAATCCCTTTCCTTACAAAGTCGACTGAGGTCTCCTACCTCATTCCTTGTGTTTAGTTGTATGCGCACTCGCGCGCGTGCACACATACTGCGTGGTGTACCAAAAATTTCTAATTCATCCAAAACGAAGAAGAAGAACAAAAAGACCGTCATTCAAGCCGATCCCGAGAATCGCGCTTTCGACAATACGATGGCAACGGATAACCAACCTATGATTGAGATTTTGCAATCACACGTTGAGGGAAACGATGACGCTATCGTTGTCCCCGCAATTGGAGCAAATAATTTTGAAATCAAAGCGGATTTTATTCAAATGGTTTCCGCTACACCATTTTTGGGCCGTTCCCAAGATGACCCCCATGATCATATTAAGAGATTTATCCATTTAACTAATACAGTGAAATACAATGGGGTGACTCAAGAAGCAATACGTTTGTTGCTCTTTCCTTTTTCCCTCGAAGGACAAGCCCGGATTTGGCTTGATAAGGAACCACCCCAAAGCATTCTTACATGGGCGGATTTAGAGACCAAGTTTATTAACTACTTTTTCCCACCATCACGGAACACCTCTTTAAGGAATGACATCATTACCTTTGAACAAAAATATGGGGAAACGTTTAGTGAGTCTTGGGATCGTTTTAATGAGCTTTTAAGAAAATGTCCACAACATGGTTTCACTAAAGTGCATCAAATCAATACGTTTTACAATGGTTTAACTCTTAATGACCAAGACTCACTTAATAGTGCCGCGGGGGGGCAATATTCTTGTGAAAACCATGAACGAGGCTTGGGCAATAATTGAAAATAAGGCTAAAGTACAAACCACAAGTGTTAGGGTTACTATGGCAAGTGCTAGTTCTAGTGAGAGCGATAAGAGAATTGATAAGCTTACTTCGCTTATTGAATCAATTGCTTTACAAACCGCTAACAATACCAAAGCCATCAATGGTCAAGTTACTGCCTTAAAAGAAACTTGTGAAACGTGTGAGACTTGTGGTGGACCACATTCATATTTTAATTGTGACAAGGTTTATAATCAACAACATCAAGTTTATGCTTATAACAACAATGAAAATGAGCGGGTTCAATTCAAACCAAATGTTGATGTTAACCATTTGTCTTATAAGAGTACTAACTATTTGGCTCCCCTGGGTTTTGTAGCTCCACAAAGACCACCCCCACCCGCCCAAAATATCCAAAACCAAAATAGGAACCAAGGTCCTCAAATGGGTAATTTTCAAGGGATTGCAAATCAAGGGAATTTTAATGGTCAAAATCAAGGGTTTCAAAATAATAACTTCAACCAAGGTTTTCATAATAACAACGGTTTTCAACCTCAATATCAAAACCAAGGTTTTCCTAATCAAGGGTATAATCAAATGAATATGCATAATCCTCAAATGGACTGGGTTCTACAAAAATTAACCGACCATGATAGAATTATGAGAGAGATGCAAGAATCGACCGATAAGAAATTTTTGACAATGATTCAAGCCCTTAGACCCCAAGGAGCCTTACCTTCTAATACCGAGATTAACCCTCGTGCTAATGTGAGTGCTATCACTACTCGAAGTGGAGCCACTTTAGTGGGACCTTCCATCTCTTCGCCCATAAAGGAGAGATAAGGCCCGGAGGTCATAATGAGTAATCCTACTCCCCCTCCGGTGATTCCTCCCACTACCACTCCTAGTACTAGTTCTCCATTGCCTAAAGAGCCCAACCCAAAGGTTGTTCAAGAATCGAGTCCTTCTCCTTCTCAACCTTCAACGTCTAAGCCCAATATCCCTTATCCCTCTAGATTGGACAAGGCTAAAGTGCTCACCAACGATGACGTTCATGTTTCCAATTTTTTGAAAATGATTTCCAACGTGAATGTTAACATTAGCCTTATTGAAGCACTTGCTCAAATGCCTAAATTTGTGAAAATGTTCAAAGAATTGATTAATAAGAAAGAAAAAATGGTTGAGCTCGTGAATACTCGTTTAAATGAGAATTTTTTCGCGATTCTTCTCAAAGAGCTTCTCGAAAAGCTAGGAGATCCCGGACGATTCGTGTTACCTTGCTCGTTTCCCCAAATTGATGATTGTATGGCTTTAGCGGATCTCGGCGCTAGCATGAATCTTATGCCACTCTCGGTATGGAAACGATTATCATTACCCGACCTTGTACCGACTCACATGACTCTCGAGTTAGCTAATAGAACTCTCGCATACCCTGTTGGTATTGCCGAAGACGTTTTTGTTCGAGTTGGTAAATTCACTTTTCCCGTGGACTTTGTTGTAGTCGACTATGAGATGGATCCTCGTATTCTGTTAATACTTGGTAGACCATTTTTGAGAACCGGAAAAGTGTTAGTTGATGTAGCCGAAGGGGAATTAATTCTTAGGGTAGGGAATGGTCAACAAGTGTTTAAAATGGGGAAAATGGTAAATAAATCAAACGGAAAAGAATCGGTCAATATGATTGATGTGCTTAATTTTGATAATGAAGAAAGTTTTATCAATTCTTTTGAAACTAAAAAGTTTAATCTTAATGATTTTGTGGTACATTCAAACCCACTCTTTGAAATTTCAAATGATAATCCACTTTTTGAAGAAAATGAAGAAGCTAATTTTAGTGACGACACTTCTTTAAGTGATCTCATTTCTTTGGGTTTTGACGAGACACCTAGTGAGCCTAATGATCCTATTATCTCTATAAGTGATCCTCTCATTCTTGAGTCTCCCTTTGACTCTTATATTCAAAAATTGGGGGTTACGACTTTTGAAAAGGATCCTCCACCTTTAGAGGTTGCTCCTATTCTAGAGGATATTCCATTTGAGTAGGATTTAGATATCTTTCTAAATTCCTATTTTCCTCACGAGGATGAGTTTTCCTATGACTCCGATGATACTTATATTTTCACATCAAGTTTGGAAGAGGACGACCCCCCCCCCCCCCACTTTGGATCAAAATGACATTTTGAGGTCCACACCTCTTGATATTTTCCTGTTAAGGAATCGGTGTTTGATCCCGGAATAGAGATTTTCATGCTATCATTGCCATATCACCATAACACCTTTCCTCGTAAGAAATTTTTGCCTAAGGATACCCCACTTTTCTTTGCCTTGTGTGATTTTACCACCTCGGGGTTTATTTCCTTTAGTGATGGAAATTATGTGTTTGACCCAGGTGGATTTTCATGGGGTATTCCTTATATGACTTTGTTTCACCCCTTTATCATGGAGAGATTTTTCTCCCTTGGAAATCTCGGTTTTCCCATGATTTTCCCATTTGAATGATGACATTCGGGAAATCGAGTCGAGCTAGAGACTCGTGATAAATAAATCAAGCATCGTATAACTAGGTTAGATTTTTACCTTTTCCATCCTTTCCACCTTTTTCACCTTCACCCATTTCCACCAATAAGTGTAGGGGGAGCCAAGTAGGTTGTTTGTGTGTTGTGATGTTGTGTAGGGACATGTGCTTTAATGATCCACTTTTGGTATTTTGACGCGACCCGTGCTCCCGTGTTTCCCGTGTACCCGGTTCTCTCAAAACTATTGTGATTCATACATGTATATAAATAAGACGAATAAATGTAATCACTTTAGTTGTCTCTTCCGTAGCTCGATTTAAACAACGTACTCAATGTCCTAAGTGTAGGGGAGTTTATTCTCCCACATGCTTAAACATTGAGGACAATGTTTATATTAAGTGTAGGGGGACTTCTATCGAATTTTAGTGGACTTTTCCATGAATTTGACCCCATTTAACCGGAAAATTAAAAAAAATTCAACATTTTTCAAATTTTTGATGTATTTTAGCCTAGTAGTATTTTCATTTTATTTTCTTTCCATTTGTCATCGTATGAATAAATTCCATTTCAAGAATAAGTCAAAAATAAATAAATGAATAAAATGGTTTTAACAAGTTTAGATATCTTTGATACATTAGGCTCGTCGTGAATATTTTGACTCAACCCGAGTTTACTTATTCAAGTTTACTCTAGCTAGTATCCTTAACCATATGGACCTTAATTGGTTTATTAGGCTAAGCATCCACGAGTCTCATTCCTTTAGATTTTAAATTGTGGAGAACGAGAGATGATAGAGTTGATAATAAGTTTAAGGGTTAATTCTTGCTTATATGAGTTTTTGTGGCTCTTTCTTCCCGCTTATATATTTAATTGCTTAATAAATGAGGATTTTTGCGGTGTAGATTCGATATCTTAACTCTTAGCCAAATATTTTATCTCCTTGTAATTAAAGCATGAACACATTGAGGGTGCCAGCGTTGTGGACTTCCGACTAAGGTGGCTCATAACCATTAAGTAGGAGGTATTCAGACCATGGGACCGCGGAATTTGGCCTACTATATATATCATAAATAAAGAAAGAATAAGATTAAAACATGACCTCAAGGAGCCTTAGGGTGTGGGGCATGTAGCACGAACCTTGTCATTAGAGCCTTAGGATGTATGGCATGGTAAGTGTTGAATAAAAATTGATCAAAAATCAATTCCCTTGTTTATCGTTCAAGGAGCCTTAGGGTGTGGACAATAGATGAGGAGCATTTTTACATCTTAAAGAGCCTACGGGTATATGATGTGAACTTTCTAAACTCCATATAAAGTCTACATGACTTTGGAGGAATAATTAATAAGTAGTACTATTGGCCAAATTTTGGATCCGGGAATTTATCCCCCAAATCGTGTTAAATCATCCTTGATGTGGGCATACTTTAGTGACAACGTTAATGAGGACGAGGTTAGATTTTGAGTGTCGGGTTTGCACCGTTTTGCCTTCATTTTTGGACTAATAAATATCAAATAAGTCAAATGAGTCTATGGGTGAATGACAATCCTTAAAATCTAGAGATACAACGTAGAAATTGGAGAAAGAGTATTACACAATTGTCTTATATAAGTGGTTTTAATTTGAAAACTTATGGTAAACAATGATCTCGTTTTTAAGCTTGGTATGGGGAACGTGAAACTTGAGGGTGATTAATATTCATAACACCAAAGCCCTAATTTAAGTCTTAGATTTCTTTACGATTTTCTTCCATCAAATAATTTCCAAGTTAATAAATTGTTATAACTTTTGTTTCCGTTAAAGTTTTCATCTTTTTATCTTAGTAGTAATAGTATATCTTAATAAAGGCCAAGATGGGTTAATTATGAGAAAGACGTAATTTTATGCTTTAAATCTATGCATTGCATGGGGTCATTGCAATGGTCAAGTCTAGGGGATATAATAAGTGTTTAAACACTTATCCTTTTTCCACTAAAATCAAGGAAAAACAAGACCTAATCATGTGTTTAATATCGTAAAAGTCTGAATTACGCTTGGTTTTGTGTTTTTGTGTGAAACGGGAACAAAATATCGAAAGGAAAGAAAACACGGGGTTTCACGGTCAAATATTGAAGAAAAGTCCAAGAAAGAGACAAAGACAAAGTCAAAAGACCAAAAGTGTACCGAAGATCACGAAAACCGGCAAAAATCAACACGGGATTGAAGAAAAGATCAAGAAAGCCAAAGTCAAGCTCGTTTTTAGCGGATTTAATATTTATGGAAGTAATCGAGCTTGTGGGTCCCACATTTGGGTAATGGGCCCAAAAGCCCAATAAGGAGTTCAAGTTAACTAATTATTGGATTCAAAGCCCAAATAATGGCCCAAATTCTAAATAAACGGACGGAATGTATTTACTTAAGTTTGGGCCAAGCCCATTAAAGGGACGAAGGATTTGAGTTGGGCCTTGAAAATTCATTTGGTCGAATGAAGAGAAGAAATAAACATTTTGTTTACCCAGTCAAACATCACTCACCCCTCACACGGTTTATTTACTTTCACCTCACCCACACACTTAATAACTTTCGATAAAAACACGAAACAATTACCCTTCCCCTTTTATCTCTCCCAAATAAGCAGTCATTCCACAAACCCTAAAAAATTGGGGATTTCATTGCTTGTTCATTTGAAGGCGCGTGTGATGCACACCCTTTAATTAAATCACCATCAAAACCGGATCAAGATAGTGGTGGTCCTTATTCCTGACGTGGCCCTTTTCCCCTGATTTAATTGGCTGTGACAGCCAATATCCCTCACTCCACCAATCCTTGATGGCCACATAAGCATGGAACAAACACAACTAACACAAACACGCCAGCGTGGCGATCCGTGTGACCCCTGGGTGTGTTCTCCACCATTCAATCAAGAAAGAAAGAGAAGAGAAGAAAAGAACGACCCTGATTACAAGACTTGCTCACCAAGATACTGAAGAAGGTTTCTAGGGTTTTCCTATTGTAGGATTGTAAATCTTGCTTATGTTTTTAGAGAGAGAAATAGATAGAGAGATGGTGGATTTCACACAAAGCTAGAGAGAGAAAGTTAAGAATAACTATGTGTAAATTATGAAACCACACACCCTCTCCATCAAAGGAGAGGGTTTATATACCCAAGCCCTTGTCATGGGCTTGGGCTTACATTTGGGCCGGCCTACACATGTTGTAGGCTAGGCTTGTTCTTGTTTGATAAATAAATAAAGTTAACTAAACTACGAGCTATTAGATGGACTATTGTTGGAGTGACCGATCCTTCTTAATACGTAAAACGTATTTCCAACAATCTCCCCCTAAGGGAGGTCACTCCAAACAAGGGCATTACCCAAGTTACAATAATAAGATAAACCTAGCATACTATGCTTGTCTTGAGCTTGTAGTCTTCGTCTTTCTTTTTCTTTTTCTTTTCTGGTGAACATGCTAATGTGATCTTTGATATCAGTCTCGAGCATTAATCTCTTGCCTTGATCTCGTGCATCCATATCTTGTGATCTTCGCCTCTTTGTGACGCCATGTCCCACATACTTATACCTTCGTAATTCTTGAAAGCTTCAGAGTTTGACACAGCGGAAGACTTAACTTTTAGGCTTTCTTGAATTAAATGAGATATTAAGTGCATAGAGTATAAGCATGCGGGGACGACTTCTTCTTGGATTCCGCAACACCGCCGTCTTCAAATGCCGCAACATAAGTAGACACGAACGAAATGGCTTTGAACATTTCATTCTAATTCGGTAGCATTTTACCTCCGGTCGGTGAAGACCGTTGGACGATATTAGATATCGTACCCGTGACGGATAGTTTCAATTAAGTAACTTCCTGACAGGATTTCGCGGGTAAACCCGTTCTCTTTATTCGACCGTCCAAAGCTGACTGCGAACATAAAGAGTGAATCATTTGGATAATAATATCCGCATGATTTGAAGCCGTCAATTCATGTTCCTGGAACAAGTGAAATTCAATTAAGAACCGCACCATCGTTGCTTTCCAGTTGTCACGAGCTTGATTCGTATAGAATCTTGCAAGTTACCTACCAAGTGCTGTTTGAGGTTAACACTAGAAAGATTTCCACTCATCATTGTGAACACTAAGGTATCACTCTGAGTGTTCTGGCAAGATCACTAAGATATTGCGTAGAGGCCTGGAACGTGTTTAAATTCAGTTAAGAATTAAACAGCTGTTTCTTTCCAGTTATCACAAGTTTGATTCATAAAGAATCGCACAAGTCACCTACCATGAGCTTTTTGATATTCGCTCAAGAAGGATTTCCATCTTCATTGTAAATACTTTCGTATTACTCGGATGTTCAGGCAAGATCATGAAGATTTTACGTAGGACTCTTAAAATCTTTCTTACTTTTCACAATGTATGAAGAAGCAAGGAAATATGAAAGTGTGTCCTAATGAGATATTTGATGATCTCAAATGGCTCTAGACTTGATCGTGCATTTTGGATTTTAGTGATCGGAGGCTGGAGAGGAGTGCCACCTTTTTAATACCAATTTATTCGGAGTGAATAAATCAATAGATAACGTGTTGTCTCCGTGTGATTAAAACAAATATCTTTTAAGAGATATCTGAGTTAGCTGGGATGGGTTGTGCATTGCATCACTGGGTCCATGATGTCTGTCTTCAATATCAAGAATCATTAAAATGATCTCAATAGCATATGTATTGACCCGGTTTCTGCCTAAAGTTGTAAGGAGGGCTTCTTTCTTTACACCCTTTATCTTTACAATTCTTTTTCATTCTTCAACCCCTTCAATGCTTACCAGTACGTCATAACTAGCACCTTGTTGTGATTGTTCCAGTGCTAACTTAAGTACTTGGTCGGCATTCAGCTACGTTCACAATCTTTCTCCATCTTTCCTAAGGACTACTATTTCTAGCTATGGAATGTCCTTGGGAAGATTCCTCCGGTTCTGGAAGAATCATAGGACTTAACCTATCCTACCATCCTTATGTCACCACAATCTTCATCGTCGTGAAATAAATGGGTTTTGGGTAAGTATATGTCACCATGAAAATCCATTTTGATATAGCAAATCCATTTTGCTCCCCCTTAACATATGCCACGATATTCGAAAACATTTCGCATATGTCGGGATGAGCCAGCACATTAAGTCAAACCGTTTGTGATAATATCCCATATTAAATCACATTTTTCCCCCATATTAAAAATATTAACCCAACCGATGTTTTTAATATCAATTGATTTAATGTAGTTTTAACAAAGGTTTTGGGAAGAAAAATGCGAGTCCGTTTTATCTTCATGATACCAACTGTGTGAGATATGATATCGATTTGTAACAAGATCACATATTCACCATATTAAAAAGAATTGACAAGGTTGGACCTGATAGATGAGAACATCATATGATAAGATCAAATGGTTCTTGGCAGCATATGTTGGTCGCCTCGTCACGTCTGAAGTCATCTCTTGACACCACATGTACGATTGGTATTGTATTCTTGACACCAACTTGTGAACTTGGCACGTTCGGCATCGAAGATTCTGAATGCTTGACAATTGCTCCCCCTCAATTGTTGACCCGTGTTCTATCGAAAGAGCTGTAGTCGTCGGTTGAGTAGTCGCATCGTCGAGTATGTAGATACCAATTGTAGATAGCATGGTTGTAGAGATGATAGCTTCATAAAAACAAGACTTCTCTTGTTTTAACAAATAAATGCACTGAGGCGTACATAGATTTGTGTTAGACCAAGTTATAAAGTAAACTTGATCCCTTACAAGGTTTTAAAGTAAACCTTGCCCGAGAAAATTAATTCCCGTTGCTAGCCAAAGCTTTCATAAGAAATACTTGACTTTAATGTGAAAACCGGGTTGCAGTCAGAAATAACTACAAGCCATATAGGCATGTTTTATGAAATATTTACAACTTTTGTACGAACTCTATTTATGGCGCCGTGTCGATATTAATCAACATTTCTAAGGCCGTAAATATTATCGTACCAAAAGACATGCCTTTGAAAAATAAAGTAAAAATATTTTTGGATTTTAATGAATTTTTCAATTTTTATGGTTTTTATATGGTTTTATATTTTTGTATTTTGCTTTTGTGGATAAAGATATAAACAATATATACAAATGATCACCAAGGATACGGAGAATAGTTTTACCACCACTATTCTTTCGCTTCATCTGCCAGTTCCTTTAGAGTCTCAGGCGAGAAAGTTCTCATTCCTAGCTTGTCGGCCAAAAATTCAATTCGAGTGCGATCTAAAGCCTTCGTGAAAATATCTGCCAATTGATACTCAGATCGGACAAAGTAAAGCTCGATTACTCCATTTTCCACTTGCTCCTTGATGAAATGGTAGCGAATGTCAATATGCTTCGACCGGGAGAACTGAACATTGTTGCAGCATAAGGCAATTGCACTCTTGTTGTCACAGTACATCGGAATTTTGTTGAAACCTAGACCATAGTCGGTTAATTGCGATCTCATCTAAAGAATTTGAGCACAGCAACCGGACATAGCTATGTATTCTGCTTCCGTACTTGAAATTGCAGCGCTTTTCTGCCTTTTCGATGCCCAACTGATTAGTCGATCTCCTAGTAGTTGCAAAGTTCCACTCGTGCTACGCCTTGTATCTTGACAACCCGCGTGATCCGCATCTGCATATGCCATTAGTGCAATAGAAGAGTCCTTCGAATACCAAAGTCCCCGATTAATGGTTCCTTTAAGATATCGAAAGATCCTTTTAACAGTAGCTAAGTGTAACTCAGTAGGCCTAGTTTGATACCTGGCACACATACATATAGCAAACTGAAGATCAGGTCGACTGGCTGTGATATACAGAAGGGTGCCGATCATTCAACGATAAAGTGTTGGATCAACGGCAACTCCATGTGGATCTGCATCAAGCTTAGTTCGTTCCACCATTGTAGTATCCACGGGGTCACAAGATTCCATCTTGTACTTCTTAAGCGATTCAAGGGCATACTTGGATTGATTGATAAAGATGCCTCTGGGACTCTGAGATATCTGAAGACCTAAGAAGAATGATACCTTGCCCATCATTGACATCTTAAACTTGGAAGACATGAGTGTCCCAAACTCATCCAATAAGGTTTGGGTCGAGGCTGCAAATATAATATCATCAACATATATTTGTACCATAATCATATCTTTACCTCGTTTCTGAATGAACAGCGTGGGATCCACCTTGCCTTTAGCGAGGCCTTGTGTAATGAGGAATTGTGACAAAAGATCATACCATGCGCGAGGAGCTTGCTTCAACCCATAGAGAGCCTTCTTAAGCTTGTACACATGATTAGGATACTTAGGATTCACAAAACCATCCGGTTGTTGAACATAGACCTCTTCCTTGAGTTCACCATTAAGAAATGCCGTCTTCACATCCATCTGATAGACGATCATATTCATATGGGCTGCATAAGCGAGGAATAGTCGAATTGCTTCCAAACGGGCAACAGGTGCAAAGGATTCCATAAAGTCGATGCCCAATAATTGCTTGTATCCACGAGATACTAGTCGAGCTATGTTCTTTAATATTCCGCCTAACTCGTCGAGTTTCACCTTGTAAACCCATTTCAAAGTGAGTAACTGCACTTGATCCGGGCATGGTACAAGTTCCCAAACATCAAGACGTATGAATTCGTTAAGTTCTTCTTGCATAGCTTCTATCCAACAGGATTGAGTAAAAGCTTGTTGCCATGTCTTAGGTTCAACTTCAGTGAGAAAAGCATCAAAGTGACAAAACATTGCACTTTCTTGTAACTGACTTCGTGTGGATACCGGACGATTAGGGTCACCAATAATAGAATCTATAGGATGATCCTTTGTCCACTTGTTGTCATGTCACGAATCCGTGGATTGGAGTAAACCGTAGAAGGAGCTTCCTCTGAGGTGGACGACCCGGCTTGATTGGGGTCGGGAATAGGTACACCAAAGAATGGAAGTTCACGCATTTGAGCGAATTCCAAATCGTGATCATCATCATCCTCTTCATCATCAATAGGCATGACGTGGGTAGTTGTTACATGTGTTGGTTGAGAATTACTTGTGGATGGTATATCTTGACCAATTGTAGGTGCAGATGTATCTGATTATGCTTCGGTTACTGGAGCGACAACTTCGGTTACCGGAGCTATTACCTCAGGTTCTGGAGCAACAATAGTTGGAGGAGTAAAGAATTCATCAAAGAACGGTTGAAACAACGTATCCCATTCAGTCCTAGTAGGTGGTATAAATGATGAAGTAGGGTTGTTTGGGACAAGACCAGAACTAATATTACTGGGTCCCATTTCATGAAGTGCGGGTTCAGAGCTGCTTTGCTCAGAAGCCATTGCTGTCAGCTCATCAAAATCAACATTCATAGTTTCGAGGATCTTGCGAGAATTACGGTTGTAGATTCGGTATGCCTTCTTTGCGGGTGCGTAACCAATGAAAATACCAATATCAGCCTTTGGTTGAAGTTTTCCCAAATTTTCACCATCATTATTTAGATAGCAAAGAGAACCAAATACATGAAGATATGATAGAACTGGTACTTTTCCATGGAGAAGCTCATAAGGTGTTTTACCATGGTGTTTACGAATCAGTGACCGGTTTTGGGTGTACACTGCCGTAGATACTGCTTCTGCCCATAAAAACAATGGAGCCTTTGCGTAAATTAACATCGTTCGAGCAGCTTCCATAAGTGTGCGATTTCGCCTTTCAACGACACCGTTTTGTTGTGGAGTGCGTGCAACGGATGTTTCATGAGATATGCCAACTTCTTCATAATAATCACGCAAGATTTGATTCACAAATTCGGTTCCATTGTCTGTACGAATGCGTCGGACAGTAGTGTTGAGACGTACTTGAATCATCTTGAGAAATCCGATGATGAATTTAGGTGCCTCATTTTTGGCTTTAAGAAATTTCACCCATGTAAACCGAGAGTAATCATCGACAATGACGAGGATGTACTTTTTGCCACTAAGACTTTCAATACGCATTGGTCCACAAAGATCCATATGCAACAGATAAAGTTTCTCTTGGTTGGTGTCTTCCGTCTTGGGTTTGTAAGATTTCTTAGTGCTTTTCCCCATTGTACACGCGGAACACAAATGATCCTTGTGAAATGATAGTTTAGGAAGACCACGAACAAGTTCGTTTTTCGCCAAGTGATTAATAGCGTCAAAGTTAAGATGAGATAACCGTCGATGCCATAACCATGACTTAGTCTTCGATGCTTTGGAGAGAAGACATACGGGAGAAGCGGCCATCATGTCTTGTAGAGACAAAGTATACAAATTATTCCCTCGAGTACCTTTCAATAAATCAACCCCTTCCAAATTACGAATGAAGCAGGTATGCTCTAGAAAAGCAACTTCTAGGTTTGCATCACAAAATTGTCCCACAGAAAATAAGTTGTGACCAAGACCTTCCACGTAATACAATCTTGAAATTATAACATTCCCAATATGATATTCACCATAACCCATTATCTTTGCAATATGATCATTAACAAATCGAACCGTACCAAGAAACTTGCTGACGAAATTTCTGAGCTGAGAGCGATCTCCGGTCATATGCTTGGAGCAACCAGAGTCCAAATACCAGAGAACAATTTGGACCACCTGTTTTCAACAACAACAGTAGATAATGCATTGGAAACTATTGGTTCCGGAGTGTTAGCAGATACATATATAGAATTATCCGAATTGCTAACATTTTTGAGACCCTTAGATTTCCTGCCTTTTCTAATGAGAGTTTTAGCACTAAAAGGTTTTACTGTTCCAACTTTCTTAGGTTTTGGATTATTCGCGGGCACTACAGTGGGAGTAGACCTATTTAAAGGGCACTTGGTTCCTACAGTAGTGTCAGTGTTCCTAGTTAAAGGACGCGCTTGTGTTTTGGTAGCCTTGGTACTCCTAGTTAAAGGGCACGCTTTCTTCACTGTAGTGGGAGTGATCCTAGTCAAAGGGCACATATTTCCTACTATAGTGAAAGTTCTACCAGTGGGGCGCCACATCCAACCAACTTGGGTTAACACTTTCCCAGTCGGTTTCCATTCTAATCCATTTTTCCGGGCATACATCTCATTCACATGGTCAATAAGGCAAGAATCATGACGACTAGAAAACATACATTCATTGCAATTCCAACATTTCAAATTAGAATTCACACTAGGCTTAGAACGCTGCACAACCGCAGAGCCTTTAGGTTTAGCTACATGATTCTTTTTATTCAAAACAGAAATAACATTCCTAGGATTGGCTTCTACTTTCTTCTTCACTTGACTACTAGATGGGGGCAAGATCCTATCATTCTTCTTGTTTCTTTTAAGCTTAGATCTTTGAGCCTTAGTAGTGGTGCTTACTCCTGTAGAAGGCAACACGGGAATATTAGAAGCTGGTTTTGATTCCGCCTTATCTTTAGTGACCAAAGTTTGAGATGGCTTAGTCCTAGGGCCCTTGTTAAGTGGTGTGACGGCTATAAGTTTCCTTTTGATTGCACTAGAGGACGATGCTGAGATAGTGGCTGCGTTATCCACAACATTCTTACCTTTTAGAGTTCGAAGTGTTTCCTTTAACTCAGCCAAGACCATATTCTTATCACAAATTTGTTCCCTCAAATCAGATATTTCCACCGACTTTCGATTCAATTGTTCAATCAATGATTGATTCTGTGCAGTGGTATTAACACGTGCGGGCTTTACTGAATCGAAGAGTCGTGTATTTTTCTGTTTTAAGTTATCAACTTTGGACAAAATCTTGGAAACTCGATTATCTATATCAAGTTTAAAATTCTCAGCGGCCTCAAGTATGTTCACACAGTTAAGCTCCTTAGATTTCTCTATGTCTATCGGCAAAGAGTTAGCAACTTTGTCACTTGGCTGACGCTGTTTTGATTGTAAATTCAATCGAAAATTCTTTCAAAGTTTGCATCATCGATATTAACACCTTCGAATGACGTTTCAAAGATTTCTTGAAGAAATTGTTGCTTGCATTCAAGCGGAATACAATGCGTTTGAATCTCATCAAAACGTTTTGAAAGCGAAGAATATGAATCTTGAAGCTTTAAAAATTCAGCGTCAGATTCGTGACAAGTACTATCTACCACATTATCCACAGATTCAACATTATGCACAATAGAATCATTATCAACACTTGTATTCACACAGACAGAAACTATATCATGAGACATCACTTGATTCAGAAGCAGATCATTATGGCGTGAAACCCGTTCTATTTCAAGTAAACTGTTTTCATAAGCATATTCCATTTCATTGAAAACACGTCTAACTTCTTCTATTTCAAAAAACAAATCTTGATCAATATTACGAAGACAAGCTTTAACATTCTTTACAAACGGAACAATTTCATCTCGAAACGCAGCTCTAGTGTGCTCAAAGTTCCATTCACCTTCCGTTATGGCCGTGGCCGTCGTACGTTCCAAAATGACCTTGTCAAAATCGGCTAAGTGTTGGTGAACCGTATTTAAGTTAACGGACGCCTTACTTACCGGTGGAATTAACTTCGTTAAATACTTTTTGACGAGTGTAGGAGACGTACTAGGAAGGTTTTCATTTGACAAACTTTGGGGCACAAGAACTGTTAATTCTGCTAATTCCTTTTGTAAGCGAATGCGTGTCTTTTTCGAAAATTGATCTTTGTTATGTTGATCATAATCAATTGTATGGAATTTTGAAAGCATTTTAGAATGAGTTTCATCCCCAAGTGATTGTGTCTCCTCAGTACTACGAACAAAAGGCGCTTCTTTCGATTTTCCAATTATGGTCATATCATAAAGACCGGGAATATATTCCTGAGCTTGTTTTGCATAACCGGGATTAGGTGGTAAATCTTGAAGACGTTTAAGTTCGAGTTCTTTAAATGATTTAGTTAAAAGATGAACCTTTTCTGTGGAAGAGTATTGTTTTAAAAGTTGTTGTTCTTTGAATTTAAGAAGTTTGGTAGCATTAATTTCCGATTCAACCTTTTTAGACTCGAGAGTTTCGAAATCCATTTTAAGTTTCTGAAAATCATTGACAACCGACTCCTTTTCTTTTAATTCATTAGAAAGATTAGCTTTTAATGATTCTATTTCTTTCAAGTGTTCAATCTTTTCAAAACGAAATTGGTCAAATTCAGAACATGTTATTTTCTCTTCTTGAGGGACCATTTCAAAAGCTTTGACCTTTTCTTTATGCAACGCAAGCTCAGCGGTTAGGGTGGAATTGGTATCGATTGTCTGAGGGCCATATGCATTTGATCAATAATATGTTTAGGCACCATGACCAAATCATGTGGAGCATAAGATTTCATACCCGTCGTAGCATTTGGTTGAGGTTCACTCAAATGTGTAGGATTGGGTACCACATCATTTGAGTTACTAGTCCCCGAATGCTGTTCGAGGTTGTTATTTTCATGCCCAACTTGATGTTGGTTATCATCAATATTATTAGATGTTGTTGGTACCTCACTGATGACATCAGAACCGTAGTGAGAAAGATTAGCAACGAGAGCAGCTTGGGCAGAGTGAATGTCATCACAATCTAAATCATAAGCATCAAGATCATCTGCTTGATAAGCTGCATTAGAAGTAGAAACGACTGCGATGCCTTTAGTATCTGCTGCCCCTGGGTCTGCAAGAAATGCCAACTCCTCTGAATCCAAAATCTTCCCCTTAGACTGAGCATCAACCAAATACATCTTCTCACGAAACCATGCATCATCCCTCCTCCTTTTCAGCTGAGTGCATTCCCTAGCCATATGACCTTGTCCTCGGCAATTGTAGCAAGTCACAACCTTCTTAGGACCAATAGGACTCCCATTTCCACTAGCTTGAGAATTCACAGCTTGATTGTTCCCAGTCCTTGTAGGAGGTCCATATGAATTTTGCCTTCCCTGAATTGGTTGCACCGTCACTTGACCATCTTGAACAGTGGCTTGTTGTCGAGGATTTGATGAAGTGCGGAGCTGATTGTTTGTTGGTGGAAATCCTCTAGTTGCAACAAGTTTTGACAAGTAGGCTGTGAGATGGTTTAGAACATCAGCTAGCGTATCATTTAGAGTAAATACCGGTGCTTGGATTGGTGGAAGTTCATTAGAGTAGAAAGCTTGTGCTGGTAGTGCTTCAATTGGAAAATATCCTTGCTGAGGGGTATAGCCCATTGGAGAGTGTTGGCTTGTGATGGTGATGTCTGATATTGTGGTTGCTGTGGAAAAGATTGTTGATGAACACTTTGTTGATATTCTTGCTGTGGCATCATTGGTGGTTGATAAGATGGTTGCTGATAGATGTGTGGTGGTGGCTGCTGCAAGTATGATGGTTGTTGATAAGTATAAGCCATGTTTTGTTGAGAAGCATACATGGCAAGTGGATCATGAACTTGAGGTGTAGACAACCGAGCCTCGATCACATGGCATTCGTGTTGTTGAAGAAAAGCTTGAAGTTGATCCACATTGGTGTTATGCAAGTCCTTAGCCAATTTAACATCCGTCACGTATTTTTTCCATTCTGAAGGAAGAGTGTTCAAATACTTGGTGTTCAATTGAAAGGTAGGAATTGTCATGCCATAGATATTGAGCTCATTCAACAATAGGGTAAATCTCAGATAGTAATCATTGAGAGTCTCCCCTGGCACATAGGCAAACTTATCAAAAGTATCATAAAGCTTACACTCTCGTTCTTGTTTAGTTAACGAGGTGCCTTGCATGAGAACACGAATTCTATCCCATAACTCTTTGGCAACTTTATGTTTGCTGACGAGTTTGTAGACATCTGGAGGAAGGGCTTGGAGAATGATGTTTGTAGCATACTTATCACATTTGTCTTGAATCTTCATATCTCCAGTCAATTCACCCGTTGTGCGAGGACGAGTAGTTGTACCTTCCGTCACTGTACCATAATCTAATGGTCCATTGAGCACCGATGCCCAAATGAGATGTCCATTCTCCTTGTTCAACATATAAAGTTCCATTCGGGAAGCCCATTCCTCATACATAGTCTTCACCAACATTGGTGGACGATTATCCGTACCCGAGAGGATGGACTTATCCGTAAGAGATGTGTACTCCATTTCAATAAGTTAAGATTTACAAACTTTGATCGATCAATGAAAGAAAGTAAATGTGTTTGTTGTTGTGAGTTGAAGTCGAGAAACAATGTTAAAATCCCCTAAAATATGTTCTCAATAAACCAAAAATTCCAAGTCAAAATTACACAAATGTTGATCGGAATAGTGATCGGAATATCAGTCGGAATAGTGATCGGAATATCAGTCGGAATCTCCCAAATCGGAATACCTTGATCGGAATGTACCCTAATCGGAATAACCTTGATCGGAAAGTACCTAATCCGAATACCAAATCTGAATACCAATCGGAATGCCGTGATCGGAATACCCAATCTGAATACCAATCGGAATGCCGTGATCGGAATACCCAATCTGAATACCAATCGGAATGTACCTAATCTGAATACCAAATCTGAATACCAATCGGAATGCCGTGATCGGAATACCCAATCGGAATACCTAAACCCTATTCCGATTACACTGATCGGAATGTACTATAAACCCCTTTCCGATGACCAGATCGGAATATTTCCCACTTTTCTCGGACAAAACTCAACCAATTCGTGATTTTAAGCCAAAAAATGATCAAAACACCCAAAAATTTTGTGTTTTTAGCCAAAGTAACTATACCAAATCCCTACCACAACTATGTAGAAGATTTGTATCAAGAAAAAACCATCAAAAACACAAAAAAAAAAATTGGACGTGTGAAAATGGATCAAAAATGGCGTATGAATCAAGAACACAAACACATGAACAATACAATCATCCCATGGCTCTTGATACCATTTGTAGGATTGTAAATCTTGCTTATGTTTTTAGAGAGAGAAAGAGATATAGAGAGATGGTGGATTTCACACAAAGCTAGAGAGAGAAAGTTAAGAATAACTATGTGTAAATTATGAAACCACACACCCTCTCCATCAAAGGAGAGGGTTTATATACCCAAGCCCTTGTCATGGGCTTGGGCTTACATTTGGGCCGGTCTACACATGTTGTAGGCTAGGCTTGTTCTTGTTTGATAAATAAATAAAGTTAGCTAAACTACGAGCTATTAGATGGACTATTGTTGGAGTGACCGATCCTTCTTAATACGTAAAACGTATTTCTAACACCTATAAAAACCCCCCTTCATTGTGTAATTTTGCTTTCGTACCATATTTTTATTTTTAATTTTTATTTTTATGCAAAATATATGTTAGGTAAATTGTAATTTTCTCTTTAAAAGTATTGTAATCCATTTTCAGTTAGTAATAAAATTTATTTTCGGTCTTAATTTTGTCTCGTTAATTATTTTAAATTCATTGCACTTTAATCTTTAATCTGTTTTATATTAATAATATTGAAAATAAAAGTGGTATTAATTTTCATTAAAAGTTTTAGTTAAAGAATTAATTAGATTAATTAGATTCAAGTTCTATTTAAAGTTAAAATAGTTTTCACCTTTGTTTAAAATAGTTTAAATAGTTTTTAATTAAGTATTTTTAATTACTTGTTTTCTTTTTTTAGATTAATTAGTTTTTTTTTATTAAATAGGTTTTTCTAAGTAAAATACCAAAAAGAGTTTTATTCACCAAGAACAAATTAATCTTGCGTTTAATTAGAAATCAATTCGAGTGAGTCGAGGAAAACGAACTTAATTGACACAAAAATAGCAACATTAAATCACAACACAATACCATACTTTCATTAATCAGAAGAGGCTTTACAAGGCTTGACAAAGGAAAAACTGAGAACAAGGGTCTCTCACAGCATGAGGGACTCCTTAAATACTACTAGTTCTAATATAGAAACATAAAGAAGAAAGTAAAACCCTAGCTTGTAAACTTCGAAGTATGCCCTTGGTTAAATTGGTTGTTAATGTTCATGTGACAATTCCTTGGCGTTTTGTGGATGCAAGGTTGTCCAAAGATGATCTTGTGCGTTGGTTTTGAAGTAGGGACCAAGCAAAAACTTTCCAAACCGCTGATGCAATAGTACATTTTGTTTGGAGGTGGAGGACGCCCCTTATGGTGACACGTGGGAGTGGACCAAAGGTGTGGGGTGTGGTTTAAGGATGAAAATAGGATTAGGGATGCCTTAGTCATAATTCTGGAAGGGCTTAAGGTTTAATTTTCACTTAACCAAAAATACCCAAATCGTGTTCATGAACTAAGAACACCAACTTTGATCTTGTTTGGGATTAATAAAAGTGTTAGGCGCCAAATATTTTTTAAACGAGATTAATAAATGTTAATCCGTTTAGTGGAGTGGTGATGTGGAGCAATGGTGGGATCTGATTGGTGGAAGAGTTAAGTGGGGTGAGGTGGCAGTTTGTGAGTGGTCTAGGTAAGGTTGGATGTTTGACAGCTTTGGTCCCCTTCCTTTGCAATTGTTTGTATATCAAGTTTTAATCAACCAAAGTTGCAATCCTTTGTATTTGAAGTTTCAGTTTTCACACTTTTGCCCCAAAACTTTTTAATAAGGATTTCAAGGACTTGTTTTGAACTTTTCTTGATATTTGAGGGGCTGATCTTATACATTCTTGGATCTTGAAGGTCTTCATGGTATGTTTGACATTGAGGAGGATCAATATTGACAAGTCTTTATTTTTTAGGGACTAAACTTGCCAATTCTTCAAAGTTGAGGGACCTTGTTCTAATTTTGACAAACTTAAGGGACCAAACTTGTAATTATGAATATACAAGGGTATTAAGTGTCATTTCTTCATTGATGATAGATCATTCTTGAACATCTTCAATTCTTCAAAGACTTATTCTTGGAAAATCACAAGTTGGGCCCGGTTCATTGTGCGGCTTCGTTTCTCGTGTTCGTTTTTGCTTGTTTCTTGTGATCTTTTGTCTTTTTCATGATATCCATACTTAAAATACACATATAGAAAACACAAGCACATAATATGGTATTTTATGACATTTTATGCATTTTAAAGCCCAAAAAGAACGATGAGATCATGTATAAATGACATCTCATCACTGTCCTTAAAAACAACCTTGGATGGACTGATCACTAGTACTACTGAGTCCACTTCCAAAGTTGGTCAACTTCTGGAATTGCTTAAAGTGGATAGGCTCTCTGAGGTCTTCACTAGGTTAGACTCTCTCAAGTCTGATTTGGATGTGGTAAAAGCTAAGTGTGATGCCATCTATGAATATGTTCATATGGATTCTGAGGCTGAATTCAGATTAAGCAAAGCTGCACAAGGATATATGGCTAATGCTTCTAACCTTTCTGAGATCTCCAAGGCACTGAAGGATGCTGATATTCCTCGCCTCAGGACAAGAATCACCACAATGGAAAACACTTAGTCGCTCATACAATTGGATGTTCAAACTATCAAGACTGACACTCAGTCTATTAAGGCAATGGTGACTGAGATGTTTCAGGCTTTCAAGGGGTCATCTACCACCTCTTCAGGACCATCACAAAGACCAAAAGTTGTGATCAGTCAGGCTGACCCTTCAACTTTTGAGGGGGGAGAATGTGCCACCAATGATGCTTACATGGAGTGAACCTCCCTCTCAAACTGAGGGGGAGCAGGAAGAAATGGTACATCCACAACCTCAGGTGCCTGTAATCCCTACACCAACTCCCTTAGACTCCATTCCACCTATCCCTGAGCCCTCAGTATCTAAGTTAGATAGGGGCAAAGGAATTGCTGATGAGACCCTAACACCACCACCCAAGAAGCTTGTAAAAGCTTCAAGGGAAAGAAGGTTTGACCCTGATGCTATTGTCTTGGTACCCTATGAGATCAATGGAAAGATGTATAAGATGATTCCTGATCAAATCCAAGAATACTTAGACAAGATGGAAAGGGCCAAGACCAGTGAGGCAATAAGCACTAAGATTCTCAAAGTGTCCACTGAGTTTGTTAAGGAAGTGGGTGGTAACCCTGATGAGTTGTTAAGTGCAAAGGGTGGACAAGAGTTCATTCAGAAGCAAGAGGAGGAGCTAAAGGCTATTCATGAAGAGATGATCAGAAAGTAGCAACAAAGAACCACCCAACTAAAAAAGTTGTTTGATCAATACACCAAAGTCACCACTCAAAGAAGGAAGCCTGAACCGATCACCAATCTTCAAATCATTCCTCACACCACACCAGTCTCAGTATCTGTTTACAGAAACAATGATGAAAGGAACTTTAAAGTAATGAAGAAGTTCTCATTTGGCGATTTTGGTCTTAGTGAGTGGGATGAAATGGGTAGGATCTGCAGGACCAAGACGACCAAATGTGTCCTTGAGATACTCAACTCTCTCAGCAAGAGATACGAGAGGTTGAATCAGATCAAGGAGGAGTTAGGAATTACTGAGGATCTACCCTTGGCTGAACAGGATCCTTCTAAGACTCAGGGACGAAAAAGGAAAAGAGTTGAGCTCAAAGCTGAGACTAAAGTCCCTGGGTTGGAATGTAATCGAACCCTTCCTGAGAATGTTCCCTTTGTAAACAGCATGGCCATTGAAGAACCTGAGTGGGATATCTTCTTCCTGGATGTATTTAGAGACCAAGCCTTTCAAAGGATGAGTGACATTGAAAGATGTCCTACTGAAAGTCTCTTAATCTTTCTTGTAATGACTGGACAAGTTGAGACTGAGGAGAATAAAAGGTATGCTGAAAAGCTCAGGGAGATGATTGCTAGAAGGCCTGACAAAGAAAAGGTGTTAAGCTCATCAAGGGTAAATAGGGAAGCAATGGATTTCTGAAGGGTTGTAATCTTTTGTTTTACTTATGTTTTTCTTGTATCAGACTATTCAGTCTTTGTAATGATGAATAAAAAGGAAGTACTTTGTTAAAATAAGTCTTTTCATCAGTAGAATAATATGTGTCAGAAGAAGCCTCTTTGCTCACTTATAACAATTTCACTTATGCATATTTTATATCCAAATAGGGGGTGATTGTTAGGTCAATTCAGTGCCTAATGATCTCACTGATGGGTTTGAATAACAATCAACCTACGTAAAATATTACCCTTTAACATAATGAAGTCACTGTGTGAACAGTCACTCAGTGAGTTACCTTCGAGTTCCTAGACTGAGTCTAAAAGAAAGACTCGAGCATTCAGAGAGGCGAAGTTCAATGAATGATGTATCTAAGACAAAGAAGAAGGTGATAGGTTCAGTGAATTGTGGCAATAGACTCACTGAACCCCATACGATCTCCCTCAAGAAACAAGCATCCTCAAAGACTGAAGTAAAGGCGGGATAAGTTGAATTGTGATAAGATGTTGTACATCACACAATGAGTGTGACTTACCCTTATGGGATAGATAGGGTACTGACCTTGTAAAAGGAGTTACGTCTTATTACTTAGAATAGTCTAAGATAAGATTGTACACTGTACCAACAAGACAAGAATTGCACATGGGAAATTCTTTGTCTCGTATCTACCCTTTGCTTCTGTAAATAGGATGGTTGTAAAAGGAGAAAATCAAGTTTGTGCACTAAATGCTTTAGACATTCACAAACAAAGTTCTCTCTTCCAAATACAATCAAAAGCACTTGAGTTCTAAACTCTTGTTGATAGAATCGTCAAGTTTAGCCATCGTTAGGATTGGTTTAGCTTGTTAGTAAGGAGATCACAAAACACACATTGTCTATTCAATCACTATTGTATCTTCGCATACAATAGGGTATAATTCTTTAATAAATTAAGAGTTAAACGTTGAAAACCTTTTGTGTTATTTACTTTACATTGTCTTGTGTTTATTACATTACTTTACCATGAGTTGGGCCTATACTTAGTATTCTTAAGTATAGTACTAATTACAAAGGACCAACATATATGTAATGGCTCGTGATGTCATTGTTGGAATTTACATCTATAAAAAACTATAACATATTATAAATCACGAGCACGTAGCGGTGTAACAACACGATCACATATAGACAATTAGTTAATATAATCATAAAGAGAGCATATCTTTTAGCAATAGATTAAACAATTTTATCGAATAACTAATAATCAACACCCACTAAAGATCAAAGTATTATCTCTCTACGAACAATACGGTATGCTGATACGTTGTGTTAAACCTTTACTAACCAAAACCACTTGAACGAAATCAACATAAAAAACCCTTGTAGGTTCTTTTTTTTTTGTCGAACAAAACCAAACACAAAACCTCTTGTGGGTTTCGGTCAATCGCATCAAAAGAGTGGGGAATAAATTGATTTTTAGAGATTAGAATGCATTAATGAATAATGAATTTCTAAACTTTTTAAAGAGTGGCTTTTCAACCTAGTAACCAGACAAGGAGAGAAATCCCTTGTTTTCTTTTTCTCCACGTTTCTTTTATTCATTTAAGATTTAACTAATAATTAAGAAATTAATTGTTTATTGCTTAACCAGTTATGTTTGCGTATTTAAGCTCTAGACGAGTTTCAAACATATTATATACAATGTTTTAAAACCCAGTTTTTTTTTTACTCGGTCTAGTGACCGGTTCACGGGTCAACTGGTTCAACCGGTTGAACCGCCGGGTCAACCCGGTTCTTTATATATGTATATTTTTTTATATTTTTAATGTGTAATATTTATTTTTTACTTATTAGCCTTAGTTTTTAATTGTATATTTATAATAATATTATAAACAAGTGCAAAAATAATTAATTTATACTTACAATTTTTAATAAATTATAACAAAACAATATTAGTTAACATTATAAGTTAGTTTGACTTTATTTTAACTAACACTAGTAATCATTACTTTAATATAACTTTAAAACTTAAAAATATTTATATAAAAAATATTTTTGAAATATTTTTTTATAAAAAAATCGTGAGCCGACCGGGTTAATCAAACCGGGTCAACCCGGGTCAACGAAAAACCGGCGGTTCAATCTGATTCTCAAACAAGCAAAAACCCGATCACATCGGCCCGGTCTCCGAGCCGGTTCACGGTTCAACCGGCCGGATCAACCCGATTTTTAAAACATTGATTATATATATGTTTATATTCTTATATTTTGCAACCTTGATTAAAATGCTAGGTACAAATTGAGAACACATAAACAAATAAAAATGAAAGTTCACAAAACTAAAGAAACAAACTACTACGTAAATGATATTGGAACTTCAAGATTTGTCATACATCATAGCATATCCTATAAATAATGTTTTACTATAAAGGGTACATAATACAACATACCTCAGACCCCAAAATAGCAAATTCATTATGTGAATCAGCCATACATTTATATGGAAGTATGAGGGAAATCAAATATATCATCTGAAGATGGAGCTTCTGCACCAGAAATGGGACCGGATGCCGCCCCAAAACTTAAAAATTGAGCCATTGCACGTCGAGGGGTATTCCTATGCACTTCACACAGATTTACGATATATACACCTAAAAAGAGAAGTTGGACATATGTTGGTACGATATTATGTAATTACTCAAAACATAATCATGCAACCATGCATAAAATGCTAAAGTTACCTTCTCCGATGGCTATGTTTCGATAAAGATCGACAATGTTTGGGCAGTTATTATAGCACGAACGGGAGCAAAGCTTGGCAATGAAATGAGGCTCGAGAAGAGCGTCGGAAGAGATACCAACAGACTTCCTATCAACCCCACATGCATTTGTGCACTCGTCACTCTCAATGAGTCCGTTTATGCTTTTAACAACTATTTCAGAAGTCTTGCATTGATACTCCATGTTTCCCTTGTTATCTACATAATTCTCTAATAGGCATCGCTTTCCTGAAGATGCAATGGAGAAACTGCACAATCCAGTAGATAATTCCTCACAAACGAGCTCACCTAAACAGAAATTTTAACAAGAAGAGAATAAATCATACTAGTAAAGTGTAAAAATAATTTTTGAACTTAGTCTTTAAAGTATGGAAGCTTGTTTTACCTAGAGCTCCTTGGAGAAGAAATGACAATAAAACGAAGAGGATGAATGCCATTTGTTTTATTTATTTTCTGAATAACTAGAGTGTTTTGTGTTTAAATACTTGATTGAGTCTATAAAAAGACTAACTAGTCAAAGTAATTTAAAGTCAAATTGACCTATAATCTTTTTGTTGCACTTTCTGGCCATTCCTCAAAAGAAAAATTATTAATGATTATTATTATGTTATAAATGTTTGAGGAAGTATCTCTATTTGTGTGTGTAATAATTATGAGTGAAAGAAAAGGATTTTAAAATGAAATGATTAATTGACATTATTTAACTAAAGTATACTGGTCTTACTAGTTAATATTTGACTAATCCTTAGTCTTTTATAAAGTTTCTATAACAATAATTGTTTTACAGTTTTTTTCATAAGAATCATTGTTTTATGAGTATACAGTTTTTTTCTTAACAATAGTATATACAAGTGTAATACGCGTTTTCATTACAACATTTGTATAAAATCACTTATAATGCAACCAAGTATTTAAAACTTGTTGCATTTAATGCAATATTAAATTTGATATAAAATATTGGATATCATTCTTTTACTTGAATATGAGGAGACTTATACTCAGTACCTATTTTATTCTAATCCAATTGATAAAACTAAACAAAAAATTAATATTAATTTTTTTTTCAAACATTAATATCTTTTAAACCTTTAATCGTTATGCGAAAACAAACATACCGTTATGAAGAGCATTTAATTATCTTTCTATAGATATGTTATATGATACACTTTCGTCAAATTTATTTTTTTTTCACGTTTTTGAAAATCATCATATATGATACTAATATCATATATGATGTATGACCAGTATCATATATGATATAACATATCATATATGATAGAAACCCATATCATATATGATGAAATAGTATTATTATTTCACTTAATTTTAAAAAAAAGAAAAAAGACAAAAAACAAAAAAATTTCTTCGAAAATATATTATATCGCATATTGGTAGAAAGATAATTAAACGCTCGTCGCGATAATATAATTATTTTCGTTTAACATTTAACGGTCTAAAAGATATTTAAATTTTAAAAAATAAAATATATTTAATCTCATCCATTAGATGAAAATAAAATGGATGGTAGAGATGAGTCCCTTCATATACAAGGAAAAGTATTGTATCCAAAATAACTCAATGCCTAAATATATATGGGCTACAAACAATCGTATTAATGTGAGATAATATGACATTGATTTGTTAAAAGTAGAGTTATTTTGGATATCATATTTTTCTTTGGATATGAGGGGACTTATCCCCATCATCCATCTCATTTTAATCTAATAGATAAAATTAAATATATTTTTTTCACCTATTTTTTATAATTTAAATATCTTTTAAACCGTTAAGTGTTAAACAAAAATTATTATACCATTGCGACGAGCTATTAATAATCTTTCTACCAATATGTAATATGACATACTTTCGAAGAAAAAAAATTTTCGTTTTTTTTTTCGTCTTTTAAAATTTACGTGAAATATCATATATGATAATATTGTTTCATCATATATGATAACAGTGTTAAATCATATATGATATGAGTTTCTATCATATATGATATGGGTTTCTATCATATATGATAGGTTATATCATATATGATACTGGGGATACATCATATATGATATTAGTATCATATATGATAATTTTCGAAAATCTGAAAAAATGAAAAAAAAAATTGTCGAAAGTGTATCTTATAACACATTTGTAGAAAGATAATTAAATTCTCTTTGTAACGGTATGTTTTTTTCGCATAACGATTAACGGTTTAAGAGATATTAATGTTTGTAAAATGTGGGTGAAAATATATTCTTTATTTAATTTTATCCATTGAATTAAAATAAAATGAATAATGGATGAATCTCTCATATCCAAAAAAAATATGGTATGTAAATGAACTTAAATCTATATTTAGAGGAAAAGAAAATTATATGAACTAATATAAACATGAATTTTCTTCTTCCTTAACATACTCACATCATTTTAACAGGGGTTCACGGCAAACAATTACAATAAATTAAAATTAATGTTCCGTATTATACATTTTCATTTTATATTTATTATTCACTTTTTACTTTTTGAATGTTTGTTTGTCAATTTTAATTTTAAATTTTTTGTTTGTGTTATTTAATGTTTGATGTATAATATATAAATTAGTTAAGTTTGTAAATATATTTTTTATTGGCGTAATTTTTATCAATTATTATATAACACTAACAAATTATTTAAAGTCAATATTCACAAAAGATAAATCAAAAACTTAAAAGTGAACAATAATTATGAAACAAAGATGATAATAATCAAGTCTAGAAAATTTTCTTTTTTGGTTATACGGTTTTAATTTAGTATACTAGTCTTGATACTCGTGCGCGCACGAAACTTTAACATAAAAGATAAATTAAACAATAATTTTGTTATTGCGATTTTAAATCTAATATATGTGTTTTTTTAAGAACATTTGATGCTTATATGTTGATTATGTTGTTGTTTTACTGTACACCGTGTAAATTAATATAAACACACTTTATTTTTTATTTTTCGAATTTCATACACTTTTGACTTTCGATATTTTTATTCAAAATAGTTATATCTTAATTAGTAATCAACAAACCATTTACATGAACCTTACACATACACGATTTATAAATTCATGATTTTGTAATGTTTAATTTTATTCTGTAAATTAATATTAAACTTTTAATACTTAAATAGTTATGATGCTTATGGACACACGATTTTAACATGATTTTTCATTATGTGATAACATTAATTGATAACGACATTAAAAAAATATATTTAATAACACATAACGACATTGAAATGTTAGTTATTCCTTTTTAGATATTGTATGTTTAGTAACACATAACGACATTGAAAAATTATATTTTGTTGTAATATATAAAATCTCGCTTATTTATTTTCATCCCCACACCGATATCTGAGATCATGCATTCATTTTGATATATATATATATTCAAGTTAATAATAATCTACGTAGATTGCATTACTTGACTTTATTAAGTGTCAAAATAGAAATAGATAATAATTAATGTTTTATTTTAATATTAATAACTATGTGATTTGTTGATTTTTTTTAATTTTACATATATGTTGTATTTTTATAATATAAAGTCTAGAAGGTAAAAAGTTTAAAGATGTATTTTGTTTAATTTCTAAAGTTATTCAATAATATGAAAATTATAAGTTTACACTTAAATTTATCTTATTTATTTAAAATTCAACCACTAAAGTTTTAATTAATCCCTTAATCCCTTTCTCTTCTTTTAAGTTTTCATTTTCACAAATTTGACACATATATTTTTGTGTGTTTCATCAAATTCCACCACCAAATATTCTGAATTTAACTAAATTGAATTCAATTTTAACTTTTTTTAACTAATTATATCGCTCGATTTTGCTTATATGTTAAAATTAAACCATTTAATTTTTTTTAGCAAAACCATTTAATTAATTCAATTGTTTTTCTACGACTTTTATTTTTCACTAAAATTTTTAAATAATTTACATTCTTTTATTATATAAAAGATTTCACCTTTGAGCCGCTACCATATCCAAGAATATGTGAACTATGTTACACATGACAAAGTATAGAAAATAAGGTTTTGTTGTCCCGTTTGTAGTACGAATATGAAGATTTTTTGCTACGGCGTTAGTCGTGTATCCGTTTATTAAAAAGACTTTTTGATCTTACAAAATAAAATATATTTACTTAGTAAAAGTTTTGCTTACTAATAAAATAAATATTTATTTAAATTATTATAACTTTTCATTTTAAATGAATATAAAAATAGGTAAAAGAAACTCACAATTTTTACTTACAAAATAAGTTATTAAAACTTTTGCTCTTTTATGTGCTTAAATATTGAATAACAATATACTTTAAGGGGGTCTTTGGTTCACTGCATTTGATGTAATGTGTTGTAATTGTAATTCGAATTCCAATTACGTAGATTGTTTGGTTGGTCAATGGGCGTAATTGCGAATAAGGGTGTCAATAATTTCGATCCGGCTCTTGTATATTCGGGTCGGGTTATTCGGGCTGAATCTAACTCGGGTCAATCGGGTCAACCCGAGTACCATGAATTCAAAATCAGGTCAGGTATCAGGTAATATAGTTTTGTCTAACTTGGGTTCGGGTCAACCCGATTGACCCAAGTAAGATTTTTTTTTATTCTTTTTATTTTTTTTAATAAATTTCATATAATTTCTAGTTAAAAAATGTTTTTTTTAATATTTTACCCATATACAGGTTGACCGAAATCCCAATTAACCCGACCCGAGTAGACCCGACCCGAATAGACCCGAACCCGACAAACCCGATTTGAAATAGAGTTAGGTTTGGACAAATTATTTTTATCTTCGACACGACTTCGACACGATCTGAATAACCCGAACCCAACCAATCCAACCTGATTCCCATCCCTAATTGCAACTATCCAAATTACAGTAGGCCCACCTTTTTGATGTAATCCTAATTGCATTACAATTTGCGATGTAAAGTTCAAATTACCAAAAAATTAACACATATTAATAACCTAACATATATCACTTTTCATATCTTTTTCTATTTAATAATATTATATTCAATTACATTACATCTCAATGACCAAACACATAGTATATTTTAACAGTCCAAATGATAATTCATGTATTTTACAATTTCTTTTATAAATTACAATTACATCAAAAATATTCAGTGAACCAAACGGCCTCTTATAATCCTCTCTATTACTTACATTTTCTTTTCGTAAGAGTTGATAAAAATAATATTTAGTGATTCTTTTTAGTAGAAGTTAGTAACACTGACTTTTAGCTATACCTTCATTACTTACTCTTTTCACATTTAATTTATTTGCAAATGTCGCAAATTATGTAATGCGGTGATCACTTCTAATAAAGCTTATCATGTACTACCTCTATGTGTATTGCACCTAATATCACCAAATACACCGAATACTTATGTAAAATTATAAATGTTTTTGGTTTAGATAATAGTGGTTGCTTATAATATGAACAGTAACTGATAAAATAATATTATCCTACCCATCGTTCCAGTTTTTGTTGGAAAAACTTTTCTCCACATGTGACCTCATGACAACGTGTCTCCTTGCGATAAGGAAAAACCAGTGTCCTTGAAACATACCAAATTATTTATCAAAATAGAGTTGTGTTCACTTGTTGAAACTGTAACAATTTTATTCATGTAGTGGATTGTTAGAAAATTTTGGTCAAATTGTTTGAATGAAAGTTGATGATCATGAATGATACTAATGAGTCTTAAGAACTAGTTTAAGTGTTGGTCATTTGTAACGACCAATTGAATTATATGATGTTCATGAGTCATTTGCGGAATTGACTACAATTATTAATTGACCGTTTTCTTCATCTTCTATCTCTATATATTGATAGTTTTCTATAATTTCAAGATACTAATAAAAACACCAAGAAATAATACTTCATCTCCTTTTGTTTATCTTGAATCTTCGTGTGTGTGATCGTAATAGAGGGAAGGCATTTTTTGGTTCGCCTTCATAACCCGTTTATGCTAACGGGGTTATCCGTTGTTGTTAGATCATGGGAGATAGACGTTCACGATTCTCAAGAATTGTGGAGAGGACGAATTTGTCTTAATTGTAGTATGTAGTAGGTGTATTGCTACTAGAGACAAACGAAAATAACATGAAAGCATAATAAATATAGAGTACATACTGTAAACCTTTTGATAGTATAGATTTAAAGAAACACAAATAAAGAAAATGTTGAGGCGTGTGATGCTCACACTTTCCTTAAGACATATTTGTCCTCTCCACGATGCTTGAGAATCGTGGATGTCTATCTCCCAGGATACAACAACAACAGATAATCTCGTTTAGCATAAACGGATTATCTAGACGAACCAACATGTGCCTTCCCTCTATTAAAAACCGGATACACAAGAAGTAAATATTTACGATGACAAAAGGAGAGGAGTGATAGACATGTGTATTTTTCTTGGTGTGTCTTAGAAATGAGACTTGGCCTCAACTTATAGTGATTACGGATGGAAGAAAAACAGTCATAATTAATTCACGGAATTAATATTACAAATGTCTCATGAATTCAAATAAAACTATGAGATTAATTTTATTCTTAATTCACATTAGTATGTTTGATGACACCATCAATTGTCATTCAACCATTATTTGACCAAATGTTTTCCAACAAAATACACACCTACACCCTTTTCATATCTTTAATTTGAAAGAAAAGATGTGATTCAATGAAACCAACAAATAAGGGTCGATTGATGGGAGTCAAAGGCGGCTGATGGTGGTGTACCGACGATTCTGACAGGGTTTATACATCCTAATGAATCAGTTAATTCTCTTATCTTAAGGTTTTATCATTTTTAATTATATAGAGATTCAATCTTTTTTTTTAATTGTGTATATTCTGTGTTTCTACATAAATTGAGTGACTATTTCAGATTATTAGGGGTTTATGAAGATAAGTTAACTTCAAATTTTAGCTTTGCTTGCATAATATATTATTATATGGGGTGTTTGTCATTCTTTAAGCTTTTGAGTTTATGGTTTATAAGCTTAAGCTGAAACGAAGTATTTAGATGGAATGAATTATAGTTTTTTACTGGCACGTGTTTTTTTGAAATTGCATATTATCATGTGGTTGCTTTGGATTGCTTATTTGAAAGCACTTTGAAGTATTTGGATACAGATTGTTGGATTGAGACACATAGGTTGATTTATTTAGTCATTATTTAACATACAAATACTTTATTGATTTAGCTTTCATGAAATTATATGTAAAAAACGCATAAAATATTTGGATATTATATTTCTCTAACTAATACAAGCATTTTTGGATAGTCAAGTGACAAATTTGTTGGGTTTATAATAGGTAAAGTCAATAATCATAATAGAACTCGATGAGCTTGCCAGGATAGCTTAGAAAGTAAGCATGGTTCAACTTTGTGTTAGTTTCACTTACTCTTAGCCTCGATTCACAAAAAAGCTCATGAGTTCAACAACAGGTATCTGCTGAATTTATCGCATTGAAACCATGTAAATATTGTTAATGCAATAATGCCTAAAAACGTTACTTGCATTTTTCGGTCTCGCTTAGTTTTGATTACGACAATATGCAAAAACAAGCATTTACGAAAACAACGAAATACGAATTATTGAGTTCAAGTATTTTTTTATTTTACCCATTTTCACTTAAGGTATGGATAAACAAGTACTAACCTTAATCAAGTGATCAAGTGATTTAATATTTTCTTAAAACTCACTTTTTATTAAGTGTGACAAGTTTTTATTAAACTTTCTTTTTAAGAAAATGTTTTATTAAATTAATTATTTGAAAATTTGAAAATGGCATATTCTTATTTGGTTAGGAATATTCTATCAGGATATTTTTTAAACCAGATATGACCTCCACCACTAAAAAACAAAAAGGGAGCGGAGTCTAGTCCAGCGGTTCCTTAGCTCCTAGGTGGTTCCTTATCGCTAAGGTATCGCGGGCTAAGTTAAGGTACCGCGGGTAGATATAACCGTTGGCCCTTTTTCCTACAAAATAGTGGACCATTCTCAGCTTTTCAAGTCACCTCTTTTGCACATCTATTTCCAGATTCAAACACTCTTCTTTAATCACTCAAATCTTTGATCATTTGTTTGATTACTACTTGTTTAAGAAGTGAATCTTGTCCTTCCATCCCTTCCTCTCCAAGTGCAAAGAGAAGAACACTATCCTTGTGAAGTGTTGAGTCCACCACCAAAGATCCATTGAAGATCTAATTTTGTACATTTGTAGTTGTGTCATAGTTGTGAAGATCCAAGTAGTTGTGTCTATTTGGAAGTTATGTATGTACTAAGTATAGTTGTGTAGATTGGTCCTAGCTACGATTAGGGCTCGACTTTTAGCTTAGAGTCGGAAATTGGTTAAGCGACGTGTACGGTTTTCTCCACCATAAGGAGCTTGTTGTGTAGTGAACTCTCGAGTAAGGAGTACTCGAGGAGTGGAGTAGGAACGAGGAGTTAGCTTCGTTGTCGAACCACTATAAATCCTTGGTGTTCGGTTTGATCTTTCTTTACCCTTAACTCTTTACATTCTTTATTCTTTGTGCATATATTTTTGTTAGTATTAGTTTAGTTACACTATCATTGTTCATATTGTGCATAAGAAGATTTCACATATTTTCTCAAGCCTAAGTTTTTGAAAAAGGATTTTTTGAAAACCACATTTTAAAAGTAAATATAAGAAACTATTCAACCCCCCTTCTAGTTTCTACAATTGGTATCAGAGCGGGTTGCTCAAGAATTTTTAAAGTATATTGTATTTTAAAACTTGAATCGATCTATGGATTCCAACAAATACCTAGAAGGGCAATCTATGCAAAGACCACCACTTTTTGAAACCGATAGTTTTATTTATTGGAAAAATAGATTTGAAACTTATGTGAAATCAAAAGATTTAGATCTTTGGCATGTTATTACCAATGGTGATTTTTTACCCTATCAATTTAATGAAGTTTCTAAAACAAAAGAATTGGTCACTTTTGACAAAGCTAATGACGATACTAAAAAGAAACTTTCAAAAAATAATGAGGCTAAAATGGTGATTTATAATGCTTTGCCTAAGAAAGAGTATGAAAGAATTTTTATGTGTGAAACCGCTAAAGATATTTGGAACACTCTTTTAGTAACCCACCAAGGTAATAGCTTAGTCAAAGAAAGCAAAATCGATCTTCTTGTCCAATGATGTTGAGTAAAATTACCCCTTTAGGAAAAGGATGGTAAAAGTGGCAAGTATTAAGTGTCGGTTTAGGAAAACCAAGCACTAATGACCAATTAAGTTCGTTCTCAAGGAGGCTAGTGCGTTGTGTGTTGAATTGATATTGATTTGTGATTATATGAATGAGAAAGAAAGAAAGAAATGGGATTAGAAGAGAAAGACGGTTACAAAGACGAATTAAACTACGACGAAAAAGGCGAACACGTAAAATCGTAAATAGTGCCAAAATTAAAATTTTAACCTAAAAATTCCTAAAAATTACTAAAAATCCCCAATAATATTCTAAGAGTTCACAAAAAATCCAAACTTGCTAAAACCTTTTAATTAATTAGATAATGACTTTTTAATGCTAATTAAAGCCCTAAAAATCACTTTTAATTATTAAAAAGCCTTAAACAAGATCTAATAGTTTGTAAACCTCAAAAATATCCTAATTAAGCTAAAAAATATTTTTAAAAATTTTAAAACCAAATTAAATAAACACTTAAAAACTATTAAAAACAATTAAATCTTAAATTAATTCTAGAAATTAATTGAAAAGTCTTAAAAATATTTGGAAAGTGACAAAACTCCTAATTAAGTGTCCTTAACCTAGGAAAAATGTAAAAACTAAAAAAAAATAAAACTTCAATTTTTAATAATAAAATAATATTAAAATAATCAAAAAAATTCAAAGTTCACTAAATAATTCTAAAAAATTACCAAAAATCCTAAATAATGTAACTAAAACAAAAATGCAATCCAAATTTTCTGAAACCTATTTAATAATTTTATATTAAATTTTAAAGTTGCATAAAAACCCTAAAATCCTATAAAATCAAAAATAAGTTAAATTGAAAACTTAAATAGCTGAAAACCTCAAAAATATGATTAAAAACTTAAAAACTATTTTTTCAGATTTTTAATATACCTTTTACTATTTTTTAATGACTTTCTAAAATAAAAACTTAAAATAATCCTAATAAATTAATTAATAAAGGGAAAAATATACTTTTTGGATTGAAAAGTCAAAAACCCTTATAAAATCCTAGGAAAAATGCTAAACAGGAAAAAGCTAAAAGAAATAAGCTAGAAATAGCTTATTTAAAAGCTGTTAGCCAAAATAAGCTACAAAATAATTGCCTTTAAGTAATTAATGAAATGAAAGCTATCAGTCAAAGTCCCTAGGGCGCAGATGGTTAACACGTTTGGTTGTGGGAGGAGTGGCGCAGGTTCGAGTCCTGGCCACGTCCTTTTTGGTATTTATTTTTTTTTTCTTTTTTAAACTTAAAAACACAATCCAGTGACTTTTTTAAACCTCAAAAACACAAATCCAATTCAAATAAACAAGATTATAATTACTCCAATTGCCAAAAACGTGAGCAGATTACTTTTTGAAGAACACAAAGAAGAAAGTTTGTTTCTTCACTTGTGCAAATGCTGATCAAGAGGGCTTGATCTTGGCTTGTGGATGTTTTTGATGGACAAGAGGGCACTCCCACAACCAGTAGGGTTGTGCGAAGTCAAGAACAACAAGAAATAAACAAGTCTAAGCCAAATTAACACAAAGATTCACCAAAACAAGTTACTGATATGCCTTGCAAAAGTCTAAGTGAGTTTGCTGATTCAGTTAGCACAATAATGAATTTCAACAAGCCAAATTTTCCACATAAGCTACCCAAGTGACATGCAAGCAATAGCAAGTCCTATCTAAACCTAATATCTAGCAGTCAACAAAATTTGAAGGCAAAATTCAAAGAAAATCAAGCACACAAGCAGACTTCTGATTTAGGCTATGTTTTCATTTATTTTAGCATGCAATGTGTTCAAAACTTGTTCAAACAGAAAACCAGTCACACTTAACACCTAATAGCAACCTAAGAGAAGTGTCTAAACAGGTTTTAGGCTAAATTCAAAGCATTAAACCCTACTATTACCCTAATCCAAACACCCCTTTAAATCTAAAATATGAAAATTTTCAAAGTAAATCTAAACAATACTCAAGCAAACTGATTCAAATAGTCCTAAACATGCATAATAAACATAATCTACTCAAATCAAACCAATAAACCAGCAATCAAACAACTTTTCACAACTTTCATGAAAATCACATAAAGAACTGAAAACTGAAATTTAAAAGGGAAAACAAGGACTACCTTGTTGGGCCTACATCCAGGCTCAACAGTGACTGTATATCACCTCCAATAGACTCGGGTCTATGCTGAACTTTGTTGAGATGTTGATGAAGTTTAACTTAACAAAAAAATGGATGAAAAATGGTCCTTGTGTAGAACCTGCTAAGAACAATCCAAAACAACAAAAGTGACCTGGTATAAGAGCAATGAGCTATAAGAATGACGTATAGACAAGTATCCTTATAGCTTATAGCTTTTAAAATGAAACAGTGATGTTAAAAATAAGCAAAAAAAAAATCTTTTTCACCTCATTTGCCTTTTTACCCAAACCTTTATACCCACAACACCTTGATATCTCCAAGATATCAGGGTGATATGGTCATACACAAGCTTGAATATAAGAGGCCTATGTGGTGTAACAACCTTTCTAGCTTAACTTGAAAAGAAAACTTGAAATCAGAAACCTTTGAAAACAAGACTTAAATTTTAAAAACTTGAAAAGTAAACAAACTTGGAATTTAAACAACAAGCAAACAATGTAAATTAAGATGGCTCTTTCTTCTCATCAACAAACTTTAACCTTTTTCATTCATAAAAACAGGACTTACAAAGTTGTGAAAAAAGGAGAAAAAAGAACAGGAAAAGCTAAGTCCTATCATGCCTTTATATAGAGGCTTACAAGTGATTCTAGAACTGATAAGAAGCTGAAACCCTAATGACTTGAACTTCCCAACTTGCCCTTAGACGAATTTTGAATTTTCAGCCAAAAAACTATGCCATGTGATGATTCTTGTTTGTTTGTGAGATGCCAGCAGTGGAGAAGAGATCTTGGACGTCCATTTTGCTTGGAAAGGTGAGTAACCATATTAGGACCCTTGGATGACTGTTTCCCTTTGTTTTTTAGCCAAAGCATGTGCAGGGGACCATTGGGTGGGGCAGTAGGGTGAGAGTGATAGGTTTTTGGGGAGTGGGTTTTGGTGAGGATGAGTGTAATTAGTGATCTGGAGGTAATTAAGCATTTTCCCTTTGTTTTGATTGATGTTCTTACTGGGAAAATATTAGGGTTTAAGGGTGGATTAGGGACGTTTTAATCTATTTTGGAAAAGGGTTAATTTAAAATTGTGTTTGGGAGGGAAGGGATTAAGTATTTAATTAAGCTGGTTTGAAAAGTGAGTGGAGAGGTGACATGGAAGAGGGGAGGTGTCTGATTGGTGGAGGGTTTAAGCTTGGTGATGTGGCAGCTTGTGAGTGGGTGGATGGAGTTTGGCTGTCTGGCAGGATTGGCCCCTTACTTTTCTTTCTTTGTTCATGTTGTGTTAAATGGCTATCAACGCCTAAATAACACATGACAACTTTAGGGCAGTTGTCAATTTTGGCACAAATACTTCCAAACTTGAAACAAGGACTAAACATGCAATTTCTTCATTCTTCAAGGGCTGTTCTTGACATGTCTTCATACTTTAAGGCTTTGACTTGTTTGTTGACTTCTTGGAGGACCATTATTGACAATTTAGTTTTGTTGAGGGACTATATTTGCCAATTCTTCAAAGTTAAGGGTCCTTTTTGTAATTTTGACAAACTTTAAGGACCAAACTTGTAATTATGAAGATACAAGGGTATAAAGTGTCAATTCTTCAAACTTGGAGGACCAATCTTCATAATTCTTCAAATCTTCAAGGGTTTTCTTTGGAAAATTCTTCATTAGGGCTTGGTTCATCGTGCGGCTTCGTTTCCCGTGTTCGTTTTTGCCTGATTCTTGTGATCTTTTGTCATTTTCTCAATATCCGTACCTAAAATACACAAGCAACAAACACAAGCATATATTTGGGTATTTTGATGATATTTAATGCTTTTTAAGCCCGTTTTGGACGATGAGACTATGTATAAAAGCAGTCTCATCACTCCCCCATACTAAACCATTGCCGTGCCCTCACGCAATGCTAGAATTAAGTATCGTAGCATCTCCAAAATTCATTTTTATTCACTTTATTGAAATAATAAACTAGCTACACTAATACTATTACTACTACTTGTGTTATAGACATAATGTATGATTTTCATCGCAAAAATAGGACGTTTAGGTTCATAGAACAAGAACACGTGAATGCTTCGTTAGAAATAATTTCATCATCCTCGATTTTCACTCCAATTCCATGCCAAGCGTGCAACGAGATCATTGTCATTATAAGTTAGTAATGCTAACACTACTCATATGCCCTAATCACGTACTTATCCTCCCATTATTCCTAAGTTGTATCTCTTATATTTTATGATGTCTTAATGATCACGAGGATACATCATTGACTTATGCGATAATAGAGATTTAGGTCTAAAAATAGAGTCCTAACGGTGTAACTAAGACCATCAAATCAATAACCCCTCCTAATAGACAACGATGTTAAAAAATTAAGTTGACAAGAAGAATCGATAAACACGGTTTTATAACGGTTTTGAACATGAGACTTATTACCAAGACTTTTATACGCCCCCTAACGGAAGGGCCTTATTATCTTTGGTTTACCTCCATCTTTTATTCAACTTCGCCATGAAGCTTTTATTATGACTTCGGTCTTGCCTTGCCTTTTATTATCCGCCTCATCGGTGGTTTTATTAGCCAAAGACCTATATCCTCACGCTAAAGCGAATTTTAGATCTTTAAAGCTTCGAAGATTAAGGCTTGATTCACTTTCAATTTTTGCATAGATTTTTCGGCCTTGTGGGGCTTCAAATTGTTTGCTAGATTTAGGTGAGCACTTGAAATCTTATTATTGGGTGAAGCTTTCGATTATTCGGGTGCCAATACTTCAAAACCGTGACGCTGGCGATACCTTAATGACTTCCCAATTTAATCACACGGAAGCTACTAGAAAAGACTAGAAACCCAACAATCCTAACTAAACCGCTAAGTCAATATTTATTAAGCGAAAAATATTTACAAGCGCAGGGAGAATAAGCAAACAACGAGAACACATGAGTTTTTGAAAGAATACGAGTACTCTACGTTTAGCATAGTAACTTATAATTAACTCTATCATTTCTCGTCCTCATTTAAGAGACTTAGCCTAATGTGTAGTTAAGGAATCAAAGCTAAGTGCTCAACACGCACGGTTGAGTCAAAAATTACTCTTATTCTCGCCATCGGAAAATCTACATTCGTGTCTTCAAACACTTATAAAACATGGGAAAATTTTTAAAATTTTGGCCATTTTTAGCCTTATTTTGCAACAAAACGATAAACAAAAAGATAAACTTTGAAAAGCGTGAAGGTTTGGCAAGGCAAGTATCTATTCACCCCCCCATACTAAAGTTAAACATTGTCATCAATGTTTCGAGTCTAGGGGTGCAAACACCCCCATACTAGAGACGTAGTCGAATGCCTAATCTAGCATGGAAAGGGTGTAACCAATAAATTAATAGCCGTTTATAAAGTGTGCTAATAACCTAAGGTTAGAACAATCAAGGATATATCATGGATATTGAGAAATGTCTCCAAAGCAAACGATCGAGTGCTCCCATAAAACGAACACGAGAGGCTCCAATCGTGAAGATCATGATCTAAAAACCACAATGCACAAACAACCATGGAACAAAGGTTGGAAGGGCACAAATCCCCACACGTAAGCTACATTAGAAAGCGATAATATGTACATAGGATAAACATGGGACTCCCCCACGAGGCACCTCGTTTTTGATTACCGAGTCATGAGCTCGACTCGATCCCCTCAATACTAATTATCATTGGGGAAGGTGACTTGGTCGAGGTAGTTCAAGGATGGAACTTCCCCGCCAAAGTAGTGCTTCAACCTATGTCCATTCACCTTGAAGTTAGGACCATCATCTTGAGCTAGCTCGATGGTCCCATATGGAAATACTTGAGTCACGGTGAATGGACCGGACCAACGGGATTTCAACTTACCGGAAAAGATTTTCAATCTTGAATTAAAAAGCAAAACTTGATCCCTAATGTTAAAAACCCGGTTTTTAATTTTAGAATCATGCAACTTTTTAGTTTTCTCTTTATAAATCAATGAATTTTCATAAGCAATATCCCTCATTCATCCAATTCATTCAATTGCATTTTCCGGTGTTTTCCCGCGGTCTCCATATCATCATTACAATGCTTTAGAGCCCAATAAGCCTTGTGTTCCAATTCGATAGGCAAATGACAATTATTTCCATACACAAGCTTATAGGGAGTGCACCCAATGGGTGTCTTATGAGCGGTCCTAAAGGCCCATAAAGCATCGTCCAACTTATCTGACCATGATTGTCGGTTTTCCCCAACGGATCTCTCCAAGATCCTCTTCAACGCTCGGTTTGAAACCTCGACTTGCCCACTCGTTTGTGGGTGATAAGTCGTAGAAAGCCGATGTGTAACCCCATATTTCCTTAGAACCCTTTCAAATTGGTCGTTACAAAAATGGGTTCCACGATCGCTTATGATAGCACGAGGGGTTCCAAACCGAGAGAACAATTGCTTCAAAAACTTGACTACCACACGAGCATCATTGGTGGGCAAGGCCTTGGCCTCCACCCACTTAGATAGGTAGTCAACCGCAACAAGGATGTACTTATTACCACGAGATGATGGGAACGGCCCCATAAAGTCTATACCCCAAACGTCAAAGATCTCACATACTTGAATGATATTTTGTGGCATTTCATCTTTTTGTGAGGCTTTTCCTTGTCGTTGGCATGCATCACACGACTTCACAAGATCTTGTGCATCTCGGTAAATAGTAGGCCAAAAGAAGCCGGCATCAAACACATTTTTAGCCGTGAGATTAGCACCGTGGTGACCACCCGTGGGTCCCTCATGGCAAGCTCTAAGGATGTTAGAAGCTTCGGTGCCAAATACACAACGTCGGATGATTTGATCCGCACAAGTTCGAAACAAGTAAGGGTCGTTCCAAAAGTAGAACTTGACGTCACGAAAGAATTTTCGTTTTTGTTGAGTCGTCATACCCTTAATGATGAAGTTATCCGCATGGTAATTTGCAAAATCCGCAAACCATGGGGTGGAAGAATCAAGCTTAGAATTCACTATACCAAGTGTCTCGAGCGGAAATGTTTCGGTGATTTCCTTAGGCTCGTAAACACTTTGGTGAGGATCTTCCAAACGAGAGAGATGATCGGCCGCTAGATTCTCGGCTCCTTTTTTGTCAACGATTTTGTGATCAAATTCTTGAAGGAGGAGAATCCATCGAAGTAATCTCGGCTTAGCATCTTGCTTCGCCATGAGATACTTAATAGCCGAATGGTCCGTATACACTATGCATTTTGTCAAGACGAGGTAAGGTCGGAATTTCTCAAATGCATACACCACGGCAAGGAACTCCTTTTTCGTTGTAGTGTATTTAAGTTGAGCCTCGGTCATCGTCTTGCTAGCATAGTGAATAGGCAAGAAGTGCTTATCATGACGTTGCCCCAAAACGGCCCCAATAGCGTAATCACTAGCATCACACATTAGCTCAAAGGGGAGGTTCCAATTGGGCGCAACAAGAATGGGAGCTTCGGTAAGTTTCATCTTAAGGATCTCAAAGGCTCGTACACAATCTTCGTTAAAGACAAAACGTGCCTCTTTTTCAAGAAGATGTGTAATAGGTCGAGAAATCTTTGAAAAATCCTTGATGAATCGACGATAAAAGCCCGCGTGGCCTAGGAAACTCCTAACTCCCTTAACGGTTTTGGGTTGAGGTAATTTGGCGATGACGTCTACCTTAGCTTGATCTACCTCAATCCCCGCTTTCGAGACCTTGTGCCCTAAGATGATTCCACTCTTAACCATAAAATGACATTTTTCCCAATTGAGCACAAGGTTGGTTTCCTCACAACGTTTTAACATTCTCTCAAGGTTCGACAAACACGAAGTGAAAGAATCACCAAACACGGAAAAGTCATCCATGAAGACTTCCATCGTCTTCTCGATCATATCATGAAAAATAGCCATCATGCACCTTTGAAAGGTTCCCGGTGCATTGCAAAGTCCGAATGGCATTCTACGATAGGCAAACGTTCCATATGGACACGTAAACGTAGTTTTTTCTTGATCACGAGGATCGATAGGAATTTGGAAGTAACCGGAAAAACCATCTAAAAAGCAATAGAGATCGTTTCCCGCAAGACGCTCCAACATTTGGTCCATGAAGGGCAAGGGAAAATGGTCTTTTCGAGTGGCTTCATTCAATTTACGATAGTCAATGCACACTCTCCATCCGGTCACGAGTCTAGTGGGAATCAACTCGTTGGCATCGTTTGGCACAACGGTCATTCCTCCCTTTTTAGGGACACAATGAATAGGACTCACCCAAGGGCTATCGGAAATAGGGTAAATCATTCCCGCGTCAAGGAGTTTAAGGACCTCCTTTTTGATGACGTCGTGAATTTTGGGGTTCACCCTCCTTTGACTTTGGATTGTGGGCTTGAAATCCTCCTCCATTAAGATTTTCTGGGTACAAAACTTGGGATCGATTCCCTTAATGTCGGATAACTTCCACGCAATCGCCCCTTTGTGATCCTTTAGAACATCGACAAGTGCGGTTTTTTCATCATTCGAAAGATCCTTCGCAATAATAACCGGCAACTTGTCGTCCTCCTCCAAATAGACATATTCGAGGTGAGGAGGTAAATCTTTCAACTCGAGAATAGGTGGCTCCTCAAGTGAAGATTTGGGCTCGATACTCATAACCTCCTCGGGTGGAGGAAATGGGAAATCGTTGAGAAAATCCTTGATAATCGAGAAGTCCTCATCGTTGTCGAGGTCTTCGACACAAGTACGTGGAACATTACATTCTTCCAACGTAAAACCACCACCTTCAAATGGAGTGAAGGTTGGTGTCGAATTATCAAGAATTGGATCTAACATAGTGGGATTGCCACTAGTTTCTTCATCACCAAACCCTAGAACTTCTTGTGAAAATTCCTCGCAAACCACGTCGATCATATCAACGAGGTTTATGGTTGCAACAGAATAAACATGAGAAAGTTGAGAATTTTGAGTTGCGTTTATAACAAGTTCCTCGTCGTTGAAACGTAAGGTGATCTTTCTAGCATGCACATCAATTAAAGCCATAGACGTATCTAAAAACGAACGACCTAAAATAAGAGGAACTTGAGGATCCGTGGGGATATCGACAACGATAAAGTCTACCGGATAGTAGAACTTCCACACTTTCACAAAAACGTCTTCTGCCAAACCACATGCGAGAATCGTGGAATGGTCGGCCAACTCAATAGACATTCGTGAAGGAGTAAGATTAGGAAGATTGAGCGACTTGAAGATTGCAAGTGGCATCAAGTTAATGCTAGCACCAAGATCGGCCAAGGCATAACATTCTTCCATATCTTGAATTGCACAAGGGATCAAAAATTTACCGGGATCACCGACTTTTTGAGGTATGCGATTAAGATAAACCGACGAACAACTAGACATTTGGTGCAATTTCTCCTTGTAACATACTCTTAAAGTTAGCGGCAAATCGAGGCATCATGACTAAAGCATCGGCGAAACTCACATTAAGGTGCAACTCACGAAACATTTTCATAAAAAGCTCAAATTGGTAGTTATCGCGCTCTTGTCGTTTCTCCTTCCTAAGTCTCGATGGGTAAGGCAAGGGTGGTGTGGGTTGGGGCATAGGCATAGCCTTTGGAATCTCGGGTTCCAATGTTGGTAAAGGGTCGACCGTAGGTGTGGCATGAGCGGTACTTTGTGGGCTTGAAATATGCTCCTTTTCGACCACCACCTCGGGTTCTTCCTCAATTTCCTCCACCGTTGGAGTAATTGGTTGAGGAGTCGGTTCTTTAAGTGTCTTACCACTTCGTGTGGTAATCACTTTCATCTCTCCCTTCGGGTTTGAAACGGTGTTACTAGGTAGACCACTCGAAGTAGAGGCTTTGTTCCCCATGACGGCTTCTAAAATTGCATTAAGCTTAGCATCTTGACTATTAAACTTCAAATCTTGACTAGCGGCTTTTTGGTCAATTCTTTGTTCAAGCCTAGCATGACTTTGTTCAATCTTATTGTTTTGACCTCTAATTTGATTAGCAAAATCATTTTTCAACTCATTTCTCATGTTAAGATTTTCCTTCACAAAGTTAGCCAACTCCTTAGTGTTTTTAGCCGTGTCCCTAGCTTGACTAGCCAATTGTTCTTGTATGTTTTCCAAAATCTTATCATTTGCCGTGGCGTAATTCAAAAAGTCCATTGGTAGTTCTTTAGTGTAAACATTTTGAAGACCTTGACTCGTGTTTTGAAAATTACGGTTTTGATTTTGATTTTGCAATTGGCTACTAGTTCCTTGATTCCCATAGTTGTTATTACCCTTAAAATTGTTCCTTTGATTGCTTTGGTAACCAACTTGATTGTTTCGATAATTTTTAGCATTTTGATTTGGTGGAAAACCCGGTGGAGTCAATTGATTAGTGCGAGGAACTTGACCGTTTTGGTTATAAGTTCCCGCGGCCGCGAAGGCACTCGAAGTGTTACCACCGTTGGTAATGCACTCGGAATAATCGTGAGCTCCACCACAATACATACAAGAAACCTCAACCGCTTTAATCGTAGCGGGAGCGGGTTGTTCACCAACTTTAAACTCAATTAACAATCCTTTCAACTTATCAAAAATTTTGTTCTCCAAATTAGCCTCGATTTGGCAAGCATCAACGGTGTGTGACAATGAAGGCGAAGACGAAGTCTTACGAACACTCGACGTGCTACGAGGACTATAGACCTTAGACCTATTTTCAATGATTAACAATGCTTCCTCGACCGTCTTACACAAAAAATTACCACCCGCGGTTGCATTAAGATAATCACGCTCATGATCGTTCAAGCCATTGTAAAATGTGTCAATTTGATGCAAGTCGGAAAAACCATGATGAGGACATTCATGCAACATTTCCTTAAACCTATTCCAAGCCGTTGAAAAACTCTCATTATACTCTTGTGAAAACTTTGAAATCTCGTTTTTCAAGTGCGTAGTCTTAGAGGGCGGAAAAAATTGGTTCACGAATTTTGAAACGAGATCCTTCCACGTCAATATAGAATTGGGTGGCTCTTTCTCTAACCAAATTTTTGCGGGCCCCGCTAAGGAATACGGAAAAAGCATCATCTTAATCGAGTCGTTTGAGACGTCCTTAAACTTGCAAGTGGCGGTGAGATGATTAAATTGGCGAATGTGGTTATGAGGGTTGTCCTTTTCGTCACCTCGAAACTTGTTGTTTTGAATCATGGACAACAAACCCGTCTTAACCTCAAAATTCTCCGCAAGGATAGCGGGAATCACAATCGCTTCTCCATAACCCTCGGTGGGTGCTTGAAGCAACTCCATCATAGTTCGATTAGCCATGGGTGCTTCTTTCACTACAATAGGTTCGTCAATAGGAGACTCCTCACTAGAAGGAGTGATTGATTTGTTTCTTCGTTTACGAGAACGTCTTGCTTTAGAGCGAGTTTGCATAAACGTCACGTACAACGAAAAGGCGAGCAAAGAAGATTCTTTTTGGTGTTTTTACTTTTTCCATTTTTTTTGTGGTTTTTGATTGTTTTTACCTTTTTTTGGATTTTTGGAATGTATTAAGTAGACCAAAATCTACAAATCTCCTCCTTAATCAAATCTCTCGATTAAAGAAGCCTCAAGGAATGAAAACGATCACGTGAAGTGAACGCCTTCGATGACTTTAGAACGATGGTGGAACACCAAATCGTTCAAGAGGGTTTAATCAAATGAAACCAAGAAAATATATATGATACTTAAGTAATACTTTGGGCGGAAAAACCCTCGATTAGCTTTCAAAATCAAAATACGCACAAGCAAGCGGAGGAAACGAGGCGGCGCGAAGCACTTATGAGCCTTTTTCCTTTAGGTCGTGAAATACAACCGCCTTATACCCACCTTATAGTTTGTATTTCTCAAAATCGAGCTTCACGAAAGTATTTATCTATTTTTGCCTTTTTCTTTGGTTTGAGATTCGAATACAATGATTGGGTAATGACCTCCCAAGTCAAGGTTGTGATTTCTCACGTATTTGGAGTACTTGTAAATTTATTGTTCTATGTATACAATATAGTAATAGTATTCACAAAAAACGAAAAACGATAATACGTATTAGTAGAGTGCTACTAATACAAATACTAATTATGGCTAATATAAAAATAACAATGGTTCAACCAAAACACAACACGCCTCCCCGGCAGCGGCGCCAAAGTTATGTTGAGTAAAATTACCCCTTTAGGAAAAGGATGGTAAAAGTGGCAAGTATTAAGTGTCGGTTTAGGAAAACCAAGCACTAATGACAAATTAAGTTCGTTCTCAAGGAGGCTAGTGCGTTGTGTGTTGAATTGATATTGATTTGTGATTATATGAATGAGAAAGAAAGAAAGAAATGGGATTAGAAGAGAAAGACGGTTACAAAGACGAATTAAACTACGACGAAAAAGGCGAACACGTAAAATCGTAAATAGTGCCAAAATTAAAATTTTAACCTAAAAATTCCTAAAAATTACTAAAAATCTCCAATAGTATTCTAAGAGTTTACAAAAAATCCAAACTTGCTAAAACCTTTTAATTAATTAGATAATGACATTTTAATGCTAATTAAAGCCCTAAAAATCACTTTTAATTATTAAAAAGCCTTAAACAAGATCTAATAGTTTGTAAACCTCAAAAATATCCTAATTAAGCTAAAAAATATTTTTAAAATTTTTAAAACCAAATTAAACTATTTTTAAACACTTAAAAACTATTAAAAACAATTAAATTTTAAATTAATTCTAGAAATTAATTGAAAAGTATTAAAAATATTTGGAAAGTGACAAAACTCCTAATTAAGTGTCCTTAACCTAGGAAAAATGTAAAAACTAAAAAAAAATAAAACTTCAATTTTTAATAATAAAATAATATTAAAATAATCAAAAAAATTCAAAGTTCACTAAATAATTCTAAAAAATTACCAAAAATCCTAAATAATGTAACTAAAACAAAAATGCAATCCAAATTTTCTGAAACCTATTTAATAATTTTATATTAAATTTTAAAGTTGGATAAAAACCCTAAAATCCTATAAAATCAAAAATAAGCTAAATTGAAAACTTAAATAGCTGAAAACCTCAAAAATATGATTAAAAACTTAAAAACTATTTTTTCAGATTTTTAATATACCTTTTACTATTTTTAATGACTTTCTAAAATAAAAACTTAAAATAATCCTAATAAATTAATTAATAAAGGGAAAAATATACTTTTTGGACTAAAAAGTCAAAAACCCTTATAAAATCCTAGGAAAAATGCTAAACAGGAAAAAGCTAAAAGAAATAAGCTAGAAATAGCTTATTTAAAAGCTGTTAGCCAAAATAAGCTACAAAATAATTGCCTTTAAGTAATTAATGAAATGAAAGCTATCAGTCAAAGTCCCTAGGGCGCAGATGGTTAACACGTTTGGTTGTGGGAGGAGTGGCGCAAGTTCGAGTTCTGGCCACGTCCTTTTTGGTATTTATTTTTTTTTTCTTTTTTAAACTTAAAAACACAATCCAGTGACTTTTTTAAACCTCAAAAACACAAATCCAATTCAAATAAACAAGATTATAATTACTCCAATTGCCAAAAATGTGAGCAGTTTACTTTTTGAAGAACACAAAGAAGAAAGTTTGTTTCTTCACTTGTGCAAATGCTGATCAAGAGGGCTTGATCTTGGCTTGTGGATGTTTTTGATGGACAAGAGGGCACTCCCACAACCAGTAGGGTTGTGGGAAGTCAAGAACAACAAGAAATAAACAAGTCTAAGCCAAATTAACACAAAGATTCACCAAAACAAGTTACTGATATGCCTTGCAAAGTCTAAGTGAGTTTGCTGATTCAGTTAGCACAATAATGAATTTCAACAAGCCAAATTTTCCACATAAGCTACCCAAGTGACATGCAAGCAATAGCAAGTCCTATCTAAACCTAATATCTAGCAGTCAACAAAATTTGAAGGCAAAATTCAAAGAAAATCAAGCACACAAGCAGACTTCTGATTTAGGCTATGTTTTCATTTATTTTAGCATGCAATGTGTTTAAAACTTGTTCAAACAGAAAACCAGTCACACTTAACACCTAATAGCAACCTAAGAGAAGTGTCTAAACAGGTTTTAGGCTAAATTCAAAGCATTAAACCCTACTATTACCCTAATCCAAACACCCCTTTAAATCTAAAATATGAAATTTTTCAAAGTAAATCTAAAAAATACTCAAGCAAACTGATTTAAATAGTCCTAACCATGCATAATAAACATAATCTACTCAAATCAAACCAATAAACCAGCAATCAAACAACTTTTCACAACTTTCATGAAAATCACATAAAGAACTGAAAACTGAAAATTTAAAAGGGAAAACAAGGACTACCTTGTTGGGCCTACATCCAGGCCCAACAGTGACTGTATGTCACCTCCAATAGACTCGGGTCTATGCTGAACTTTGTTGAGATGCTGATGAAGTTTAACTTAACAAAAAAATGGATGAAAAATGGTCCTTGTGTAGAACCTGCTAAGAACAATCCAAAACAACAAAAGTGACCTGGTATGAGAGCAATGAGCTATAAGAATGACTTATAGACAAGTATCCTTATAGCTTATAGCTTTTAAAATGAAACATTGATGTTAAAAATAAGCAAAAAAAAATCTTTTTCACCTCACTTTGCCTTTTTACCCAAACCTTTATACCCACAACACCTTTATATCTCCAAGATATCAGGGTGATATGGTCATACAAAAGCTTGAATATAAGAGGCCTATGTGGTTTAACAACCTTTCTAGCTTAACTTGAAAAGAAAACTTGAAATCATAAACCTTTGAAAACAAGACTTAAATTTTAAAAACTTGATAAGTAAACAAACTTGGAATTTAAACAACAAGCAAACAATGTAAATTAAGATGGCTCTTTCTTCTCATCAACAAACTTTAACCTTTTTCATTCATAAAAACAGGACTTACAAAGTTGTGAAAAAAGGAGAAAAAAGAACAGGAAAAGCTAAGTCCTATCATGCCTTTATATAGAGGCTTACAAGTGATTATAGAACTGATAAGAAGCTAAAACCCTAATAACTTGAACTTCCCAACTTGCCCTTGGACGAATTTTGAATTTTCAGCCAAAAAACTATGCCATGTGATGATTCTTGTTTGTTTGTGAGATGCCAGCAGTGGAGAAGAGATCTTGGACGTCCATTTTGCTTGGAGAGGTGAGTAACCATATTAGGACCCTTGGATGACTGTTTCCCTTTGTTTTTTAGCCAAAGCATGTGCAGGGGACCATTGGGTGGGGCAGTAGGGTGAGAGTGATAGGTTTTTGGGGAGTGGGTTTTGGTGAGGATGAGTGTAATTAGTGATCTGGAGGTAATTAAGCATTTTCCCTTTGTTTTGATTGATGTTCTTACTGGGAAAATATTAGGGTTTAAGGGTGGATTAGGGACGTTTTAATCTATTTTGGAAAAGGGTTAATTTAAAATTGTGTTTGGGAGGGAAGGGATTAAGTATTTAATTAAGCTGGTTTGAAAAGTGAGTGGAGAGGTGACATGGAAGAGGGGAGGTGTCTGATTGGTGGAGGGTTTAAGCTTGGTGATGTGGCAGCTTGTGAGTGGGTGGATGGAGTTTGGCTGTCTGGCAGGATTGGCCCCTTACTTTTATTTCTTTGTTCATGTTGTGTTAAATGGCTATCAACGCCTAAATAACACATGACAACTTTAGGGCAGTTGTCAATTTTGGCACAAATACTTCCAAACTTGAAACAAGGACTAAACATGCAATTTCTTCATTCTTCAAGGGCTGTTCTTGACATGTCTTCATACTTTAAGGCTTTGACTTGTTTGTTGACTTCTTGGAGGACCATTATTGATAATTTAGTTTTGTTGAGGGACTAAATTTGCCAATTCTTCAAAGTTAAGGGTCCTTTTTGTAATTTTGACAAACTTTAAGGACCAAACTTGTAATTATGAAGATACAAGGGTATAAAGTGTCAATTCTTCAAACTTGGAGGACCAATCTTCATAATTCTTCAAATCTTCAAGGGTTTTCTTTGGAAAATTCTTCATTAGGGCTTGGTTCATCGTGCGGCTTCGTTTCCCGTGTTCGTTTTTGCCTAATTCTTGTGATCTTTTGTCATTTTCTCAATATCCGTACCTAAAATACACAAGCAACAAACACAAGCATATATTTGGGTATTTTGATGATATTTAATGTTTTTTAAGCCCGTTTTGGACGATGAGACTATGTATAAAAGCAGTCTCATCATCCAACAGTATGAACAATTAGTCATCTTAGAAGATGAAACTATTGATAGTGCATTTGCTAGGTTTAACACCATTATTACTAGTCTAAAAGCACTTGATGAAGGTTTTTCTAGCAAGAACATTGCTAGAAGTTCCTAAGGGATTTACATCCAAAGTGGAGAGCAAAAGTCACGGCGATTGAAGAATCAAAAGATCTCTCAACTTTATCACTCGATGAACTCATAGGCAACTTGAAGGTTCATGAGATGATAATTTTGAAGGACTCGGAATTAGTGAAAACCAAGAGTGAAAGAAAATCTCTTGCACTTAAAGCCAAGAAGGCACAAAGTGACCATGATAGTTCCTCGGATAGCGATGACAAGGAGTATGCATTGGCGGTGAGAGATTTCAAGAAATTCTTCAAGAGACGAGGTCAACACGTTAGGCAACCCAACAATGACAAGAAACCATTCTTAAAGAAACGGTTTGTCAAGAACGAAAAAGGTGATAGGAATTGCTTTAGATGTGGTGATCCAAATCACTTCATTAGTGATTGTCCAAAGCCCTCTCGCGATAAGAATCACACGGCGTTCGTTAGTGGCTCTTGGAGCGATAGCGGTGAAGATGATGATGAAAACCCCAAAGAGGAGAAATGTCTTATGGCTCACACTTCTAAAGAGGTACATTCCGAAACCGAATATTATAGCAATGATAGCTCCACTTTTGATGATATTGAATTTGAAGGCAAATATGATAGTTTACACAAACTTAGTCTTAAATTTATAGAAAAGAATAAAACCTTAAAATCATCCAAAACTAAGCTTGAAAATGAGATCAATGAACTTAGGGAGAAATTGGCAATACTTGAGAAAAATAAAGAAGTGGATTTAGGTTGCTTAAGTTGTGAGAAACTTAGATTAGAGAATGAAGATCTCAAGAGCACCTCTATTAAATTGGAAAAGTTCATGAAAGGTACTAGTGCTCTTGATGATATGTTAAACAAACAAGTTCATTCTAAGGAAAGACTTGGTCTAGGTTTTAACTCAAATGAAGCCTCAACTAGTGAACCTAAACAAGTAAGATTTTCACAAAAATCACCCACTGTACGCGGTCCTAGATTGTATGGGGCAGTTCCTTATCACTATGGAACCGCCGCCATAGATAAGGTACCGCGGCCAGAAGATGAGTTTTGTGAAAATCATGAACTTTCTGAAAATTCAAAATCAGGTGAAAAACCAAAGCATCTTATTGTTAATAAGGTAAAATTACCCATACTTGACGACAATGCTATTGATAAGTTCTACAAGCCATTAAGTAAACCTCTCATGGGAAATAGAAGTTTATCTAGACCATCTTCTACTCCACCTAGAATACGGAATGAGTCTAAGCCTAGAAGTAGAACGACAACGCCTAAAAGAGATAATCAAAACAATTCACGATCTAGAAGTAAAACCCCAACACCTAGAAGAAATGATCATAACTATAAACCTAGATCAAATACACCCAGGAGAAATAATGAACAACAAAATGGTTATATGAATTACTACCCTCCTCCATTTTGTTCTCCATGGGGAACCCATCCTTCATTCATGCATCCTAACCAAATGCAAGTGATGTTTGGAACTAACAATTTTGGACCCATGATATATTGGGGACCAAATTTTTGATCTTGTGTGTTGTTACCTAGATATGCTTGGGAATTGATTTGGAGCCCGACGAGTGGATTAAGGATAGTGGATGTTCTAAACACATGACGGGTAATCGAAGTTTGTTCTCGCACTACAAAGCATATGATGGAGGTAACGTCACATTTGCAAGTAGTCTACGTGGTAATATCATTGTCAAAGGTACGGTTTCTCTTGACTCTATGACCATTGAAAATGTTGAGCACGTAGATAACTTAGGGTTTAACCTTTTAAGTATAGGTCAAATTTGTGACAATAAGTGTAAGGTCATCTTTTTGGAACATGACAGTGAAATCGTAAAAGATGGAAAGGTCATTGGAAAAGGTGTTAGAAAGCATGGGCTTTATGTCATGAAGGTTAATAAGAAGTCAAAAGACAACATATGTCTTGCGACTATAGATGATAGTTCTACTCTTTGGCATAGGAGATTAGGTCACGCTAATATGCGTTTAATTCAATCTTTAGTCTCTAAGGAGTTGGTAAGACACCTCCCCAATATGAAGTTTGATAGTCACTTTTGTGATGCTTGCAAAGTTGGAAAGCAAGTTCACTCAAGTCACAAAGCCAAGAATTTGGTTTCGACCTCTCGGTGCTTAGAGCTCCTACATATGGATCTTTTTGGACCTTCCGTCATACGGAGTTATGGAGGTAACCTTTATACCCTAGTTATAGTTGATGACTATTCTAGATTCACTTGGACTAGATTTTTGGCATCTAAGAATGAAGCTTTCGATCATTTCGAAATATTTAGTCGAAGAATTCAAAATCAACTAGGATGTCCAATTGTCTCTATTAGGACGGATCATGGTAGGGAATTTGATAATGAAGTGCAATTTGGTGCCTTTTGTGAAGCTCATGGTATTGCCCATAACTTCTCGGCTCCTCGCACTCCATAATCAAATGGGGTAGTTGAAAGGAAGAATATGACTCTCCAAGAGATGAGTAGGACGATGCTAAACGAGCAATCTTTGCCTCAAAAGTTTTGGTGCAATACCGTGGACACATCGACTTATATTCTCAACCGAATTCTTAATCGACCTTTCATAGGAAGGACCCCCTATGAGATTAACCCTCAATGGAATACTTTAGGGTGTTTGGAAGCAAGTGCTTTATCCTCAACACCAAAGACTACCTTACCAAGTTTGACCCAAAGTCTTACGAAGGTGTCCTTTTAGGTTATTCCCAAACTAGCAAAGCCTAAATTGTCCTAAATAGAACCTCGGGGGTTATTGAAGAATCACTCAACGTAACCTTTGATGAAACCCCTCCCTCACCCAAGACACCACCATTGGTTGATGATGACTTGGATGAATTAGGAGTAGTAAAAGACAAAGTGGTTAGAAAAATAGGAGTTGAAGACCTTAGTGTTGAAAAGGAAGTAAACATTAAGGAGTCTAGGGATCATACTCTCAATAATGTCATTGGTGACTTAAATCAAAGGACCTTAAGATCTCAAGTCCAAAACTAAAGCAACTTCTTTTGTTTCGTCTCCTTGATTGAACCAAAGAATGTTAAAGAAGCTTTGACGGACGAGAGTTGGGTCATTGCGATGCAAGAAGAATTGAATCAATTCGTTGCCAATGATGTTTGGGAACTTGTTCCTCCACCTAGAAGTTCTACAATTATAGGAACCAAATGGGTATATAGGAATAAGTTAGATGAGAATGGTGTTGTGTCTCGTAACAAAGCTAGACTTGTAGCACAAGGCTATAATCAACAAGAAGGGATTGATTATGACGAGACATATGCACCGGTAGCTAGATTAAAATCCACTAGAATCCTTTTAGCCTACGCTTGTGCCTTAGACTTTAAGTTTCAACAAATGGATGTAAAGAGTGCATTTCTTAACGGTTTGATCAATGAGGAGGTATATGTGGCTCAACCTCACGGCTTCATTGATTTTGAGAAACCGGATCATGTTTACAAGCTTAAGAAGGCACGTTATGGTCTCAAACAAGCACCCAAAGCTTGGTATGATAGACTTAAAGCATTTCTTGTTAAACATGAGTATACCATGGGGATGGTAGACAATACGCTCTTTACAAATAAGAAAGGCCCTCACCTCATAATCGTACAAATATATGTTGATGACATTATATTTGGCTCAACTTGTCAAGAATTATGTGATGACTTTGCCAAAATCATGCATGATGAGTTTGAAATGAGTATGATGGGAGAACTTAACTTCTTTTAGGAATCCAAATTAAACAAATGGACGATGGTATTTTCTTTAGTCAATCTAAGTACGCTAAAGAAATGCTAAAGAAATTTGGATTAGAAGAATCTAGACCAATGAAGACCCCTGCCTCGGATACTAAACTCACCGTAGATGATGATTGTGAGTCGGTAGACAACACCAAATATAGAGGTATGATTGGTAGTTTGTTGTACCTAACGGCAAGTCGACCGGATATCATGTTTAGTGTTTGCCTTTGTGATCGCTTCCAAGAGGCTCCCAAAACCTCTCATCTCGAAGCAGTTAAGCGTACCTTCTGATACATTAAAGGCACTATACATTTAGGATTATGGTATCCTAAAGGGACCGGCGTAGAAACCATTGACTACGTGGACTCGGATCATGCGGGAGACTATGTGGACCGGAAAAGCACTAGTGGAGTTTGTACCTTCATGGGTTGTTGTTTAACTTCTTGGTTCTCCAAGAAACAAACCGCTCTTGCAATATCCACCATGGAAGCCGAGTATGTGAGTGTCGGAAAAGCATGCCAACAAGCTCTATGGATGAAGCAAGCGCTGTTGATTACGGGATTTCTCTTGATGATGTTCCCATCATGTGCGACAATAAAGGTGCTATAGACCTTAGCAAGAATCGCGTGCAACATTCGCGAATCAAACACATAGAAATTCGACACCATTTCCTTAGGGATAATGTTCAAAAGAGGAACATTTCAATTGAGAAGGTACCCTCCGAAGACAACTTAGCCGACATCTTCACTAAGCCACTTAAGAGGGAACCTTTTAATTACTTGCGTCTAGGTCTAGGACTAATGGAACATCTTCCTTAATTTCTTTTCTTTTTGTGTGTTTTCTTTTACCACTTTGAGTCATCGAGTCTTCCAAACTCTTTTTGAAAAACCCTCTCTTCTCATTTTCAAAATTCTCAAAGTCTCTTTCGAAAATGGTTGATAAATTCGTTTGACATTGTTAATTCAATCTAAAAACGATTTTTCATAGATTCTCGCTATTAATCTAGAGCTTACATAATTCATATGTATGATTCTCTCAAACATAGAAAGAATAAGATAGAATCATGGAGGATCTTTTTGTCATGACTTCAGGTCTTGTCTTACACACCTCCTACAAAGTTTTTTTTCCATGTATTTTGGTCAAATCTCTATTTGGTAAGTTTGCATATGTTTTCTTTCTCTATCTTTGCTTTTAAGCATATCCATATGATAAGTTAGACTAGAAAAATAAGATTTGCTGAAAAATCTTCCTCCAAACACCAAACACAGCCTCTGCAGGCGGTTCCATATGTGAACCGCGGTGCCTTATTGATAAGGTACCGCCAGCCTTGATAAGGAACCGCCTACAATGCCTTCCTTTTTCGGGTTTTTGTCTGAAACTCCAGATTTGCTCCAACACTTTCGAGAATCTTTGTTTCAAACCCTTTGACCACCCCAAAAATACCCTAAGCCTTCCCTATTTAAACCATAAGCATTTTGCCATACTTCACACCTCAAAATGTCTTACTATCCCAATGAAAGCCTTGAATCTCCTTCATTTTCTCCAATTGCTTTCAATCCCAACTCACCCAAAAACCATTACAATCCTACCTCACCCAAGAACAATCTTAATCACATCTCTCCTACCAAGAATGTTGATTGCGGAACATCTATTCTTCCACCACCACCCTTTAGTGTTCTTCCTCCTTCTCATGATAATGTCATGCACCATGCAACATATTGTCATTGCTGTCAATATCAACATCTTTCTATGGCACACATCTATGGGGGGTTGAGCTACATCAAGAGTCTCTTAATCAAGCCTCCTCTTCACTTTTATTATGAGATCTCCAACAAGCCACCACCACCACCCTCCGCCATTACCTTGTCTTTCATATAAGCATTGGTTGCTTATCCACAAGACACCAAATTCAAGCAAATCTTAGAATTCTAGAATAACTAGAATTAGATTTATGCTTTTGGCTTGTTTCTTTTTCCATACATCTTTGTATGATGTTTTTTTTAGTAACCTATCTTGGATCTTTGTCTTTTTGTTTTCTTTTCTTGTATTTTGTGACCTATTGATATATCTTGTTGGTTGTTTCTTTTGTTCAACTAACCCTTCTATGTAGCTTGTCACCATATCTCGATTCCTCGGTGCCCCAAGCTAGGGGGAGTAAGCACCAAGGGGGATTCTTTGCAAAGTCCATCTCTTCAACACCAACTTGTGCAACCTTTTTGCTTCGACAAAGGGGGAGAAATCAATAAACTCGTCTTCGAAAATCTTGTTTTTTGTGTGATTGAGTTTATGTATTGTCGGGATCAAAAAGGGGGAGATTGTTAATGCAGTAATGCCTAAAAACGTTACTTGTATTTTTTGGTCTCGCTTAGTTTTGATTACGACAATATGTAAAAACAAGCATTTACGAAAACAACGAAAAACGAATTCTTGAGTTCAAGTATTTTTCATTTTACCCATTTTCACTTAAGGTATGGATAAACAAGTACTAACCTGAATAAAGTGATCAAGTGATTTAATATTTTCTTAAAACTCACTTTTTATTAAGTGTGACAAGTTTTTATTAAACTTTCTTTTTAAGAAAATGTTTTATTAAATTAATTATTTGAAAATTTGAAAATGGCATATTCTTATTTGGTTAGGAATATTCTATCAGGATATTTTTTAAACAAGATATGACCTCCACCACTAAAGGACAAAAAGGGAGTGGAGTCTAGTCCAGCGGTTCCTTAGCTCCTAGGCGGTTCCTTATCGCTAAGGTACCGCGGGCTAAGCTAAGGTACCACGGGCAGATATAGCCGTTGGCCCTTTGTCCTATAAATAGTGGACCATTCTCAGCTTTTCAAGTCACCTCTTTTGCACATCTATTTCCAGATTCAAACACTCTTCTTTAATCACTCAAATCTTTGATCATTTGTTTGATTACTACTTGTTTAAGAAGTGAATCTTTTCCTTCCATCCCTTCCTCTCCAAGTGCAAAGAGAAGAACACTATCCTTGTGAAGTGTTGAGTCCACCACCAAAGATCCATTGAAGATCTAATTTTATACATTTATAGTTGTGTCATAGTTGTGAAGATCCAAGTAGTTGTGTCTATTTGGAAGTTGTGTATGTACTAAGTATAGTTGTGTAGATTGGTCCTAGCTACGATTAGGGCTCGACTTTTAGCTTATAGTCGAAAATTGGTTAAGCGACGTGTACGGTTTTCTCTACCATAAGGATCTTGTTGTGTAGTGAACTCTCGAGTAAGGAGTACTCAAGGAGTAGAGTAGGAACGAGGAGTGAGCTTCGTTGCCGAACCACTATAAATCCTTGGTGTTCAGTTTGATCTTTCTTTACCCTTAACTCTTTACATTCTTTATTCTTTGTGCATATATTTTTGTTAGTATTAGTTTAGTTACACTATCATTGTTCATATTGTGCATAAGAAGATTTCACATATTTCCTCAAGCCTAAGTTTTTGAAAAAGGATTTTTTGAAAACCACAATTTAACAAGTAAATATAAGAAACTATTCAACCCCCCCTTCTAGTTTCTACAAATATGATGCTAACATTGTTTGATTCAGGATACATTGCAAATATATATGTGTGTTGGTATATCTCTAATCTTTTTAATCTTTAGTCTTCTTTCATAATGTTAGTACGTTGTCGTTATTTTGATATTTAAAATTGTGATAGTTTGATAATCAGTTATTAGGCAACAAAATAGAGAAACCCAAAAACACACACACCATTGCTTGTGATAAGCGATGTAGCTTGCAATAAACAAGTACCTAACTATTTACTAAAAAGTGCTTATATTGTACTAGAGCAGTTACTTATTTTACATCACTTTCATACACTTGAGACAAATAACTATATATTTAATTCGTAAGAATTCTATTTTATAATTAATAAATGACTATAGATAAGTGTTATAACAAATGATCACAAAAACTTGGTATACTCTAAAGTGTGAGGAACACACAATTATGATATCCTCTGAGGTGTGTATAAATATGAACGCTGCCTCCTTTGCATCTTCAGGACTCACAATCATATCTCTTAACTAAAAAAGAAATTTCAGTTGTAATAACGATGGAGATTTAATGCATAAAAAATGTAGTGCATTATTGCCTGTTGTTCTAATTTACTGATTGCCAGATTGGTGTTCGGCACCACATTTTTTATTTTGTAATTAAGGGCCTTGGATGACTTTTGGCTGATCAATACATGAATAAGATGATAAATTCTTATTGCTTATGGATCACTTTCTGCCTTAATGATAGACCAGATTATGGTTTTGTAGGCTGATATAATAGAAAACGATGGCCAAGAGTGTGTTAAAAGAGAGTATTGGCCACCAAAGTAGTGATGGAGATACTTATTAGCCGTATTATATTTAGCCCGTGAATTTTTTTATTATTATTGGGCTTATCCCATCTTAGTTATCTTATTATGCAAGTCTTAAAGATGTATTTATATTAAATCATTAATAATATTCAGGCATGGGATTTTACAAATTCTAATATGGTAATCAGAGCCAAAACCTAAAAACCCACCAAAACATTTGTTCCGTCTCAATGAGCCACAATAATTTATTTTTCTCCTTGCTACTAGATTTAATTTTGTGAAACATGTTTGCTTGCTTGCTTCTATTAATATGGTGTTAGTGCTAATTCAATTTTGTGTTACATGTTTGGTTGCTTATATATTCAATCATACATACGTACGGAATAACTAGTTGTTTGTTGTACCATTTTTCTTTGTGCAACCTACTTGCTCTCTTGCTTTTATTTTCAGCCGCACCTTTCAAAAATCGGTATACATATTGTTTGTTCCAACAAACATATTAAATGACTTATTTTTTTTTATCCAAACTAATATCTACAACCACATGACTTACAACATGGCCATCTTACTGCTGCAGTCCCTGTCCAACAGGCTCAATATATACAGTCGGCCCAACAGGTGTCACGAAAAGGCCAGTATGTCCAACAGGCCCAAGTTTTTGTGCAACCAGTTTTACATCCATTTGCTTTATAACACCCCACTTGGATAAATGGACCGTTACGTGTATTTATGGTGTGTCATCAAAGCATGCAAGGCAATGTATTAAACATTAACTGACCATACGGAAATACCGGAATCAAACATCGGTAGTCCAAACATAAGCTCAAAATATAAAGATTTAAGTACTGAAAGGAAAGGACGAAACAATGTCCAAACAACCAAAGTAATGTAATGTGTGCATAAAAATAAAGGAGTCTGGATAGCTCCCATCCAAATGCATGTACTCTCTCAGAAGTCCTAAGACCGTCCCTGTGTACCTGCCGTTTGGAAACATGAAAGGAAACTACGGCTAAGCATAACGCTCAGTGAACGGATAAAAAGCATGATAAGAATGTACTGAAAGTAATGGAATAGATGACAACAAATGAAACTATGAGACTGATATGTAACATGTGGTAGAACTCTGTATAAAATCTGAGAAACCTGGTTCATACATACTGAAACTGAATTATAACTATTAAATCTGAAAACATGCATTTACTGTATTTCAATTTCCAGAGCTTATATAGGTCACGTGCTGTAACAACCGTGCATGAATAAATGGAGGGGTGACCTCGTCATGCTGTAGAGGGGTGACCTCTAAATAACTGTAGAGGGGTGACCTCTAAATACTGTTCTGGGTTGAGGGATCAGCTCCAATGTGAAGGATGTAGAGCACACACCACATTCACCCTGATAACTTGTAAACTGATAAGCCTAGGATGCATCCATACGCCCCACTAAACATACATATAAAAATGGCCAAACTGAACATGAGTGGGACGATGCAGGATATCACTCTCCTGCATGTGAGTCACGACACCGGTGCCTCTAGTGCCGTGGTTACGGTACCTCCGTAACTAGTACATAAACTGGTCGTGCTTGTATATAATGCTCAGGCAACTTATTTCGTTTTTAACATGATTTCTGATAAGCTTAAACACATATGGGGAAAAACATTTGGCTGTAGTCGGGGAATCCTAATCATGCATAGAAAGGAAGTCCTTACTGAAAGGACGGAAATCCGTACCTCGTGTCCAGTAACCGACCGAGATCAACTGACAGAAAGTCTACTCTGGTTTCACGCGAGCTACATGAATAAGGGACGTGAATGAGTAAACTGATATTTGCTTAATTAATTTCATGATCTTGTTGGCGTTTCATTTATTTATTTTATTTCTAAAATTCTGTACGTATATTAGCTGATAAATCTGATCTTATAATAATTCATTTTAATGTATTATCGTTCTACTATTAGTTATGGTACAAGCGTATTTCTGACGCTATAGTAATATTATATTAAGTATCCCGCTAAAAATAGAAAGTTTCTTAAATTAGAAAGTTCCTAAAATAATTTAATTCATTTATTAAAAATTATACCCTTTTAAAATATTAAAGAACTATTTTAATTTAATACATTTAAAATATATTTTAAACATTTATAAAACAATTAGATTAAAAAGGTATAATATAAAAATATTCATATTATTTATTATAATAATGTCCCGAGCCTACCGAGATACCCCATCTCGGTCGCACTAACAAATCAACAAACTATGATTAATCCGCCTATATGAATCTGCGACAGAAAACTGAGTCACTAAAACTGTCGCTAAAAGCTGTCCCTTTTAAAACTGCATATATATAACAGTTCTGCGACAGAAAAACTGTCGCAAAACTGTCGCAATGTCGCTAATGTTATTCAATATATCCAGACTTTATGTCCCATTTTTCCCACTGATTAAACATTTAGTTCCCATTGCTAGGTTATGTTTTCCCACTGTTTATATAAACCAAACGCACCCTTATGCTACTGCAGACCCAAACGCACCCCCTGTTTGATTGTGGTTTGCTGTCGACCACATGAAACTAACACCGACCCCTTAGTGGTTCGCGGCTGGGCCAAAACGGGGTCACACCGAGACCCTAAAGGTCTTGGTTTTCGTGCTATTAACCAAAACCCGACTTGTAACCATCCCACTGTTTTTTTTAATACAGCCCCGAATAGGAGTGTCGGCTGTGGCTTGATAAGAACAACACCACCGAGACATATACATGTCTCAGTTCCACATGAAATCCCCAACCAAAACCCTAATCTTTATTTCATGCGCATGTTTTGATTTATTCATAAAAAAAATGTTTTCTCCTTGATCATCAAAAATTAATTCGTGATTATATAAACTGATATAAAGAAGAGATGATTACCGTAGTAGTTTAATAACGGAAAGGTAAATACACGGATTACTAGATCAAAATAAAGCCCGACCTCCTTTCTTTTCTTCTATTATCCGGCGGCTACAAGGTGGTTTAGGAAACCCTAATCTTTTTTTTGTTCGACTGTGTGGGAGGGAGGGGTTAAAGTCCCGTGTTTTATTTTTTTACAATGGGCTTGGGCCCAAAATTTTTCTTTTCTTTCCATTCTTTAAACTAAAATGGGCCATGGGCCTTTTTACAATTAACTTTTCAATTTTTTTATGTAATCGTATGCTTGTATTTAACTCTCGTTTTTAAGATTTTTTTTATTAATACGTAAATAGTTTAAACGATTTAAACCGCGTACTTACATTTTCCTATTTAAATACGGGTTTTACAATTCTTCCCCTCTAAAAAGAATAATTCATCCCCGAATTAAGGATACGGCCGTACTGGTTTTTACAATTCTTTCCCTCTAAAAAGAATTCGTCCCCGAATTATAAGGTATTTAAGTTGACTGGAGTAAAAGCCGAAAATGCTAATAAGCTGGAAGACATAAAAGCTGAAAGACATACCCGAATCAAAACTGAAAGTGAGGATAAGAAGTCCGTATAGACTCTTCTGTTTCCCAAGTGGCCTCCCGCTCGGTATGGTTCCTCCACATGATTTTGACGAAAGGAATGGTATTCCTTCTCATAACTCGATCCTGGCGATCTAAAACTGCTTGGTTCCTCAATATAAGATAGATCCTCCCGAATCTGATCGAGTGGATAATTCACTTTGTGAAGCTCATGATAGTTGTACCCTCTGAGTAATGATACATGAAACACGTTGTGGACGTGTGAAAGCTGAGGTGGTAACGCCAACCAATACGACACTTCACCAATACGTTCAAGGATTTCGAACGGTCCGATGTAACGAGGGCTGAGCTTGCCCTTGAGGCCAAAACGTCTGACGCCGCGTGCGGGTGATACTTTGAGGAACACACGATTCCCAGTCTGAAATGATAGATCTCTGCGATGCTTGTCGGCGTAACTCTTCTGGCGAGTACGCGCTTCATTCTTGCAGTTTTACCCTAGCAATGGCGACCTTTTCATTGGTCAGTTCTATCAATTCTGGTCCTTCAATCAAACGTTCTCCAACCTGATCCCAACAAATAGGAGCACGACATTTCCTGCCGTATAACATCTCGAATGGAGCATGCTTGACACTAGCATGCCAACTGTTGTTGTAGGGAAACTCAACCAAGCAAATATAGTCATCCGAGTGCCCCGTCCATTCTAATGCACAGGCGCGTAGCATGTCCTCCAAGGTCTGGATGGTACGCTCTGACTGACCGTCTGTCTGCGGGTGAAAAGTTGTGCTGAGCTTGAGCCTAGTTCCCCAAGCTTTATGCAAACCTTCCCAGAAATGAGAAGTGAAACGTGGATCCCTATCTGATATAATTTCGGAAGGTGTACCATGTAACCGTACAATTTCCTTGGTGAATAGTTCTGCTAATTTACTGACTGCGAAATCTTTACGGATAGGAATGAAATGTGCCGACTTGGTCAAATGATCGACAACAACCCAGATTGCATCATGTCTCCGCTGAGTTTGTGGTAGTCCAGTGACAAAATCCATAGAGATCTTGTCCCATTACCACGTTGGAATGTCTAACGGCTGAAGAAGACCACTGGTACGCTGATGCTCTATCTTAACCTGCTGGCAGGTTAAGCATTTAGACACAAAAGTTGCGACATCCTGTTTCATGCCGCTCCACCAGAAATGCTTCTTAGATCGTGGTACATTTTAGTGGAACCTGGATGGATAGAGAACGGAGAGCTATGAGCCTCAGTCATTAAGGCTTCTTTGAGAGCAGGGTCTTCTGGAACGCAAAGTTTGGTACCCTGCCATACGATACCATCATCATCGATGCGAAATTAGGTCTGCTGGTCAATGTTCTAGACTATCGCCCAGATTTCACCATCATCCTTTTGTGCGGCTTCAATCCTAGAGAGTAAATCTGGTTCTACCCTCAGACTATCCCAGTATCCCCTCTGTCCACGTACTAAGAGCTCAATATCATACCGCTCTAAGTCCCGAATAATTTCTTCCTGTACTTTGATGCCATTTATCATTCCTGACTTTCTGCTAAGGGCATCGGCTACCACATTTGCTTTACCTAGGTGATACTGAATATTAGTGTCATAGTCTTTCAGCAGTTCTAACTATCTCCTTTGTCTCATGTTCAGCTCTCGCTGGGTAAATATGTACTTGAGACTTTTGTGATCGGTGAAGATATCACACGACTCACCGTATAGATAATGCCTCTAGATTTTAAGGGCGAAAACTACTGCTGCGAGCTCTAGATCATGAGTAGGATAATTTTTCTCATACGGCTTCAGTTGACGCGAAGCAGCAGCAATGACTTTCCCATGCTGCATAAGAACACAGCCTAAGCCCTTTCCTGAAGCGTCACTGTAAATCTGATAACCACCTGTACCAGATGGAAGAGTAAGTATCAGTGCTGAGATCAATCGATGTTTGAGTTCCTCAAAACTCTTTTCTCTCTCCTCGGTCCATATAAACTTCTCACCTTTTCGCATAAGTTGGGTCAAAGGTAACGCCAAACGTGAGAAGTTTTCCACAAACCTGCGGTAATAACCCGTCAACCCAAGAAAACTACGTATCTCTGTGACAGATGTCGGTCTCGGCCATTTGGTGATAGCCTCCACCTTTGCAGGATCCATAGTGATTCCTTCTGCAGAAACAATATGACCTAGAAACGCCACTGTATTCAGCCAAAACTCGCACTTCGAAAATTTAGCATATAGCTTTTCTCGTCTGAGAATCTGCAAAAATGTACGAAGATGATTCTCATGTTCCTCTTTGGATTTGGAGAAAATAAGGATATCATCGATGAATACGATCACAAACTTGTCTATAAATTCGTGGAAGACTCTGTTCATCAAGTCCATAAATACTACAGGCGCATTCGTGAGACCGAATGGCATAACAACAAACTCGTAATGACCGTACCTCGTATGAAAAGCAGTTTTGGATATATCCTGCTCTTTTACACGCCAGCTGATGGTAGCCTGATCGTAGATCGATTTTGAGAAGTGCTTGGCACCCTGAAGCCGATCAAATAAATCGTCAATACAAGGAAGTGGATAACGGTTATGAATAGTGAGCTTATTCAACTCACAGTAGTCAATACATAATCGCATACTACCATCCTTCTTCTTGACAAACAAAACTGGAGCGCCCAAAGGTGACACGCTTGGACGAATGAAACCCCTTTCTTGAAGTTCCTGAAGCTGATCTTTCAGTTCCTTAAGCTCTACAGGAGCCATACGGTAAGGAGCTTTAGATACTGGTTCTGCACCTGGAATGAGATCGATACCAAATTCTACCTCTCGCATGGGAGGTAAGCCTGGGAGTTCCTTTGGAAAGACATCTGGAAAATCTGACACCACTGGCTGATCATGAATTGAAGGTGCCTCAGAAGTCGTGTCATGAACTGTAGCTAGGAAACCCTCACAACCATGGTATAGTAAGGTACGAGCCTGTAAAGCTGAAATGATCTGAACATGTTTTCCTGGTAGGAAGCCTCGGTGAATATACTCTAGTGTCTAGACATCACCAAAGATGACCCGGTGAGCATGACAATCTATGGTGGCTCGATGAACCGACAACCAATCCATACCCAGAATAATATCGAATTCACACATATCTAGAGGAAGGGCACTGACTGGACGGATTTTATCATCAAACTCAAGAGGGAGATCCTTATACACCTGGGTAATGAGTACAGAGTCTCGCATGGGGGTAGATATACTAAGTATACTGTCTAGTGGCGTAGGGGTCATGTTTATTCTAACAACATATGAAGTAGATATAACTGAGTGTGTGGCGCCTGTATCGAAAAGCACGTAGGCAGACTGTCCGTGTATAAACAAAATGCTAGTAATGGTACCTGTGGTCTTATTTGCTTGCTCACGGGTAGTAGTGTTGACACGACCAGTGGTTGGTGGTATTGGTAGGGGTGGAGGTAAAATCTGAGGAATCTGGCCTGAGGTACTGGCAGCATCCTCGCTCTTGCAATCCCTCTTCAAATGGCCTGGCTGACCACACTTGTAACAACTACCCGTACCACGACGACAAGGTCCCGTGTGTTTCTTTCCACATGTGATACAAGTGGGATAAGAATACCCGGTAAAAGCAGCTCTGGTTTGCTGAGAACCTGATTTACAATGATAAACACGTGTCACGATTGTGATAACTTAACCGAAATAAGGCTGTTTGACTGAAATTTACAATTACCAGAATTTGCCGGTCGGGCAAACTGCTGACCTCTGTTGTTTTGGTCACGCCCCTGTCCAGCATCTCTGTTGGAATTTACAAAAATTTAAGATCTGTTTTACAAGATAGTCTTGTATTTCCGGAGCTTAAAGAATCACCTGTTGTTGCCAGATGAGTTTGAGCTGCCGCGGTAGTTATCACCACCACTCCTCTTATCTGATCGATTACGGTCATATGACTGACCGTGGTTCCTGTAGTTCTGATGTGGAGTAGCCGATTGGGATCGGTCTCCTCCTCTGTGTCTGTAAGATTATAATTGGATAAGACATAACATATAAGTTGACAAGTAATAATGGGAGTTAAAGGGTTTAAGTCTGTTGGATGAGATGTACCTCTTCTCTGGACGCTCTACATTCTCGAGCTCATCCCTCTCGAAAAGTATATCAATATCACGAGCTGCATTAGCTACTTGTGACACATTAGTGAATGTGGCACTCACCAGCCTATCTGCAGTCCTAGAGTGAAGAGCCCAGTGAAATTGCTTCGCTTGCTCCTCTGCGGTACCCGCAGCCTCCCCTAAGAATCCAGCCATCCTGAGGTATCGGTGCATGAACTCTATACTGTTCTCGCCATGATTCTGACGAATGACGTGGAAGTCCCTCTTCAGTTTAGCTTGTTCCGCATGCGGGAAAAACAGGTCATAGAACATCGTCTTGAAGCGTGCCCAGGTCAATGCAAGCTCCCAAGCATCTCCCCCATTGGACAGTTTCTGAGACCTCCACCAATGCAGAGCAGTACCCTCCAATTTGTAAACTGCAAGCCTAACTTTGAAAGCATCACCAAAACCCATAGCTCCAAAAATTTTCTGTACATGATAGATCTAGTCTTCCGCGGCAGTTGGAGCTACAGTTTGCTCAAAAAGTCGGGGTTTCTGTTTGTTAAACAAATCTAGCCAAGCGGCTAAAGTGGCAGGTGGTGGATTGATAGGTGTGAAAACACCCATCCTTTTACCACTTATTTCTTGCTAAAACAAGACCAAAACGCGTATTTAATGTCATTTGTTTGGAATTATGCGTGGTTTGTGTTTTTGTTGTGATTTTAGGATCAAAATGTTAAAAGGGGAGAAAACACGGCTTTCACGGGCTTTTATCGAAGAAAAAGACGAAAGACGAAGTCAAGAAATCAAGAGTGGAAAAAGAACGGAATTCCAAGACCAATTCTGAAGATTTATCGAAGAAAAAGTCAAAAGACGGAAGTTTACTAAAAAACCGAAGAACTCAAGTCTAATTTATTGAAGATTACAAGACGAGTTTGAAGAAATCCCGAGACAAAGTCATTAAAGTCAAAAGATTAAAGAAGATTAAGGACTAATGATGCAATTAGAGAAAGAAGAAAGAGGAAGGAAGCTTCCACTAAGCACCTCCCTAAATCCACTATATATATAGTTTTCATTTCCTTCATTTGAGTTGTTGGGTGGCTTGACAAACCACCACTTCCACCATTTTCAATTATATACACTTTAAATTCTTTCACTTTAATTACTTGTTATGCACATTTAATTCCTTTTAATTCCAAGTAAGTTTACTTTTAATTGTTGTTAATCTTTACTTTATTTGTTAATCTCTCATCTTCCTTTCTTGCTTTATCTTTCTCTATGATTCATGTTTATGTTCTTCTATTTTCATGGTTTTCAATCAAGTGGGTTTTGATTGATTTGGCTTTATTTGTTAGTTTTATTGATTTGTTTTGATTGGTTATTGTTAGAGGATGGTTATTGGTTATTTTGGTTTAATCTTTTGGTTTGTTTTGGTTAGATTTGATTAAATTTGTGCCTTCATGTTCTTCCCTGTTCTTTACTGTTCTTCGTATTCTTATTGCTGCCCAGATTCCGGATCAGCTGTTTTCTTTGTACTTCATTCAGAATAATCATTTATTCCGGATCAAGGTCTTTCATTCGGAATATATATTTATTCCGGATCAAGCACTTCATGCGGAATATTTGATTATTCCGGATCATACCCTTCATGCGGAATATCTGATTATTCCGGATCAAACTCTTCATGCGGAATATTTGATTATTCCGGATCAAGTTGTTTCATCCGGAATATTGGTCATTCCGGATCAAGGTCCGTATTCCGAATCAACATTATTTTCTTTTTATTCCGGATCAAACTCAATATTCCGGATCAACCTCTTTTCTCTTTTCATTCCGGATCAAGAACCTTATTCCGGATCAACTAGTTTATTCCGGATAAGTGACATATTCCGGATGAGCTTTGTTATTCCGGATAAGGGTGATATTCCGAATGAGTGTTTTCCAGTTTTTAGTTTTAAGCTTTACTTTTCCCGCCTTTTTCCTTATTTGCACTTTTACTTGTCTTCCCTTTTTAGTTTAAGTTTTAGTTTGCGTTATTTACCTTTGTTGCCCTTAATTTCTAGTCATTTAATTTTCGTCAAGTTTTAATCTTTCATTGTTATTTCTTTTACCGTCTTTATTTTATTTGTTTCAAGTCTTTATTTTTAATTAGTGTAGACAACGACACCCTTTATTTGATTCACCAAGAACAACTAATCTCGCACAATTAACCGGAAATCAATTCGAAGAGATACCGAGAACGAATTTTTCAACATAGCAAAATCTTTACATTATGGAGCAGGAGGGTTGTTATTCCGCTGAGGTCCATTTTGATATTCAGCTCGGATCTCATCACGAATTTAGGGTAACATGGCCTGTATAGCAGCCTGAACAGCAGCATCAATGGCAGCTGCGTTAGGATCATTCTCGGTTTCGCGTCTGGGTGGCATCTGAAATAACAGAGAATAAGTTGATAAAACTGTCAGAACCTGGAGTAATAAATCTTAATATGCATAGTGTAATTCATTAAGGCATAGCCAACAAAATATGACATGAATACTGGTGAACGCCTAGGGTCAGTTCACAAAATGACAATTTACTGAAACATAAATCTGACATGAGTAAGGATGAACGCCTATGGTCAGTTCATCTATATAAAATTTAAACGGGCAAGGGTGAACGCCTATGGTCAGTTCACCAAAACGAAAAGTTCGCTGAAAAGCACATGCGATTAAGTTTGGCTAGTCCTGTACCAACCGTTTACTTAATCAAAAATTTGAAAGTCCGACTGATAAAATACATGAGTAGCATGGAAGATAACGACCCCAAATACAGGAAGTTCTTGGTGACTACCCACTAGTCACAGGTCAAGTTTTAGAGCCTACAGGTCGAACCTTGCTCTCTGATACCATAATTGTAACACCCCACTTGGATAAATGGACCGTTACGTGTATTTATGGCGTGTCATCAAAGCATGCAAGGCAATGTATTAAACATTAACTGACCATACGAAAATACCGGAATCAAACATCGGTAGTCCAAACATAAGCTCAAAATATAAAGATTTAAGTACTGAAAGAAAAGGACGAAACAGTGTCCAAACAACCAAAGTAATGTAATGTATGCATAAAAATAAAGGAGTCTGGATAGCTCCCATCCAAATGCACGTACTCTCTTAGAAGTCCTAAGATCGTCCCTGTGTACCTGCCGTTTGGAAACATGAAAGGAAACTACGGCTGAGCATAACGCTCAGTGAACGGATAAAAAGCATGATAAGAATGTACTGAAAGTAATGGAATAGATGACAACAAATGAAGCTATGAGACTGATATGTAACATGTGGTAGAACTCTGTATAAAATCTAAGAAACCTGGTTCATACATACTGAAACTGAATTATAACTATTAAATCTGAAAACATGCATTTACTATATTTTAATTGCCAGAGCTTATATAGGTCACGTGTTGTAACAACCGTGCATGAATAACTGGAGGGGCGACCTCGTCATGCTGTAGAGAGGTGACCTCTAAATAACTGTAGAGGGGTGACCTCTAAATACTGTGCTGGGTGGAGGGATCAGCTCCAATGTGAAGGATGTAGAGCACACACCACATTCACCCTGATAACTTGTAAACTGATAAGCCTAGAATGCATCCATACGCCCCACTAAACATACATATAAAAATGGCCAAACTGAACATGAGTGGGACGATGCAGGATATCACTCTCCTGCATGTGAGTCACGACACCGGTGCCTCTAGTGTCGTGGTTACGATACCTCCGTAACTAGTACATAAACTGGTCGTGCTTGTATATAATGCTCAGGCAACTTATTTCGTTTTTAACATGATTTCTGATAAGCTTAAACACATATGGGGGAAAACATTTGGCTGCAGTCGGGGAATCCTAATCATGCATAGAAAGGAAGTCCTTACTGAAAGGACGGAAATCCGTACCTCGTGTCCAGTAACCGACCGAGATCAACTGACAGAAAGTCTACTCTGGTTTCACGCGAGCTACATGAATAAGGGACGTGAATGAGTAAACTGATATTCGCTTAATTCTGTACGTATATTAGCTGATAAATCTGATCTTATAATCATTCATTTTAATTTATCGTTCTACAATTAGTTACGGTACAAGCGTATTTCTGACGCTATAGTAATACTATATTAAGTATCCCGCTAAAAATAGAAAGTTTCTTAAATTAGAAAGTTCCTAAAATAATTTAATTCATTTATTAAAAATTATACCCTTTTAAAATATTAAAGAACTATTTTAATTTAATACATTTAAAAAATATATTTTAAACATTTATAAAACAATTAGATTAAAAAGGTATAATATTAAAATATTCATATTATTTATTATAATAATGTCCCGAGCCTACCGAGATACCCCATCTCGGTCGCACTAACAAATCAACAAACTATGATTAATCCGCCTATATGAATCTGCGACAGAAAACTGAGTCACTAAAACTGTCGTTAAAAGCTGTCCCTTTTAAAACTGCATACATATAACAGTTCTGCGACAGAAAAACTGTCGCAAAACTGTCGCTAATGTTATTCAATATATCCAGACTTTATGTCCCATTTTTCCCACTGATTAAACATTTAGTTCCCACTGCTAGGTTACGTTTTCCTACTGTTTATATAAACCAAACGCACCCTTATGCTACTGCAGACCCAAACGCACCTCCTGTTTGATTGTGGTTTGCTGCCGACCACATGAAACTAACACCGGCCCCTTAGTGGTTCACGGCTGGGCCAAATCGGGGTCACACCGAGACCCTAAAGGTCTCGGTTTTCGTGCTATTAATCAAAACTCGACTTGTAACCATCCCACTGTGTTTTTTTAACATAGCCCCGAGTAGGGGTGTCGGCTGTGGCTTGATAGGAACAACACCACCGAGACATATACATGTCTCGGTTCCACATGAAATCCCCAACCAAAACCCTAATCTTTATTTCATGCGTATGTTTTGATTTATTTATAAAAAAAACGTTTTCTCCTTGATCATCAAAACTTAATTCGTGATTATCTAAACTGATATAAAGAAGAGATGATTACCGTAGTAGTTTGATAACGGAAAGGTAAATACACGGATTACTAGATCAAAACAAAGCCCGACCTCCTTTCTTTTCTTCTATTATCTGGCGGCTACAAGGTAGTTTAGGAACCCTAATCTTTTTTTTGTTCGACTGTGTGGGAGGGAGGGTTAAAGTCCCGTGTTTTATTTTTTTACAATGGGCTTGGGCCCAAAATTTTTCTTTTCTTTCCATTCTTTAAACTAAAATCGGCCATGGGCCTTTTTACAATTAACTTTTCATTTTTTTTATGTAATCGTATGCTTGTATTTAACTCTCGTTTTTAAGATTTTTGTATTAATACGTAAATAGTTTAAATGATTTAAACCGCGTATTTACATTTTCCTATTTAAATACGGGTTTTACATGCTTACTCTTCTCAACATATGGCTCATCCGCAAATGTTATAGACAATAACCCCAGAAGACACATCTTGGAATATGGACACATGTGCTTCATCACACTTGGCGGATAATATAGGTATCCTTACTTTCTTTAGTAATTCGAGCATTTATCCATCTGTATTTGTTGGCAATGGTAACTCTATTCCAGTCACTCATACCGGACATAGCTTATTACATACATCTCATAAGCCTCTTCATTTAAACCATATTCTTGTCACTCCTCACATAACTAAGAACTTAATTTATGTTCGTCAATTTACTCGTGACAATGATGTTTCTGTTGAATTTGATGCTTATGGTTTTTCTGTGAAAGATTACCAAACCCAAACACTTCTTCTTCGTTGTGATAGTACGGGTGACCTTTACCCGGTTACTCAGCAAACACCGCTTCAAACTCCAGTTTTTTTGCTTTCATTTAGTTCCACAATATGGCACAGACGCCTCGGTCATCCCGGGGACGACGTGCTTTGTCGCTTAGAGTCAAGTAATTTAATTTCGTGTAATAAATCAAAGGTGTCTAGTTTGTGTCATGTGTGCCAATTAGGTAAACATGTTAGGCTTCCGTTTTATAGTTCCGAGTCTTCTGTTGAGTCTGTATTTGACATTATTCACTCAGATTTATGGACATCCCCAATTTCGAGTGAAAGTGGAATTAAATATTATGTTATTTTCTTAGATCATTTTTCGCACTTTATTTGGGTCTACCCTTTGCATAAAAAAATCCGATTTGTTTGCTACTTTTGTTGCTTTTTGTACTTATGTCAATAAACAGTTTAATGTCGATATTAAGGCTTCGTAGTATGACCATGGGGGTGAATATGAAAACACTCATTTTCATGACCTTTTTCGCCAAAATGGCATACAATTTCGCTTTTCTTGCCCTCGCACTTCCCAGCAAAATGGCAAATCTGAACGTATGCTTTGCACCATAAATAATATAATACGTACATTGTTTTTTCAAACTCACATACCTCCCTGATGTAGGTAAATCGTACACATTTTAGGAAAAACGCGTATGAGTGGCAAGTATTAAGACTTACGCTTTAGGAAAAACGTAAAACCGAATAAATGCGGGTTCGTTCTCGAAGGAGGTGTGTGGATTAAGTGTGCCAATATATAAAATCAAGTTTGGATTAGTGACGTTTTTGGTTTAGAAGAGAAAAAGTAAAGACGAGCTACGACTACGATTACACTACGACGTATTGACGTAAAACGATGACGTAATTACGTAAACCGTGACGAAATTAAAAATTAAACCTAAGAATTATTTAAAAGATTAAACTAAGTCTAAAATAATATAAATAAGGATAAAAATCTAATAAATAATTTTTAAAACCTTTTATTAATTAAATATTCAATTTTTAATGTTAATTAAAGCCCTAATATTAAATATAATTAACAAAATGTCCAAAATATTATTTTATTGAACTAATAACTCACTTATATTATTTAAAGACTAAAAAGTAGTTTTCCTAAATTTTCAAAACTATTTTTCTATTTTTAAATAGCTAAAAACTATTTTTAAAATAAAATAATGATTAAAAATAATAAAATAAGGCTAAAAATGGTTTGACAATTTTAAAAATCCTAAATTACACTAATGAACAGTATAAAAATGAAAAAGTTTGAAAAATATAAAATTATTCACTAAAAGACAAAACTGATAATAATAAAACCTTAATTAAACTTAAATTAATTATAAAAATTAATAAAAAATGTGAACAGTAAAAACTTTTTAAACTAAAAATCTTAAACTATTTTTCTAAGTCTAAGAAAATTTTTAAAACTGAAAAATATAAAATTTTACCACTAAAAGACTAAAACAGAATATTAAAAAGTAGTTTAAAAAGCAATTTAATCTAAAAAATATTAAATGAACAGTAACTGAAAATTAAATTAAACAGAAAAATCGAAATTAAATAAGAAAAATAACAAAATTGATTTCAAGTCCTAACTCCTATTTTTGGCCACTAAAGATAAAATTTTGAGTTTCTGATAGTGACACTTGGGCTGTTTTGTCTGCTAGCTTGGCAGTGCCAACAAATGCACTAGCAGGGGTAACTGAGTTCCCACTGCTAGTGTAAAAATCAGGTCTGGTGAGATTTGAGCTTAGGAAAGCTCTTTTTGTGGCTTTTTCTTAGACAATAAGGCACCCCCACAACCAGTTGGGTTGTGGGGAGTCAAGAACAGTACAAAAACACCAAGCTACTTGACAAGAATCACACAAAATAGGCACAAATAGTGACTGTTATGGATGCTATGGTGGACTGTGAACAGTGGACTGGTTCAAATTGCACAAGGATGAAATTTAAAGCTTTCAAACTTGCTCAAATAACAACCAAACTACAAATAAGCTATCAACAAACCTCTAATATCAGCTTATCTAACAGCCCACAAGATTTCAAGGTAAAAAAATAACTAGAACAACACAGATTTGGTCTTGACTGTTTACCAACTAATGAGTATGCAAAACTGAATTTTAACCTATAAAACCTAAAACAAGTGACCGATTTTTACTACCACTAACCAATGGAGTCTGTTGAGTCTGATTTTAAGCCAAGAACTGTCACCAATCTTTCCTTAAAACCCTAACCCAAACACCCCCTTAATTACTGAAATTGAAAATTAACAAAGTAATTTCAAGCAACTTAAATCAAAATCATACAAATCCACATCAAAACACTTACCTAACACTAAATGAACAGAGCACAATCAAGACATAGCCATAAAACTTAACCTAGAACAATTCTATCCAAAGATCACATAAAACATCAAAAAACAAGGCAAGTGGGGTTCAAGCCTTATACCTGGATGATGCCTTCCACTGGTTCATTTTTTGGGCTTGTGTGATATGTGTAGAGAGCTCTTGTTGCTGGTCTACAACAGACCCAAGAGTACAATGTCTTCAAAGATGTATGATGCAAATAAATGGATAAGGGGTCTTGTTTTGGAAACCTGCACAACACAGCCAACCAAAGAAAAAATATACAAGCTCAATAAGCACCCAATAAGCTGTTTGTCAAGCAGTTTATGGGTAGCTTTTTGAACCATAAGTCAAAGACAGTAAAGAAGATTAAGATTTTGAAAAAAAATCTTAGAAACTGATTTTTTTGAAACACCTATTTGAACCAACTTGAAATATCTGAAATCACTTCAAAATCAACAAGCCAAGTATCAAGCTTCCACATGATATTGGCCAGAGATTTTGAAAAAGAACTTAAAAACTTTTGATAAAAAAAAATCTTGAAAAGAATATTTTCAATGAACAAAATAACACACGAATTTAAAAACAGGTTTAGACTAAATTGCAATAATGAGAAAGTGGAACTCAGAACTTGTAATATTTGAACAAAATACGCTAAATATTCATTAAGTAAAAAAGGTTACAAATTCTGGAACAAGCAAAATAAAGGGTACATGCAACCTTTACAACTAAATGGATCATTCTAGATATAAGAATTGCTGAAACCCTAATGCTACATAATCCCTCTTTTGCCCTTGGAATATTCATCTGCTCAATAAGCATCTTTGAAATTCAAACCTAGCATGTGAATGCTTTTGCCATCTTGTGAGTCTTGCCAGTTGGTTAGATTTATCCTGTTTGTTTGTTTGGTGTGGTCAACACGTCATTTGATCTTATCCATTCATAATTCTGCCAATCTTTGTCTTCATGTCCATTTGTGCAGCAGGGGCCATGTGGGTGGGGTAATATGGTGAGAGTGATGTCTTTTTAGGAGTGGGGAATGATTAATACTGGGGTTAATTTATGTTCTGGAAAGAATCTGTCAAAACCCCTTTGTTTATGGCATGATTGAGGTTTAGGGTTTATATGAATTAGCGGTGGATTTTGGGGTTTTGATGTGAATAGTATTCGTTTCCCACGTTAATCTGTGTTTAAAAACAGATTAATAAATCTGTTTATTTAAGGGAAGTGGGAAGAGGACGTGGCGGGTGAGATGGTGTTGATTGGTGGATTATTTAAGGTAGGTGACGTGTCAGCTTGGGATAGGTGGTGGGGAGTTTGTTTGTCTGGGCAGTTTTAGCCCCCCATGTCTCTTCATCTTGTCACTTTGCACAAAACAGCAACAAAACCAATTCCTTTGTTAAAGAAGTTTAAAAACTTCTAATTTGGCCACAATAAGTTTTATAAACTTGTTCCAAGGGCTTGTTTTGTATTTTGACCATTCTTCAAGGACCAATAATGTAATATCTCATCATTTTAGGGACCCAACTGTAAAATTGAGGATTTTCAAGGGTTTGAAATGACAAGTCTTCCAAAGTAGAGGGACCAATCTTGCCAATTCTTCAAAACTTCAAGGGCATTTTTGCAAATTCCATATTTGGGCCCGGTTATTTGTGCGGCTTCGTTTACCGTGTTCGTTTTATCTTGATTCCCTTGATCTTTTGGTGAATTCACGATATGCGTACCTAAAATACACAATGAACAAACACATGCATATATTTGGGTATTTTGACGATATTTTAAGCGTTTTAAGCCCGATTTGGACGATGAGACTATGTATAAATATAGTCTCATCACTCCCCCATACTAAACCATTGCCGTGTCCCCACGCAATGCTAGAATTAAGTATCATAGCACTTCCAAAATTCATTTTATGATGACATTTATTGAAGACATAAACTTAAATAAACTACTACATGTGTTTTAGACATAATGTATTGTTTTCATCACGAGAAAGTGACTTTTGGGATCATAGAACATGAACACGTGAATGCTTCATTAGAAATAATTTCGTCGTCCTCGATTTTCACCCAATTCCATGCTAAGCGTGTAACAAGATCATTGTTATTATAAGTTAGCAACACGATCATATCTCATGAGTGTTAATTACGAACCTAAACTCCCTTATTCCTACTTGGTATCTCTTATATTTTATTTTGTCTTAATGATCACGAGGATACATCATTGACTTATGCGTGAATAGATATTAGTCTAAAAATAGAGTTTTAACGGTGTAACCAAAATCATTAAATTAATAATTCATCCTAATAGACAACGATGTCAAAAAATTAAGTCATCAAGAAGGATCGATAAACACGGTTTTATAACGGTTTTAAACATGAGACTTATTACCAAGACTTTTATTATCCGCCATCATCGGTGGTTTTATTATCATGGTTTACCTCCATCTTTTATTCAACTTCGCCATGAAGCTTTTATTATGACTTCGGTCTTGCCTTGCCTTTTATTATCTGCCTCATCGGTGGTTTTATTAGCCAAAGACGTATATCCTCACGCTAAAGAGAATTTTGGATCTTTAAAGCTTCAAAGATTAAGGCTTGATTCACTTTCAATTTGGGCATAGATTTTTCGGCCTTGTGAGCTTCAAATTTTTGCTTAATTTAGGTGAGCACTTGAAATCTTATTACTAGGTGAAACTTTCGATTATTCGGGTGCCAATACTTCAAAACCGTGACGCTGGCGATACCTTAATGTTTTCCCAATTTAATTACATGGAAGCTACTAAAACAAATTAGAAACCAACAATAGTGACTAAACCGCTAAATCAATATTTATTAACAATTTATTATCAAAAGCGTGGGGAGAATAAACTAATAATTACTACACATGAGATCGTGACGATTACGAGACTTATAAATAACTCTATCATTTCTCGTCCTCATTTAAGAGACTTAGCCTAAAAAGTTAAGGAATCGAAGCTAAGTGCTCAACACGCACGGTCCAGTCAAAAATTACTCTTATTCTCACCATCGGAAAACCTACATTCGTGTCTTAAACACTTATGAAAAACTAGAAAAAATTTAAAATTTGGCTATTTTTGGCCTTATTTTGCATAAAATGATAACAAAAAGATGAATATTGGATTGCGTGTTGACGTGAGCAAGGTGAAGTATCTACTCACCCCCCCTCATACTAAAACTAAACATTGTCCTCAATGTTTCAAGTCTAGGGGTGAAAACACCCCCATACTAGAGACGAAGTCGAATGCTTAATCTCGAGCATGGAAAGGGTAAAACGAATAACCTAAAAGCCGTTTATGAATTATGCTAATATAAACGTTAGAACATAAAAGGATATCATCGGATATCGGAATCTCCAAAGGCAACGATCGAAGCTCGAGTGATTCGTAAAATGAACACGAGAGGCTTCAATGATGACGATGAACCTAATAAATCACAATCACAAACAACCATGAAACAAAGGTTGGAAGAGCACAAGTCCCCTCGTTACGTTAAACTAAGAAAGCGATAATATTTACAAGGATAAGCATGAGAGTCCCCCACGAGGCACCTTGTTTTTGATAACCGAGTCAAAAGCTCGACTCGAATCCCCATAAATGTGATCATTTAGGGATAATCATGGTTTGGTCATTTTTGGTGGGGCTTACATGATAAACAAGGCCCAAAAGCAACCGGTACTAAGGACTAAGTCCTTTCATGATGCAAAATACCGGGATCGAAGATGGCGTCCTTGTTTTCATGGGATAAACGAACCAACGCCACTTCAACACGTGCCAAAACCTCAAAGAGGTTGAAGAAAATAGATAAGAAGTAGAAAGGTGGGGCAATGGGTAAGTCAACATAATGAGCTACTCGAGGTAGACTCACACCAAGAAAATAGATAAGTTTTCCATTTATTGCATCGGTGGAAGACCGAGATTTCCCTTTACAAGCAATTCCGGGATCGTAAATCTCGTCCTCGGTGGAGAAATGTGAGGGAACATAAGGGGCTTCCCCCACACTGGATCCACACCAACCGTCATCAAAAGGAGTAGACGAGGTGGTAGCACTCATAAAACGCGGTGATGACGGAGTTAAACTTGTAGAAAAATCTTTTAAAATCCTTTCCTTTTTCATCGTTTTTAAACTCTTTATGAAAACCCGATTGAATAATGTTGAAAATATTTGGCGTGTCAAATTCAAAATTAGTCGCGCTAAAAATCATCACATTTAAGTCTTTGGTGGGAGGGGGTGGCGGATTATATAAGTTCTCAAAACATCGATCAATAAAGAACACCGCCCCCTCGGGGTCAACATACTCATCATCCTCATGAACGTAAATCTCATCGATTTCTTCATCAAAGATAGGCTTGTCAAACCAAGGTTTGTCATTCCCCTCCTTGAGTATCTTAGAAACTCTCTCGAAAAGATCACGATCAAGTACGAAACCATCATTCTTTTGTGGGATTGTTGATAAGTTAAATCCTCACGAATGTGGTAAACGTAATTCTCATTTGAGGATTGTTGATTAGGTAACTCCTCGATAATTGGATTTTTGGTGGTCACATGAGTTGGTTCGTCATCGAAAATAAAACGTTCCAACTCATTAAGTTCATCCTCGATTTTGGAAAGATCGACCTCACTCGTAGGTGGAAGTGAAGGCATAAGAGCTAGCTCTCGTTCAATGATTTCCTCAATCTCGGGATCAAACTCATAATCATCGTACTTCACATGTTTCTTTTTAGGAGAATCAGAAATTGCATGTGGATTTCGAAGTACGTGATCAATCTCGGCAAAATCGCCATCGTCATCGTCAAAGAAAGAGTCGATGTGAGCACTCACAACCATGGTCTTACAAGTTGAATGACTATGCTTAGGTGACTTTTCTAAGACGAGAGGATCGATGTCGATAAACCCTTTAGCCTCAATGGGTGTTGGGCTAGGCAAAGGAGGCACTTCGATGGAGTTAGAAGTTTTAGCCTCAAAGACGTGGTCCTTCGAAGGTGGTGAAGACGAGCCCATTTTGGTCATTGTCGTGATGGCACTAGCGTCACCCTTTGGAACTGGTGTTTCACTTGTTTCGCTAAATACATCCCAAAGTGAGCTTTCATCCATAAATTTACACATACCCTTTTGAATTAGGTACACGTACTCTTTATCATTAAAATCATCATCTTTAAAACCGTTTTTCTTAATTCTTTCAAAACATGCATTAAGCCTCATTCTTTCCGCTAAAGTGAACATTTTGAAATCATTAGGATTTGAATCATTAGGTTTTGAAACCTCGGTTTTTTCATGATCATTAAGAACTTGGGATTTTCTAGCGAAAAAGTCCATTTTGTCATCCCCATATCTCATAGTAAGTCTCCCATCGTGAACGTCGATTACGGTTCGAGCCGTCGATAAGAATGGTCGGCCTAAAATAATGGGACATTTAGGGTCACACTCGTAATCGGATATGACGAAATCCGCGGGAAAAACAAACTTTCCAACTTTCACATAGACATCCTCGGCTATTCCAATTGGTATAAGTGGAGTACAATTTGCAAGCTCGATTGTCATGTTCGTGGGGGTAAGTGAAGGCAATCTCATCAATTTCCAAAGAGAATGAGGCATAAGATTGATGCTAGCACCTAAATCGGCAAGGGCTGAACATCCCTCAATCTCGGAAAAATCACAAGGTAATAGAAATTGGCCCGGATCCTCTTCCTTTCTTGGCATACGCCTTTTGGGTTTTTTAAGAAGGATCGAAGCACAAGTTTCTTCAAGGGTTACTTTGGTAAGGTCGATAAAACTCTCTTTTTGAACCGTGGATGGAATTTGAGGTACACGAGGGTGTTTACTCTTTTCCTTGGTCGCCACGTTCACCCCATCGACTTTAGAACAATAAGACGTTTTAGAAGTCGAGGGTTGAGAAGCAGGAACAACTCGAAATCCTTCAAGGTTAGGGGTAATCACACGACCTTTCTCACGAGACGAGGCGGCTTTACATTGTTCCTTCGGATTTGCAACGGTGTCACTAGGTAACGAACTCGATGAAGCACCCGAGGACTTGTTCATTATGGCCGAAAACATCTTTTTAATGTCAATTTGTCCTTGCTCAATCTTCGTGTTTTGAAGTTTCAAAGTATTTGTAAAGTCGTTTTTCAAAGTACCAATTTCTCCCTCTAATCGTCTCATATTAGCCTCATTCGTTTTCATGTAATTTTTAAAATCGTTTGACGAACTATTTTGATTTGAATTAAAGTTCCCTTGGTTTTGATTACTTCTTTGAAAATTTCCTTGATTACCACTTGAAATATTGTTACCTTGATTGTTGTTGTTTGAAAAATTCGAGTTGTGATTATTGTCTCGATTTTGCCAATTTAAATTACGACCTTGAATATAACCTTGATTTTGATTCGAAAAATTTCCTTGTTGATTGTTTCCTTGAAAATTGTTACGGTTTTGATTCGAAAAATTGTTGCCTTGGTTATAATTGCCTTGTTGTGATGGACCCGCGTTATTTTGATTTTGAAAATTGTTGTTTCCATTTAACGCACTCACATTCGACGTTTGGCCATCCGTAGCCGCACACTCGTAATAATTATGAGGTCCACCACAAAACTTACACGAAACCTCAACCGCTTTCACCGTAGCGGGAGCGTCTTTCTTTTGCATTTCGACGAGAAAAGACGTAAACACATTCGTCAACTTGTCGACTTTCGCATCAACTCTCTCAATGTCGCGATTAGAACTACTAACATTGGCGACATTGGCAACACTCGGTACGTTGCGGAGTTGGTAAACCTTGGATCGGTTTTCGATAATTATCAAAGCGTCTTTCGGAGTTTCACACAAAAAGTTGCCACCGGCGGCGGAATTCAACGAATCTTGTTCTTGAAAATTAAGACCGTTGTAAAACGTATCGATTTGGTGCAACTCGGAAAAACCATGGTGAGGACATTGCCTAAGAAATTCCTTAAAACGATCCCACGCGTCTCTAAAAGATTCATTCGGTTTTTGCTCAAATTTCGTAATTTCATTTTTGAAAAACGTTGTCTTAGACGGTGGGAAAAAATAATTAACGAACTTGGAAACGAGATCCTTCCACGTAGTTATAGAATTAGGTGTCTCTTTCTCGTACCAATCCTTGGCAGCACCATCGAGCGAGTACGGAAAAAGCATAAGCTTGACGACATCGGTGTCGACGTTCTTAAACTTGCTCGTGGCCAAAAGACGATCAAAATTCCGAATATGGTCGTGAGGATTATCGGCTTCACGACCTCGAAACTTCGTAGCTTGGATTAACGAAAGCATTCCGCTCTTAATCTCAAAATTCTCTGCTTCGATAGCGGGAATTACGATCGCGTCTCCATAACACTCGGTGGGTGCTTGGAGCAATTCCATCATCGAACGATTGTCGGCCATCTCCTCTACGGTTTCTTCAACAACGATATTAGGAACTTCGGTTTCTAATTCTCGTCTACGTCGTCGATTCCTTCGATTACGATTGCATCGATTCGAAGCGTCGCTAGAATTAGAATAATCCTTCGATCGAGTACGCATGCACTAAGCGTAGAATGGGTGGTAGCAAAGAAGATTCTTTTTGCGGTTTTTCGATTTTTTCAATTTTTTTGGTTTTTGATTGTTTTTAAATTTTTTTTTTGGATTTTCGAATGTATTACGTAGACACAAATCTACAAATCTCCCCTCGAATCGATCTTCTCGATTAAAGGAGCATCAAGGAATGAAAACGATCACGTGGAGTGAACGCTTTCGATGACTTTAGAACGTTGGTGGAACACCAAAACGTTCAAGAGGGTGTAATCTTGAAAACAAGCAAATATAATATACGTAGATAATACTTGGGCGGCAAACCCTCGATTAGCCTTCTTTCTCAAAACACGCACAAGCAAGCGGGGGAAACGAGGCGGCGCTAAGCACTTAAGAGTCTTTTTCCCTTAGGTCGTGAAATACAACCGCCTTATACCCATCTTATAGTTTGTGTTAATTGAAATTAAGCCTCACGAAAGTATTTATCTATTTTGCCTTTAAAATTTTGCTTTGGATTCGATTACAATGATCGAGTGATGAAATCCCGAATCAAGGCTGCGTTTTCACGCTTTTGGAGTACTTGTATCTTTATTGTTCTACGTAAGTACAATATAGTAATATATTCACAAGAAAAACGAAAACCAATATATCTACAATATAGTAAAATGATTGTTGTGTGTTTAATTTAGGAAAATTAAACACGATTTATTTGGATACTATAATATAATAAGGAAAAATAACAAAAATGAGTATGTACGATATTTACGCTTTCTAAAAATTGAAAAGCAAAAACGCACTACTCAAACAAACACGATACTAATAATGGCAACACTAAACACCTCCCCGGCAGCGGCGCCAAAAATTGATGTAGGTAAATCGTACATGTTTTAGGAAGAACGCGTATGAGTGGCAAATACTAAGTCTTACGCTTTATGAAAAACGTAAAACCGAATAAATGCGGGTTCGTTCTCGAAGGAGGTGTGTGGATTAAGTGTGCCAATATATAAAATCAAGTTTGGATTAGTGACGTTTTTTGTTTAGAAGATAAAAAGTAAAGACGAGCTACGACTACGATTACACTACGACGTATTGACGTAAAACGATGACGTAATTACGTAAAACGTGACGAAATTAAAAATTAAACCTAAGAATTAATTAATAGATTAAACTAAGTCTAAAATAATATAAATAAGGATAAAATCCAATAAATAATTTTTAAAACCTTTTATTAATTAAATATTCAATTTTTAATGCTAATTAAAGCCCTAAAATTAAATATAATTAACAAAATGTCCAAAATATTATTTTATTGAACTAAAACTCACTTATATTATTTAAAGACTAAAAAGTATTTTTCCTAAATTTTCAAAACGATTTTTCTATTTTTAAATAGCTAAAAACTATTTTTAAAATAAAATAATGATTAAAAATAATAAAATAAGGCTAAAAATGGTTTGACAATTTTAAAAATCCTAAATTACACTAATGAACAGTAGAAAAATAAAAAAGTTTGAAAAATGTGAAAATTTTCACTAGAAGATAAAACTGATAATAATAAAACCTTAACTAAACTTAAATTAATTATAAAAATTAATAAAAAATGTGAACAGTAAAAACTTTTTAAACTAAAAATCTTAAACTATTTTTCTAAGTCTAAGAAAATTTTTAAAACTGAAAAATATAAAATTTTACCACTAAAAGACAAAAACAGAATATTAAAAAGTAGTTTAAAAAGCAATTTAATCTAAAAAATATTAAATGAACAGTAACTGAAAATTAAATTAAACAAAAAAATCAAAAATTAAATAAGAAAAATAACAAAATTGATTTCAAGTCCTAACTCCTATTTTTGGCCACTAAAGACAAAATTTTAAGTTTCTGATAGTGACACTTGGGCTGTTTTGTCTGCTAGCTTGGCAGTGCCAACAAATACACTAGCAGGGGTAACTGAGTTCCCACTGCTAGTGCAAAATTCAGGTCTGGTGAGATTTGAGCTTAGGAAAGCTCTTTTGGTGGCTTTTTCTTAGACAATAAGGCACCCCCACAACCAGTTGGGTTGTGGGGAGTCAAGAACAGTACAAAAACACCAAGCTACTTGACAAGAATCACACAAAATGGGCACAAATAGTGACTGTTATGGATGCTATGGTGGACTGTGAACAGTAGACTGGTTCAAATTGCACAAGGACGAAATTTAAAGCTTTCAAACTTGCTCAAATAACAACCAAACTACAAATAAGCTATCAACAAACCTCTAATATCAGCTTATCTAACAGCCCACAAGATTTCAAGGTAAAAAAATAACTAGAACAACACAGATTTGGTCTTGACTGTTTACCAACTAATGAGTATGCAAAACTGAATTTTAACCTATAAAACCTAAAACAAGTGACTGATTTTTACTACCACTAACCAATGGAGTCTGTTGAGTCTGATTTTAAGCCAAGAACTGTCACCAATCTTTCCTTAAAACCCTAACCCAAACACCCCCTTAATTACTGAAATTGAAAATTAACAAAGTAATTTCAAGCAACTTAAATCAAAATCATACAAATCCACATCAAAACACTTACCTAACACTAAATGAACAAAGCACAATCAAGACATAGCCATAAAACTTAACCTAGAATAATCTTATCCAAAGATCACATAAAACTTTAAAAAACAAGGCAAGAGGGGTTCAAGCCTTATACCTGGCTGATGCCTTCCACTGGTCCATTTTTTGGGCTTGTGTGATATGTGTAGAGAGCTCTTGTTGCTGGTCTACAACAGACCCAAGAGTACAATGTATTCAAAGATGTATGATGCAAATAAATGGATAAGGGGTCTTGTTTTGGAAACCTGCACAACACAACCAACCAAAGAAAAAATATACAAGCTTAATAAGCACCCAATAAGCTGTTTGTCAAGCAGCTTATGGGTAGCTTTTTGAACAATAAGTCAAAGACAGTAAAGAAGAATAAGATTTTGAAAAAAATCTTGGAAACTGATTTTGTTGAAACACCTATTTGAACCAACTTGAAATATCTGAAATCACTTCAAAATCAACAAGCCAAGTATCAAGCTTCCACTTTCACTTCCACATGATATTGGCCAGAGATTTTGAAAAAGAACTTGAAAACTTTTGATAAAAAAAATCTTGAAAAGAATATTTTCAATGAACAAAATAACACACGAATTTAAAAACAGGTTTAGACTAAATTGCAATAATGAGAAAGTGGAACTCAGAACTTGTAATATTTAAACAAAATACGCTAAATATTCATTAAGTAAAAAGGTTACAAATTCTGGAACAAGCAAAATAAAGGGTACATGCACCCTTTATATACAACTAAATGGATCATTCTAGATACAAGAATTGCTGAAACCCTAATGCTACATAATCCCTCTTTTGCCCTTGGAATATTCGTCTGCTCAATAAGCATCTTTGAAATTCAAACCTAGCATGTGAATGCTTTTGCCATCTTGTGAGTCTTGCCAGTTGGTTAGATTGATCCTATTCGTTTGTTTGGTGTGGTCAACACGTCATTCGATCTTGTCCATTCATAATTCTGCCAATCTTTGTCTTCATGTCCATTTGTGCAGCAGGGGCCATGTGGGTGGGGTAATATGGTGAGAGTGATGTCTTTTTAGGAGTGGGGAATGATTAATACTGGGGTTAATTTGTGTTCTGGAAAGAATCTGTCAAAACCCCTTTGTTTATGGCATGATTGAGGTTTAGGGTTTATATGAATTAGCGGTGGATTTTGGGGTTTTGATGTGAATAGTATTCGTTTCCCACGTTAATCTGTGTTTAAAAACAGATTAATAAATCTGTTTATTTAAGGGAAGTGGGAAGAGGACGTGGCGGGTGAGATGGTGTTGATTGGTGGATTATTTAAGGTAGGTGACGTGTCAGCTTGGGATAGGTGGTGGGGAGTTTGTTTGTCTGGGCAGTTTTAGCCCCCCATGTCTCTTCATCTTGTCACTTTGCACAAAACAGCAACAAAACCAATTCCTTTGTTAAAGAAGTTTAAAAACTTCTAATTTGGCCACAATAAGTTTTATAAACTTGTTCCAAGGGCTTGTTTTGTATTTTGACCATTCTTCAAGGACCAATAATGTAATATCTCATCATTTTAGGGACCCAAGTGTAAAATTGAGGATTTACAAGGGTTTGAAATGACAAGTCTTCCAAAGTAGAGGGACCAATCTTGCCAATTCTTCAAAACTTCAAGGGCATTTTTGCAAATTCCATATTTGGGCCCGGTTCTTTGTGCGGCTTCGTTTCCCGTGTTCGTTTTTGCTTGATTCCCTTGATCTTTTGGTGAATTCACGATATCCGTACCTAAAATACACAATGAACAAACACAGGCATATATTTGGATATTTTGACGATATTTTAAGCGTTTTAAGCCCGATTTGGATGATGAGACTATGTATAAATACAGTCTCATCACTCCCTCCTATTGGGTGGAAGCTCTTAATATGGCCGCTCACCTTTTGAACATATTGCCTTCTATATCCATTAATAACGAAATACCAATCACTAAACTTCACAACCAAACATCCACATATGAACATTTACGTGTTTTTGGATGCCTTTGCTATCCTTACGTTGATGTTACACATAAACTCCAACCCCGTTCTACACGATGCATATTTCTAGGTTACCCTGCCAATCACCATGGTTATCAATGTCGCGACTTATCCTCCAATAAGATAATTATCTCGAGACATGTACGGTTTGATGAAGACGTTTTCCTATTTGGGACTGTCACATCTTCTACAAAACCTTCATATGACTTCTTACTTCCGCCATAACTTCCACCTTCACATATCATGCCCAATCACACAACAGCTAATCAACCGACCCAACCAAGTACTCCAACCCCATCACCTCATCATACACCACCAGCTCACCAAACCAATGATAGTCCACCACCCACTGGTTTCCCTGCAGCCCAAACTACCCCGCAACCACGTGTTTCACCCACAACCCAAAGATAAACTACCTTCACCTCTAACCCGGTTGTTATCCCTTCTGCGAACCAACCATCAGTTGAACCTGTCTAAAACGTTTATCCTATGGTTACACGTGCAAAGTCTGGTATTTCAAAACCTCTTGAAAAAATGTGTCTTACTGTTACCACTCCTTCACCGCTTACTCGTTCTTATGCTCATGTTATTCGGGATCCTAAATGGAAAGAAGCTATGTTAGATGAATATAATGCTTTAATTACTAACGAAACGTGGGTTCTTATGCCCCGACCAGCTAACGTTAACGTTGTTCGTTCTATGTGGCTTTTCAAACATAAGTTTCATGCATATGGCTCATTAAGCAGGTATAAGGCTCGTCTTGTTGCCAACGGACGAAGTCAACAGCAAGGTATTGATTGTGATGAGACATTTAGTCCGGTGGGACAACCGGCTACCATTCGTACAGTTTTGAGTCTCGCAGTTTCTCGTCACTGGCCTATTCATCAGCTTGACGAGAAGAATGCCTTTCTTCATGGTCATTTATCTAAGACGGTGTATATGCACCATCCTCCTGGGTTTGTTGATTCAGCTAGATCTGATTATGTATGTTACTTGAAGAAGTCATTAGATGGCCTTAAGCAGGCTCCTCGAGCTTGGTTTCAGCGTTTTGCTAGCTTTGCTACATGGATTGGTTTTCAGCAGAGTAAAACAGATGCATCCTTATTTGTTTATCATTTTGGATCGGACATTGCTTATCTTTTATTATATGTGGGTGATATTATACTTAATGCGTCATCTACATTGTTGCTACAACGCATAATTGGCTCTCTTCATGGCGAGTTTGCGATGATAGATCTTGGCTCTGTTAATTATTTTCTTGGTATTTCTGCTCTGCGGACTGCATCTGGTTTATTTTTATCACAATCCAAATTTGCTTAAGAGATTCTTGAGAAAGCTCATATGCAGCAGTGAAATCCTTGTAGGACTCCGGTTGATATTGAATCCAAGTTAGTTCCTAACGGTGACCAAGTTTCTGATTCTACCATGTACCGTAGCTTGGCAGGTGTTCTTCAGTATCTTACTTTTACGCGACCATATATTTCTTATGTTGTTCAACAAGTTTGTCTCTATATGCATGATCCCCGTGAGCCTTATCTTGTCGCTTTAAAGAGGATTCTTTGGTATGTTCGTGGTACTCTTGATCATGGTCTTCAGTTACATGTTTCTACTACCACTCAGCTCACTGCATACACTGATGCTGATTGGGCAGGTTTCCCAGTCACCCGCAAACCCACTTCTGGGAATTGTTTTTTTCTTGGGGTAATCTACTATCATGGTCTGCTAAACGTCAGGTTACTGTTTCTCGATCTAGTGCAGAGGCTGAATATCGGGGTGTTGCTAATGTTGTTGCTGAAACTGTCTGGATTCGTAATCTTCTGTTGGAATTACATGCTCTCGTGCATACTGCTACACTTGTTTACTGTGACAATATAAGTGTTGTTTACCTTTCTACTAATCCGGTACAACATTAGCGTACTAAGCATATCGAGATAGATAAACATTTTGTTCGTGATTATGTGGCTTCTGGGCAAGTGCGTGTTTTACATGTTCCGTCTCGGTTTCAATATGCGGATATCTTCACCAAGGGTCTCCCGAGTGCTTTATTTCTAGAGTTTCGTTCCAGTTTGAACGTCCGAAGACCTCCCGTTCTAACTGCGGGGGAGTATTAGCCGTATTATATTTAGCCCATGCATTTGTTATTATTATTGGGCTTAGCCCATCTTAGTTATCTTATTATGCAAGTCTTAAAGATGTATTTATATTAAATCATTAATAATATTCAGGCATAGGATTTTACCAATTATAATATGTAAAATAGTAAATAGATTGTACTGACTATATGTATTACATAAGATGTGCCATATGTATTTATACAGAAACATAACTTTGATATTAAGCAACCTAATCAAAACCCTAAACCTAATGGGCCACAAGCCCATAATCGGGCTTGAGCCTATCGCCTAACACTCCCCAGCAGTTTGAACGGGAGGCTTCCGAACGTACAAGATAGAATAAAAACGCTTCTTATTTTCTTCATCTTCTTTGTCTGTTTGAGCGAAAATATAACTGTATTTTATGTCATAGTTGTTTGTTGTTTGCGTCTTCCTCCTTTGCGTGACTTGCTTTGCCTTTAGGTAGGAGCGACATTTTTTACCAACTATTTTCGAAAAATGGCAATGATATTCGAAGGCAAAACAAAAAACAATGGTGATGAATAAAAAACAAGAGATGTGTTATGACGGTTAAGGTTTTAGTTGCTAGGGTTTATTTGATAAAAAATAAATTATTGAAATCAATAAAGCGGAAGAAAGTAAGCGGGATCCCTCTGAATCATCGGCGAGTGACCGATGACTGAAGGATAACTGTTTTGTGATGGGTTGTACCTAAAGCTCCGATGCCATGTAAAATAGTAAATAGATTGTATTGATTGAATATATTATATAAGATGTGGCATATGTACTTATACAAAATACATAGCTTTGATATTAAACAACCTACTCAAAACCCTAAACCTAATAGGCCACAAGCCCATAATCGGGCGTGAGCCTATCGCCTAACAATAGTGTCTGCAAGAAAAGAAAGCAAGTAGTGCATCGAAAATTTAAAGGAGCCAACAACATTTAATTTTCACAAAGGGTGGGTGAAGACAACGGTAACCGTAAGAAAATAGGAAGTTTAGCACCAAGAAAACAAAAGGAGCCAGAACATGTCATGGACGTGATATATGGTAACATTGAAGGTGCGTGTAACACCCCATTTTGGAAATGGAAATATCACAGTAATTATGGCGTGTCATCAAAGCATACAAGGTAAAATGTCTAAACATTACTTGACCATATAAAGGAAAATACCGGAATCAAACATCGGTAGTCCAAAAGTAAAGCTCATCACACACAAACATATTATTGTAAAGGAAAAGGACGAAACAATGTCCAAAGCATAAGTATCATAAAGAAAGGAAATGCATAATGTAAAGAAGGCTATACAGCTTCCAGTCCATATGCACGTACTCTTAGTGTCTACGAGCGTCCCTGAGTACCTGCCGTTTTGGGAACATAAAAAAGGAAAACGGCTGAGCAATACGCTCAGTGCACGGATGTACAATAAAGCATGAATAGGATAAGCATATAACATAATAACAACGGAAGAAACTAAGTCCCGAGTAACCTGGTTAAGTCTTAATAAAACTGGTTTTATAGTTTGAAAGTCTTATGTTTATCTTATAAAAACTGTTTGTCATATTTTACCATTTAGCCAATATAGGTCATGAATATCCACCGTGCATGAATAAATGGAGGGGTAACCTCATCATGCAAATTAGAGGGGCTGCCTCTAATTTAATATACTGGTTTTATGGGTAGGAGGGATCAGCTCCTTGTGAAGGATGCAAGGCACACACCACATTCACCATGTAATCCTGAATAAAAACGTGTAACTAGGATGCACCCATACGCCCCACATGATAAATATAAATAGATGGCCAAACGCTGAAGGGACGGCATGAGCAATCACTCCGCCGTGGTGAAGTCATAACATCAGTGCCTCTAATGTTATGGTTATGGTACCTCCATAACTAAGTGAAACTGGTCATGCATGTATATGGCTATAGGTAATCATATTAAACATAAGCAATCAAACTCATACTTACACTACGGGAAAACAGTTGGCTGCATACGGGGAAATCCTAATAAGGAAAGAATGTCCATACTGAAAGGACGGGAATCCGTACCTTATGTCCAGTGAACGAGAACGATGAACTGCGAGAATCCTACTTCTGAATCACTAACGCTACATAAATACGTACATGAAATAAGTATCTGCTTACTACATACATAGCTGGTTTTATATCATGTCTTAGCTTATTTATGTGTTCTTACCATTTACACTGTTTAAAGCCTTAAACTGTGTTAAATCCTATATTCTGTTCATTATGATTAAGTATTTCTGATATTTCATGTGTTATTATACTTACTGTGTAATATTAAGTAACTTTCCAAAAATAGCAGGTTTCCTTAAATAGAAAGTTTCCAAAAATAGAAAGTTTCCAAAAATAGAAAGTTACCAAAAATAGAAAGTTTCCAAAAATAGAAAGTTTCCAAAAATAGAAAGTTTCCAAAAATAGATTTACTGCTTAAAATAGATAAGTTTCTAAAAATAGAAAGTTTCCATAAATAGATAGCTGCCTTAATTAAATAAGTTTCCATAAATAGATTAGCTGCCTTAAATAAATAAGTTTCTAAAAATAGCTGGTTTCCATAAATAAAATAGCTGCCTTATTTAATTAAGTTTCGAAAAATAGAAAGTTTCCATAATTAGAAATAAGCTGGTTAAATAAGCTAAGTAAATAAGCCTAAGTATTTTCATGATTATTTTCTAAGTCATATGATATATTATATAGTTTAATAATTATTTCATGTAATTTAATTAAACTATAGGTTATAATATTTAATTAAAGTATGACATGTTTTTAATTAAATATATTAAATACTTAGATTAAAATATGTATTAATAAATACTAATAATATAACCTAATTCATGTTTAATTAATTAATTATATCCATGGTTTTAAAATAATTAATTAATTATAAGTCTTAATAATAAAAATACTTAGGTTAAAATAATTCATGTTTATAATTAATTAGTTAACCTAAGTTCATGTTATTAAATTAATTACATCTTATTAATTTAATTCTTAACTTAAGTTTATAACATAAACATTTAACATAATCATGATCCGGATCTAAGCTTAAAAACATGCACCGGATCTTAACAAACACCGTACCCCGAACCAATTCGGGGTACCCCCTTGCTGCCGTGGGACCCACACGCACCAACCAAGACCCAAAAGGTCTTGGTGGTGGTCGGTTAGAACAAACCGAACCCCCTTGGGGTCGGTTGTTCCTGCGGCCCAAAACAAACACCCCATAGATCGATCCCATTGATTAATTAATGATCATAACATGTTAGATCTAGGTTTAATTAATATGTTTTTATGAAAAACATCATGTGTTCTTAATTAATATAAGATTAATTAAAAAGAGAACAAGTAAAAAGGTTTTACCGTATTCGTGGATCAAAAGGGTGAAGAACAAACACGAACAATTACTAAATCAACAAGATCCAAGATCAAAATCACCCCCTTATGGTGATTTGTAGGTGGCGGCACACAAGGAAGAAGGAGGGAGGGTTTCTAGGTTTTCTTGAAATTCTTTTGTAAAACTAAATTGAGTAGTGAAAAATAATTAACCCCCTTAAGTAAAATTTAACAATGGGCTTGGCCCATTGTTCTTGTTTGGCCTCGGGTAGGGACTCCCTTGTGGGGGTCCCGTACCTTGTTTCGTGTCTTGTAATTTCGTACACGTTTACGTTTAATTATGTTCGTGTTTTAAAAGTTCTCGTTACGTAAATATCCTACACCTATATATTTAATTACGCTCATATTAAATATATATACGTAATAATACTAACTCGTGTTTTAATTACGCTCGTGATCTCGTGATCGTATGTTCGTGAATAATTATTACTAAATAATCATTACGTGATCGTGCAAAATAAAATACTTATCGTGTTCTAACACGTACGTAATACATAAACTCCTAATACGTAATCGTAATCATGCTATATTAGGAAAGTTTTTAACTAGTACGTACGAACTTACGGTATTATGCATGGTAAAAGCATGCGGGTTTTACAACTCTTCCCCCTAAAAAGAATAATTCGTCCCCGAATTATAGATAAAGTAACTGGAAAAGAAGAACATACCCGAATTCAAAATATGAAATGAGGGTAAGAAGTCCGGATAGACTCCTCTGTTTCCCAAGTGGCTTCCCGCTCGGTATGATCCCTCCATAGAATTTTGACGAATGGAATCGTCTTCTTTCTCATGACTCGTTCTTGTCTGTCAAGAACTCGTTCGGGTTCTTCTATAAAAGTGAGATCTTCACGAATCTGTTCTAGTGGATACTGAACCATGTGAAGGGGATGATATTGGTACCCTCTGAGTAAGGACACATGAAACACATTGTGCACATGCGAAAGCTGCGGAGGTAACGCCAATCGGTAAGATACTTCACCGACTCGTTCAATGATATCAAACGGTCCGATGAAACGAGGACTGAGCTTCCCTTTAATCCCGAAGCGTCTAACACCACGTGCCGGCGAAACCTTAAGGAAGACGTGATCTCCTACGTTTAAGTGTAAATCCCTACGATGCTTGTCGGCGTAACTCTTTTGACGTGACCGTGCCTCCTGAATCTTCTGTCTAGCTACTGCGATCTTCTCGTTTGTCATCTCTATTATTTCTGGTCCTTCGAGTGTTCGCTCGCCAACCTGATCCCAGCAGATTGGGGCGCGACACTTTCTGCCATACAACATCTCAAATGGAGCACACTTGATGCTCGCGTGCCAGCTGTTGTTGTACGGAAACTCCACCAAACAGATGTATTCGTCCCAATCACCCGTCCATTCCAACGCACAAGACCTCAACATATCTTCCAATGTCTGAATGGTTCGCTCCGACTGTCCGTCCGTTTGAGGATGAAAGGCCGTGCTAAGCTTAAGTTGTGTACCCCAAGCTTTCTGCAGACTTTTCCAAAAGCGCGAAGTGAATCGAGGATCTCTGTCTGAGACGATGCTGGATGGTGCACCGTGTAGTCTCATGATCTCTCGTCTGTACGTATCTGCGAGTTTACTTACCGGATCTTCCTTGCGGATCGGTAAGAAATGAGCTGATTTGGTAAGTCGATCAACGATAACCCAAATTGCGTCGTGCTTCCTTTTGGTAGGCGGAAGACCGGTAACAAAATCCATGGTGATTTTGTCCCACTTCCACTCTGGAATATCTAACGGTTGAAGGAGACCGCCAGATTGCTGATGCTCGATCTTAACCTGCTGGCAGGTAAGACATTTGGAGACGTAAGTTGCTACATCCTGTTTCATACCACTCCACCAAAAGTACTGTTTGATGTCATGGTACATTTTGGTTGAACCAGGATGTATCGAGAATGGGGAGCTATGAGCTTCTGCTAGCAAAGCTTCCCGGAGTTCTTGGTCGTCAGGAACACAAAGTCTAGTGCCCTGCCATACGATACCATCTGCATCTACTCTGAATTCTGTCTGCTTCTCCAAATTCTGTATTATCGCCCATATTTCTCCGTCATCCTTCTGAGCTTCCTTGATCTTAGATAGTAACTCGGGTTCTACTCTAAGATTAGCCCAGTAACCGTGCTGTCCACGTACCATGATCTCGATGTCTAGTCACTCCAAGTCTCTTATGATTTCCTCTACGATTCTAATGCTGTTGATCATTCCGGACTTCCTGCTAAGGGCATCTGCTACTACATTTGCCTCTCCGGGATGATACCGAAGATTAATGTCATAATCCTTCAACAGCTCTAACCATCTCCGCTGCCTCATGTTCAGTTCACGTTGAGTGAAGATATACTTCAAGCTCTTGTGGTCCGTGAAAATGTCACATGATTCTCCATATAAGTAGTGTCTCCATATCTTCAATGCAAACACGACTGCAGCAAGTTCCAGATCGTGCGTGGGGTAATTCTCTTCATAAGGCTTAAGCTGTCGTGAAGCGTACGCGATCACTTTCCCATGTTGCATGAGAACACAGCCAAATCCCTTCCCCGATGCATCACTGTAGATTTAAAATCCACCCGTACCAGATGGTAGAGTAAGAATAGGTGCAGATACTAGCTTCTGCTTCAGGTCTTCAAATCTCTTCTCTCGATCTTCAGTCCAGACGAATTTCTCCCCTTTCCGCATCAGTTTGGTCAATGGTAGTGCTAAACGGGAAAAGTTCTCCACGAACCTACGGTAGTAGCCAGCTAAGCTTAAGAAACTGCGGACTTCCGTCGCTGATGTCGGCCTCGGCCACTTAGTGATGGCCTCAACCTTCGCTGGATCCATAGTGATTCCTTCTGCTGATACAATGTGACCTAGGAATGCCACCTTGTCTAACCAGAACTAACACTTGGAGAATTTAGCATACAACTGCTTCTGGCGAAGAATCTGTAGTATTGTACGAAGATGGTCTTCGTGTTCCTCCTTGGACTTAGAGAAAATCAGGATGTCATCGATGAAAACAATGACGAATTTGTCCAGAAATTCATGGAAGATTCTGTTCATCAGATCCATGAACACTGCTGGAGCATTTGTCAGGCCAAATGGCATAACTACAAACTCGTAGTGGCCATAACGAGTACGAAAGGCAGTCTTAGCAATATCCTGCTCGTTGACTCGTAACTGATGATAGCCTGACCTAAGATCGATCTTGGAGAAGTGTTTGGCCCCTTGGAGTTGGTCAAACAGATCGTCAATGCGTGGCAGTGGATATCTATTCTGAATAGTAATCTTGTTGAGCTCGCGATAGTCTATGCAAAGACGCATACTGCCGTCCTTCTTCTTAACAAACAAAACCGGTGCGCCCCATGGAGATGCGCTCGGTCGAATGAAACCTCGTTCGAGAAGTTCTTGTAGTTGATACTTCCGCTCCTTCAGCTCTATGGGAGCCATACGATAAGGAGCCTTGGAGATTGGTTCAGCTCCTGGAACCAGCTCGATACTGAATTCCACTTCTCGTGCAGGTGGTATGCCCGGAAGTTCTGCTGGAAACACGTCTTGGAATTCCGACACTATTGGTTGATCCTGAATCGATGGAGATTCAGCATCCATGTCGTGAACTGTAGCTAGATAACCCTCGCAGCCATGTGACAGTAGTGCACGCGCTTGCAGGGTAGATATGATTTGTACAGACCGTCAGGGTATGAACCCATTATGAATGTACTCTGGTGCATTGACATCACCGAAGATAACTCGATATGAATGGCAGTCTATGGTAGCATGATACTTGGATAGCCAATCCATGCCTAAAATCATGTCGAAGTCATTCATGTCCAGCGGAAGTGCGTCGACAGGTCGAACCTTGTCATCAAATTCTAGTGGAAGACTCTTGTATACATGGGTGATTACTACAGAGTCCCTCAAAGGTGTGGAAATAGTAAGCCTATTTTCTAGTGGCAAGGGAGGCATCCTAATGGTCTTATCATAAGCAGTAGAAATAACCGAGTGCGTAGCACCCGTATCGAAAAGAACACATGCAACACGACCATACATATACAAGATTCCAGTGATGGTACCTGTAGACTTGTTGGCCTGGTCTCGAGATGTCGTGTAGACACGCCCGGCAGTAGGAGGCGGCTTGGTATCAGCATGTCCTGATGTACCCTCCATCTCGCCCTTGCGGCAATCCTTTATAATATGGCCAGGAAGACCACACTTGAAGCACGCATCAGTATTTCGGCGACATGGTCCTGGGTGCCTACGGTGGCAAGTAGAGCAAAGAGGATGAGTGTATCCTCCAGCAGGTGCTCTGGCTGGCTGAGGACCTGATAAAACATTTTACATGAGACATAATAGTTGGGTACAAAAGACAAAGCGGATAATCGTAAGAGTGGATACCAGTGATAGCTGGACGGCTAGGCTGCGAACCTCTATGGTTCTGGTCCCTACCGTTTCCATGGTTCCTGGTAGAAGTTTGCTTAAAGTGTCAGAATATGAGTCATAACATACAACATAAGGAATTTCGTAAGTATTAGGACCTGCTGTTGCTGGATTGTCCGGCGTTGTTACGGTAATTGTCATTACCGCCACGCCTATCCGTAGCAGATCGGTCATTAGTCTGACCGTTTCCCTTGGGCTGATGAGGCTGCTGCTGGGTAGCCGACTGAGACCGGTCCCCAGTTTTCTGCCTGGAAGATACATTTTATGAGATGAATAGTTGACATATGGAAAGATATACGGATTGAGCACCGCTTGAATATGAAGGTTTTACCTCTTGTCGGGTCTTTCAGCTTCCCCGAACTCATCCCTCTCCTGTAGCATCTCCAGTTTTCGTGCTGCATCGGCCACTTGTGCTACAGTATTGAATGTAGCACACACTAGATTGTTTGCGACCGATGTGCGAAGAGCCCATCTGAAGTGATGTGCCTGCTCTTCTGGAGTACCTGCTGCCGCACCAAGGAAACCAGCCAAGCGAAGAAAGCGCTGCATAAACTCGTTGCTATTCTCCCCAGCTCTCTGACGGATCCCATGGTACTCTCTCTTGAGCTTGTCCTGCTCAGCCTTGGGAAAGAACTGCTCCATCACCCTGTCCTTGAACTGAGCCCAAGTCAAACCAGCAACCCACTCATCACCACCTTCAGATTGCATCAAAGCTAACCACCAGTTGAGTACATCGCCTTCGAACCGATAGCATGCCAACCTCGCCTTGTATGCGGGGTCACAGCCCATAGCGTTGAAGATCTTCTCGATGTGAGCCAACCAGCTTTCAGCATCGCTGGGGCTATCTGTCTTTTCAAAAGCTTGAGGGCGGAGCTTGTTGAATCTCTCCAGCCATACTGCTAATGTCACTGGAGGAGGAGGAGGAGGTGGCTGATTGTGCTGCTGCTGATTGTTGGCAGCTTGAACTTCAGCCTGGATGTCATTCCTCAGTTGAGGAAGCAAGGCATGCATGGCAGCCTGAATTGCAGCATTGAGCTGCTCCTGCTCGCGTGTGAGAGCCATCTGACAGTATAACATAAAACATATGATTAACAGTTCAAAACATAAAATATAACATATATACATGAAAAAAAATTTATACAAATTTTTTTTTTGTATGAATGCATGATGCAGTTTTATGAAAACTTTTGATGCTCAAGAGTGAACGCCTCTGGTCAGTTCACCCAAAACAAAAGACATATCGAGGGGACGCCTATGGGTCGGTCCCAAATCTAAAAAGTTTCGATAAAACACATGCGACTAAATAGGGTCAGTCCTGTACTAACCATTACATAGTCAAAAACCCTGTGACAATGACATATATATGTATGCTTAAAAATGATGCATGCATGAAAACAACTGTCAGTTCTAGGAAGACCGTAGTGACTACCCACTAATCACAGGTCATATTTGAGAGCCTACAGGTCGAAACCAGTCTCTGATACCATAATTGTAACACCCCATTTTGGAAATGGAAATATCACAGTAATTATGGCATGTCATCAAAGCATACAAGGTAAAATGTCTAAACATTACTTGACCATATAAAGGAAAATACCGGAATCAAACATCGGTAGTCCAAAAGTAAAGCTCATCACACACAAACATATTATTGTAAAGGAAAAGGACGAAACAATGTCCAAAGCATAAGTATCATAAAGAAAGGAAATGCATAATTTAAAGAAGGCTAGACAGCTTCCAGTCCATATGCACGTACTCTTAGTGTCTACGAGCGTCCCTGAGTACCTGCCGTTTGGGAACATAAAAAAGGAAAACGGCTGAGCAATACGCTCAGTGCACGGATGTACAATAAAGCATGAATAGGATAAGCATATAACATAATAACAGCGGAAGAAACTAAGTCCCGAGTAACCTGGTTAAGTCTTAATAAAACTGGTTTTATAGTTTGAAAGTCTTATGTTTATCTTATAAAAACTGTTTGTCATATTTTACCATTTAGCCAATATAGGTCATGAATATCCATCGTGCATAAATAATTGGAGGGGTGACCTCATCATACAAATTAGAGGGGCTGCCTCTATTTTAATATACTGGTTTTAAGAGTAGGAGGGATCAGCTCCTTGTGAAGGATGCAAGGCACACACCACATTCACCATGTAATCCTGAATAAAAACGTGTAACTAGGATGCACCCATACGCCCCACGTGATAAATATAAATAGATGGCCAAAAGCTGAAGGGACGCCACGAGCCATCACTCCGCCGTGGTGAAGTCATAACATTAGTGCCTCTAATGTTATGGTTATGGTACCTCCATAACTAGGTGAAACTGGTCATGCATGTATATGGATATAGGTAATCATATTAAACATAAGCAATCAAACTCATACTTACACTACGGGAAAACAGTTGGCTGCATACGGGGAAATCCTAATAAGGAAAGAATGTCCATACTGAAAGGACGGGAATCCGTACCTTATGTCCAGTGAACGAGAACGATGAACTGCGAGAATCCTACTTCTGAATCACTAACGCTACATAAATACGTACATGAAATAAGTATCTGCTTACTACATACATAGCTGGTTTTATATCATGTCTTAGCTTATTTATGTGTTCTTACCATTTACATTGTTTAAAGCCTTAAACTGTGTTAAATTCTATATTCTGTTCATTCTGATTAAGTATTTCTGATATTTCATGTGTTATTATACTTACTGTGTAATATTAAGTAACTTTCCAAAAATAGCAGGTTTCCTTAAATAGAAAGTTTCCAAAAATATAAAGTTTCCAAAAACAGAAAGTTACCAAAAATAGAAAGTTTCCAAAAATAGAAAGTTTCCAAAAATAGAAAGTTTCCAAAAATAGAAAGTTTCCAAAAATAGATTTACTGCTTAAAATAGATAAGTTTCTAAAAATAGAAAGTTTCCATAAATAGATTAGCTGCCTTAATTAAATAAGTTTCCATAAATAGATTAGCTGCCTTAAATAATAAGTTTCTAAAAATAGCTGGTTTCCATAAATAAAATAGCTGCCTTATTTAATTAAGTTTCTAAAAATAGAAAGTTTCCATAATTAGAAATAAGTTGGTTAAATAAGCTAAGTAAATAAGCCTAAGTATTTTCATGATTATTTTCTAAGTCATATGATATATTATATAGTTTAATAATTATTTCATGTAATTTAATTAAACTATAGGTTATAATATTTAATTAAAGTATGACATGTTTTTAATTAAATATATTAAATACTTAGGTTAAAATATGTATTATTAAATACTAATAATATAACCTAAGTCATGTTTAATTAATTAATTATATCCATGGTTTTAAAATAATTAATTAATTATAAGTCTTAATAATAAAAATACTTAGGTTAAAATAATTCATGTTTATAATTAATTAGTTAACCTAAGTTCATGTTATTAAATTAATTACATCTTATTAATTTAATTCTTAACCTAAGTTTATAACATAAACATTTAACATAATCATGATCCGGATCTAAGCTTAAAAACATGCACCGGATCTTAACAAACACCGTACCCCGAACCAATTCGGGGTACCCCCTTGCTGCCGTGGGACCCACACGCACCAACCAAGACCCAAAAGGTCTTAGTGGTGGTCGGTTAGAACAAACCGAACCCCCTTGGGGTCGGTTGTTCCTGCGGCCCAAAACAAACACCCCATAGATCGATCCCATTGATTAATTAATGATCATAACATGTTAGATCTAGGTTTAATTCATATGTTTTTATAAAAAACATCATGTGTTCTTAATTAATATAAGATTAATTAAAAAGAGAACAAGTAAAAAGGTTTTACCGTATTCGTGGATCAAAAGGGTGAAGAACAAACACGAACAATTACTAAATCAACAAGATCCAAGATCAAAATCACCCCCTTATGGTGATTTGTAGGTGGCGGCACACAAGGAAGAAGGAGGGAGGGTTTCTAGGTTTTCTTAAAATTCTTCTGTAAACTAAATTGAGTAGTGAAAAATAATTAACCCCCCTTAAGTAAAATTTAACAATGGGCTTGGCCCATTGTTCTTGTTTGGCCGCGGGTAGGGACTCCCTTGTGGAGGTCCCGTACCTCGTTTCGTGTCTTGTAATTTCGTACACGTTTACGTTTAATTATGTTCGTGTTTTAAAAGTTCTCGTTACGTAAATATCCTACACCTATATATTTAATTACGCTCGTATTAAATATATATACGTAATAATACTAACTCGTGTTTTAATTACGCTCGTGATCTCGTGATCGTATGTTCGTGAATAATTATTACTAAATAATTATTACGTGATCGTGCAAAAAAAATACTTATCGTGTTCTAACACGTACGTAATACATAAACTCCTAATACGTAATCGTAATCATGCTATATTAGGAAAGTTTTTAACTAGTACGTACGAACTTACGGTATTATGCATGGTAAAAGCATGCGGGTTTTACAGTGCGTATCTGAGTGTTCAAATGTAATAAGCTTTTTGAATAGATTGATTTAGAGTTTTTTTATGTACTACAAAATATTGTGCAAGTTTCTACCTGTATGACTTGTTTACATGTGTATGATCTGCCTGCGGACCGGGAGGAAAAGAAGGGCAGCCGTAAAGAAGGTGAGCCGCATTCTACTCATGGCGAGTGGAACAAGGATGCTCTGTTGCTCCTTTATATGCCCATGATACAGAAACAGAGCGTGTAAGATTAGTCAAAGCTAAAGTTAAATGTGTAATTCCAATTTATTCTTTGTTGTTATTGTATAGCCATTAACCGATATTCAAATATGAACTTGAACTACAAATCAGTGAATATCGGTAATTATGATTTGGTTTTTCCTAATTATTTATGGGTGATTTATTTAGGTTTGAATAAATATCTAATAAGTTTCTTTTTAAAAATTCATTATTGTGAATGTGTTTATTCATATGAGTATCATATAGTATCGGTAATCATGGAGGCTAATTATGTAGAGATTAACGGGTCGTTAATCTCTTATAATTTCATTGACTAGGTTTTGACTATTCTTTTATAAATAGGAGATCACAGCTACGTGTAACATATATAGAAAATGTAAACACTTGATGCGTAAGGGTTATTGATTTGTGCATAAATCGTTAACAAACATTTGGTCTTACCCTAGTTAGATATACGTGATACTTGACATTATGATTGAATATTTTATTTGGAAAAGTGTAACAGTGATATCCAATAACCATTCATTCCTAATATTAGTTAACCTATTAATTACCTTCACTCAATTTTAGGCTCATAACCACCAACACATCATACAAAGTTAACATATAAATGTTTTTAAGACAACTGTATTTCTTGTGGTTAAACATCACTGTAATCAATGTTGCAAAAATCGCGAATCGCTAGCCATCCCGCCTAGAACGATTACAAGTTAACATATAAATGTTTTAAGACAACTGTCTTTCTTGTGGTTAAACATCACTGTAATCAATGTTGCAAAAATCACGAATCGTTAGCCGGCCGGTCGACCACCTTGTAACTTGTAATCGTTCTAGGCGGGATTAATCGGCGATTAATCAGATTGGAATTTTTAGCAAATTTCTGGTATTTCTGGCAAGTTTTGGGTATTTCTAACGAGTTTAGGTAGTTTTGGTAATATTCTTCTTAAAATACAACTTATCATACATATAAATAGTTAATATAAGTTATAATCACATGTTACAGTGGGTTTTCAGTATTTTCGGCAAAAACAATAGGTTTTCGACAAGTTTGACATCCCTGGACCATCGTTGACCACAATTAACTACCATTAATCGCCTTTTCATTAATCGGCAAGGTAGAGGTCCTTGTAGTGATTAATCGGCGATTAATCGTCCTTGTAGACCTTTTTTGCAACAGTGACTGTAATTCTGCAATATAGTTATCGTTCATTTTATTATTTATTCGTTATCACTAAAATACTTTTTTGTCGTGAAAAATGTAAACAAATAATCAAATTAAGATATCACACTATCTTATTAAGCATTTTGCTCTTTTATTTTTAAAATAATTGGAATTTTCAACTTACAATTTATAATTTTATTTGTGCAAGGAAAACAAACATGCATATTAAAAGTAGAAAACTTAGAACACATTACATTAAGTTTTATAATTAAAACATAAAACATATTACATTAAATTTTATAATTAAAACACCCTCTCAACCTATTTTACAACTAACACAACACACATTACAAGTAATAAAACAAAATTATAAGTATAATTAATAGTATAATAATTGCAACATAATTAGAAAATAATTAAAGCATAAAAACATAATTTAATATTCATATTAATATTAATTAATACATAACAATTAATACACATTTGAAGATAAAAACTATTAATTCTAATTAATAGTATCATTACTTAAAAGTACAATTATATATATTCACATTATACAATAATTAAAAACATATATCTACAAAAGTTGTCTAACTAAAATGATGGTGTACATGGTTTTAAAAACCGAACCTGGCTAATGGGTTCAACCGGGAACACGAGTCACCATTGATTCGACTTGCCAGTAAAATCCGTTCCAAAATAAACTAGGGAGGACCCATCGAAACTGATAAACATGGCCCAATTACATAAATTCATACTACTTATAAAAGAGATTGCACTCTCCCTCCAAAATTTTAAGCAGTTAACCTCAGAAATTTTTGGTACGAACCTTTACAACACAAAAACTGTATAAATTTATTTTTGTTTTAGTTTTTCAGCAATACACATTATATGATAGAATAAATAAAATTAATATGCGACATGTAAAAATGATTAATGCTATCAACAAGACATTTTTTACATATAATTATTTAAATTATTCCTTAATGTACGTTTAATATCATATTTGTATTTGGTTATGAACATTCATTTTTTTAATTTGCATATTAGAAAAGATACATCATCTATGTATATATTACAGAACAAATTTAGTGAAATACTAATCATTTTTCTAACTAATTTCATCGAATTGTACATATCAAAGTAGGAAAATCTTAAGGTTATTGTAATTTATGAAAACGTGTAAACATATAAACTACGAAGATTGCCAATATTTACACGTTATATAGTATTGTGACGAACATTACACAAATTAGTAAATAACTTTCAACATCAATTATAACATCTAGTAAATTTGACTAATGAAATATCTATGTTTATAAATAAAGAGGTGATTTTACTAAGAAATTTTTGCATTTTACTATGATATGTGACTGAATTGTTGAATGTATGGATTCTCACTATATCAATTATCACTTACACATATGCCTATATGTTATAAACACTATGTATATATCAAGTCTGAGTTCTAAAAGTAAATATATATGTATACAATGAATAAGAACAACTCAAATATAACAAGGATACCTTAAATTCCTAAGAAAGTCTTAGAAACCCTAGAAATTCCTTGTAAACTAATGTTTTAAGCAATATAACTACATAATATCTATGTACTATTATAAAATAAATTATAATAATTATAATCTATCATATAAAGGAAAGGTAAATAATCACAAAACACTAATATTCACTAATCTCAAGCTAATTATAAGAAAATGACCTAAAACCAAGATTAGCATATAAAATCCATTCTATAATGAATTAAAGTCTAACCTTTTGCAACTCATAATAAAACTCAACTAAGTATCATAATAAGTTAATACATTTATCTTAAACTAAGTTACAAATTATTAAAGCATAAGGTACAACTTTTTAGAGCATAGGAACTTAGAATAAGCTTACATTAAGATATAAACCCTAAGACTTAGAATAATAAAAATACTATATAAGACTTAGAATAAGCTTACATTAAGATATAAACCCTAATTACCCAAGATAGAAAGTCATTAGGGTTAATGATATAGAAACCCTTATATTAAGAAATCTACATAGAATCATTACCTAGTCTTTTAGGACAAGTCTACAATCACTCATAGGACTTCATTAAGGTTATAAGATTATGTTAAAACAATTTACAAGTATCCTAATGCACAAGGTATAAGATTTCAATGCATGACTTGTAAATTAGGTCAAAATAGGTATTTTCACTCTTTAGACATGTTTACTTAAACTAAGCTATCAAATCAAGTGTGAGAACTCATTGGACACTTAAAACACAATGTCTAGGACCTAAATTAAGTTTAAATTAGTATTTAAGAGTAGGATAATGTTGGGAATTATTTGTTAAGTGTCAAGTACCGTTAGTATATTCCAAGTACTGTTAGTGTTATGTAAGTACCGTTAGTGTTAACGCGATACATAGTAAGTACTGCTACTTATAAAGTAAGTACTGCTATAATGATTAGGAAGAATATATCTTTGTATAAGATATGTCATAGTTATAGTTAGAGTATATCTTATGTGATATACCTAAATAGTTAGAATATTGATAATATATCGTCTGTGATATAGTTATCTTTATAGAATATTCTAAGGTTTCTAGGGTTCCTTACTCTATAAAAGGAACATAGGTACAATGTCTTTGATGTACCTCATTCAAGTCGATTAATAAGAGAATCGAATAGTTAAAAGTAATTCTGTTCTCTATGCTTTATAAGTTAGATTTTGCATAACTTATTTAGTGTTAGTAAGAGTGCTCAAAGTGTTTTAGTTTGATTACAAACTATTATACTAATTCTTAACAGAATATAGATCCAACCAAAGGGATCAACAAGTGGTATCAGAGCTTGTTGAGAAACTCTGAAAAAGAAGAACACGACCCCAAACACTCCACACATACCAAATCTCAATGTCTCAACTAGATGGTGATAATGCTTACTTGGATGATGTTTAGAACCCTGATCCTGTTCTGCCACAGGGACAACCACAAGTTGTGCATCTTGTACCAGCACAAGGTGATCAAGTCGTGAATGTTATAGCTACCTCTACACCAACACCTTCTCATACTCTGTCTGTTGTTAAACTCCCAGTTCTCAAAGGTGACAATTATGAGACATGGGCTATGCAGATGGAACATTACTTGAATCACACAGATCACACTGTGTGGCAAGTTATCAAGAATGGGAATACGCCAAAGAAGCTACACTGGTTGCCAGACAATACATGCTATGTTCTACCTGCTGTGAATGCTGAGGAGGTACAAGCAGAGATCAGAGAAAGAAAAGCTAGAACTGCTTTGGCTATGGCTCTTTCTGAAGACATTCTACCAAGCTTTCATCATTATAAGGATGTCAAAGCTATGTGGGATGCTATAAAACTTAGATTTGGAGGCAATGACAAATCTAAGAAAATTAAGAAGATTGTTCTTAAGCAAGAATTTGATAACTTCTCAATTACCAGTATAGAGGGGATACATGGTGGATATGGAAGGTTTAGCAAGTTGCTTATTCAGTTAGCAGTTTATGGACAAGTAATTCCTAATGAAGAAGCCAATCTAAAATTCTTAAAAAGTGTTCTACCAGAGTGGAAAGCAATGGCTATGCACTTCATTATAAGAGATGATTTGGAAACAATTCCTTTTGATCATCTCTACAACAATCTTAGAGCATATGAGATGGATGTGAAGGGCACTGAAGTAAAGACAACAACTACTTCAAAGTCTAACTTGGCTTTTGTGTCAGTTGGGAACAATGGTACTTACTTTCAAAATACCGCTATTGGATCTAGCAGCGGTACATACTTCACAAATACCGCTGGAGGACTTACAAGCAGTACTTACCCACAAAGTATTGAAAGCAGTCAAATAGTCTCTCAAAATCCACATGGAAGGTCTTCACCATTTTTTAGTGACAATGATGCCTTCTCATTCTTTGCTGGACAAGATAAAAGGCCAAGATTAACTCTCAATGACTTGTTCCAAATAGATGATGCTGATGTTGAAGAGATGGATCTTAAATGGCAAGTTGCTATGCTGTCAATAAGATCTAATAGGTTCTTCAAGAAGACTGGAAGAAAAATGACTGTTGATCCTAATGAGCCATTAGGATATGACAAGTCCAAAGTTGAACGCTATAACTGTGGAAGGAATGGACACTTTGCAAGAGAATGCTCTAGAGATAAAACTGAGACTAGCAATCAGAAGTCCAAGAACAGCTATAGAACCAGTCCAAGAATAACTGAAAGCTTTCCAAAAGGAAACAGCAGGAGTCCTAAAGGAACCAAAGCATTGGTTACTGTAGATGGAGTGGTGAATTAGGCAGAAGAAGAAGAAGAGCTTGGATTAATGGCTCTCTCACATGAAGATACTGAGGGGCATCTCATTGATGAATTAAAAGATAAAGGAATTGTAGATAGTGGATGCTCAAGACACATGACAGGAAACAAAGATTTTCTTGCTGAATTTGAAGAATTCAGAGGAGGTCTAGTAGCCTTTGGGGGTAGCAAAGGTAGAATCACTAGCAAAGGGAAAACCAACACAGGAAAGTTGGAATTTGAAGATGTTTTCTTTGTAAAAGATTTGAATGAGTTCAATCTCTTTTCTGTATCACAAATGTGTGATAAGAAGAACAAGATGTTATTCACATACAAAGACTGCTTGGTGTTTTCCAAAGACTTTGAGATGCCTAAGGAATCTCAAATACTGCTTAAAGTACCCAGGCAAGAAAATATGTACACCTTTAATCTTCATACTATTACTCCAACAGGTGGTATTACATGTTTGCTAGCTAAGGCTTCTTTAGATGAGTCAAATTTATGGCATAGAAGGTTAGGTCATGTGAATTTCAAGAATCTTAATAGATTACCCTGTAAGCACAAGCAGTTGAAGAATAACCAATGAAAAACCAATATCACTTTTAGGTTCAAGTTTACCGATATCTTCACGATCATTCTTCGGATAACATAATGCACCGAAGACATGTAAAAACGAAATATCTGGTTTTCTTCCATTAATGATCTCATAATGTGTTTTGTTGAAACGGGTGTGAATAATGGAGTGGTTTTGAGTATAACATGCAGTTGCTATAGCGTCGGCCCAAAGGAATAACGGTGCACTGGAGGAGAGAAGCATCGTACGAGCAGCTTCAACTAACGTACGATTCCTCCGTTCCACAACTCCATTCTGCTCTGGAGTTCTTACAGCCGAAGTTTGATGAGAAATCCCAACTTTGTCAAAATAAGCTTTCAATTTCTGACAGGTGAATTATGTGTCGTTATCCGTTCTCACAATAATGACAGGGGCTTGAAGTAGCACTGATGTTTTCTTCAAGAAATTGATAATTACATCAGGGGCTTCATCTTTTGAAGCAAGAAAATGAACCCATGTGTAACGAGAATAATAATCCACAATCACAAGGACATACCGCTTTCCATTAATTCTTTTGATTCTCATTGGTCCACACAAATCCATATGAAGGAGATGCAACCTATTCGTCGAATTTGGAACAGGTTTGGGTTTGTGAGGCTTCTTCTTACTTTTACCTTGCTCACAGGAAGGACAAAGATGGTCTTTTGTATATTTAAACTTTGGAATACCGGTAACGAGATCATCTTTCGCAAGTTGGGTGATGGCATCAAAATTGAGATGAGATAACCTTTGATGCCATAACCATGACTTTGTTGAAGTGGCCCGGGCCATGAGACAAATTAGAGAGGCATCAGAAATTTGAAAAAGATCAATGGTGTAAAGGTTGGTGGTACGATTTCCTTTCAACAAATCAATTCCTTCAAGATCTCTTACAAAACATGTATGACTTCTGAAAGCAACCTCCAAGTCTGAATCACAAAATTACCCAACCGAAAATAAAATGTGTCCCAAGCCATCAACAAAAGAGACTATGGTGATGATTAGATTTCCCCAATGAAGATCACCATAGCCTAGAATTGCAGCAACATGATCATTTCCAAATCGGACAGTTCCCATGAATCGCCAAACAAAGTTCTTGAGAAGGCTTTGATTCCCAGTCATATGTTTGGAGCAGCCCGAGTCCACGCACCAGAGACAAATTTCAACAGCCTGTCAATGATAAGAGAAGAAAGTATTTTGGCAACCGATGAAATAGGTTCTTGTAGGGTTAGATGATAATTAAGCCGTATCACATACCGACGTGTCATTGTCAGTATGAGATCTACTAGTGTCGATAATTTTGCCACTACAGTCAAAATTTCTACCAGTAGGCAACCATTTAGAGGTGAATCTAGGGCTACTAGGCTTAGCAAGACTTTTTGTGGACCCTACATGCGTACTTTTTGGAACATACACCTTAGCCTTAGGAGTGCGTTGTTGTTTACTGACTGACAGCTTGTCAATTTGAGTGTAACCACCATAATTCAAACCATTCATAGTCAAATCACAAGCATCATGACTAAAAGTAAAGAAACATTTATTACATTTAGCACAAATAACTTCAGATTTTTCATTCCGAATAGCAAGCTTAAAGTCATTACATTCAGATGAATTAGGATTCTGATTATGATTAAAAAGCGGTAAATTCCTAGAGTGTTCTTCTACTTCCACATTATTGATCTTGGGGCGACTACTTCTAGAGGCAAAAGGGACCCTATCATTCCTTGTATTGCTCGTAGGCTGTGGCCTTCTGCTCTTAGTGTAGTTGTTTATTCTTGTAGAAGAAGACACGCGTCTATTAGAATTAGCACTTTTTAAATCAATAACTTGTGGTTGAGTTATAGTGATCGGTTTTGTCCTAACGCTTGCTTTACGTTGTTTGCTAGGCACAGAGGGAGAACTAACACGAAACATTCCTGGGGCAATCACAGCAGTTTTCGTTCCAGCAACCTTGGGAAAAGGTGTCACAACAATACGAGTGGGTCTCGAGGTTGTTGGTTTCTGGATCATCGTATCCACGATCGAGCTAGGTTCAGAAGTCTTATCTTTTAACAAGGCCTTTAACTTACAGTTCTCACAGATTTTATCAATAAGTTTCTGATAGACAGACTTACTTTGTCAACAGCCCGCTTATATGAAACAACAACAGATTCTAAATCTGCAATCTTTGCCTTAAGCTTCTGAACATTACTATCACTAGTACTCTCTAACCCTGAAGAGGCCAAATTCGTTTCCGTAACCCCTCCTAACTGAGCCTGAAACCGTGCGATAGTTTGTTGCATTTCATTGTAAGCTTTTTCCAACGAAATCTTATCATATTTGCATTCATCACATTTTTTGACAAATTTATTCCAAAGATCGGTGAATTCTTTAACCTTTTTAATGACATAAGATTCCATTTTCTCTTTTATAAGATCAAGCTCAGTTTGAGGGTTTTCATTATGCAACACAGAGGTACTTAACTCAACAGGACTACTATCAATACTATCACTTGCTTTAGAGAGGCGTTCAAGATCGTTTTCTAAAACTTTGATTTTATCAAGAGATTCATCAGCTTCCTTTGCCAAAGATTTGAAGTCTTCAACAAAGTTGGCAAATTCTTTTAGAAAAGCGTTTTCCAAATTGCCTAACCGAGCATCGACTTGATTAATAATCGGATTAATATCGTTTTGAAGAATTTTCTGAACCTCAATTTGAACAGGTGATGTAAAATTTCCTCCAGTGATTTTGGAATTAACAACACGTTTAAGGATGACAAAGTTATCTTTAAGCTCATTTAGAAATTGACGTGTGATACTCGGTTTAGGAGGGTCATCAGACAATTCCTCACTTGGGAGCAAAAGCATTTTAGTACTCGTTTTAGACCGAACAAAAATAGTTGGAGGATTAACTTTCGGGTAATAAACGGGTGTCACTTCTTTATCAAGCTTTTTCATTCTTAAACGAGTCTCTACTGCAAGTTCAGTAGTTTCCTCAGAATCATGCACACTAGGAGGATCATACTCATCAGACAAGAGCACACTACCATTATATAAAGTTTCATTAGTGGCCTGAACTTGCTTAAGATATCCAGGATTAGGAGGAAAAGGACAACCTAAAGCCAATTTGTAACGAGTGTAATTTATCTCATTCACTTTTGGTGCGAGCATATTTATCGTCTGCATAGTTTGGCCACGTTTTACTAAAAGGTTGTCTAATTCTCTAATCCTATCCCGAGCTTTGCAAAAATCCTCAAGAAACCCATCTTCACGAATTTTGAATACATGTTTCAACTTTTTCGTTATTCTTTTAAATCCAAAATAGTAGATTTTTCAGTTGAAAGCTGTTTATTAAGAGATGTGATTTCATCATTCAATTCGCTTATCTTTTTAGCACTACTTAAATGTAAGGCATTTAATTTCTTAGCTGTGCATTTTTCTTGATAAACCGGTGTAGCATGAGCTTGTTCAAGTTTTTAATTTTAGTCTGATGAATTTCAAAACTTTTCTCCCGTTCCTTATATCCCGCAAGCTCAGTGGTCAGTTTGGCATTAGTTTCTCTAAACTTATTATTAACCACCGTAGCATGGTCAACATCCTTAGCAAGCTTATCAAATAAAGATTTATAATACGCATGTGCCGCATCAGGATGGGTTGTAAGGTGGACAACTTGATCCACACTAAGGTCCACACTGGGCTCATTCGAACTAATATTACTATTATTCGTTTGATCCCCGTGTGTCTGAATGTAGGGCTCAAGCATCTCAGTATACTCCTCCTCCTGATGAGACGTACTATATATATCATTATCATCGAAACGTGGATGTACCTCAGAGGGACCGTCTGAATCATAAACGGGAGCTCTGTCAACATGCATTCCTGAGGTATATGCGTGTTGTAAGTTTGCCATCAAGATGTAGTTGGCATTCACCTCTTCTTCCTCGTCATATTTTGCAGTAGAAGCCGTAAGATCAAATTCCTCAGCTTGAAGTGGAATCCCTGCCTCTTCTATTTGTGCTATGAGAAGCTGAGTCTGAAGATAAGCAGCATCCCTCTTCTTTTTGGTTGTGCAATCTCGAGCATAATGACCAAATCCCCTGCAGTTGTAGCACTGAACCTGACGATTGTTGTTTCCATTTCCCATACCAGTATTCTCAGCCCTTGCAGCCACAATGTTTCCCATCTGGTTACCAACCGTTGGCACAACTATTAACCCATTCTGATTACCCGCATTCGGAACACCCGGATTTTGACCATGGTTTTGACCATACTGATTTCCTGCATTGCCAACGGTCTGCCCAGCATTCTGGCCATATTGTTGAAACTGAGTCCCCTTGTTTCCAGCAACTACCAATTGGCGATCTTGATTCGCATTCATGAAAGGTTGAGGAATCTGCCTATTTCTAGTGTTCGAGGAGATTCTCTGATTGTTGTTGGTGGGGTTAATGGTGAATTTGAATGCCTTTGCAAGAAGGGCAAGACCAGTATTAATAGCATGAGTAGGATCGGTGATGTCATTAAAAAAGGCAATGGGTTGTTGTAAGTAATTCATAGCAACAGGAGGTTGATATCCATAAGCAGTGAGTTGTTGTTGTTGTTGTGGCATGAAGTTACTTGATGAGGATTAATGGTAGGGTACCATGGAATATGATATAGATGATGAAGAGTTTTCCATAAAAGCCAATGGATCTTGTGTCTTGGCACGTCTTTCTGCCCTAACTTCGTTAGCTTCATCTTGATTCATCTTCAAATAGTCATATACTTGAGTGCAGTCCACGACATGAAGATCCTTGGTTTAATTGACAAGAGTGACATATCGTGACCATTCAGAAGGAATATTATCAAGAAATTTGATGTTGGCAGCAATTTGTGCAGGTTCATGTTTGTTTCTTCTAAGATGATTCATGAGGGTTGAAAAACGATGATAATAAGGTTCAATTTGTTCCCCTTCAGTAGACGTAAATTTCTCCCATTCACGAAGCAACTTAGTTTCCTTTTCTTGTAAACCAATTTCACTGCCCTTCGTCATTTTCTGAATCCTAAGCCGCATCTCGTGTGCGGTTTCACAACTATCGACAGCAGCATAAACATCTTCAGGGAGTCCCATAAGAATGACTTGAGTTGCTTGATCATCAACGTCGAGTTGTTTGGATTCAACTTCAGTTAATTCTTCATCCGTTTGCTCATGACTAGAGTCAGCCACTGGGTTAGCATTCGTAGGGTCCCCAGGCACAATAATTGTTCTTCTAACATACGGACCCTTTTGAATCAAGTTGACAATCAACTTTCCCAAAGGTTTACATTTTGCATAACAAAGGAGATGACTAGCCCATGTAGTGTAGTTCTCCTTGGTAAGCATCGGTGGACGATTCTCAGTACCCGCAGCATAAATATCTTGTTGAGACGTCATCGTAGAAGTGTGTGAAAAACAGGATCTCAATTCGTAGAAAGCGTGTGATGTTGTTGAAATTCCGAAACTTCCGATTTTTTCTCAGTCCGACAATAAATTCCTCAGTCCGACAAAACGGTAAGCTGGAGAAATTGTGTATCGCCAAATTTTGAAATTGAGTTAGAAATAGCCAAAACTAGTAGGTAAAAAATTTGATTTTACTTGACCTAAAAAAATTTTAACCCTTTTTTTTTTAAATTTTTTTAATCTTCGTGTAAACTATGCTCCGAGACAAGTCTAGATGGTGGCTAAGACTAAAAATTACTCGAACAAAAATTTAATCAAACAGATCGCAATGTTATCACCCATCGTAATGTCGGAACATCCATCGCAATGTCACACTTATCGCAATATCACTTCTATCGGAATACCCCTCCTATCGCAATGTCACACTTATCGTAATATCACTTCTATCGGAATACCCCTCCTATCGCAATGAGTCCACTGTCGTAATATGAGAACTGTCGCAATGCTACTAGTATCGGAATGAGACAAGTATCGCAATGCTACTAGTATCGGAATGAGACACCTATCGGAATATGAGGACTATCGCAATAAGGCAAATGAAATTTTGGCAGAATGACGTTTCAATAAGCCTTAATGTCGTCGCAATCCATGATCGCAATGAGCGATCGCAATATACGTCAGAATAAGGGTATCGCAATACCTGGTGATCGCAAAGTAAAACCCTAGGGTTATTGCGATCAAACTCTACTTACCTATGCTATTCCGATGAAGTCTGTCGTAATGGGAAGATCAATTTCGCAACTTTGAGCCAAAGAAATTCGCAACTTTGAGTCAAAAGATTTGTGTTTTAACCCAAACCAAAATACCCAAATCACGAATACTACTATGATGAGGGTATACGAATCACTTAGAACACTAAAAATCCAAAAAAAAAATTTGATCAAAAGGACACGGATGTCAAGAAAAAACACGGACAACACCAAAGAGCTATCCACGAATCCCTTGGCGAATGATACCACTTGTAGGAATGATACACACGACTAATATAGAACAAGAAATACAGATGAAGATTAAACCAAAAAAGAAAGATTAGATTAGATGAAGAAAAAAGAGAAAAACAATGATGGTTGTGAATTCATAGTGAGAGAAACACATATGTTTCTCTCTCTACAATCTATGAAAAATGGAAGACACACCCCACAAATGAGGTGCCTTGGTCCTTTTATACTATACGTCTAATGTATGGAAGGCTTTCCTCATTTGTGAGTTCGGGACTAATTCCCGTTACATACATAACATTATGCTAGAACTCTCAACACCGTTAAGTAGCATTTTCCATGAACTTCGCAACGGTATATTATATGACCATCACTTTAAATACTTCTAACAGTATAAGTACGTCTTAAAATTCTTAGTTAGAACGTTTTATGTGTACTAGACTTATGTCATGCTTAATAATTAGCGGGTGTTTTTCTTTTAATTATTTTTCTATTCTTTGTGAGGATTCAAGAAAAATAAGAGCGCCTTATAAAAAAATGAGTGGCTAGAAAAAAAGAAAAAAAATAATTATACAAGACTACCAAGAGGGGCAGTGTGGTGTTAATTATAGTAGTTATTAAATTCCAATATTACTCTCACAAGGGTTGCGGGGATTTAGAAGTTTCTCCAATCCAATATTACCTTGACGGGTTGCGGGATTGAAGATCCAAGGTCTCAAAAAGGCGGCGGATATAAATTGTTGTGTGAGTTTTATTTTTCTTTTCTTAGCGAGTGAGTAGCTCCTTATTAATGCATGACATAAGGATCATACACATAAGGCGAATGACTTATTATTTTGGGTCGGACTTATGTTAATTATGGACGGTTTTTCAAGTAATAGATAAGATGGTTACTTAGGATTAAAACCGTGCTTCCTTATTTTTAGATTTTACACTTTTCATGCCAAATAAAGACAAATTTGCTCAAAAGCAATTTGGTCAATTAGAATTAGATAGAGGCAAAACAAGTGGGGGTATAATGGTAGCACAATTAATGTGTATCAATAAGTTGATGCACTTTCACTTATGAATAACATTGATCTCGTTTTTAAGCTTGGTATGGGGAAAGTGAAACTTCAGGATGATAAGTATTCATGGTACCAAAGCCCTAATCAAAGTCAATGATTTCTTTATGAGTTATTTCCATCAAACCATTTCAAGAAAAGACAAAAATATATAAATATAATTTTTTTCCTATTCATTGCATTGTAAAAAATCCAAAATCATGCATCATATAGTGTAACATAGTGTAGAAGCATTTCATCTTAGCCAAGGTAGATTAATTATGAGAAAAATGTACTTTAGAGCTTTAAAATATTGCATTGAATGAGGCCATGACAATGATCAAGTGTAGTGGATTTGATATGAGTGAAATCTCATATCAATTATAACAAATCAAACCCTAAAACACAAAGAAAAATACCAATTTTAATGTGAAAAAGCATAATTATTTTGTATTCTTTGTTGTTTGTGATTTGTAGGTAAGATGATATGATTTGGTGAATACACAGATTTCAAGGCATAATTATGAAGAAAAAGATAAAAGAAGGACCTATATTGACAAGTCTCCAAAGTTCAAGGACCTTACATGACAATCTGCCAAAGATGAAGGACTTAAATTGACAATTCAACAAAATCAAAGACCTTAAGATGCAAGTCAACCAAAGTCAAAGGGTAAAACATGTTCAAACAACAAGTCAAGGGTTGAAGATATCAAGTTTACAAAGTTTCTATGCTTAAAACAAAGTCTGCCAAAGTTGAGGGGTTAAATCTGCCAAAAGGGAAACTTAATTCAAAGTTCAATCCGTGTGAAGTGGCATGGACCAATGAGAAGCAAGGATGGAGTATACATGGATTTCCAACTACTGCTCATTTATGAGGAGAGATAAATATCTCAACAGTGCTCCCACTCAAACCATTCAACCAATCATATTTCAATATTCGGATAATGATCTGTGTGTTCTTGTAACTACCAATACTATCATGCCACGTGGGTAGTTCATCACCAGAACGTGGATCAAGCTAGAGGCCATATCAACAAGAGTTGTCAACATGAAAAGTGGTCGTGAAGGAATGACGAATTCAACCCAGCAACTTAATTAACCTGACATCAAGTGAATCAAATTCCCCCTATTTTACCAAGAACACTCAAATCAATTTACCAGAATTTGACACGTGGAGGACTGTAATTGGAGAAAACATGTCATTACACCTCACCTCGGCTCAACTTTTTTCTATAAATACTAGTTGTTTGCTCATTTGTAAACATGTAAAAAAGTGTGTGAAAAACATACACTTAGTAGAATTCTCCCAATTTCCTTCATTTTCATAGTTAAGCAGCTTAAGAGTGATTTACAACCACTCTTAAGTCTGTTAGAAGTTAGTTGTAACAGAATTACCAAACTTTCCTCCATTAATAAACCTTACATTCACATTTCATTCACTCTTCATTCTACTTCCCTATCCTATTGTGATCTTCAAGATTCCATGGATTTTGTTATTCATTAGTGAATAACAGAATTAGTCGAGTGTTTTGGAAGCTTTGTTGATCAAGTTCGTTGTAGTTTAAAGTTCATACATCCAGTTCTAGCCACATTAGCCAAATTCAGAAAGTAGTAGTTTGATGATGATGATCCATGGCATTTGATGATGTTTTGTAAATTGTTGATTGGTTAATAAGGTGTGGTATAGGATCATAAGCAAGTTCAGCACTTGCTTCTCCATCAAAGGAGGCTTCAAGCTAAAAAGTGCTCAATTCTGTGTTAACTTTCCTCTAAAAATGCCTAACATGCTCGATTCTTTATATTAGTGTAATCTTGATTGAAACTGCATGCTATTTGATCTTATAGACTTGTTTGATTAGTGTGAGTAGTTGTAACCTTGATTACTTAGCTTTAATCTGTTTAACATTGCTTAAAATCCTATTTTAGTACCTTAAGAGGTGTTTGGATAATCTGTGATCTTGTAATTCAGCAAGTGGTTTGGAGTAATTCTTGTTTGAATGCACTTAACAACTGATAAAATACACTTGTGCAAAATTTCCAAGTCAAAGACTTAGTCAATTAGGCAAATGGCCTTAAAAAGGTTTGGGTCAAAGATACTTGCTTAAAACAGCCAAATTCATAAGCCTATAACTTCTTCATTTCTTTGAGTTAGAATTTGAATCTTGGTGTTTTGGAAAGCATATTTTATGAACTTTCAAGACTGATAAACTTCAAGACCTATATTTCACTATAGAATAAGCTACAAGGCCTTAAAACTCTATGTGATAAAAGCTTATAACTGCCAAGTCATATTTTCATTTCCCATTGATTCTCTTCATAATAGTGGCCATTTTATTTCGTAAAACAGTTAGAAAAGTGATAAAAATAAGATTTGAGCTTGGTCAAACTTTGGTCAAAGAAAGTCAACTTTGGTCAAAATAAGCCAGGTTTAGCTTATTTCATTTTCTGGCTTATTCAGTGGATGAAATTCGGATTTTCTTGGACATGTGTCATTATTTTGAGCTTATACATGATTCTTGTTAGTTTGAGCTCAAGTGCTTATCCATAAGTGCTTATCTCTTAAACTTGGCTTATTGAAAATAGCTTATTCGAGATTTAGACAGTTTCAGCTTATCTCCTTTTTCATGACTAGCTTATTTTCAATTCTTAATCTTCTGAAACTAGTTTCAGCTAAAATGATCAACTAGAACTCTAGATATAGCTTATTGAAGTAATAAGCCCGTTTTTACTAAAAAACTTTTGAAAATTGCAATATAGTCCCTAAACTTGTTAATCTTGCTAGTTTGTTGGTAATTAATTATACGTTTCTAGGGTTTGCTGTTTAGTCCCTAAAAATTTTTAGGTTGGTTAAATTTTGTTGCAAGTTTGTTATAGTTGTTACATTTGGCATTTATCTTTCATAGTTTACATTTTCAATCCTTTTACTTTTCAAATATACATTTTTAGCACTTATACTTTTATGAACTTTACATTTTTGGCATTTAAATCTTGTTGTACTTTACAAGCTTGTACTTTGTGCTTACTTTGTGGTATTTACAAGGTGTTTTTAGCATAGTACGGTTACGTAGGTGATACTATTTTACCTTTTTGACGGGTTTGTGATAATTAGACATAGATTACCAAAATTTTATATAATCAAAATACCAAAAACAATTAAGTGACTTGAGTGATATCTATTAATCAATTCGTAAAGACCGAGAGAAAAACGAACCTTGAAAAAGTGAAATATTAGTTATTACAACTTAAAACTATTATCATTATTCGCAAAAAATTTATCAAGAAATATATATTATCGTAAAACCTTATACCAAATAATTTTAGTTTGAAGGTACCCGCCGCCACAACGCGCGGGTACCTTGCTAATATTAAACTAATGCAAATTTTAATTGATAAAAAATCATTTTAAACCCACTTTTATATTATAAAAAATGAACAATTAATGTAAGTTTGATATATGGGTAAAATAGAAATTAGTCATAATTGTTGTTCATACATACATAAATTGGACAGTTTTTCGGAGACCAAAATAAATAGTAACGCAAAGACATTTTATTGGACGAAAAGAATAACATTTGATAAATCTTAAAAATAATATACAATATAATGTTTCTCACATTGCAGAAATTAGTCATAATTATATATGCATACTTATAAAATGTTCCTCCTTCTATTAATCCAGGTGGGTTTACGTTTGCTTCAGTTGTGCAAGGTAAAGCTCGTCCCCCTCCTCCTTATATTTATCCTTCGCTTGCTTTGGTTCTTGATGACTCTTGCCTAGTGGAGCGTGATCTATCAAATTTTGTTATGGGAGAACTTAAAGTGTTCTCCTCAATCCCTAACCTTCACACTATTCTGTTGAAGGAGGGGTTCCAGGATGTGAATTTGTCGTATTCGGGAGGCTTTTAGGTTTTGATGGAATTGGAATAATATAAGTCTAAAGAGAAATTTTTGCAACATATGGGTGTTGCATCGTGGTTTCATCGTGTTTGCAATGCTTAGTCAAATTTTGTAACAAATGAACGAATTGTGTGGGATGATATCGAAGGAGTTCCTCTCCACGGGGTCTCGTGTAACCTTTGTTAAGACTTGCTCCAAATGGGGTGAGGTGATGGAATTAGAAGAATGTAAGGATGATTTTTTTGCCCGTAAACGAATTTATATCAAAACTAAGCAGGAGGATAACATTTTGGAGATATTTAAGATCGTTGTTCGTGGGAAGGTTTTCGTGATTAGAGCAAAGGAATTGTTTGCATGGTATTGTTGGGTCATAAGTTGATGAGTTAAACACCATGGAAACAAGAAGGACCAAAGTTGTCATTATGGAGATCTCCAAGCTGGTGGAGAAAATGAAGATTTGGTCTTATCACTACTGATTCTATGTATTACTGTTATTATTTAGTTTCCATGTATATTTGGTTTCCTTATGTTATAAAAGGACCAACCCTATACGTACGTTTTCATTCATTCCAGTATTCTACAATGTAACCTTCAATAAACTTTGATCTCTAGGTGTGGGATTCAATGTATACACACCTAGAGTGGTTTGTGTTAATCATTAATACAAGCTCTTTGGGAATCATTCATCTTGTTAAACATCTTGTTCATGATTATCATTCTATTCCACTATGTTAATTCATGCGAATGTTAATCATCCTAGATAAACGATTTAGGATGTTTGAATCTCAAGATCTGGGATTCCACAGGTATCCGGTGTTTAATGATGTTGAAGAGGTTCCTTATTGCTCTGATGATGAAGGTTTTAATAAAGGTGAGGCGTCTAAACATAAATAATTAAGTACAGAAACGAAGGACTAAACAATGTCCAAACAAGCATGTAGTGTATCAAGTGCATAAAGTGAAGAAGTCTGGATAGCGTCCATCCAATGCACATACTCTCTTAGAATCCTAAGAACGTCCTTGTGTACCTGCCGTTTGGAACATGAAAGGAAACTACGGCTAAGCATAACGCCTAGTGAACGAATATAAAGCATGATAAGAATGTACTGGAATGAACAGATAACAATTACTGAAGCTATAAAAATGATAAGTAAAGTGCAGCGGAAAACTGTGTATGTTCTGAAAAGTCTGATTTATAATTAGTAAAGCTGAATTATTATCTGTTAAATCTGAAAACATGCATTTACTGTATTTTAAGTGCCTAGAGTTAATATAGGTCATGTACTGTAACAACGTCTGCATGAATACATAGAGGGGTGATCTCGTCATGCTATAGAGGGGTGACCTCAAACTGATGTGCTGGGTGGAGGGATCAACTCCAATGTGAAGGATGTAGAGCACACACCACATTCACCTGATAAGCTGTAACTGATAACCCAGGATGCACCCATACGCCACGTTGATAATACTGATAAAATGGCCAAGCTGAAATAAATGGGACGCTGCGAGCAATCACTCCCTCGCAGAGGAGTCATTACATCGGTGCCTCAAGTGTCATGGTTACGGTACCTCCGTAACTAGTATAACTGGTCAAGCATGTATAAAGCTCAGGCAGTTAATATAGTTATCATGTCAATCATGTAAAGTATTAAAACATATAACTGGGAAAATAGATGGCTGCATATGGGGAATCCTAATCATGCATAGAAAAGGAAGTCCTTACTAAAAGACGGGAAATCCGTACCTTGTGTCCATTAACTGACTGCAAGGAAAAGCCGATGAAACTCCTACTCTGACTTCATAAAAGCTACATGATTAACGGACGCGAATGAGTTGTCTGATATCTGTTTATCTTTACTGATCTTTATTGTTCTTAGTTTGATTTATTTTATTCTTGTATTACTATTTGTGTATAATCTGGTAAATTCTGATTGTTCTATAATATTATTGATTAATGCATTCTCTGTACTCCTGATTACTGTATAATATGTATTCCAATATTATAATATTACTATAATTAGTACCTGCTATAAATAGAAAGTATCCTAAATTAGAAAGGTTTCCAAATTAGTTTCTTGAAAATTAAATCATTAATAAATCACATGTTTTTAAGTAATTAAAAAGGATTTAACTAATATCAATTTAATTTTACTAATTAAATTAATAAAACAAAACCACTTGAATAATTTATCTATAAAACTTATTTTATAAAATGATTTATTTAACTTTAGATAAGTCTTTTGCTTTAATATGTTATGTGTACTCGAAACCCGAGCCCAAAACTTTCCCCGAGACACCCATGACTCGGGTCAGCCCAAACCGAGCCCACCACAGTCACTGTTGTGACCCCCTTTGCTGACGTCAGCCAAGCAGCCGCCACTGGCCTTGTGCCAGTTGCCACTGTTGGCAAAACAGTACCCACTGTTTGCTTAATGTACCCCCTGCCTTCCTTAAACTTCCCATTATTTGTTCATTAGACCTACCGAGAGTTATTACTCTCGGTTGCCACTGATTTACATCAAAACACCTATGTTGATCACGAGTTCCCACTGTTTATAACCCCAAACACCACTGGTGGTTTAGTTCGCTGTTGTCAACCCCCAAACCAAACAGCCTTCACGGCTGGGTCAAAGAAGACGAACACCGAGACACCTAGTGTGTCTCGGTTTGCGTGCAACACCCAAAACCCACACACGACCCATTTAGTTTTGTGGTTAACTTTTATTAATTAACCAGTGACATAAAATGAAAGACAAGAACAATAGGATTTACCTTTAGACGTGATTAAGGATTGGTTACAAACACACCACTTGATACATTGCTAAATCAAGATCTTTTTCTTTTTTTTTGATAAACGAATGGAATGAGAAGTGTCATTGAGTTTCCTGTTGTAAGATTTTAAAACGGACTGGGCCTAAAGCCCATTCTATCTTGTTATTGTTTCTAGCCGGCAGCCCAAAGACAAAAACACAAGCATACTTGTAATTTTTCGTGTTTATAATTATGTACGTGATGTTCGTGATTAACCTTCGTTTAATACTCTGACATGTTTTATTTATTTTCTGAATAATTACTTATATTCGTAATACTTGAATAAATACCTTTATTTATTTTTCTGAAATAAATATTTACGTAACTATTAATTTAATCTGAGACTACTCGTAATTACTGTTCATAGGTTTTAAATACGGGTTTTACAATTCTTCCCCTCTAAAAAAAATAATTCGTCCTCGAATTTAGGATGCGATAATGCTGTGGATTTACAATTCTCCCTCTCTAAAAGGAAAATACGTCCTCGAATTAAAGGTAAAATAAACTGATAGAAATAAAAGCTAAAAGGACACATAAGCTAAAGAGACATGTAACTGAAAGGTCATGAAAGCTGAAAGAACATACCTGAATTATAACTGAAAGTAAGGATAAGAAGTCCGTATAGACACCTCTGTTTCCCAAGTGGCCTCCCGCTCGGAATGGTTCCTCCACCGGATCTTGACGAAAGAAATAGTCTTCCTTCTCATAACTCGATCCTGGTGATCTAAGACTGCTTCGGGTTCTTCAATATAAGATAGGTCCTCCTGAATCTGATCGAGTAGATAATTAACTCTGTGAAGCTCATGATAGTTGTACCCTCTGAGTAGTGATACATGGAACACGTTATGAACGTGTGAAAGCTGAGGGGGTAACGCCAAACGATATGATTCTTCACCGACACGTTCGAGGATTTCGAACGGTCCGATGTAGCGAGGGCTGAGCTTTCCCTTGAGTCCAAACGTTTAACCCCGCGTGCTGGAGATATTTTGAGGAACACACAATCCCTAGTCTGAAATGCTAAATCTCTGTGATGCTTGTCGGCATAACTCTTCTGGAGAGTACGCGCTTCTTGCAGCTTTGCCCTAGAAATTGCGACCTTTTCATTGGTCTGCTCTATTAATTTTGGTCCCTCAATCAAGCGTTCTCCAACCTAATCCCAACAGATCGGAGCACGACATTTCCTTCTGTATAACATCTCAAAGGGAGCACACTTGATACTAGCATGCCAACTGTTTTTGTAGGCAAACTCGACCAAGCGGATATAGTCATCCTAATTACATGTCCATTCTAATACACCGGCGTGTAACATGTCCTCCAAGGTCTGGATGGTATGCTCTGACTGACCGTCCGTCTATAGATGAAAGGCTGTGATGAGCTTGAGCTTGGTTCCCCAAGCTTTATGCAGACCTCCCCAGAAGTGTGAAGTGAATCGTTGATCTTTGTCTGATATAATATCTGAAGGTGTATCGTATAATCGTACGATCTCCTTCGTGAATAGATCGGCTAATTTACTGACTGGGAAATCTTTACGGATAGGGATGAAGTGTGCTGGCTTGGTCAAGCGGTCGACAATGACCCAGATTGCATCATGTTTCCTTTGAGTCTGCGGTAACCCAGTGACAAAATCCATAGACACCTTGTCCCATTTCCACATTGGAATATCTAATGGCTGAAGTAGGCCACTAGTACGCTGATGCTCTATCTTAACCTGCTGGCAGGTTAGATATGTGGAAACAAAAGTGGCGACATCCTCCTTCATGCCGCTCCCCCATAAATGATGTTTAAGATCGTGGTACATCTTAGTGGAACCTGGAAGGATAGAAAACGGAGAACTGTGAGCCTCAGTCAATAAGGCTTCTCTGAGAGTAGGGTCTTCTGGAACGCAGAGTTTAGTACCCTGCCATACAATACCATCAACATCGATACGAAATTCAGTCTACAGGTCAATATTCTGGACAATTGCCCAGATTTCACCATCATCCTTCTGTGCAGCTATAATCCGAGAGAGTAAATCTGGTTCTACTCTCAGACTAGCCCAGTAACCTGACTGTCCGTGTACTAAGAGCTCAATATCATACCGCTCTACATCCCGTATGATCTCCTCATTAAACTTGATGCCATTAATCATCCCTGACTTTCTACTGAGGGCATTTGCCACTACATTAACTTTACCTGGGTGATACTAAATGTTAGTGTCATAGTCTTTCAGCATTTCCAACCATCGCCTATGTCTCATGTTCAGCTCCCGCTGTGTAAATATATACTTGAGACTTTTATGATCGGTGAAAATATCACACGACTCACCATACAGATAATGTCTCCAGATTTTGAGAGCAAAGACGACTGACGCAAGCTTCAGGTCATGCGTAGGATAATTCTTCTCATACGGCTTTAGCTGTCGTGAAGCATAGGCGATGACTTTCCCATGCTGCATAAGTACACAGCCCAAGCCTTTCCCTGAAGCGTCACTGTATATCTGATATCTACATGTGCCAGATGGGAGAGTAAGGATCGGTGCTGAAATTAAACGCTATTTGAGTTCTTCAAAACTTTGTCCCCTCTCATCAGTGAATACAAACTTCTCTCCTTTGCACATAAGTTTGGTCAATGGTAATGCCAAACGTGAGAAGTTCTCTACAAACCTGCGGTAATATCCCGTTAACCCTAGGAAACTGCAGACTTTTGTGGCAGATGTCGGTCTTAGCCATTTAGTGATAGCCTCCACCTTTGCAGGATCCATGGTGAACCCCTCTACATAAACAATATGGCCTAGAAACGCCACCTTATTCATCCATAACTCACACTTGGAAAATTTAGCATAAAGCTTCTCTCGTCCGAGAATCTGCAAAACTGTACGAAGATGATCCTCATGCTCTTCTTTAGACTTAGATAAAATAAGGATATCGTCGATGAATACAATCACAAACTTGTCTAAGAACTCGTGGAAGACTCGATGCATCAAGTCCATTAATACTGCTGGCGCATTCGTGAGACCGAATGGCATGACAACAAACTCGTAATGACCATACCTCGGGCGAAAAGCAATCTTGGATATATCCTGCTCTTTTACACGCAGCTGGTGGTAACCTGATCGTAAGTCGATTTTGGAGAAGTGCTTGGCCCCCTGAAGCTGATCGAATAAATCATCGATACGAGGAAGTGGATAACGGTTACGAATGGTGAGCTTATTCAGCTCGCGGTAGTCAATACACAGACGCATACTACCATCCTTCTTCTTAACAAAAAATACTGGTGCGCCCTATGGTGACACGCTCGGACGGATGAAACCTCTTTCTAGAAGTTCCTGAAGCTGATCCTTCAGTTCCTTAAGCTCAACATGATCCATACGGTAAGGAGCTTTGGATACTGATTCTGCACCTAGAATTAGATCGATACCAAACTCTACCTCTCGCATGGGAGGTATGCCTGGAAGTTCTTCTGGGAAGACATCCAGAATATCTGACATAATTGGCTAATCATGGAGTGAAGGTGTCTCAAAAGCAGTGTCATGAAAGGTAGCTAGAAAACCCTCACAGCCATGGTATAATAGAGCACGGGCTTGTAAAGCTGAGATAATCTAAACATGTTTTCCTGGCAGAAAACCACGGTGAACAAACTCTGGTGTCTGAAACTCACTGAATATGACTCGGTATGCATGACAATCTATAGTGGCACGATGCACTGACAACCAATCCATACCCAGAATTATATCAAACTCGCACATGTCTAGAGGAAGGGCACTAACTAGGTGGATTTTATTGTCAAACTCTAGAGGAAGATCCTTGTACACCTGAGTAATGCATACAGAGTCTCGCATGGGTGTAGATATACTTAGCACACTATCAAGTGGTGTATGGTTCATATCTATACTAGCATTAAATGAAGTAGATATAACTGAATGTGTAGCGCTTGTATCAAAAAGAACGCAGGCAACCTATCCGTTTATAAACAAAGTGCCAGTGATGGTATCTGTGGTCTTGTTTGCCTGCTCTCGGGTAGTGGTATAAACGCGACCTATGGTTGGTGGTAGTGGTGGTGGTGGTGGTAGAATCTGAGGAGTATGGCCTAAGATACCGACACCATCCCCCTTCTTACAATCTCTCATCATGTGACTTGGCTGTCCACACTTGAAACAACCACTAGAACCACGGCGACACGGTCCAGGGTGTTTCTTCCCACATGTGATACAAGTGGGATTAGTATACCCCGTAGAAGCTGCTCTGGTTTGCTGCAAACCTGATTCGAGAAAAAAGTACGAGTGTCACAATCATGGTGACATAACTAGAATAAGACTGCTAAGTTTTAAATTTAATTACCAGAATTTGTTGGTCGGGCAGACTACTGACCTCTATGATTTTGGTCACGCCCCTGTCCAGCATCTCTGTTGACATACTGAAAATTAGAATTTGTTTTACACAACAGTTGGGTATTGTGAAGCTTAAAGAATCACCTATGGTTGTCAGATGAGTTTGAGCTGCCACGGTAATTATCATCACCGCCTGTCTTATCTGATCGGTTACGGTCATAAGACTGACCGTGATCTGCTGTTGAGTATCCGACTGGGATCGGTCTCCTCCTCTATGTCTGAAAGATAACAATTAGATAGTGCATGATATATATATTGTAAAGCAAGTACAAGAGTTAAGTTGTTTAAGTCTGCTGAATGGAATATACCTCTTCTCCAGTCGCTCTACATTCTTATAACACCCCCATATTACCAGCAGCGGAATGTCCACTTTGGGCGTTATTTCATAGCACATCACACACAATCATAGAAAACGACCTCAAAAGAGACGTTTAAAATAAACATTAAAGAATCTTTACAACCATTCTCTAAAACATTTCCAACCTAAAATAAAGTTTTTATCAGAGTAGCGTTACTTGTCCCCAAAGATCTTAACCAAAACTAACAACTTTTTACCACAATATGACAATAGTTAATTTGATAAAAAGGGAAGGAAATCCATAAGTTTAGACAAACAAGCACCAACTCCCTCCATGCATGCTCCGCTGCTATCAATCTTGATTACCTGAAACACATGCTTAAAATCATCAACACAACGGTTGAACGAATCTATAGGTTTACCAAATTATTAGTTGAACACAAGAGAAAAATCAATCATAATCATTTAATAGAATTGTGCGCATACAATCTATTATTCAAGTATTTTATTTTTAGCAAAGCTAATTGATTGTATTTAAGCTCATGACACCGACCCGTTAACTTAGTCACCCGCGCCACATTTTCCGGCATGATCAAAGTGAAACCATTGCCCCTCTTAAGGTATTCGTTGCCAGATTTATACCTTATCTCTTATAACAAGTTATCCATCCGCAGAGGGTACTCAACGTACTAGCTCTCGTATAGGATAGGGTCGTCAACCTCATAGTACTATCAGTTGTATAAGCGGATATTTCTAACACACACAAGGGCAAGACAATAATTAACAGTTCATGAAATTAGGGCCTTTAGCAACAATGTACTCAATACAATCCAAACAACATTAGGGTCCAAACAATCATTCATGACTTGTGTTCCATTTTATTTCAAATAGCATGTATCCCCCTTGCGGGTTAAAATCATTTATAAGATAGTATAAAAGCGAGGCTATAGACTCACCTTAAGTAGTAATGATAGTAGTAGTAACAAAGACGTAGACGAAGACAATCACCGACGATGAGGATGCCCCGAGAAATCAAATACAACACCTAACAAACAACCGCGAAATGAATCAACACCTTCAAGTACCTTCAAGTACTATATGTACATAATTAATAACACTCAAAGTTCACATAAACTCACGCCAAAAATCTAAACAAGTGATATTTACTAGACACGTTTATTGTTATACGTTATTAAGACTATTGCTCCAAACATAATTCTGCGGGTACATACCTAATGTACGGACTGTTTTCCCCTACTTAAACATCATGAAATTTTATGAAACCTTCTAGAAACTTATTTATAATATGAACAACATCCTCCTAAAATTTCATTAAAAGATTTTACTTTTAAGTCCGTCTGCCCAACACATCTCTAAACTTGAAAAATCGGACAGTTTTGTATCTTCGCGTTGTAAAACAAATTTGACATTCTTAACCAATAACATTTACAAATCCGACTCTTGATTATGAAAACAGACTCAAAATGATAAGTTTAGGGCCTGATATCAACCTCTAACCATTTTTAGAACTCAACTTATAGTCCCCGAGATTTGACCAAATATCGACAACAATTTCGTATTGTGTCGATACTCATCTCCCGGTACACGAAAATTTAAACTATCGTAACTTTTGACTCGTTTGGAGTTAAAAGCTCTATCTTATACCAAAACGATGGTAGAAAGAAGCTCTACAACTATATCCTATAAAAAACCTGGACTTAGACTTAAAACCACGAAAAATACCCCTAAAGTTTCTGATCTAAAATGGACTTTTCAAAACCATATCAAAACATCTTTTTGACCAATTTCAATCATTCATATACCCTTAATAACATCTAATAATCATCCAAAACCAATAAAAACATCCTAAATAACTTGTATGTTCATCCTCTTTCAAAACCGAAAATCAAAAACATCACATACAATATAATTAAATCATGTAAAAATAATAATAACATAATTATAAAACCATACCAATTGATAGATTAGTCAAAAACGCCAAAACCATCAAACCCCTAGGCTTGGCCGTGGGTTTTGGAAGCAAAAACACTAAAGAAAATCTTTTTCCAAGCTTTAATACTTCAATAGGTTACTCCTAAACACAATCAAACACAAACCCACGAATTTAATTAGATCAAATCATAGTATTTTTCAAAATATTTCAAAAATTAAATGTTAAAAAAATGTTGTTGCATGTTTGGTTTTATTGGTGGGATTTACTTATCTTGATGTTAGAAACATGGGTCTTTGATTAGATTTTTTAAAATCAAATTTTGGTGGTGGTTTGTGGTGGTGATGTGGTGGTCGGCGGCCATGGAGAAAAAAGGAAGAAGTGTGTGTGTTTTTGAAATGAAGAATGACTGGTGTGTGTGTGTGTGTGTGTGAAATCTTCCTTATATATGATGGGGAGAGTATAAAGTGTAATATTAGTTTTTTTGGCCTCAATAATAAAACATGTGCTAAAGAGCGGGTATGTGACTACTAGTCGGTTTTTGAAAATTTACGAGAGTCGGGTTTAGTCCCGGATTCATAAAAATACTTTTAAAGGGTTCAAACGCACACAAAACGAATATACATATGGTTCCGACTCACTTAAAACGTAAATAAAATAAAAACTTCGAAAAAACAAATATCGATCAATCGATAATAAAAGATAAATTTTTGGGCATCCGTCGGTATCGTAGTCGCTATCGGTTCTTCTTAAATCGTCAAACGTTAAAATTATGACCTCCAACATTGGTTTCAACTTAAACCGTCAAACATATTACCAACAAAATTTCTTAAAAATTTCAAAAATATACGTAAATTAGGATTAAATAATGGCGTTGGGTTCAGGGTATCACATCCTCCCCTCCTTAAGGGAGCGACGTCCTGGCGCTCTCCGCTTCTTATATTCGCATTTCGTACTACTAGAAAGATAAGGGTACTTCTTCCTAAAGAAGTCTTCGCGTTCCTACGTGAACTCCGGTCCACGTATTGAATTCCATAACACCTTCACAATGGGTATTCTACCAACGACAAGTGTCGATCTCATATACTACCAAAATCATTCACACATGCTCGAAGCATGTCTTTCAACATCCGAATCGTCCTTTCACTTGGTCCATCAATCTCATAAAGATAATTATTCATAAAAGAAAATCGCACGGGCCACACATAACCCCATCGAAAACGTTCATAATATACAAGACGAAGTAATTAATAATAGTCGTACAAAATCGCCTTATTGGAATATTACGTACATACAAACCTATCTCGTCAAAAACGAATTCATCGATACGGAAATCATTCGACGTATACATAACTCTCTCGAAGACATCACAATCCAATCAAACACAAAAGCCATTATGAAGCACATACAACCACATTACGACATGTTTGCAAAATAGCCAAACCATGCCAAGTAAATAAGTTCAATCAAGTTAACTCATGCTTGCTAGTCAGCCAAGCCATGATAAAATAAGAATATTTGACGGGATTTCAGATGAGTCCAGTCAAAAGAAAATTACATGTTTAAGAAGGTTCACAAGCTTGCTAGCTATGGATGCATATCCATAAAGAAAGAAAATACATACATATGTCATCGTAGGGTGCTCACACACGGATCCATACCCAAAAAAGAATTACAAGAACACCATCTCAGTTCCGTCCCAAGCGTGGTCAAAATCTCTATAAGCATCGTCGTTGAAGGTTAAAAAGATATTACATGGTACGTGTTCTCCATGATCGGACGTCATTGGACAATGTCGTCTCAAGTTCTCACAACTTACGATCACTCGACTTGATTACATACCACATAAATACCTAAAAAGGTAAGGGTTTACCACAAAAACACCAACTATGTCTATTTGTAGTTAAACCATCGATGATCAAAGAAAATCGAGTCAAGCAAGGAGGGTTCCTCACTTGAATAAACGAAGACGGTAAATGGAATTGTCTTCCAACTACCGATGCACAATTGGTAAACTTTAACATTTTATCGCGTGTCGTTGACATATCAAAAGAATGAGAAAAGAAAATAAATAAAGTACGATACATTTGGTGTAGGAGAAGTCTTCTTCATTTCCCTCAGAGTTACTCGAACTCAGATTTCCTCTACTTCGGCAGTCTTCTATTTTTGTCTAAATTTCTTCTCAGTGTCGGTACGAGCCCCTTTGGTATTTCATCAACACCCTAGTGATTGCGATGGAATTCACATGTTACATATAACACACACAAAAAAAACATTTTCCATAATTACCTGGTCACGGTGACTTACTAAGTCAACGTCGGACGAAAAGAAATATTTCAAGGAACACAAGAAAATTCAAAATTTTCTTTAGGAGTCAAAGAGAATACGATTACTTGCATAAGGATCCACCGTTTTAAAAGTGTTCTCATCCAAACATTTATCAAAAAACTAACAGTTTTAAAGATGACCAATTGATTTGAAACGACGTTGCCGTTCCTAAACTATGCATAATTAGCTAGATCATGCATAATTGAGGATCAAGCAACAACAACCAACAAAACAGGACTCTTCCCGAATTATACATAGTTAGCTAAGCTGTGCATAATTGAGGATCGAGGGACGATACAACATTATTATTACACACCAAATATGACTACGAAGGTTTTCGACCTAATCTTCAAAATAATCAAATCATTTGAAATGGGAAAATATTGTTACCATCATTTCAAGGAACACATCAAACATTTTTCATCCATTTTGAAAACATAATTTTGCTCTGCCTTTTTATGAGAAAAATAAATAAATAAATAAATCGACACCATTTGCATTTGGTTCAACGAAACATTTCGCACACTCATACATATTTTCGAAACAGATTGTTCACAAAATAACAGTAAGGTGGTTCCAGATTAAAGATCATCGCAAGAATAAGAGTAGTAAAAATCAAAAATCATTGAGATCAATTAAGATAAACGAGCAATATATTTCCCAACGGAAGTTAACTACATTAGAAATGAAAATACTTCGAATATATGAAAAGTGTTTCAGGATAACGACAGCGATCTATAAATACATGGAGTGGACATCGAACATCATCACGAGCGCCAAAAATAGGACAAGGATCATAATTCCCATCGTCTCGAGTTACACATACATTCCACTAATTTAGGTTCCATTAACCGAAAGAAGAAAAGTTACAGCGTCCATGAAGAGGACAAAATACACCGGGTGACATACCCTTATTATCATGTACTAGCGATGTAGCAATTCAAAAATAAATAATGGTCTCATACCATGGACAATATTAAAACGAAAAATCACAGGACTACCCAAGTTCAGATATAGACTCACAAAATCAAAGAAGGGATGTCGTACGATCGAACCATCGTGACTCAAAACATTAGATATATATCTTTATAAAATAATATACAAGTAGACGTGTGTTGGGTAATCCATTTTCATATCCTAATTAATGTTACCTTGTATACTGTAAAACCGAACATTTGCATATTTTTAATTTGTGTTACACCATTAAAGAACTTATACCTTTCATTTTTCAACTTACAAAGTTTTCATTTCTGGAAATATTTCAATCTCTAGGAAATTATTAACATTAGTAGATGTGGTGACTCGGTTATCATAATCGATAAAATCATTAGGTTCGAAAGTCTCGATACTTGTGTCAGAATCTCATTAATGTTCATATCTTAAGTACCAAAAACGTACATAGTAATAATTTTAAAAGTTTTATATTATTATTACGACATATCTTATTACGTATATACAAGTAACCAACGAGACCCGGATTTGTCCAATTGACTCTTAAAAATCAATCTTCGACTTTTTATTATACATAAGTCTTCCTTAGAACTGGTATGTTGTATTTTATTCACGCAACTCGAGTCAGACGTTAAAGATGTTTCACGTAGTATTATCTTGGATAAATTACTAATTTTAGTCGAGACTTGAATCTCGATAATAATAATAAAATAAATAATTAAAACGCTTATTTCAATAATTCTGAAATGTAGAAAATTCCAATTTTAAATATTTAGCCAATTGTCGAGTGATTTTAAAATTAACACATCTCACAGCGGAATAAAATGACGTTCCATCAATATTTAATAATTTATTTCAAGCATTAGAATTACTCACTTAAAGTGTATCTTTCGATTTTATCCCAGTTTATTCACTACAAGGAGTTATGAGTTCCAGTTTATATCAGTGCATTCGTAAATATAACTTGACCTTATGTTTGAAATTAAAACCAGTTTCACAAAGTCTCTAGCTCCAAAACACATGACCATTTTTTCTACTCATGTTCTATATTACAAAATACGCCAAAAGTTTGCTATATTGACCCAAAATTAATTCAAACCAAGCCCAAAGCTACATATACTCAATAGTCATATCATTAATTTTATTAATGACTCCTATTTCAAATTAAATTAGGCAAATTTTGACAGTTCCATCACAAGATTTTATTACCAAGTATTAATGTATGAAAACAAAGATTTTACGAGTAATATAAATTACTTATTATGATTTACCAACCAAGGTTGAAAGAAAAATAATTTCACTTTGTCCCTTTATTCTCTACACGAATTTTACTTGTTACAAGACGCATCATACGTCATTTTTATCCAAAAGTTTCATTCATCGTATATTTAATATGTAAGACGCTTTATGTTTAAATCATTCAGTTAACAAAATTCAATGCTTATTTAACTGGCACAACTGTCAGACCTCGTCATATATAATATCAAATTCAAAATAATGAGACAACAAGACAAATGAAATAAACGGAACGAGAATACGTATGTCAACTCTATAAGCGTTGATATCGGCTTCGGGTGGGTCTCAAAATCGTACACAATAAAATTAACACAAACCAACCAAACTTCCAGCTATCTCGCTCTATCACAACGCTAGTCTATTTTAAAAACACATCTTTAAATTCGAGTAGGATGATAAACAACGATTAAATGGCCACGCGCCTCAACCACGTTTTATAATATACACATATGATTTGTCGCTACGATGTACGCATCGTTGATTATACTTCGGCTATGTTATAGTTACGCGAACTAATATATCAAACCCATAGGAATGAGGGAAATAAAATAGTACGTTAGTAATTTACGTTTCAAAAGAAGATGTCCTAAAATGACACATCACGGTGCGATAACGGCAATCGAGATCAATCTAGTCGATATACAATATGTTACGAAGCATTATTTACGTATCTAGAGTATCAAACGAGGTTCACACTCGGTTATTCGAACAATAAATTAATTATCAAGATTGATAATTGGTGGTGAGGCCGAATTTTCAACAAAACCGCATTTTAAATATACGATAACCACGCAAGGACCATTGCTTCGCGTGCAAGGCCTCCAAATACCATAGTATATACATACCTATACATACAATCATTCCTACATACACGTACGATCATAACGCATTGTTGCCATGCAATGCAACGTAGCACGTATGCCAATTACATGCAACTTATAAAATAGTCTTTACAAGAATTTGCAATTACGATGATAAGTACTCGATGTACACAACAATATATCTCAATATATTATCATCGTATTTACTTACTAAATACTAGGGAATTCATATCAGTTTTGAGGGATACATCTAAAATATAAATTAATTCTAAAGAAATCTTACCGGGGCCATGCGGAGTAGTTGCATGCTTTAAAAAATTTTACTAAACACCAAAAGTTATAGTTTAGGTTTTTCAAAAATCAAACTAGTTCTCTATAACTTGTGGCTCTGATTACCAATCTATAACACCCCCATATTACCACGCAGCGGAATGTCCACTTTGGGCGTTATTTCATAGCACATCACACACAATCATAGAAAACGACCTCAAAAGAGACGTTTAAAATAAACATTAAAGAATCTTTACAACCATTGTCTAAAACATTTCCAACCCAAAATAAAGTTTTTATCAGAGTAGCGTTACTTGTCCCCAAAGATCTTAACCAAAACATAACAACTTTTTACCACAATATGACAATAATTAATTTGATAAAAAGGGAAGGAAATCCATAAGTTTAGACAAACAAGCACCAGCTCCCTCCATGCATGCTCCGCTGCTATCAATCTTGATTACCTGAAACACATGCTTAAAATCGTCAACACAACGGTTGAGCGAATCTATAGGTTTACCAAATCATTAGTTGAACACAAGAGAAAAATCAATCATAATCATTTAATAGAATTGTGCGCATACAATCTATTATTCAAGTATTTCGTTTTTAGCAAAGCTAATTGATTGTATTTAAGCTCATGACACCGACCTGTTGACTTAATCACCCACGCCATATTTGTCGGCATGATCAAAGTGAAACCATTGCCCCTCTTAAGGTATTCGTTGCCAGATTTATACCTTATCTCTTATAACAAGTTATCCATCCGCAGAGGGTACTTAACGTACTAGCTCTTGTCTCGGATAGGGTCGTCAACCTCGTAGTACTATCAATTGTATAAGCGGCTATTTCCAACCCACACAAGGGCAAGACAATAATTAACGGTTCATGAAATTAGGGCCTTTAGCAACAAGGTACTCAATACAATCCAAACAACATTAGGGTTCAAACAATCATTCATGACTTATGTTCCATTTTATTTCAAATAGCATGTATCCCTCTCGCATGTTAAAATCATTTATAAGATAGTATAAAAGAGAGGCTATAGACTCACCTTAAGTATTAATGATAGTAGTAGTAGTAACAAAGACGTATACGAAGACAATCACCGACGATGAGGATGCCCTGGGAAATCAAATACAACACCTAACAAACAACCGTGAAATGAATCAACACCTTCAAGTACCTTCAAGTACTGTATGCATAATTAAGAACACTCAAAGTTCACATAAAATCACGCCAAAAATCCAAACAAGTGATATTTACTAGACACGTTCATTGTTATACGTTATTAAGACTATTGCTCCAAACACAATTCTGTAGGTACATACCTAATGTACGGATTGTTTTCCCCTACTTAAACATCATGAAATTTTATGAAACCTTTCAAAAAACTCATTTATCATATGAACAACATCCTCCTAAAATTTCATTAAAAGATTTTACTTTTAAGTCCGTCTGCCCAACGCCTCTCTAAACTTGAAAAACCGGACAGTTTTGTACCTTCGCGTTGTAAAAAAAATTTGACCTTCTTAACCAATACCATTTATAAACCCGACTCTTGATTATGAAAATAGACTCAAAATGATAAGTTTAGGGCCTGAGATCAGACTCTAACCATTTTTAGAACTCAACTTATAGTCCCCGAGATTTGACCAAATATCGACAATAATTTCGTATTGTGTCGATACTCATCTCCCGGTACATGAAAATTCAAACAAGTGTAACTTTTGACTCGTTTGGAGTTAAAATCTCTATCTTATACCAAAACGATGGTAGAAAGAAGCTCAACAACTATATCCTATAATAAAAACCTGGACTTAGACTTAAAACCACGAAAAATACCCCTAAAGTTTCTGATCTAAAATAGACTTTTCAAAACCATAACAAAACATCTTTTTGACCAATTTCAATCATTCATATACCCCTAATAACATCTAATAATCATTCTAAACCAATCCAAGTATCCTAAATCACTTGTATGTTCATTCTCTTTCAAAACCTAAAATCAATAACATCACATACAATATAATTAAATCATGTAAAAATAATAATAACATAATTATAAAACCATACCAATTGATAGATTAGTCAAAAACACCAAAACCATTAAACCCCTAGGCTTGGTCGTGGGTTTTGGAAGCAAAAACACCAAAGAAAATCTTTTTCCAAGCTTTAATACTTCAATAGGTTACTCCTAAACACGATCAAACACAAACCCACGAATTTAAATAGATCAAATCATAGTATTTTTCAAAATATTTCAAAAATTAAATGTTGAAAAAATGTTGTTGCATGTTTGATTTTATTGGTGGGATTTACTTATCTTGATGTTAGAAACATGGGTCTTTGATTAGATTTTTCAAAATCAAATTTTTGGTGGTGGTTTGTGGTGATGATGTGGTGGCCGGCGGCCATGGAGAGAAAAGGAAGGAGTGTATGTATTTTTGAAATGAAGAATGAGTGGTGTGTGTGTGAAATCTTCCTTATATATGATGGGGAGGGTATAAAGTGTAATATTAGATTTCTTTTGGCCTCAATAATAAAACATGTGCTAAAGAGCGGGTATGTGACTACTAGTCGGTTTTTGAAAATTTGCGAGAGTCGAGTTTAGTCCCGGATTCATAAAAATACTTTTAAAGGGTTTAAACGCACACAAAACGAATATACATATGGTTCCGACTCACTTAACACGTAAATAAAATAAAAACTTCGAAAAATCCAAATATCGATCAATCGATAATAAAAGATAAATTTTTTGGCATCCGTCGGTATTGTAGTCGCTATCGGTTCTTCTTAAATCGTCAAACGTTAAAATTATGACCTCCAACATTGGTTTCAACTTAAACCGTCAAACATATTACCAATAAAATTTCTTAAAAATTTCAAAAATATACGTAAATTAGGATTAAAAAATGGCGTTGTGTTCGGGGTATCACAATTCTCGAGCTCATCCGTTTCATAAAGCAGCTCTACATTACGAGCCGCGTTAGCTACCTGCGACACGTTAGTGTACGTGGCACTAAGTAGTCTATCCGCAGTCCAAGAGTGAAGTGCCCAGCGAAAATGTATCGCCTGCTCCTCTGTAGTACCTACAGCCGCTCCCAAGAATCCAGCCAATATGAGATATCGTTGCATGAACTCCATACTGTTCTCTCCATTCTTCTGACGAATGGAATCAAAATCACTCTTCAGTCTTGCCTGCTCATCATGAGGGAAAAACTTATCATAAATATTCCATTGAATTGTGTCCAAGTCAACGTGAGCACCCAATCATCTCCCCCATTTGTTAGCTTATAAGCCCTCCACCAATGTAGGGCGTCACCCTCCAAGTTGTAAACAGCTAGCCTGACCTTGAAGGCATCCCCGTAATCCATGGCCTTAAATATTTTCTTTATATGAGAAATCCAATTTTCTGTGTCTGCTAGAATTATTGTCTGCTCAAAATACCAGGGTTTCTGTTTATTAAACTTTTCTAACCAGATAGCTAAAGTGTCTGGTGGTGGAGGAGGAGGGTTGTTATTGATCTGAGGTCCATTTTCGTACTCAACTCGAATCTCATCCCGAATCTAGGGTAGCATGGTTTACATAGTTGATTGAACAGCTGCATCAATAGCAACAGCTGTAGAACTATTCTCATTATTGCGTCTGGGTGGCATCTAAAATTCTAAAGAGGATAAATGATTAACTTGTTAGAAATATGGGATAAGAAATATGAAATATGCATGAGATAGTTCATGAAGGCATAGCCAACGAAAATTTGACATAAATACTTGTGAACGCCTATGGGTCGGTTCACAAAATAACTTTCAAATAAAAAACATGAATCTGACATGAGTAAGGATGAATGCCTATGGGTCGGTTCACGAATACAAAATCTAAAATGGCAAGGGTGAACGCCTATGGGTCGGTTCACCAAAACAAAAAACTCGTTGAAAAGCACATGCGACTAAATATGGCCAGCCCTGTACCAACCTTTTACTTAGTCAAAATTAATAAAACTGTCTGATGAAATGCATGAGAAACATGAAAGATAACAACGCCAAAATATAGGAAGTGCCTGATGACTACCCACTAGTCACAGGTCAAGTTTTAGAGCCTACAGGTCGAACCTTGCGCTATGATACCATAACTGTAACACCCCGCTTGGATAAGTGGACCATACGTGTATTTATGGCGTGTCATCAAAGTATGCAAGGCAAATATCTTAAAGACATTAACTGACCATAACAGAAATACCGGAATCAAACGTCGATAATCCAAGCATAATCTCAAACATAAATAATTAAGTACAAAAAGGAAGGACTAAACAATGTCCAAAAAAGCAAGTAGTGTATGAAGTGCATAAAGTGAAGAAGTCTGGATAGCTTCCATCCAATGCACATACTCTCTCAGAATCCTAAGAGCGTCCTTGTGTACCTGCCGTTTGGAACATGAAAGGAAACTACGGATGATCATAACGCCCAGTGAACAGATATAAAGCATGATAAGAATGTACTAGAATGAACAGATAACAATTACTGAAGCTATAAAACTGATAACTAAAGTGCAGCGGAAAACTGTGTATGTTCTAAAAAGTCTGAGTTATAATAAGTAAAGATGAATTATTATCTGTTAAATCTGAAAACATGCATTTACTGTATTTTAAGTGCCAAGAGCTTATATAGGTCATGTCTTATAACAACGTCTGCATGAATACATAGAGGGGTGACCTTGTCATGCTGTAGAGGGGTGACCTCTAACTGATGTGCTGGGTGGAGGGATCAAATCCAATGTGAAGGATGTAGAGCACATACCACATTCACCTGATAAGTTATAACTGATAACTTAGGATGCACCCATATGCCACGTTGATAATACTAATAAATGGCCAAGCTAAAATAAATGGGACGATGCGAGAAATCACTCCCTACCAGAGGAGTCATGACACCGGTGCCTCAAGTGTCATGGTTACGGTACCTCCAAAACTAGTATAACTGGTCATGCATGTATATAAAGCTCAGGAAATTAATATAGTTATCATGTCAATCATGTAAAGTATTAAAACATATAACTGGTAAAACAGATGGCTGCATACGGGGAATCCTAATCATGCATAAGAAAAGAAGTCCTTACTGAAGGACGGGAAATCTGTACCTTGTTTCCAGTAACTAACTGTAAGGAAAAGCCGATGAAACTCCTACTCTGACTTCACAAAATCTACATGAATAACGGACGTGAATGAGTTGTCTGATATCTGTTTATCTTTACTGATCTTAACTGTTCTTAGTTTGATTTATTTTATTCTTGTATTACTGTTTGTGTATAATCTGGTAAATTCTGACTGTTCTATAATATTACTGATTAATGTATTCTCTGTACTCCTGATTACTGTATAATATGTATTCTAATATTATAATATTATTATAATTAGTAACCTGCTATAAATAGAAAGTTTCCTAAATTAGAAAGGTTTCCAAATTATTTCGTGAAAATTAAATCATTAATAAATCACATGTTTTTAAGTATTCAAAAGGATTTAACTAACATCAATTTAATTTTACTAATTAAATTAATAAAACAAAACCACTTGAATAATTTATCTATAAAACTTATTTTATAAAATGATTTAATTAACTTTAGATAAATCTTTTGCTTTTAATATGTTAGGTGTACTCGAAACCCGAGCCCAAAACTTTCCCCGAGACACCCATGTCTCGGGTGATCCCAAACCAAGCCCACCACAGTCACTGTTGTGGCCCCCTCTGCTGACGTCAGCCAAGCAGCCACCACTAGCCTTGTGCCATTTGCCACTGTTGGCAAAACAGTACCCACTATTTGCTTAATGTACCCCCTGTCCTGCCTAAACTTCCGACTGTTTGTTCATTAAGACCCACCGAGAGTTATTATTCTCGGTTGCCACTGATTTACAACAAAGAACCCCTATTGGTCACGAGTTCCTACTGTTTATAACCCTAAACACCCCTGGTGGTTTGGTTCGCTATTGTCCAACCCCCAAACCAAACAGCCTTCGTGGTTGGGTCAAAGAAGACGAACACCGAGACACCTAGTGTGTCTCGGTTTGCGCGCAACACCCAAAACCCACACACGAACCCTTTAGTTTCGTGGTTAACTTTTATTAATTAACCTGTGACATAAAATGAAAGACAAGAACAATAGGATTTACCTTTAGACGTGATTAAGGATTGGTTACAAACACACCACTTGATAAATTGCTAAATTAAAATCTTTTTCTCCCTTTGTTTTTGTTTCCAACTGTCGGCCCCCAAGAGAAACCCTAGAACCCTTTTGTTTTTTATAAACGAATGGAATGAGAAGTGTTATTGAGTTTTCTGTTGTAAGCTTTTAAAACGGGTTGGGCCTAAAGCCCAATCTTTCTTGTTCTTGTTTCTAGCCGGCAACCCAAAGACAAAAACACAAGCATACTTGTAATTTTTCATGTTTATAATTATGTACGTGATGTTCGTGATTAACCTTTGTTTAATACTCCGACATGTTTTATTTATTTTCTGAATAATTACTTATATTCGTAATACTTGAATAAATACCTTTATTTATTTTTCTGAAATAAATACTTACGTAACTTTAATTTAATCTGAGACTGCGTGTAATTACTGTTCATGAGTTTTAAGTACGGGTTTTACAATTCTTCCCCTCAAAAAAAAATAATTCGTCCTCGAATTAAGGATGCGATAATGCTGCGGTTTTACAATTCTCCCTCTCTAAAAGGAAATTCCGTCCTCGAACTAAAGGTAAAATAAACTGATAGAAATAAAAGCGGAAAAGACACATAAGCTGAAGAGACATGTAACTGAAAGGTCATGTAAGCTGAAAGAACATACCTGAATCATAACTGGAAGTGAGGATAAGAAGTCCGTATAGACACCTCTGTTTCTCAAGTGGCCTCCCACTCGGAATGGTTCCTCCACCGGATCTTGACGAAAGGAATAGTCTTCCTTCTCATAACTCGATCCTGGCGATCTAAGACTGCTTCGGGTTATTCAATATAAGATAGGTCCTCCCGAATCTGATCGAGTGGATAATTAACTCTGTAAAGCTCATGATAGTTGTACCCTCTGAGTAGTGATACATGGAACACGTTATGAACGTGTGAAAGCTGAGGCGGTAACGCCAAACGATATGATACTTCATCGACACGTTCGAGGATTTTGAACGGTCCGATGTAGCGATGGTTGAGCTTGCCCTTGAGCCAAAACGTTTGACCCCGCGTGCTGGAGATACTTTGAGGAACACACGATCCCTAGTCTGAAATGATAAATCTCTATGATGCTTGTCGGCATAACTCTTCTGGCGAATACGCGCTTCTTGCAGCTTTTCCCTGGCAATGGCGACCTTTTCATTGGTCAGCTATATTAATTCTGGTCCCTCAATCAAGCGTTCTCCAACCTGATCCCAACATATCGGAGCACGACATTTCCTGTCATATAACATCTCAAAGGGAGCACACTTGATACTAGCATGCCAACTGTTGTTGTAGGCAAACTCGACCAAGAAAATATAGTCATCCCAATTACATGTCCATTCTAATGCTTAGGCGCGTAGCATGTCCTACAAGGTCTGGATGGTATGCTCTGACTGATCGTCCGTCTTCGGATGAAAGGTTGTGCTGAGCTTGAGCTTGGTTCGCCAAGATTTATGCAGACCTCCCCAAAAGTGTGAAATTAATCGTGGATCCCTGTCTGATATAATATCAGAAGGTGTACCGTGTAATCGTACGATGTCCTTCGTGAATAGATATGCTAACTTACTGACTGAGAAATCTTTACGGATAGGAATGAAGTGTGCTGACTTGGTCAAGTGGTCGACAATGACTCAGATTGCATCATGTTTCCTCTGAGTCTACGGTAACCCGGTGACAAAATCCATAGAGACCTTTTCCTATTTCCACAATGGAATATCTAATGGTTGAAGTAGGCCACTAGTACGCTGATGCTCTATCTTAACCTGATGGCAGGTTAGACATTTGGAAACAAAAGTGCCGACATCATGCTTCATGCCGCTCCACCAGAAATGTTGTTTGAGATCGTGGTACATCTTAGTGGAACCTGGATGAATAGAAAACGGAGAACTGTGAGCCTCAGTCAATAAGGCTTCTCTAAGAGTAGGATCTTTTGGAACGCAGAGTTTAGTACCCTGCCATACAATACCGTCATCATCGATACGAAATTCAGTCTGTTGGTCAATATTCTGGACAATCGCCCAGATTTCACCATCATCCTTCTGTGCAGTTTTAATCCAAGAGATTAAATCTGGTTCTACTCTCAGACTAGCCTAGTAACCTGTTTGTCCGCGTACTAAGATCTCAATATCATACCGCTCTAAGTCCCGTATGATCTGCTCCTTAAACTTGATGCCATTAATCATTCCTGACTTTCTACTAAGGGCATCTACCACTACATTCGCTTTACCTGGGTGATACTGAATATTAGTGTCATAGAATTTCAGCAGTTCCAACCTTCACCTCTGTCTCATGTTCAGCTCCCGCTGTGTAAATATATATATGAGACTTTTATGATCGGTAAAAATATCAAACGACTCACCATACAGATAATGTCTCCAGATTTTGAGAGCAAAGACGACTGCCGCAAGCTCAAGGTCATGCATGGGATAATTCTTCTCATACGGCTTTACCTGTCGTGAATCATAGGCAATGACTTTTGGTTGGAAATACGTTTTTCGTATTTAGAAAGTATCGGTCACTCTAACATTATAGTTAAGGGCTCGTAGTATAGTTTAATTATAGTTTATGTTAGCCCGACCCCTGAGCAAGTTCATGGGTCGGAGGCCCAAGTCCACGAAGGGACTTGGGTATATATAAACCCATTTCCATCATGGAAAGGGGTGTTGGTTATTTCAATTTTCACATAATAAATTTTACATTTTCTCTCATATCTCTCTCTACTTTCTCTCTCTAGAAACATCAACACTCTTGATAGATCATATACTACCAAGCTTCTATAATTGGTATCAAGAGCCATGGGATGAAATAGAGGTTGGTTTTGTGTTGATCATGCTTATTTTAGTGTGTTCATGTGTTTTTTATTGATCTTTACCCAAGTTGTAAAAAAATTTCGTGCTTTTGTTATTCCAAGTGATCCATATATCTTCTACATAGTTGTGGTAGAGATTTGGGTGCTTTGGGTTGGTTAAAATCACGGATTTCTTGTCAAAAATCTCACTTTTTTACCAAAAGTTTCGGAACAGTACCGGTATTGTGATAGAAGTTTACTGAATTCCATCGCAAAGCTTAAGGGTTTCTATATTCCGATCAAGTATTCCGATCAAGTATTCCGATCCATATTCTGAACAAGTATTCCGATCCATATTCGGATCAAGTATTCCGTCCATATTTCGACAGGTATTCCGATCTTTATTCCGACAGGTATTCCGATCTATATTCTGACAGGTATTCCGATCCATATTCCGACAGGTATTCCGATCCATATTACGATCAATATTCCGATCCATATTCTGACGGAATTAAGTCTTGGCATTGCGACGGATACAGTTTGAGCATTGCGACAACTTTGAGATTTGACATTGCGATAGAGTTACTTTGGGTATTGAGATAGAATTTGCACAACTTAGAGGATTTTTCGACATTTCATTTACTTTTAACTTTCACAAAATCACACAACCTAAAGATAACAACACCTTTGTTTAAACAACACTAAAACACATAACCTTATTTCATTGCTCGATCACCTTGGTAATCTATGATCTATCAAGAGGGTTGATGTTTCTAGAGAGAGAAAGTAGAGAGAGAGATGAGAGAAAATGTAAAATGTATTATGTGAAAAATGAAACAACCAACACCCCTTTCCATGGTGGAAAAGGGATTTATATATACCCAAGTCCCTTAGTGTACTTGGGCCTCCGGCCCATGAACATGCTAATGGGTCGGGCTAACATAAACTATAATTAAACTATACTACGAGCCCTTAACTATATTGTTTGAGTGACCGAGACTTTCTAAATATGAAAAACGTATTTCCAACAATCTCCCCCAAAGGAAGGTCACTCCAAATTACAAAGTCCTAATCTAGCATGTTAGATCTTCGTTCTCGTGCTCGTAGTCCACTTTCTCTTTAATTATTTCCTTTTCTTCATTCTTGTGAATATGTGTTGATTTACCATCAGGCTTTGGCTTAGAGCATGTTCTTTTGGCCTTTCACATGCAGTCTTGTCCTTCTTGTGATATTTACCTCTTCGTGACTTCATGTCCCACATACCTATCCTTTGTTGAATTCTTGAAAGTTTCAGAGTTGATACAGCGGAAGACTTTTAGGTCAAACTTTCTTGAATTTGCTGAAATATTTGACACAGAAGGAATGAGTATGTGAGGACGACTTCAGCTGGTACACTGCAACGCCATCGTCTTCAAATGCAGCAACATAATAAGACACGAATAAAATGGCTTTGACATTTTATTCTGATTCGGTAGCATTTTATCTCCGGTCGGTAAAGACCGTTGGACGATAATAAATATCGTACTTGTGATAGGTAGCTCTAATTAAAGATCTCATTGAAAAGATTTCGCGGGTAAACTCGTTCTCTTTATTCGACCGTCCAAAGCTGACTGCGAACATAAAGAGTGAATCAATTGGATAAGAAATATGCTTATGATTGAAGCCGTCAATTCATGAACCTGGAACAAGTGAATTTCAATTAAGATTTTCACTATAGTTTCTTTCGAGTTGTCACGAGCTTGATTCTGATAGAATCTTGCTTGTCACCTACCGCAGTGCTGTTTGATGTTGACACTAGAAGGATTTCCACTCTTCACTGTGAACACTAAAGAGTGTCACTCTGAGTGTTCTGGCAAGATCACTTGGATTTTGCGTAGAGGCCCTGGAACAAGTTTAATCTCAATTAAGAGTCAACCCATCGTTTCTTTCCAGTTATCACAAGATTAGTTCTTAAAGAACCGCACGTGTCACCTACCATGAGCTTGTTTGATGTTAGCTCAAGCAGGATTTCCATCTTCATTGTGATACTTTCGTATCACTCGGATGTTCTGGCAATATTACAAGAATATTGCGTAGGACTCACAAAAATCTTTCTTGTTTTAAAATTGTGTCCTGGTGAGACTTTTGATGATCTCGTGGCTCTAGACTCAATATTGCATTTTGTTTTGGTGATCGGAGGCTGGAGAGCATTGCCACCTTTTCAATATCAATTTATTTAGAGTGAATAAACCAATAGATAATGTGTTGAGCTCCGTGACATTAAAACAAATATCTTGTGAGAGATATTTGAGTTGGCTGGGAGGGGTTGTGCATCGCATCACTGGGTCAATGATAGAGGTCTTCTTTCTTTACACCCTTTATCTTTACATTTCTTTTTCATTCTTCAACCCCTTCAACGCTTACCAATACATCATTACTAGCACCTTGTTGTGATTGTTCCAGTGCTAGCATCAGTACTTGGTCGGCATTCAGCTACGTTCACAATCCATTCCCCATCTTTCCTAAGGACTTATATTTTCTAACTACGGAATTGTCCTTGGGAAGATTCCTTCGGTTCTGTAAAAATCATCGGACTAGTACCTAATCCTACCACCCTTTTGTCACCACAACCGTCGTGAGTAAAGTGTGTTTTGGGTAAGTATTCGTCTTCATGAAAAATCCTTAAAATCACTGAGGTACTTGTGATATAAATATCAAGATATTTTGTACCTTCAGTGTTTTTTTAACACCAAAATGCTCCCCCTTAACATACATAGCACATATCAAGTTGGATTTTCTATTCAGCCTTTTTCATTTTTTAGCCACGTATAATTACAAGTCTCCTTAATCCTATTTTCTTCCATTGTCCAAAATGTTAATCACCAATATTTTGGATATTGAAATGTAGTAAATTGAAGTTCGTTTCTCTCGATTCTTAACCAATTGAAAGTCCTAACAATATCAAGTTTATTATCGTTTTTGGTTGATAGAGTTATTTGGATTTTCTATGTCTATTTAAGCAAGCACGTAAAAATGTGAAAAATATTAAGCTACGTAACCGTAAAACATTTAGCAAATACCATATTTTTATTCACAAAAGGAAAAAATTGTAAATCTACGAAAGTAATGTGCTAAAAATGTATGTAAATGAAACTTAAATACTTGAAATGTAAAAATCAGAAAGTAAAAGGACCAATTATGTAAATTCTAACAAATTTCTAACCAAACGTAACAACTTTTAAAACTGCCTAACTGAAAATGCCAATTTGTTAAAAGTTAAGGACTAAAAGTTTGTAAACCCTAATTAAATAGAAGTTTAGCTAAATGTGGAAACAGTAACAAACTATGGGGACTAGAATGCAATTAAAAGGGAAATTATATCGAAAACGGGTACAAGGAACAAATAAGCTCAAATAAGCTCAAAAATGAACCAAATAAGCTCTAACAAGTTTTAAACTGCTTAAAAATGAAAAACACTTAGGCTAGTCCAAGGAAAAAGCTTAAAATGCTCTAACTCAAATAAGCCAACTCCAATAAGCCAAGAATAAGCTACAATGAAATCCAGACATGCACATTTCAACTTTTTAGTCAAATCTTACTAAACATCTTATGGAGAGTCTGGAATGTCTTTTCTTATGAAAAATGGTCCAGTAGATAAGCAGGAATTTGAAAATAAGTTGAAACCTAGCTTATTGACTTTTGTTGACCAAAAAGTGAAATTTCTGAAAAGCTCAAAATTTAATCAAGACATGTTTCTAAGTAGGAATGTGGAAGAAAATCACAAGTTTTATGAAGTAGAATTACCAATCTAAGAAATCAGAATGCAAATTTCTCACAGAAACTTGCTTTGGTTTAAGTGCTTATTCAAAAGGTGATTTTGAGCTTAATTGTGAAACTGTATGATTTCCTTACAAACACTTAAACTTCAGATGTTAAATGACAAATAGAAACAGGTTTTAATGATTTTTATCAAAAAATGAAGAAATGGCATAAGATTGAATTAAGCTACTTTTTTTATGAACTAGTATCAAAAGACTGACCCAAACTTTTTATCAACCAATTGCCTGTTTGACCTACCTTTTGACTTGAAAACTTCACAAACTTGTTTAAAATCACTAAAGGATGAGAAATGAACTATGTTTAACCAGTTTATTACGCTTAAACTCTAAAATGTATGCAAATCCAAACACAGGTTATCTGATCTGTTTAAGAATTTTGTAAAGTGAATTTGAGCAAAAGATTAATCTGATCTATGACTTATATCTAACCAAACTTGATGAACAAAATGAGGTGTAAATGAACCAAGAACAAGCTAGTAAACACACAAGTACTCAAAATTCAACAACAAGCTAAATGACTGATGAGTTCAGTAACAAAAACAAGTATAAGCTAACTAAAGATTATCAAACTAACAATAAGCTATCTAAACAACTGAATCAATCCAAAACAAACTAATCACACTTGATCAAGCAGCATTTAGTATTTAAACTAGAATTTAGCATGCAAATGACTGTTAAGTGGAACAAAACTCAGAAAACTTGAAACCTTTTAGCATAAAGCCTCCATTGATGGAGTAGGTAGGCGCTGAGCCTCCTAAACAATGCTAAACCACCATCTTAGCACTAAAATCAACCAATCAACCATCTACCATCATCATCATGATCATATCTACCCAAAATTCTGCTACTATCAACAATTCAGCAACTGGAATGATATGAAACAGCTATAAATCTTCAACAAGCCTCTAATGATCAAGTGTGATCACTAGAAACTCATAACAGCAACAAGATTCAACATGAATGCAGAGTAGATAAGAAGATTGAATGAAAATGAGTGTTTTATTGAATTTGAATGTAAGAGTTGGTTACAGAAGTAGGTAATTGGTTACAACTAACTATAACTAACTCAAGAGGTTGTCAAGCTCTTGAGTTTGTTATGCTAACAGCTAACTAACTAGATTGAAGGGAGAAAAGTGGAAGTGTGTGTGAATTTCACACTTAGCTACCTACAACAAATGAGAAGTCTAATCCCTATTTATAGACAAGAAATGAGAGTGAGTTGGGGTTGATGACGTATCCCATCCAATAGCAGGCTGCCAGGTGTCACCAATTTCTCAATTGCAAATTCTTGTGTTCTTCATAAAAATTGGGGTATTTTAATCCTTTAAGTTTCAGTTTGATTAAGTGTTCCCATTGTATTCCTCTCTTGAAGACGAGCAAGTTTCATGTATAAATCTTCTCTTGAAATGCATTGTAGCTCAAGAAAGATTCTGGGTTTGTTTGTTGAAGACAATGCCACGTGGCAATCTCTGGTTGGGCTATTATTGAGCACACGGATTGATATCTAATATTGGATAAGAGATTATTGCATGTCCTCTTCTCATTGGCTAGAAAATAGATAGTGGATTGGACTGTATAAAGACGGCTCAATAAATGTGTCGGTGAGGTGGCTTGGATAGCTGGCAATCTGTGTGATCCCTTTCTTGTATTCTCATTGGCTGTTAGCAATAAACACGGATCAAGGCCATTTTCGGTGTAGTTTTTGGCAAATTAAGTCCCTATAGTATGGCAGAATGTCCAAATGAGCTAGAAACTTCATTCTAATGACATTTTTGGTCCTTCCACTTGCATACTTGTTTAGTTTGACCCTTTGACTTGTTTGACTTTGGAGTTGACCATGTTTGACTTTAATCTTGACTTTGACCAATTTACACTTTGAGTCCTTCAACTTTGGAATGTTGTCAAGATAGGTCCTTCATCTTCAAAGTCTTGTCATCTTTGATCCTTCTTTGTTTTTTTTCATCCAAATAAGCGTGATTTCTTCTTGTTTGCTTGAAAATGTATCCTTCTTACCTATTTAAACACAAACACAAAACATACCACATAATTCCACTTTATAGCACAAAAGTTAGGTATTTTCCCTGTGTTTTAGGGTGATTTGTTGATTAACTGATATGAGTTTTTGCTCATATCAAATCCCCTACACTTTAACATTGCCATGACCTCATGAAATGCTATATTTTAAAGCACAAATTTACATTCTTCTCATAATTAACCCACCTTGGCCAATATGGAATGCTATTACACTATGCTACTTTATATGATACATGATTTTGATTTTGAACAATGCAATGCAAAAGAAACAATTCTATTTATATCTTTTTGTATTTTTCCTGAAATGGCTTTGATGGAAAAACTCATAAAGAATTCAATGACTTAAATTGGGGCTTTGGTACCATGGACACTTATCACCCTCAAGTTCCACTTTCCCCATACCAAGCTTTAAAATGGGATCATTGCATTCACAAGTAAAAAGGTGCATCAACTTATTCATGACAATTAAATGTGGACCGGTTATTATTTGAGCAAATTGCTTTTGGGCAAATTTGTCATTATTTGAAGCGTAAAATATAAGAAATGTAAAATCCAAAAATAAGGAAGCACGGTTTTAATCCTAAGTAATCCTCTCATCCATTACTTGAAAAACCGCTCACAATTAATATAAGTCCGTTTCAAGAGTAATAAGTCATTCGCCTTATGTGTAAAATCCTTATGTCATGCATTAATAAGTAGCTACACACTCGCTAAGGAAAGGAAAATAAAACTCACGCAATAATTTACATCCTCCACCTTTTTGAGACTTTAGATCTTCAATCCCGCAACCCGTCAAGGTAATACTGGATTGGAGCAACTATTAAATCCCCGCAACCCGTCAAGGTAATATTGGAATCTAATAGTTACCATAATTAACACTTCACTGCCCCTCTTAGGAGTCTTGTATAATTTTTTTTTCTTTTTCTTTTTTTTCTTTTTTTTTCTAGCCACACATTTTTTTTCAAGCCGCTCTTATTTTTCTTTATTCCTCACAAAGAAAATTGAAAAGAAGAAAAGGAAAAACACCCGCTAAGTATTAAGCATGACATAAGTCTAATACACATAAACCTTTCTAACTTAAAATCTTAAGACGTACTTATACCAACCATGAATGATTAGTCAAAAATGCATAAGAGACTACAAACCAATTAAAACCGTTCTTGATTATTTATTAACATATATACATGCGAAGAAAATAGAGGTAAAGAAGAAGAAGAGTTTAGCCACAAGTAATTATCATGAAGTTTATCTAGCCCTTTTATACTTGCTTCAACTCTATCATTTCCCATTCTCCACAAATTTAAAATCTCAAATAATGAGACTAGTGGATGCTTAGCCTAATAGACCAATGAAGGACTACATGGTTAAGGATACTAGCTAGAGAATGCTTGAATAAGCAAACTCGGGTTGAGTCAAAATATCCGTGGTGGGCCTAATATGTCAAAGAGGTCTAAATTTGTTAAACCATGTTCTTATTATATTTTCTTTCCTTTTTCAATTTTTTATAAAGAAGAAAAGAAGAAATATATACAATGCAAATGTGTTATGCAAATGAAAAATCATTGATGCAAAAATTATGAATGCGTATTTTTGGTGGCCAAAGTAGATCAAAAATTTGAAAAATGTTTGAAAAATTAATTTTCGTGTTATCATGAAGGTCAATGACAAAGTCTAGGTAAGGTCACTTTGATAGAAGACCCCCCTACACTTAAGCTATACATTGTCCTCAATGTTTAAGAGCATGGAAGTATAAAACTTCCCCTACACTTATGACAATGAATATACTTTGCTTAACCCAAGCTAAGGAAAGATCAACTATAGTGAATTCATTTTTAAAGCACAATGTGTCTATGAAAAATCACAATAGTAACAAAGTGAACCGGATACAAGGGCCTCCTCCATAAGCTCCAAAGCACGTGAGGAGTGAGCAACCCTACAAACAACATGAAGACAAAAGAAGGTCTCCCCTACACTTCTCATCAACTCTCTATCCTTATTTCTAACCTACAACACTCTAGATCTAAAAACTTCTAAACCTAGTTATTCAAGCTTGATTTAAAGAGTCTCTAGCTCAACTCTTCCCACACTTAAAAGTGTCTAAAACCTATCATGAAGAGTAAAAGTTTTGCCCTTTTTAAGAAAAATCTCCATGATGAGGTAAAACAAGTTTTCAAGTATCAAAACTCCATAAATATCCCCCCGAATCAAATACATAATTACCATCCCACTTATAACACAAATCAACAACTAAGTTCCCAAGCAATGGTGAAAAGGGTGAGGTGGTGTTGTCCAAAATGGTTTCCCATATGTTCTTCACAAGGTGATAAGGTGATGCTCTCAAATCTTTCACAAGTTTTCCTTTTATTGCATCAGGCGGATACTAAGATGGTTTAGCAAGCTCTATGCCAGGATCAAAAATCCGTTCCTTGATTGGAAAACAACAAGTGGTGATTGCCTTAGAAGACTCTCCTTTGTAGGTCACATGGTGAGAGAAAGGTTGTGGAGTAATGGGTAATAGCAAGCTCTTAGAAGAAACCATGATGGCTTGTTTTGCTTTATCACATTGAAAAGTTGAGGTGGACAAAGAAGAAGGTAAAGGATCTTCATGTAATAGAGATTCTAGATAGAGTATGTCCCTCTCCTCATCAAGATATCCAAGAGTGTACTCAAAAGGTATATCCATTTCTAAAAACTCATCATTCTCATCCATAATAGAATCCTCCTCATCACCATAAACATCATAGATTGGTCTATCAAATATTGGTGATTCCTCAAAACCCAAGGAAGTGTGATCATCAACAAAAGGAGAATCACAAGTGAAGAGCTCATCATCACTATAATCATCATATGTTGGTGTATCACAAAGAAGAGATTCATTATCACTAAAATCCTCATGAATATTTTCATCATTGTGGAAAAGTGGGTTATCATATGAGGTTTAAAAGAGATGATTGGAATGAATCACAAAATCACCAAAGTTAAACTCTTGAGGTTTATGAAAATCCAAAGATGAAGTAATAGAGGCAATGGTCTCAACATGAGGTAAATCATAATCTCCTCTTGAGCAAGCTTCATAAAAATATTCATCACAAACTTCATCAAGGATATCATCATGAGTTTCCTCCTCATTCACAACATCAATATGCTTCACCGCTTCGGGCTCATTAGACTTCTTTGACAACTTTCCCATGTTAAAAACAACTCTCTCATCTCCTACCCTCATTGTAAGTTCACCTTCCGCCACATCTATTAAAGTTCGACCCGTTCTCAAAAATGGCCTACCAACAATCAAAGGAACTCTCGGATCCATATCATAATCAACTATGACAAAATCCGCGGGAAAGTTAAATCTATCAACCCCAACAAAAACATCCTCCGCAATTCCCATCGGATAAGCTATAGTACGGTTGGCCAACTCAAGAGTCATCTTAGTAGGAGTGAGCTCGTGAAGTGAAAGTTTCTTCCAAACCGATAATGGCATGAGATTATTCTAGCTCCTAAATCCGCTAAAGCCATGCAATTTTCCACCCCCGGGAAATTGCAAGGAATCAAAAACCTACCCGGATCTCCAAGCTTAGTATGAAACTTCTTAAGCAAAACCGCGGAGCAATTTTCATTCAAGGAAGCATTAGGAAAATCCACCAATCTCTCCTTGTTAGAAAGTAAGTCCTTGATCATCTTAGCAAACTTAGGCATATTGGCTAAAGCTTCCGCAAAGGAGATGTTTATGTTAAGTTGCTTGAACATCCTCAAAAAGTTTGAGATTTGTATATCATCCTTGTTCTTAATATTGTCTTTTTTCAATCTTGATGGATAAGGGAGACTTGATTTTGGTTGTGGTTGAGTGGTTGTTGAAGGATTTTCCTTGTTCTTTTCTTCATGAGTAGGTGTGGAAGTGGGAGAAATAGGGGAACCTGAGGATGGGGAACTAGATGTAGAAGGTGTATCACAAGAAGGAATCATAGTAGGCTTTACCAAATTAGGTTTGGGTGGTGAAGGATCATGAGTTTTCTTTCCACTTCTTGTTGTGATAGCATTGACATTTGCCCTTGGGTTTGTTTGTGTGTTAGAGGGTAAAGCTCCTTGTGGCCTTTGATTGATAAGCATCATAAACTTTTTGTTTGTTTCCTCATGCATTTCTTTCATTCTTTTCTCATTAGCTTGGAACCTCCTTTCATTCTCTTGATTCATTTTATTAAGAAGCTCAATTGTGTTATAATCATGTGGCACATTCCCTTGAAAACCTTGGGGTTGGAAAGGTGGAGGTTGATTGTAAAACCCTTGATTGTTGCCTTGAAAGGTATTTCCTTGATTGTGAAAGGTATTTGGTGGTCTATAGTTATTCCCTTGGTATTGTGGCCTTGGCCCTTGGTTCCTTTGTAACAATTGAGGGGGATTTTGTTGAAGTTGGGTGGGTGGTTGGGGTGGGAATCCCGGTGGTGCAAGATAGTTTTGAGACTTATAAGAAAGGTTATTTTGATTGATGTTGGGTTTGAAATGTTCTCTATGTTCTTCTTGGTATGCATAACACTCCCCTTGATAACCTTGTATCTTATCACATTGTTGGTAGGAATGGGGACCTCCACAAGTTTCACGTGAAAGAGTAATAGCATGCACATCATTAGTGGAATTATTGCCCAAATAAAGTTTCATAAAGTCATTCATCATGGTTTGTTGCATCTTTTGTGTGTTTTGCATAATTGTTTGACTTTCCTTTTGAGCTTGAGTCAATTCTTGGATTGATGAAATGAGTTGAGTCTCAAATGGTTTGGAACCTCCTTCTTGAATGACATGTACTCTCGCATCGAATTGTGTGTTAGTTTGAACCATTGCTTTAGTCTCAATTATGTCCCAAGCGTCTTGAATGGATTTAGCAAGAATATTTCCTCCCGCGTAAGCATTGAGTGAGTCTTGGTGATGAGGTCTAAGGCCATTGTAGAAAGTATTGATTTGGTGAACTTCATCTAATCCATGGTTAGGGCATCTCCTCAATAACTCTCTATATTCCTCCCAAGCATCACTAAAAGTTTGACTAGGTTTTTGTTGAAAGCCTATAATTAAGTTCCTCAAGGCCGTGGTCTTAGATGGGGAAAAGAACTTGTTCAAAAACTTCTTAGTGAAACCATCCCATGTGGTAATACTCTTGGGTGGTTGTGTATCTAACCAATGCTTAGTCGGACCCTCTAGTGAAAATTGTACCAATATCAACTTAATGGCATCATGGGGAACTCCATTGTACTTAATGGTGTTGCAAAGAGCAAGAAATTTCTTAAGGTGATCATGTGGATTATCATTCTTATCCCCAAAAAATGGTGTGTTTGAAACCAAGTTAATCATGGATGTTTTTAGCTCAAATGTGTTTGCGGGAATATCGGGTATCTTGATAGCATCAGCATATCCTTCCATATTTGATTACAAGTGCTCCATCAAAGGTCGAGTATCAACTCCGGCCATGGCTTCTTGTTGTCTGTGGATCAAAGCACGATTCTCGGGATCGGCTTGATGAACGGTGGTGTTCCTACTCTTTCTCTTTTTCTTCCTTTTCGGAGGAAGGGGTTGTACACCAATCGGTATTTGTGCACGCCCGCGAGTGAGCATGCAACTCAATACGAGGAATGAGAGAGAAGCTCTCGTTTGACTTTGAAGAAGAAGGGATTATCCTCTTCGAGTCTCAATATGAAATATCCACAAGAAAGTATAATATACGTAATTACTACTTGGCTGCAAGAGCCCCAATGAAGCCTTCCTTCTTAGAATACGCTCTAGTGAACGGGGGGTTAGGTGGCGCGAAGCACTTAAGTACCTATTGACCCTTAGATGGCATTTTATAGCACACCGCCTTTCTATTCACTTTGTAGTTTGTATTCTTCGAATTATTGCCTATTGGAAGTATTTATCTATTCTTGCTTTATTGAATTTGATCGATACACGTGTCAAGAACCGGAACGCCCCCTAACACGGTGTATTGCCTTGGCAATAATTATGGAGAATATGTGTATTGGTTGTTCTTATACTTATACGTATTTACATATAATAATATAGAGAAAATATTTTTGTATTTATTGGGGTTTTTTAAATAAAATACTATATGTACATAAAAACCGAGGAAATCCAATAATATATATTTTTGGGTGCAATCTCTTAGGAAAAAGATTGCTTTTTTATTTTTTAATTTTTTTGGTCAATTCTTTAGGAAAAGAATTGTTTTTGTTATTTTTTAGTTTTTATATTTTTATATTTTTGATTTTTATTGTTTTTTATTTATGATACGTAAAATAACGTTCACGCGGTGAACGGATCCCAAAAGCCAATAAAAACCGTCAATCGATAGTCTCTCGTAAAGTCAAAGAACCGGCAGCGGCGCCATTTGAAATGTAGTAAATTGAAGTTCGTTTCTCTCGATTCTTAACCAATTGAAAGTCCTAACAATATCAAGTTTATTATCGTTTTTGGTTGATAGGGTTATTTGGATTTTATATGTCTATTTAAGCAAGCACGTAAAAATGTGAAAAATATTAAGCTACGTAACCGTAAAACATTTAGCAAATACCAAATTTTTATTCACAAAAGGACAAAATTGTAAATCTATGAAAGTAATGTGCTAAAATGTAAGTAAATGAAACTTAAATACTTGAAATGTAAAAATCAGAAAGTAAAAGGACCAATTATGTAAATTCTAACAAATTTCTAACCAAACGTAACAACTTTTAAAACTGCCTAACTGAAAATGCCAATTTGTTAAAAGTTAAGGACTAAAAGTTTGCAAACCCTAATTAAATGGAAGTTTAGCTAAATGTGGAAACAGTAACAAACTATGGGGACTAGAATGTAATTAAAGGGAAATTATATCGAAAACGGGTACAAGGAACAAATAAGCTCAAATAAGCTCAAAAATGAACCAAATAAGCTCTAACAAGATTTAAACTGCTTAAAAATGAAAAACACTTAGGCTAGTCCAAGGAAAAAGCATAAAACGCTCTAAAACTCAAATAAGCCAACTCCAATAAGCGAAGAATAAGCTACAATGAAATCCAAACATGCACATTTCAAATTTTTAGTCAAATCTTACTAAACAGCTTACGGAGAGTCTGGAATGTCTTTTCTTATGAAAAATGGTCCAGTAGATAAGCAGGAATTTAAAAATAAGCTGAAACCTAGATTATTGACTTTTGTTGACCAAAAAGTGAAATTTCTGAAAAGCTCAAAATTTAATCAAGACATGTTTCTAAGTAGGAATGTGGAAGAAAATCACAAGTTTTATGAAGTAGAATTGCCAATCTAAGAAATCAGAATGCAAATTTATCACAGAAACTTGCTTTGGTTTAAGTGCTTATTCAAAAGCTGATTCTGAGCTTAATTGTGAAAACTGTATGATTTCCTTACAAACACTTAAACTTCAGATGTTAAATGACAAATAGAAACAGGTTTCAATGATTTTTATCAAGAAATGAAGAAATGGCATAAGATTGAATTAAGCTACTTTTTTATGAACTAGTATCAAAAGACTGACCCAAACTTTTTATCAACCAATTTCCTGTTTGACCTACCTTTTGACTTGAAAATTTCACAAACTTGTTTAAAATGACTAAAGGATGAGAAATGAACTATGTTTAACCAGTTTATTACACTTAAACTCTAAAATGTATGCAAATCCAAGCACAAGTTATCTGATCTGTTTAAGAATTTTGTAAAGAGAATTTGAGCAAAAGATTAATCTGGTCTATGACTTATATCTAACCAAACTTGATGAACAAAATGAGGTGTAAATGAACCAAGAACAAGCTAGTAAAGAACAAGTACTTAAAATTCAACAACAAGCTAAATGATTGATGAGTTCAGTAACGGAAACAAGTATAAGCTAACTAAAGATTATCAAACTAACAATAAGCTATCTAAACAACTGAATCAATCCAAAACAAACTAATCACACTTGATCAAGCAACATTTAGTATCTAAACTAGAATTTAGCATGAAAATGACTGTTAAGTGGAACAAAACTCATAAAACTTGAAACCTTTTAGCATAAAGTCTCCATTGATGGAGTAGGTAGGCGTTGAGCCTCCTAAACAATGCTAAACCACCACCTTAGCACTAAAATCAACCAATCAACCATCTACCATCTTCATCATGATCATATCTACCCAAAATTCTGCTACTATCAACAATTCAGCAACTGGAATGATATGAAACAGCTACAAATCTTCAACAAGCCTCTAATGATCAAGTGTGATCACTAGAAACTCATAACAGCAACAAGATTCAACATGAATGCAGAGTAGATAAGAAGATTGAATGAAAATGAGTATTTTATTGAATTTGAATGTAAGAGTTGGTTACAGAAGTAGGTAATTGGTTACAACTAACTATAACTAACTCAAGAGGTTGTCAAGCTCTTGAGTTTGTTATGCTAACAGCTAACTAACTAGATTGAACAGAGAAAAGTGGAAGTGTGTGTGAATTTCACACTTAGCTACCTACAATAAATGAAAAGTCTAATCCCTATTTATAGACAAGAAATGAGAGTGAGTTGGGGTTGATGACGTATCCAATCCAATAGCAGGCTACCAAGTGTCACCAATATCTCAATTGCAAATTCTTATGTTCTTCATGAATTGGGGGATTTTAATCCTTTTAGTTTCAGTTTGATAAAGTGTTCCCATTGTATTCCTCTCTTGCAGACGAGCAAGTTTCATGTATAAATCTTCTCTTGAAATGCATTGTAGCTCAAGAACGATTCTGGGTTCGTTTGTTGAAGACAATGCCACGTGGTAATCTCTGGTTGGGCTATTATTGAGCACACCGATTGATATCTAATATTCGATTAGAGATTATTGCATGTCCTCTTCTCATTGGCTAGAAAATAGATAGTGGATTGGACTGTATAAAGACGGCTTAATAAATGTGTCGGTGAGGTAGCTTGGATAGCTGGCAATCCGTGTGATCCCTTTCTTGCATTCTCATTGGCTGTTAGCAATAAACACGGATCAAGGCCATTTTTGGTGTAGTTTTTGGCAAATTAAGTCCCTATAGTATGGCAGAATGTCCAAATGAGCTAGAAACCTCATTCTAATGACATTTTTGGTCCTTCCACTTGCATACTTGTTTAGTTTGACCCTTTGACTTGTTTGACTTTGGAGTTGAACATGTTTGACTTTAATCTTGACTTTGACCAATTTACACTTTGAGTCCTTCAACTTTGGAATGTTGTCAAGATAGGTCCTTCATCTTCAAAGTCTTGTCATCTTTGATCCTTCTTTGTCTTTTTCATCCAAATAAGCTTGATTTCTTCTTATTTGCTTGAAAATTTATCCTTCTTACCTATTTAAACACAAACACAAAACATACCACATAATTCTGCTTTATAGCATAAAAGTTAGGTATTTTCCCTGTGTTTTAGGGTGATTTGTTGATTAATTGATATGAGTTTTTGCTCATATCAGATATTAATGGATTAACCGGTCTTTCGGTAACAAAATGAAATTGGTTGATGGCCATAGAATATATTAATGCTCCCCCTCAATTTAATGAGGGTTGGTTGTAGTGCTTGAGTATAATATATTTTGGAAGATTTAGAATCTCGTGAGAAATTCTTGAAAAATATCATACTTTCACACTACAACAAGCCACAAAAACCTAATGCACATATTATATATATACATATTCACAAGTGAGTGTATGGAGTTGACCTGATTGTAGTACGGTCACCACCTTTAAATGGATCGTTACTTAAGCCTGTGGTGAGCTCCATACGGTCTGCCAGCCACGAATCATTCGATACTGCGGATCAACCGTCGATCCCTTAACTTCTCCTCAATCTTCTGGATGGTGTAGTTGGCACTCCTTTCAAACCTACATGTCCATTCATACTTTACTTTTGAAAGGCCTTGACCTGAGTTGAGCATCAACAGCTTGTCACGTACATGCTTGAGAGTACCATCGCTGAATTTGTGCAGTTCTGATAGTTGCATGTATTGCTTGACCTCTGCTTCATTCAGGTAGAATATGCCCATCTCTGGTTTGAGTGTACCCATATATGGCTTCTTGTCTAGGTGAAAACGACTCATGGGTGTTGTATGAGGTCGTTGCAGATTTAGCCTAGATTGATAACTCTCTCCAACAAGTTGTAAGTCTTCAACCCTATGCTTGATCACCACTCTTCGAGTATATTGGCGAATGTTGGAACTTAAGGCAATGACTTCGTCAGGTTCTAAGTGAGGGACCTTGCCTTGAGCCAAGATAAGTAGAAAATCTTCAATATCTTCAAGTCGTAGGAATTGAAGATCCCCTTCACTTACACTATAAATCTTATCGTCTTCTCGTTTGAATCTGATGTCTTCCAAGTACGAATACCCGAATATATGTAGGAACCTAACTCCCTGTATGCTTGTGATTTGACGGTTTGAAATTATGAGTGTACCTGATTTTTTACGATTAAAGAAGTTGTAAGCCAACCTCTTTTTGCCTTGCCAATGTGAGATACCTAACTCCGCATGTGGATCATATTCTTTGACAAGCTTTTTGCTCCATAGGTCTGGAACCTTATCTTGAGTCCAAGGAACATCCTCCAAGTTTATTGCCTTGCCCATTGTTAATGATGTAGCATACATGTTCGCGCCGTTTTCTAAGTAATCCAGATCACGGTTGACAAAGTACTACATTGGAAGATGCTTGGCTGCGGCAATAACAGAGGCTGTTAATGGAAGAAGTATTGGAGCTTGTTCACCTGACGCTGTTGATTTCATTGCTTTCATGAGCTCATTAAAGTGATATTTTCCCTCATCTTTGGCAATCTGCATGGAATCCCAAAAGTTTTTGTCTTTAAGCGTCGTTTTAAGTGTATTTGTATCCATGGTAGGTACTCCATATGTGTCCATCAGGAATCCAGAGAAGTCGATTGGATTATTGAGAAATTGTGTAAGATCCGCCTTTTCATGGTTAGAGATTGTACGTGCAGTTGTTGCCTGTGTAAGCCATGGCTGCTCTGGAACAGTCTCGTCAATATTGAATGTGTCATCAAATTCAGGATCTGGTTGATTTATGTCTTCAATATCCATATCGAAGTAATTTTGAGGTGGAGAGTGATGTATCACAGACGGTATCGGTTCGTCTTCTTTCATAGGTTCTTCTTCGTGCAAAGGTTCTATAGGTGTTGTTGATGAAACAGTAGTAGGAACCGGTTCAGATGACATACATGTGTCTATGTCTGTGTGATGCTGAATATAGGTTGGAGATGGAGAGTGATGTTCCACAGACGGTGTCGGTTTGTCTTCTTGCATTGGTTCGTCTTCGATCACTGGTTCTACATGTTCTTCTTGTGATAAATTAGTAAGAACCGGTTCAGTGGACTTACTTGTGTCTTTAGATGAAGATTCTCTCAAGATGAATTTGCCATGGAGATTCTTTCCACGGTTTTTTCTATTGCCATCATCACTAGTTAGTGATATGCATGGTGAATCCTTCGTGTTACTATCATTGGTTTCATCAGTCTCGTCGTCGTCTTTGTTTACACTCCCGTTTTGTTCTTTATCACCAACCTTTTCTTTTGTACCTGCAACACTTTCTTCCTCATCCTCATCACCTTTCTCGGATTCCTTAGATTCTTCGCCATCAGTACTATCACATTTACCCTCATCACCCTTCCCTTTTTCCTTACCCTTACCAATCCCATTACTGTCATCATTATCATCATCGTCATCCCCATCACTATCCTCATCCTCGTCTTCCCTGTCATCCTCATCCTCATCCTCATCCTCTTCCTCGTCATCATCCTCTTCTTCTTCCTCGTTCTTATCAGAATGTTCTTCCTCCTCCTCATCCTCTTCCTCTTCTTCCTCATCTTCTTCCTCATCTTCTTCCTCGTCTTTATTTTTAGGCTCCTAACGTTTCCTTTTCTGTGAGGATTGGGGAACTTTAGTGTCTTCTAATGGTGATGTGTTAGAAGCTTCTAGTATTGCTTTAGCAAGAGCTCTTTGCAGCTTGTGTTGAGCCTTTGTTTTTGGTGACTCAATCTTGGTTAATCTAGTGTATATCTGATATCCACCTGTGCCAGATGAGAGAGTAAGGATCGGTGCTGAAATTAAACGTTGTTTAAGTTCTTCAAAACTTTGTTCCCTCTCATCAGTCCATACAAACTTCTCTCCTTTGCGCATAAGTTTGGTCAATGGTAATGTCAAACGTGAGAAGTTCTCTACAAACCTGCGGTAATATCTCGCTAACCCAAGGAAACTGCAGAATTCTGTGGCAGATGTCGGTCTCAGCCATTTAGTGATAGCCTCCACCTTTGCAGGATCCATGGTGATCCCCTCTGCAGAAACAATATGGCCTAGAAACGCCACCTTATTCAGCCAAAACTCACACTTAGAAAATTTCGCATAAAGCTTCTCTCGTCGGAGAATCTGCAAAACTGTACGAAGATGATCCTCATGCTCTTCTTTAGAATTAGAGAAAATAAGGATATCGTTGATGAATACAATCAAAAACTTGTCTAAGAAATCGTGGAAGACTCGATTCATCAAGTCCATGAATATTGCTGGCGCATTCGTGAGACCGAATGGCATGACAACAAACTCGTAATGACCATACCTTTTGCGAAAAGCAGTCTTGGATATATCCGGCTCTTTTACACGCAGCTGGTGGTAACCTGATCGTAAGTCAATTTTGGAGAAGTGTTTGGCCCCCTGAAGCTGATTGAATAAATCATCGATACGAGGAAGTGGATAACGGTTAAGAATGGTGAGCTTATTCAGATCGCGGTAGTCAATACACAGTCGTATAATACCATCCTTCTTCTTGACAAACAATATTGGCGCGCCCCATGGTGACATGCTCGGACGGATGAAACCTCTTTCTAGAAGTTCCTGAAGCTTATCCTTCGGTTCCTTAAGCTCAACGGGAGCCATACGGTAAGGAGCTTTGGATACTGGTTCTGCACCCGGAATTAGATCGATACCAAACTCTACCTCTCGCGTGGGAGGTATGCCTGGAAGTTATTCTGGGAAGACATCCGGAAAATCTGACACAATTGGCTGATCATGGAGTGAAGGTGTCTCAAAATCAGTGTCATGAACGGTAGCTAGAAAACCCTCACAGTCATGGTATAATAGAGCACAGGCTTGTAAAGCTGAGATAATCTGAACATGTTTTCCTGGCAGAAAACCACGGTGAACGAACTCTGGTGTCTGAACCTCACCGAATATGACTCAGTATGTATGACAATCTATAGTGGCACGATGCACTGACAACCAATCCATACCCAGAATTATATAAAACTCACACATGTCTAGAGGAAGGGCACTAACTGGGCGGATTTTATCGTCAAACTCTAGAGGAAGATCCCTATACACCTGAGTAATGCGTATAGAGTCTCGCATGGGTGTAGATATACTTAGCACACTATCAAGTGGTGTAGGGTTCATGTCTATACTAGAAGTAAATGAAGTAGATATACCTGAATGTGTAACGCCTGTATCGAAAAGAACACAGGCATCCTATTCGTTTATAAACAAAATGCCAGTGATGGTACCTATGGTCTTGTTTGCCTGCTCTCGGGTAGTGGTATAAACGCGACCTGTGGTTGGTGGTAGTGGTGGTGGTGGTGGTGGTAAATTCTGAGGAGTATGGCCTAAGGTACCGGCAGCATCCCCCTTCTTACAATCTCTCATCATGTGACCTGGCTGTCCACACTTGAAACAACCACTAGAACCACGGCGACATGGTCCAGGGTGTTTCTTCCCACATGTGATATGAGTGGGATTAGTGTACCCCGTAGAAGCTGCTCTCGTTCGCTGAGAACCTGATTCGAGAAAAATACACGAGTGTCACAATCATGGTGACATAACTAGAATAAGACTACTAAGTTGTAAATTTAATTACCAGAATTTGGTGGTCGAGCAGACTGCTAACCTTTGTGATTTTGGTCACGCCCCTGTCCAGCATCTCTGTTGACATACTAAAAATTAGAATTTGTTTTACAAAACAGTTGGGTATTGTGAAGCTTAAAGAATCACCTATGGTTTCAAGATGAGTTTGAGCTGCCACGGTAGTTGTCACCACCGCCTCTCTTATCTGATCGGTTACGGTCATAAGAATGACCGTGATTTTTGTAGTTCTGCTATTGAGTAGCCGACTGGGATCGGTCTCCTCCTCTATGTCTAAAAGATAACAATTGGATAGTGCATGATATATATATTGTAAAGCAAATACAAGAGTTAAGTTGTTTAAGTCTGCTTAATGGAATATACCTCTTCTCCGGTCGCTCTACATTCTCGAGCTCATCCCTTTCATAAAGCAGCTCTACATTACGAGCCGCGTTTGTGACAATCCTCAAAATTCACATCTATGTTATAAGTTATGATTGTCTCAATATGAAAATTTGGCTAGAAATTTTTGCTTTTATGCCTTACTTGGTAAGATGAACTACTTCTCACAACCTGAACTACCATTACAACATATTCCTATATGTTGTCAATACAATGTATATATCAAGTCTAAGATCTAAAAGTGATCTAACAAGTTCAATTTTAATCAGAACATCTCAAATGTAACCATGATGCCCTAAATTCCCTTAGAAACCCTAGAATCCCTATAAATGAGTTGTAAACTCAAGAATGGTAAACTATGAATGGAGAATACATATGAATAATTCATTATGAAATATAAACAAGATGCAAACTATACTTTGAAGACATAATAATACCTAAGAATGGCAAGAACAAACCATACAAAGCTAAGTACAAGTAATTGTACATAATAGTCTAGATCACCACCTAGAAACCCTTGATAAACAATATTTTAAGCAATGTAACTACATAAAATCTATGTAATATTATCAAAAACAATATACTAATTACAATCTATCAAATAAAGTAAATTTAATTGATCACAAAATGCTAATATTCACCAATCCAAGGCTAATTACAAGTTAAGACCTAGTAACCAAGATTAGCATATAAAATCCATTTCACATTGAATTAGAGACTAATATTTTGCCACAAATTATAAAACTCAATTATATATCATATTAAGAATATACATTTATTTCAAGTCAAGTTACAAATTGGTGAAGCATAAAGTACAAGTTATCAAAGCATATGATCTTAAGCTCCCATAATTGTCCCTAGAATATGATCAACCTATACAAACCCTTAAACTAAAAATGTAGAATCAATATAATTCATAAAGATACTATATAAGCCCTAGAATAAGTGTTTATAAAGGTACAAACACTAATTACCCAAGATAGAAAGTCATTAGGATTAATGACCTAAAACCCTAATATTAAGAAATCTACATAGAATCACTACCTAGTTCTTTTTGGACAAGTCTATAAATATTTATAGGACTTAATTAAGGTTATAAGATTATACTAAGACAGAGTACAAGTACCCTAATGCACAAGGTACAATATTTCAATGCATGGCTTGTAAATTAGGTCAAAATGGGTATTTTCACCCTTAAGACATGTTTACCTATAATAACTTAATAAAACCAATGTTGGGACTTCATGAACACACTGTGACAATGTAGGATGTATAAATTGAGTTTACATCAGTAGCTAATTGAAGGATAATCACTTTTACTAAGATTTAACCCTAGATCATTAGAAAACCCTAATCTACATAAGTTTTCTTCCCATTTTCACATTAAACCTTTGTTAAACTTCAAACCAAAGACATAAACTTCTTAATTACAATGTATATACCCTAATTAAACCCTAATACATCACTAGTCACATTCCTAAAACCTTAAGCACCAAAATTACAAAGTTACAAGTAACAAGCCCTAATTTAGGACCTGGTTTAAGTTTTTCCCTCCAAAACATATTCAAAACACTTTCCCTCCCAAATTCAAACTTAGGGCAGATATTTTGAGATATTTAGAAGATATTTCCAGCCCTAAGAAACCAAGAACATAGGTGCATCACCAACTTGATGGCAAATTCTTAACCTTGTACATTTTTATGGCTAAAAATCATTCCAACACTTATACCATGAATTTTAAATATACCTAGGACCTATAAACTTGTGTAGAGCTTCCCTAGACTTCCTTAGTCAGTACCTTATCTGTGTTACATGTTTTTGGCCTTGCTTGGATCCTAAGGGTCGAATTTACTATAAATAGCAAGTTAAACCTTTAATTCCAATTCGTACCTCGTTTTCTCTTAACCTCCATTACCCATTCTGTTTCCACTTATATATACGTCCAAGGACAAGTACCAATACCAGAAACCAGTTCTAGAAGCTATCCATTGAATCTCTTGAAGCTTTGATAGCAAGAAGTTCTCATAGGAAGCCATTATGAGTCATTTTGGAGCATCCTAGGTAATTTCTATGGTAACTATGCTTTGATCTTGTTATAATGAATTATTAGAGTTGTTATAATGCCAAAATAATGTTAGAAGAATAATCGAAAAGAAACTAAGTCATTTCATCATTTTAAATGGAAGTTATAAGCTAAAAATGTCTTAAACCCCTAGTTTTGTAATTTACATGAAATAATAAGCAAAAACCTATTTAAAAAGCTATAATTCTGGATAAATGTTTTTATTATGATTATAAACTTGTTTTGAAACTTTGTTTTAAAATCCTAGATCATTTGATCTATTTTTTAGGTTGTTATGTGATTTTTACAAGCATAGGGACTAAAACTATCATTTTGAAACTATTTAACATTTTGGGCCAAAAGTGTCTTTTTATGAAATTATAAGCTATAAGAATAAATGTTGGAAAGTTTTAGGTCCTAAGGTTAAATATTGAGGGTTTTAAATGCAAATACTAAAACTATATACTTAAGGGGTTAAAAGTGTAATTATACCAAAGTGTAACCAGAAGGACTAATTTTGCCAATTTTGAAACTAAAGAGGATTAATTAAGAATATGAGGAAGCAATGAAAGTATCATGTTAGTAGGTAAATTTGTACAAAGATGATCCATCTCGATATTACGTTCTGACTGAGTGGTTGGCTTTACGATTTAAAGTGCCCTCGCTCCTCAAACGTTTATAGAATGGCTTCTGAGTATGATGGCCCAAACAATGGTGCTATAATTACAACCAAATATTAATAAAATAATATATAACCAACACTTAACGATATTAAACTAAAAATCAAAGACTTGATACTATACACAATGTATTAATCCAGGTTTGTGTGAGATCAAGCTGTTGTTTATGAGACCAAGCTGTGGTTTGTATGATCAAGTTGTATATCTGTAAATGAAATATATCTGATTATAGCTCGGATTCTATGGACATAAGGTGAGTTCATAGCCTCACTTTTAAATGCTTTCTAAATGATTTGAAAACCCGTGAGGGGGATATATGCTAAAAATGGAATACAATTGTTTTTGGTATGATTTCCAGATATGATTCGTTGACACTATGTTTATAGTTGCCTATGAAAGGCTCTTTTAAATTTTGAACCGCTAATCATTTCTCGGAATGAGCGCTAATATCGTAAATAGTACTATTGGAGACTGACATCTCTTGTCTGGGCAAGTCGCACTTGCTAGCACCTCAGTGGTCAAACAGGCATGCTTTATTTTTCTAATAAGGATAGTTTGGCAGACTTCCTCATAAGGGAAAATTGTTGGTTCCTGTGTCTAGTCGCGGTATCATGAGCTTAGTGCAATTGAATCATCATTTTATTCAAACTTATGAGCAAATAACAACGTAGCTCAGAAAAAGGATCTTGTATTTAAACTAATTTTTAAACCTATGAATTTACTCAACCTTTGTGTTGACTTCAAGCATATATTTCAGATAATCGTGACTGATAGCATGGAGCAGCACAAGGATGGCATGAAGAGGCATAAGACTGAAATTATTCTAGATTTTGGGAACCTCATATTATAAAACTCTGATTTTTCAATGAAATATAAAGAAAGTTGATTTCATCACTCTTTTGAGTTGTTTTCTATTATTATGACTTGTGTTCTATGAAGTAATACCCCAAATCAATGTTCCGATGTGTAAAGGTAAAATAGGGGTGTTACAGATTGGTATCAGAGCCATGGTTATAGAGAACAAGTAAAATCTTGACTATATCTACTGTTAAAATAATTTCAAGAAAGTCCTCGTGCGCCAAAGCCATTGCTGCTACAAGAATGACTGTACTGATATTATCCCGGATTAGGTGTAAGTTTTTTTGATATTTTGCATAAGAGATTTCATGCATAGAAATAAATGATATTTTTTTTATGTGTATGCAATCTACTATATGTTAGGATTTATCGATGTCCCTAGATATAGTTATGCCTATTATCATCTTGTCAGATTCGAAAGATAAGCGTTCTGTAAGTATTCCTAAGTTAATTTCATCTTCCGATGAATAATCCTTATGATACTTCAGAAAATATACCCAAAGATTAGAAAATCCCAAACTCCATTTTACCCTTTGACGACGACCCTATATGCAAGTTATACGAGCATATAATAAAGAAGTAGATTTTACACCTTGACTCTAAGATTTTCCATCACCTTACCCTATTAATATACCACCACATATATCTGAAACCTTACCTAAAAATACCTATGAACAACAACTTATAGATGTCATGTCCTATATGAAAGAATTTCCTCCCGAGCGTATTGAAGATCTTGAAGATAAAGTTGAAGGGCTTATGAAAAGCCGGAGAGTTATTCAACGAGATTTTGAGAAGTTAGAAGGAGATTTTGGAAATCAAGGCTAAGTTGTGGAGAAGACAAATGATATACGGTGAAGAAATTGTTCAAGCTCGACTAAAGATTTCTACTCTTGAGTTAGTCATTGAGGACATTCAAATTAGACATCGAGCCAATATACGAAGTCTTTTTTATGCCATCAAAGAACTTAAGAGGGAGAGATGAAAACATTAGACTATTAAGTTGTAAATACTTTCAACTTTATGTCTTTACTTTTATGTTAACAGAGAAGCTTGTCCTGTAAGTATAAACAAGACAAGTTGTTAATAAATAAAAGTTGTGTTTCTCATCTCGTCGTTTCATTTTTTTTTTATTTTTTTTTTACATAAAATCGTAATAACATAATTATTAATGTTTATTAATAATTATAATTTACATATTAGGAGAAAGCAAACGGGCAACAAGCTGCGCCGCTAGCCCTTTTTGTATAGCAAAACCAAATCTATTAAATACAACGTTTGTAGATTTAGGAGTCAAAACATTACTATTCATATTTATTTTTAAGGAGTAAGAAACCCCTATTTCTTGATTTTCTCATGAATAATTATGAATTAAATTGCGTTAATTCAAGAAGAAAGCATATACTTGATAAAGTATATATTTTTGGAATTTCCATTATCTTCGATGATAATATGAATTATCAGTTGAATATAACCCGTAATTTTGAAGAAAGACTTAAGAAGATATATGGTATGCTTAGCTATTATATAAGATAAGTTGTTGCATATCAAAATATGTTATGATTATTCATGAGTCATATCTTTATAAATACGTTGTAAATTTGGAACTATGTTTCATAGTTGGATTTATTATCCTCAGATATGAATGATAATCAACATATTAAGTTTCCCCTACAGCCTACCAAATAAACCCAAAATATATATCTTGTGTTCGATAAACATTTATATGTATCTATATACATATGTGACGAATGTTTTTCGATATGAGTATACCTTAACCCTGAAGATGTTAGATAAATGATAGACGATGATGTGGTTACAATCCTGCAAGTGAAAATTGTCAATAAGAAGTATTATCCGGAAGAAGACTAGATGACTAGTTAGTTTTTGATATCCAAGGAAGAAAAGATGCTATTAGTATCACCCGTCGGATTAAAAAATCCAATTCAGTTTCCTATCGTATTCGAAATTATAAAATGAAGCTTGCTATAAGAAGATAGCACTTCGCCAGTTATCTTGGTAAATTCTTTATACTCAACCCATTGAGATAAAGGAGTACATAGAATCCCTTGATTAAATTTCAAATATTTCTTAGAAAGATAATCGAGAAGATGAAAGAAGAACTCTGCTATCTAATGACATAAGGAAATAACCTCGAGACATACATGAGGAAATTTCAAGAGTTAGTAGAGTTAAATCCTATTCCATAGAATGAGAAAAGCCTTCATCAGAAGATTTTTTCATGGAATTTTGTCATGGAATTTTTATCTGAAATTCTGTTAAGAAAACTTCATCAGAAGATTTGGTTAGGAAAGTTTAGAAGATTTGGTTAGGAAAGTTTAGGAATTTTATCAAAGATTTTAAGGAAAGATTACCACTTCCAAAAATCCCAATACATTGGAAAAAGTCATTAACCTTTACCCAAAGAGTTAATGAACAAGGTAATTACGCACAATCCTGTGTAAAAATCAGAAAAATCTTAAGCGTAAACTTGTGATATGAGTGTTTACTCATATCATTAGTAGCTTAAAACATTGAAATTATGCATTAAATGTATAAAATATGCCTTGGAAATGCTTGTTTCTTGTTTTCATGTGTGTAGGTACCAAGTTCGTGAAACCGACGAAAATCGACACGAGAATGAATAAAAAGATCGAAGAAGCCAAAAATCGAGCTCGACAATAGTGGATTTAATAATTTGTCAACCAAGTGGGTCCCACATTGAAAAAATGGGCTTAAAAGCCCATTAATAAAAAGCTTTATTCACTTTCATGATCAAGAGTCCAAATTCAAGGCCCAAAATGGGATTGTTAGTATTCGCGGATGGAGATAAGTGTGTATCAGGCCCAATACCTTGAAACGGAGAGAATAAATGGGTTCAAGCCCATTTCAGTAAAAGAAGAAACGAATGAAATTTGGGCTTTTAGGGTTTGCTTTAAAAACGTGTATCAAACAAATTTCCCAAATTCACTTTCATAATAAAGCAAATCACACGTCACTCATCTCACAATAAAATAAATACAAACCGTACATTCACCCACTCATTTTCATTATTAAAAATACCTTCGATGTTAACAAGGTGAACTCTCTCACCTTTCTTCCCCAATCTCATCCCAAACCAGTAAAAAAATCATCACTGTTCAAAAAAAACCTAGCAAGTAAAAAGTCTAATTAATTTAGGGCTTTTGACTTATTTGATTAATTCACATCAAAGGGATTAAAACCCCCAAGTTTGTAGGAAGAGAGGGTGTGGAATAAAGATGATACGTGGCAGAAAAGGATTGGATTGAACACCTCAATCTTCTAATCCCACCAATCACAGCCCTTAAAAGAAACACAACTAGCACACGGATGCCACGTTGGCAATCCGTGTGCTATTTGGGATCATCTCAGCCATCAAACAAGAAAGAGAATAAGGAGATTGAAGATCGATGGCTCAGATTCAAGAAGAATATTCCTCAAGAAGATCCGAATATCCCTTCATATTCAGCCTGGGGAGGCTATAAAAACCCCTCAATATTCATGTAAAATTATTCCAGTTTTTTTCTTTAATGTTATAATGTTAGATTAGATTTAGGTAAAATTGTATTCTAAGTTTTTTAAGCTTTGTAATGTTTTATTGAAATTAATGAAAAGTTTTATTTTGCAATTTACTGTTCCTCGTGTTAAACTTTAATCATATTGAATTAATTTCAGTTTTATTCTACTTCTCTATTTAATATTATTGATATTAAAGTTGAAACTGTGAACACATTCAAATCCCACTGGTTTGATCTCAAAATTTGGTACGAGTTGTATTATTTTGGTGATTCGTTGGGGTATTTTGATATTTGATTCGTAAAATCAAATATGATCGTTTGACTATGGGGGTAAATGGTGTTCGAGTAATGGAGGTGGTGGCGGTTCGATTCGTTTAGGATGCTCAGCGCACTCCTACATCTCAACGGATTCTACAAAAAGGTGCACTCTACTTTTAATTTTTCATTTAATTAGACTAAATTGTTTTACTTTACTGCTTGTATGATTTTATTATCTGAAATGTTATGCTGAAATTTATGAGATGTTATTGTGTTAGATTTTCATGATTATGAGATTTTCTTTTATCTGCTGAAGTTTCTGTTTAAATGGTCAAGTCTGCTTAACAAATTGAATTGAGTGTTTCGTATGAGTTTGAGTTAGTCTGATTTATGTTATTTTAGGATTGATTTATAGTTCTGGATTACTTGAACCTGGAGGGTTGTTTTTTTTACATGATAGTTTGGGATTACTGATTTGAATGCTATTTGATAAATATTTTGAATTTGATAGAACTTGTATTTCCTTAACGCTTTGTTTAGTTTGATGGGTTAGTTTGTTCTGATAATATGAGTTTGATAGCTGTTAATTTTGATTTGTCTTGAGTTATATTTGGATATAATCTGATTGCTGTGAGGTTTGAGTATTTGGTTTATTTGATCTTGATTTAGTTTGTTTTTGGTATTGTTTGTTTTATAATCTGTTTCTAATTCAGTGGTTACTGATTTCTTATTCTAGCTGATCTATGTTGTTTGTTAGCTGAGTTTTAACTTCCTGATGTTTGATTGTGATATTATGCTGCTTAGTTAAATTGTTGCTTATCAGTTCAACTTATCTAATAAGCTCAAATAAGTTGTGACCTCACAGCTATAAACAAATAAGCCTACAATAAGTCTTTCCTAAGACTTAGTTTTCTGAACAATCTGTCTAAGGTTTAATTTCCAAAAAGTTTTCACTTGGGGGTCTCGAACTCGAGACCTCCCCTTTACCATTCAAACGCGTTTACCAACTGGGCTGCAAGCCCTTTTGAGTTTAATTCTCATAAGTTGATTAATATAGGGTATTAGATTTCTAGCAGTTTTATATTTTGTAATGTTTTGTCACGTTTCATTTTTTTTAATATATAACTTTTAATTATAATTAAAGTATATTTTTCATAAAAAAAAGTAGTGTAAAAATAAAATAAAAAAAAATGTTTTTATTTAAATAGTTTAATTAGTTTAATTTTAATTAAGTAGATTTTTATAAAAGTAGATTTAAAATAGATTTTAAATAGAATTGTTTTTAAGTAATTTTAAATAATAAAGCAAATTAGTTTAAAAAGTAGAATTAATTTTTTAGAGTAAAAATTAGTTTAATTTTTAATTAGTTTTATTTTTAAGTAATTAATTGTTTGTTAGATTTATTTTAAATAGGCGGGGTTTAACGATTCATGCACTTTAGGTTAATTTTAAATAGTTTAAAATTCGTAGTTTTTAATTGTAGTTTAAAAACCACAAACCAATTCAAATCGATTGTCCAAATCAAAACAAAACGTCTCAAATTTATAAGATCTTCGTGTACAACGAACTCGACTCACTCACGTGTTTAATTGAATTCGTCATTGGTAATATTGGACTATTACTTTTTCCTAAAGGTAATTTTCTAATTTACCCTATAACGTATCTAATTATCACATATACTATCCACGATACATCAAAAATTTTGGCGCCGCTGCCGGGGATCTTGTGTACGATTCGCTTTTGTGGAGATTTGTTGATCGTTGATTTGAAGACCCTTTCCGTCCTCGGAAAGTTTTGTTATTTTTCTATTAAGTAGTATGTATCGTTTTTCTCGTTTTTTGTGAATAATATATTGTATTACGTAGAACAATAATTTTAAATACTTTTCAAATAAGCCTTAGTTGGGATTTCATCACCTAGCTATTGTATTCGAACCCAAAACAAAAATAAAGGCAAAATAGATAAATACTAATAAGAAGTTTGAACTCGATTTATACAAACTATAAGGTGGGTATAAGGCGACGTACTATAAAAGGCCGTCTAAGGAAAAAGGTTTTTAAGTGCTTAGTGCCACCTCGTTTCCCCGCTTGCTTGTGCGTATATTGAGAGGGACAACCTATTATTGGTTTGCCGACTCAAGTAGTAATAAATCTTATTTTTGTTGTTTACTTATTGAACCTCGAGGCGTTTAGGTTTTCACCTATCGTTTCAAAGTCGACCGAGGGTAATTTACTTCCATAGTAGTTATCCTTATTCCTTGTTTTTATCGATCATTTTTGATTGAGCAATACCAAAAATAATCTTCTTCCTTGTCTAATTTCTTTTCTTCAATCCTCTAAATTCTCGTCTTTGTAGTGCATGCAATTACGTTCTTCACGTCTTGTGATTGATTTTAATAGGCTTGAAAATATTCCTCGTAGAAATAGAAATCGTCAACAACGAATAGTGGAACCCGAGATTCCACCTATTGTTGTAGAGATGGCCGATAACCGAACAATGGAGGAATTGCTCCGTGCACCCACCGAAGGGTATGGGGAAGCAATCGTTGTGCCGGCTATTTTGGCGGATCATTTTGAGATTAAGACGGGTCTTTTATCGCTCATTCGTGCCGACCAATTTCGTGGCAATGAGGCCGATAGCCCGCATTCTCACATTCGGAATTTTAATCGAATTACCTCGACTCTCAAGTTTAGAGATGTGTCGAATGACGTGATTAAGCTCATGCTTTTTCCGTACTCGCTCGAGGGTAATGCTAAGCTTTGATATGAGAAAGAACCACCGGGTTCGATTTTAACTTGGGATGATTTAGTGTCAAAGTTTATGAATTATTTCTTTCCACCTTCCAAGACAACACATTTTAAAAATGAGATCACTAGATTTGAACAAAAAGTGCATGAATCGTTTGGGGTTGCTTGGGAGAGATTTAAAGATTTGTTAAGACAATGTCCACACCACGGTTTCTCGGAATTACATCAAATAAATACTTTTTATAATGGGCTTAATATGATTGAACAAGATTCTTTAAATGCCGCCGCGGGTGGTAATCTTTTAAGAAAAACTCCGAGAGACGCGTGGAGAATAATTGAGGATAAGTCTAGAGCACAATATTCACGAAACACACCGGGTGTTTCTAATGTGAATTCATCTAATCACGAGATTGCTAGATTGGACTCTAAGATTGACACGATTTTGAATGAGCTTAGGAAGAATCCTCATGGATCGATTAATATGATTGAGAATGTTTGTGTATCATGTGGTGGAGCACATCCTAATTATGCTTGTTTGAACACGGGTTTTGATCAAGCTAGTGCTTTTGCCGCGACGGGAACTTACGGCTCCAACGGTCAAGTTCCTCGTCAAAATCATGTTGCTCCACCGGGTTTTCCACCGGTTCAAAATAGGTACAACAATGGTAATAATGAGAATAATTTTAACCGTGGTAACCAAGGGAATTATAATCAAGGAAATGGGTTTAATGCTAATCAAAACAATCAAGGTTTTCAAGTGAATAATCAAAATGATTTGTCAAGCTACATGAAATCAAATGAGGCAAATATGAAAGCTTTTCAAAATAATATTCAAGGGCAAATTAATACTTTGCGACTTGATTTTCAAAATACGATTAAAGGGCAAAACAATAAGATTGAGCTTAATCAAAAAAGGCTAGAACAAACCCAAAGTCGTATGCAACAAAATTTGGAGCAAGGTCAAAATAAATTGCTTTCTATGTTTGAGGGATTCATGTCTAAACCGTCATCTTCTTCGGGTTGCTTACCTAGTAATACCATTCCAAACCCGAAGGGAGAGCTTAAGGCTATAACCGTTTATGATGATTGTGAGAATTTAGATGAAGTTGAAGTGATTGAGTTTAAGCCTCCACCTAAGGAAACTTTTCTAGAAGTTACTAAGGCTACTTTGAATGTGATTAGTACCTCGGTTTTCTTTGATTTCTTCCCCGAGAAGTATAAAGATCCGGGTCAATTCTTGATACCTTGTGTTTTCAATGAGCTTGGGGTTTGCAAAGGCCTAGCCGATCTAGGAGCTAGCATTAACATCATGCCCCTATCCCTTTGGAAGACCATTGATTATGCACCTCTTAGTACCACTCGTATGATTATTAAGCTTGCTAATGGAACCACCACTCGACCGGTTGGTATAGCGGAAAATGTCATTATGAAAGTGGGAAACTTCTTGTACTTAGCCGATTTTGCTATAGTCGATTATGAGACCAATCCTCGTGTGCCTATTATTTTAGGAAGACCATTTTTGTGCACGGCCAATGTTTTAGTTGATATGAGGAAAGAGGAAATTAAATTGTTTTATGGAGATAAAAGTATTGTTTTTAAACCGGAAAAGATTCCAAGATTTGCTCCTAAGAAGGTTGAAAGTGTTAAACTTGTTGAAGCGATTGAAAGTGATAAAAAAGCTCTTTTTGATAAAGGTGTTTTTCCTATTTTGGAAACTTCTAATTGTGACAAAGGAAAGTTAAAATCAAATGAAGAAGCTTGCTTTGTTGAAACATGTTGTAACCTTTCCTCATCTACACTCACTCCACACGAGGATGCTAAGATTGAAAAACAAATAGATGATTACTTGAGTGAGCCTTTTGATGCTAGTGAGTTTGTTAATGAGAACTTTGATCCCGAGAGTGATATTGCTTTAATTGAACAATCTTTGAAAATGGACTCATTTTCACTCTCTTCTATGGATCATGTTGATGTTCCTAAGGCACAATCTTCCTTTGAAGAGCCTTTGATTCCTAACTTCACACCGAGTGAGGTTAGTGACTATTCATGTGATAAGTTCATCGATGAACTTTTTGCTATCCTTGATCCACTTCCACGGGGAAGTGAAGACGTTTCCGATCTCGAGATCGAACGTGATTCTTGTGTTTTACCTACCATTCTCGAGGAATTCGCCGATGAATTGCCTTCAAATGAGAATGATGATCTAGTATTCGAGTGTGACACACTCGATACTTTGTCGGATATTTCTTGTGATGACAAGGATGACGACACTTTCGTGACTTACTCAAATCCTCTTTTTGAAGTTTCATTGAACAATAATCCGTTGTTTCAAGAGGATTTTGAGAACATCATACCTCCTACATCTCACAACCGTTGTGATGATGAGCTTTTCTTTAAGGAGGTTGATGATTTTCTTTATATAGACATTCCTTCGGAATTTGAGGAAGAGTCTAATGAAGGTGATGAAGACTCTTGGTTTGATCACCCGATTTATGATGAGGACAATGTTGACCCGGAGGAAGAAATTACTTTTGATCCTATTATCTTTCCCACTCGCTTTGATCTTAATGGCGGGTTTTTCATGCGACTCGATTTGAGTACCATGGCCCCTTTATTCACATTCAAAAGAGTGAAAAGGTCAAAAAAGTCATGCAAGTTGAAACCACCATGGTTGAGACTTTTATCCCACCATTATTATGTGCTTCATATGATTTAGGATTAGCATGGGGGGACGACACCTTGTTGTATATTCCTTTCTCCACCGAGGACGAGGTATTTGATCCCGGAATATTTGATTTAGGGAAATCTCGGCCTTTCACCGATGCAATAATTGAAATACTTTTTAATCATCTTGGTGCGAGTTTATCTCGTGGAGCATGCTACATCCATACCATTCGTTGTGACTACCATCTCTTTTTAGAGATTTGTGTTGGAGTTTTATCTTTTCATTTGTCATCCGACAACGAGGATGAGATCTTTGACCCCGGCATCGTGCTTTATGTTGGATTTTATTCCATTATGCCGGTTTTCACCACTTTCCCTAAGGACCAATGAATGCGGGGATCGAGTCGAGCTCATGACTCGGTGAAAAAAAACGAGCTCTTTCTATCTTCTTTCTATTTTCTAACACCTAATAAGGCTTGATTTTTCAAGCTCGTGCTCGTGTTTTGTTGTGTTGTGATCTTAGGTACGACCCTAATATTTGAAGACTCTCGTGTTCGGTTTTTGCCAGTCCACTTGATCTTCCGTACTTTGAATGCCAAAAAGGGGCACACTTTCTACCCTTGATTTTTATCGACTAACATTTTATCTTGAGGCATAATTAATAAACGGCTTATAGATTTGCGTGCTCTTTCCATGCTAGGAGATTGCATTAGACTCTTCGTGTTTTAGCAAGGGGATGTTACTCTTAAGCTAAGAAACATTGAGGACAATGTTTGGTTTTAGCATGGGGGAGTCAATCGATATAATCGCTTGCAATTACTTTTTTCGTGTCCAAACGTATAGTTTTCTCATTTTTCAATAAAATTTTAAATTTTTTTTGTGTAATTTTTAAGTTTTAATAAAGAAAATAAGTGTTTTTGACACAAATGTAGACTTTTAATAAGAATAGTTTTTGACTCGACTTAGTTTTTAACCTTAGCTTTTCCTTAACGTATTTGAATTAAGTTTTGCTAGGCTATTATATAGGGAGCTTTAAAACGCGAAAGTCTTAATTCATACGAGTTAAGAACAAGAACTTTTCGCAAGCTCCTATAATTGATCCTAGAAAGTCGTCTATCAAGGGAACTTTAAAACGTAAATTCTAAAACTTGCAAAAGTATAAGAAGTTGCAAGATCCTATAGATGACTTGAAAACCCAAAACTTTGATTTAATAGGCTAAGTATCCATTGATTTCATTCTTGGAATTTTACAATATGGAGAACAAGAGATGATAGAGCCAATTATAAGTTCGGTATTCTTTCGGGAATTTATGTGAGTTAATTATGAGCCTATTCTCCCATCACTTGTTAATAAATTTAATTGCAATAAATAAGGTTGAACGATTTGAAAAGTTACTTAGCTTCTAGCCCAAGATCGTTTAAAAGTTGCTCGGTATGGATTAGAGTTCATAGCCAAGGCATAACTTATTGAAGCGGGATGCGAAGATTGGCGAGTCCAAAAAGGTCCTAACAAGACATGAGGGCTATGTTTTATTGCTAAAGATCTCAAGTGATGTGAAGACTCATTTATCAAAAATCAATATGAAGGATCGAGACACACGACGAAAAGCAAAATACTCCCAAAAAGTCATGGAGAAGTCTATCCAAAAAGACCAAAAATAAGGTATGAGGATAAATGAAGCCAAGTCCAAAAAGGAGGCGAATCGTTGTTAATCAAAATCCCAAATAAAGATTGGAGAAAAATGAAGAAGTCGTGGTCCAAGTATGAATCTCTCAAAAACTCAAGTGAAGAAATATTATGAAGAGAAGACCATTATTTCGTGAACGTCTCTCAAGGTTGGAAGTATTAAGTCATTGCCAAATATCGGTCCGAGAAAGGTCTCAAATCGCGAAACAAGTTATGCCAAGATATGAACTTTATGAGAGCCCGAGAAGCAGTTTTAAAAGATTTTGTCCTTTAGCTAACTATTGATTAAATCGTTCACTTTATTTTCGGCCTAATAAATTATAGAAATAAGTCAACAATGCATCCTCGTGATCATTCAAGACAACAATAAAATATAAAGATACACCTAGGAATAAGGGAGTCTAAGTGATTAATTAGCCCACATGAGTTCGTGTTAGTCTACCAACTTATAATAACAATAATCTTGTTTTTGCACTTGGCATGGAAAAGTGAAAAGTCGAAGACGATGAATCTATTTGAGCTTTTATGATCCTTTAGGTTATTTTATGTCTTTGCAAAATAATGTCATAAGTTGAATAATAGTGTAGCTATAGTTTTATTTTATCATTGCGTGAGGACACGGCAATTGCTTAGCATGGGGGAATTTGATATGAGTGTTTTTACTCATATCATTAGTAGCTTAAAACATTGAAATTATGCATTAAATGTATAAAATATGCCTTGGAAATGCTTGTTTCTTGTTTTCATGTGTGTAGGTACCAAGTTCGTGAAACCGACGAAAATCGACACGAGAATGAATAAAAAGATCGAAGAAGCCAAAAATCGAGCTCGACAATAGTGGATTTAATAATTTGTCAACCAAGTGGGTCCCATATTGAGAAAATGGGCTTAAAAGCCCATTAATAAAAAGCTTTATTCACTTTCATGATCAAGAGTCCAAATTCAAGGCCCAAAATGGGATTGTTAGTATTCTCGGATGGAGATAAGTGTGTATCAGGCCCAATACCTTGAAACGGAGAGAATAAATGGGTTCAAGCCCATTTCAGTAAAAGAAGAAACGAATGAAATTTGGGCTTTTAGGGTTTGCTTTAAAAACGTGTATCAAACAAATTTCCCAAATTCACTTTCATAATAAAGCAAATCACACGTCACTCATCTCACAATAAAATAAATACAAACCGTACATTCACCCACTCATTTTCATTATTAAAAATACCTTCGATGTTAACAAGGTGAACTCTCTCACCTTTCTTCCCCAATCTCATCCCAAACCAGTAAAAAAATCATCACTGTTCAAAAAAAACCTAGCAAGTAAAAAGTCTAATTAATTTAGGGCTTTTTACTTATTTGATTAATTCACATCAAAGGGATTAAAACCCCCAAGTTTGTAGGAAGAGAGGGTGTGGAATAAAGATGATACGTGGCAGAAAAGGATTGGATTGAACACCTCAATCTTCTAATCCCACCAATCACAGCCCTTAAAAGAAACACAACTAGCACATGGATGCCACGTTGGCAATCCGTGTGCTATTTGGGATCATCTCAGCCATCAAACAAGAAAGAGAATAAGGAGATTGAAGATCGATGGCTCAGATTCAAGAAGAATATTCCTCAAGAAGATCCGAATATCCCTTCATATTCAGCCTGGGGAGGCTATAAAAACCCCCCAATATTCATGTAAAATTATTCCAGTTTTTTTCTTTAATGTTATAATATTAGATTAGATTTAGGTAAAATTGTATTCTAAGTTTTTTAAGCTTTGTAATGTTTTATTGAAATTAATGAAAAGTTTTATTTTGCAATTTACTGTTCCTCTTGTTAAACTTTAATCATATTGAATTAATTTCAGTTTTATTCTACTTCTCTATTTAATATTATTGATATTAAAGTTAAAACTGTGAACACATTCAAACCCCACTGGTTTGATCTCAAAAGTTGGTACGAGTTGTATTATTTTGGTGATTCGTTGGGGTATTTTGATATTTGATTCGTAAAATCAAATATGATCGTTTGACTATGGGGGTAAATGGTGTTCGAGTAATGGAGGTGGTGGCGGTTCGATTCGTTTAGGATGCTCAGCGCACTCCTACATCTCAACGGATTCTACAAAAAGGTGCACTCTACTTTTAATTTTTCATTTAATTAGACTAAACTGTTTTACTTTACTGCTTGTATGATTTTGTTATCTGAAATGTTATGCTGAAATTTATGAGATGTTATTGTGTTAGATTTTCATGATTATGAGATTTTCTTTTATCTGCTGAAGTTTATGTTTAAATGGTCAAGTCTGCTTAACAAATTGAATTGAGTGTTTCGTATGAGTTTGAGTTAGTCTGATTTATGTTATTTTAGGATTGATTTATAGTTCTGGATTACTTGAACCTGGAGGGTTGTTTTTTTTTACATGATAGTTTGGGATTACTGATTTGAATGCTATTTGATAAATATTTGAATTTGATAGAACTTGTATTTCCTTAACGCTTTGTTTAGTTTGATGGGTTAGTTTGTTCTGATAATATGAGTTTGATACCTGTTAATTTTGATTTGTCTTGAGTTATATTTGGATATAATCTGATTGCTGTGAGGTTTGAGTATTTGGTTTATTTGATCTTGATTTAGTTTGTTTTTGGTATTGTTTGTTTTATAATCTGTTTCTAATTCAGTGGTTACTGATTTCTTATTCTAGCTAATCTATGTTGTTTGTTAGCTGAGTTTTAACTTCCTGTTGTTTGATTGTGATATTATGCTGCTTAGTTAAATTGTTGCTTATCAGTTCAACTTATCTAATAAGCTCAAATAAGTTGTGACCTCACAGCTATAAACAAATAAGCCTACAATAAGTCTTTCCTAAGACTTAGTTTTCTGAACAATCTGTCTAAGGTTTAATTTCCAAAAAGTTTTCACTTGGGGGTCTCGAACTCGAGACCTCCCCTTTACCATTCAAATGCGTTTACCAACTGGGCTGCTAGCCCTTTTGAGTTTAATTCTCATAAGTTGATTAATATAGGGTATTAGATTTCTAGCAGTTTTATATTTTGTAATGTTTTGTCACGTTTCATTTTTTTAATATATAACTTTTAATTATAATTAAAGTATATTTTTCATAAAAAAAGTAGTGTAAAAATAAAATAAAATAAATGTTTTTATTTAAATAGTTTAATTAGTTTAATTTTAATTAAGTAGATTTTTATAAAAGTAGATTTAAAATAGATTTTAAATAGAATTGTTTTTAAGTAATTTTAAATAATAAAGCAAATTAGTTTAAAAAGTAGAATTAATTTTTTAGAGTAAAAATTAGTTTAATTTTTAATTAGTTTTATTTTTAAGTAATTAATTGTTTGTTAGATTTATTTTAAATAGGCGGGGTTTAACGATTCATGCACTTTAGGTTAATTTTAAATAGTTTAAAATTCGTAGTTTTTAATTGTAGTTTAAAAACCACAAACCAATTCAAATCGATTGTCCAAATCAAAACAAAACGTCTCAAATTCATAAGATCTTTGTGTACAACGAACTCGACTCACTCACGTGTTTAATTGAATTCGTCATTGGTAATATTGGACTATTACTTTTTCCTAAAGGTAATTTTCTAATTTACCCTATAACGTATCTAATTATCACATATACTATCCACGATACATCAACTTGGCAGTGAATTAACGTCCGTAGAGTCTAGTAAACCAGAACATAGGATTATAAATCCAACCTACTGTGAATATGATGGAAACTTTCTTCTGTGTAAGAAATGCACTCCGCATCACACAGAACATTGCACCATCCGGTGTCAGATTTTCAACATAGTAGATCATTGGATTAGGATTTGTAAGGGCGAACGGCCTTATAAATCATATGCTTGGTAAGATTGTTCTGTATTTTAGGGAATAAAATACCATCTTCTATTTTAACGTTGTTCGTCTCTAGGAAATCGTATTCTTAGATATTATACAAGACGTCTTACACACGGCAACGTAAAAAGGAAACTTCAGGGTAGAATATTTGTTTATACTTGTGTTATGTCGGAAATTTCTAAGTCAATGATTTACATTCTGTTTATTTAATTGAATTAGGACGCTTCTTCAGTCAAATGAATAAATTTAAATCACCAAATTTAGAATTTCTTCCTTGCATAAAGTTGGACGCATCTTTATGTTAGTGAGAATTTATAAATAGACTTAAAGAAATTTGATATAAGATAAGTATAGACCTGATAAAACTAGAATACTTTTGTTCTTAAAATGTATGCTTTTACTGAAATATGTTATTACATGGACTGCCCAAACTGTTACTTGCTAGCCAAATTTCATGAGTCATTAAACACTTACATGTGGGGATAATATGGTGAATAGATCTATTGGGTTTAACGATTCCTGTTTGTGTTACCTGTACATAGGGTAATCGGGCATACTTTATTAATAACTAATGGGTAATATGTGCCTGCAGATTACTTGTCATGACAATTTGTCATGACAGTCACTTCGGTGAATTCTGTTAGTTTTGAGGTCATGAACTTAGTATAACAAAACGTAGCTTTATGTGAATGAATAGTAACGTAGCTCAAAGTGGTAGACATGATGTCATCTGGATCATTGTCAGTTATCTTATTAGAGCTGCAAGATCTATTCCTATCTAGGAAATTGATAATATGGAAACTCTGACAAGTTTATATGTGAAATAATATGTTGACATAGAGAATCAATATCTATCACCTAAGATCGTGACGAGTGTTTCACATCTTGATCCTAAAAGTATACTCAAAATTTGTGTGTTATACCAAGGTGTTAAGTGGAAGAACTATCCAAATACTAAACTACATACTCCCTGTATGTCTTATAAAGTTTGGAAGAACACTTACCATTGGAAAAAATTTCTCGTACAACAATAGTTTTCATGCTAGAATCAAAGCAATACTACTTGAAGCACTCTATCAAAAGAAGTGTCATTTATGTATTTGTTGGGCTAAAGTTGGAGATTTTCAACTTACCTAAAGTAGTTCATGAAACTATTTGAGAAGGTTATATGAGAATAGAGCTTCATAGTACGTTGAATAGTGACCGTCAGGTAACTGCTAGATTTAAATGATAAATTGGAAAGACTGTTTTAATAAAGATTTCTCACTGTAAATGAGAAACTACACCATATTAAACAGTATCTAGTTGAAAAGGATATTTTCTCTATCAATTACCCAAATTGATTTGAAAAATGCGATAATCAATTAAAGATTTTGAATTGAGCAGTGACATATTGACTTGAGTTTCCTAAAGAACTCAGTAATAATCACAATCCTTTTCGTATTTTGGAATCTAAGGAAGATTTAGGTGATTAACTGGTATGTTTTCGATATTCCTTGATCACTAAAATATGAAAGATATTTCATATACAACCATTTTAGTGAAAATGATGATAAAAGAGATCGATTTAAAACTATATACCAACAGTAAAGTTGTATTCTTGATATGTAAATAAAATTTTAAGAAATAATTTGAACACCTAAGAGCTATGTTTTCCCTTAATATGTAATGTTACCATTATAATCTCGGGACGAGATTTATTTAAGGGGAGAGACAGTGACAATCCTCAAAATTCACATTTATGCTATAAGCTATGATTGTCTCAATATGAAAATTTGGATAGAAATTTTTGCTTTTATGCCTTACTTGGTAAGATGAACTGCTTCTCACAACCTGAATTACCATTACAACATATTCCTATATGTTGTCAAGACAATGTATATATCAAGTCTAAGATCTAAAAGTGATCTAATAAGTTTAATATTAATAAAAACATCTCAAATGTAACCATGATGCCCTAAATTCCCTTAGAAATCCTAGAATCCCTATAAATGAGTTGTAAACTCAAGAATGGTAAAATATGAATGGAGAATACATATGAATAAGTTTGGAATATAAACAAGATGCAAACTATAATTTGAAGACATAATAATATCTAATAATGGCAAGAACAAAACATACAAAGCTAAGTACAAGTAATTGTACATAATAGTCTAGATCACCACCTAGATATCCTTGATAAACAATATTTCAAGCAATGTAACTGCATAAAATCTATGTACTATTATCAAAAACAATATACTAATTACAATCTATCAAATAAAGGAAATTTAATTGATCACAAAATGCTAATATTCACCAATCCAAGGCTAATTACAAGTTAAGACCTAGTAACCAAGATTAGCATATAAAATCCATTTCACATTTAATTAGAGTCTAATATTTTGCCACAAATTATAAAACTCAACTATATATCATATTAAGAATATACATTTATTTCAAGTCAAGTTACAAATTGGTAAAGCATAAGGTACAAGTTATCAAAGCATAGGATCTTAAGCTCCCATAGTTGTCCCTAGAATATGATCAACATATACAAACCCTTAAACTAAAAATGTAGAATCCCTAGAATTCATAAAAATACTATATAAGCCCTAGAATAAGTGTTTATAAAGGTACAAACACTAATTACCCAAGATAGAAAGTCATTAGGATTAATGACCTAAAAACCCTAATATTAAGAAATCTACATAAATCACTACCTAGTTATTTTTGGACAAGTATATAAATATTTATAAGACTTAATTAAGGTTATAAGTTATATTAAGACAATGTACAAGTACCCTAATGCACAAGGTACAATATTTCAATGCATGGTTTTTAAATTAGGTCAAAATGGGTATTTTCATACTTTAGACATGTTTACCTAGAATAACTTAATAAAACCAATGTAGGGACTTCATGAACACATTGGGACAATGTACAATATATAAATTGAGTATACATCAGTAGCTAATTGAAGGATAATCACTTTTACTAAGATTTGAACCTAGATCATTAGAAAACCCTAATCTACATAAGTTTTCTTCCCATTCACATCAAACCTTTGTTAAACGTCAAACCAAAGACCCTAACTTTTTCATTACAATGTATATACCCTAATCCATCACTAATCACATTCCTAAAACCTTAATCACCAAAATTATAAAGTTACAAGTTACAAGCCCTAATTTAGGACCCGGTTTAGGTTTTTCCCTCCAAAACATATTCAAAACACATTCCCTCCCAAATTCAAACCTAAGGCAGATATTTAGAAGATATTTCCAGCCCTAAGCAACCAAGAACATAGGTGCATCACCAACTTGATGGCAAATTCTTAACCTTGTATATTTTTATGGCTAAAAATCATTCCAACACTTCTACCATGAATTTTAAATATACCTAGGACCTATAAACTTGTGTAGAGCTTCCCTAGACTTCCTTAGTCAGTACCTTAGCTGTGTTACACATTTCAAGGCCTTGCTTGGATCCTAAGGGTCGAATTTACTATAAATAGCAAGCTAAACCTTTGATTCCAATTCATACCTCGTTTTCTCTTAACCTCCATTACCCATTCTATTTACACTTCTATATACGTCCAAGGACAAGTCCTAAGACCAGAAACCAGGTCTAGAAGCTAGCCATTGAATCTCTTGAAGCTTTGATAGCAAGATGTTCTCATAGGAAGCCATTAGGAGCCATTTTGGAGCATCCTAGGTAATTTTTATGTTAACTATGCTTTGATCTTCTTATAATGAATTATTAGAGTTTTTATAATGCCAAAATAATGTTATAAGAAAAATCGAAAAGAAACTAAGTCATTTCATCATTTTAAATGGAAGTTATAAGCTAAAAATGTCTTAAAACCCTAGTTTTGTAATTTACATGAAATAATAAGCAAAAACCTATTTAAAAAGCTATAATTCTGGATAAATGTTGTTATTATGATTATAAACTTGTTTTGAAACTTTGTTTTAAAATCCTAGATCATTTGGTCTATTTTTTAGGTTGTTATGTGATTTTTACAAGCATAGGGACTAAAACTATCATTTTTGAAACTATTTAACATTTTGGGCCAAAAGTGTCATTTTATGAAATTATAAGCTATAAGAATAAATTTTGGAAAGTTTGAGGTCCTAAGGTTAAATATTGATGGTTTAAAATGCAAATACTAAAAGTATATACTTAAGGGGTTAAAAGTGTAATTATACCAAAGTGTAACCAAAAGGACTAATTTTGCCAATTTTGAAACTAAAGAAGATTAATTATGAATATGAGGAAGTAATGAAAGTATCATGTTGGTAGGGAACTTTTTACAAAAATGTTCCATCTCGATATTACGTTCTGACTGAGTGGTTCGGTTTACGATTTAAAGTGCCCTCGCTCCTCAAACGTTTATAGAATGGCTTGTGAGTATGATGGCTCAAACAATGGTGCTATAATTACAACCAAATATTAATAAAAGAATATATAACCAACACTTAACAATACTAAACTAAAAATCAAAGACTTGATACTATACACAATGTATTAATCCAGGTTTGTGTGAGATCAAGCTGTTGTTTATGAGACCAAGATGTGGTTTGTATGATCAAGTTGTTTATCTGTAATGAAATATATCTGATTATAGCTCAGATTCTATGGACATAAGGTGAGTTCATAGCCTCACTTTTAAATGCTTTCTAAATGATTTGAAAACCCGTGAGAGGGATATATGCTAAAAATGGAATACAAGTGTTTTTGGTATGCTTTGCAGATATGATTCATTGACACTATGTTTACAGTTGCCTATGAAAGTCCCTTTTTAATTATGAACCGCTAATCATCTCTCGGAATGAGCGTTGATATCGTAAATAGTACTATTGGAGACTAACATCTCCTGTCTGGGCAAGTCGCACTTGCTAGCACCTCAGTGGTCAAAAAGGCATACTTTATTTTGCTAATAAGGATAGTTTGGCAGACTTCCTCATAAGGGAAACTTTTGGTTCCTATGTCTAGTCGCGGTATCATGAGCTTAATGCAATTGAATCATCATTTTTTTCAAACTTACGAGCAAATAACAACGTAGCTCAGAAAAAGGATCTTGTATTCAAACTAATTTTTAAACCTATGAATTCACTCAACCTTTGTGTTGAATTTAAGCATATATTTCAGACAATCGTGACTGATAGCATGGAGCAACACAAGGATGGCATGAAGAGGCACAAGACTGAAATTATTCTAGATTTTGGGAACCTCATATTGTAAAACTCTGATTTTTCAATGAAATATAAAGAAAGTTGATTTCATCACTCTTTTGAGTTGTTTTCTATTATTATGACTTGTGTTCTATGAAGTAATACCCCAAATCAATGTTCCACTGTGTAAAGGTAAAATGGGGGTGTTACAGTGTTAGATACTTGCGACACGTTAGTGTACGTGGCACTAAGTAGTCTATCCGCAGTCTAAGGGTGAAGTGCCCAGCGAAAATGTATCGCCTGCTCCTCCATAGTACCTGCAGCCGCTCCTAAGAATCCAGCCAACCTGAGATATCGTTGCATGAACTCCATAATGTTCTCTCCATTCTTCTAACGAACGGAGTTAAAGTCTCTCTTCAGTCTTGCCTGCTCAGCATGAGGGAAAAACTGATCATAAAATATTGCCTTAAACTGTGTCCAAGTCAACGTGAGCACCCAATCATCTCCCCCATTTGTTATCTTATTATCCCTCCACCAATGTAGGGCGTCGACCTCCAACTTCTAAACAGCTAGCCTGACCTTGAAGGCATCCCCGCAATCCATGGCCTCAAAGATTTTCTCCGTATGAGACATCCAGTTTTCTGTGTCTGTTGGAATTATTGTCTGCTCAAAAGACCGGGGTTTCCGTTTATTAAACATTTCTAACCAGATAGCTAAAGTGTCAGGTGGTGGAGTAGGAGGTTTGTTATTGATCTGAGGTCCATTTTGGTACTCAACTCGAATCTCTTCCCGAATATGGGGTAGCATGGCTTGCATAGCTGCTTGAACATCTGAAGCAATAGCAGCAGCTATAGCACCATTCTCATTATTGTGTCTGGGTGGCATCTGAAAGTTTAAAGAGGATAAATGATTAACTTGTTAGAAATATGGGATAAGAAATCTGAAATATGCATGAGATAGTTCATGAAGGCATAGCCAACGAAAATTTGACATAAATACTGGTGAACGCCGATGGGTCGGTTCACAAAATAACTTTCGACTAAAAAACACGAATCTGACAGGAGTAAGGATGAACGCCTATGGGTCGATTCACCAATACAAAATCTGAAATGGCAAAAGTGAACGCCTATGGGTCGGTTCACCAAAACAAAAAATTCGCTGAAAAGCACATGCGACTAAATATGGCCAACCATGTACCAACCTTTTACTTAGTCAAAATTAAGAAAACTGTCTGATTAAATGCATGAGAAACATGAAAGATAACAACGCCAAAATATAGGAAGTACCTGATGACTAACCACTAATCACAGGTCAACTTTTAGAGCCTACAGGTTGAACCTTGCGCTCTGATACCATAACTGTAACACCCCACTTGGATAAGTGGACCATTACGTGTATTTATGGCGTGTCATCAAAGTATGGAAGGCAAATATCTTAAAGACATTAACTGACCATAAAAGAAATACCGGAATCAAACATCGGTAATCCAAACATAAGCTCAAACATAAATAATTAAGTACAGAAAGGAAGGACTAAACAATGTCCAAACAAGCAAGTAGTGTATGAAGTGCATAAAGTGAAGAAGTCTGGATAGCTTCCATCCAATGCACATACTCTCTCAGAATCCTAAGAGTGTCCTTGTGTACCTGCCATTTGGAACATGAAAGGAAACTACGGTTGAGCATAGCGCCCAGTGAACGAATATAAAGCATGATAAGAATGTACTGGAATGAACAGATAACAATTACTGAAGCTATAAAAGTGATAAGTAAAGTGCAGCGGAAAACTGTGTATGTTCTGAAAAGTCTGATTTATAATTAGTAAAGCTGAATTATTATCTGTTAAATCTGAAAAATACATTTATTGTATTTTAAGTGCCAAGAGCTTATATAGGTCATGTACTGTAACAATGTCTGCATGAATACATAGAGGGGTGACCTCGTCATGCTGTAGAAGGGTGACCTCTAACTGATGTGTTAGGTGGAGGGATCAACTCTAATGTGAAGGATGTAGAGCACACACCACATTCACATGATAAGCTGTAACTGATAACCTAGGATGCACCCATACGCCACGCTGATAATACTGATAAAATGGCCAAGCTGAAATAAATGGGACACTGCGAGAAATCACTCCCTCGCAGAGGAGTCATGACACCGGTGCCTCAAGTGTCATGGTTACGGTACCTCCGTAACTAGTATAACTGGTCATGCATGTATATAAAGCTCAGGCAATTAATATAGTTATCATGTCAATCATGTAAAGTTTTAAAACATATAACTGGGAAAACAGATGGCTGCATACGGGGAATCCTAATCATGCATAGGAAAGGAATTCCTTCCAGTAACTGACTGCAAGGAAAAGCCGATGAAACTCCTACTCTGACTTCAGAAAAGCTACATGAATAACAGACACGAATAAGTTATCTGATATCTGTTTATCTTTAATGATCTTAACTGTTCTTAGTTTGATTTATTTTATTCTTGTATTACTGTTTGTGTATAATCTGGTAAATTCTGACTGTTCTATAATATTACTAATTAATGTATTCTCTGTACTCCTGATTACTGTATAATATGTATTCCAATATTATAATATTACTATAATTAGTAACCTGCTATAAATAGAAAGTTTCCTAAATTAGAAAGGTTTCCAAATTAGTTCTTTGAAAATTAAATCATTAATAAATCACATGTTTTTAAGTAATTAAAAAGGATTTAACTAATATCAATTTAATTTTACTAATTAAATTAATAAAACAAAACCACTTGAATAATTTATCTATAAAACAAATTTTATAAAATGATTTAATTAACTTTAGATAAATCTTTTGCTTTTAATATGTTACGTATACTCGAAACCCGAGCCAAAAACTTTCCCCGAGACACCCATGTCTCGGGTCAGCCCAAACCGAGCCCACCACAGTTACTGTTGTGGCCCCCTCTACTAACGTCAACCAAGCAGCCGCCACTGTGTTGGCAAAACAGTACCCACTGTTTGCTTAATGTACCCCCTGCCTTGCCTAAACTTCCCATTGTTTGTTCATTAAGACCCGCCGAGAGTTATTACTCTCGGTTGCCACTAATTTACAACAAAACACCCCTGTTGATCACGAGTTCCCACTGTTTATAACCCCAAACACCCCTGGTGGTTTGGTTCGCTGCTTTCCAACCCCTAAACCAAACAGCCTTCGAGGCTGGGTCAAAGAAGACGAACACCGAGACACCTAGTGTGTCTCGGTTTGCGTGTAACACCCAAAACCCACACACGACCCCTTTAGTTTCGTGGTTACCTTTTATTAATTAACCCGTGACATAAAATGAAAGACAAGAACAATAGGATTTACCTTTAGACGTGATTAAGGATTGGTTACAAACACACCACTTGATAAATTGCTAAATCAAAATCTTTTTCACCCTTTGTTTTTGTTTCCAACCGTCGGCCCCCAAGAGAAACCCTAGATACCTTTTGTTTTTTATAAACGAATGGAATGATAAGTGTTATTGAGTTTCCTGTTGTAAGATTTTAAAACGGGTTGGGCCTAAAGCCCAGTCTTTCTTGTTCTTGTTTCTAGCCGGCAGCCCAAAGACAAAAACACAAGCATACTTGTAACTTTTCGTGTTTATAATTATGTACGTGATGTTCGTGATTAACCTTCGTTTAATACTCCGGCATGTTTTATTTATTTTCTGAATAATTACTTATATTCGTAATACTTAAATAAATACCTTTATTTATTTTTCTGAAATAATAATTACGTAACTATTAATTTAATCTGAGATTGCGTGTAATTACTGTTCATGGGTTTTAAATACGGGTTTTACAAAAGGAGAGGGTTGATAATAATTTAGAAGTGGCTAACGATAGTGACGACAACACAGTTTCAGAAACTGTCTTTGGAGAGCATAATGATAACCTTCAAGGTGATAATGTTGTCGAACAACCACTGAAGCACATGGAGAATTCTAGTGATCCTTTTGGTATTGATAGGTGTGTAAACACCCATCCTTTTACCACTTAATTCTGGGTAAAACAAGACCAAAACACGTATTTAATATCATTTGTTTGGAATTATGCGTGGTTTTTGTGTTTATTGTGTTTTCAGAGCTAATCGGATGAATATTAAAGAAAACATGGGATTGCACGGGTTTTATCAAGGAAAAAGAATAAAGACGAAGTCTATTGTCCAAGAGATGCAAAAGATTTGAAGTCAATGGGCCTATTTGAAGATTTATCGAAGAAAAGGACCAAAGATGGAAGATTTACATATGTCGAAGAAACTCAAGTCTATTAAACGAAGAAATTAAAAGACGAGTTGAATTTAATCGTCGACAAATCCCGGATCAGAATCGAAAACGTCAACTTTTCTGAAAAGACGAGAAGATAAGAAGAAAGGGAGAAAGCCCACTCACCAACCAACCACTAGGACTATATATAGATTCTTCCTTCACATTTTAGGGAGTTAGCTTTCATTTTTCCTTTTCCGAGTTTTCTTAGGTTCGTAGCTTCACCAACACCATTAGGGTGTTTGGTGATTTTTAATTTTTCCTTGAATCTTGTAAGTTTCAATCATTACTCTTGTTACCTTTACTTGAATCTTTCAATCCAATCTTTCTATTCATCTTGTTCTTCATCATCTTTTTATTGCAAGTTTTTAAGTTTTTATTTGGTTGAGTTTTGATTCTAAAAAGTTGTTGATTTAGTGTTTTTATTGGTGGGATTTGTTACTTATGGTATTTAAATGATTATTGGTTGATTTGGTAAAACCTTTTTGCTTATTGAGTTTGATTTTGAATTAAAACCGAGTCCCCTGTTCTTCGCTTTCTACAGTACTAAGTTTCCCAGATTCCGAACAGGGATTCTGGGGTTGTGTCTATTCGGAATATTTCAATTATTCCGAGTAGAGGTTATTTCTCTTCTTTATTCGAAATATCCCAGATATTCCGAATAGAACATCTTTTCCGCATAAGCCATCTTTTCCGCATAGACCATTTTTTCCGAATTGAGCATTTTATTCCGAATAGGCAATGTTTTCCGTATAGGACTTTCTTTCCGAATTGACCCTTTTATTCCGCATAGGATTATTTTCCGAATAGCCAGTTTTTCCGCATAGGATTGTGTTTTTCCGCATAGCACCTGCTTTCCGAATAGTGACATTTATTCCGAATAGGGTCTGCATTCCGAATAGCATCATTCCGCGTAGGGGTATATTCCGAGTAGGATATTTTTTCAGTAAGAGTATTTTCAGTTTTAATTCTAGTGTTACTTTTCAATTGCTGATTGTTTCCCTGTTTAGTAGATTAGAAAACTAAACCCACTTTTTGTCACCAAAAACAAATCATTCCACTTTTAACTGAGATCAATTCGAGAGGATTTCGAGTGTAATCTGAACCATACAAAATCGCATGTACCAAATGGCGCCGCTGCCGGCTCTTCTCGTTAAGATCAAAAGTTTTTTGTGAGAACTTGGATTTTGGGATCCGTTCCCCGTGAACGTTACTTTTTCACAAAAATTTTCAAAAAATCCTAAACAATATAAAATTTTCAAAAATACAAAAAAAAATTAAAAAACATAAAAACCAAAAATATTTTTGCTTTGTTTTTCTTTGTTCGTTATTTTGCAGGTGTATGCGCACTCGATCCACGTCTTATCAAGAGCCCGAGCCTCTCGATAACTTAGACATGGCTGGTGTACAAAACAACAATAACATACCACCTCCGAACAACAATAATAACAACAACAACCCGCCTTTCAACAACATGAACAATAACAACAACAATGAGCCCCTTCCGGATAATCGCCCGATGATTGAACTGCTGCAAGCTCATGTAGATGGCAACACGGACCCAATTGTCATACCTCCAATTGCCGCCAACAATTTCGAGCTAAAATCAGGCTTTATCCAGATGGTCTCCGCTCAACCATTCTTAGGACGAACCATTGATGATCCACACGACCACATCAAGAGATTCTTACAACTCACCAACACGGTCAAATTCAATGGCGTTCCACAAGAGGTTATAAGGTTACAACTTTTTCCCTTTTCTTTAGAGGGACAAGCCCGGCATTGGCTTGCTAAGGAACCGCCACAGAGTATTCTCTCGTGGACGGATTTGGAAACAAAGTTTATCAATTACTTTTTTCCACCCTCTCGTACTACCGCATTGCGGAATGAAATCATAAATTTTGAACAAAAGTACGATGAGTCATTCAGTGAATCTTGGGATCGTTTCAAAGATCTTTTAAGAAAATGCCCACAACATGGTTTTACCAAAGTACATCAAATTAATACTTTTTACAATGGTTTAAGCATGAGTGACCAAGATTCACTGAACAGTGCCTCGGGGGGTAATCTATTGGCTAAGACTTCCAATGCTGCTTGGGACATCATTGAGAATAAATCTCGTGTGCAAACCAAGAGTGTTCGGACCAATGTCGCTAGTGCTAGCACAAGTGACAGCGACAAGCGATTGGACAAAATCACTACGCTTCTTGAATCGCTTGTCACCCACACCGTCAGCAACAACAACAACAACAACGCCAAAAATGCTCAAGTGAACGCTGTCAGCCAACCTTGTGAGATATGCGGTGGTCCTCACTCTTACACAACCTGTACCGCCACCCAAGACTACCCTGCTGAGAATGTGAATGCGGCATATGGCACCTATCCTCAACCTGCTTATCAAGCTAGACCTCAAGGTGACCGTAATTTGCTTAGCTACCGTAGCAACAACTATCTTTCACCACCTGGTTTTCCCCCAAACAACCCAAACCAACAACAAAACCTCAATCGCCCTCCTCAACAACAACAACAGCCTCGACAACCATACATCCCTCCTCACAAGCAGCAACAACCACCTCAACGTAATAGCCAAGTTTACCAACAACCTGCTTATCAACCACCCGCATACAATGCTCCTCCCAACCAACCCACCGCTCTTCACCAAGAAGTGGAAACTTATATGAGGACTAACGATGCGATAGTGGGAAATCTTCAGAGAGAGGTGCTCAACCTGAAAGCGGACTTGGTCAAGCAAGGAAACGATTTGAGAGCCGACATGAGAAACACGTTGGATAGCCAAACTAATGATCTAAGAAACATGATGGCTAGTTTCTTCCAAGGTAATCAACCCTCTTCTTCGGGTACTCTCCCGAGTAACACCGTTGCAAATCCAAGAGGGGAGATGAAAGCAATCACTACTCGAAGTGGTAAAGGTACCAAGGAACCCGAGCTTCCTATACCTCCACCAGTGGTTGTGACTAAGGCGAACGAGTTACCTGCTCCTATTCCTCATCCTTTTCCTTCCCCAATTTCTCCACCTCTTCCTTCTACCCCTCCTCCACCCATGGTTGTGAGTGATCCTATTCTCCCAAAGCCTTCCTCTTCTTCCAATATACCTTATCCATCTAGGTTGAGGAAAGAGAAGCAAAAGAGCAAGGATGATATTCAGGTTTCGAACTTCCTTAAAATGTTCAAACAATTGAATTTTAACATCTCCTTCGCTGAGGCTCTCGCTCACATGCCTAAATATGCTAAAATGTTTAAAGATCTTCTGAGCGACAAGGAAAAGCTCCTCGATATTGCCAACACCCAACTTAATGAGAATTGCTCTGCAGTGCTCTTAAGGAAATTGCCAACCAAGCTTGGTGATCCGGGTCGTTTCCTTATTCCTTGCAATTTCCCAGGAGTAGAGAATTGCATGGCCCTAGCCGATCTAGGTGCCAGTATTAATCTCATGCCTCTAAACGTTTGGAAGCAATTATCTCTCCCAGAGCTAGTCCCCACTAAAATGACTTTGGAATTGGCCAACCGTACGGTTGCTTATCCAGTGGGGATAGCCGAAGACGTCATTGTAGGAGTCGACAAATTCACCTTCCCTGCTGATTTTGTTGTCGTCGACTACGAGATGGACCCCCGTGTACCACTGATTGTTGGTCGTCCATTCTTGAGGACCGGTCGCACTCTCATTGATGTTGAAGCCGGTGAGCTTATCATGAGAGTGGGTGACGATAAAGTAGTCTTCAACATGGGAAAGTTGTCTAAACAGCCTTATTCATATGAGAGTGTTAATTATATTGACGTTCTTGATGAGGCTTGTGAAGAACACTTTAATGATGCTTGCAAAAGTATTCCTACCTCTCTTCCCAATGTTGAGACCGTGTCCTCTATTGATTCATCATTGTCTCTATTTGGAGATAGTGATTTATTTTGGAACAATCTAGAAAATACCATGGGAGATGCGAATTTAGCTACTAATGATTCTCCTACCGATGGGGATGAAGACATGAATTTCTTTGACAATCTTCTCAACGAAGACAATCCTTCGCCTCCATCTCCCACGGTCATTGCTATCGATACTCCGACTTTGAATACGCCTCCCGTCGACAATCCTCCGGATTTGGAACTTAAGGAGTTGCCGCCCCATCTCGAGTATGTATTTCTTGAAGAATAGAAGAAGTCGCCAGTCATCATTGCTAAGGATTTGAAGGATGGAGAGAAAACTCGACTTGTCGCCGTGTTGAAGAAGCATAAAACAGCTATTGCTTGGAAGATTTCTGATATTCGTGGAATTGATCCTCACTTCTGCACACACAAAATTCTCATGGAGGACGACTTTAAGCCCACAATTCAAAGCCAACGACGGGTGAATCCAAAAATACATGAAGTCATCAAAACAGAGGTTATCAAACTTCTTGATGCGGGTATGATTTACCCTATTTCGGATTCCCCATGGGTTAGTCCAATCCATTGTGTGCCCAAGAAAGGCGGAATAACCGTTGTTCCCAATGAACACAACGAGTTAATTTCCACTCGTCTCGTTACTGGGTGGAGAGTTTGTATAGACTACCGCAAACTCAATGATGCCACGAGAAAGGATCATTTCCCTCTACCTTTTATGGACCAAATTCTTGAACGATTAGCGGGTAATGAATATTACTGCTTTCTTGATGGTTTCTCGGGTTATTTTCAAATACCCATCGATCCCCAAGATCAAGAGAAGACTACATTCACTTGTCCCTATGGCACTTTTGCTTACAAAAGAATGCCTTTTGGCTTATGTAATGCGCCCGGGACTTTCCAAAGGTGCATGTTAGCTATCTTCCATGACATGGTTGAACAAACCATGGAAGTCTTCATGGATGATTTCTCGGTCTTCGGGGATTCCTTCTCTTCTTGCCTTGCCAATTTGGAACGTATGCTTAAGCGGTGCGAAGACACTCGCCTTGTTCTAAATTAGGAAAAATGCCATTTTATGGTAAAAGAAGGCATTGTGCTCGGACACAAAATTTCTAAAGCCGATCTTGAAGTAGACCGTGCTAAAGTCGATGTTATCGCCAAGTTGCCTCCACCTTCAACCGTGAAGGGTGTGAGAAGTTTTCTGGGTCATGCGGGCTTCTACCGTCGATTCATCAAAGATTTTTATCAAATCGCTCGCCCGATGACCCACCTCTTGGAAAAAGATACACCTTTTATCTTTTCCAAAGAGTGTCTTGAAGCCTTCAACTCGCTTAAAGATAAGCTAACTAAGGCACCTGTCTTGGTTACCCCTAATTGGGAGCTTCCTTTCGAGTTGATGTGCGATGCTAGTGATTTTGCTATTGGAGCGGTTCTGGGACAAAGAGTGAACAAACACTTCCAACCAATCCATTACGCTAGCAAGACAATGACAGGGGCTCAATTGCATTACACGACAACCGAGAAAGAGCTTTTAGCTGTTGTCTATGCTTTTGAAAAATTTCGCCCCTATCTTGTCCTTTCTACCACAATTGTGTATACCGATCATTCCGCGTTGAAGTACTTGTTGACAAAGCAAGATTCCAAACCAAGACTTCTTCGCTGGGTTTTGCTGCTCTAGGAATTTAAAATCGAAATTCGCGATAAAAAAGGAGCAGAAAACCTAGCCGCGGACCATCTTAGCAGACTTGAGGATCCTTACCAAGGGGATCATCTGCACAAAGAAATCAATGATTCTTTTCCCTTGGAGACCTTAATGTCTATAAACTCGAAGTCGAATGAAACCCCGTGGTTTGCGGACTTTGCAAACTACATGGCGGGTGGAATTCTCAAGGAAGGGTTGACGTCCCAACAAAAGAAAAAGTTCTTCACCGACATTAAGACTTACTTTTGGGACGACCCTTACCTATTCAAACAATGTGCCGACCTGATTATCCGCCGATGTGTTGATGGACCGGCAGCGTCTGACATCCTTGATGCTTGCCACAAAGGACCCACCGGTGGTCACTTTGGTCCCAACTACACCGCCAAAAAAGTGTTTGATTCGGGATTTTATTGGCCCACCATCTATCGTGACGCTCATGATATGGTTAAACATTGTGATGCTTGCCAAAAACAAGGCAAGATCACACATAAAGATGAGATGCCTCAGAATTTCATTCAAGAGTGTGAAATCTTTGACGTTTGGGGTATCGACTTTATAGGGCCATTCCCTTCCTCTAAAGGAAACAAATACATCCTTTTAGCCGTTGACTACGTTTCAAAGTGGGTTGAAGCCAAAGCTTTACCTACTAATGACGCAAGGGTGGTTTGTAACTTTTTGAAAGCTCTTTTCGCTAGATTCGGTGTGCCTCGTGCCATTATTAGTGACCGTGGGACTCATTTTTGCAATGACCAATTTGCTAGAGTCATGGCTAAGTACGGTGTAAATCATCGTCTTTCCACAGCCTATCACCCACAAACTAATGGCCAGGCTGAAATATCCAACCGAGGACTTAAGCGAATTCTTGAAAGGACCGTGGGAGAGCATCGTGCCGCATGGGCTGATAAACTTGATGATGCTTTGTGGGCTTTCCGTACTGCTCACAAGACCCCGATCGGCTGTACGCCTTATCGTCTTGTGTACGGGAAAGCGTGCCACCTCCCCATTGAGTTGGAGCACAAGGCTTACTGGGCCTTGAAGTGGGCTAATTTTGATATCAACAAAGCCGGTGACCTACGCAAGATCCAACTCAATGAGCTGAATGAACTTCGGAATGAGGCTTATGAAAATTCTTTGATCTATAAGGAAAGGACTAAGCTCATTCACGACTCTAAGATTAAGAACCGAGAGTTCCATGTTGGAGACAAAGTCTTACTTTTTAACTCTAAGTTGAAAATCTTTTCGGGCAAGCTCAAATCTCGTTGGTCCGGCCCATTCACCATTGCCCAAATTTTTCCATATGGTACTCTCGAGCTCGCTCAACCTGATGGACCGAATTTTAAGGTGAATGGCCAACGAGTGAAGTTGTACTTTGGTGAGGATACCTCTCAGGAGGTGATTCCATCCCTCACCACGTTCCTCATGAACTAATTTTGGGTCGAGTCAGGCTCGTGACTCGGTTATCAAAAACAAGCGCTCCTCGAGAGGCAGCCCGAGTATCTATCCCTTTAACCCCCTAAGTGTAGGGGAGGACCTATTTTGGTCGTTTGTGTTTGTGTGGTGATGTGATTACAGGGATAACTGCACTCTTGGAATCTTTGAAGAACCGTGCTCCCGTGTTATCCGAAATCCGGTTCTATATCTCAACTATCGTGATTCAATTTTCTTCATACTCACATTTGGAATTGATCACTTTAGTCGTCTCTTCCTTAACTTGAGTTAACCAACGTGCACAATGTCATAAGTGTAGGGGAGACTTTTTCCCACATGCTTAAACATTGAGGACAATGTTTATCTTAAGTGTAGGGGGGACTTCTATCGAAGTTTTAAGTGGACTTTTTCCATGAAAATGCCTTCATTTAACCAGAAAATCCTATTTTTCAACATTTTTTAAATTTTTTATTAATTTTGGCCATTTAGTCGTAATTTTTAAAATTTTTATCGCTGCTTTCATATGTATATATCCCGCAATAAAGTCAAAAATTTTAATAAAGTGGTGTAGCTAGTTTAGAAGTCTTTGACATATTAGGCCCGTTACGTTTATTTTGACTCAACCCGAATAGACTTATCTAAGTTTATTCTAGCTAGTATCCTTAACCATGTAGACCTTAATTGGTTTATTAGGCTAAGTGTCCACGAGTCTCATTACTTGAGATTTTAAATTGTGGAGGACGAGAAATGATAGAGTCAATTATAAGTCGGTATTCTTGCACAAGCTCACTTGGTGTAATTATTTGCCTATTCTCCCATCACTTGCTTATAAATTTATCTGCAATAAGTAAGGTCGTACGATTTGAAAAGTTACTAAGCTTCTAGCCCAAGATCGTTTAAAAGTTGCTCGGTAATGATAAGAGTTCATAGCCAAGGCATAACTTATGAAGCGGGGCGCGAAGATTGGCGAGTCCGAAAAGGCCCTAACAAGGCATGAGGATTCCATTTTATTGCTAAAGATCCAAAGTGATGTGAAGAGCATTATTCCTAAAATCAATATGAAGGATCAAGACTCACGACGAAAAGCAATCAACTCCCATAAAGATCATGGAGAAGTCTATCCGAAAAGACCCTAACAAGGTATGAGGATAAATATATCCAAGTCCGAAAAGGAGGCGGATCGTTGTATCTCAAAATCCCAATTAGAGATTGAAGAAATAATCATGAAGTCGTGGTCAACAAAGTTGGAGTACCCCTCAAAAGTCTCCAAGTGAAGAAACTCTATTATGATGAGAAGACCATTATCTCAAGAACGTCTCTCGAAGATATGAAGTATGAAGTACATGCCAAATATCGGCCCGAGAAAGGTCTCAAATCGTGAACCAAGTTATGCCAAGATATGAACTTTTTGATATCCCGAGAAGCAGTTTTAAGAGATTTTGTCCTTTAGCTAACTATTGATCAAATCGTCCCACTTTGCTTTCAGCCTAAATAAACTATCGAAATAAGTCCAAAAATGCATCTTCATGATCATTCTAAGACAAAAATAAAATATAAGAGATACACCTAGGAATAAGGGAGTTTAAGCATATAATTAAGCTAGGTGTGTAAGTGTTTGAATTGCTAACTCATAATAACAATGATCTCGTTTTTAAGCTTAGTTTGGGGAACGTGAAACTTGAGGGTGATAAATCTTTGCAGCACAAAAGCCCTAATGTAAGTCATTGACCTCTTTGAAAGTTATCTCCATGTAGCTATTTTCAAGTGCAAAATGGTTTTCTATCCTTTTAAGTTTTAATTTCTCTTAGTACTTTAATTTTTGTTTAGTAGTATTTTAATAAGGCCAAGGTTGATTAATTATGAGAAAAGTGTAAAATTGCTTTATCACTAAGCATTGCATGAGGGCATGGCAATGGTTAAGTATAGGGGATTTGATAGGTGTGTAAACACCCATCCTTTTACCACTTAATTCTGGCTAAAACAAGACCAAAACACGTATTTAATATCATTTGTTTGGAATTATGCGTGGTTTTTGTGTTTATTGTGTTTTCAGAGCTAACCGGATGAATATTATAGAAAACATGGGATTGCACGGGTTTTATCAAGGAAAAAGAATAAAGACGAAGTCTATTGTCCAAGAGATGCAAAAGATTTGAAGTCAATGGGCCTATTTGAAGATTTATCGAAGAAAAGGACCAAAGATGGAAGATTTACATATGTCGAAGAAACTCAAGTCTATTAAACGAAGAAATTAAAAGACGAGTTGAATTTAATCGTCGACAAATCCCGGATCAGAATCGAAAACGTCAACTTTTCTGAAAAGACGAGAAGACAAGAAGAAAGGGAGAAAGCCCACTCACCAACCAACCACTAGGACTATATATAGATTCTTCCTTCACATTTTAGGGAGTTAGCTTTCATTTTTCTTTTTCCGAGTTTTCTTAGGTTCGTAGCTTCACCAACACCATTAGGGTGTTTGGTGATTTTTAATTTTTCCTTGAATCTTGTAAGTTTCAATCATTACTCTTGTTACCTTTACTTGAATCTTTCAATCCAATCTTTCTATTCATCTTGTTCTTCATCATCTTTTTATTGCAAGTTTTTAAGTTTTTATTTGGTTGAGTTTTGATTCTAAAAAGTTGTTGATTTAGTGTTTTTATTGGTGGGATTTGTTACTTATGGTATTTAAATGATTATTGGTTGATTTGGTAAAACCTTTTTGCTTATTGAGTTTGATTTTGAATTAAAACCGAGTCCCCTGTTCTTCGCTTTCTACAGTACTAAGTTTCCCAGATTCCGAACAGGGATTCTGGGGTTGTGTCTATTCGGAATATTTCAATTATTCCGAGTAGAGGTTATTTCTCTTCTTTATTCGGAATATCCCAGATATTCCGAATAGAACATCTTTTCCGCATAAGCCATCTTTTCCGCATAGACCATTTTTTCCGAATTGAGCATTTTATTCCGAATAGGCAATGTTTTCCGTATAGGACTTTCTTTCCGAATTGACCCTTTTATTCCGCATAGGATTGTTTTCCGAATAGCCAGTTTTTCCGCATAGGATTGTGTTTTTCCGCATAGCACCTGCTTTCCGAATAGTGACATTTATTCCGAATAGGGTCTGCATTCCGAATAGCATCATTCCGCGTAGGGGTATATTCCGAGTAGGATATTTTTTCAGTAAGAGTATTTTCAGTTTTAATTCTAGTGTTACTTTTCAATTGCTGATTGTTTCCCTGTTTAGTAGATTAGAAAACTAAACCCACTTTTTGTCACCAAAAACAAATCATTCCACTTTTAACTGAGATCAATTCGAGAGGATTTCGAGAATTATTTTGAACCCATACAAAATCGCATGTACCAGGTATATATGATTTATTGCGACAAAAAGGTACTGATACGGCTCCTTCAGAAGCAGATAAGAGTATTCCATTTCCCCCGGGTTATATTCCAGAGAATTCTAAGGACGCTGCTTTAGAGAACGAAAATTTTGAGGAGGCAGCTAATTCACATAGTCGTTCTGTTTTTTCGCGTATAGTAAAGGATGTTCATGAGATGAATACTGACCTGGGTCCTAATGCTTGTGAATCTGTGCATACAAAGAATAAGGAAGGTTCTATTTTGGAGCCCTTGGACAACATGATTAAAGTGGGGCAAGCTATGGAGTACTCTATGGAAGGGTGTGAGAAGGGCATTGAAGGTATCATTAGATCACAAGGAGTTAAGGATGTTTTAGAATTAATTGTATGTCTCTTAACATTCGAGGCTAGATCAAATAAGTTAAAATAGGATGAAAATCTAGATCTGATGAAGAAAATGAGATAAATAAAAGCTAATAATAAGGAGATCTTACATGTAAGCGAGATGAATATAAAAGTCTTCCAATTGATTGAAGAAATTAACACACGATCAAAGTGTATAGATCGAATGGTAAAGAGAGAAAATAGTTCAAAGGCTAGAGAGAGAAAATAGTTTGGATTTTGAGTGTTAAATTAGAAGTTTAGTAAAAGAAAAGGCTTATATAATGGACGGGTGAAATGATCAAAATACCCTGCAGTGTAAATTGAGAATTTAATCTCATCCATTAGATGGTAGGAAGATAGAGTGTGAGAATGAGTCCCCCGATATCCATGAGAAGTTTGATTTCCAAATGAACTTGAATCTTTTGTTTATAGGTAAAGAAAGTTAGGTCACCCAGTCAAAGTGATGACAGTCTGACAAATAGCTAACAATAACATTACAAGTCCATGCATAATGTGGAAACTAATGCACTCGTCGTTTCTGACGTGGCAACTCGCTACACCTCATCAAACGCTTGCAACTATACCATTCTAGCTCGCTACTTTAAAACTCACATGAGCGGTGAGAAAGAACACGACAAAAGAAAAAAATAACCATTGTATACCAAACGGCTATTATGATTTCAGATTCAATTTTTTTAGTTTATTAAACCACTTTAATACCACTATAGCACGCTATTTTATCAAAAACCTCATTTTTCAACAAAAAAAATAAAATAACTCCAATATCTCAACATACACACATAAAATATCTCAAGGTCCAAATGACGAGCTCTTCTCAACACTAGCCCAGAACAATATTCGTCTTCTTCGAACCCCTCGAGTCCGTCTACTCATCATCTAAAAACTCAATCGGATCCTCGCAACAATTTCTCTCGTACCAAATGCAAATAACACAAACAAAGCTATCAAAATCAAGTTGCGTTTCATCAAACCAACCGCAACTAAGCTTTCAAATTTTTCAATATCCAAAAAAAATATAATTTCTTAAATCACAACTATCACAACAAAACTATGTTGATGCTCACCACACCCCTTATGGTCTAACTTTTGATCATGTCAGCTTTTACTCATTAGAGTAGAAGTGAACATCTGAAAATCTAGTAAATTTAAATTATATAATCTCTACTATATATTATATATTAAACAAAAACATCTTTTATTTAAAGAAATATTACAAAATTAACTTACTCTTTGTAATGTTTCATGTACAATCAACATGGTTTCAAAAATAAAAATAAAAATATTAAATATCATTTAATACTCATTATTAAAACTGATCAATAAATAATATTAAAACTAATTAATACATAATTTAATATTTATATTAAAACTAATTAATACATACAAATAACACACACTTAAAACTAAAATTAATCAATACACCTCATTACTTAGAAATATTATTATATATTCACATTGTACAACACTTAAAAGCATATATCTACAAAATCATACATATTGTCTACCTAAAATGATGAGGTTCAACTGAGAACCGGAGTCACAGTCGGTTCAACTAGCCAAAAAACCGTCAGAAGACGAACCGGAGAAGACCCAGCGAAACTAATAAAAACGGCACCGTTAAATTAATTTGAATTACTTTTTTTGAACAACACATAAATACGTACTACTTATAAAAGATATTGTACTCTGTCTCTCTCTCTCCAAAATTTTAAGTAATAAAACGCTACAATGTTTTGATACAAACCTTTACGACACAAAAATTTCATAAATTTGTTTCTGTATTAAATTGGGCAATAAAAATTAATTGGCAAAAATAATACAAATTAATACGTAACATGTACAAATAGTTATTGCTATAAATTATATTTTTTTAGATATAATTATTTTAATTGATCACTAATGTAAGTTTAATATCAAGTTTTATGTTTAATTTTGAACCATTTTATTTTTTTCTTCAGAAATTTACGTTTTTGAAGACATATATTGTTTATGTATGCATTTTAGTTAAATTTAGTAAAATACTAATTATTTTGCTAATAAATTCGATTAAATCATACACATCAAATTAGAAAGATTTTCTATATTTATATGTTATATAATATCGCGACGAATGTTAAACAGATTTACAAACACCTTTCACCATCAATCATCACAATCTCGTAATACTATTTTTATATAAATGGTTTATTATTACTTAAAGTTTTCCAAACTTAAAGTTATATTCATTATTAATAATTATAATGATAAAACCAGCTGAGCTAGCTCAGTTGGCCACCAAAGGTATCTTTAGGGAGGTATTCTTGGAGAGGTCTCGAGTTCGAGTCTCACCAAAAACCTTCAAGGGCCCGAATTAAGAAGCAGAAGTGGTTATAATGATAAAAATATCACGCTTGCAGAATTTTAGTTTTAGGATAGCCACAACGCGCGAATACCCTGCTAGTTCTAAATAAATAGTGAATGTCCAAAGTGTTTAACATCAAACTCTTAACAACAACAAACTGACCTAACATCAAACTTGTAACAACTACAAACTAATTTAACTCTACCCACAAAAGCTTATTTAAATTTCCTTAACCTTTGTCTATACTAACTTAGATCTCCATCCAGAAATGCCAAACAAAAGGTTACAGTTTTCCATTGCCTTCATTATGGCTCTCGTTTTAGTTAATTGTATTGCTGATGTCGCTGAAGCGAGTCATAGTGGCCGAAATGATGATGACTATGACTACGATGACGACAACAACAACAAAAATTGGTTGTCTCCGTGGGAGGTCCAAGTTTTGCCACCGGAACCTAGGAAGAATTTCTATAGAGATCTAAGAAGTTGTGTCAAGACTTTAACACGAAGGTGCAACAAACGTTTGTATAATTACGTGTTCTGGAGGCAAGTGATTCATAGGCCATGCTGCAAAAGGGTGTACGAGATGGAAATCGGATGCTTAGAGTCACTAGCATGGGTATTGAATCTGAATTATCAGTACAATGCAAAACGTGTTGACGAACGATTTAAAGAAGTCCTAAATATGTGTAGTGGTTTCAACTAACGATTGTTGATACTATTCTTTCTAATTGTATCTTCATAAGCATATTGAAAATGTTGCAACTTGAAACTAAGGAAGTCCTAAATATGTGTAGTGGTTTCAACTAACGATTGTTGATACTATTCTTTCTAATTGTATCTTCATAAGCATATTGAAAGTGTTGCAACTTGAAACTAACCATTTTATGCGTATCACCGTATCAGCACTATTACATCATATAGAGTCTGCAGTTTAATTCACCTGAATGGAAGCAGTTGATGCGAAGTTAAAAACAATCAAGACTACAAAACCAACATTTGCTTATCAGATTACATTATAATAAAATGTGAACTTATAGTTTCCATTCCTACTGGATGCATAAAATGAACATCACATGCATAATAATAGTCCAGTGAGATCGCATGTAGTTTTGATCAAAATCAAAGCTTGAACCATTGACAAATGCAAAATACGGGACGATAAACAGAGGTTACGCATGCAGCCTTGTTGCTAACAGATCTTATCAGCAAAACTAAAAGATATTTTGAAAACAAAAAGAGCTTCAATAACAGCTAATCTTCGGTGCTTTCTCTAAATAATTCATCGCAAGTCAGCATGGGGGATCATGCAGTTTGAGCTTCAGGTTCAGGTTGTGGTTGAGATGTTATTTGTTCAGCTTTATAAGAATTAGGAATGTACTTCCAACAACGCTTGTGAACACCGCTAATTTTCTTTGGAGCATCAGCAGCAGGTACGCCTGCACAGGCACCAATGTCCGACACTTGTTAGAAAATATTCCAAGCATGACTAGTGAGGTCAAACAGACATCTTAGATATCAACACATGATTATAAACATGATACATGACTATTTACAGATACAATACGTGTCATCATGGTGGATTTCACCCACAAATCAGTAGCGATATATACCTATACTTGTAGTTGTGACAGATACCAAACATTTTCTCAGTTCTCTTATCACTAAGTCACATAGATTAAAACCTGCACTTGCCCAACATAGTTCAAACAAGGATGAAGAAGGACTATAAGCAATGTAAACTAAGATACCTATTCATGGATGGGTGTGAAATGGGTGTCACGAGTAGACATCACAAGACAGGGTAAGGAGCTGTCTGAAAAAAAAAATCTGGAACAGCAAACGCACACACCCACCTATGTCCATGAAGGGACTTAAAACCCTTATCCTAAACAAAATGATTCAATGCCGACAGAATAGAAGCCTGAACGATTTAAATGCTCACATGAAATTGGTTATAAGTAAATTACATCAGTTTGGCAAGGTACTCAATAAGCAACAAAAAATTACCATTATTGGCTTTTTATGTGATTTTCTGTAGGATGATTCACAGCTGTTTATTACGTCTTCTGGAATGATCAAAATTAAAAATTGACTTGCTTATAGTTACTCCTGACTGACTGACTCCATATCACAATCTGAATGATGAAAGTGCAATATTTCCTTTTATATTGTTACAAGTATGGACGAATAAAAAGTTTAATTTGGATGCTCACCTCTCCCTACACTTTTAGTTATTGTGAGCGTAACTTCTTCCTTAATACACAACTGAAAATATCAAGGAAAGAAACTGAAAACGCCTAAAGAAAAAGTGATTAGCAATCAACTGAAAGAATGTGTATAAGTGGCACTTGGTTTGTGCTTATAATATGAGAAGATTCAAATTAGAACCGAAAATTCCATCAACCAACGCTAAGCAAAACCGTAGATTTTAGCGGTAGCTGTCAATGATGAAAACATTTTTATAGAGTTGAATAAGAGAGAAGAATGGTGAGAAGAAGCAACGGAGAAGAGAGTGCCTCTGCAAAAATTGAAAAGAAAAGAGAGGGCACTGTTGAGGACAGATCTGCTGAATAGTTTATCGGTTCTATATAGATTCTGAAGAGCCCATTCTGGTTCAGAGAATAAACTTTGATTTATCAAAAATCATTGACTCTGGCCTGTGCGCGGGAGAGGGGGGGGGGGGGGGGGGGGGGGGGGGGGGGGGGGGGGGGCTCTGGATCGGCTCATTCAAGTCTTTTTGACAAAAAACAAAAATAATGCAAAACAGAATACATGTATGTTGATACAACAACATACCCAATCCCGCCGGAGCAAGGTATGGAGGAGGTAGAATGTATCCGCCGGAGCAAGATATGTTCAAGTCTTTTTGACAAAAAACAAAAATAATGCAAAACAGAATACATGTATGTTGATACAACAACATACCCAATCCCGCCGGAGCAAGGTATGGAGGAGGTAGAATGTATCCAGATCCTACCCCTACCCAGGTAGGGAGACTATTTCCTGAAAATATGTGGATGTGCTCACATATTTCCAACAAAGTACTCAACTAAAAAGTATTTGCACCCCACTCTTATATGTGCGTAATCATATCAACTACATAAGTTTTTTCAACTTTGGTCAAATTTCCATTAAATTGTTATTCTCCCCGTCCTCTCATACCAAAATGATCATCTAAGTGGCGTCAAACTGACTAACATCAGAAAATATTTAAAAACTTAGTGAAACTAACATTTACGGTTATAATAAAGTATGAAACTGAGACAACATATCTCATAAACAAGACCATACAGACACACTAGTATAAGTAGGATAAAACTCGAACTTAAGTATACATTGAATGTATGAATCATTAGATAATTTGTTTCTTGTCGTAATTTCTGTTTAGACTGTTAGATATACATGCAAACACTTCGGGTATGCTAGAACCGTACGTATCCTTACGACATGTGATTGTCTATCGTCTAGGCAACCAAACCTTATGCCAAAGTCCACAAGCATTCTACCAGGCTAGAATACAATTTCAAAGAGTCCACCAAATAAGAACAATTTCACCACATATACCTCACTCTCATATGCTACCAATTTCAATCTGATCTAATCACAATAGCATGTCAATGAGAAATCTGCTAGAAAACTTGAAAATCCCAGCAACATTTCACAGAAGTAAATGCAATGGTATTTTTATCAATAAATCATCCGACTGAGAGCATCCTACGAGTTCAATAAACCAGCCTATCAGGATCAAGATTCAGGAATAGTATTTCATTAGCAGAGTATCTGTGTTCCTAAACAAAATACGGACAGAAGTATATAACATATCCTAATTATTCGCTGTATAATCAATAATCATTCCAGTTTATTAAACCGTGAACTTCGTATTGCCCTGATGCAAACCAAAACAGGTAACAGTTACTTAAAGGGAAATACTCACCATCTTTGTGAACAATTCCCCAAGCCTTCCCGTGCTTACCATCCTGAAACAATAAACCAAGAAACAATCAGTTATGTTTTTAAGCTGAAAAAATAATAGATTCTGAAGGTGTTTTGTGATTGCCTATATAGCGTTTTGACAAAGCAGATAAGCTTTCAATCTGCCTACAGTATGTTTAGAACTGCTTTAGAAAAAGATTATCTTCTTATTGAGTTATTGTAGTTGTTCAACATAGTACGCGTATAGTGTTGGCTTAATTTGAACAAATACAGCAGTTTCCGCTTTCCAGTAGCAGTTTGGTACCTGCTCATATTGAATCAAGCAATACCATATATCCCTATGGGGTGTTTGTTTAAGGTTATATATGGGCTTACAAGCTTATTTGATTTCACCTTATATTTCATAAGCCTCTATTTTTCGGCTTATTTTGAGACTTGTGGGCTTATGCATTTTTTTGGGTAAAGGGGAATTGACCCCGGTAAAATATTGTGGGCTTATGCATTACCATATGATAAACTTACATAAAAGTCTCAAAACAAGCCAGAATATTAAAACATATGAATATAAGCCGAAATCAAATAACCCAATTTTCTGGCTTATATTAAACTTTGTGGGCTTAAATATGTTTATTACAATATAATAAACTTATAAGCCAAAAAAATTGGGACTTATGTTATATAAGCCGAAATGAAATAAGCTTATAAGCCGAAACAAGCACCCCCTAAATATCACCATATCCCACATTTCATTTTGTGACAATGCAATAAACATAAATTGTTTCTAACAAACACCATAATCTATATCATTTCTGCATAATTATTGCGTTTCATTACAAGAAATAAATTTTCAGGCATTTCCATTTGGCCTAAAGCTTAGTAAAAGCATAAACATATAAGAAATGCAATCTACTAATCCAAATGATAACTAAAAACATAGCTAGTTCTTACGAATTAATGAAAAACCCAAAACCATGTTTCATAAGCTTATATGCGGGCTTATGAGCTTATTTGATTTCAGCTTATATTTCATAAGCCTCAACTTTTTGGCTTATTTTGAGACTTGTGGCCTTATCTATTAAGATATAATAAACTTATATAAGTCTCAAAATAAGCCAGAAAGTTAGGCTGATTTTCTGGATTATATAAGTCTCAAAATAAGCCGAAATCAAATAAGTTGATTTTCTGGAATATGTTACACTTTATGGGCTTATATAAGTTTACTAGTATATCGTAATAAACTTATACAAGCCCACAAGTCTCAAAAAAAGCCAAAAAAATTGGGGCTTTATGTTATATAAGCCGAAATGAAATAAGCTTATAAGCCGAAACAAGCACCCCCTACATATCACCATATCCCACATTTCAATTTTTTTAATAATGCAATAAACAAAAATTGTATCTAACAAACACCATAATCTATATCATTTCTGCATAATTATTGCGTTTCGTTACAAGAAATAAATTTTCAGGCATTTCCATTTCGCCTAAAGCTTAGAAAAAACATAAACATGTGATAACTAAAAACATACTCCGCTAATTCTTACGAATTAATGAAAAACCCTAAACCCAAAACCATAAAAAAAACGAAGAACGAACCTTGTAGAGATTAATCTTGGTGATCTGATAAGCAACACCAGACCAATGAGTTTTAGCCATCTGATAACCAATACCCCAGTTTGGTAAAAACTGAGCCACCTCAAATAAATTCTTCTTCTTCTTTCTTTTTGGTTTCGTTTTTGTTGCTGTTGTAATAGATTCAGATTCAGTGGTTGTTGTAGTTGTTGCAAAGGTTCTTCTAATTAGATTCAATGATGATGATAAGCTTTGTTGTTGTTGTTGCTTCAACGAATTACACAAGTATGAAGCTAATGATCTTGTCGCCATTTTCAACTGTGATTGCGGCTGTTTGCTTCTCCTGATTTTTGGTTTTGGTATCAAAGACACTTATTTTAAGTGTTTCACTATCAGTCCTTTCACTTTTTATGAATTTTCAGTTTTACTTTTGAGTTGAATAGTGAACCCAAGCAAGCATGTGAAAATATTTACGAGTCGAGCTCAAACTTAAAATAAGTTAATAAAAAGGTGTTTATGAGTTGAATAGGGTTTTTAATCGGTTCGGTTCGATTGGATCGTCAGGGTTACTGATTTAATGGGTTTCATCACCATGTCAACTTAATCTTTCACATAAAAACATAAATATATCTGCAATGATTAAAAAAAAGTCTATTAAAAAACATGAAATATTTCATATATCAAGCATTAAGACTATTTACTAATACATATCGTATGTGAAAATAAAATTACTCGTAAATCGTAATATGTATATATAATTAAGTTTCAAGAACCGGATTAACCCGAACCGTTTCAAACTTGACGGATGTGACCGGATTTCGAAAATATAAAAATCCGGTTTAATTTGATCTGTTTTTTTACTAAAAAAATTAATCGATTGAACTAGTCTAGTTAAAACCCATAATCACGTTTCAAAACATTGCCTAAATTACCATTCAAGAGCCACAGTGATAACTATTTAACATAACATATAAAAATATATCATTTTGTAGAAACATACATGATACACACACGCTCGAAAACACCAAAGCATTCCCTCAAACCACCTTCGTTTTTCCTTGTTTTTTGTTAGACACTATACAGTTTTTTACAAAATGAGAATGGACATACAAATAACAAGATTTGTATGATTCGCATGCCAAAGATCTTAGATGTAACGCCTTTATATGTGAAGCAACATCTTCACGGGTGAAGATGTTCCGCTATAACACATGGCCCAAACGTGTGCTCGAGCTTTGATAGGCTGAAGCTCGCCTCATTTTCATCGTGTTCTGTAAAACATATATTCAATAATTACATGATGCTCTCGCATAAAGCAACCGTATGCACTAACTTTCAACAATGTAGTAGTTTTGAGTATTGAATGACGGGTTTTTTTTATGTTGCTACCAACTAACTAACGGGTATATGATTGATTTATATATATATATATATTATTTTATTTTTTATTTTTTTTATTTTTTTAAGAAGATTGAGAAACTAAAAAAAACAAGATTGAACCACAACATACCAATCAATGAGTATAGATAGACCAATGTTACATTCATACAGCTTACAATATGTATTAGTGACAACTTTGATTTTCTGAAACTTTCATTGGCATTTGATCTACACCTCCTTAGTCCTTATATAAGCCACAAAGTTTTGGCTTACCAAAACCCTCTTATATAAGCTTATAAGCCAAGTCATATAAGCTTAACCAAACACTTGTTACGGCTTATTTAACACGTATAAGCTATAAGCTTATAAGCCCATCATATAAGCTTAACCAAACGCCCCCTAATGAAACCCATCATTTTTTCAACTTCTTTCAACTCCAGTAGAACAATCAAATGTTTTAAAGTAAATGTGATGGGTGTTGGTTTACTAATGCCTATCAGCGGGTAATAGCTGACGTGTGTTTACTAATCGACTGTTGTAACATAAGACTTTTGAAGGACGAATATCCCGACATGCATGATAGATGGGGAAAAAGTGAAGTGTGCCCATTATTGCATGCGTCACATTTTACTTGGCCTACTAATTAATTTTCAACAAACATCATGACAAATCAATTACCTTAAATATTACATAAGCATTAAATTAGTAGCTTTTTTAACAAAGTCGAACACTACCGTCATAACTGAACCATCCAAATATGAAACCCACTAAATTCTCTTAATACAAAGTTCTATATACAATTTACAAATACGGAACCGGAAAAGATACCTCAATCGAAAATTACAATTTGGTCCTTTGAAGCCCCTTGAGGGTTGTTCACCAAGAAGATGCTTTCACTTCACATAGGCAGCAGATACTCTTTGTTGAATTAGACATTGTTACAAATTATAATAAATCTCATACATAAGCACCGTTACTAGAATAATAGCTCATTACACCCATGTATTCTATCAGAATATAGCTTTAGCTGTACAATGATCAATATAAGCTTTTATCTAAACATAAATGTTGGTAGTATTTTCCATGGATTCCCATTCACAACACCAGACAATTCAGTGTTTCATCATCCTAACGTTGAGAGACCCGTGAACCGTTCCAATCGGTCATTTATTGTTCATTTTTAAATGCACTAGTAAAGAGTACTTTTCATCAGGAACTGTACACTGATATAGCGATTATAAACTTGATTATTACAACTAAAGGTTGTTACAATTTACATGGCAAATTCTACTAAATTTTAGCTCGTTTGAGTAATTGGCGCTCCTACACTAGAATGATCATTTCTACATGGAGTTATGGAAAAATATAAATCTTCCTTCTTACTCTTGTTCAATTTAAAAACACAACTGGGCTTGGTACGGATATGAAAGTTTTTTCAAAGCCTAAAGTGAAAATTCATGGGAAAAACTCAAAGAGTTCTGCAGTTGCATACTTGCATTGTAGGCTGTGTAGAAATTCATGTTCCTAAATTCGCTTCTAAAATACGCACAACATTTATCTGAATCTTTAAGTGAATAATAAAATCAGCCTAGAAGTGCGCGTGGTTAATGCCACGAACCTGTTTCTTAAGAAGCAAAAATGCTTCTCCAAACAACGAAAATATTCTCACTAATCAGCCGCAATAGATTTATATCAAAATAAACCTCGCATATCAATTATAGTTAAAATTGGTCGTGTAGAAATACTATCTACATGACATAGCATCTATGTGGTGTTACCAGAAAAGGTTGGTAACTTCATAATTACTATATAACGAATGGCATATGGCAGGTCTCATTCTCCTTTTAGAAACTCAAGCCTAAGTTTTATGCGAATCATCAAAACTTTGAGTACGGATTGTCTGATGCATGTAAGAATACGCTTCTTAGCTGACTCACTGACTCATTTTCTGGTATCAAGTTATCTATCTATCTCCCTGTCTCTCTAGTCTTCAGGTTTCATTCTATCACTAAAAAACATCATTTTCAGCATGTCAGGAAAAAATAGCAACCATTGCTTCTGCTGGTTAATGCAACATGACAAATATTTAAGCATAATCACCTAAGCTTCCTCAAATATCTCCAATTTGAGACCCCGGCCATAGAAACCTTCAATAGTGTACTGTTAACCTATACATTAAAGGTTGATTTCAGGTAATCAGATATTGGCCCCTTTAACGCAACATGATAAATATTTAAGCATAATCACCTAAGCTTCTCAAATATCTCCAATTTGAGACCCCGGCCATAGAAACCTTCAATAGTGTATTGTTAACCTATACATTAAAGGTTGATTTCAGGTAATCAGATATCGGCCCCTTTAATGGCTTCGTATTCTAAAATAGTGGCTGTGTCACGTGTCTACTCTTTTCTGTGCATCTATTATTCCTGCTTAGGTCATCTTATGTTTATCAACATATTGATTACGGCATAAAGAAACTAATAACATAAACAGTTGCTTAGCTACGAAGACCAAGTAAGTTACAGCTATGTAGCTAACTGAATGTCCGGATGACTAAGATGGCCTTCTGCTAAGTGCCACATTCGAAACAACTCCGTATATATTATAAGCTTCTACTTTGCAATGCATTTGGAAAATATAAAATGAACAGATACCAATGTTCAGTAGTGCGACATGTTATTTTGAGTGATGAATAACAGTTTTGTTTTTCTAACTATATGACGTATTTGGTATCTTAGACAGCTGTCTTTCAAGGGCATGTAATTTTATACTGTATTTCGTTTGTACATTATTAGCTTAAATATAAATATCATTCAGTTTGTCTTGGTATATTCCTAGTTAAAACCTACTTGTCCCAGCAAATAATACGCCAAGAGTGGGCGTTCCTTGGAGAGGTACAAACTTATTACAGAAGAACAACGTAATAAGAACATTTGAAACATAAATGGTAAATTAGAAGATGTAATAAATGTTGAAATTTAGTAGCATGACAAGAGCCTTTTCACTACCGGGGTCCCTCTTGCTGACCATATTAACTATAACCGTCTTTAAGTGGCTTCAAAAGACAGGTGACTGATTGGTTTCATTAGAGATAAAAACCATGGTAAAAATAACAAAAGGCAAGCTCATAGTACAGTGAAACGCAATGGAAACTGGGAAAGCAAAGATGGTTTCTCTAGTACTTAAGATTGCACTAATTCGATGGATAATCGTTACTTTTCAGCCACTAAAAACCTAAACACTTCTATTAATAATTATACTTAAATTCAAGTAGTTACCGTAAACATAGAATCCTACTAAATTCGAGCTTGCACGATTGCACCTTTACAGTAAACCGCTAGATAAGCGCTAATCTTATGTTCAAAAATGATTGTGCCTGCATTCTTCAGTAATTAAAGTTCCTAATACTGTTTGCAACCAGTTACTAATTATCTTCCAGTAGATATATTAGATTATAGCTAGATGGGAGGTACAGATATATACCGATAGATAGCTGATAGACCGATGTATAACGGGATACACTATTGAAATGAGGCCAAGTAACCTTTCTAATATCTGTGTCAGCGTATATGTTTAATTTGGTTTGTAATATAAGACAATGGCTATATATCCACAATAAAATTCATCGATTTTTTACCAACTTAAATTATAATATTTCAGTGTGTATTAAGTTTTTGCTTTCTACTCAGTTATTAGATTCCAGCTATGTCTCTTCTATACACCAACTGCCCGTCATTTCTGGCCAACAGTACAATCCGCTAGTCACAGTGTGACACTGGATTTTTTTAGTAATCCAAGTTATCACAAACCAAAATGTGAATACATTAGCATACACAACATACAAAACCATTGTGGAAACCCAACATTCTAATCTCATTTTTTATTAGTTGAGAAGTAAACTGAGCGAAGCAAAGCCTTCAAAACTACATAAGCTACAGCCACAAACAAAATCCTAACTTATGTGCAACACACCCCACACCATTTTATGCTTCAAATCCACCTCTTCCTATTCCTAATTCTAGTCATTGTGCAATGTCCATAATCATTTAACACCTGAGTCAGTGGTAATACAGTCTAACAATCAACACTCGATTTTTCTTGCACACCAGGCAAATTACACATTTAGCATGTGAGCCAGGGTCACACCACTGTACATAGCACACAGAAGTCCTGGCTTACTAAATACAGTAGAATTTTAATTATACAAGAACTCTGGTGGCTGTGCAAGCAAACATGAAAAGGGAGATAGAGAGATTAATAGCACCAAGCAAGGTGAGAAAACATGAGAAGTCTAAAAAAGCTTAGTTGATAAAATCACAAAAGATTGTTTACACGATATCCGGCCACAGGATTTTCAGCCTTTTGGTTGTCTGCTTTATAGAAAATAAAAAATTAAAAGGGAAAATACATCACAAAAACATAAAATACGCAACAATGAGTTATATGTGCCTTGGTGGTCATAAGTTCAAGAGAACAATAAGTAGTCGCAGGCTGTTAATCTTATATTTTAGGTCAAACTGTTTACGAAGGCATGGTGAGTCCTATAACAACAATTTAATGAATAATTTACTTTCTAGTCCTTATTGAAGAATTCCCCTATTAAGTAGTCTTAACGTTATTGTTTCAAGTTATCTAATTAGTCTTCCTATTAGTATAGTATCAGTATTAGAATGATCTTATCCATAATATCAAAATTACACAAATACAGACTAAATTATAATATGTAAAAAGAATTATCTTACATTCAATAAACTGTTTATGCCAAAAAAAAATCCTACCTTTAAGAGTATAGTGAAAAAAAGAAGGCCAAAACACATATTAGTACCCTGAACTTGGCAAAGTGGATCATCGTACCCTGAACTATTTAGGGTGCAAAATGGTACCCTGAACTTGACAAAATGGAATTTCTACTACCCTATACTAATTAACTCTTAATTGGTTTTTTTCTTTATAAAAACTATATATAGTAAAATTTTGGCTAGGTAAATATATTTCTTTTAAAAAATTAAAATATTTTTTATCTTTTAAAAGCTAATATAGTATTTTAATTGTTTAAATATTTATAATATGAAGATGTATTAAAAGTAGCGCATTAAAGATATTTTAGAAATCAATGCAACATATACACATTCATTATATTTTAAATAAACATAAAACAATTTAAAATATTATAATAATTAAATTTTAAAAATATATATAAATTTACATAAGTTTTACCATAAATTATTCATTACAAAATACTTTACTAGAATGATTTTTACCAAAAAAAACACTTAATTATTGAGTTAATTAGTATAGGGGTAGTAGAAATTCCATTATGCCGAGTTTAAGGTATTCTACACCCTCCAAAGTTCAGGGTACTAACATGTGTTTTGGCCAAAAAAGAACAAGATTTGACTGGCCTCTCTGCTAAAAACTTCAAATCAATAAGATCATGTAATTCTCTAGATATGCATGCCAATAACTAAGTTAAGATTTCCTTGCTAACTGATTTCTAAGCCACAAATGTTCTAATGCCAGTTCTGTGACCAAAAGGGCAGATGTACTTTCCCAGCACATAGATTCTCATACCAAACAACATCTATAACCGACCTAAAGCCGTTGCATGTTCACACAAAAAGCAATTTCCTGCCCCTATAGTCAACGTTGTGCAAGTGCGCAGCATGTGGCATTATAAGACTGGAGAATATATTCCAGACTAAACGTATTAATAGTGCCAGCTGTTGTAACAAATAATGATGACATAGATTATGCTACTAATCACGAAAGTGAATAGCCAATAAGTCATATCAGAATAATCATGCAGCCATACTGGTGATGAATACCTCGAGATAAATCTGGTCAAATTACAATGCATTTGTGTCTCTACAATTTGTAGTTAAAAACGATTGTCATCTATTAACCTGATTTATGAAGCTCAATGCAAGTCATTGTTTACATCTTCCAACGTCTCCTTAACAAATGCTTGAGCCAATAACTAAATAGCAAGTACGGTGTCTTCGGGGCTGAAAGTATTTGGTCTATCCTAGCCTAGTCCCTAGGTTCACAAGACAAATATCACAATTGTTGTGATATCCACATCAAGTACGCATATTTAGCTTATATAATTAAAACATAACTTCAGACATAGTACTTGATTATACTAAAAGCTCATAGAACCCATAATCTAAGAACAACAGTTCAACAAGATGAAACAAAACCAACCTAACATCCAAAGAAACTCCCAATTCCCAAAACCTATCATGAATGACAAAGCAGCAACCTGAAACATAAAACAGTGATAAAACATCTGAGACAGTATCAAACAGTGACTCACCAATTGCTTAATGCAATCTATCAAAGACGACAATGCTTTGACCCAGTCCAACTTCTTCCATCATCACCTAAGACATATTGGCACGAGCATTATTATCGGCATTTCTCAGCTTGTTCGACTCCTCACGCGAAGAACGGTGATCTTTAGATGTTCTGAAATATGAAGAGAATTTGTGTGTTTAGGCAACAGGAATAACAAGAGATAGCCTTAAAAGGACTTACTTTTGTTTCTTGGCATTCTTCTGCTTGATGTTAATAACCATATCGATAGCCATCCTCCGGTGTTCATGTGTTTGACCATGCATATCCAGACCTTCCGCACTTTCACAGTCAATCTTGCAAATGCGACACCAACCCATGTTAAATGCTGTTCTCTTCCTTAACGGATCAAAAGAATCAGGACCGCCCTAGAGATAAACAATACAAAAGATCAACGCCTATTTTTCCTTAAAGAAATCATATACTTTTGTAGGAACAATGTTATATATTCTCTACATAAGAAAAGTCAAGATACTCACTGTATAAAATCCACTCTCATTTGGGAAAGCTTGACGGGAATAACTACTTCGAAAACCCGGCTCACCCATATGAGGGCGAGTTGACTTGGGGCCAAATGGTTCTCCAAAAGGCGGCTGATGAGGGAAACCCCCAGGGCCATTTGGCTCCCCTGGGTGACCATAATCTTGGAAAGAGGCAAAACCAGGATCACCCCGACCAGACAGATTCCTCATGCCAAAAGGTTCACCACCTCTAGGCTTTCCAGGGCCATCAAACTCACCTCTATGCATGTGACCAGGAGGCCCCATAGGGAATCTTTCTCCAAATGGATGCCTATCCATCTCTCTGCCATCAACATCAATGTTGTGTGGGGCCCCAAATGGACGTAATTGATTTCCGGGACTATTATGTGGTAAACGATCCATATGATGCCGACCAAAACCATGCATAGGTCCAGGAAACTCAGGGTTCTGGCGAATATTATCAAATCTCCCTCTGTTATCATCATGCATACTAGCAGGTAGTGGTCTTCCACCGGATTCATTCGGATGCAAATTACCAGCAGGATGATAGTCATATCCATGGGGATCTTTATCATGAAACCTTGATGGTCCATCCATTCCATACCCGCTCATTGGCCTTGATGGGTGACCCGCAAACTTCGGAGATCCCCCACTGCCCAGATGAGGTGGCCCCGGAAACTGTTTTTGACTTCCCTTAAAATCGCCTTGGTCTGGGTGACGCGGAGGAGCCATGGGAAAGGTATCAGGATGCATCCCAGTGGGATTTTTAAATCTTTCATCACGAAAGCCGGGTGCTGATGACGGGTCAACTCCTGGCGGTGGGGGGCCATTCATCCTCATTGAATGTGTGTCAGGGCCAAAAGGCTGCCCATAAGGTCCCATGTCCACATCTCCAGGTAAATGAGAATCTGCTCGTCTACCATCAAAATAGGGTGGCCTTTGGTTTTGGTACATATCCGGTTCCATTGAACCGGGATGACGTAGGACACTATGGGTATCTGGCGGCCCATGTGGTGGAGGTGCAGAATTGAGTGGTGGTCCCAATGGCTCGCCTTGAGACATCCTAGAAAACCTGGTATGTGGCTCATAACCCCTATTGTTGTTACCAAAATGCTCAGGATGGAAAGAGCCAGGTTGATTTGGACCATGTGCCTGTAGATACTCGCCTGAATGAGGGCCATGAGCAAAATAACCATGCCCTGGAGGCCTCAAATGGCTTGGAGGTTGCCCAGGTTGCATATGGTCTCTGCCATTAAGAGAACCCTGAGAAGCAAGTGATCCATTGTCATTCTCAGATAAACCCTTATGATTCCCACTTGCTTCCCCGTGTTTCACAGAATCTGTGGTGGCAACGCCCCTTTCATCTGTTCTATTTTGACTCGACTTCCCACCAGGAGAATGATCTAAAGCACCAACCTTGCTCTCTTCTTTCACTCTTTGTATAGTAACAGAATCACCTTGAGAACCTTGGAGTGCTTCGTCTTTCCTGTGATCGTCTTCAACCCCATTCGCAGGCTTGCGCTCGTCATTCACGCCTGCTTCAGATTTTACTTCATTGACATTAGCTCCAAAATCACTGGTACCCATCGACTCAGACTTCTTAACGGAAGATGATTTATCTTCTTGTTGTTCTACCCTTCTTTCAACACCACCCAAAGGCGGTGGCGCGTACTGATTTACAAAAGGTTGGCTTGGACCAAATTGTGGTTGTCTAGCCTGAGGTGCAATACCTGCCGGACCAGATGATTGAGGGAATTGCTGCTGTTGACCTCCTTGATTCGGCATAGCTGGTCTTCCTGCATAGCTTTGAGATGATTGAGGTGGCATTCCATGAGGAGGTTGAGCAAAACCAAAAGGAGGCTGTTGCATTGGCTGAGGTGGACCCGGTGGAGGAAACTGAGGATGTTGCTGTGCAAAAGGACCAGATGCTTGTCCTGGATATGCTTGAGGCTGCTGCATGTATGGCTGCGGCATTTGTTGTTGAGCCTGATGCATAACAGGACGCTGATGAGGTGGAAGACCAGGTTGTGTTGGTGGGATTCCTGGAGCTTGACCTTGAGGAGGCAACATATGTGGTTGACTTGGACGCATATGAGCAGGTGGTGGTGGGAACTGTGTTGGCATTTGACCTGGCGCCATAGAGCCAGTTGATGGTTGCACTTGCATGGGATGTTGTTGTGGCTGGTGAGGCTGAGAAGGGTACGAGGGAGGACCGCCTGCAGATTGGGGGTTAAACGGTTGCGATTGAGGCGGAGGTTGCGAAAGTGGTTGAAAATTTGGTTGTTGAGGTAGCGGAGGCTGTGGATGTTGCGGATATTGAGACACTTGCATAATTGGTTGGGTATGACTTTGAACTGGTTGTGGCTGAACTTGTGAGTATGGCTGATTCTGTGCCTGAATTTGAGGCTGGGGATATAGAGGCTGTTGCTGTCCATTAGATGGAACTTGAGGTGGAGCCTGACCCTGAACTTGTTGTTGAGCTTGCATAGGGATTTGGGCTTGTGGCTGAAAGGGCTGAGATTGGGATTGAGCCGGATTTTGTGCCTGCCCTTGTAGCTGAACAGGTGGTTGCGGAAATTGTTGAGCAGGCTGTTGTTGATAAGGGTAGTATTGTTGATAAGTCTGCTGGTATGGATCATAGCCAGGGTACTGTTGGTAATATTGCTGATACTGTTGTTGATACCACTGCTCAGGTGTCGCAGCTACAGGCGCGGCTTGAGATACAGGATTTGCAGTTGCTGGCTGATTCACGTTTTGAGCAGTAGTAGGTCCAGTAGTAGGTCCAGTAGCAGTTGCTGGCTGGGAAGCTGGTGTTGCCGCTGGATTGGCCACAGTAACTCCAGGTGCAGCCACATCCTGTGCAGTTTCAGTTCCTTGTGGTTGGGTGGTTGTACCCTGTTGCAAACAATACCAAAATAAACACAATACCAATTACAGTAAATAGATGGAAGTTCCATGTGAAAACTAGCTCAGGAAGGTCTCATTACATTCACATTACAGGTCTGAGCATGTTCCTGCACTTGACGATGCACAATTTGAATTCCACATCGGTTGCAGACGACAGGAGAATTGCCGAAGGAACATCCAGAACAGTGAGTTGTGCAGTCAGATAAAGGGCCTTGCCACACGCAGCCACTCCTATGGTAAAGACAATGTACAGCAGTTTTCCCAATAGTTTCTGCCAGAGCTTTGTTCGACTCCATGAGCGGCTGAAAGACGAGTTAACATAAAAGCTGTTAAAAATGGAGTAACAAATTTTGAGAAGATACAGAAAAAATAACAAAAAAATTACCTTTGAACCAGCTTCAGTAACCAAGTATCCATCATAAGGGCAGGCTTGAGTACTGCTTACAACATACGTCAAACAAGGTTTGCAGTATAGATGAGTGCACTGTGTCTGGACTGCTTCATGTGGATAGACAAGCGTTCGACAAACAGGACAAAAGTACTCGCCAGCAAGAGACTGAATGTTTAAAATGCACTCGTTATCAAAACCCATGTTTTGTCAGAATATTCTCTTAGGCATTCACTCTATACCGACACCAGTTTAAGCTGCATGAAGGGAACTAATTAGTTAGATTGCAGTAGAGCAGGTCGTCACAAAAATGAACAACTCACATAATAATACAATCAATACAAAAGGACAGTATCAACAATGCATATCTCAATGCTCTACTTCCTATCGAGAAACAAAGGAAGACATTTACTATTAATAAAACCTACTTGGACAGTGAGAAATAGAAAATGTACCACATTCCTAGTGCAAGAAGGAATCGGTTCCCAATCAAAGGATTAATACCAAGTTAGGCATGAGTGTTTCTACATATCGAACATCAATACTTTCATTGACCTCTAAAAGAACAAGAATCCTATAAAAGGTGCACTATAGCACTACAACACAGAAAAGCTAGAGCATTTTCCTACCCGTCATCCATATACGACACCATTAAACCCTCGTATCGCAACAAAACACAAAAATGACGCAAAATACTAGGCATATCATAGCTACGCTCCGCTACACAGAAAACTACCAGAACCAATAAAAAGGTAACAACAGTTCAATTCACACCAAGGTAATAAAATATTATCAATCACACCTAGTTGTATAGTAAATAAATAAATAATGTCCTACATTCCTAGTGCAAGAACGGATCCATTCTCAATTGTACAATGTATACCCATAGTGGTATGACTAATTAATATCACAAGAGGTCTCAGGTACGAACTTCGAACCTCACTAGGTAATAGGGATGGCCAGGGAAAGGGTACAGAAACGGTCACTGGGATACCCCGGTTAGGCCTCATATGTTTTAGTCAAGAAACTCGACCTTCCCGGGTAGCCTGAAGTCCCTGAACATGCAAAACCTCATCTGTTTATAGGTGTGACTTTCTACACATCAAACATCAATACTTTCCCCGAGTAAGAAATAAAAGCCTGCAAGAGATGCACTACCATAACACATAGACTCGGTAGTGAATCTCCTTACGCATCCTCCGTATACGACACCTCCAAACCCTCTTATCACAGATAACACTAAGGGGGTGTTTGTTTTGGCTTATATGCGGGCTCATGAAGCTTATTTAATTTCGGCTTATAATTCATAAGCCCCAATTTTCCGGCTTATTTCGAGACTTGTGGGTTTATCTAAGTTTATTAGGGGGCTGTTTGTTTTAGCTTATATAACGTAAGCTTATTTCGGATTATATAACATAAGCCTCAATTTTGTAGCTTATTTGGAGACTTATGGGCTTATCTAAGTTTGCTATGATATAATAAACTTATATAAGCCCATAAGTCACCAATAAGCTTAAAAAATTAAGGTTTATGAAATATAAGCCGAAATATGGCTTATTTTCGGCTTATATAACGTAAGCCCCAATTTTGTGGCTTATTTTGAGACTTAGGGGCTTATATAAGTTTATCATGATATAATAAACTTATATAAGCCTATAAACCTCCAAATAAGCCACAAAATTGTGGCTTATGCTATATAAGCCGAAATAGGCTTACATTATATAAGCCAAACCAAACACCCCCTAGGATATGATAAACTTATATAATCCCATAAATCTCAAAAAAGCCATAAATTTGGGGCTTATGAAATATAAGCCGAAATCAAATAAGCTCATAAGGCCACATATAAGCCGAAACAGACACCCCCTAAACATACCCCGATACAATAAATCTTTCAATTTCCACTAATTTCACTCCTCTTAAATCACGCAAGAAACAACGCACAAACATTACTTTTCTTTACGCCTAACAATCAAAAGTTCTTAACTAGTCATGCAACAACCTAGTTTTCACTTTACTCAAACGCACAAATTAATGTAAATAAGCCTAATAGAATCACTAACAAATAATCAATTAACCTTAAACAAACACAATCGAAACAGTATATGACATTCAATCGATTAAATAAAAAGGTTAAAACCCTAGGGTTTAAGAAACAAAGAGTAAACCTTGATGAGAGTTAGTTACGGTTTTGTTATTGATGATGTGAGAGTGATCGGAGATTGAGTGAGGGTTTGTTAGTGTGTGTGTTGTTAATGTGACATAAATAGGGGTAGATAAATGGAATGGTAAGGGTTGTTTTGTACTTATGTGGAAGTTTAGGGGTGAGTTTTGTAACTTTTGTGGCCCGGGAGCGTGAGGCGTGTCGCGGAACTCCGTCACGTGACGGAGATCTACGTATGTCATGACGTAAATGCGAGACGGTTTTAATAAAAAAAACAGATTAATCGTGTTATGTCATGAGTGAAAGCAGTGATTAAGTTGAACTTATAACTTTCGTTTTAATACGATGTGTTCTTATTTATCTCTGCTATTTAAAATGAAATGATATTGTGACATCCATCAGTAGCTCATATTAATTAACTATGACTATTGACTTGACTCTCGTTGTACAATGAGCTTATGTGGATACTTGAAACATAGAAAACTATCGTTTCTAACAATTTAAGTGGTTTATCATCTTATTCCCTCATGTTGTGTTAGTCGTGATGAAATTTTTAAGTATTCGCCTTTTTCTTAAAACGTAAGATTAATTATTTTAATGCATAGTAGGCACGCTCACGTTATGAACCCAACTTTGACCTATAGTTTTATTTAGCGTCAACTAAATGTCATGATATGCTCAAATGATTTTCTAAGCTGTTAGTGTCACCTGCATGAAAAACTTAGTCCATTTTATGTTTTACGTCTTTTCAAAGTTAACCTGATATCACGCCAAGGGGTGTTAGTAGGGTCGGGTTGACTCGAACTCAATAAGGCTTATCGGATCGGGTTAAATCGGGTTAAAAAATCTTGTCGGTTGTTTTCACCCGAACCCGATAACCCAAAACTATTATCGAATCGGGTTAGCGTTAGATAATTAATAACCCGAAAATTAATATTTAATGTTGGAAATACGTTTTACGTATTAAGAAGGATCGGTCACTCCATTAATAGTCCATGTAATAGCTCGTAGTTTAGTTAATCTTCATTACTTATCAAACAAGTCCAAGCCTAGCCTACAACATGTGTAGGCCGGCCCAAAAGTGTAAGCCCAAGCCCATTACAAGGCTTGGGTATATAAACCCTATCCATTGATGGAGAGGGTGTGGTTTCATTATTTTTCACATAGTAAACATTACTTTCTCTCTCTAGCTTTGTGTGAAATCCACCATCTCTCTATCTCTTTCTCTCTCTAGATACATAAGCAAGATTTACAATCCTACAAATGGTATCAAGAGCCATGGGATGATTGTATTGTTCATGTGTTTGTGTTCTTAATTTATACGCCATTTTTGATCCATTTTCACACGTCCAAAATTTTTTTTGTGTTTTTGATGGTTTTTTCTTGATACAAATCTTCTACATAGTTGTGGTAGGGATTTGGTATAGTTACTTTGGCTAAAAACACAAAATTTTTGGGTGTTTTGATCATTTTTTGGCTTAAAATCACGAATTGGTTGAGTTTTGTCCGAGAAAAGTGGAAAATATTCAGATCTGGTCAAATCGGAAAAGGGTTTACTTATTCAGATCGGCATTCCGATTGGCATTCAGATCGGCATTCCGATTGGTTGGTATTCAGATTGGGCATTCCGATTGGCATTCAGATCGGCATTCCGATTGGTTGATATTCAGATTGGGCATTCCGATTGGCATTCAGATCGGCATTCCGATTGGTTGGTATTCAGATTGGGCATTCCGATTGGCATTCAGATTGGCATTCCGATTGGTTGGTATTCAGATTTGGTACATTCCGATTGGTATTCAGATTGGGTATTCCGATCACTCATTCCGATTGATATTCAGATTAGGTTCATTCCGATCAAGGTATTCCGATTAGGGGATTTTAACATTGTTTCTCGACTTCAACTCACAACAAACACATTTACTTTCTTTCATTGATCGATCAAAGTTTGTAAATCTTAACTTATTAAAATGGAGTACACATCTCTTACGGATAAGTCCATCCTCTCGGGTACGGATAATCGTCCACCAATGTTGGTGAAGACTATGTATGAGGAATGGGCTTCCCGAATGGAACTTTATATGTTGAACAAGGAGAATGGACATCTCATTTGGGCATCGGTGCTCAATGGACCATTAGATTATGGTACAGTGACGGAAGGTACAACTACTCGTCCTCGCACAACGGGTGAGTTGACTGGAGATATGAAGATTCAAGATAAATGTGATAAGTATGCTACAAACATCATTCTCCAAGCCCTTCCTCCAGATGTCTACAAACTCGTCAGCAAACATAAGGTTGCCAAAGAGTTATGGGATAGAATTCGGGTTCTAATGCAAGGCACCTCGTTAACTAAACAAGAACGAGAGTGTAAGCTTTATGATACTTTTGATAAGTTTGCCTATGTGCCAGGGGAGACTCTCAATGATTACTATCTGAGATTTACCCTATTGTTGAATGAGCTCAATATCTATGGCATGACAATTCCTACCTTTCAATTGAACACCAAGTATTTGAACACTCTTCCTTCAGAATGGAAAAAATACGTGACGGATGTTAAATTGGCTAAGGACTTGCATAACACCAATGTGGATCAACTTCAAGCCTTTCTTCAACAACACGAATGCCATGTGATCGAGGCTCGGTTGTCTACACCTCAAGTTCATGATCCACTTGCAATGTATGCTTCTCAACAAAACATGGCTTATACTTATCAGCAACCATCATACTTGCAGCAGACACCACCACACAACTATCAGCAACCACAGCAACCATCTTATCCACCACTAGTGATGCCACAACAAGCATTTCAACAAGGTGTTCATCAACAATCTTTTCCACAGCAACCACCATATCAGACATCACCATCACAAGCCAACACCTCTCCATTGGGCTATACTCCTCAGCAAGGATATTTTCCAATTGAAGCACAACCAGCACAAGCTTTCTACTCTAATGAACTTCCACCAATCGAAGCACCGGTCTTTACACCAAACGATACGCCAGCTGATGTTCTAAACCATCTCACAGCCTACTTGTCAAAACTTGTTGCAACTAGAGGATTTCCACCAACAAACAATCAGCTCCGCACCTCCTCAAATCCTCGACAACAAGCCACTGTTCAAGATGGTCAAGTGATGGTGCAACCTATTCAGGGAAGGCAAAATTCATATGGACCTCCTACACGGAATGGGAACAATCAAGCTGTGAATTCTCAAGCTAATGGAAATGGAAGTCCTAGTGGTCCTAAAAAGGTTGTGACTTGCTACAATTGCCGAGGACAAGGTCATATGGCTAGGGAATGCACTCAGTCGAAAAGGAGGAGGGATGATGCATGGTTTCGTGAGAAGATGTATTTGGTTGATGCTCAGTCTAAGGGGAAGATTTTGGATTCAGATGAGTTAGCATTTCTTGCAGACCCAGGGGCAGCAGATACTGAAGGCATTGCAGTCGTTTCCACTTCTAATGCAGCTTATCAAGCGGACGATCTTGATGCATACGATTCGGATTGTGATGACATTCACTCTGCCCAAGCTGCTCTCGTTGCTAATCTCTCTCACTACGGTTCTGATGTCATCAGTGAGGTACCAACCACATCTAATAATATTGATGATAACCAACATCAAGTTGGGCATGAAAATGACAACCTCGAACAGCATTCGGGGACTAGTAACTCAAATGATGTGGTACCCAATCCAACACATTTGAGTGAATCTCAACCAAATGCTACGACGGGTATGGAATCTTATGCTCAACATGATTTGGTCATGGTGCCTAAACATATTATTGATCAAATGCATATGGCCCTCAGACAATCCGTAGATACGAATTCCACCCTAACTGCTGAGCTTGCGTTGCATAAAGAAAAGGTCAAAACTTTTGAAATGGTCCCTCAAGAAGAGAAAATAACATGTTCTGAATTTGACCAATTTCGTTTTGAAAAGATTGAACACTTGAAAGAAATAGAATCATTAAAAGCTAATCTTTCCAATGAATTAAAAGAAAAGGAGTCGGTTGTCAATGATTTTCAGAAACTTAAAATGGATTTCGAAACTCTCGAGTCTAAAAAGGTTGAATCGGAAATTAATGCTACCAAACTTCTTAAATTCAAAGAACAACAGCTTTTAAAACAATACGCTTCCACAGAAAAGGTTCATCTTTTAACTAAATCATTTAAAGAATTCGAACTTAAGCGTCTTCAAGATTTACCACCTAATCCTGGTTATGCAAAACAAGCTCAGGAATATATTCCCGGTCTTTATGATATGACCATAATTGGAAAATCGAAAGAAGCACCTTTTGTTCGTAGTACTGAGGAGACACAATCACTTGGGGATGAAACTCATTCTAAAATGCTTTCAAAATTCCATACAATTGATTATGATCAACATAACAAAGATCAATTTTCGAAAAAGACACGCATTCGCTTACAAAAGGAATTAGCAGAATTAACAGTTCTTGTGCCCCAAAGTTTGTCAAATGAAAACCTTCCTAGTACGTCTCCTACACTCGTCAAAAAGGATTTAACGAAGTTAATTCCACCGGTAAGTAAGGCGTCCGTTAACTTAAATACGGTTCACCAACACTTAGCCGATTTTGACAAGGTCATTTTGGAACGTACGACGGCCACGGCCATAACGGAAGGTGAATGGAACTTTGAGCACACTAGAGCTGCGTTTCGAGATGAAATTGTTCCGTTTGTAAAGAATGTTAAAGCTTGTCTTCGTAATATTGATCAAGATTTGTTTTTGGAAATAGAAGAAGTTAGACGTGTTTTCAATGAAATGGAAGATGCTTATGAAAACAGTTTACTTGAAATAGAACGGGTTTCACGCCATAATGATCTGCTTCTGAATCAAGTGATGTCTCATGATATAGTTTCTGTCTGTGTGAATACAACTGTTGATAATGATTCTATTGTGCATAATGTTGAATCTGTGGATAATGTGGTAGATAGTACTTGTCACGAATCTGACGCTGAATTTTTAAAGCTTCAAGATTCATATTCTTCGCTTTCAAAACGTTTTGATGAGATTCAAACACATTGTATTTCGCTTGAATGTAAGCAACAATTTATTCAAGAAATCTTTGAAACGTCATTCGAAGGTGTTAATATCGATGATGCAAATTTTGAAAAGAATTTTCGATTGAATTTACAATCAAAACAGCGTCAGCCAAGTGACAAAGTTGCTAACTCTTTGCCGATAGAAATAAAGAAATCTAAGGAGCTTAACTGTGTGAACGTACTTGAGGCCGCTGAGAATTTTAGACTTGATCTAGATAATCGAGTTTCCAAGATTTTGTCCAAAGTTGATAACTTAAAACAGAAAAATACACGACTCTTCGATTCAGTACAGCCCGCATGTGTTGATACCACTGCACAGAATCAATCATTGATTGAACAATTGAATCGAAAGTCGGTGGAAATATCTGATTTGAGGGAACAAATTTGTGATAAAAATCTGGTCTTGGCTGAGTTAAAGGAAACACTTCGTACTCTAAAAGGTAAGAATGTTGTGGATAACGCAGCCACTATCTCAGCACCGTCCTCTAGTGCCATCAAAAGGAACCTTATAGCCGTCACACCACTTAACAAGGGCCCTAAGACTAAATCATCTCAAACTTTGGTCACTAAAGATAAGGCGGAATCAAAACCAGCTTCTAATATTCCCGTGTTGCCTTCTACAGGAGTAAGCACCACTACTAAGGCTCAAAGATCTAAGCTTAAAAGAAACAAGAAGAATGATAGGATCTTGCCCCCAACTAGTAGTCAAGTGAAGAAGAAAGTAGAAGCCCATCCTAGGAATGTTATTTCTGTTTTGAATAAAAAGAATCATGTAGCTAAACCTAAAGGCTCTGCGGTTGTGCAGCGTTCTAAGCCTACTGTGAATTCTAATTTAAAATGTTGGAATTGCAATGAATGTATGTTTTCTAGTCGTCATGATTCTTGCCTTATTGACCATGTGAATGAGATGCAGGCCCGGAAAAATGGATTAGAATGGAAACCGACTGGGAAAGTGTTAACCCAAGTTGGTTGGATGTGGCGCCCCACTGGTAGGACTTTCACTATAGTAGGAAATATGTGCCCTTTGACTAGGATCACTCCCACTAAAGCGAAGAAAGCGTGCCCTTTAACTAGGAGTACCAAGGCTACCAAAACACAAGTGTGTCCTTTAACGAGGAACACCGACACTACGGTAGGAACCAAGTGCCCTTTAAATAGGTCTACTCCCACTGTAGTGCCCGCGAATAATCCAAAACCTAAGAAAGTTGGAACAGTAAAACCTGTAAATGCTAAAACTCACATTAGAAAATGCAGGAAATCTAAGGATAACAAAAATGTTAACAATTCTGATAATAACATATCTGTATCTGCTAACACTCCGGAACCAATAGTTTCCAATGCATTGTCTACTGTTGTGATTGAAAACAGGTGGTCCAAATTGTTCTCTGGTATTTGGACTCTGGTTGCTCCAAGCATATGACCGGAGATCGCTCTCAGCTCAGAAATTTCGTAAGCAAGTTTCTTGGTACGGTTCGATTTGGTAATGATCATATTGCAAAGATAATGGGTTATGGTGAATATCATATTGGGAATGTTATAATTTCAAGAGTGTATTACGTGGAAGGTCTTGGTCACAACTTATTTTCTGTGGGACAATTTTGTGATGCAAACCTAGAAGTTGCTTTTCGAGAGCATACCTGCTTCATTCGTAATTTGGAAGGGGTTGATTTATTGAAAGGTACTCGAGGGAATAATTTGTATACTTTGTCTCTACAAGACATGATGGCCGCTTCTCCCGTATGTCTTCTCTCCAAAGCATCGAAGACTAAGTCTTGGTTATGGCATCGACGGTTATCTCATCTTAACTTTGACGCTATTAATCACTTGGCGAAAAACGAACTTGTTCGTGGTCTTCCTAAACTTTCATTTCACAAGGATCATTTGTGTTCCGCGTGTACAATGGGGAAAAGCACTAAGAAATCTTACAAACCCAAGACGGAAGACACCAACCAGGAGAAACTTTATCTTTTGCATATGGATCTTTGTGGGCCAATGCGTGTTGAAAGTCTTAGTGGAAAAAAGTACATCCTCGTCATTGTCGATGATTACTCTCGGTTTACATGGGTGAAATTTCTTAAAGCAAAAAATGAGGCACCTAAATTCATCATCGGATTTCTCAAGATGATTCAAGTGCGTCTCAACACTACTGTTCGACGCATTCGTACAGATAATGGAACCGAATTTGTGAATCAAATTTTGCGTGATTATTATGAAGAAGTTGGCATTTCTCATGAAACATCCGTTGCACGCACTCCACAACAAAACGGTGTCGTTGAAAGGCGAAATCGCACACTTATGGAAGCTGCTCGAACGATGTTAATTTACGCAAAGGCTCCATTGTTTTTATGGGCAGAAGCAGTATCTACAGCAGTGTACACCCAAAACCGGTCACTAATTCGTAAACGCCATGGTAAAACACCTTATGAGCTTCTCCATGGAAAAGTACCAGATTTATCATATCTTCATGTATTTGGTTCTCTTTGCTATCCAAATAATGATGGTGACAATTTGGGAAAACTTCAACCAAAGGCTGATATTGGTATTTTCATTGGTTACGCACCCGCAAAGAAGGCATACCGAATCTACAACCGTAACTCGCGCAAGATCCTCGAAACTATGAATGTTGATTTTGATGAGCTGACAGCAATGGCTTCTGAGCAAAGCAGCTCTGAACCCGCACTTCATGAAATGGGACCCAGTAACATTAGTTCTGGTCTTGTCCCAAACAACCCTACTTCATCATCATTTACACCACCTACTAGGAAGGAATGGGATACGTTGTTTCAACCGTTCTTTGATGAATTCTTTACTCCTCCAAGTATTGTTGCTCCAGAACCTGAAGTTATAGCTCCGGTAACCGAAGTTGTCGCTCCAGCAACCGAAGCACAATCAGACACATCTACACCTACAATGGGTCAAGATATACCTTCAACGAGTAATTCTCAACCAACACATGTTTCAACTACCCATGTCATGCCTATTGATGATGAAGAGAATGATGATGATCACGATTTGGAATTCGCTCAAATGCGTGAACTTCCCTTCTTTGGTGTACATATTCCCGACCCTAATCAAGCCGGGTCGTCCACCTCAGAGGAAGCTCCTTCTACAGTTTACTCCAATCCACGGATTCGTGAACATGACAGCAAGTGGACAAAGGATCATCCTATAGATTCTATTATTGGTGACCCTAATCGTCCAGTATCCACACGAAGTCAGTTACAAGAAAGTGCACTGTTTTGTCACTTTGATGCTTTTCTCACTGAAGTTGAACCTAAGACATGGCAACAAGCTTTTACTCAATCCTGTTGGATAGAAGCTATGCAAGAAGAACTTAACGAATTCATACGTCTTGATGTTTGGGAACTTGTCCCATGCCCGGATCAAGTGCAGTTACTCACTTTGAAATGGGTTTACAAGGTGAAACTCGATGAGTTAGGCGGAATATTGAAGAACAAAGCTCGTCTAGTAGCTCGTGGATACAAGCAATTATTGGGCATCGACTTTATGGAATCCTTTGCACCTGTTGCCCGTTTGGAAGCTATTAGACTATTCCTCGCTTATGCAGCCCATATGAATATGGTCGTCTATCAGATGGATGTGAAGACGACATTTCTTAATGGTGAACTCAAGGAAGAGGTCTATGTTCAACAACCGGATGGTTTTGTGAATCCTAATTATCCTAATCATGTGTACAAGCTTAAGAAGGCTCTCTATGGGTTGAAGCAAGCTCCTCGCGCATGGTATGATCTTTTGTCACAATTCCTCATTACGCAAGGCTTCGCTAAAGGCAAGGTGGATCCCACGCTGTTCATTCAGAAACGAGGTAAAGATATGATTATGGTACAAATATATGTTGATGATATTATATTTGCAGCCTCGACCCAAACCTTATCGGATGAGTTTGGGACACTCATGTCTTCCAAGTTTAAGATGTCAATGATGGGCAAGGTATCATTCTTCTTAGGTCTTCAGATATCTCAGAGTCCCAGAGGCATCTTTATCAATCAATCCAAGTATGCCCTTGAATCGCTTAAGAAGTATAAGATGGAATCTTGCGACCCAGTGGATACTCCAATGGTGGAACGATCTAAGCTTGATGCAGATCCACATGGAGTTGCCGTTGATCCAACACTTTATCGTGGAATGATCGGTACTCTTCTGTATATCACAGCCAGTCGACCTGATCTTTAGTTTGCCATATGTATGTGTGCCAGGTATCAAACTAGGCCTACTGAGTTACACTTAGCTACTGTTAAAAGGATCTTTCGATATCTTAAAGGAACCATTAATCGGGGACTTTGGTATTCGAAGGACTCTTCTATTGCACTAATGGCATATGCAGATGCGGATCACGCGGGTTGTCAAGATACAAGGCGTAGCACGAGTGGAACTTTGCAACTACTAGGAGATCGATTAATCAGTTGGGCATCGAAAAGGCAGAAAAGCGCGGCAATTTCAAGTACGGAAGCAGAATACATAGCTATGTCCGGTTGCTGTGCTCAAATTCTTTGGATGAGATCGCAATTAACCGACTACGGTCTAGGTTTCAATAAAATTCCGATGTACTGCGACAACAAGAGTGCAATTGCCTTATGCTGCAACAATGTTCAATTCTCCCGGTCGAAGCATATTGACATTCGCTACCATTTCATCAAGGAGCAAGTGGAAAATGGAGTAATAGAGCTTTACTTTGTCCGATCTGAGTATCAATTGGCGGATATTTTCACGAAGGCTTTAGATCGCGCTCGAATTGAATTTTTAGCCGACAAGCTAGGAATGAGAACCTTCTCGCCTGAGACTCTAAAGGAACTAGCAGATGAAGCGAAAGAATAGTGGTGGTAAAACTATTCTCCGTATCCTTGGTGATCATCTGTATATATTGTTTATATTTTTATCCACAAAAGCAAAATACAAAAATATAAAACCATATAAAAACCATAAAAATTGAAAAATCTAGAAAAATCCAAAAATATTTTTACTTTACTTTTCAAAGGCATGTCTTTTGGTACGATAATATTTACGGCCTTAGAAATGTTGATTAATATCGACACGGCGCCATAAATAGAGTTCGTACAAAAGTTGTAAATATTTCATAAAACATGTCTATATGGCTTGTAGTTATTTCTGACTGCAACCCGGTTTTCATATTAAAGTCAAGTATTTCTTATGAAAGCTTTGGCTCACAACGGGAATTAATTTTCTCGGGCAAGGTTTACTTTAAAACCTTGTAAGGGATCAAGTTTACTTTATAACTTGGTCTAACACAAATCTATGTACGTTTCAGTGCATTTATTTGTTAAAACAAGAGAAGTCTTGTTTTTATGAAGCTATCATCTCTACAACCCTGCTCTCTACAATTGGTATCTACATACTCGACAATGCGACTACTCAACCGACGACTACAGCTCTTTCGATAGAACACGGGTCAACAATTGAGGGGGAGCAATTGTCAAGCATTCAGAATCTTCGATGCCGAACGTGCCAAGCTCACAAGTTGGTGTCAAGACAACAATACCAATCGTACATGTGGTGTCAAGAGATGACCTCAGACGTGACGAGGCGACCAACATATGCTGACAAGAACCATTTGATCTTATCATATGATGTTCTCATCAATCAGGTCCAACCTTGTCAATTCTTTTTAATATGGTGAATATGTGGTCATGTTACAAATCGGTATCATATCTCCTACATTTGATACCATGAAGATTAAATGGACTTGCATTTTTCTTCCCAAAACCTTTGTTAAAACTTCATTAAATCAATTGATATTAAAAACATCGATTGGGTTAATATTTTTAATATGGGGGAGAAAATGTGATTTAATATGGGATATTATCACAAATGGTTTGACTTAAAAGTGCTGGCTCATCCCGACATGTGCGAAATGTTTTTGAATATCGTGGCATATGTTAAGGGGGAGCAAAATGGATTTGCTACATCAAAATGGATTTTCATGGTGACATATACTTACCTAAACCTCATTTAATTCACGACGATGAAGATTGTGGTGACATAAGGATGGTAGGATAGGTTAAGTCCTATGATTCTTCCAGAACCGGAGGAATCTTCCCAAGGACATTTCATAGCTAGAAATAGTAGTCCTTAGGAAAGAAGGGGAAAGATTGTGAACGTAGCTGAATGCCGACCAAGTACTTAAGTTAGCACTGGAACAATCACAACAAGGTGCTAGTTATGACGTATTGGTAAGCATTGAAGGGGTTGAAGAATGAAAAAGAATTGTAAAGATAAAGGGTGTAAAGAAAGAAGCCCTCCTTACAACTTTAGGCAGAAACCGGGTCAATACATATGCTATTGAGATCATTTTAATGAATCTTGATATTGAAGACAGACATCATGGACCCAGTGATGCAATGCACAACCCATCCCAGCTAACTCAGATATCTCTCAAAAGGTATTTGTTTTAATCACACGGAGACAACACGTTATCTATTGATTTATTCACTCCGAATAAATTGGTATTGAAAAGGTGGCACTCCTCTCCAGCCTCCGATCACTAAAATCCAAAGTGCACGATCGAGTCTAGAGCCATTTGAGATCATCAAATATCTCACTAGGACACACTTTCATATTTCCTTGCTTCTTCACACACTGTGAAAAGTAAGAAAGATCTTAAGAGTCCTACGCAAAATCTTCATGATCTTGCCTGAACATCCGAGTAATACGAAAGTATTTACAATGAAGATGGAAATCCTTCTTGAGCGAATATCAAAAAAGCTCATGGTAGGTGACTTGTGCGATTCTTTATGAATCAAACTTGTGATAACTGGAAAGCAACAGCTGTTTAATTCTTAACTGAATTTAAACACGTTCCAGGCCTCTACGCAATATCTTAGTGATCTTGCCAGAACACTCAGAGTGATACCTTTGTGTTCACGGTGATGAGTGGAAATCCTTCTAGTGTTAACCTCAAACAGCACTTGGTAGGTAACTTGCAAGATTCTATACGAATCAAGCTCGTGAAAACTGGAAAGCAACGATGGTGCGGTTCTTAATTGAATTTCACTTGTTCCAGGAACATGAATTGACGGCTTCAAATCATGCGGATATTATTATCCAAATGATTCACTCTTTATGTTCGCAGTCAGCTTTGGACGGTCGAATAAAGAGAACGGGTTTACCCGCGAAATCCTGTCAGGAAGTTACTTAATTGAAACTATCCGTCACGGGTACGATATCTAATATCGTCCAACGGTCTTCACCGACCGGAGGTAAAATGCTACCGATTTAGAATGAAATGTTCAAAGCCATTTCGTTCGTGTCTACTTATGTTGCGGCATTTGAAGACGGTGGCGTTGCGGAATCCAAGAAGAAGTCGTCCCCGCATGCTTATACTTTATGCACTTAATATCTCATCTAATTCAAGAAAGCCTAAAAGTTAAGTCTTCCGCTGTTTCAAACTCTGAAGCTTTCAAGAATTACGAAGGTATAAGTATGTGGGACGTGAGGTCACGAAGAGGCGAAGATCACAAGTGATGGATGCACAAGATCAAGGCAAGAGATTAATGCTCAAAGATTGATATCAAAGATCACATTAGCATGTTCACCAGAAAAAGAAAAAGAAAAAGAAAGACGAAGACTACGAGCTCAAGACAAGCACAGTATGCTAGGTTTACTTTATTATTGTAACTTGGGTAACGCCCTTGTTTGGAGTGACCTCCCTTAGGGGGAGATTGTTGGAAATACGTTTTACGTATTAAGAAGGATCGGTCACTCCATTAATAGTCCATGTAATAGCTCGTAGTTTAGTTAATCTTCATTACTTATCAAACAAGTCCAAGCCTAGCCTACAACATGTGTAGGCCGGCCCAAAAGTGTAAGCCCAAGCCCATTACAAGGCTTGGGTATATAAACCCTCTCCATTGATGGAGAGGGTGTGGTTTCATTATTTTTCACATAGTAAACATTACTTTCTCTCTCTAGCTTTGTGTGAAATCCACCATCTCTCTATCTCTTTCTCTCTCTAGATACATAAGCAAGATTTACAATCCTACATTTAATTTTTAATTAATAATAGTAAAAAATCCTAATACCATACGGTCAATATGGCATGGGACTATTAATGTAAATGGTTGTATTGTCAGTAATGTAATGTTTGGTACTCACTTTGTTTTTCTAGTACTAAGTGTGTAATGTAATTTGACTAGCCTGTTGAGTTTGGTTTTTTAATGATTACTTGCAGCTTAGGAATTAGCCTAATTAATTGTTACTCTTTTTTATGGCTTACGTTGATACAAAAGTTGGATGGACCTTGTCTAACCCGAATTAGGCTTAAGTCTGTATCCGGGACTCCGGCTCTCGTACCAAGTGAACTTCTAACGAGACCCTGCACACTAAAAGACAACGCGCTGTTAGGCTTACCGTGGGAGGGTTTCCCACGATTGGACTCTGGAGTGAGAGTAAGTAATCAAATTAGGGTTTAGTAATGGGTGAAGGTTGTTATTCGGATGTGAATCGTACCTTTGTGGAACCCTTGGGGGTTCCTTATATAGGCGGTAAACCCTAGTTGAGCCTCAAGCAAAGGATAATTACCATGTAGGAGCAGATCCTTATCTTCTAAATAAGGATAGTGAATATCTTCTTGCTTTAGGTGAATCACAATCCTACTTAGGTTGTGATTCTACCTAACACATTCTGCGTGCAGCATGGACGCAGTCCGTACCATATCGCGTGCGGCCATCACTATTCGGGCCTTATAAACCCAAAACAATAATTACCCAACCCATACTTGTTGGGCTCGATGCGGATAGCACCTGTGGGTCGGGTTCATGACCCGGCTGGGGACTATACATCATACTTCTACGGAGAAGGTTGTAGAGAAACAAACCGAGGTGGTGGATAAAGTGACCCCTACTCCTAAAAGTAGCACTCAAACCCCACCAACGGTCAACCCTTTGCCAATTCCGAAACCCAAGATTCCGAGACCATTTCCCTTACCCACGCCACCCTTACCTTACCCATCGAGACGTAACAAGGAGAAAATGCATGAACGCAATAATCAACAAGTCGCTCTTTTCATTAACATGTTTCGTCAAACGCATTTTAACATAAGTTTCACCGACGCTTTGCTTTACATGTCGAGATTTGCTTCGACTTTCAAAAGCATGTTGAACGATAAGGAGAAGTTATTAAAATTATCTAATTGTTCATCGGTTTTTCTTAACCGAATACCAGAAAAGGTAGGAGATCCCGGCAAGTTAATTCCGTGCGATATTCAAGAAATGGAAGGATGCCTCGCCTTAGCCGATCTTGGTGCGAGCATTAACTTGATGCCTTTTTCCATGTGGAAAGAGCTATCACTTCCGGATCTTACTCCTTCGAAAATGTCTATCGTTCAACGGTGATCGCGCTGGAGTAGTCGAATACGTTTTCATAAAAGTTGGAAAATACTATTATCCGGTTGACTTTATCGTGGTAGATTTTCCGATGGATCCTCAAGTTTCTTTGATTTTAGGTCGTCCATTTTTGGACACCTCAAGAGCTTTAATCGACGTTCATGAAAGGAAAATAACTTTACGATTCAACGAAGAGGAACTTGTTATAAACGCCACTCAAAATTCAAAACTTTCTCATGTTTATTCGATCACGACTATAAACCATGTGGATTTAAATGATGTCGTTTGCGATGAATTTTTACAAGAAGTTTTAGGCTTCGCCGATAGTTCTAATAGTGGCAATCCCACTATTCCGGATCTAATTATCGCTAATTCTTCACCTCCTCTCGCTCCATTAGAAGGAGACGATTTCACTTTAGAAGAAGTCGATGTACCTCGTACTAATTCTGATGAGATCGACAATGAAGAGGAATTGAAAATTATCGAGGATTTTCTCAATCAAGTTCCACCATATTCTCCGCCGATGGAGATCATGAGTGTTAACCAAAATCTTCAATCGAGGAACCACCAGTTCTCAAATTGAAAGATCTCCCACCTCATCTCGAATATGCTTTCTTGGAAGGAGAAGACAAATTGTCGGTTATTATTTCGAAAAATCTTTCAAATGATGAGAAAACCGCACTTCTCCAAGTTCTTAAAGCTCACAAAGGGGAAATTACGTGGAGACTTTCTGACATTAAGGGTATTGACCCAAAGTTTTGTACTCACAAAATTTTAATGTAAGAAGACTACAAACCCGCAATCCAGTGTCAAAGGATGGTTAATCCTAAAATTCATGATGTCATCAAAAAATAGGTTATCAAACTTCTTGATACGGGAATGATTTACTCACTTTCCAATAGCCTATGGGTGAGCCCAATTTATTATGTCCCTATAAAAGGAGGAATGACCATTGTCCCTAATGAAGACAACGAGTTAATTCCAACTCGACTCGTAACCGGATGGAGAGTGTGCATTGATTATCGAAAACTCAATGATACCACTCGAAAAGACCATTTTCCCTTGCCCTTCATGGATCAAATGTTGGAGCGTTTGGCGGGAAACGAGTTCTATTGCTTTTTAGATGGCTTTTCCGGTTACTTTTAAACCCCGATTGACCCTCATGATCAAGAAAAGACTACGTTTACGTGTCCATATGGAATGTTTGCCTATCGTAGAATGCCATTCGGACTTTTCAATGCATCGGGTACTTTCCAAAGGTATATGACGGTCATTTTTCATGACATGATCGAGAAGACAATGGAAGTTTTCATGGACGACTTTTCAGTTTTTAGGGAATCGCTTACCTCGTGTCTTAATAATTTAGAGAAAATGTTGAAACGGTGTAAAGAAACTAACCTCGCGCTTAATTGGGAAAAATGTCATTTTATGTGTCGAGAGGGTATTTTGCTAGGTCATAAAGTTTCTAAAGCGGGGATTGAGGTCGATAAAGCTAAAATCGACGTCATTGCTAAGCTTCCTCATCCCACAACCGTCAAGGGAGTTCGGAGTTTCTTAGGCCACGCGGGCTTTTATCGTCGATTCATCAAGGATTTTTCAAAGATCTCTAGACCCATTACACATCTTCTAGAAAAAAAATGCCCATTTCGTCTTTTCGGAAGATTGTGTTCGAGCCTTTGAAATTCTTAAGAATAACTCACCGAAGCTCCTATTCTTGTTGCACCAAATTGGGAACTACCATTTGAGATCATGTGCGATGTAAGTGATTTCGCGGTGGGAGCCGTTTTAGGGCAACGATACAATCGTCACTGCTTGCCTATACACTAAGCTAGTAAGACAATGACCGAGGCTCAACTTAAGTACACCACAACGGAAAAAGAATTACTTGTCGTGATGTACGTGTTTGAGAAATTCCGACCTTATTTTGTCTTGACTGAAAGCGTGTATACGGATCATTCGGCTATCAAATATCTATTTGCTAAGCTGAGGTTGCTTCGTTGGATTCTCCTCCTACAAGAACTTGATGTCAAAATCCTTGACAAAAAAGAAGCCAAGAATATCGCGGCCGATCATCTCTCGCGTTTAGAGAATCCTCACCAAAGTGTGCTTGAGAACAAGGAAATTACTCAAACATTCACTCTCGAGACACTTGGTGTGATCAACTCTAGTGAAGACTCATCCACCCCATGGTTTGCGGACATTTCAAATTACCATGCGGGAAATTTCATCATCAAGGGTATGACGACTCAACAACGAAGAAATTTTTTTCGAGACATCAAGTTCTATTTTTGGGACGACCCTTATCTCTTTCTAGTTTGTGTGGATCAAATAATTCGACGTTGTGTGTTTGGCACCAAAGCTACTAATATCCTTAGAGCTTGTCATAAAGTCCCTACGGGTGGTCATCATGGTGTTAATCTCACAGCTAAGAAGGTTTTCGATGCTGGTTTCTTTTGGCATACCATTTATCGAGATGCACATGCACTTATCAAGTCATGTGACTTATGCTAACGTCAAGGAAAAACTTCTCAACATGACGAAATTGTGAGACCCCCAGAATCAAGCATGGAACAACGAGGCAGCAAGGGGTTAACACGTCATGGTACAAGTAACAATGAATTATAAATGACTCGAAAATGACGTAATAAAAGACATATTTATTACACCACGATATATCAGAGTTTTAAAGCATAGGTCCCACAAGTTTTAAAAACATAACAAAGTACCATTACATCATGGTTTTGAAGTTTTATAGATACCAAAAGATAAGTGGAAGATTTTAACAACTTTTATAGTACCAAAAGCATAAGCACAACACATAACTCCCAAGCTGCCAACATCCTGCGGGATCCCATCCTAGCATATTAAGCGTTATTACCTGAGATTAAAACATGTAAATCCATCAACAAAAAGTTGAGTGATGATATTCATAGGTTTAGTAAACTAAGTAATAGAACACAAGTATAAGTTGTAAATCAAGTAATGGGGGGATGACTATGTGTATTATTCATAGTCATGATGTATATTATTGCTATTTAGCTCATGACACCGAAGCTTAACAAAAGGTAAGTTCCCCTATTGAGTATTCAGCCTAAATACTCAAGTATAAACAAATGTAATGCATCAAAGTAATACGAGACAGGGATTGTCAATCCCGATGGATCCACCCATAACATTCGCGCTTGCAAACTGTGAATTATTAACGGTTCATGATATTGAGGGGAAACTTAGTGGCTATAGAAACTAAAAGCAATAATATATTGTATTCATCTGGCAGCATACAGTTCAGGATAGCATACAGTTCAAGATAGCATACAGTTTAAAAGATTGTGTTCCAACATGAAAATCTCACCCCGCGTTTTAGAAACATTTTAGAAATAGTAAAAGGGGCTATGAACTCACCTCTAAGCCATAGGAACTTTTAAAATAGCATACTATAGACAGGGAGAAATAATAGCTCGAAGCAATCTGTAGTCTAAATTAAATATGGATGTATTACTATACAAGCATAACAACAATAAACATAGCATTAAGTCCCCTAGTATGTGCTTGAGTTTATTTAAATAAATCGATAATTTTTAACACTTGCGAAAGTTTAACGTTTTAATAAAAGTGTAGTCATTTATTTGAAATATATTTAGCAATATTGGACATTTCGTTGTCAGAACTGTTTATTTAGCGAAGTCGTTTAATGGGTCAAATATCCTAAATATATTTTATATTTTATTATTAAAAATATATATTAATAAATAAAATTTAATAGATGTTTTAATTTTTAAATAATTTAAAGAATCTTCCATGTCGTGAGACATGAAACATAAATTTGAAACTTGATTTATGAAAAGTAGCGTACTGCTATTAGACGAGGGATAGACATTTCGAAACAAGGGTGGTGTCGTTAATTTTTTTCGGAGTAAATAGCGGGCTCGTTAGTAGCTCGCGAAGTAAACTAAGAATACTGGTGGATTGCTAGCCGGGTGGTCTATGAGTCTGTGTTTTGAGTTTTATAAACCGATGTCATTTGATAGGTTAAAATCGTGTTCGAAGTAGGGGTCGTGAAATCATTTTAAAAGAGAAAAAAGCTTAATGGGTCACTTTCGATGTTGTATACGGTTTTCGATAAAGACTTTCGGGTCTAACAAAAAATATGCTCGTGTAGACGGCATGGCCGTCTACAACCTTCGTTGTTTAACCGCCTCGGGGCAAGGTCGTTTCGAGGGTCAAAAGTGGGTCGTAAAAGGTCGTTTGCAACATCTAACTAACTCATATTTTTTGACCAAAATAAGTCTTGTTCGATGTTTTTCGACGATTAAAATCTTAGTTGTTCCTTAGCCGATTTAAGCGATTCAAGTTTCTGTGAGTTCTTTGTTACCTCGTTTATCGTTTGCCCCCATGACCCGAACCAGTTTTAAAGTCAAACCGAGTCAAACTGAGCTCTAAAGTCAGCCTTGATGCATCTTTTTAGTTACATAAAATGATATATGTTTCCTTGCTCTTTTTAGTTTACTCAAAATACCACAGTAAGGTTGCAACAAAGACTCAAACCATTTGTTTTCTATTTTGTTATCTTTGCTAGTACAGTAAAGACTTTAAACCAGACATTTGTTGTTTTTGTTTTAATGTACTACTCAACTTAATAATGCACACAGAGTAAGGTTGCCAGTTTTTCAATAGTTGGTTTATGTTTTAACTCTTCCTACCACTCTTTTATTATTTCCTTTAGAAGGCAAGTGTCTAAGAAGAGTTCATTTGCTGTTTTAGAGATGTCTCAAGCACATTACTAAAGGCTAGAATGCAATCAAAAATCAAAGAGAATTCGTGAATTCACAAAGCTTGAACCTATGGCGTACATGGTTATCGCTAGACGCATCGAAACCCTTACAAAGATGAAGAATAAATATGGGCATAACAAATCTTGTTGCTTCAACTAATCTCCAACCCTCATATGTTATATTATGCCCAATATTATAGCAGACCACTAAACATTCAATGTTTAGCTAGATATTATATCGATGATATATATTGAATAGATGTTGTTCGGCAAGCTCATGAACAAAGTGGAAATGGTAGTGACATTGAATAAAGAAATTAGATCAAATCAAGTGTCGGTAATTTGCTTTGTATGAATTTGTCCATGCGTATGAAATGAAGCACGTGGCTTTTCATTTTGTGTAAGATATGAGAAGTAGAAACGTAGTTATTAGTACTTAATTTTTTTTTGTTCTATGATATGATAAAGCGGGTATAATCGAAACTCGATATTTGAAAATTTACGCGATTTTAAAAGTTACACGTAAAAGACGAAAAATAAACGCTCAATATGAAATAAAAACTTTAACATTCGGAGAATGTTTCTCAATAAATAAACGAGGACTTATAATTTAATTATTATTAACACGTCGTATAAACGAATGGCGCCTAAAGACTTAACGTAAATTACGAAGAACGCTCGTAAAACGAAAAATTAAAACGACGACAATAGAAAATATTTCTATGTCATAAAGAGAATATTTACGGTCAATGTCGGGCATATACTTTGCCGATAAATAATAAATGACACGTATTCAATACATTAAAGACTTAACCTTGCCAGTTAGTAAAGAAATTCATATTATTTATAGTGTTGGAAATCCACTTTATGTGACGACATTTAAGAATTCCCATTAGTTATCATAGTCACACACGCTTAGACTAGAGTAGGTACAATGTATAGTTTAAGGGTCGTGTGTGACTATATATACCCCTCCTAGGCTTCCAAGGAGGGGTGTTGATTGTGTTTCTTTTCATTTTATTACATTTTTCCTTTCTTTCTCTTTACACACACAACCACTCTCTCTCTCTAAGCTTCAACAATGGCTTCCACTACCATCTACCACCATGTTAGACCACCGAATCATATAATAGCAAATCCACAATTGGTATCAGAGCCTCGGTTCAATCCTTGGATCGTGTTTATCGTTTTCGATTCGGTGGTCTCAATTTTTTTTTGGTCCGATGTGTTAATTTTTTTGTCACGTCTTGTTATTATTTTGTCCAAACTGTTTCATTGTTTTATCATTTGTCATATCATTTTCTTGGTCCAAGTGTGTCTAAACTGTCACTTTATCAGTTTGTCTCACATATCTGATATTCACAAACCCATAACAGTCGTATCTGGGTTCACGTCACAAATCATGGTCATATGGTACATTGCATTTTGTCCAGTGGTCGCAAAAACTCATATCACATCCATTATTTTCTGGTCTCGAATCTGTCCCCAAGCATAATTTTGTTCGGATCTTAACCGTTATTTTTTATCTCTCGTGGTCAAAGTATTCATATCTGTTTTTTAACAGTATTTATGGGTTTGTTATGGTATTTTTTGAAGATGAAGTTTGTAACCCAGAAAAACTTGCTCCTGAAAATATGGGAAAAGTGCTTTTGGATAAGCTTTTTGAGTTGGTAACATTCAGATCGGAATATTGCGATCGCAAAAACCATTGGTTTCTACATTGCGATCGAATATTCCGATAGAACACTTTCGGTGCATTCCGATGGAACGCATTCTGATGGAACGCATTCCGACGGATGCATTCCGACGGGGTGTAGAGGACTCATTACGATGGACAGAAATTCAGAAGGATTGCGATGAAAGTTTTTTTATAAAACATTGCGATGCAAGTTTTTTGACTTTGCGATGCATTGTTTATTTAGAAAACATTGCGATGGAAACAGAACACATTGCGATGATTTTTTTTAGAAATCATTGCGACAAGTTTTTTTTTATAAAAAAAACAGCATGTCTGTTTGACCAAGATTTGACCAGTACCAAAAACAACATATCATCTCCACCCTTATACCTCCACAACATCATCCATCTAATCTTAATTCCCTTCGTCACTTAATCCCCATCTAGACTCGACCCTTAAAACAGAAACAAATTAGTATCTCAGATGTATTTTTCGTTACCATCTTTCATAAGACGTGCATAGATCTTATAGAGATCTATTTAAACGAAAACAAATTCTTCATAGATTTGTGTTGGGATAAAACCCATGTTAATATTCGAACATAAAAGAAGATTGTTAACAAGAGTGTTTCAATCATCTCTTTATTTCGTTTACTCATACACAATCAATTTTATCAACATGCAATCTTACCCGAGACCATCAAATTGATCTTGAAGACACGCCTTTCGTTCTTCATGGATTAATCATATGGATTGCTATGATTTAATTGGAGATGCTGTTTTAAATATTATGATGATGATGTATAGATTAGATATGGAGATGATTACTGTTATTTTGGTAAATAGATGGAGTTTTAGTTTACTGGTGAGAGTAGTTAGAAAAATGGGGGCGATGTTATTTAGGGGAGATGAGACGGAGTTTACAATGTTGTGGTTGACTGCGTGTGTTTGAATGATTAGGGTTGTGAATTAGTTAGTTATAACCTAATCATATGGGTGAATAAGTGGACCGGGTATTTAAATTGTTATGGGTTGTGTGACAAAGAGACCTAACGGTGTTGGACTGCGTTTGGTTTAATGGGCTGAGTAATTTTATTAGGGCTGGTGGTATTGTTTAACTAGTATCTTTTATTTTTAGCCATCGGTCATATTGTCGGGGATTTAAACGTGACAAAGACGAAACAAAATGTGACGAGACAAGATGACGAGATAATGTGACAAAATTTATTTTGACGAGACCAAGAACAATTTGGCGATTTTTTAGTGGCTACGGATTTGTTTGATCGGGTATTAATTACATGACGTTGAAGACGGATTTTTCAAAGGCGTGTATTTATTTTATCTTTCAAAGATAACTTGCTAGTGCTTAATCTTAGAATGAAGACTTGGTTATCTAGTTTCCGGGTTCGGGGTGGTTGGTTGATGACTCGGATAACTATCACTTAAAGGGGTTACATTGTTGTACTCAGTGTCACGCGCTTAGTCGACGTGGATAATTTCAAGAGGTGTTGTGCTTATAGACTTCTTCAGTGATGCATTGGGTACTTAGAGATTTCTCCACCGTTCCTTATTCAACAATAGTGCAAGCTTAAGTCACAAGATCGAGGGATTCTTATTCAGTTTCACGTTTGATGTATTTGGTTCATTCTATCAATGGTCACTTCAAATTGCTTTCAAGTGGGTTGGTAAAGATAGCCGTGGAGAGTTTATGAGTAGAGATTTTCGATCAGCAGTTGATTCTTACAAAATATATAATTCTGCTTATTTATTATTCTCAAGAGATTTCAGGTATATGTGCGTACGATTTGTTGATGGTTCCGAGTTTCGAAACCATCAAGGGGGAAGAAGAAGACACATTGAACGCACAACGAGTACACGTGATGAACTTCATACCTTCTTTTGATTTGAAGACATTCCGGGATGACATTTGTCATAGCCGCAGAGAAAATCAGTGTTTTAACTCGTGGCGTTATCAATCTCTAAATGGTACACTACTGATTCGATGTTTAATTGTTTGGTTGTTGCAATTATTCATCATCATTATCCTATATGTATTCCCGGGACTTAATTGACTCTGGTGCATCTCCGGAAGAAGATATGTGCATTTTCGGGACTTAATTGACTCTGGTGTTACGATGTCAACTTCATGAATGGGATAAAGTGTCTACTTCAGTATTTGAGCTTCATACTTGGGATTGATTTATTTTCTTCAACTATGTGGGGGAAGAAATGTCTTGATTCTTTCTAGTGTGCATAACTTGGACTCTCAGGGGGAAGAAAAATTCAGAAGAATTATTCAAGTGTGAGAAGAGAAGTTGTTGATCTACTTGGTGTGCCCCAAACTTTCAATCCCTCTTAGCAACGTTATCATGTTATATGATGGGATTTGCTTGTTAGATTCCGTTGTGCGCTTAATCATTCTAAGCTTTATTGAAAGCTTTGAAGTTGCTTACGAGGATTGTCGGTTTAGGGGGAAGCTATTTAAAAGCTTCTACATCAAATTTATGTAGCATGAATTAGGGGGAAGTTAATTCAGAAGCTTCTCCTTAACCAGAAGTATATGGATTACTTAGCTCGTGCCGTTACAGTATTTCTACTACAAGTTACTTAAAAGATGAGTCGTTTTGAAGTCAAAGGCCTTAGAAGACATCATCAGCATTGGACGCTTCATGAAAGCTTTTGTTCTTAATCACTATGTACTTGTTAGGAAAAATATTTTAAGGAATTCTACACGTCGTCCCATGGGGGAAGATTGTTGGAAATCTACTTTAAGTGACGACATTTAAGAATTCTCATTAGTTATCATAGTCACACACGCTTAGACTATACTAGGTACAATGTATAGTTTAAGGGTCGTGTGTGACTATATATACCCCTCCTAGGCTTCCAATGAGGGGTGTTGATTGTGTTTCTTTTCATTTTTTTACATTTTTCCTTTCTTTCTCTTTACACACACAACCACTCTCTCTCTAAGCTTCAACAATGGCTTCCACTACCATCTACCACCATGTTAGACCACCGGATCATATAATAGCAAATCCACATATAGAATGAACATGACATTTAAAAGTCGGATAATAAATACTGTCCGGATATTAGGAATACAGTTAGAGCTCGGTCTAAATATTGATTTTAAATTTCGGGTTACTATAGTAAATAAATATGGAAAAATAAAAGTAATTTTTTTTTCATAATTCTGAATAAAATATTATCAATGATCAGAAAAAATTAAAATATAATTTAATTAAAATTATTGAATTCTCAAGATTTACATATAAGAATACAAGAAAATGTATAGAAAATTCAAGAAAACGAATAAAATAATAAAACAATACCGAAAATATACGAGTTCTTATAGAAATGCCACAAAATGTGATTCAAGTATGTAAGATCTTTGACGTTTGGGGCATTGATTTTATGGGGCCATTTCCATCATCTCGTGGTAACAAATACATCCTCGTTGTTGTTGACTACTTATCTAAGTGGGTGGAAGTGAAAGACTTACCCACCAATTGTGCTCGTGTGGTAGTCAAATTCGTGAAGCAATTATTCTCTCGATTCGGAACTCCTTGTGCTATCATAAGCAATAGTGGAACCCATTTTTGTAATGACCAATTCGAAAAGGTTTAAAGAAATATGGTGTTACACATTGTCTTTCGACGGCTTATCATCCACAAACGAGTGGGCAAGTGGAAATTTCAAACCGTGCTTTGAAAAGAATTTTGGAGAGGTCTATTGGATAGAACCGTACATCTTGGTCTGACAAACTTGACGATGCTTTATGGGCCTTTCGCACGGCTTATAAGACACCCACCGGTTGTACTCCTTATAAGTTGGTGTATGGAAAGAATTGTCATTTGCCTATTGAAACTGAATACAAGGCATATTGGGCCTAAAGCATTGCAACTTTGACTTGAAAATCGCGGGGGATCACCAGAAAATACAATTGAATGAATTGGATTAATTATGTGATCTTGCTTATGAAAAATCTTTGATTTATAAGGAAATAACTAAAAAGTTTCACGATTATAAAATTAAAAACCGAGTTTTTAACATTGGTGATCGGGTTCTTCTTTTTAACTCTTGTTTAAAGATATTTTCCAGAAAGTTGAAATCCCTTTGGTAAGGACCATTCACTATTACCCAAGTGTTTCCACATGGGACCGTTGAACTAGCTCAAAATGACGGTCCTAATTTTAAAATGAATGGTCATAGGCGTAAGCACTACTTTGGTGGAGAAATTCCTTCAATGATTGCCCCCGACCAAGACACCTTCCCCAATGATAGTTAGGTTGAGGGGATCAAGTCGAGCTCATGACTCGGTAATAAAAAACGAGGTGCCTCGTGGGGGAGCTCCCATGCTTATCCATGTACATATTATTGCTTTCTAATAGTTTAATGTGAGGGGACTTGTGCTCTTCCAACCTTTGTTCCATGGTTATTTGTGATTGTGATAATCTAGGATCATCTTCATCATCGAGGCCTCACGTGTTTGTTTTACGTGATCTTCGATCGTTTGCCTTGGAGAATCCGATATCCGATGATATATCCTTTTGTGTTCTAACCTTTATCTTTTAGCACAATTCATAAACGACGTAAGATTATTCGTTTTTACCCTTTCCATGCTCGAGATTAAGCATTCGACTTTTCATCTCTATTATGGGGGTGTTTCACCCTTAGACTCGAAACATTGAGGACAATGTTTAATTTTAGTATGGGGGGTGAATAGACTTTACTTCGCTACGCTTTCACGCTCTCCAATTTTCATAGTTTTCTTTTGCAAAATAAGGCAAAAATGGCCAAATTTAAAAAAATTTCTCGTTTTTCATAAGTGTTTAATACATGGATGTAAGTTTTCCGATGGTGAGAATAAGAGTACTTTTTTACTCGGCTGTGCGTGTTGAGAACTCAGCTTCGTTCTTTAACTATATTAGGCTAAGTCTCATTAAATTGAGGACGAGAGATTATAGAGTTAATTATAAGTTACTATGCTAAACGTAGAGTACTCGTGTTCTTCCAAAAACTCATGTGTTTTAATTATTTGCTTTTCATCCCAACGCTTGTATATAAATAAATTGTTAATAAATATTAACTTAGCGGATTAATCACTATTATTGGTTTTTAACTAACTCTAATAGTTTCCATGTAATTAAATTGAGAAAACATTTAAGATTCGCCAGCATCACGGTTTTGAAGTATTGGCAACCTAAATAATCAAAAGCTTCCCCAATAATAATTTTTAAGCATCTTTTCACCTAAATCAAGCAAAAATTTGAAGCTCACAAGGCCGAAAAATCTATGCAAAACTGAAAGTGAATGTCTTAAAACCTCGAAGCTTTGAAGATCTAAAATTCGTTTCGGGGATATACGTCTTTGGTCGTAATAAACACCTCATGGTGAGATTAAATAAAAGGCAAGGCAAGACTAAAGTCATGATAAAAGCTCCATTGCGGAATTGAATAAAAGATGGAGGTAAACCAAAGATAATAAAGCTCATCCGTTAGGGGGCATATAAAAGTCTTGGTAATAAGTCAAATGTTCAAAACAGTTGTAAAACCGTGTTTATTGAATCTTACTTGTTAACTTGATTTTTGACATCGTTATCTATTAGGAAAGGTTATTAATTCAATGATTTTACGACTCTATTTTTGGACTTTAATCTCTACTATCGCATAAGTAAAAAATGTATCCTCGTGATCATACAAGACAAAAATAAATTTATGAGATACACCTTAGGAATAAGGGAGTCTAGGTACGTGATTAAAGCATATGAGTAGTCTTAGCAATACTAACTTATAATGAAAATGATCTCGTTTCATGCTTAGCTTGGAATTAAGTGAAAATCGTGGACGACGAAATTATTTCTTTGAAGCATTCACGTGTTCTTATTCTTTGACCATAAAAGTCACTTAATCGTGATGAAAAATATACATTATGTCTAAAACGCATTTGGTAGTTAAGTTAAGTTTACGTTTCTATAAATGTCGAATAGAAATGAATTTTGGAAGTGCTATGATACATTATCCTAGCATATTGCATGAGGGCGCGACAATAGTTTAGTATGGAGAGTGATGAGACCTCATTTGTACATGTCTCATTGCCATGAATGGGATTAAAATACGGAAATATATCATAAAATCCTTGCAAAAAACCTTTGTTTGTTCAATGTGTGACTGTAGGTACGGATATCGTGAAAATGACAAAAGATCATAAAAAACAAGCAAAAACGAACATCGGAAATGAAGCCGCACAAAGAACCGGATCTGAATGATGATTTTCCAAGAAAAGAAGAATTGAAGATGTACAAGAATGGTCCCTCAACTTTAAATAAATGACACTTTATACCCTTGTAAATCTCAAAATTATAAGATTGGTCCCTAAAGTTTGCTCATTATACAATAATAGACCTTGAAGTTCAAATGAATTACATTTGAAGTCCTTATTCCATGATATATGAACACAAGGACTAAAGTTGCCAACTGCCCAAAGTCATTATCAAAGGAAATAATGAGATTTTATGGAAAAATTCATTTGCAAAGTTTTATGAAGAAAGGGGACTAAAACTGCCAAGTCTAAAACCCATTACCAACCCACAACCCGACCAAGCCCCAAACAATAACCCAAAACCCTAACCATACCCGACCCTTTTATTTAAACTATTACTAGCTTAATAAAACGCGCTAAACACCCACATTTGTACCAAAAACGGATTAAACATGTTACTATTCACCATAAACCCTAATCCACCTTTCCACTTTAATCCGATTCAAACCAAAGGGGAAATTGTTAAGACGGTGTAGATTATAGATTAACCATGTCCTAAACACATCTACACTCTCGTAATCATCTCCACGTCACCCATGTGTCTCCCAAAGACCTCCCCTGTCCTACTTTTGTCACGAGTTGAGGAATCTTAGCAGAAAAAGGATGGATAAGATCTTAAGGCGCGTTCCTACGAATTTTAGATGGCCAAGATTAATTTGCAATGTTGGCTACTCCACAAACAAACAAAGGATCATCACATGGCAACCAAACTTTGCAAATTTTCAGCTGGGTTAATGAGCATCTCAAAAGCATCTTTAAAGGATCTAAGGGTACAATTGAGACTTCACAACAATTATGGTTTACACTTTATGCATTCTATAATAGTCTTGTACCCATTATATAAGGGCCTTAGGGTTTTTCTTTTTTAGTTGTTCCAGATTTTTGGCAAAACTTTATTTCCTTTTTAAAAGTTTTAAGTTTAAGAAAATTTGAGTTCCCTTTATATTTTGTGCAAGTTTACTTTTCAATCCGTCTCATTTACGTTTTTTATGCAAAAGTTTGGGATCCAAGTTTATGCACATTGATCATAGGTGTATGACTACTTTGTGTTGTTTATTGGTTACTTGTTCTTATTCCAAAAGTGTTCGTGAAAAATCAGTTTCGTCTTTGTTTTACATGTGCTAACCCTAACTGCTCCATAAGCTCACTTCATAAGCTGTTGAAACCAGCTTTTGGTGAGCTTTTAGAGCTTGAATCTTGTTGTTTGTGAGTGTCATCCAAAACAGCCCTCAAAAAGCCGTTGTGGCTTTTACCTTTGGACTATTGTAGTCCAACGTATTTTTAATCCTTCTCAAGTATTTCTAGTGGCTTATTCAGCTGTTGAATAAGCTCACTAGAAGAGCATTGATGCTCCTTACTTGGATTTTAGGTGGGGAGAGGTATAAGCCCTTTTCTTTATTCATTAAATTTTGTATGCTAGTGGTTTAGGGTGTTTGGATTTGCTTAGTTCAAGGACATGTTAAACAAGGAAGTTGTTAAATCTTACATGCTCATTTTAGTCTCACCTAGGATAATTGGTTTAAGCTTAAAAATCAATAGGTCTAAAGTAAAAATCAAGTTTGAAGGTTCTTATTGTTTTTTACATAAATTTGGTATGAGATCTATGTTTCATGTTTAATCTAATATATTTTGAAGTTAAGTGTGGAATTGTATGTTATCTGGTACACTTATATGATGTGTATGCTTGTTTGCTAAGTTGAGAACAAAATACTTGTTTTATGCTTTGAAAACAGTCAAGAACACCATATTCCATATCTTGTTCAATTTTGAGTTCTAATCTATAAAACTTGGTAGATTATTAGTTCTTGGGTATATCTTGGTCTACAAATCATTGGTTTGGTGATTAATCAGCTTTTCAAAAAGATATGCATGCTTAAAATCCACAAATGGTCAAGTGTATCAACAATCTATTTGTTTTCTTTGTGTTGTCTGATGTCTGATAACACAGGGTAGCTGGTTACCCGATATCTGCTAGTTCAGAGAATTGCATTTGCTATTAGCCTGTTTTTTATCTGATTAGCCTGTGATTTTGTGCTTTTCTTGTGCTCAATTTGGTTTAAACTTGTTGCTTTTTATCTGTGCTCAACTTAATAAGCTCCATTGAGCTTATTGAGCTTATCTGCCCAAAAACAACAAGCCTAAGCCCACTGTTTTGGTTTTTTAAAGGGTTTTTGTACCTCAAAGCCCACCAACAAGTGCTCAAATATCATTTAACAGCTTAACAAAGTTCACAAATTCATTATGGAAGTTTCTACTTGGCGTTGACTTTTTGGCCAAACATGCCAATTTTGTACAAATAGCTTATTGATTCATTTCAGCTTATCCACACATGTAACAACTTTTCTTTTGTACTTCTCATCATTTTTCTTAGCTTATTAATAGATTTCCAGTGTTTTAGCTTTATTGGTTTAGATATAATAGCCTTTTCAACTTATTTTAATTTTATAAAAGTGCTTATTGGTGAATATCTCATTTTCTACTTGGCTTTTGGCAAATTTCCTTTTGATAAGTCTTAGTTAAGTCATTTAGAAGCTTTTACAAAAAGAATCAGCTTTTGAAATAGTCTAGAACTTAAAAACGACTATTTTGTCGTTTTCTGTAGCAAGCTTTTAGCTTTTTTAGGCTTATTTCTTGAGCTTATTCAAAATTTCTTTTTAGCATTGTCTTTATAAGGCCAAAAGAAGATTGTGTGTCAAATTTCAGCTTATGGCATTAAGTTATGGCTTAATGGGCTTAAAAGCCCATTAAGGTTTAACTTATTGGCAATTAAGCGGCGATAAGCTCAATATCAGCTTTTAGCCCTTTAGAAAAATGTGTTTAAAGTTAAATTTTGAGTCAGATAGGGCTTTTTCCAAATAAGTTTCTCAACTTTTTTATTTTTTTTGGGCCAATAAGTCCATTTAGCGTAATCTGTTTTCACTTTTGGCCCATTTGAGGCCCATTTAGGGGTTTTCAAAACTTGTTAACTTGATTTTTGGTTTATTTAGGAAATTTTAAGTTAATTTGCAACTTTTTAGAATTTTTTATTATTTTAATATTATTTTTGCCTCGATTTGCGTGCCCACGTGATTCGTCTTAGTTTTTATCTCGTCTTAGTGTAATTCGTCTTTATTTCTCATTCTCAAGCAATAACAACAAAAAACATTTAATTTTGATACAGCACCAACACTTCCACCGAGAACGAACTTAATTTTTGTCAATTGTGTACGTTTTTCCTAAAACGTGTATGATTTAATACTTTGACCATTTCATCTACATAAATTCCTCATCACGAAGAAGACGTTCCAACTACTCAATTTCAGCCTCGAGATCAGCAAAATCATCCTCACTTCTAGGGGGAAGTGGAGGCATAATAGCAAGTTCTCTTTCTATTTTGTGCTTCAATGTCGGGGTCAAACACAAATTCATTAGAAGAATACTTTAAAGAATCTTCAAAATTGGCTCGTTGATTATGAAGTATTCGTTCGATCTCGGCAAAATCACAATCGATATCAACGGAAGAGTCTAAATGAGCATTCTCTTGAGGAGAACTCTCAATGGTCACAACCGTAGTCTTATAAATCATGGGACTAGGTTTGAAAAGGCTCTTCGATGATCGGCGATTTTGCCTCGATAATGGAAACATCCTTAGCCTTAGCGGATTTGGGGCTAGGAGTCGAAGGCACTTCATTTGATGAAGTTGATGCCTTAGAGTCATGGTCCTTCGTAGGTGGTGATAACGAGTTCTCATTGGTCATTGTCGTGATGGAACTAACATTTTCCTCCTGCATTGTCTTGTCATTCCATCCCTAGAATAAATCCCAAGACGATTTGTCCATGCATTTACGCAAACCTTTTTCAATTAAATAAGCGTAATTTTTGTCATTAAAATCATCATCTTGAAAACTGTTCTTTACTTTGTGCATTTATATACGTATGCTTTGCTTGGACATTGCTTAGTCCTTATTCTACATTCTTTACTTTATGCATGTGTAAGCTTATGTTTGGGGACCGATGATTGATTCTGGTTTTCCTTTATGGTCATTAATGTTTTAAGACATTTTCCTTGCATGCTTTGATGATACGCCATAATTATCATGTAATGGTCCACTTGTCAAAGTGGGGTGTTACAATTATGGTATCAGAGCCAAGGTTTCGACCTGTAAGCTCTAAAAACTTGACCTGTGACTAGTGGGTAGTCACCAGGATCTTCCTAAACTGACAGTTGATTTTTTTTCATGTATCATGTTTTCTTTAAGTTTTTTACTAAGTAAGGGTTGATACAGGATCGGCCATATTTAGTCGCATGTGGTTTCCTTCGAAGTTTGTTTTGCGGACCGAACCATAGTCTTCCACCCTTGCTAATGTCAGATTTCATAGACAATGTCTTCATAATTCTTCCATGTATCTCATGCTTATTCCATGTTTCTAATAGATTAATCATTTACTTTCTTTTGAAACTGTCAGATGGTTAACTAATAAGTGTGAAAACACTTATCCTTTTACCACTTAATAATAATAATAATAATAATAACCAAGCCAAAACGTGTATTTTATGTCGTAAATGTCGGAATTATGCGTGGTTTGTGTTTTTATTGTGATTTAGGATCAAAATGTGAAAAGGGAAGAAAACACGGGCTTTCACGGGCGTTTATCGAAGAAAAAGACAAAAGACGAAGTCAAAAGATCAAGAGTGCAAAAAGAACGGAAGTCTGATAGGTGTGAAAACACCCATCCTTTTTACCACTTAATTACAATAATAATCGAGCCAAAACGTGTATTTTATGTCATTTATGTTAGAATTATGCGTGGTTTGTGTTTTTGTTGTGATTTAGGACGAAAAGGTTTAAAGTGGAGAAAACACGGCATTCACGGGCTTTTATCGAAGAAAAAGACGAAAGATGAGGTCGAAAGATCAAGAGTGGAAAAAGAACGGAAGTCCAAGACCAATTCTGAAGATTTATCGAAGAAAAAGTCAAAGGACGGAAGTTTACTAAAAAGCCTAAGAACTCGAGTCTTATTTATAAAGAAAAATCAAGACGAGTTAAAGAAATCCCAAGACAAAGTCCAAGATTAACAAAAGATAAAGAAGAAAAGGACTTAAGTATGCAATTAAGGCAAAGAGGAAAGAGGGAGGAAGCTTCCTAAGCTCCTCCCTAATCACCCCTATATATAGATGATCCTAGTTTCATTTTCAGGTGGTTGGTGGCTTGACAAACCACTCTTCCACCATTTTCATTTCTTGTTAATTACTTTCTTGCATTTTAATTTCATGTTAAGCACTTTTAATTTCTTCAATTCAAGTAAGTCTTTTAATCTTTTCTTTTAATCAAGTTCTTATTTCTAATCATCTTCTTCTACCTTTCTTATTTTGCTTATCTTTGATTCATGTTCATCTTTGATCTTATTTTCATCTTAATGCTTACTTGATTTAAAGGTTTCTTAAAAAGTTCATCTTTTTATGTTTTGATTTTAAAGTTTGTTTATATTAAGTTTGATAAGTTGATGTTCGTGCTTATTAAGTCCATTTCCATTATTGATTCGTTCTAGTTTTAGAGATTAGCTTATTATTGTAGCTTATTTTCTTTGCTTAAGTTTCGGATCACACACAAATCGGCAAAGGTTTTAAAACCTTTTCCGATCACCACTTTCCGAGCAACCTCCCCTTATTCCGATCAGTAGATCGGAATAGGGTTTATAAACATTCCGAATATTCTGATCAGTTACCATTTTATGTCATTCCGATTTAAGCTATTTCACATATTCCGATTAAGGTGTTTAGGTTTATTCCGATTATGGGGTTTAGCACATTCCGATCAGATATGTTTTCAAACATTCCGATCAGAGCTCCTTTTAACATTCAGACCGGGCATCTTTCGAATGGGTACATTCCGATCGGATTCCGATTGGATTCCGATCGAGTGTATTCCGATTGGGTGCTTTGTTTTGTTTTAATATTTTGTTCTAGTTAAAGTGTCAATTTTTCTTGTTTTATTTTTAGTTCATTGTAATTTCGTTTTGCATTTTTCTTTAACTGTCGATTTACTTTTATGTCATTTTATTTCTCGTCATTTACTTTTAAAGTTTTAAATATTGCACCGTTTTACGTTTCTACTAGTTTTAGCTTTAATTACTTGTCATTTATTTTTATAGTCTTGCACATTTATTTTACCAAAACCAAAAATATTATTTTCACCAAGAACAACTAATCTCACACAATTAACTGGAAATCAATTCGAGAAGACACCGAGAAAACAAACTTTTTCAACTAGCAAAATCCGAACATTAAAATGGCGCCGCTGCCGGCTCTATTCGTGAAGATTAAAGGTTTTTTGTGAGAGACGCGTTGGATTTTGGGATCCGTTCACTCGTGAACGTTATTTTTTATATCAAAAATCCCAAAAACATTTGAAAAATAATAAAAAGCATTTCTTTTTCAAAGTTTTGCACCGAAAATATTCTTCTTGCTTATCTATCTTTCTTTATGGATTTTTATGTCCATTGCGTCTGGTGTGGGAAACAATTATCTGGGAACGACTCATGTAAATGGTGTTCATGCGAGCGATGCGGAAGAGATCTTTCTCCTATTTTAATCGATTCACAACTAGGATTTTGTCCTTTGTGTAACTCGACTAATTCGTCCTTTTTGAACCCACCTCCTCCTGTTCCCCCGTGCATCTATTGTGAAAGCGATTCTCATTGGCATGTTTCGTGCCCGGTTCAATACCCGTATGGACACGGGCAAGAACCGGGGTACAATTATGACAATGATAATAGCTATCCACAAGACGCACCTGATTTTTCTCCATACCCGTTTTGCAACAACTGTGGGGGCCCTCACGATACCTATTATTGTCAACCAATGAATTATTATGAGCAAAATCCGGGTCCTCAGTTTTCTTCACCTATGGATTATTATGAACCAAACCCGGTTTCTAATTCTTCTCAACCGATGAACAACTATGAGCCACAACCTTGCTATAATTCAGGTTTTCAACACTTTGAGCCCCCACATCACAACCTCAATCATCAATCCTCTCAGAGAATTCAACAACTCACTACTTTGAATGAAGAAACACACTCCATTGTTTTGCAACTTCAAGAAGCCGTTGTTCTGCTTAAAGAAATTAGGGACGAGGAGAAGCGACAGCAACAAGAGCAAGTTTCTAAGCTTAGTGATTCTACCCCTCCTCTTGTGCGTCAATACCATTATGATGATGATGACGATGAGAATACTATTTCTTGGTATGATCTAGTTGCTCAATGTCCTAGTGCAATTGTACTTCCCTCTCTTAATTTCCCCAACGCCTCTAAGGATTGTGATACTTCGAGTGAGATTAGTGATTTCGGTCTTGATAAATTCTTTGATGAGGTTTGTGATGTGCTAACTTTTGAGGAGCTTACGGATGAGGTCGCTCTTAATGATGATGTTCCTTCCACAAATACTTTGGGATATGATTCTTTGGCTTTCTCTAATCCTCTTTTCGATCAAGATGATGATTTTACTTCTAGTGATGACGAGTCACTATCCGATGAAGACGTTCTGCATGAAACTTTCAAGATTTATTCAAACCCTTTATTTGATTTTGACGACGCCTACATATCTAGTGAGGTGAATCCGCTCTTTGACGAAGGGATTGAGGACATTGATAGCGCTGCTTCTCTTGCTATTAATGAGAAAACTTTGTTAGCCATACCTCCTTCTATCCCAGAGGTGGAAAGACGTGAATCTACTGAAAAAGGGACGCAGGTGGAAGGTAATTGTTCTCATACTTCTCATATTATATTGCCACCTCATCCTACCACGTGCACACCCAAGCGGGTGATGTATCACTTTTACTCTCCTCGTTTCATACCGGGAAATGAGGATGAGTGCTTTGACCCGGGAGGTGACAATGACAATTCTATAATTGATACCCTCACGGCTTTGCCGAGTGCTCAACATCCATTGTCTTTGGGGGATGACAATGTGCTTACTTTACCCACCCCACCTCCCGTGGATCTTGAATTCACATACTTCTCGTATGTCGAAAGGGTTTTTCTCCCATTCAAGACTTATCCCCCCGCCTCTCCTTTGTTGATGTCCTCTGGGAACGAGGACAAGGTCTTTGATCCCGGTATTACATTCGAGGCTTCCCCATGGACCATTTAATTCGGGGACGAGTCAGGCTCACGACTCGGTTAACAAAAACAAGCGCTCTTCGGGAGGCAACCCGATTATCTATCTTTATCTGTTTTCACCATAAGTGTAGGGGGAGCCCCGTGGTGTTTCTTGTTCTCTTTCTTATCATATGCAGGGATTAGAGCTTCAAAGACACACTCTTGATGACTTTTGACGAATCGTGATTCCGTGTTCCCTTCTTCCCGGTTCTATCCTAAACTCTTTTCGATTCACTATTTTATATTTCTCAATATTAAAATAGGAATCTCTTTAGTTGTCTCTTCCTTAGCAAGATTTAAACAAAGTGCACAATGTCCTAAGTGTAGGGGAGTTTACTCCCACATGCTTAAACATTGAGGACAATGTTTATATTAAGTGTAGGGGGACTTCTATCGAAGTTAAGTGGCCTTTTCCTTGTATTTGTCCTCATTTTAACCGGAAAATCGATTTTTCGACATTTTTCAAAAAATTTTAATCTATTTTGGCCTAGTTGTAGTTCCCTTTATTTTTGTTATTTTTCTCTTATTTTAATAAAATGGTTTTAACAAGTTTAGTTATCTTAGATATATTAGGCCTGTTGTGAATTTTTTGACTCAACCCGAGTTTACTTATCCAAGTTCACTCTAGCTAGTATCCTTAACCGTGTAGACCTTAATTGGTTTATTGGGCTAAGCATCCACGAGTCTCATTCCTTGAGATTTTAAATTGTGGAGAACGAGAAATGATAGAGTTGGTTACAAGTTTGGTGTTCTTTCATTAACTTATGTGAGTTAATTATGATCTTTTTCTCCCCTCGCTTGTAAATAAATAAATGCAATAAGTAAGGTCGTACGATTTGAAAAGTTACTTAGCTTCTAGCCCAAGATCGTTTAAAAGTTGCTCGGTAATGATAAGAGTTCATAGCCAAGGCATAACTTATGAAGCGGGGCGCGAAGATTGACGAGTCTGAAAAGGCCCTAACAAGGCATGAGGATTCAATTTTATTGCTGAAGATCCAAAGTGATGTGAAAAGCATTATTCCTAAAATCAATATGAAGGATCAAGACTCACGACGAAAAGCAATCAACTCCCATAAAGATCATGGAGAAGTCTATCCGAAAAGACCCTAACAAGGTATGAGGATAAATAGATCCAAGTCCGAAAAGGAGGCGGATCGTTGTATCTCAAAATCCCAATTAGATATTGAAGAAATAATCATGAAGTCGTGGTCAACAAAGCTGGAGTACCCCTCAAAAGTCTCCAAGTGAAGAAACTCTATAACGAAGAGAAGACCATTATCTCAAAAACGTCTTTCGAAGATATGAAGTATAAAGTACATGCCAAATATCGGCCCGAGAAAGGTCTCAAATCGTGAACCAAGTTATGCCAAGATATGAACTTTTTGATATCCCGAGAAGCAGTTTTAAGAGATTTTGTCCTTTAGCTAACTATTGATCAAATCGTCCTACTTTGCTTTCAGCCTAAATAAATTATCGAAATAAGTCAACAATGCATCCTCGTGATCATTCAAGACATCAATAAAATATAAGAGATACTCGTAGGAATAAGGGAGTTTAAGTGATTAATTGAACCACATGAGTAAATGTTTGTTATGCTAACTTGTACTAACAATGATCTTGTTTTTAAGCTTGGCATGGGGAACGTGAAACTTGAGGGTGATGAACATTCATGACACACAAGCCCTAATATAAGTCTTAGATTTCTTTACAAGTTTCTTCCTTGTTGCATCTTGTTATTTTCTATCTTTTTGATTTTTTCCTTAGTTGTTTAATAAAGGCCAAGGTAGGTTGATTATGATGGAAAATGTAAAACGTGCTTTGTAACTAATGCATTGCATGAGGACATTGCAATGGTTAAGTGTAGGGGATTTGATAGGTGTGAAAACACCCATCCTTTTTACCACTTAATTACAATAATAACCGAGCCAAAACGTGTATTTTATGTCATTTATGTCGGAATTATGCGTGGTTTGTGTTTTTGTTGTGATTTAGGATGAAAAGGTGAAAAGTGGAGAAAACACGGCATTCACGGGCTTTTATCGAAGAAAAAGACGAAAGATGAGGTCGAAAGATCAAGAGTGGAAAAAGAACGGAAGTCCAAGACCAATTCTGAAGATTTATCGAAGAAAAAGTCAAAGGACGGAAGTTTACTAAAAAGCCTAAGAACTCGAGTCTTATTTATAAAGAAAAATCAAGACGAGTTAAAGAAATCCCAAGACAAAGTCCAAGATTAACAAAAGATAAAGAAGAAAAGGACTTAAGTGTGCAATTAAGGCAAAGAGGAAAGAGGGAGGAAGCTTCCTAAGCTCCTCCCTAATCACCCTATATATAGATGATCCTAGTTTCATTTTCAGGTGGTTGGTGGCTTGGCAAACCACTCTTCCACCATTTTCATTTCTTGTTAATTACTTTCTTGCATTTTAATTTCATGTTAAGCACTTTTAATTTCTTCAATTCAAGTAAGTCTTTTAATCTTTTCTTTTAATCAAGTTCTTATTTCTAATCATCTTCTTCTACCTTTCTTATTTTGCTTATCTTTGATTCATGTTCATCTTTGATCTTATTTTCATCTTAATGCTTACTTGATTTAAAGGTTTCTTAAAAAGTTCATCTTTTTATGTTTTATTTTAAAGTTTGTTTATTTTAAGTTTGATAAGTTGATGTTCGTGCTTATTAAGTCCATTTCCATTATTGATTCGTTCTAGTTTTAGAGATTAGTTTATTATTGTAGCTTATTTTCTTTGCTTAAGTTTCGGATCACACACAAATCGACAAAGGTTTTAAAACCCTTTTCCGATCACCACTTTCCGAGCAACCTCCCCTTATTCCGATCAGTAGATCGGAATAGGGTTTATAAACATTCCGAATATTCTGATCAGTTACCATTTTATGTCATTCCGATTTAAGCTATTTCACATATTCCGATTAAGGTGTTTAGGTTTATTCCGATTATGGGTTTTAGCACATTCCGATCAGAGATGTTTTCAAACATTCCGATCAGAGCTCCTTTTAACATTCAGACCAGGCATCTTTCGGATGGGTACATTCCGATCGGATTCCGAATGGATTCCGATCGGGTGTATTCCGATTGGGTGCTTTGTTTTGTTTTAATATTTTGTTCTAGTTAAAGTGTCAATTTTTCTTGTTTTATTTTTAGTTCATTGTAATTTCGTTTTGCATTTTTCTTTAATTGTCGATTTACTTTTACGTTATTTTATTTCTCGTCATTTACTTTTAAAGTTTTAAATATTGCACCGTTTTACGTTTCTACTAGTTTTAGCTTTAATTACTTGTCATTTATTTTTATAGTCTTGCACATTTATTTTACCAAAACCAAAAATATTATTTTCACCAAGAACAACTAATCTCACACAATTAACTGGAAATCAATTCGAGAAGACACCGAGAAAACGAACTTTTTCAACTAGCAAAATCCGAACATTAAAGTCCAAGGCCTATTATGAAGATTTATCGAATAAAAAGTCTAAAGACGTAAGTTTAATGAAGTCGAAGAACTCAAGTTTAATAAATGAAGAAATTATAAGACGAGTTCAATTAATCTCGAGACAAAGACGAAAAAGTCGAAGAATTTAGAAGACGAAAAGACGAGAGAAGAAAGAAAGGAGCAACACATGCTAACCTCCCTAATCAACTATAAATACCCTCATAATGGCACATTAGGAGGTGTTGACTATCTTGACAAAATAGTTCTTCCAATTTTAATTTCAAGTCATTTACTTAATTGTCATTTAATTACCTTGTCTTGCACCTTTAATTTGTAAGCTCTGTAATTCTTGCTTTTACTTTTAATTGTTGAATCTTAATTTTAATCAAGTTTTTAATTAATCTCCCATTCTACCTTTCTTGTTTTGCTTAATCTTTATGCTTATTTGCTTATTGTCATGCTTATTTGATTGTTTGTTATGTTTTTATGTTTATGATTGTGTTAGCTTATTGATTTTATAGCTTATTATGTGTTTGATTTAAATTTGATTAAGTGTTTTTAAAAAGTTATTTTATAAAAAGTTGATTTTAAATATTTTTACTATTTAGTGTTTTTAAAAGTTTTAAAATTTTGGCTTATTATCTTTTTCTTAAATTTGATTTGGTTAAAGTTTTGGTTAAGTGTTTATTTGTTTTTAGCTTATTTTTAGATTTTTAGCTTATTGTTCATTTTCATTATCCGGGTTTTTCATAACCCTTATATTCCGAATAGTGATTGTCTACACATTCCGGATAGCCACAAGAACAAAACATCCCGGATAAGGTAAAGATTGCGAATTCCGGATAGTGGTCTAAACGTGATTCCGGATAACGGTTTTAGTGGGTATTCCGAATATGGGCTAGAACGGATTCCGGATATAGTGAAGTAAGGATTCCGGATAATGAGAATAACAAGAAATCCCTCATTCCGGATAACTGGTAAAACTCCAAATTCCGGATAAGGTGTAAAGCCTGATATTCCGGATAAGGACTCGGAACACATTCCGGATAAGGGTCCGAAATTGCATATTGCGGATAGTGATCATTTATGAATTCCGGATAAAGAACTTAACTCTGATTCTGGATAGTGTAAACTTTCACATTCCGGATAAGGAGCATTATATTATTCCGGATAAACAAGCTGGAAATTTATTCCGTATTGGTCAAGAGTTGTGTTTATTCCGGATAAGCCTTGCAATTCGTATTCCGGATAAGCATTGGATTTGGTATTCCGGATATGGTGAAGTAACCTCAGATTCCGGATTAGACTTTTATTGGGTATTCCGGATAGTGACAGTGTCACGAATTCCGGATAAGGTCTAGTATTTTGGATTCCGACTCAGGTTTTGTTTATCCTCTGTTTTATTTTCAAGCATTTATTTTCCCGCCTTTTTACTTAGCATTATTTTAACTCGTCTTGTTTTAGTTTTCAATTTCAAGTTTGAATTTTTATTACATTGTCAAATTACTTTTCGTCGAGCTTTAATTTTTTGTCATTTAATTAATTTATCTTTTAAAGTTTTTAATTTCGCACCATTTACTTTTTAATCAGCTTTAGTTTTAATTACCTGTCATTTAATTTAAAGTCTTGCAATTTACTTTTACTACAACGACCAATCTATTTCTTTTCACCAAAAGACGACTGAGTCGCACATTAACCAGTAATCAATTCGATTAGACACCGAGAACGAAAAGTCTGGTTCAACGAAATTTTTAATTGAGTAAAATCCAGTTATTAAATGGCGTCGCTGCCGGCTCTTTTCGTGAAGATTAACGGTTTTATGTGAGAGACGCGTTGAATTTTAAGATCCGTTCACTCGTGAGCGCTATTTTCTTGCTTAAAAATTTTCAAAAATCCATAAAAATTAAAATTGTTAAAAATCCATAAAAATTAAAAATTTTCAAAAATCCAAAAAGATTTTTATTTTTATTTTTATTTTTACACGTACATATATATTCTCTATTTCTTTGGTATCTTTTTCTTTTGCTTTTGCAGGTGTATGCGTACTAGATCTTCATCTTATTCAGAGTCTGAGACTCGTAAAGATTTAGTTATGGCAGGTGTGCACAACAATAATAATTCACCCCACCCCAACATGAATAACAACAACAATGTTCCCCCACCCGACCTTCGAACAATGGAGGAGCTGTGTCAACCAACAATGAATGGATGCAGAGGACCGATTGCACTGATGCAAATCACGGCTCCGGAGTTTTTGTTGAAGCATCACATGATCCAACAAGTGCCAAACACTTGTCCATTTCGCGGATTGTCGGATGATGATGCCAACAAATATCTCGATAAGTTCATTACCGTAACTCAAAGCATGAAGTTGCCCGGTGTTACTATGGATTTTCTTCCCCTTCACCTATTTCCACACACCTTATCCCACCATGCTGAAAAATGGTTTGATCGTCTACCGAAGAATTCAATTCCTACTTGGGACGAGATGACTCAACGATTTTTGTCGCGCTACTTTCCACCATCCATGGTTACGAGCCTTCGAAATCAAATCAGTGGATTTACACAAGAACCTGATGAATCACTTTTTGATGCTTGGGAACGATATAATGTTTTGATCGATCGATGTCCAAACCACAACATGCTCCCCGTCACCTTAATTGATACTTTCTACAACTGTTTAACTTTTCGTGATCGTGATACGATTAATGCACCCGCCGGTGACACATTTATGAAAAGAAGACCTGAGGAGTGTAGAGAGCGTATAGAGAACATGACCACTCACCATAAAAATTAGGATTCATCCGCATCTTCAAGGAATAACCCGAGAGTCAATGTGTCTTCTACTTCTTTAAACCCTGATATCACCGAATTGACCCGCGCAATGGTCGAAATGAGCAAAAATATGAAACTCTTGGCTACAAATCAACAACAACAAGTTAAAGCTGTAGCAACTTCTTGTGAGATTTGCGGGGGTCATCATTCATACACTCATTGTCCTTCTACTCATGATAATCCGGAAAACGTGTATGCAGCTCATGGTAACTATTCAACGGAAAGCTATCAAGCCCGACCTCAAGGTGATCGTAACTTGCTAAGTTACCGTTCCAACAACTTTCTTTCACCCGGTTTTTTTCCTCAAAGCCACAACCCCAACAACTACAATAGAAGCAACCCAAACCCACCTCGAGCTTCTAATCCTTATCACCCACCCGCTCAACAAGCACCACCCATTAATCAAGATGTTGAAACTTTCATGAAGACCCAAAGAGAGCTAGTTAAGAATCTTCAAAGCCAAATCATCAATTTGAAAGGAGATATCACTAAGCAAGGGAATGATATTAGAACCGAGCTTCGACATGATATGCAAACCTCCTTCAGCAATCAAACGAATGATTTGAAGAATATGATGGCTAGTTTCTTTCAAGGTAATCAACCCTCTACTTCGGGCTCTCTTCCTTCAAATACCGTCACCAATCCGAGAGCGAATGTGAGTGCTATTACTACACGCAGTGGAGAAACCTTAGTAGGACCATCTATCCCTCCCCCAGTTACTCCATCTACACCTCTTCCACCACCATTTATCCCTCCTACTCCCACACCTAGTATTAGTTCTCCATTACCGTCTCCACCTCTTAATAAAGACGTACCCAAGAAGAACCTTTCACCAACCCCACCTTCCACCTTTAAACCTTCAACATCTTAACCTTTACCTGCTACACCTACACCACCTAAACCCAACATACCTTATCCTTCTCGCTTAGACAAGTGCCAATTGCTCACCAAGGATGATATTCAAGTGTCAAACTTTTTTAAGAAGATTTTGGGAGTGACCATCACCTTTAGACTTGTTGAAGCTCTAGCCCAAATGCCTAAATTTGTTAAGATGTTTAAGGAATTGCTTAATAAGAAGGAGAAGATGGCTGAGTTTGTTAATACTTGATTGAATAAAAACTGTTTTGCAGTCCTTCTTAAAGAACTTCCGGAAAAACTTGGAGATCCCGTTCGTTTTGTGCTACCATGTACTTTTAACCAAGCCGAAGAATTTACTGCCTTAGCTGATCTCGGGGCAAGTATAAATCTGATGCCTTTAAGTGTTTGGAAAAAGTTATCATTACCCGACCTTACACCAACAAAGATGACTCTTGAGCTAGCAAATCGCACTCTCGCTTACCCTGTTGGTATTGCCGAAGATGTGTTTGTTAAAGTTGGTACCTTCACTTTTCGGGTCGACTTTGTTGTTGTTGATTATGAAATGGACCCTCGTAGTCCATTAATACTTGGTCGGCCATTCTTGAGAACCGGAAAAGCCTTAGTCGATGTTGCCGAAAGTGAGTTGATCTTAAGAGTCGGGAATGAAGCACAAGTTTTTAAAATGGGGAAGATCACAACCAAATCAAATGGAATAGAATCAGCGAATATGATTAATGTGCTTGATGATTTTGTCGTCTACAACAATCCTATTTTTGATTCTTTCTATGATAATCCACTTTTCCAAGATGATGTGGATGATTCTCTCTCCAATTTTGATCCTCCACCAATTCATGAGTCTCCACCAATTTATGATGACTATGATGATGATTCTAGTTCTGACATGGATGATTCTGATGATTTTTCTTCTGAGTATAAAGACATGCCAACTTATGATGACTTTGATGATGTCGATACTCTTTCGAGTGATTCTTCACATGATGACCTTGTTCCTACTTTTGATGAAGATCCTCCAACAAGAATGCTTGATCCTACTTTGGATGACTACTCATTTGAGGAAGATTTTGCTACTTTTCTCAACAGTTACTTCCCAAATGAGAATGATTCTCCTCCTTTGGACTTTGATGATGCTCTTTATCCTCCTTCGGATATAAAGAAACCCGTTTCAAAGGAGAAGAAGCCGGAAGACACCGATATACGTAGTACCTATGTTTTGACACCTCTCTATCCACCTTCTGAGGATGAGATTGTGAGATTTATGGGCGGATCCTCTTCAAGGTCTACTGAGCCTGAGTGTTATTTTCCCCTAAAGGAAAAGGTGTTCGATCCCGGTATTGCAATTTTTAAGCCATCTCAGTATCCATCTGATGAAATAAAAGGAAAGATTTTTGGCACTTATGGAGATATGCTTGCACCTCATCACCCTTGCTACCACCGTGCTCAACAACTGCTTAAGAGAACCTTGCCTACTCTTCTTTGGCTTGCCTTGTTCGCCTTAAGCTTGTGCTATTTGATGGACGAAAACCATGTATTTGATCCCGGTGGATATATTTCAAGCTTCTTCCTATGCTAATAAAGGTCGAGTCAGGCTCACGACTCGGTGAACAAAAACAAGCGCTTCTCGGGAGGCAACCCGAGTATATATCCTTTTTCTTTTGTTTTTATAATAAGTGTAAGGGGAGACCCTAGTATGTGTATGTTGTTTTCTTTCTTATTATGTGCAGGGATTCGAGCTTTCAAGATCCACTTTTAATGACTTTTGACGACCCGTGATTCCGTGTACTCATCTTCCCGGTTCTATCCTAAACTCTTTTGATTCTCTATTTTATATTCTTCAATATTAAAATAGAAATCACTTTAGTTGTCTCTTCCTTAGCAAGATTTAAACAACATGCACAATGTCCTAAGTGTAGGGGAGTTTACTTCCACATGATTAAACATTGAGGAAAATGTTTATGTTAAGTGTAGGGGGGACTTCTATCGAAGTTAAGTGGTCTTTTCCATGATTTTGTCCTCATTTTAACCAGAAAATTGATTTTTCGACATTTTTCAAAATTTTTGATCTATTTTGGCCTTGTAGTTTTTCCTTTGTTATAGTTATTTTATTTCGTTGCTAGAATAAATTTTAATAAAGTGGTTTTAATTTTTAAACGTTGTGAATCTTTTGACTCAACCCGAGTTTACTTATCTAAGTTTACTCTAGCTAGTATCCTTAACGTGTTTAAGTCAAGTTTTGCTAGGCTTTTATATAGGGAACTTTAAAACGTGAAAGTCTTAACTCTTACGGGTTAAGAACAAGAACTTTTCGCAAGTTCCTATAATTGATCCTAGAAAGTCGTTTATCGAGGGAACTTTAAAATGCGAATTCTAAACTTGAAAAAGTCTAAGAAGTTGCAAGATCCTATAGATGACTTGAAAACCCAAAAATTTGATTTAATAGGCTAAGCATCCACGAGTCTCATTCCTTAAGATTTTAAATTGTGGAGAACGAGAGATGATAAAGTCAATTATAAGTTTGGTATTCTTTCATGAATTTATGTGAGTTGATTATGAGCTTTTTCTCCCATCGCTTGTTAATAAATATATTTGCAATAAATAAGGTTGTACGATTTGAAAAGTTACTTAACTTCTAGCACAAGATCGAATAAAAGTTGCTCGATATTGATTAGAGTTCATAGCCAAGGCATAACTTATTGAAGCGGGATGCGAAGATTGGCGATTCCGAAAAGGCCCTAACAAGGCATGAGGGCTACATTTTGTTGCTAAATATCCCAAGTGATGTGAAGAATCATTTATCAAAAATCAATATGAAGGATCGAGACACACGACGAAAAGCAAATACTCCCCAAAAGATCATGTAGAAGTCTATCCAAAAAGGCCCTAACAAGGTGTGAGGATAAATAGATCGAAGTCCTAAAAGGAGGCGGATCGTTGTATATCAAAATCCCAAATAAATATTGGAGAAAAATGAAGAAGTCGTGGTCCAAATATGAAGAATCTCTCAAAAAGTTCAAGTGAAGAAAATCCTATTATGAAGAGAAGACTATTATTTCATGAACGTCTCTCAAGATTTGAAGTATGAAGTCGTTGCCAAATATCGGTCCGAGAAAGGTCTCAAATCGTGAAGCGAGTTATGCCAAGATATGAACTTTATGAGGTCCCGGGAAGCAGTTTTAAAAGATTTTGTCCTTTAGCTAACTATTGATTAAATCGTCCCACTTTATTTTCAGCCTAAATAACTATCGAAATAAGTCAACAATGCATCTTCGTGATCATTCAAGACAACAATAAAATATAAGAGATACACCTAGGAATAAGGGAGTCTAAGTGAATAATTGGCCCACATGAATTTGTATTAGTTTGCTAACTTATAATAACAATGATCTCGTTTTTAAGCTTGGTTTGGGGAACATGAAACTTGAGGGTGATAATCATTCATGACATTCCAAAACCCTAAGGTAAGTTTTTGATCTTTTTACTTGTTTTCTTCCTTTAAATATTTTGTCTCTTTAATAAAGGCCAATGTGTATTGATTGTGATGGAAAATATAAAACTTGCTTTGTAATTAATGCATTGCATGAGGACATTGCAATGGTCAAGTGTAGGGGATTTAATAAGTGTGAAAACACTTATCCTTTTACCACTTAATTATAATAATAACCAAGCCAAAACGTGTATTTTATGTCGTACATGTCGGAATTATGCGTGGTTTGTGTTTTTGTTGTGATTTAGGATCAAAATGTGAAAAGGGAAGAAAACACGGGCTTTCACGGGCGTTTATCGAAGAAAAAGACAAAAGACGAAGTCAAAAGATCAAGAGTGCAAAAAGAACGGAAGTCCAAGGCCTATTCGGAAGATTTATCGAAGAAAAAGTCTAAAGACGGAAGTATAATGAAGTCGAAGAACTCAAGTTTAGTAAATGAAGAAATTATAAGACGAGTTCAATTAATCCCGAGACAAAGTCGAAAAAGTCGAAGAATTTAGAAGACGAAAAGACGAGAGAAGAAAGAAAGGAGCAACACGTGCTAACCTCCCTAATCACCTATAAATACCCTCCTCATGGCACATTAGGAGGTGTTGACTATCTTGACAAAATAGTTCTTCCAATTTTAATTTCATGTCATTTACTTAATTGTCATTTAATTACCTTGTCTTACACCTTTAATTTGTAAGCTCTTTAATTCTTGCTTTTACTTTTAATTGTTGAATCTTAATTTTAATCAAGTTTTTAATTAATCTCTCATTCTACCTTTCTTGTTTTGCTTAATCTTTATGCTTATTTGCTTATTGTCATGCTTATTTGATTGTTTGTTATGTTTTTATGTTTATGATTGTGTTAGCTTATTGATTTTATAGCTTATTATGTGCTTGATTTAAATTTGATTAAGTGTTTTTAAAAAGTTATTTTATAAAAAGTTGATTTTAAATATTTTCATTATTTAGTGTTTTTAAAAGTTTTTAAATTTTGGCTTATTAGCTTTTTCTTAAATTTGATTTGGTTAAAGTTTTGCTTAAGTGTTTATTTGTTTTTATCTTATTTTTAGATTTTTAGCTTATTGTTCATTTTCATTATCCGGGTTTTTCATAACCCTTATATTCCGAATAGTGATAGTCTACACATTCCGGATAGCCACAAGAACAAAACATTCCGGATAAGGTAAAGATTGCGAATTCCGGATAGTGGTCTAAACGTGATTCCGGATAACGGTTTTAGTGGGTATTCCGAATATGTGCTAGAATGGATTCCAGATATAGTGAAGTAAGGATTCAGGATAAGGAGAATAGCAAGAAATCCCTCATTCTGGATAACTGGTAAAACTCCAAATTCCGGATAAGGTGTCAAGCCTGATATTCCGGATAAGGACTCAGAACACATTCCGGATAAGGGTCCGAAATTGCATATTGCGGATAGTGATCATTTCTGAATTCCGGATAAAGAACTTAACTCTGATTCCGGATAGTGTAAACTTTCATATTCCGGATAAGGAGCATTATATTATTCCGGATAAACAAGCTGGAAATTTATTCCAGATTGGTCAAGAGTTGTGTTTATTCCGGATAAGCCTTGCAATTCGTATTCCGGATAAGCATTGGATTTGGTATTCCAGATATAGTGAAGTAACCTCAGATTCTGGGTTAGACTTTTATTAGGTATTCCGGATAGTGACAGTGTCACGGATTCAGGATAAGGTCTAGTATTTTGGATTCCGACTCAGGTTTTGTTTATCCTTTGTTTTATTTTCAAGCATTTATTTTTCCCGCCTTTTTACTTAGCATTATTTTAACTCGTCTTGTTTTAGTTTTCAATTTCAAGTTTGCATTTTTATTACATTGTTAAATTTACTTTTCATCGAGCTTTAATTTTTTGTCATTTAATTAATTTATCATTTAAAGTTTTTAATTTTGCACCATTTACTTTTTAATCAGCTTTAGTTTAATTACATGTCAGTTACTTTAAAGTCTTGCAATTTACTTTTACTACAACGACCAATCTATTTCTTTTTCACCAAAAGACAACTGAGTTGCACATTAACCAATTATCAATTCGATTAGACACCGAGAACGATTAGATACATTCAACGAACTTAATTTTTATACTTGGCAAAAACCTTGTATTATTAACACACGCAATGATCAGGAACTTGTTGCAGCTGTCCGAGCAACTTTGTAGACTATGCTCCCTCAGATCCGCGAGCAAATTCGTTCAAAATTTCAAGCCGGGCCATCTCATGCGAATCCTCCCCCTCCTCCACCAGTCACACTCCACACGTGGCTGGAACGTTTCAACAAGCAGAAGCCTCTATCGTTCGAGAAGGCCGATGTCCCGTCAGATGCTGAGAACTAGATATCGCATATGGAAAAGATCTTTGATGCCATGGGTTGCTATGGGGTATACAAGGCGAGATTGGCATGCTACTAGTTTGAGGGTGATGCGTAAGCATGGTAGAGGGCTTACAAGCAGACCAATGGGGGTGAGGCATGGCTTACTACTTTGACATGGGTGCAGCTCACAGAGTTGTTCTACAATCAATTCTTCCTAGAGCTGAGCAAGAACGATTGAGGAGATATTATCATGCTATCCGCCAGAAGGCAGGTGAAAACAACACAAAATTCATGCAGCGTTTCCTCAGGTTAGCTGGTTTTCTGGGTGCAGCTGCTGGCACATCAGAGAAACAAGCAAAGCATTTCCATTGGGCTCTTCACACCTCGATTACTGGTCGTCTATAGTGTGCTAAATTCACCAATGTGGCACAAGTTGCGGATGCAGTACGCAGTTTGGAGATGCTCCACGAGAGGGATGAGTATGAGGAGTCACCTCGACCTGAGAAGAGGTATATTTCAGTCATAAAGCGTTACCATCTCATTCAAATCAGTATTTTCAGTTATATAATTGTATCTTTCAGGCAGATGGGTGGAGACCGGTCCAAACCGACCACTCATCAGAACAACTACAAGGGATACGGTTAGACTAACGACCGTTATGGATCAGACAAGCATGACGGTAGTGATAACTACCGTACAATGCTATCCACTCCAACAACAGCAGGTCCCTAAAATTTAAACTCTTCCATGTTAAGCTGTTGTATGACATAAATTCTAACATCTCAGCATTTTAACAGGAACTCTGGTAATGGGCGTGACTAGAACAACAAGGGTCGGTAGCCTAATCACTCAGCTCAATCTGGTATAATACCTAAACTTTCAGTGTAGTCATGTTTATGTTCCAACAATCATGTCTCACACATATCTTCTGAATCAGGCTCGCAGCTAGCAAGGGTACCCACTAGAGGGTATTCTCACCTCATATGCACCACTTGCGGACATAGGCATCCAGGACCATGCCGTCGTACTGCAGGTGTTTGCTTCAAGTGTGGGCAAGCAGGCCATATGATGAAAGACTGTAAGAAAGGGGAAACCGTTGGTACATCGGGTACTGCCCCTCGGAAACCAACAACATCAGGTCGTGTGTACACCACTACCAGGGACCAGGCAAACAAGTCTACAGGTACCATTACTGGCATCTTATTTATGTATGGACATGCTGCTTGCGTTTTATTTGATACAGGTGCGACCCATTCAGTTATGTTCACTACTTATGTTGCTCGTATTAATAAGACACCTACACCGCTTGAGACTGTGTTAAATATATCCACGCCCATGAGAGACTCTTTACGCATTACCCATGTGTACAGAGATCTTCCTTTAGAATTTGATGACAAGATTCGTCCTATCGACGCACTTCCTTTGGACATGTGCGAATTTGATATGATCTTAGGCATGGACTGGTTAGCAAAACACCACACCATGATTGATTGCCATACATATCGAGTCATATTCGGTGATGTTCAAGCCCCATAATACATTCATAATGGTTTTATACCAGGAAAGTCTGTACAAATCATGTATGCCTTACAAGCACGTGCCTTACTAGCTCATGGCTGCGTAGATTTCTTAGCTAATGTTCATGACACAACTACTGAAGCTTCATCTATTCATGATCAACCGATTGTCTCAGAATTCCCAGATGTGTTTCCATAAGAACTTCCGGGTACCTACCCGTGAAGTGGAGTTTGGCATTGAGCTCATTCCAAGAGCTGAACCTATCTCCAAGGCTCCTTATCGCATGACTCCCATATAGCTCAATGAGTTGAAAGACCAGCTGCATGAGTTACTAGAGCGAGGTTTTATTCACCCGAGTGTATCACCATGGGTGCACCAGTGCTCTTCGTTAAGAAGAAGTACGACAACATGCGACTGTGTATTGACTACCGTGAGCTGAACAAGATCACGATCAGAAACCATTATCCATTACCACATATCGATGATTTATTTGACCAACTGCAAGGTGCCAAGCACTTTTCCAAGATTGATCTACGATCAGGCTACCATCAGCTGCGAGTGAAGGAGCATGATATTTCTAAGACTGTTTTTCGCACACGATATGGTCCCTATGAGTTCGTAGTCATGCCTTGCGGACTCACAAACACTCCAGCGGTATTCATGGATTTGATGAACCACGTTTTTCATGAGTTTCTTGACAAGTTTTTCATTGTATTTATCGATAACATTCTGATCTTCTCGAAATCTAAGGAAGAACACGAGGAGCATCTTCGCACGGTACTATAGATTCTTCGCCAGAAGCAACTGTATGCATTATTTTCCAAGTGTGAATTTTGGTTAATGATAGGTGTGAAAACACCCATCCTTTTACCACTTAATTATAATGAAAACAAGGCCAAAACGTGTATTTTATGTCGTAAATGTCGGAATTATGCGTGGTTTGTGTTTTTGTTGTGATTTAAGATCAAAATGTGAAAAGGGAGGAAAACACGGGCTTTCACTGGCTTTTATCGAAGAAAAAGACAAAGGACGAAGTCGAAAGATCAAGAGTGCTAAAAGAACGGAAGTCCAAGGCCAATTCTGAAGATTTATCGAAGAAAAAGTCTAAAGACGGAAGTTTAATAAAAGCCAAAGAACTCAAGTCTAAATTAATGAAGAAATTACAAGAAGAGTTTATTAATCCCGAGACAAAGTCGATAAAGTCGAAGAATTTAGAAGACGAGAAGTCGAGAAAGAAAGAAGAATGAACCAACACATGCTTAGTTTTTCCTAATGACTATAAATAGACTCCTAATGTGTCATTAGGAGTTGTTAGCTAATTTGACACATTAGTCTTTCCACCTTAATTTCATGTCATTTTAATTAATTGTCAATTTAAATACTTGTCTTGCACTTTAATTCCTTTAATTCCAAGTAAGTGTTTTTAATTTTGTTGTTTAATCTTTTCTTTAATCAAGTTTTTATTAATCTCTCATTCTATCTTTCTTATTTTTATTAATCTTTGTGCTTATTATCTTATTGTCATGCTTGTTTGATTACTTGTTATGTTTTTATGTTTTTGATCTTGTTAGCTTATTGATTTTATAGCTTATTGTATTTTTCTTAAACTTAATCAAGTGCTTATTAGTTAATTTTTATAAAAAGTTGAATTTTAATATTTTTATCATTTAGTTTTCTTAAAAGTTTTTAAATTTTGGCTTAATAGCTTTTTCTTAAAATTGATTTTGATTAAGTTTTAGTTAAGTGCTTAATTGTTTTAGCTTAATTCTACTTTATAGCTTATTCGATTGTTATCCGGGTTGTGTGAAAACCCTCATATTCCGAACAGAGCCTCAAACCCCTTTATTCTAGATATAAGCCTAAAGATTATTCCGAATAGCCATCAGGTAATTATTCCGGATAACTACTATCTAGTTATTCCGGATAAGACTCGTTTGAAAACATTCCGGATATAGCCTTCACAGTGTATTCCGGATAAGGAGTATAACTCCAAATTCTGGATAAGCAGTCAGAAGTTATTCCGGATAGTGGTTAGTTGTGATAATTCCGGATAACGAGTTGAACTTCAATTCAGGATAAGCATACAACTGCATATTCCGGATAAGTCTTACGAGGCGTATTCCGGATAAGGTTTCAAGTATATTATTCCGGATAGTGAGGAGATCTCGGATTCCGGATAAGATTCAACTGAGTATTCCGGATAAGCTGTTTGGGAAGTTATCCCGGATAAGGAGATTTGGGTATTCTGGATAAGCTTAAACTGAGGATTCCGGATAAGGACCAAGTCTTTATTCCGGATTGTGGTGACAACAAAGATTCCGGATAAGCTTCTATTTGGGTTATTCCGGATTAGTGACAGATCAGGGATTCCGGATAGTGGTGAATTTGGGATTCCGGATAAGGCAAAGTTTGTTATTCAGGATAAGTACTTAGTTGGGTATTCTGGATAGTGACAGTATTTTGGGCTCCAACGCAGGTTTTGTTTATCCTCTTTTATTTTCAAGCATTCATTTTCCCGCTATTTTTCTTAAGTTTTATTTTAATTAGTCTTAGCTTTATTTACCCGTCATTTACTTTAAAATTTTGCACTTTAATTATACTACACCGACCAATCTATTTGTTCTCACCAAAAGACGACTGAGTCGCACGTTCACCCTTTCTCAATTCTAAAAGATCGGACGATAATATTTTCTTACTGGGCAAAAGCTATGTATTAAATGGCGCCGCTGCCGGCTCTTTTCGTTAAGATTAATGATTTTCTGTGAGAGACGCGTTGCTTTTTGGGATCCATTCATTCGTGAGCGTTATTTTTCTTGCTTAAAAATTGTTAAAAATCCATAAAAATTAAAAATTTTCAAAAATCCAAAAAGATTTTATTTTTATTTTTATAGTGTATATATATTGTCTATTGCTTTGGTATCTTTTTCTTTTGCTTTCGCAGGTGTATGCGTACTAGATCTTCAACTTATCCAGAGCCCGAGACTCGTGAAGATTTAGCTATGGCAGGTGTGAACAACAACAATAATCCACCACACCTCAACAATAACAACAACAATGTTCCCCCACCCGATCTTCGGACAATGGAGGAGCTTTGTCAACCAACAATGTTTGGACGAGGAGGACCGATTGCGCCGATGCAAATCACGGCTCCGGAGTTTTCGTTGAAGCATCAAATGATCCAACAAGTGCAAACTAACCCTTTTCGCGGATTGCCGGATGATGATGCCAACAAGTACCTCGACAAATTCATTACTATTACTCAAAGCATGAAGTTGCCCGGTGTTACTATGGATGTCCTTCGCCTTCAACTCTTTCCACATACTTTATCACACCACGCCGAAAAATAGTTTGATCGTCTCTCGAAGAATTCCATTCATACTTGGGACGACATGACTCAACGATTTTTGTCGCGCTACTTTCCACCATTCATGGTCACGAGCCTTCGAAATCAAATCAGCGGTTTCATGCAAGAACCCGATGAATCTCTCTTTGATGCTTAGGAAAGATATAATGTTTTGATCGATCGATGTTCAAACCACAACATGCTCCCCGTTACGTTGATTGATACTTTCTACAATGGTTTAACTTTTCGTGATCGTGATACGATTAATGCAGCCGCCGGTGGCACATTTATGAAAAGAAGACCCGAGGAGTGTAGAGAGCTTATTGAGAACATGACTACTCATCACAAAAATTGGGATTCCTCCGCATCATCAAGGAACAAACCGAGAGTCAATGTTTCTTCTACTTCAGCAAACCCCGACATCACCGAATTCACCCGCATGATGGCCGAAATGAACAAAAATATCTTTCTCATCGCTACAAACCAACAACAACAAGTTAAAGTTGTAGCAATTTCTTGTGAGACATGCGGCGGTCCTCACTCATACACTGATTGTCCTTCTACTCAAGGCAATCCGGAAAACGTGTATGCGGCTTATGGTAACTATTCACCGGAAAATTACCAAGCCCGACCTCAAGGGGATCGAAATTTGCTAAGTTACCGGTCGAACAACTATCTTTCACCCGGTTTTTCTGTTTAAAACCACAACCCCAACAACAATTACAATAGAAGCAACCAAATCCCACCTCGAGCTTCTAATCCTTATCACCCACCCGCTCAACAAGCCCCACCCATTAATCAAGATGTTGAAGCTTTAATGAGAACCCAAGGAGAGCAAATCAAGAATCTACAAAGCCAAATTATCAATTTGAAAGGGGATATCACTAAGCAAGGGAATGACATTAGATCCGAGTTTCGAAATGATATACAAACCTCCTTCAGCACTCAAACGAATGATTTGAAGAATATGCTGACTAGTTTCTTACCAACCACTCAACCCTCTACTTCGGGCTCTCTACCTTCAAACACCGTCACCAACCCGAGAGCGAATGTGAGTGCTATTACTACCCGTAGTGGAGCAACTTTAGTAGGACCATCTATCCCACCCCCAGTTACACCATCTACACCTCCTCCACCACCATTTATACCTACTACTCCCACACCTAGTATTAGTTCACCATTATCGTCTCCGCCTTGTCATGAAATAGTACCCAAGAAGAACCCTTCACCAACCCCACCTTCCACCTGTAAACCCAGCATTCCTTACCCTTCTCGACTCGACAAGGCTAGAATTTTGACTAAGAATGACGTTCAAGTCTCTAACTTTTTGAACAAGATTGTCGGCATGACCGTCACCTTTACCCTTGTTGAAGCTCTTGCCCAAATGCCACAATTTGTCAAGATGTTTAAGGAATTGCTTAATAAGAAGGAGAAGATGGCTGAGTTTGTTAATACTCACTTGAATGAAAATTGCTCTGCAATGCTTCTTAAAGAACTTCCGGAAAAACTTGGAGATCCCGGTCGTTTTGTGCTACCATGTACTTTTAACCAAACCGACGAATTTACTGCCTTAGCCAATCTCGGGGCAAGTATAAATTTGATGCCTTTAAGTGTTTGGAAAAAGTTATCATTACCCGATCTTACACCAACAAAGATGACTCTTAAGCTTGCAAATCGCACTCTCGCTTACCCCGTTGGTATTGCCGAAGATGTGTTCATTAAAGTTGGCACCTTCACTTTTTCGTTCGATTTTGTTGTTGTTGATTATGACATGGACCCTCGTATTCCTTTTATACTTGGTCGGCCATTCTTGAGAACCGGAAAAGCTCTTGTCGATGTTGCCAAAGGTAAGTTAATCTTAAGAGTCGGGGATGATGCACAAGTTTTTGAAATGGGGAAGCTTACAAGCAAATATAATGGAAGAGAATCGGCGAATATTATTAATGTGCTTGATGATTTTGTCGTCTACAACAATCCTCTATTCGATTCTTGCAATGATAATCCACTGTTTCAAGATGATGTGGATGATTCTGTCTCCAATTTGGAACCTCCACCCACATATGATTCTCCACCGATCTTTGATGCTTATGATGATGATTCTAGCTCCGATGGGGATGATTATGATGATTTTACTTTTGATTATCCAGATATGCCCACTTATGATGATTTTGATGAGGCCGATACTTTCTCGAGTGATTCTTCACATAATGAAGATCCTCCGCCAACCATGCTTAATCATACTTTGGATGACTACTCATTTGAGGAAGACTTTGCTACTTTTCTCAACACATACTTCCCAAATGAGAGTGATGCTCCTCCTTTAGAATTTGATGATTATGGTCTTTATCCTTCTACGGATTTGAAGAAAATTCTTTCAAAGGAGATGACACCGGACGACACCAACATCCGCAGCACGTATGTTTTGACACCTCTTTGTCCACCTTCTGAGGACGAGGTTGTGCATTTTCTTAACAGATGTTCTTCAAATTCTGCTGAGCCTGAGTGCCATTTTCCCCTAAAGGAAAAGGTGTTCGATCCCGGTATTTCACTTTTCAAGCCATCTCAGTATCCATCTGATGAAATAAAAGGAAAAGTCTTTGGTACTTTTGGAGATATGCTTGCACCTCTTCACCCTTGTTCCCACCATGCTCCATCTCTGCTTAAGGGAACCTTGCCTACTCTTCTTTGGCTTGCCTTGTTCGCCTTAAGCTTGTGCTATTTGATGGACGAAAACTATGTATTTGATCCCGGTGGATGTTTTTCAAGCTTCTTCCTATGCTAATCAAGGTCGAGTCAGGCTCACGACTCGGTTAACAAAAATCAAGCGCTTCTTGGGAGGCAACCCAAGTATCTATCTATATCCTAAGTGTAGGGGAGACCCGTTGGTGTTTGCTATTTCCTCTCTTCTCATATTCAGGGATTCGAGCGTTCAATGATCCATTCTTGATGATTTTTGACGACCCGTGATTTCGTGTTCCCGTCTACCCGGTTCTATCCTAAACTCTTTTCGATTCACTATTTTATATTTCTCAATATTAAAATAGGAATCTCTTTAGTTGTCTCTTTCTTAGCAAGATTTAAACAAAGTGCACAATGTCCTAAGTGTAGGGGAGTTTACTTCCACATGCTTAAACATTGAGGACAATGTTTATATTAAGTGTAGGGGGGACTTCTATCGAAGTTAAGTGGCCTTTTCCTTGTATTTGTCCTCATTTTAACCGGAAAATTGATTTTTCGACATTTTTCAAAATTTTTGATCTATTTTGGCCTAGTAGTTTTACCTTTGTTATTGTTATTTTATTTCGTTGCTAGAATAAATTTTGAATAAAGTGGTTTTAATTTTCAACGTTGTGAATCTTTTGACTCAACCCGAGTTTACTTATCTAAGTTTACTCTAGCTAGTATCCTTAACGTGTTTAAGTCAAGTTTTGCTAGGCTTTTATATAGGGAGCTTTAAAACGCGAAAGTCTTAACTCTCACGGGTTAAGAACAAGAACTTTTCGCAAGTTCCTATAATTGATCCTAGAGATTCGTTTATCAAGGGAACTTTAAAATGCAAATTCTAAACTTGAAAAAGTCTTAGAATTTGCAAGATCCTATAGATGACACGAAAACCCAAAACTCTAATTTAATTGGCTAAGCATCCACGAGTCTCATTCCTTGAGATTTTAAATTGTGGAGAACGAGAGATGATAGAGTCAATTATAAGTTTGCTATTCTTTCGTGAATTTATGTGAGTTGATTATAAGCCTATTCTCCCATCGCTTGTTAATAAATTTATCTGCAATAAGTAAGGTCGTACGATTTGAAAAGTTACTTAGCTTCTAGCCCAAGATCGTTTAAAAGTTGCTTGGTATTAATTAGAGTTCATAGCCAAGGCATAACTTATTGAAGCGGGACGCGAAGATTGGCGAGTCTAAAAAGGCCCTAACAAGGCATGAGGGCTACATTTTGTTGCTAAAGATCCAAAGTGATGTGAAGAATCATTTATCAAGAATCAATATGAAGGATCGAGACACACGACGAAAAGCAAATACTCCCCTAAAGATCATGGAGAAGTCTATCCAAAAAGACCCTAACAAGGTATGAGGATAAATAGATCCAAGTCCTAAAAGGAGGCGGATCGTTGTATATCAAAATCCCAAATAAAGATTGGAGAAAAATGAAGAAGTCGTGGTCCAAGTATGAAGAATCTCTCAAAACTTCAAGTGAAGAAATTCCTATTATGAAGAGAAGACCACTATTTCATGAACGTCTCTCAAGATTTGAAGTATTAATTCACTGCCAAATATCGGTCCGAGAAAGGTCTCAAATCGTGAAGCGAGTTATGCCAAGATATGAACTTTGTGAGGTCCCAAGAAGCAGTTTTAAAAGATTTTATCCTTTAGCTAACTATTGATTAAATCGTCCTACTTTATTTTCAGCCTTAATAACTATCGAAATAAGTTAACAATGCATCGTCGTGATCATTCAAGACAAAAATAAAATATAAGAGATACACCTAGGAATAAGGGAGTCTAAGTAAATAATTGGCCCACATGAGTTCATGTTAGTTTGCTAACTTATAATAACAATGATCTCGTTTTTAAGCTTGGTATGGGGAACGTGAAACTTGAGGATGATAATCATTCATGCTATTCTAAAACCCTAAGGTAAGTCTTTGATTTCTTTACTTATTTTGTTATTTTCTATCTCTTTAATAAAGGCCAATGTGGGTTGATTGTGATGAAAAGTGTAATCTTGCTTTGTAATTAATGCATTGCATGAGGACATTGCAATGGTCAAGTGTAGAGGATTTGATAGGTGTGAAAACACCCATCCTTTTACCACTTAATTATAATGAAAACAAGGCCAAAACGTGTATTTTATGTCGTAAATGTCGGAATTATGCGTGGTTTGTGTTTTTGTTGTGATTTAGGATCAAAATGTGAAAAGGGAGGAAAATAACGGGCTTTCACGAGCTTTTATCGAAGAAAAAGACAAAGGACGAAGTCGAAAGATTAAGAGTGCTAAAAGAACGGAAGTCCAAGGCTAATTCTGAAGATTTATCGAAGAAAAAGTCTAAAGACGGAAGTTTAATAAAAGCCAAAGAACTCAAGTCTAAATTAATGAAGAAATTACAAGACGAGTTTATTAATCCCGAGACAAAGTCGATAAAGTCGAAGAATTTAGAAGACGAGAAGTCGAGAAAGAAAGAAGAATGAACCAACACATGCTTAGTTTTTCCTAATCACTATAAATAGACTCCTAATGTGTCATTAGGAGTTGTTAGCTAATTTGACACATTAGTCTTTCCACCTTAATTTCATGTCATTTTAATTAATTGTCAATTTAAATACTTGTCTTGCACTTTAATTCCTTTAATTCCAAGTAAGTGTTTTTAATTTTGTTGTTTAATCTTTTCTTTAATCAAGTTTTTATTAATCTCTCATTCTACCTTTCTTATTTTTATTAATCTTTGTGCTTATTATCTTATTGTCATGCTTGTTTGATTACTTGTTATGCTTTTATGTTTTTGATCTTGTTAGCTTATTGATTTTATAGCTTATTGTGTTTTTCTTAAATTTAATCAAGTGCTAATTAGTTAATTTTTATAAAAAGTTGATTTTTAATATTTTTATCATTTAGTTTTCTTAAAAGTTTTTAAATTTTGGCTTAATAGCTTTTTCTTAAAATTGATTTTGATTAAGTTTTAGTTAAGTGCTTAATTGTTTTAGCTTAATTCTAATTTATAGCTTATTTGATTGTTATCCGGGTTGTGTGAAAACCCTCATATTCCGAACAGAGCCTCAAACACCTTTATTCCGGATATAAGCCTAAAGATTATTCCGAATAGCCATCAGGTAATTATTCTGGATAACTACTATCTAGTTATTCCGGATAAGGACTCGTTTGAAAACATTCCGGATATAGCCTTCACAGTGTATTCCGGATAAGGAGTATAACTCCAAATTCCGGATAAGCAGTCAGAAGTTATTTCAGATAGTGGTTAGTTGTGATAATTCCGGATAACGAGTTGAACTTGAATTCCGGATAAGCATACAACTGCATATTCCGGATAAGTCTTACGAGGCGTCTTCCGGATAAGGTTTCAAGTATATTATTCCGCATAGTGAGGAGATCTCGGATTCCGGATAAGGTTCAACTGAGTATTCCGGATAAGCTGTTTGGGAAGTTATCCCGGATAAGGAGATTTGGGTATTCCGGATAAGCTTAAACTGAGGATTCCGGATAAGGACCAAGTCTTTATTCCGGATTGTGGTGACAACAAAGATTCTGGATAAACTTCTATTTGGGTTATTCCAGATTAGTGACAGATCAGGGATTCCAGATAGTGGTGAATTTGGGATTTCGAATAAGGCAAAGTTTGTTATTCAGGATAAGTACTTAGTTGGGTATTCCGGATAGTGACAGTATTTTGGGCTCCAACGCAGGTTTGTTTATCCTTTTTTATTTTCAAGCATTTATTTTCCCGCTATTTTTCTTAAGTTTTATTTTAATTAGTCTTAGCTTTATTTACCCGTCATTTACTCTAAAGTTTTGCACTTTAATTATACTACACCGACCAATCTATTTGTTCTCACCAAAAGACGACTGAGTCGCACGTTCATCCTTTCTCAATTCGAAAAGATCGGACGATAATATTTTCTTACTGGGCAAAAGCTATGTATTAGTTAAATAAGGTGGCATTTTTGGGCCACATTGTTTCAGCAGAAGGGATCACCATGGATCCTGTAAAGGTTGAAACTATCACAAAATGGCGAAGACTGACATCTGCAACAGAGGTTGGTATTTTTTTAGGGTTTAGCTGGATATTATCGCAGGTTGTGGAGAACTTTTCACGGTTAGCCTTGCCTTAGACTAAGCTGATGCGTAAGGGAGAGAAATTCGTCTGGAACGATGGGCGGGAGAAGAGCTTTGAAGAACTTAAGCAGCGTTTGGTTTCTGCACCTATTCTTACTCTCCCATCTAGCATAGGTGGATTTCAGATTTATAGTGATGCTTCAGGAAAAGGACTTGGCTATGTACTCATGCAACATGGGAAGGTGATTGCCTATGCATCACGTCAGCTTAAGCCTTATGAAGAAAATTATCCTACTCATGATCTGGAATTAGCAGCATTTGTTTTTGTACTCAAAATCTGGAGGCATTATCTTTATGGTAAGTCATGTGACATCTTCACTGATCACAAGAGCCTCAAATACATATTCACTCAGCGAGAACTAAACATGAGACAGAGACGGTGGTTAGAGCTACTAAAGGATTATGACACCAACATTCAGTACCATCCTGGTAAAGATAATATGGTGATCGATGCTCTAAGCAGGAAATCAGGCATGATTGTTGGCATCAAGGTGGAAGAAGAAATTATTCGTAATCTAGAGCGTTTAGACATTGATCTTTTTGTGCATGGACAACATGGTTACTAGGCTAATCTGAGAGTTGAACCAGACTTAATCTCTCGGATCAAGGCAGCTCAAAAGGACGACGGTGAGATATGGGTGATTATTCAGAATATCGATCTACAGACAAGGTTTCGTATAGATAATGATGGCATCGTATGGCAGGGTACCAAGTTATGTGTTCCAGAAGATTCTACACTCAGAAAAGCCTTATTGATTGAGGCTCACAGCTCTCCATTTTCCATTCATCTAGGTTCTACCAAAATGTATCATGACCGTAAGCATCATTTTTGGTGGAGTGACATGAAGCAAGATGTTGCTACCTTCGTTTCAAAATGTCTGACTTACCAGCTGGTTAAGATAGAACACCAGCGAGCTAGTGGTTTACTACAACCATTAAAATTCCCGAATGGAAGTGGGACAAGATATCCATGGATTTTGTTACCGGACTACCGCAGACTCAGAAGAAGCATGATGCTATATGGGTCGTTGTCGATCGTTTGATCAAGTCTGCTCATTTTCTTCCAATCCACAAGGATTACTCAGTTAGCATATTAACATAAATATTTCAGCAGAAGATCATGTGACTGCATGGTACTCCATCAAATATTATATCAGATAAAGATCCACGATTTACATCTCGTTTCTGGAGAAGCTTTTAGAAAGCTTGGGGCACCAGAATCAAGCTTAGCACGACTTTCCATCCTAAGACCGACGGTATATCAGAACGTACTATTCAGACTTTAGAAGACATGTTACGTTCTTGTGCATTAGAATGGACAGGATTTTGGGCTGACTACATCTGTTTGGTTGAGTTTGCTTACAACAACAGTTGGCACGCAAGTATCAAGTGTGCACCTTTCGAGATGCTATATGGCAGGAAGTGTCATGCTCCAATCTGTTGGGATCAGGTTGGTGAACGAACCATTGAGGGTCCAGAGATGATTGATGTGACCAATGAGAAGGTCACCATCGCCAAGGTGAAGCTTCAGGAAGCTCGTGCTCATCAAAAGAGCTATGTTGACAAACATCGCATATCGTTAGAATTTCAGCCTGGTGATCATGTTTTCTTAAAGGTATCACCAGCACGTGGAGTCAAGCGTTTTGGTATTAAGGGCAAGCTCAGTCCTCGTTTTATCGAACCGTTTGAGATCCTTGAACGTGTCGGTGAGGTATCGTATCGTTTGGTGTTACCTCCTCAGCTATCTCATGTTCACAATGTGTTCCACGTATCCTTATTCAGAGGCTACAATTATCATCATCTACACATTGTCACGTATCCACTCGATCATATTCGTGAGGACCTATCCTATGTTGAGGAACCCGAGGCAGTTCTCAATCGTCAGGATCGGGTCATGAGGAGAAAGACGATTCCATTTGCCAAGATCCTTTTGAGGGACCATCCCGAGCGGGAAGACACTTGGGAAACGGAGGAGTCTATCCGTACTTCTTACACTCATTTTCAGCTATGATTCGGGTATGTCCTTTTCAGCTTATCATTTCTCTAATTCGAGGACGAATTATTCTTTTTAGAGGGGAAGAGTTGTAAAACCCACATGAAATACAAGAAGCATTAAATACACGAAAACACGGATTAATTAAAACTTTATAATTAATTAATACACGACACGTATCATGAATATTTAGTGTTTAAAGACAAGTATACGTATATTATTATGTATTATTTACAAGTATTTACGAATAATAAAACACTAGAAATATTAAAGCATGAAAACGAAAAACTATATATCAAGGGGTGTTTGGCCGGCCACAAAAGAGAAAGAAACAAGACGGGCCAAGCCTGGCCCGTTAAGAATTTTACTTGTAACAAAACATTCCCAGGAAACCCCATTATACAATTTTACAAAAAAAAGGAACCCCAGTTCTCTCTTGTGTTGCCGCCGCCCAAGGATCAAGAAAAAGAGGAGAGCAAATTTTGGTTTGATTGATTCGGGTTTTGTTCGTGTTTGTTCTTCAAGATCATTATACATACGATATCCCTAATCTATAATTTTTTCTTTAATTAATTCTTTGATCATGAATTAATATAACTAAACAAGAACACATGATGATGAATAATAAAACATGTATTTAACAAGGTTTAATCGGGTTTTGGTTCGGGTTGTCACGAGAACCGAGACCACAAAGGTCTCGGTGTGGGTTTGGTTCAGCCAGCCACAACCCATAAGGGGGCGGTGGCTGCTTTGTTTGGTCAGCCGTAACATCACAAAACCTCAATAGGGGTGTGTTTGGTTTAACAGTGGCAATCGAGAGCAGCCAGCTCTCGGTAGGAAGATTGGGATGCCAGTGGCAACCGGCTGGGGCCGGTGGCTATTTTGGGCAGGCGGCAACAAAACCACAGCCGCAGTGGCTGTGGTGGTGTTGTTGTTCGAAGCAAGCTGAGACCATGGGGGTCTTGGTCAGGGGCTCGGGTACACGAATAACACACAAGGGTGTGTTTGGCTTTTAGTTTTGCTTAAGTATATTATATTAATTAGTTATATTAATATAAATCATGTTTAGATAAATTAAATCAAGACTTAGGATATAAATAATTATGTTATATAATTATGCATGAAATTAACATGGTCTCATTAATTAAATTAAATATTACACTTATAATAATTATTTATATAATTATTCATGATAAATTATATGCCACATTTAACTAAATTAATAAAGGACTTAGCATAATTATTTAATTACATGTTAAGCATGGTTTAACTAAATTAATATCTTAATTTAATTTAATTACACAATATCAAGTTATGGTAAAGTTTTATTAATATAAAATCAAGTTATATTATTAATTAATAATCATTTATAAATCATGTATTATATAATTAATTAATAATTATCATGTTAGACTAAAGTATTTATTTTTTTTGTAAAATTTACTATATTATGACATTTAATAAACTATGACTTATAAAATATATTCATTAAGCTTTAGCTTATATCACATTCTTACTAAACAAGCTTATTACTATTTATGGAAACATACTAATTATGGAAACATGTTATTTATGGAAACATACTATTTACGGAAACATGCTATTTATGGAAACATACTATTTATGGAAACTTTCTATTTTGGAAACTTACTAATTATGGAAACCTTCTCTTTTTGGAAACTTACTATTTATAGAAACTTGCTATTTTCGGAAAGTTGCTATATATGGAAACCTGCTATTTTGGAAATTTACTATATATAGAAACCTGCTATTTTTAGAAAGTTACTCATTATGAAACATCAAGTATAATAACACATGAAACATGAAATACGTTAATCAAGAACACATGAAATACTAAGAAACTACATGATTAAACATGAAATAGTAAAACAAGACATGAACAAGTAAAACAAGTCAAGAACAAGTAAAACAAGTCAAGAACAAGTCAAGTAAACTAAGAACCAGTCAGTTATACATGAACACACAACTCATTCACGTCCTTTATTATGTAGCACTCGTGAAGTCAGAGTAGATTACTTTCCGCCTTTCATATTTTATCGCTACTAGACATAAGGTACGGATATTTCGTCATTCAGTAAGGACATCCTCTTTCTATGCATGATCAGGATTCCCTGTTTGTTGCCATCTGTTTTCCCAGTAGTTACATGTTATAAAACTTTTTAGTAATTACCATGCTCTGATTTTAAATTGCATGAGCTATATACACGCATGCCATGTTCAGCTAGTTATGGGGGTACCATAACTATTACACTTGAGGCACCGGTGTTATGACTCTTCCACAACGAGAGTGATTACTCAAGGTTCCCTTTCAGTTATTTGGCCATTATTATTATTATTATCATGTGGGCCGTATGGGTGCATCCTAGTACATGTTTTGCAGATTTACATGGTGATTGTGGTGTGTGCTCTATATCCGTCACATTGGAGTTGATCCCTCCTGATAGGTGTGTAAACACCCATCCTTTTACCACTTAATTCTGGCTAAAACGAGACCAAAACACGTATTTAATATCATTTGTTTGGAATTATGCGTGGTTTTTGTGTTTATTGTGTTTTCAGAGCTAACCGGATGAATATTAAAGAAAACATGGGATTGCACGGGTTTTATCAAGGAAAAAGACTCAAGACGAAGTCTATTGTCCAAGAGATGTAAAAGATTTGAAGTCAATGGGCCTATTTGAAGATTTATCGAAGAAAAGGACCAAAGATGGAAGATTTACATATGTCGAAGAAACTCAAGTCTATTAAACGAAGAAATTAAAAGACGAGTTGAATTTAATCATCGACAAATCCCGGATCAGAATCGAAAACGTCAACTTTTCTGTAAAGACGAGAAGACAAGAAGAAAGGGAGATAGCCCACTCACCAACCAACCACTAGGACTATAAAAGGATTTTTCCTTCACACAATTAGGGAGTAGTTTTTGTTTTTCTTTCCCAGTTTCTTTGCTTCATAGCATCACCAACACCATTAGGGTGTTTGGTGATTTTTCATTTTTCCTTCAATCTTGTAAGTGTTTGATCATTACTATTGTTAACTTTTACATTAATCTTTCAATCCAATCTTTCTATTCATCTTGTTCATCTCCTTTTCTATTCAAAGTTTTCAAGTTCTTGTTTGATTAATTTTAAGCTTTTGAAAGTTGTTGATTTAGTGTTTTTATTGTTGGGATTTATTACTTATGGTATTTAAATGATTGTTGGTTAATTTGGTAAAACCTTTTTGATTATCTAGTTTGATTTTGATTAAAAATCGTTCTTCCCTAATTGCTACTGTTCTTCATCGAGTTTTCCGAATAGCCCTCCTGTCTGACCTCTTATTCGGAATATTCCGAATAGGGGTCACTTTCCGCATAAGCAGTTCTATTTTTCCTTCATCCGGAATATTCCATGCATTCCGAATAGAACCAGTTTTCCGAATAGGCCTATTCCCTTTTCTCTTATTCGGAACATTTCACACATTCCGCATAGCAAGATTTTTCACTCCCTTATTCGGAATATCTTCCTATTCCGAATAGAACCAGTTTTTCCGCATAGAGCCACATTCCGCATAGACTTAAATATTCCGAATAGAGTATTTGTTCCGCATAGGATCTTTTTCTGAATAGGGGATGTTATTCCGAGTAGGGTAATTTTTCAATTGCTGTTTTGTTTAGCTTCTCAATTCCAGTTTTGCTTTTTAATTGTTCTACGCTTAAATCTTTCTTTACTTTACTCATTTCCCTATTTAGTAGATTAGAAAACCAAAACCCATTTTTGGACACCAAGAACAAATCATTCCACTTAGGACCGAGATCAATTCGAGAGGATTCCAAGAGTAAAATTGAACCCATTGCAAAATCTTGTATCAAATGGCGCCGCTGCCGGCTCTTCTCGTTAAGATCAAAAGTTTTTTGTGAGAACTTGGATTTTGGGATCCGTTCCCCGTGAACGTTACTTTTTCACAAAAATTTTCAAAAAAAAAATCCTAAAAAATATAAAATTTTCAAAAATACAAAAAAAAAAATTAAAAAACATAAAAACCAAAAATATTTTTGCCTTATTTTTCTTTGTTCGTTCTTTTGCAGGTGTATGCGCACTCGATCCACGTCTTATCAAGAGCCCGAGCCTCTCGATAACTTAGACATGGCTGGTGTACAAAACAACAATAACATACCACCTCCGAACAACAATAATAACAACAACAACCCACCTTTCAACAACATGAACAATAATAACAACAATGAGCCCCTTCCGGATAATCGCCCGATGATTGAATTGCTGCAAGCTCATGTAGATGGCAACACGGATCCAATTGTCATACCTCCAATTGCCGCCAACAACTTTGAGCTAAATTCAGGCTTTATCCAGATGGTCTTCGCTCAACCATTCTTGGGACGTACCATTGATGACCCACACGACCACATCAAGAGATTCTTGCAACTCACTAACACGGTCAAGTTCAATGGTGTTCCACAAGAGGTTATCAGGTTACAACTTTTTCCCTTTTCTTTAGAGGGACAAGCCCGACATTGGCTTGCTAAAGAACCGCCACAGAGTATTCTCTCGTGGACGGATTTGGAAACAAAGTTCATCAATTACTTTTTCCCACCCTCTCGTACTACCGCTTTGCGGAATGAAATCATAAATTTTGAACAAAAGTACGATGAGTCTTTCAGTGAATCTTGGGATCGTTTTAAAGATCTTTTAAGAAAATGCCGACAACATGGTTTTACCAAAGTACATCAAATTAATACTTTTTACAATGGTTTAAGCATGAGTGACCAAGATTCACTAAACAGTGCCTCGGGGGGTAATCTATTGGCTAAGACTTCCAATGCTGCTTGGGACATCATTGAGAATAAATCTCGTGTGGCTTGGAATAATTCTACCACTTCTACTAGGAGTAGCCTTTTTAGTGCTAGCTGAACGCAAACCAAGAGTGTTCGGACCAATGTCGCTAGTGCTAGCACAAGTGACAGCGAAAAGCGATTGGACAAAATCACTACGCTTCTTGAATCGCTTGTCACCCACACCGTCAGCAACAACAACAGCAACAACGCTAAAAATGCTCAAGTTAACGCTGTCAGCCAACCTTGTGAGATATGCGGTGGTCCTCACTCTTACACAACTTGTACCGCCACCCAAGATTACCCTGCAGAGAATGTGAATGCGGCTTATGGCACCTATCCTCAACCTGCTTATCAAGCTCGACCTCAAGGTGACCGTAATTTTCTTAGCTACCGAAGCAACAACTATCTTTCACCACCTGGTTTTCCCCCAAACAACCCAAACCAACAACCAAACCTCAATCGCCCTCCTCAACAACAACAACCTCGACAACCATACATCCCACCTCACAAGCAGCAACAACCACCTTAACGAAACAACCAAGTCTACCAACAACCTGCTTACCAACCACCCGCATACAATGCTCCTCCCAACCAACCCACCGCTCTTCACCAAGAAGTGGATACTTATATGAGGACTAACGATGTGATTGTGGGAAATCTTCAGAGAGAAGTGCTCAACCTGAAAGCAGACTTGGTCAAACAAGGGAACGATTTGAGAGCCGACATGAGAAATACGTTGGATAGCCAAACGAATGACTTGAAGAACATGATGGCTAGTTTCTTCCAAATTAATCAACCCTCTTCCTCGGGTACTCTTCTGAGTAACACGGTTGCGAATCCAAGAGGGGAGATGAAAGCAATCACCACTCGAAGTGGCAAAGGTACCAAGGAACCCGAGCTTCCTATACCTCCACGGGTGGTTGTGACTAAGGAGAACGAGTCACCTGCTCCTATTCCTCATCCTTCTCCTTCCCCAATTTCTCCACCTCTTCCTTCTACCCCTTCTCCACCCAAGGATGTGAGTGATCCTATTCTTCCAAAGCCTTCCTCTTCTTCCAATATACCTTATCCATCTAGGTTGAGGAAAGAGAAGCAAAAGAGCAAGGATGATATTCAGGTTTCAAACTTCCTTAAAATGTTCAAACAACTGAATTTCAATATCTCCTTCGCTGAGGCTCTCGCTCACATGCCTAAATATGCAAAAATGTTTAAAGATCTTCTGAGCGACAAGGAAAAGCTCCTCGATATTGCCAACACCCAACTTAATGAGAATTTCTCTGCAGTGCTCTTAAGGAAATTGCCAACCAAGCTTGGTGATCCGGGTCGTTTCTTAATTCCTTGCAATTTCCCGGGAGTAGAGAATTGCATGGCCCTAGCCGATCTAGGTGCCAGTATTAATCTTATGCCTTTAAGTGTTTGGAAGCAATTATCTCTCCCAGAGCTAGTCCCCACCAAAATGACTTTGGAATTAGCAAACCGTACGGTTGCTTATCCAGTGGGGATAGCCGAAGACGTCATTGTAGGAGTCGACAAATTCACCTTCCCTTCGGGGATTCCTTCTCTTCTTGCCTTGCCAATTTGGAACGTATGCTTAAGCGGTGCGAAGACACTCGCCTTGTTCTGAATTGGGAAAAATGCCATTTTATGGTAAAAGAAGGCATCGTGCTGGGATACAAGATTTCCAAAGCCGGTCTTGAAGTAGACCGTGCTAAAGTCGATGTTATCGCCAAGTTGCCTCCACCTTCAACCGTGAAGGGTGTGAGAAGTTTTCTGGGTCATGCGGGCTTCTATCGTCGATTCATCAAAGATTTTTCTCAAATCGCTCGCCCGATGACCCACCTCTTGGAAAAAGATACTCCTTTTATCTTTTCCAAATAGTGTCTTGAAGCCTTCAACTCGCTTAAGGATAAGCTAACTAAGGCACCCGTCTTGGTTACCCCTAATTGGGAGCTTCCCTTTGAGTTGATGTGCGATGCTAGTGATTTTGCTATTGGAGCGGTTCTGGGACAAAGAGTGAACAAACACTTCCAACCAATCCATTACGCTAGCAAGACAATGACTAGGGCACAATTGCATTATACGACAACCGAAAAAGAGCTTTTAGCTGTTGTCTATGCTTTTGAAAAATTCCGCCCCTATCTTGTCCTTTCTACAACAATCGTTTACACCGATCACTCCGCGCTGAAGTACTTGTTGACAAAGCAAGATTCCAAACCAAGACTTCTTCGCTGGATTTTGCTGCTCCAGGAATTTAAAATCGAAATTCGCGATAAAAAAGGAGCAGAAAACCTAGCCGCGGACCATCTCAGCAGACTTGAGGATCCTTACCAAGGGGATCATCCGAATAAAGAAATCAATGATTCTTTTCCCTTGGAGACCTTAATGTCTATAAATTCGAATTCTGATGCTACCCCGTGGTTTGCGGACTTTGCAAATTACTTGGCGGGTGGAATTCTCAAGGAAGGGTTGACGTCTCAACAAAAGAAGAAATTCTTCACCGACATTAAGACTTACTTTTGGGACGACCCTTACCTATTCAAACAATGTGCCGACCTGATTATCCGCCGATGTGTTGATGGACCGGCAGCTTTGAAAATCCTTGATGCTTGCCACAAAGGACCCACCGGTGGTCACTTTGGTCCCAATTACACCGCCAAAAAAGTGTTTGACTCGGGATTTTATTGGCCCTCCATATATCGTGACGCTCACGATATGGTTAAACGATGTGATGTTTGCCAAAAACAAGGCAAGATCACACATAAAGATGAGATGCCTCAAAATTTCATACAAGAATGTGAAATCTTTGATGTATGGGGCATCGACTTTATGGGGCCATTCCCTTCTTCTAAAGGAAACAAATACATCCTTGTAGCCGTTGACTACGTTTCAAAGTGGGTTGAAGCCAAAGCTTTACCTACTAATGACGCAAGGGTGGTTTGTAACTTTTTGAAAGCTCTATTCGCTAGATTCGGTGTGCCTCGTGCCATTATTAGTGATCGTGCGACTCATTTTTGCAATGACCAATTCGCAAGAGTCATGGCTAAGTACGGTGTAAATCATCGTCTTTCCACAGCCTACCACCCACAAACTAATGGCCAGGCTGAAATATCCAACCGAGGACTTAAGCGAATTCTGGAAAGAACCGTGGGAGAGCATCGTGCCACATGGGCTGATAAACTTGATGATGCTTTGTGGGCTTTCCGTACTGCTTACAAGACCCCGATCGGTTGTACGCCTTATCGTCTTGTGTACGGGAAAGCGTGCCACCTCCCCATTGAGTTGGAGCACAAGGCTTACTGGGCCTTGAAGTGGGCTAATTTTGATATCAACAAAGCCGGTGACCTACGCAAGATCCAACTCAATGAGCTGAATGAACTGAATGAACTCCGTAATGAGGCTTATGAAAATTCTTTAATCTATAAGGAAAGGACTAAGCTCATTCACGACTCTAAGATTAAGAACCGAGAGTTCCATGTTGGAGACAAAGTCTTACTTTTTAACTCTCGGTTGAAAATCTTTTCGGGCAAGCTGAAATCTCGTTGGTCCGGCCCATTCACCATTGCCCAAATTTTTCCATATGGTACTCTCGAGCTCGCTCTACCTAATGGACCGAATTTTAAGGTGAATGGCCAACGAGTGAAGTTGTACTTTGGTGAGGACATCTCTCAGGAGGTGATTCCATCCCTCACCACGTTCCCCATGCACTGAATTTGGGTCGAGTCAGGCTCGTGACTCGGTTATCAAAAACAAGCGCTCCTCGGGAGGCAGCCCGAGTATATATCCTTTTATGTTTTAACCTCCTAAGTGTAGGGGGGCCTCTATAGGTTCTTTCTCTTTGTGTGGTGATGTGATTACAGGGATTAGTGCACTCTTGGAATCTTTGAAGAACTGTGCTCCCGTGTTATCCGAAATCCGGTTCTATCTCTCAACTATCGTGATTCAATTTTCTTCATACTCACATTTGAAATTGATCACTTTAGTCGTCTCTTCCTTAACTCGAGTTAACCAACGTGCACAATGTCATAAGTGTAGGGGAGATTTTTTCCCACATGCTTAAACATTAAGGACAATGTTTATCTTAAGTGTAGGGGGACTTCTATCGAAGTTTTAAGTGGACTTTTCCATGAAAATGCCTTCATTTAACCAGAAAATCATCTTTTTCAACATTTTTCAAATTTTTAATTAACTTTGGCCATTTAGTCGTAATTTTTAAATTTTTATCGTTGCTTTCATATGTATATATCCCGCAATAAAGTCAAAAATATTAATAAGTGGTGTAGCTAGTTTTGAAATCTTTGACATATTAGGCCCGTTGCATTTATTTTGACTCAACCCGAATAGACTTATCAAAGCTTATTCTAGCCAGTATCCTTAACCATGTAGACCTTAATTGGTTTATTAGGCTAAGTATCCACGAGTCTCATTACTTGAGATTTTAAATTGTGGAGGACGAGAAATGATAGAGTCAATTATAAGTCGGTATTCTTGCACAAGCTCACTTGGTGTAATTATTTGCCTATTCTCCCATCACTTGCTAATAATTTATCTGCAATAAGTAAGGTCGTACGATTTGAAAGGTTACTTAGCTTCTAGCCCAAGATCGTTTAAAAGTTGCTCGGTAATGATAAGAGTTCATAGCCAAGGCATAACTTATGAAGCGGGGCACGAAGATTGGTGAGTCCAAAAAGGCCCTAACAAGGCATGAGGATTCCATTTTATTGCGAAAGATCCAAAGTGATGTGAAAAGCATTATTCCTAAAATCAATATGAAGGATCAAGACTCACGACGAAAAGCAATCAACTCCCATAAAGATCATGGAGAAGTCTATCCGAAAAGACCCTAACAAGGTATGAGGATAAATAGATCCAAGTCCGAAAAGGAGGCGGATCGTTGTATCTCAAAATCCCAATTAGAGATTGAAGAAATAATCATGAAGTCGTGGTCAACAAAGTTGGAGTACCCCTCAAAAGTATCCAAGTGAAGAAACTCTATTATGATGAGAAGACCATTATCTCAAGAACGTCTCTCGAAGATATGAAGTATGAAGTACATGCCAAATATCGGCCCGAGAAAGGTCTCAAATCGTGAACCGAGTTATGCCAAGATATGAACTTTTTGATATCCCGAGAAGCAGTTTTAAGAGATTTTGTCCTTTAGCTAACTATTGATCAAATCGTTCTACTTTGCTTTCAGCCTAAATAAACTACCGAAATAAGTCCAAAAATGCATCTTCATGATCATTTTGAGACAAAAATAAAATATAAGAGATACACCTAGGAATAAGGGAGTTTAAGCATTTAATTAAGCCATGTGAGTAAGTGTTTGATTTACTAACTTATAATAACAATGATCTCGTTTTTAAGCTTAGTTTGGGGAACGTGAAACTTGAGGGTGATAAATCTTCGCAGCACCAAAACCCTAATGTAAGTCCTTGATTTCTTTGCAAGTTATTTCCATCCTTTTGTTTATTTTAAAATTTTAATTTCTCTTAGTATTTTAATTTTTATTTAGTAGTATTTGAATAAGGCCAAGGTTGATTGATTATGAGAAAAGTGTAAAAATTGCTTTATCACTAAGCATTGCATGAGGGCATGGCAATGGTTAAGTGTAGGGGATTTGATAGGTGTGTAAACACCCATCCTTTTACCACTTAATTCTGGCTAAAACGAGACCAAAACACGTATTTAATATCATTTGTTTGGAATTATGCGTGGTTTTTGTGTTTATTGTGTTTTCAGAGCTAACCGGATGAATATTAAAGAAAACATGGGATTGCACGGGTTTTATCAAGGAAAAAGACTCAAGACGAAGTCTATTGTCCAAGAGATGCAAAAGATTTGAAGTCAATGGGCCTATTTGAAGATTTATCGAAGAAAAGGACCAAAGATGGAAGATTTACATATGTCGAAGAAACTCAAGTCTATTAAACGAAGAAAGTAAAAGACGAGTTGAATTTAATCGTCGACAAATCCCGGATCAGAATCGAAAACGTCAACTTTTCTGTAAAGACGAGAAGACAAGAAGAAAGGGAGATAGCCCACTCACCAACCAACCACTAGGACTATAAAATGATTTTTCCTTCACACAATTAGGGAGTAGTTTTTGTTTTTCTTTCCCAGTTTCTTTGCTTCGTAGCATCACCAACACCATTAGGGTGTTTGGTGATTTTTCATTTTTCCTTCAATCTTGTAAGTGTTTGATCATTACTATTGTTAACTTTTACATTAATCTTTCAATCCAATCTTTCTATTCATCTTGTTCATCTCCTTTTCTATTCAAAGTTTTCAAGTTCTTGTTTGATTAATTTTAAGCTTTTGAAAGTTGTTGATTTAGTGTTTTTATTGTTGGGATTTATTACTTATGGTATTTAAATGATTGTTGGTTAATTTGGTAAAACCTTTTTGATTATCTAGTTTGATTTTGATTAAAAATCGTTATTCCCTAACTGCTACTGTTCTTCATCGAGTTTTCCGAATAGCCCTCCTGTCTGACCTCTTATTCGGAATATTCCGAATAGGGGTCACTTTCCGCATAAGCAGTTCTATTTTTCCTTCATCTGGAATATTCCATGCATTCCGAATAGAACCAGTTTTCCGAATAGGCCTATTCCCTTTTCTCTTATTCGGAACATTTCACACATTCCGCATAGCAAGATTTTTCACTCCCTTATTCGGAATATCTTCCTATTCCGAATAGAACCAGTTTTTTCGCATAGAGCCACATTCTGCATAGACTTAAATATTCCGAATAGAGTATTTGTTCCGCATAGGATCTTTTTCTGAATAGTGGATGTTATTCCGAGTAGGGTAATTTTTCAATTGCTGTTTTGTTTAGCTTCTCAATTCCAGTTTTGCGTTTTAATTGTTCTACGCTTAAATCTTTCTTTACTTTACTCATTTCCCTGTTTAGTAGATTAGAAAACCAAAACCCATTTTTGGACACCAAGAACAAATCATTCCACTTAGGACCGAGATCAATTCGAGAGGATTCCGAGAGTAAAATTGAACCCATTGCAAAATCTTGTATCACCTCCACCTAGACTTATATAATTAGAGGCAACCCCTATAATTGCATGACAAGGTCACCCCTCTATGTATTCATGCACGTTGATACCTTTCATGACCTATATGGGCTCTTGACATTTAAATTACATTTTCATGAATAAACATAAGAATTTTCAGATATAAACCAGTTTATAAAACATGTTCCAGGTTTTCCAGGACTTACACTTATTCCGCTGCATTTCATACTTTACTTATATTTCAGTTATTCATATCATGTCATTATATTTGTTCACTGAGCGTATTGCTCAGCCGTATTTTCTTTCCATGTTCCCATACGGCATGTACTAAAGGACATACTTAGGCATTCAAGAGTACGTGCATAGGATGGAGGCTCCCTTTGACTTATTTCCTTTATGCATTTATATACTTATGCTTTGCTTGGACATTGTTTAGTCCTTATTCTACATTCTTTACTTTATGCATGTGTGAGCTTATGTTTGGGGACCGATGTTTGATTCCAGTTTTCCTTTATGGTCATTAATGTTTTAAGACATTTTCATTGCATGCTTTGATGATACGCCATAATTATCATGTAACGGTCCACTTGTCAAAGTGGGGTGTTACATAAGTTATCATTAAATATATACTTTTCTTTTAGTTGAATAACGAGTCCTAAGCTTACATTTACTTAGAAGTCATATGCCGAAGTTTTCTATAGCGTTGACAGAAGTTGTTAGAGTTGAATGAGGCTGTGATTAACGTATATCAGATACATCAACAGTAGTCACATCGGAGGACTTTGAATCAACTTGATTTTCTCTAGCGAAATATTCATCAACCAAAGAATCGTGTAGAAATTACAACTCTGTCATTGACGTCGTGAACATCACATCTACTGTAGGAACTTCTGTTGTAGTACAGGTTTCATGAGCTAAACCTTCGATTGTTTTAATAAAAACTCATTATTGAGAAAATTAAATTTCTGGTTGTTAAGGATAAGTTATCATCTGTGATAAACTTTCTTTACTTTGAAGATCGGGTCACATTCTGGCATTTGATATGAGCAATTATCATGAGCGTAAAAACTTTGAATGTTTAATAATAGCTCATGACCGAGAAAATTTAATTTCTCGTTGCTGAGAATAAGTGATCATCTGTGATAAACTTTCTTTTCTTTGAAGATCGGGTCACAATCTATCATTTGACTATGAGCCATTTACACGAGCTTAAAACTTTTGAATAGTTTTAATGCAAGCTCATGTCCAATAAAATGTAATTTCTCGTATTGAGGGTAAGTTATTGTTAAAGAGATAAACTCCCCTATATTTGATGTCCGAGTTACAGTCTGTCATGTGACTGTAAGTCATTTACACGAGCTTGAAACTTTTGAATAGTTTTAATGCAAGCTAGTGTCCGAGAAAATTTAATTTCTCGTTTTGAGGGTAAGTTATCTGTTAATGCAATGATGCCTAAAAACGTTACTTGCATTTTTCGATCTCGCTTTGTTTTGATTATGACAATATATAAAAACAAGCATTTACGAAAACAATGAAAAACGAATTCTTGAGTTCAAGTACTTTTCATTTCAACCATTATCACTTAAGGTATGAACAAAAAGTTTTCATCATAATTAAGTGATCAATGATTTAAGTTTTCTAAAACTCACCTTTTATTAAATTTGACAAAGTTTTTTTATTAAACTTTATTTTTTAGAAAATGTTTTATTAAATTAAATATTTGAAAATTTGAAAATGACATATTCCATATGGTTTAGGAATATCCCTTGGGGATAAATACTCCACCAGATGTGAATACCCCCACTAAAATACAAAAGGGAGCAGAGTCTACTCCCACGGTTCCTTAAATGGCTATGCGGCTCCTTATCAATAAGGAACCGCGGGCACCTTTAAGGAACCGCGCCTAGAAATTAGCCGTTGGTTCTTTGTCTTATAAATAGCGGACCATTCTCAGATTTTCTCCTCACCTCTTTTGCACATATAATTTCAAATTCAATCATACTTCTTAAATCATTCAAATTCTTGATTATTTGGTTGATTACTACTTGTTTAGAAGTGAATCTTTCTCCTCCCATCTCTTCCTCTCAAGTGCAAAGAGAAGAACACTTTCATCCTTGAAGTGTTGTGTCTACCTCAAAGATCCATTGAAGATCAAACTTTTATTTTTCATTCTTGTGTTATTTTTGTGAAGATCCAAATAGCTGTGTCTATTTGGAAGTTGTGTATGTAGTGTGGTTAATACTTAGTCCTTAAAAGTATATTGGTGTAGATTGGTCCTAGCTAAGATTAGGGGCTCGACTTTTAGCTTAGAGTCAAAAATTGGTTAAGCGACATGTACGGTTTTTCCACCTTAAGGAGCTTGTGATTAGTGAACTCTCGAGTAAGGAGTACTCGAGGAGTGGAGTAGGAACGAGGAGTGAGCTTCGTTGCCGAACCACTATAAATCCTTGGTGTTTGGTTTGATCTTTCTGTTCCTTATCTCTTTATATTATTTATTCTTTACTTGCATATACTTGTGATTATTAGTTTAGTTGCACTATCCCTTGTCCATATTATGTATAAGAAGATTTCACATATTTACTCAAGTCTAAGTTTTTGAAAAGGATTTTTGAAAACCTACATTTAACAAGTAAATTTAAGAAACTATTCACCCCCCTTCTAGTTTCTACAATTGGTATCAGAGCCGGTTGCTCAAGCGTTTTTAAAATATATTATATTTTAAAACTTGAATCGATCTATGGATTCGAACAAGTACCTAGAAGGGCAATCTATGCAAAGACCACCTCTTTTTGAAACCGATAGTTTTATTTATTGGAAACATAGGTTTGAGACTTATGTGAAATCAAAAGATTAGATCTTTGGCATGTTATTACCAATGGTGACTTTTTGCCTTATCAATATAATGAAGTTTCTAAAAAGAAAGAGTTAGTCACTTTTGAGAATTCTAATGATGACACTAAGAAGAAACTTGCTAAAAATAATTAGGCTAAAATGGTGATTTATAATGCTTTACCTAAGAAAGAGTATAAAAGGATTTTCATGTGTAAAACCGTTAAAGATATTTGGAATACTCTTTTAGTAACCCACCAAGGTAATATCCAATTCAAAGAAAGTAAATTAAATCTTTTTGTTCAACAACATGAACAATTTGTCATCTTAGAAGATGAAACTATTGATAATGCATTTGCTAGGTTTAATACTATTATTACTAGTCCAGAAGCACTTGATGAAGGTTTTTTTTAGCAAGAACAATGTTAGGAAGTTTCTTAGGGTATTGCATCCAAAGTGAATAGCTAAAGTCACAACGATTGAAGAATCAATGGACCTTACTATATTATCACTTGGTGAACTTATTAGCAACTTAAAAGTTTATGAAATGATAATTTTGAAGGACACGAAAATGGTGAAAACCAAGAGTGAAAGAAAGTCTCTAGCACTAAAATCCAAGAAGGTGCAAAGTGACCATGATAGCTCGTCCTCGGAAAGTGATGACGAGGAATATGCTATGGCGGTTAGAGACTTCAAGAAGTTCTTCTAAAGGCGAGGTCAACACGTAAGACAACCAAGCAACAAAAAGAAAGTCTTCTCCAGAAACCGTTTTGTCAAGAATGACAAAGGTGATAGGAAATGCTTTAGATGTGATGACCAAATCATTTCATCCGTGAATGTCCCAAGCCATCTCGCGACAAGAATCATACGGCTTTCGTTGGAGGTTCATGGAGTGATAGTGGTGAGGAATGTGAAGACAATGCTAAAGACGAGAAATGTCTCATGGCTCATTCTTCCAAAGAGGTACATTCCGAAACCTAATACTATAGCAATGATAGTTCTTCTCTAGCTGATTTAGAATTAGAAGGTCAATATAACAACCTATGCAAACTAAGTCTAAATTTCACTGAAAAGAACAAAGTGCTAAAATCAACTAGGACCAAGCTTGAAAATGAGATTAGTGAGCTAAGAGATAAATTAGCTAAGCTTGAAAAAAATAAAGAAGTTGATTTAGGTTGTCTAAGTCGTGAAAGTCTTAGACAAAAGAATGAAGATCTTAAGAGCACCTCCAATAACTTGGAAAAGTTCATGAAAAGTACTAGTGCTCTAGACAAAATGCTTAATAGACAAATTCATTCTAGGGAAAGACTTGGATTGGGATTTAACACCAATGAAGCATCTACTAGTGAACCAAAACAAGTTAGGTTTGCTGAAAAACGTCCTACTTCCCGTAGTGCTCCAAAATATGGGGCGGTTCCATATCAATATGGAACCGCATGTTGCAATAAGAACCGCAGACAGAAGACGATTTTTGTGAAAATCCTCAACTTTCTGAAAAGTCTATTTTAGGTAAAGGGCCAAAACATCTTGTTGTTAACAATGTTAAATTACCTATAATTGATAAAAAGGAACTTAATAAATTCTACAAGCCTTTAAGAACCTTTAATGGGAATGAGAAATTTATCAAGACAATCATCTACTTCTCCAAGAGTACGTAATGATTCAAGGCCTAGAAGTAGAACACCAACACCTAAAAGAAATGATCACTCTAAGTCACGATCTAGGAGTAAAACAGCAACACCTAGAAACAACAATAAATCTAGGTCTAGATCAAAGACTCCTAAGAAAAACAATGGACATCAAAATGCTCATATGAATTGGAATAACTTTCAACAATGCTTTTCTCCGTGGGGCATGTGTCCTCCATTCATGAATCCCAACCAAATGCAAGGGATGTTTGGAAGTAACAACTTTGGACCCATGAGATATTATGGACCAAATGTTTGATCTTGTGTGTTGTTACCAATATATGCTTGAGAATCGATTTGGAGCCCGATGAGTGGATTAAGGATAGTGGTTGTTCTAAACACATGACAGGTAATCGGAATTTGTTCTCATCCTACAAAGCATATATTGGAGGTAACGTCACTTTCGCTAGTAAGCTACGTGGTAACATCATTGGCAAAGGTACAGTTTCTCTTGACTCCATGACCATCGAAAATGTTGAACACAAAGATAACTTAGAGTTTAACATACTAAGTATAGGTCAAATTTGTGACAATAAGTGTAAGGTCATCTTTTTGGAACATGATAGTGAAATCGTAAAAGATGGAAAGATCATTGGAAAAGGTGTTAGAAAGCATGGGCTTTATGTCATGAAGGTCAATAAGAATTCAAAGGAAAACTTATGTCTAGCGACTTTAGATGATAGTTCTACTCTTTAGCATAGGAGCTTAGGTCACGCTAATATGCATTTAATTCAATCTTTAGTCTTTAAGGAGTTGGTAAGACATCTCTCCAAGATTAAGTTTGATAGTCACTTTTGTGATGCTTGCAAAGTTGGGAAGCAATTTCACTCAATTTACAAGGCCAAGAATTTGGTATCGACCTCTCGGTACCTAGAGCTCCTACATATGGATCTCTTTGGACCTTCCGCCATACGAAGTTATAGAGGTAACCTTTATACCCTAGTTATAGTTGATGACTATTCTAGATTCAATTGGACTACATTTTTGGCTACTAAGAATGAAGCTTTTGATCATTTCGAAACCTTTAGTCCAAGGATTCAAAATCAACTAGGATGTTCAAGTAGGGAATTTGATAACGAAGTGCAATTTGGTGCCTTTTGTGAAGCTCATTTATTACCCATAACTTCTCAGCTCCTCGCACTCCACAATCAAATGGGGTAGTTGAAAGGAAGAATAGGACTATCCAAGAGATGAGTAGGATAATGTTAAACGAGCAATCTTTGCCTCAAAAATTTTGGTGCAATGTCGTGGACACATCGACCTATATTCTCAACTGAATTCTTATTCGAACTTTTCTAGGAATGACCCCTTATGAGATTCTTAAAGGTAAGAAACCCTCATTAGAATACTTTAAGTTGTTTAGAAACAAGTACTTCATTCTCAACACCAAAGACTACCTTACTAAGTTTGACCCAAAGTCGTACGAAGGTATATTTTTAGGTTATTCTCAAACTAGTAAAGCCTACATAGTCCTCAATAGAACCTCGAGTGTAATTGAAGAATCACTCAATGTGACATTTGACTAAACCCCTCCTTCATCTAAGACACCACCTTTGGTAGATGATGACTTAGATAAAGTAGACATAGTTAAAGCCAAAGAGGTTAGAAAAATAGGAGTTGAAGACCTTAATGTTGAAAAGGGAGTAAACATTAGGGAGTCTAAGGATCATACTCTCGAAAACGTCATAGGTGACTTAAATCAAAGGACCCTTAGATCTCAAGTTCAAGATCAAAGTAACTTCTTTTGTTTCGTCTCATTGATTGAACCAAAAAATGTTAAAGAAGCTTTGATGGATGAGAGTTGGGTCATCGCCATGCAAGAAGAATTGAATCAGTTCATTGCTAATGACTTTTGGGAACTTGTTCCTCCACCTAGAAGTACTACCATCATAGGAACCAAGTGAGTATATAGGAATAAGTTAGATGAGAACGGTGTTGTGTCTCCTGACAAGTCAAGACTTATAGCTCAAGGCTATAATCAACAAGAAGGGATTGATTATGATGAGACATATGCACCGGTAGAAAGGTCAAAGTCCATTAGGATCCTCTTAGCTTATGCTTGTGGCGTTAGTTTTTTAGCTTCAACAAATGGACGTAAAGAGTGTGTTTCTTAACGGTTTGATCAATGATGAGGTATATGTGGCTCAACCTCCCGACTTCATTGATTTTGAGAAACCGGATCATGTTTACAAGCTTAAGAAAGCTCTTTATGGTCTTAAACAAGCACACAGAGCTTGGTATGATAGACTTAAAGCATTTCTTTTAAAACATGAGTATACCATAGGGATGGTAGACAATACACTCTTTACAAAGAAGAAAGGTTCTCACCTCATAATCGTACAAATATATGTTGATGACATTATATTTGGCTCAACTTGTCAAAGCTTGTGTGATGACTCTGCCAAAATCATGCATGACGAGTTTGAAATGATCATGATGGGAGAACTTAACTTCTTTTTAGTACTCTAAATTAGACAAATGAACGATGGTATTTTCTTTAATCAATCTAAGTACGTTAAAGAAATGCTAAAGAAATTTGAATTAGAGGACTCTAGACCAATGAAGACCCCTATGGCCTCGGATACTAAACTCACCGCAGATGATGATTGCGAGTCGGTAGACAACACCAAATCTAGAGGTATGATTGGTAGTTTGTTGTACCTAATGACAAGTCGACCGAGTATCATGTTTAGTGTTTGCCTTTGTGCTCGCTTCGATTAGAGGCTCCCAAAACCTCTCACATTGAAGCGGTTAAGCGTATCTTCTGATACATTAAGGGCATTATACATTTAGGATGGTATCCTAAAGGAACGGGCGTAAAAACCATAGTATATGCGGACTTGGATCATGTGGGAGACTATGTGGACCGAAAAAGCATTAGTGGAGTTTGTACATTCATGGGTTGTTTAACTTCTTGGTTCTCCAAGACACAAACCGCTCTTGCTATATCCACCACGAAAGCCGAGTATGTGAGTGCCGGTAAAGCTTGTCAACAAGCTATATGGATGAAGCAAGCACTTGTTGATTACGGGATTTCACTTAATGATGTTCCCATCATGTGTGACAATAAGGGTGCAATAGACTTTAGCAAGAATCCCATGCAACATTCACGAACTAAGCACCTAGAGATTCGCCACCATTTCCTTAGGGATAATGTTCAAAAGTGGAACATTTCGATTGAGAAGGTGCCTTTGGTAGAAAACTTAGCCGATATCTTCACTAAGCCACTTAAGATGGAACCTTTCAATTACTTGCATCTAGGTCTAGGTTTAATGGAACATATACCTTAATTGCACATTTTATTAATCGAGTCTTTTTCTCTTTTGAGTCATTTTATTGTTTGAGTCATTTAGTATCTTAAACTCTTTTTAGAAAATTCCTCTTCTCTTTTTCAAAATTCTCAAAGTTCTTTAAAAAATGATCGAGAAATGTTTTTGCATTGTTAATTCAATCTAAAAATGTTTTCCATAGCTTATTGCTATTGATAACGAGCATACATAATTCATATGTATGAATCTCTCAAATATAGCAAGAACAAAATTGAACTATAGAGGATCGTTGTGTCATGACTATGTGTCTAGATTAATACACCTCCAACATCGATTTTATTTTAAATCCATGTATTTTGGTCAAAATCTTGTTTGTTGTGTTCTTGTGTGTTTTCTATGTCTATTATTGCTTTTTAGCATGTCTCTATGATAAGTTAGAATAGAAAATTAAGATTTGCTGAATTGAAAAATTCTCATTATCCACCAAAACCAAGCCTCTGTGGGCGGTTCTCCAAATAACCCATAGATCCATATACATATGGAACTGTAGGTGGAGATAAGGAATCGCGGGCAGAACCTTCAAATTTCGAGTTTTCTGTAACTCCAAATTTGTTCCAACACTTTTTGGAATCTTTGTTTCAAACCTTTGACCACCCCAAAATTGTGTTGTGCTTTCTCTATTTAACCTTAAGCATTTTGCCTCCATACTAAAATCAAAATATCTTATTTACCAAATTAAAGCCTTGATTCTCCTCCACTTCCCCAATCTCTTTCAATCAAAATTCACTCAAGAACACTCAAAATCATATTTCTTCTTCTTCTAAGAATAATAGAATATTGATTGTGGAACCTCTTCTCTTCCACCACTATCTTTTTGTGTTCTTCCTCCCTCACATGACAGTGTCATGCATCATGGGACATATTGCCATTGTTTTCAATATCAACATCTTGTTATGGTTCATATCTATGAGGAGTTGAATTACATCAAGAGTCTCCTAGTCAAACCTCCTCTCCACTATGACTATGAGATTATTACCAATCCACCACCACCTCCTTCCGCCACTACCTTGTCTTTCATTTAAGCATGTGGATTGCTTATCTCCAAGACATCTAATTCAAGCAAATCTTAGAGTTCTAGTTTAACTAGGATTAGATTTATGCTTCTTTTTTGGCTGGTTGTGTTTTTCATACATCTTTGTATAATTTATTTCCTTGTATCTTTATTCATGTTTTGTTATAACATGACTTATTATGGATACGGTTTTCTTCTATTTTCTTTTCTTATTTCTCTTTTTGTGTGACCTTTGCTATATATTATTGGGTGTTTCTTCTCTTATACTAACCCTTCTATGTAGCTTGTCACCATAGCTCGATTCCTTGATGCCCCAAGCAAGGGGGAGTAAGCACCAAGGGGGAGCACTTGCAAAGTTTGATTTTTTTCTTCTACAAAGACTTTTGCAACCTTTTTGCTTCCGAAAAGGGGGAGAAATGAAATAAACTCATCTTCGAAAATCTTGTTTTTCATGTGATTGAGTTTATGTATTGTCGAAATCAAAAAGAGGGAGATTGTTAACGCAATGATGCCTAAAAACGTTACTTGCATTTTTTGATCTCGCTTTGTTTTGATTACTACAATATATAAAAACAAGCATTTACGAAAACAACGAAAAACGAATTCTTAAGTTCAAGTATTTCTCATTTCAACCATTATCACTTAAGGTATGAACAAACAAGTTTTCATCCTAATTAAGTGATCAAGGATTTAAGTTTTCTTAAAACTCACCTTTTATTAAAAGTGACAAAGTTTTTTTATTAAAATTTATTTTTAATAAATTTTTTTATTAAATTAAATATTTGAAAATTTGAAAATGGCATATTCCATATGGTTTAGGAATATCCCTTGGGGATAAATATTCTACAAGATGTGACTACCCCACTAAAAGACAAAAGAGAGCGGGGTCTACTCCCACGGTTCCTTAAATGGCTATGCGGCTCCTTATCAATAAGGAACCACGAGCACCTTTAAGGAATCGCGCCCAGAAATTAGCTGTTGGAGCTTTGTCTTATAAATAGTGGACCATTCTCAGATTTTATCCCCACCTCTTTTGCACATATAATTTCAAATTCAATCCTACTTCTTAAATCATTCAAATCCTTAATTATTTGGTTGATTACTACTTGTTTAGAAGTGAATATTTCTCCTCCCATCTCTTCCTCTCAAGTGCAAAGAGAAGAACACTTTCATCCTTGAAGTGTTGTGTCTACCTCAAAGATCCATTGAAGATCAAACTTTTATTTTTCATTCTTGTGTTATTGTTGTGAAGATCCAAATAGTTGTGTCTATTTGGAAGTTGTGTATGTAGTGTAGTTAATACTTAGTCCTTAAAGTATATTGGTGTATATTGGTCCTAGCTAAGATTAGGGATCGACTTTTAGCTTAGAGCCGGAAAGTGGTTAAGCGACGGGTACGGTTTCTCCACCTTAAGGAGCTTGTTGATTAGTGAACTCTTGAGTAAGGAGTACTTGAGGAGTGGAGTAGGAACGAGGAGTGAGCTTCGTTGCTAAACCACTATAAATCCTTGTTGTTTGGTTTGATCTTTCTTTTCCTTATCTCTTTACATTCTTTATTCTTTACTTGCATATACTTGTGATTATTAGTTTAGTTGCACTATCCTTTGTCCATATTGTGTATAATAAGATTCACATATTTGCTCAAGTCTAAGTTTTTTAAAAGGATTTTTGAAACCTACATTTAACAAGTAAATTTAAGAAACCATTCAACTCCCCCTTCTATTTCTACATTATCGTTGAAGAGATAAACTTCCCTTTATTTGATATCCGAGTTACAGTCTATCATGTAACTATAAGTCATTTACATGAGCTTAAAACCTTTGAATAGTTTTAATGCAAGCTCATGTCCGAGAAAATTTAATTTCTCGTTTTGAGGGTAAGTTATCGTTGAAGAGATAAACTTCCCTTTATTTGATGTCCGAGTTACGGTATGTCATGTGACTGTAAGTCATTGTTATGAGCTTAACCGCAAATCCTCTGAGACACTTGCTTCTTCGATATGGAAATCATAGGTGGAAAAATCAAAAGAAAATAAAATATATATGTGAAAAATACCGTGCCAAACAAGTTACCATATTGGTAACTTCGAAAAAAATTTGAAAGTTCAATGTTAAAGTCACGAGATTAATTAGTAAATGTTTAAAGTCGATATATTTTTATAAGTACGATGATACTGTATAACTTTTATCCTACAAAACAACTACATAGTAAGGGTGCGTTTGTTTGACGGTAGTTCACAAGTGGGTTTAGGATGAATGTCAATTTGAGCTGTTTGGTGTATTTTTGTATCCTCAAAATATGGAATTACTAGTCTCAAGGCCTGCCCCATGGGCGGCTAGCTTCAAGAATTTTTCAAGAAAAAAGTATTAATATAGTTCTTAAAATATCGTTAAACTTAATATACTGATTAGAAATTGTTTATGACATCATAAAGGAAGTCTATTCAAGAAAATTAGAACAAATACTACTCAAGAAAAAAATCAAAAGTTTACAATATGTTGTAACATTGATCCTACATGAAACAAAAAAGACAACGTTAAATGCTTTTCCGTCACAGGAGCCACTAATGGAGCAAGTCACAATCAATTTCAAGTTAAATTTCATTGCATATAATGCAATACTTGGTGAAAGGAATGTATTAGCAACATTTAACAACGCCTCTTGAGCTTTACCATTAATGAGATAAACACCATGCTAAATCCAAAGAAAATTGACCTGCATGATTGTTTAAGTAATCTTAAAGGAAGCGCTACTTCAAAAAGTAAACAAAAAGAAGGTTATAAATTTTATATAATGAACATAGATGAAAGATCATAAACTTTTTTTTTCAGCTACTGTTGGGTATGTTTTTTTGCTATGAGCCTATGAGATAAAATCTAAAGATCTTGTGGGAGCACTCTTCATAGGCAGACTTCCATACGTATCCAACAACCTAAACTTAGTTTACTGTTTTTTTGTAGCTAATAGTACAAAAAAATGGCCATACTTTAATAACATTTAGAAAAAAGTAATTATGATTATGTTAAAAAAAAGCTATTTGAAATCTTTAATTTGTTGTACAAAAGAATGTATGTCATTTCCATTATAAAAGACATAACACTTTCCTTTATACATTTGAAATAAAATAAAAAGGGTTACAAATACATATTACAGTTATAATTTTAACATGAAATCAATAATGGAAAGAAAGGACTTACGTTAATCATATATTGGTCCATTCCTGGATTGAGTATGTTGCATCTGCCAACCAACAACAGTTATTTCACTTCCATCTGCATATGAAATTAGCAACATAGTGAGGACCAACATATAGCATCGACCAACGCCTATATTAGATGACTTGTCAAGAAGCATGAAAACTACCTATCTTTCTTAACAAATAAACAATTATGCAAAGAATTTAAAAAGCATACTATCATATGTCTCATGCTCAAAGAACTATCCTGAAACAACTATTGCATTGCTTTTGGGTTCAAGCTAAGAATCAATAGAGAAGGTTTTAGCTTGTAAGCAACATAGAGTGACAATAAATTGATCAGTTTTATCGCTCTCGTTCTAAACCATGGTCTTGGCACCACATAATAGAAAATGCATCTAATACAAAAAGAAAATGCAAGTTTCAAAACATAAAAACTAACTTGTTACAAAGGCGAAAAAAATGCAATACTTGCTAATAAGTTTTAAACATGCGCAAGCTCCAACAGTTGCGTTTTATTTCATTATTGAGATTGTATAATCTTTAACCACACATCCAAACAAAGGTAATCTTTATACGAACTTACTGCTGAATTGATGCTCAAACATAAACTTATGTGGCGTATAAATGTATTGATTTACATTTACTTTTCACATATAACACGTTAAGTGAGAAAGCCATAAAAGCATGGTCAAAAATTAAGCCTAGTATTATAACTATTCTACAAAATCAAACATAGTGTTTTAGAATTTTTTTTCTTTTTGTATAAAGGTTCTTACCACAGACAAACATTGAGAAAAAACCCCGATTAAGAAATTATTTATAACATGTATCAAGCTTCTTGCCATAGAAAAACAGTGATGGCCAGCTTAACTTATCTTCCGCTTTTCATGAAAAAACCAAGCTTGCGTGTAAGATATATAACTATTTTTTGTAAACCTAAAGGTGTCGCGTTTTAGAAAAATGTGCTTCAAAATAAACATGCAAACTTAAGGGACCGGTTTAAGTTAAAAGGTACATTATGGACAAATATTCTTACTCTCCAAGGAGACACATGGATGCATCTTCCAACTTCAAGGAGTTCCATTAACGAACAAACTAATAATATGAAAAATAAAGAGCATGATCCCACTCTGCATTATTATGATCATTTTTGTTCAAACAACATAGTAGAATTACGTTAAGTAATACATGGACGGAATCTTTAAATAGTGTAAAAAATGTATGCACCTTAAACTTGAGCGCTGATCGATTTGACATGTCCAATCCCGGTATCAAGGCGAAGCAGAACAATATTCTAGTTTCGGATGGACATCAGCACCCTATGAACTTGTTGTAGCATTTACTTGAGACAATCTCGAACGACAACTCAGATCACACCTTTTTACTTATCAATTGTTAAACGAAAGGCATGCTTTACTGATAGGTGTGTAAACACCCATCCTTTTACCACTTAATTACGGCTAAAACAAGACCAAAACACGTAATTAATATCATTTGTTTGGAATTATGCGTGGTTTTTGTGTTTATTGTGATTTCAGAGCTAACCGGATGAATATTAAAGAAAACATGGGATTGCACGGGTTTTATCAAGGAAAAAGACTCAAGATAAAGTCTATTGTCCAAGAGATGCAAAAGATTTGAAGTCACTAGGCCTATTCGAAGATTTATCGAAGAAAAGGACTAAAGACGGAAGATTTTCATAAGTCGAAGAAACTCGAGTCTGTTTAACGAAGAAATTAAAAGACGAGTTGGATTTAATCGACAACAAATCCCGAATCAGAATCGAAAACGTCAACTTTTCTGAAAAGACGAGAAGACAAGAAGAAAGGGAGAAAGCCCACTCACCAACCAACCACTAGGAGTATAAATAGACACTCCCTTCACACATTAGGGAGTTAGTTTTCATTTTTCCTTTTTCCCAGTTCTTTTGTTCGTCCCATCACCAACTCCATTAGGGAGTTTGGTGATTTTCATCTTTTTCTTTTCATCTTGTAATCCTTAACCATTAATCTTGTTACTTTTACATTAATCAATCCATTCCATCTTTCTATTCATCTTGTTCTTAATCACTTTTATTGCAAGTTCTAAGTTTCTTCTTTGATTCTAGTTTGATCTTAAAAAGTTGTTGAATTAATGTTTTTATTGGTGGGATTTGCTTCTTATGGTATGTTAATGATTATTGGTTAGTTTGATAAAACCTTTTTGAGTATTGGAGTTGATTTTGAGTTAATTTCGTGTCCCTGTTTAACTTACTGCTGCTACTGTTCTTCATCTCCCAGAATTTTCCGCATAGGCAATATTTTGTTACCCTTATTCGGAATTTTTGATATTCCGAATAGGGGTGTTTCCATTTCTCTTACTCGGAACTTTTTGGGCATTCCGAATAGAACCAATTTTCCGAATAGGCGTTTTCTCTCTTCCCTTACTCGGAATATTCTGGATATTCCGAACAGAACTTTTTCCATCTCCTTTATTCGGAATATTTGATATATTCCGAATAGTTCATATTTTCCGAATAGGATTTTTCCTGTTTCCTTATTCGGAACTTTTTAATTATTCCGCATAGCCAATTTTTGTTTCCCTATTCGGAATATTTTTCCGAATAGCCGTTCTTTCCGCATAGAGTTTTATATTCCGAATGGACATATTTTTCCGTATGAGACCAGTTTTCCGAATAGCATATCATTCCGCATAGGACTTTTTCCGAATAGGGTATTTTTCTGCTTTCTCGTTTAACTGTTGTTAATTACTATTCCTGGCTTTAATCTTTATTCAGTTACTTCATTTATTTAGAGTAGAAAACCAAATTCACTTTTTGTCACCAAGAACAATCATTCCACTTTTAACTGAGATCAATTCGAGAGGATTCCGAGAATTCGAACTTTTTCAACCTAGCAATAACCATGTATCAAATGGCGCCGCTGCCGGCTCCTCTCGTTAAGATCAAAAGTTTTTTGTAGAACTTGGATTTTGGGATCCGTTCCCCGTGAACGTTACTTTTTCCTAAAAATTTTCAAAAACACTAAAAAATATAAAATTTTCAAAAATCCTAAAAAATAAAAAAAACAATAAAAACCAAAAATATTTTTGCCTTGTTTCTCTTTGTTCGTTCTTTTGCAGGTGTATGCGCACTCGATCCACGTCTTATCAAGAGCCCGAGCCTCTCGATAACTTAGACATGGCTGGTGTTCAAAACAACAATAACATACCACCTCCGAACAACAATAATAACAACAACAACCCACCTTTCAACAACATGAATAACAACAACAATGAGCCCCTTCCGGATAATCGCCCAATGATTGAATTGCTGCAAGCTCATGTTGATGGCAACACGGATCCAATTGTTATACCACCAATTGCCGCCAACAATTTCGAGCTCAAGTCAGGCTTTATCCAGATGGTCTCCGCTCAGCCATTCTTGGGACGCACCATTGATGACCCACATGACCATATCAAGAGATTTCTACAACTCACCAACACGGTCAAGTTCAATGGGGTTCCACAGGAGGTCATAAGGTTACAACTTTTTCCCTTTTCTTTAGAGGGACAAGCCCGGCATTGGCTTGCTAAGGAACCGCCACAGAGTATTCTCTCGTGGACGGATTTGGAAACAAAGTTTATCAACTACTTTTTTCCACCCTCTCGTACTACCGCTTTGCGGAATGAGATTATAAACTTTGAACAAAAGTACGATGAGTCATTCAGTGAATCTTGGGATCGTTTCAAAGATCTTTTAAGAAAATGCCCACAACATGGTTTTACCAAAGTTCATCAAATAAATACTTTTTACAATGGTTTAAGCATGAATGACCAAGATTCACTGAATAGTGCCTCGGGGGGTAATTTATTGGCTAAGACTTCCAATGCTGCTTGGGACATCATTGAGAACAAATCTCGTGTGCAAACCAAGAGCGTTAGGACCAATGTTGCTAGTGCTAGCACTAATGACAGCGACAAGCGATTAGACAAAATCACCACGCTTCTTGAATCGCTTGTCACCCACACCGTCAGCAACAACGCCAAAAATGCACAAGTCAACGCTGTCAGCCAACCTTGTGAGATATGCGGTGGTCCCCACTCTTACACAACTTGTACCGCTACCCAAGATTACCCTGCTGAGAATGTGAATGCGGCATTTGGCACCTACCAACAACCCGCTTATCAAGCAAAACCCCAAGGTGACCGTAACTTGCTTAGCTACCGCAGCAACAACTATCTTTCCCCACCTGGTTTTCCTCCTACCAACCCAAACCAACAACAAAACCTTAATCGCCCTCCTCAACAACAACAACAACCTCGACAACCATACATCCCACCTCACAAGCAGCAACAACCACCTCAAAGAAACAATCAAGTCTACCAACAACCTGCTTACCAACCACCTGCATACAATGCTCCTCCCAACCAACCCACCGCTCTTCACCAAGAAGTGGAAACTTATATGAGGACTAACGATGCGATAGTGGGAAATCTTCAGAGAGAAGTGCTCAACCTGAAAGCCGATTTGGTAAAGCAAGGAAATGATTTGAGAGCCGATATGCGAAACACGTTGGATAGTCAGACGAATGACTTGAGGAACATGATGGCTAGTTTCTTCCAAAGTAGTCAACCCTCTTCTTCGGGTACTCTTCCGAGTAACACCGTTGCGAACCCAAGAGGGGAGATGAAAGCAATCACCACTCGAAGTGGTAAAGGTACTAAGGAACCCGAGCTTCCTATACCCCCACCGGTGGTTGTGACTAAGGAGAACGAGTCGCCTGATCCTATTTCTCCTCCTTCTCCTTCCCCAATTTCTCCACCTCTTCCTTCTACCCCTCCTCCACCCGTGGTTGTGAGTGACCCTATTCCCCTAAAGCCTTCCTCTTCTTCCAATATACCTTATCCTTCAACGTTGAGGAAAGAGAAGCAAAAGAGCAAGGATGATATTCAGGTTTTGAATTTCCTTAAAATGTTCAAACAACTGAATTTTAATATCTCCTTTGCTGAGGCTCTCGCTCACATGCCCAAGTATGCTAAAATGTTTAAAGACCTTCTGAGCGACAAGGAAAAGCTCCTCGACATTGCCAACACCCAACTTAATGAGAACTGCTATGCAGTGCTCTTAAGGAAATTGCCAACTAAGCTTGGTGATCCGGGTCGTTTTCTTATCCCTTGCAATTTCCCGGGAGTAGAGAATTGCATGGCCCTAGCCGATCTAGGTGCCAGTATTAATCTCATGCCTCTAAGTGTTTGGAAGCAATTATCTCTCCCAGAGCTAGTCCCCACTAAAATGACTTTGGAATTGGCCAACCGTACGGTTGCTTATCCAGTGGGGATAGCCGAAGATGTCATTGTAGGAATCGACAAATTCACCTTCCCTGCTGATTTTGTTGTCGTCGACTACGAGATGGACCCCCGTGTACCACTTATTGTTGGTCGTCCATTCCTTAGGACCGGTCGCACTCTTATTGATGTTGAAGCCGGTGAGCTTATCATGAGAGTGGGTGACGATAAAGTAGTCTTCAACATGGGAAAGTTGTCCAAACAACCTTATTCATATGAGAGCGTTAATTGTATTGACGTTCTTGATGAGGCTTGTGAAGAACACTTTAATGATGCTTGCAAAAGTATTCCTACCTCTCTTCCCACTGTTGAGACCGTGTCCTCTCTTGATTCATCGTTGTCTCTATTTGGAGATAGTGATTTATTCTGGAACAATCTTGAAGCTACCATGGGAGATGCGAATTTAAATACTAATGATTCTCCCACCGAGGGGGATGAAGACATGAGTTTCTTTGACAATCTTCTCACTGAAGACAATCCTTCGCCTCCATCTCCCACGGTCATTGCTATCGATACTCCGACTTTGAAAACGCCTCCCGTCGAAAATCCTCCGGATTTGGAACTTAAGGAGTTGCCGCCACATCTCGAGTACGTGTTCCTTGACGACAACAAGAAGTCGCCCGTCATTATTGCGAAGGATTTGAAAGATGAAGAGAAGACTCGCCTTGTCGCCGTGCTGAAGGATCATAAGAAGGCTATCGCTTGGAAGATTTCCGATATTCGTGGAATTGATCCTCACTTCTGCACACACAAAATTCTCATGGAGGACGACTTCAAGCCCACTATTCAAAGCCAACGAAGGGTGAATCCAAAAATACATGAAGTCATCAAAACAGAAGTTATCAAACTTCTTGATGCGGGTATGATTTACCCTATTTCGGATTCCCCGTGGGTTAGTCCAATCCATTGTGTGCCCAAGAAGGGCGGAATAACCGTTGTTCCCAATGAACACAACGAGTTAATTCCCACTCGTCTCGTTACTGGGTGGAGAGTTTGTATAGACTACCGCAAACTCAATGATGCCACGAGAAAGGATCATTTCCCTCTACCTTTTATGGATCAAATGCTTGAACGATTAGCCGGTAATGAATATTACTGCTTTTTGGATGGTTTCTCGGGTTATTTTCAGATACCCATCGATCCTCAAGATCAAGAGAAGACTACATTCACTTGTCCCTATGGCACTTTCGCTTACAAAAGAATGCCTTTTGGCTTATGTAATGCGCCAGGGACGTTCCAAAGGTGTATGTTAGCTATCTTCCATGACATGGTTGAACAAACCATGGAAGTCTTCATGGATGATTTCTCGGTCTTCGGGGATTCCTTCTCTGCTTGCCTTGCCAATTTAGAACGTATGCTAAAGCGGTGCGAAGACACTCGCCTAGTTCTAAATTGGGAAAAATGCCATTTCATGGTAAAAGAAGGCGTCGTGCTTGGACATAAGATTTCGAAAGCCGGTCTTGAAGTAGACCGTGCTAAAGTTGATGTTATAGCAAAGTTGCCTCCACCTTCAACTGTGAAGGGTGTGAGAAGTTTCTTGGGTCATGCGGGCTTCTATCGTCGATTCATTAAAGATTTTTCTCAAATCGCTCGCCCGATGACCCATCTCTTGGAAAAAGATACTCCTTTTATCTTTTCCAAAGAGTGCCTTGAAGCATTTAACTCACTTAAGGATAAGCTAACCAAGGCACCCGTCTTGGTTACCCCTAATTGGGAGCTGCCCTTTGAGTTGATGTGCGATGCTAGTGATTTTGCTATTGGAGCGGTTCTTGGACAAAGAGTGAACAAACACTTCCAACCGATCCATTACGCTAGCAAGACAATGACTGGGGCACAATTGCATTATACGACAACTGAAAAAGAGCTTTTAGCCGTTGTCTATGCTTTTGAAAAATTCCGCCCCTATCTTGTCCTTTCCACCACCATTGTGTATACCGATCATTCCGCGTTGAAGTACTTGTTGACAAAGCAAGATTCCAAACCAAGACTTCTTCGCTGGGTTTTGCTGCTCCAGGAATTTAAAATCGACATCCGCGATAAAAAAGGAGCAGAAAACCTAGCCGCGGACCATCTTAGTAGACTTGAGGATCCATACCAAGGGGATCATCCGACCAAAGAAATCAATGATTCTTTTCCCTTGGAGACCTTAATGTCTATAAACTCGAAGCCGAATGAAACCCCGTGGTTTGCGGACTTTGCAAACTATTTGGCGGGTGGAATTCTCAAGGAAGGGTTGACGTCCCAGCAAAAGAAGAAGTTCTTTACCGACATCAAGACTTACTTTTGGGACGACCCTTACCTATTCAAACAATGCGCCGACTTGATTATCCGCCGATGTGTTGATGGACCGGCAGCGTCGGACATCCTTGATGCTTGCCACAAAGGACCCACCGGTGGTCACTTTGGTCCCAACTACACCGCAAAGAAAGTGTTTGATTCGGGATTTTATTGGCCCTCCATATACCGTGATGCTCACAATATGGTTAAGCGATGTGATGTTTGCCAAAAGCAAGGCAAAATCACACATAAAGACGAGATGCCTCAGAATTTCATCCAAGAGTGTGAAATTTTTGATGTTTGGGGTATCGACTTTATGGGGCCATTCCCTTCATCTAAAGGAAACAAATACATCCTTGTAGCCGTTGACTACGTTTCAAAGTGGGTTGAAGCCAAAGCTTTGCCTACTAATGACGCAAGGGTGGTTTGTAACTTTTTGAAAGCTCTATTCGCTCGCTTCGGTGTGCCTCGTGCCATTATTAGTGATCGTGGGACTCATTTCTGCAATGACCAATTTGCTCGAGTCATGGCTAAGTACGGTGTAAACCATCGTCTTTCCACAGCCTACCACCCACAAACTAATGGCCAGGCCGAAATATCCAACCGAGGACTGAAGCGAATTTTGGAAAGAACCGTGGGAGAGCATCGTGCCGCATGGGCTGATAAACTCGATGATGCTTTGTGGGCTTTCCGTACTGCTTACAAGACCCCGATCGGCTGTACGCCTTATCGTCTTGTGTACGGGAAAGCGTGCCACCTCCCCATTGAGTTGGAGCACAAGGCTTATTGGGCCTTGAAGTGGGCTAATTTTGATATCAACAAAGCCGGTGACCTACGCAAGATCCAACTCAATGAGCTAAATGAACTCCGGAATGAGGCTTATGAAAACTCTTTGATCTATAAGGAAAGAACTAAGCTCATTCACGACTCCAAGATCAAAAACCGAGAGTTCCATGTTGGAGACAAAGTCTTACTTTTTAACTCTCGGTTGAAAATCTTTTCGGGCAAGCTCAAATCTCGTTGGTCCGGCCCATTCACCATCGCCCAAATTTTTCCATATGGTACTCTCGAGCTCGCTCAACCTAATGGACCAAATTTTAAGGTGAATGGCCAACGAGTGAAGTTGTACTTTGGTGAGGACACCTCTCAGGAGGTGATTCCATCCCTCACCACGTTCCCCATGAACTAAATTTGGGTCGAGTCAGGCTCGTGACTCGGTTATCAAAAACAAGCGCTCCTCGGGAGGCAGCCCGAGTATCTATCCCTTTAACCCCCTAAGTGTAGGGGAGGACCTATTTTGGTCATTTGTGTTTGTGTGGTGATGTGCTTACAGGGATTACTGCAATCTTGGAAACTTTAAAGAACCGTGCTCCCGTGTTATCCGCAATCCGGTTCTATCTCTCAACTATCGTGATTCAATTTTCTTCATACTCACATTTGAAATTGATCACTTTAGTCGTCTCTTCCTTAACTTGAGTTAACCAACGTGCACAATGTCATAAGTGTAGGGGAGACTTTTCCCACATGCTTAAACATTGAGGACAATGTTTATCTTAAGTGTAGGGGAGACTTCTATCGAAGTTTTAAGTGGACTTTTCCATGAAAATGCCTTCAATTAACCGGAAAATCCTATTTTTCAACATTTTTCAAATTTTTTATTAACTTTGGCCATTTAGTTGTAATTTTTAAAATTTTTATCGTTGCTTTCATATGTATATATCCCGCAATAAAGTCAAATTTTAATAAAGTGTTGTAGCTAGTTTAGATATCTTTGACATATTAGGCCCGTTGCGTTTATTTTGACTCAACCCGAATAGACTTATCCAAGTTTATTCTAGCTAGTATCCTTAACCATGTAGACCTTAATCGGTTTATTAGGCTAAGTGTCCACGAGTCTCGTTACTTGAGATTTTAAATTGTGGAGGACGAGAAATGATAGAGTCATTTATAAGTCGGTATTCTTGCGCAAGCTCACTTGGTGTAATTATTTGCCTATTCTCCCATCACTTGCTAATAATTTATCTGCAATAAGTAAGGTCTTACGATTTGAAAAGTTACTTAGCTTCTAGCCCAAGATCGTTTAAAAGTTGCTCGGTAATGATAAGAGTTCATAGCCAAGGCATAACTTATGAAGCGGGGCGCGAAGATTGGCGAGTCCGAAAAGGCCCTAACAAGGCATGAGGATTCAATTTTATTGCTGAAGATCCAAAGTGATGTGAAAAGCATTATTCCTAAAATCTATATGAAGGATCAAGACTCACGACGAAAAGCAATCAACTCCCATAAAGATCATGGAGAAGTCTATCCGAAAAGACCCTAACAAGGTATGAGGATAAATAGATCCAAGTCCGAAAAGGAGGCGGATCGTTGTATCTCAAAATCCCAATTAGAGATTGAAGAAATTATCATGAAGTCGTGGTCAACAAAGTTGGAGTACCCCTCAAAAGTCTCCAAGTGAAGAAATTCCATTATGATGAGAAGACCATTATCTCAAGAACGTCTCTCGAAGATATGAAGTATGAAGTACATGCCAAATATCGGCCCGAGAAAGGTCTCAAATCGTGAACCAAGTTATGCCAAGATATGAACTTTTTGATATCCCGAGAAGCAGTTTTAAGAGATTTTGTCCTTTAGCTAACTATTGATCAAATCGTCCTACTTTGCTTTCAGCCCTAATAAACTATCGAAATAAGTCCAAAAATGCATCTTCATGATCATTCTAAGACAAAAATAAAATATAAGAGATACACCTAGGAATAAGGGAGTTTAAGCATTTAATTAAGCCATGTGTGAAAGTGTTTGATTTACTAACTTATAATAACAATGATCTCGTTTTTAAGCTTAGTTTGGGGAACGTGAAACTTGAGGGTGATAAATCTTCGCAACACCAAAGCCCTAATGTAAGTCCTTGATTTCTTTACAAGTTATTTCCATTCTTTTGCTTACTTTAAAGTTTTAAGTTCTCTTAGTATTTTAATTGTTGTTTAGTAGAATTTAAATAAGGCCAAGGTTGATTAATTATGAGAAAAATGTAAAATTGCTTTATCACTAAGCATTGCATGAGGGCATGGCAATGGTTAAGTGTAGGGGATTTGATAGGTGTGTAAACACCCATCCTTTTACCACTTAATTACGGCTAAAACAAGACCAAAACACGTAATTAATATCATTTGTTTGGAATTATGCGTGGTTTTTGTGTTTATTGTGATTTCAGAGCTAACCGGATGAATATTAAAGAAAACATGGGATTGCACGGGTTTTATCAAGGAAAAAGACTCAAGATAAAGTCTATTGTCCAAGAGATGCAAAAGATTTGAAGTCACTAGGCCTATTCGAAGATTTATCGAAGAAAAGGACTAAAGACGGAAGATTTTCATAAGTCGAAGAAACTCGAGTCTGTTTAACGAAGAAATTAAAAGACGAGTTGGATTTAATCGACAACAAATCCCGAATCAGAATCGAAAACGTCAACTTTTCTGAAAAGACGAGAAGACAAGAAGAAAGGGAGAAAGCCCACTCACCAACCAACCACTAGGAGTATAAATAGACACTCCCTTCACACATTAGGGAGTTAGTTTTCATTTTTCCTTTTTCCCAGTTCTTTTGTTCGTCCCATCACCAACTCCATTAGGGAGTTTGGTGATTTTCATCTTTTTCTTTTCATCTTGTAATCCTTAACCATTAATCTTGTTACTTTTACATTAATCAATCCATTCCATCTTTCTATTCATCTTGTTCTTAATCACTTTTATTGCAAGTTCTAAGTTTCTTCTTTGATTCTAGTTTGATCTTAAAAAGTTGTTGAATTAATGTTTTTATTGGTGGGATTTGCTTCTTATGGTATGTTAATGATTATTGGTTAGTTTGATAAAACCTTTTTGAGTATTGGAGTTGATTTTGAGTTAATTTTGTGTCCCTGTTTAACTTACTGCTGCTACTGTTCTTCATCTCCCAGAATTTTCCGCATAGGCAATATTTTGTTACCCTTATTCGGAATTTTTGATATTCCGAATAGGGGTGTTTCCATTTCTCTTACTCGGAACTTTTTGGGCATTCCGAATAGAACCAATTTTCCGAATAGGCGTTTTCTCTCTTCCCTTACTCGGAATATTCTGGATATTCCGAACAGAACTTTTTCCATCTCCTTTATTCGGAATATTTGATATATTCCGAATAGTTCATATTTTCCAAATAGGATTTTTCCTGTTTCCTTATTCGGAACTTTTTAATTATTCCGCATAGCCAATTTTTGTTTCCCTATTCGGAATATTTTTCCGAATAGCCGTTCTTTCCGCATAGAGTTTTATATTCCGAATGGACATATTTTTCCGTATGAGACCAGTTTTCCGAATAGCATATCATTCCGCATAGGACTTTTTCCGAATAGGGTATTTTTCTGCTTTCTCGTTTAACTGTTGTTAATTACTATTCCTGGCTTTAATCTTTATTCAGTTACTTCATTTATTTAGAGTAGAAAACCAAATTCACTTTTTGTCACCAAGAACAATCATTCCACTTTTAACTGAGATCAATTCGAGAGGATTCCGAGAATTCGAACTTTTTCAACCTAGCAATAACCATGTATCATTTACCATCACTTGTAAGCTGGTTTTTAGCTTATCTTTTATTTCCTCTGAAATTCCAAGAAAATGACAGACCTGTACTAATGGCTCATAATAAAAAAACCAAAAAGTTAAGTATAAATGTTAATTTTTTAAAAATCTATATTGAAGCAAATCCAATGTGATTAAAAAGTATTATTTACATTGAATCGCGACACTGCTCGATGCAACACCTTTAGTCCTCATACCATAGGTCAATAAAAGAACATTTGAACGCCTTTCTTGTAGATTGCCAAAATCAACATGTGTCATCATTTTAATGAGCATTTATCACAATCATGATTAGAAAAACTTGATATAATACTATTGCAACTAATGAAAAATCATTCCCAGGTAGTTGCATCTACTTGAGCTTTAAAGACTCGTAAAATAGAAAATATGTTTCTTGCTCCAAGAAATGAATTTGTTCTTCAATATATAAGACTGCGCAAATTTCAGCAACCAAACAACCTATTAATTGGCGTTTTAGGAAAATATTTATTGTCGTTCTCAGGTTTGAGTTTCTTAATCCTTTTCGCAGCTCTCCAATCACTCATAAGATCCTCGCCATATGCAAACTGACATGAAGTTCTTTCAATTAAGTCTTGGTCTAGGCAATATATTACAAATGACAACCACAAATATAAAAAACCAAATCAAAATCATATATATTGATGCGTCAGATGAACATCTAGATATCATCAATTTCTGATCAAACTTACATCAATTAACAATCGAACATATCATTTTAAAACTTTGCTAATAAAATTGATTCAAACACTTTAGAAGTAATACTGAAATGACTATGAGCGGATTTTATAATTAATAAAACTCAATTCAAAATTAAAATAAAAACTAATTCAATCAATAAAAGACGATAAATAATTCTCGATTAAAATTCAATGAACCCTACAATGAGAAATTACATCCAAATCTGATAAAATACTTACTGAGCTCTACCAAAAAGTAATAAATTATCAACAACTAAATAAAAATAAACGATGTAAATTCTTAAAAAAATATATATATATCATACCTGATTTCGAATACTGGGAACCATTGATTCTTGTTGTTCAAACCCATAAACATCACGGATCGTGGAAATGATGGATCTGTAAAAACCACAAAGACTTTTATTTGATTTAATCGGATCCCCGAAACTTTAAACATAAGTGGATCATGGAGATGATGGATCGTGTAGATGTTTGTGTTGTGATGAAGGATCCCAGAAACTTTTATTCGATTAATTGTGTTGTGATGAAGGATGATGTTTGATAATACAGTAAAAAAGGTTTGTTGACTAAAAAACGACATGAAAATGTAACCAAAAACAAATTATGATAGCCGTTTCATCCAACGGTTGTGAAAAATGGTAATTACACATGTCAATTGATTAGAATTTAGCTAGAGATTTTTTAGGAGACAAACCCTGCTATATAAAGATAGTGATGCCTTGTAAATGTGCTTTACATAAAAACCCAACTTACATATCTCTTTTCTGAACATCATGTTTCATCAGGCTAGGCACAACGCATGGGGGTCGCGACCTAGTTTTTTCGGTCGGCGACCTAGTGCGACCTATTTGCCACAACCCGGCGACCTAGTGCGACCTAGTAAAAATTTTTTTTTTTTTTTTTTTTAAATCAATATTTTTTATTTATAAATACCATATTTTCACACACAGTTATTTCACACACAACTCAACACACAACTCTGTTTTTTCACACACACATTCAGAAATCAAAAATGGCATGCTCATTCCCACATACCGAAGCCGAGATTAAGGCTATAGTTAACAGACAAATACTTCAACAACAACGCCGTTTCGAGCAGCTTACGAAGTTAGGTGATGATTTCGATGCTGCGTCCGAAGAGAATAGGGAATTGAGCTCGGCATGTAAGAAATGCCGTGATCTCTCCCCACAGGAGCGTCAGTTTATCGACACATATCTTAGTAAGCAAGCTGAATTGGATTTCAGCCTCCGGAGATCTTGCGCAAGAAAGGCGACAAAATTTGAGGCCAGAATTGAAGAAAATACTAAATGGTTGAATAACTTTGGTTCTTCGTCCCGATATCAAACAACACATATCGGTCCTTCGTCGCAACAACACCGAATAAGAAATGAGTCGCCCGATCTACCCTTTCCAATTCCAAACCTCACAGATGGCAGAATGACTGACATTGAGGTGTATCAAGAATACCTAGATCAAAAAGTGTTGAGACAAATGCAGGAAGAAGAAGAAAGGGAAAGAAGGGAGCGGGAGGCACAACGCATGGCGGAAGAAGATGAAGAAGAAACATTGCGTTGGGAGTTTCCTTGTGGTCTGTTATCGGATTCGGATCCGGGAACTGATTAATCGTATTATGTAATTTTATTTTTAGTATCGTATTGCATTTCCTATTGTATTTCAGTATTTTCAAGTTTTATTAGTATTGAATAAAATTTTAACTTTCGAATACAAGATTTTTACATTTCTTTTTACAGTATATAGTATTAATTATATAATAAATATATATATATATATTTTTTTAAGCTGGGCACAATTTGCACAAACACAAACACAAACACAAACACAAACACAAATACAAGATTTTACACAAACACAAACACACACATGAAATCAGTCGCGACTAAGGTCGATTAGCCCACAATTTGCACCGGCGACCGAATCGCCGCAACGCGACGATTCGGTCGCGACCGACGATCGACCGAAACATTTCCGGGGCGTTGTGCCCAGCCTCATGGACCCTCTCTTTTCATCATCATCGTGTATTTTTCTTTTCACTCTTTTTCTAATAATAAAATATTGATTTTTACTTGTTAGATTAATTTAAAAATATTACATACATAATTTTATTTCATTTTCTGTTTAATAAATTTCAATCTAAACACAAAAATCCAAATATAAATCCAAACCGGATCAAGATCCTAAACCCGGATGGAAACCAAACGGGCCCCAAGTTTTGCCAAACATTGCAACTTAAGAAAACGTAAGATCTATCTCCTGACATCGTGGATCGAATCCGTGACTTCAACAAGCAACACATTTCACCTTTTAAAAACAAAGAATAAAATATTCCAAAAAAAAAAAGAAAGTCGAAAATACTCAACAACCATCGTACACACTGAAATAAATTCAAGTAAATTAGTAGTACGTGTGTACAGTTAACAAACCAAACAAGCACCGCTCATAATTCAGTCGACACAGTAAATGAACCAAATAGCAGTAGTACTGAAGAATAACCAGTTTGATAACCTTAAAACGACAACCGATAATAATGTCGGATCTCAGTCATCATACTGAGATCTCATTCTTCGGTACCTTCATTTGCAGCGCCTTTGCCGCTTGTTTTGCTGAGGTTCATTTTTTACTTTCTTTCTTGATCATCAACGTGTCTACAATTTGTGTTGTTTTATTTTATATTTATATTTATTACGATGATGATGATGATATATAAATGTTGTTAGGGTGTGTTTGGCATTGCTACTTTTGTCTCCTTGTAGTAATTTTTATTTCTTTTCTAGTTAGTATACATACTATTTGAGATTAAATTTATTGTCTTTTTGTCTCAACGGCAACTATGTCACAATGTATACGCTGAACACGTCTTCAAAGTTCATACATAATGAGATAAAGTATGGAAAGTATACTATCCTTTGAAATACATTTTTGTAATCAATAGTAAAAATTCAAAAAATGTGGTTCTTTTTGTGCAAAAGCATAAGTGGAAAAAGCAATTTCAAGCACCCTCGTAGAGGGTGTTTGGGATTTCTTATTAAAACTGCTTATTTGTGTATTGTGCTTAAATGTCCGAACTTTTCTGGCAGTTTTTTTACTTCTTTTGGGGGTTATTGGCGGATCTTGAGGGTGGTTGTGTAACTGTTATTATTGGTTAGGATGATATAGAGTGTAATATCCATGTTTTTCTTTTAAGCGTTTATTTTCCAGCGACATTCCATTGTAAATTGTTCTAAACCTACTTCGTGTAACTAGCCGCTCGATAAAAACATGACAATAACCACATCTCTCCCTCTCTTGCAACACCTCCTCCCCTCCTCATCAGAAGATAATAGAAAGTCGCCGAAAGCTATCTGCCTATCTGTCCTCACGGCTTTGCGTGTTTAGCATGCTAGTATAATACTAGTATACCTATAGATAGATGAGAACAATATACTGCATTTTGACACAAGAGTATGAGGGTCTTTAGGATTGTTTATTTAAACTGATTATTTGTGAGGTGAAATAAGCTGTTTGAATAAGCAAATAGCTTATTTTAAAAATAAAAATGTCAATTGACAAGTAGTTGTAATAAGCAATCTCACAGACCCCCCTAATATTAGTTTGAAAAATGTGATTGGGTTGAAACTTGAAAATATCATTGGTTGTTTTAAGGATGAATTATCATTTGGCATTGTCAAGGTTGTGGAATCTTTATTAATGGATCCAAATAATTGTGTGTTGTTCGCCTGTTCGGTGCATAGTTCAGAGTATTAACAATTTGGTCATCTTAATAGCTATTTTCCATTGATGTTTGAGAAGACTTTTATCTGTTAATAACTTGAAGTTGAAATGGAACCTCTTAATGAATCAAACGATTTATTCTTATATCATCAAATGAAGCAGGGTTATCTTATTATTCTTTAGTTACTCACATTTGTAAAAATAATAGTCACACATTTAACTTTGATAGTAAGCGGGAGCTTTTTGTCAACATTTGAATATAACTGAATGTGAATAAGAATATGACTCTTCGGATGATATATTTGGAGCACACTTGCTCTATCTAGTTAAATCTTGAGATCCGAGTCTTCTTGAGAGACAAAAAGTTTTAAATCTGACTATGTTATTGGGTGATAACAAAAGATTGGTGGTTCTAGTGGATCCCTAGTTTTCCTGTATACTATGTTATTGGGCTTATCTGCTTGTATTCTTGTATTCTGTATCTAGTAGTAGAACTATTTATGGGTTTGTGAACAATTGATAATGTATTGGGCTACTGTTATGCTCAACCCGTTTCTAAATTAGGTTAGTTTAAACTTTACCCATGTGACCCATTAGACATAAATAAGTCCTAATCAAACTGTATTCATATAAACTAGCATGGTACCCGCGCAATGCGGCGGCGAATACCCGGTGATAAGTTTTGCGACGAATAAATGTTACACTCTTATCGTCAAGTTTGTATTTTAATTAGTGTTAAAGTTGTACAAAAATTGAATCAAAATAAACCCACTAAAAATGTAAAAATAAAAAGTTATAAATATATGTTAAAATGGGTGTTGAATTAAAGAGCAAAAAATTTTAAGAAATATGGTGAAATTAGATTTTGAAAAAAATAATTAAATAAAAAGATATTTTCAATTTAAAATTAAAAATTATTTTTTAATAGCTTGTTGCAAAAGTTTGTTACAAATGGTTGTTAGTTTGGTTCATGATATATAATATGGGAATGACATCAATAAATTGCTTTATTTAGTAAGAAAAATTGTCTTAAAATTCAGCCTTGCTTTTTATAGGAAGTCCCAAATGCTTTATATAGTAGTATAGAAGTATAGATATAGATATAGAAGTATAGATATAGATGAGTTGAAAATCACCAGTCGCATAAGGAGTTGAGAGTTTTCTTGCATGGCACATCCTTGGTAATCCACTAAGACATTTCTTGACCACTTGAGCTGGCACAACTGTCTCGGATGAATTGCATTATGACACTTACAAAATGCTGAACTTGTTAAAGTTTGTTAATATTTGATTAGGTTGATGCTGTTTCTTTATTTGGATATTTCGGCTTATGTGCAGATATGTACAATCCCTCTAGACACTGCTAAAGTTCGACTTCAACTCCAAAAGAGAGCAGCGGTAGGAGACGATGTTGGTGCATCAAAGTACAAGGGTCTTCTAGGTACTGTTGCTACTATAGCCAAAGAGGAAGGTTTACTAGCACTTTGGAAAGGTATTATACCTGGATTACACCGCCAGTTTATATATGGAGGCTTAAGGATCAGTTTATACGAGCCTGTAAGTATCAAATATCCCATGCGGGTTTTTAGGTTATCTGGTGATTCATTGATCCCGGGCATATAGGCTTCACCCTTGAGGACTGATCCACTACGCTCAAGAACTGCTAGTGTATTACATCTGGGAATTTTTCTTATACAGGTGAAGGCCTTCTGTGCTGGTGGTATTATTCTTGCGGACATTTCGTTATTCCAGAAGATAGTTGCGGCTTTGATTACAGGTGAGATGTTTTTTCGTGTTCTTTTTCTTCAGCTTTTGTCTTTGATGTTAATTGGACTGGTTTTTAATTTCAATATTGTTGCAAGTTATATTCTTGGACGACCTTGAACTACTAACAAAAAATGACAGTTGGGTTGAACTCGTTAATTAAAGCCACTAATGGAAAATACAGGCATACCAGACTACATTGAGATAATCATGAAGGTCAAACTGTGCTCTGTTTGTTATATTTATCTGAGAGATACTATGGAACCAAACCAACCTTTTACATCATGACTTTATGTGATTGTTTGTGTACAATGTTGCTGAAAAACAATCTGTGCGAGTCTGAAAATCAAGAGCCAACATCTGAATTCTCCAGTATTAACCTTCTGAAAAATGAATACAAAGTTAATAATATTATGATTATATTATTAACAATTTCTATGCTAAATAAATCAAGTAATCTGGTCGTAAACTGATATTCAAATGTTATCCTTTTTGTACAATTTCTTTTAGCTTAGGAATTGCGATTCTTTAGGTCCACTGAGATCTTAATGAAATGAATGCAAACACACTTGATTCCAAATTTCCAATATGTCTGACCAAATCGAGAGATACTATCACATGCCATTAAAATATTCATTATGTGTTTATATGAAGAAGAAAAAGGTCCCTAAAGTCAGCGTGTTTCTCATTAAATAGGTGCTATAGCAATTTCATTGGCTAATCCGACCGATCTAGTGAAAGTACGGCTTCAAGCTGAAGGTAAACTGCCACCTGGAGCACCCCGGCGCTACACTGGTGCTCTGAATGCCTACTACACCATACTGCAGGAGGTAAGTTTCTTACATCTGTCTTCAACTCTTCATATAGATCATTATAACCGTGCTATATACTCATATCCAATAAACAGGAAGGGCTATTGGCACTCTGGACTGGTCTGGGACCAAATATTGCTAGAAACGCTATTATCAATGCAGCAGAACTTGCTAGCTATGATCAAGTGAAACAGGTCTGTGTTATCTTAAGTAATTTTTACAAAACAATTGTTGGTTCCATCTCTTACTTCATGATTCTACTTCGCAGAGCATTTTGAGCATTCCAGGGTTTACAGACGGCATGTTTACTCATCTGCTCGCTGGTTTAGGTGCAGGGTTCTTTGCTGTGTTAATTGGCTCACCCGTTGATGTGGTAATGTTCTTGGTTTTGTATCAAATCCATATCTCCATGAGTCGCACATATCATAACTCAAAATACCAGTTTTTATCCTTAATTTGTTACAAATTGATTATTGTTTATTGGAAAATTGAATCAACTTTAAAGAAAGTTGCTTCTTAGTGGTTGAAATTTTGTATCCTTTGCTTATAAGTTGTTCAATCTGGGTTCTGTCTCATTCGGGTCAAATAAAAAAGTTAAACCAGAAGGGGAATTGGTCATATGTGATGATAGTTTCCGAAAGTGAATGACTGAATGTTATACAATCTCGTAATTTATATGTTTTTAAGACCTAAAATAATATTCTGATACTATTGTGTTTGTCATAATTAACATAATTTATTAAGATAAACACACAAAAACGTGGTTGGGGGTCAAACAACTCGCATCAACCCATTCTTAGTAGTTCTGAAAAGTGACCCATTTCAGCCCTAACATCCTTGGACCTGTTAGTTTGTTATCCTACCTGCACATATTTGTCACATGCAATTTGTGTTGTTTCCAGGTGAAGTCTAGAATGATGGGAGATTCCATCTACAAAAGCACTGTAGATTGTATGGTTAAAACACTGAGAGTCGAGGTACTTTTAATTTAGTCCATGCTATGATTTCACTGATCTTTCTTTAAGTCAATGTCTAACAACCACAGAATCTCTGATTATCCCTTATTAGCTAAAATGAAAGACATGTGGTTGGCAACCAATTTTTGTCATACTATTGATAATATCAATTACAAACGAGATGATAAAGATAACGTCCTCTTTTTATTATTCCGTTTCATGCTTTGCAGGGAGCCCTTGCGTTTTACAAAGGATTCCTCCCAAATTTTGGTCGGCTAGGATCTTGGAATGTTATAATGTTTTTAACACTTGAGCAAGTAAGATCCCATTAGTTGTTTCTGCAATATCTTTTGGGTTGTTTTGATAAGTTCTGCAACTAGATATAAACAAAGATATGATGCATTGCTCATTCGTTCCAAAATACTTTATTTGGGTAAAGGGAAATATGAACACGGTAAAATAATTTATTCCAAAATACTTGAAATCCATATGTGTGCGCTTATTAGTAAACCTCTTTTAAAAAAGAAATATATACAAGAATAGTGATTGACTTCACACGATAACACCTCATATATATTTTGTGTTCAACCTTCCGTACATGCACAAATATCCCACCAAGCACCAGTAGTGTATGTATAGTGCATACCCAGATTGTTTTTTTTTTTATAATTATTATTGTGTGAAAATGTTTTTTTTCATTCTCCTTCTGTAATGTGTCCTCGTATCAACATGTTCCTGTACTTTTTCATATCCCTTTTGTTGAGTAATGTTGATAATTGTTTGTGATTTAAATGACAGGTAAAGAAATTATTCATTTGAGAAATTGGAACTACCAGAATTTCTAGTCATTCATAGTTCCGTTATCGTTCTTTTATGCTGGATGGCATTCTTTGGTGACAGTTCTGGTAATGTTAATATTTCCAGTTGCCGACTGTCAAAGAGATGTAATATGATATTATGATTTGAAGTCTTTGATTGTTGATTTTCGTGCAGCCGGACAAATTGTGTTATATGTTGCATTTTTGGACCTTATAGGTGATGAGATTTAAACGTTATGAATATTATTACGTGCGGTTGCACTAAGCCACTGAGCATTATACAGTATTGTATTGTAGTGATGTCCATTGTGTTATCATTCTACCACATACAGAACCAAACCAAACAGACTGTTTTTTAATTTCTCATTCATATGTTTTGTATTGTACTGATACGAATCAGACCTGGGTCATTTACTTGCACCATGTTAAGAGTCTGATTGATTTGTTAGGAGAGGAATAACCCAAGATCAGTTCACAAATGTTTTGATAGTTTCCAAACCTTTTTTCTCTATGTATTTTATGGTTTTGACTTTTGAGAGTGCTATAGAGTACTAGCAGGGTACCCGCGCGATGCGGCGGTGGGTACCCTGTGACTAGATTTTTTTTCGGTGTTATAATTAGTGTTTTTTAATTATAATTTTTGAATCAAATGTTTTCATCTAAAAACATGTTCTATAACGATCTCGGCTTGCATGTCTAAACACGAATTGAATCTGAGATCTTTTACTTTTTTGAGTCTGGTCTGATGATAGGTTATAAAGTCGAGCCATTTCGTCTGGCTTTTTTTTATTTAACTCGGTTGAGGCTAAACTCCGTTGAGTTAGTTGAGTTAACCAAGTCCTTACATTTTATATTCCTGGCATATTGATTTTAGCATATTCTCGGCACTCAAAAAATTGATATTATAGTTTGTATTAGTATAAGATAGATGCTTTTTAGTTTTGTACAATGTGCATATGGTATTGTATATTTATGTAATGGGGTTTTTTATTAAAAGTATTAATTACAATTTTAAATTTAATTTTACCATATTGTACATTTAGCTTGTAAAATTGTATTCCTTACACAATGTTTTAGTTTGTGCATTAAAATGAGGTACAACATGTAAATGTAGTAGTACCTCTTAATTTTTTTGCATTTAATAAGAAAGAGATACCAATCTCTTTTATAAAGGAGTTAGATTAATTGAAAAATAAATATACCAGTATCAATTAAGTCATTAATGACTTGTTTAATTTATGCTTAAAATTAACAAATCATATTTTTTTATAAAGCATTTTAGCATGTTATTTATAAAATATTTGAAATTTCAAGTTACAACATTTTAAAGCTATTTGTACAACTAAAACAAGCTTATATAGTAAAAGTAGAAACTTGAAACATATAGTTATAACATATTACATTAAATTTTATAATTAAACACATTCTCATCCTATTTACAACTAAAACAACGTACGATACAAGTAGGGCTGAGCATGGCAGACCCAAAACCGATCCGGACCGGACCGAAACGAACCGAGCAATTTCGGTCCGGTCCTCGGTCCGGGTTTTGGACGAATTCGGTCCTCGGTCCGGTCGGTCAGGTTCAGTCTTACCAAAATCTCGTCAAATATGTCTAATAGGACCGGACCGGACAACCCGGACCGGACCGGACTATTTCGGTCCGGTCTCGGTCCGAGGTATTGGACCATTTTGGTCCTCAGTCCGGTCCGGTCTTGGCCGGTCCGGGCCGGTCCCGAACCCCCTAGATACAAGTATTAATACATAATTAAATATCAATTTATACACAAACACATAATATAATACTCATATTAAAACTATATAATTTATAATAATTAATACACACTTAAAAATAAATTAATATATTTAATACTCATTAATTAATATAATTAATACACCTCATTACTTAAAAATAGAATTATATATACACATTGTACACTAATTAAAAACATATATTTACAAAATCGTCCGTATGTTGTCCAACAAAAATAATGGTGTACGTAGTTTTGAAATCGAACCGGACCAACGGTTCAACTAGGAACCGGATTCACAATCGGTTCGGCTAGCCAAAAATCCGTCTAAGTGAGAACCGAAGAGGCCACATCGAAACCGATAAAAAAAGCCTCATTATATAAATATTTACAATTTTTTTAACGGCACATAAATATGTAATACTTATAAAAGAGATTGCACCCTCTCTCCAAAATTCAAAGTATTACACCCTTACAAGTTTTTGGTATAAACTTTTACAACAGAAGAACTTTATAAATTTATTTGTGTAATAAATTGGAAGCAATACACATTAAATGACAAAGTTAATACAAATTATATGCAACATGTACACATAATTATTGCTATAGATTACAATTGTTTACATAAAATTATTTAAATTATTCACAAATGTAAGTTTTATTAAATGTGCGTTTTATTTTGAATCATTCAATTTTTATAAATTTGCATATTCGAAAACATATCTTTTATGTATGTATTTTAGTACAAATTTAATGAAATATCAATCATTTTGCTAATTAACTTGATTAAATCGTACATATCAAAATAAGAAGATTCTTAAGGTTATTATAATATATGGAAACGTGTACAAATATAAACTACGAAAATTATCTAGATTTACACGTTATATATTTATGACGAGTGTTACAAAGATTAACAAATCCTTTTCACGATCAATAATCACAATTTCGTGATATTATTTTTATATGAAGTGGTTTATTATTCCTTAGAGTTATTTCAACTTAAAATTATCATCATTATTTATAAACTTATTATTGAAAAATATGTATACTCATAAAATATTACGCACGCGAAATTATAGTTTCACGATACCTGTAGCCTCAACAAGCGGGTACCCTGCTAGTAACTTTATAAAAAGGCACGAGGAAAAGAATCTTCATGTTAAATCATGATTTATTATCATTATATTAATATATTTATTCTCCAACTTTTTCATTTATTTAAGAGAATTGCAAAAATGATCTTTGTGGTTTGGCCAAATTCCACGTTTAGTCCGTTGAGTTTTGAAATTGCAAAAGCAGTCCGTGTGGGAAACTTTTGTAGTTCATTTTGGTCATTTTGTAAATTGCAATGACTAAAAAATACCATGTATGGTTATTTTCTCGGTCAGAGATTGGCATATCCAGTTGTTGAGTATTTTGCTAAGAGCAATTGGGGTAAACATGGGTTAAAAATAATTATGATGAATAATAAGGGTTTTTTCTTCTTCAAGTTTGATTCACAAGCTGGTTTGGAGGCTGTTTTGGAAGGTGACCCTTGGTTGATTCGCAAAACTCCTATCATTCTCAAGACATGGTCATTGAGGACTCGCTTGTTTAAAGAAGATCTAACTCGCATTCCAATTTGGGTGAAACTACATGATGTTCCAATTCAGGTTTTTGAAGAGGAAGGAATTAATTTAATTGCTTCTTTTCTTGGTAAGCCAATTATGTTTGACTCGTTTACTAGCTCTATGTGCAAAGATTCATGGGGTAGGAGTAGTTTTGCTAAGTGTCTCATTGAAATTAATTCTGATACTGATTTGGTTGAGATTGTTACTATTGGTGTTCCGTCTCTTACTAGTGATGAGTATACCAAAGAAACAATCCGGGTTGAATATGAATGGAAGCCTCTAAGGTGTGCATGCAAGATTTTTGGTCATGATATTGATTTGTGCCCAAATAAGGTTGTGACTATTCCTAGTGCTTCTACGGTTCATACTAGTGCGCCTGTTGAGACGTCTAATGATGGCTTTCAATCAGTGGGTAAGAAGAAAAAGAGAAATGGAAAGTCTAATTCTAAGTTTAGTGGTCCGTCGGTTCAACCGAATGTTCAGTTTGTTCCTAAAGCAACTTATAGTGAACCCAAGAAAGGTGGTACAAATGTGGGTAATGTTTCATCTTCCAAGTGGAAGGAAGTGGATCATTCTTCATCTGATGGTAATGTTATCACGTCTAATTCGTACTCTGCTTTAGATGAGAATGGAGAGGAGGTTGCTCTTGTTTATGATGAATCGGCTAATCTTCTCAACTCCAAAACAAGTGGAGCTCTTATTCCACTTATGCTGCTGGTTAGATTTGTTCATTATGGTTTTTTTTTCTAGGTGCATTTTATGTTTCTAGAATTGTTAGTGGTTATGGCATGTCATAAGCACTAGTTTTGATGGTTTATCAAGCTTGTGAGAGCTTGAGGTTAATGTGGTATTTCAACCACATTCCATTTGTACTTCATTGTTTTTTGGATAATATATTTACCGGGGAAACCCATTACCCAAAAAAATACCCCCGTCCGTACAAAGAATTAAAGCATGAATACGAGGGTATTTTAGTCATTTCAATTTACAAGAGGACAAAAATGAACTCCAAGGTTTCCCACACAGACTATTTTTGCAATTTCAAAACTTGACGGATCAAACATGCAATTTGGCCAAATCATAAGGACCATTTTTGCAATTCTCTCTAGAATTTAAAAGGTATAACAATAATTGTCTTTGTGTCCAAAATTTTATTCAGTGCACAAAACAAACAGTTATATACCCGTCTACAAATATATAACATATATTTAAACAAACACTTTAATTTTACAGGATTTAATAAAAAAACTAAACAAACAGACCCTTAGTTTAATTTTACAGTTCTTATTCTATGGGCGTAAAAAAACGACGAACCGATCCGAACTGCTCGATTCGAAACCGAAAAGACCTGAAATCGAAAAACCGAAACCGAAAAATCCCGCTAATCACGGTTCGATTTCAGTTTTTATTTTTAGATACGTGGTTAAACGAATCGAACCACCATGAGATTTTAACTAAATATTCATAATAGTACATATATTAATTATAATGGTACAATACGTTTATTGTATAACATTTTATTTGCTCTTAATATCAACATCTCTAAATATGTATGTGTAAAATTTAGTTAATGTGATCGTGATATATAAACATTATGAATATATGAATGCAATTTTGTCAGAAAATAACTTTTATATGCATTTTATCTATTCAATGTCATTTGCAATACGAAAATGACATTTTTAAGCTCTATACCACGCTATTATTTATAAAATTAATCTCGATTAAACTTATAAAATGATTAAACATGATTCGAATCTTGGGTAACCGCTCATTTTAGATAACCGCATGTCCGGTTATCCACATAGTACAGTTATCCATATAGTACGGTTCGGTTTCGGGTAACTATCCGCCTCGCGATAGATAGTTAAAATTTGTTGGGATTTTTTGTAAAGTACCAAGTACTGTTAGTGTAAGTATAAGTTCTGTTAGTGTTAGCAAGTACCGTTAGTGTTAATGCGGTACATAGCAAGTACTGTTAGTGTTAAGTACAAGTACTGCTATATTGATTAGGACGAATATATCTTTGTATAAGATATGTCATACTTATAGTTAAAGTATATCTTATGTGATATACTTAATAGTTAGGATATGGATAATATATCGTTTGTGATATACTTATCTTTACAAAATATTCTAAGGTTTCTAGGGTTCCTTACTCTATAAAAGGAACATATGTACAATGACATTCATGTACCTCATTCAAGTCGATTAATAAGAGAATCAAATAGTTAAAAGTAATTCTGTTCTTCTGTGCTTTATAAGTTAGATTCTGCATAACTTATTTAGTTGAGTAAGAGTTCTCAAAGTGTTTTAGTTTGATTACAAACTACTATACTAGTTCTTAATAGAATATAGATTCAATAAAAGGGATCAACAAAATTGTTTAATTAACTGAACATAATCCACCCGTGAACACCCTTAGTTTATTATGTACCTATATTTTCACCGAGGAATGATAGAGGTTTGAAAATCGGACTTGACTAAAATGGTTGGTCTTTTTATGCTTGTGTGAGACTAGTTCATTCAGTATTCAATCCTATTTAATAGAACTTAATTGCCGATTTGATGTAAAATCAAACCCAACCAACAAAGATTATTTAAAAGAGATTAATAAAACATAATTGTCTATTCGGTATTTAAAAGAGATTATTTTTAAAACAGAAAGTTAACAGTTCTAAAAAAGCTTTGAAAAATCTTTTGTTAAACATGCTTCAAGTTTGCTAAAAGTGATAGACGGATAACTATAACGAAATATGTTTGGTCTGATCCCATTAACATTCCGGAAAATGACGGACTAATGGGGTAAGTTAGAGTATCTCCAATAGAGTAAACCCTTTTAAGGGTTTTACATTTAAGTATTTAACGCATTAAATGTAAAATATATTTAACAAGAAAATTTGTATGAAAGACTTTACAAAATCATTCTACAAATCTTTTAAAAACCTTTTGCTAAATTTTTTTTCGTGTAATAGTAAAAACCACCTTAAAAACTTTTTAAAATAATAAAAAAAACTATGTATAACTGAAAATGCTCCTACCCTTTTAGGGACTGTTTAGTTGTGGAAAAATTTTCATAATTTTCTGTTTCTAATTTTCTAGAAAAGAAAACACTTTTCTTTTCTAGAAAAGTGTTGAGAATTTTGAAAACTTGTTTAGATAATATTTTTCATTTTCAAAAAAAGTAAACAATGTTTAAACGAAACTATTTTCAACCATTTTTTTCATGATCAACTTTTTTTCACGTTTTTGGTATTTTTTTTACGTTTTCGTTTGTTTTTTCCCATCTTCTTTTTTCATATTTTCGTAATTTTTTTTACGTTATAATTAGTTTTTTTACTTTTTATCAGTATTATTACGTTTTAGTGTATAAATTTACGTTTTCGTCAGTATATATACGTTTTCGTCAGTAAATTTACATTTTCGTCAGTAATTTTACGTTTTTTCTATAAATTTACGTTTTCGCCAGTGAATTTACGTTTTCGTCAGTAAATTTACGTTTTCGTCAGTAAAATTACGTTTTCATCAGAAAATTTATGTTTTCGTCAGTAAATTTACGTTTTCGTCTGTAAATTTACGTTCTCGTCTGTAAATTTAGGTTTTCGTCAGAAAATTTACGTTTTCGTAAAAAATTTACGTTTCCATCAGTAAATTTACGTTTTCGTCAGTAATTTTAAGTTCTCGTCTGTAAATTTAGGTTTTCGTCAGTAAATTTACGTTTTCGTCAAAAATTTACTTTTTTGTCAGAAAATTTACGTTTTCGCCAGTGAATTTACGTTTTCGCCAGTGAATTTACGTTTTCGTCAGTAAATTTACGTTTTCGTCAGAAAATTTACGTTTTCGTCAGTAAATTTACGTTTTCGTCAGAAAATTTACGTTTTCGTCAGTAAATTTACGTTTTCGTCAGTAATTTTACCTTCTCGTCTGTAAATTTAGGTTTTCGTCAGTAAATTTACGTTTTCGTCAAAAATTTACTTTTTTGTCAGTAAATTTACGTTTTCGCCAGTAAATTTACGTTTTCGTCAAAAATTTACGTTTCCGTCAGTAAATTTACGTTTTCCTCAGTAAATTTACGTTTTTGTCAGTAATTTTACGTTCTCGTCTGTAAATTTACGTTTTCGTAAGTATATTTACGTTTTCGTCAAAAATTTACTTTTTCGTCTGTAAATTTACTTTTTCGTCGGTAAATTTACGTTTTCGACAGAAAATTACGTTTTCGTTAAAATTTTACGTTTCCGTCAGTACATTTACGTTTTCGTCAGTAAATTTACGTTTTCGTCAGTAAGTATACGTTTTCGTCAGTAAGTATACGTTTTCGTCTGTAAATTCACGTTTTCCTCAGTAAATTTACTTTTTTGTCAGAAAAATTAAATTTACGTTTTCGTCATAAAATTTTAAATTTAAATTTACTGATGAAAACGTATATTTAAAGACGAAAACGTAAATTTACCGACGAAAACGTTAATTTACAGACGAAAACGTAAATTTACTGCCGAAAACGTAAATGTACTGACGGAAACGTAAATTTTTGACGAAAGCGTAAATTTTCTAACGAAAAAGTAAATTTATAGACGAAAACGTAAATTTACTGACGAAAACGTAAATTTAAAAACGAAAACGTACATTTTCGGACGAAAACGTAAATTTTCTGACGAAAACGTAAAATTACTAACGAAAACGTAAAATTACTGACGAAAATGTAAATTTACTGACGAAAACGTAAATTTAGAGACGAAAACGTAAATTTTCTGACGAAAACGTAAATTTTCTGACGAAAACCTAAATTTACTGGCGAAAACGTAAATTTTCTGACGAAAACGTAAATTTTCTGACGAAAACGTAAAATTACTGACGATACGTAAAATTACTGACGAAAACGTAAATTTTCTGATGAAAACGTAAATTTACAGACGAAAGCGTAAATTTATAGACGAAAACGTAAATTTTCTGACGAAAACGTAAATTTTCTGACGAAAACCTAAATTTACTGGCGAAAACGTAAATATTCTGACGCGAAAACGTAAAATTACTGACGAAAACGTAAATTATTTGACAAAAACGTAAATTTACAGACGAAAACGTAAATTTACAAATGAAAACCTAAATTTTCTGACAAAAACCTAAATTTACTGGCGAAAACGTAAATTTCTGACGAAAACGTAAATTTTCTGATAAAAACGTAAAATTACTGCCGAAAATGTAAATTTTTGAGGAAAACGTAAATTTTCTGACGAAAACGTAAATTTTCTGACGAAAACGTAAATTTACAGACGAAATCGTAAATTTACAGACGAAAACGTAAATTTACTGACGAAAACGTTAAAATAATGATGAACGGTGAATACAACTGTTATTGAAATGGGTTAAATAAAACAATGGTGGGTATGAGGTGAAAATTTAAAAAAGGGTAAAATGGAGTTTTCTAATTTTTTATATAAATTTAGAAAATAAAAATTTTGTAATTTTTGAAAAATATTAAAAAATAATGTTGCTAAACAGCTTTTCTATTTTTTACTTTTCAAATTAAAATTTTTCTAGAAAAGTAAAAAAATTTTCTCCAAGTAAACAGCCTCTTACCTATCCAAAATTAATAAAGTGGATAAGAGAAGTAAACTGGAATGAAACATAGATTTGGCGTCCGGACACCCCACCCAGAAGGTTCTACACCATTCCAAACACTTCCACGTGTATGGTACTAATCAACTTTCTCATCAACTTTTTAAGGTTCCTTCAAACTCGTCACAACATATAAACACATCAACCCAACCAAACATAATCATCAAACACCCTTCAACAATATTCATTATCGATCACTAGTTGCACAATTATTTAACGTAAGTTACAGATTCATTGTTGCCTTAATCATAATTTTTTTAAGCTACGTTTTGTAATTGCATTGATTCTTAATTCCGATTTAATATTCTTTAATTCATTTTATTATACTTTTCTAATCATTTATTGGTTTAGACTTTAGACTATTATGTGATGGATATATGCCTTATGAGCTTATTTGATTTTGGCTTATATTTCATAAGCCCAATTTTCTGGCTCGTTTTGAAACTTTATATAGAATTGCAAGTCTCAAAATAAGCCGGAAAATTGGGGCTTATGAAATTTAAGCCCAAATCAAATAATCTCGTAAGCCCACATATAAGCCGAAACAAACATCCCTTAATCGGAAAATTGGGGCTTATTGAGTTTGTATGATGTAAAACATGTATCAGCAAACTTTTCTGGGAAAAAAGTCATTATTTGTGTTTTGAAAGAAACAAATTGAGACCGGTTTTCAAAAACACAGATAAACGCGTAATCTGGTTCTAATATTAATCAGAAAAACACTTGATAGTATTTTTGGTTACAGTTTTGATTGTTTGGTTGCTAATTCATGTGTTTCTGTAATTGCAGATGTCATACTCGAGAAGGTCAAGGTACTCTCCTTCTCCTTCACCACCACACAAGCGTTACGGAAGGTCTGTGTCAAGATCCAGGTCGACTTCAAGGAGCCGGTGAGTGCGCACTAAAATCTAGTTACATCTTTGAGTATTACTTATTCCTAGTTTTAGGGTGTTTGGTATTGAGTTTAGAAGTGATAAATTGATGTAGTTAATTATAACTAGATTACCATCTTGTGTGGACTTAACTTGTGATGATCACGTATGTTTTTGAGTATTTGGTATATATCGACCGTCGAGGATATGTATATGTAAAATGATATCGGTTTTGTTAAGGCCTTAAGGGGATTATGCTTCGTACAACGGATTACTCTTCTTTAGATAATCAGAGAAGAGATTTGGTTTTTATTATCTTGAGTGACTGGCTTAATTCACCGTAGATGAATCATTTTCACTATCCACTTATCCAGATAGAAAGACTGATCGGATGATAATAAAAAACACCCTTTAAAAGATGATAACTTTCAAAACGCAATGCCAAACACTTTCCCTAAGACGAGTCCACATCAATTTATCTGCTGACTAAAATTTGCATGCTTAAGGTTGCCCTCTGGTACCCTTAAGGGCTCAGGTTCGAGTCCCAACTGTAGCATTTTAAGCATTTCAGAGTAAGAAATTTTTTTCCATGATTTGGTTGGATTATTTACACTTGTGAGTTACGAGTTTGTAGTTGTAGTTACTGAATTGAGTGACTTGTAGGAGCTATGATGGGAGCGACATTGAGAATCCTGGAAACAATTTGTATGTGACAGGTTTATCAGCACGTGTCACAAGGCGAGATCTTGAGAAGCATTTCTCGGCAGAGGGGAAGGTATGTCTAGTTACCTACACAGCTACACTACTTAAAGTACTTGATAGGTGCTGGTTATCCATCTTCACTAGTATCATGGGTTCTCTGTCTTATCAATTGACGTCATGAATTCATGTGATTATAATAACGGATCTACGTTGTCAGGTGGAAGATATTCACCTCGTGATTGATCCTCGGACCCGAGAATCTCGTGGATTTGGGTTTGTATCCATGTCCAATGTCAAGGAAGCTGATCGATGCATCAAGTACTTAGATGGCTCTGTTTTGGAGGGCCGTGTCATCACGGTGGAGAAGGTATCAATTTTATGTTGTGGCTGTCATTTCACTATTTGATCATCTAGCTGCTCTGATCGATTATGCAAAAAAATATATAAAAATATTTGATCATAGTTTTTGCTATTTGAGTTTGAATGTTGCGGGTGAAGTTTTTGACAGACTTTGCTGTATGTTGCAGCTCTTCAACAACTAAAAAATCACATCACAAGCAAATATCAGACTATCAACCCACAGGGTTGTATATCCCTATTTCTTCCATTTTATTTTATGCACTTCAATTTAGTATATGCCCTTTTCACAAATATTTCTATTTTCACGCTAATGTAAAAAGAATGCAGTATATAATTCTGCTTGTATGGATGGATTATTATTATATTTTGATCTCACACCTCGCTATTCAAAATTGCAGGCCAGGAGACGAAGAGGCCGCACACCCACTCCCGGAAGGTATCTTGGACTGAGGACTGCCCGTGGTATGTCGGAACCAACTTTTGTTATTGATCTTGATTACAAATAAAGTACTTGCCGTCATACGTGCTTCACTATTTTCAGGGTTTCTGCATAAACTCTTACATGCTCGTCATTTGTTCCATTTGTGGCATCTTATCTTTTTGAACACCCGGGTTTTTAAAAGATGGCTTTGCGTCTTGTTTGGCTCATTACGTGACATGTTCTATGTGTATATGGGGTTAAATTTTCTATTCTAAAATGTCAAGTTGACTGTCATAAATGAGACGCAAAACCATCTTTTAAAGAGAGATGTACAAAATAAAATATAATGAACAATTTTGGTTGGTAAAAGTTTGCAAATTTTGACGTTGCTGTATACGTTTGGTCTACTGGTTTCCTCTTAGTTGTAGGTGACATTAGTATCTTTATTTCTATAGACTTGTCATCTGAAAATTCAGTCATCATCCTTTCCTTGATTGTTGACGCAGGTCGTGGTCGATCCCGAAGCTACTCTCCTTATTCAAGGAGTCGTTCTCCTCGTTACTCATCTGAGAGAGACAGGAGTAGGAGCAGGTCATACTCTCCGTATTATGGTAGCAGGCGTCGCCGATCATGTAGCCATGGTAGGTCCTACTCTCGTTCTGGATCACCTTATAGTAGGTCACCGGTTGGCAGACGCAGATCTTATACCCCAGATCATTACTATAGAAGGAGCCGACACCATTCTAGGTCTTACAGCCCAGAAGACCGTTATCACAAAAGTAGCAGGTGCTACTCGAGGGACTACTATAGATCATCTTGTAGGCAATACAGGGATTATTCACCCGAGTACAGGAGCAGCAGAAGCCGGAGCAGGCATTACCGGTCTGTTTCTAGAAGTGTGTCTTCTTCTCCAAGGAGGCATTACAGGAGCGTCTCTTCCAGTCTCTCACCAGTTAGATCGAGAAGCTACTCGAGGAGCGTCTCACCCCTACCGAGAAGCTCGAGGAGGAGCTACTCTCCGAGTGTGTCCCCTGCTAGGAGTGCTGACTCGCGGGGGAGTTTTAGGTCTGTGTCAAGATCGGTGTCTCCTAGGTCTGTTTCTCCTAATTGAATATAAAAATAAATAAATGTCGAAAGAGCTTTGGTGTGCATGTGTTTGAAGTACGCATTTAGAACCTGACTATAGCAGCTGTTATATGCTGTGCGATTGTAACATTATACTTTAAATAAGTTTCGGTTATATTATGATGCATGTTTTCTGATATCAGTCAAAATTTTGGGTTTAGTGTTTGAAAATCTGGTGCAGTGCTTGCTCTACTAATTTGTTTTGGTGAATCAACACTTTTATATATGGAAGTGGTTTTTTCCAGTGCTCGACATAGAAATGCTTATCTGAGTTTTGTGTTGATAATACAGTAACAAATAAGGGGTGCCCGTTTGACAGTAAGCTTTTTAGGAGTGAAAATTTTTTTAACCTGTCATTTCAAATGGGGCTGATTTATCCACGGTGATAAATTTATCTATCATATACATTGTATTCTTTGATATAAGAGGACCGATCCTCACCTTCCATCTACCAAAGATCAATGGTTAGGATTAAACTCAACTTTTATTAATTAAAAAATGGAGACAATTTGGTCTTTTTACATCCCACCCACCCACTCACTAGGGGTGTCCAGGAAAAACCGAGGAACCACAAGAATCGAGAAACCATACTGGAACCATCCTGAAATCGAACCGTATATCAGAACCATGGTCCGGTTCTTAGTTCCTAAAACTCAAAATTTTCGTTCTCGGGACGGTTCAGGAAGGAACCGGTCGGTTCCGGTTCTTTCCCGAAAGAACCATTGCTTTGGAAATATGTGTTTTTATAACGTTTGTTTATGACATTATGTAGAACATGTAGGCCGTTTAAAAAAATTGAAAGTAAATCTTTAGTCTTTAATTAACATCATTGTCAAGTCAACTTGTGGAGGCGTTGCTTTGCACCAAAGACGAATGAGAAGGGAGAGAAAGAAATAATTATGGATGAAATTGAAGATCATTTGAATGATGACGAGGTTGTTAAAGGGATAGAAGAAACGGTAAGAAGTTATAAAGGCAACTAAGTGATAAAGCGTTAAGCTTTTTAATGAGATTTGGATTACAATTACGTGTTCTGGATACTTTTAATAATTATACACTTAATTTTCTTTTTATTTTGTGTTTTTGTTCATATTATTTTAAACTATTGGATTATTAGTACGATTTTCATTGTTGAAGATATTGTTGTGTGTGTTTGCACTGTTATAATATATCCTTTATGAAAGATTGAGAAAATAACAAAATAAACCTTTTAAACACAATGGTTCTCGTCGGGAATTCCCGAAATTTCCCATCCCATCCCGGAACCGTCCCGGAACCGAACCGAAGAAATAGGGACGGTTCTCGGTTTCACATTTTCCTTAATTTATGATTCTCGGTTCTTGCGGTTCGGTTCCGGTTCGGTCCGGTTCTAGAACCATGGACACCCCTAGTACACCATCTCGTCTTTCTCCTTTTGATTCTCAAATCTTAACAAATCAAAACACACACACAAAAACACACATTAACACATCTTCAAATCCATCATCCCGATCTAAATCACGAATTCGATCTCTCTTCGATCTATTATATCATCATTTACTTCGTATTCAATCATCTCATTCGAAAATTGATTATCATAAGGTAATATCATCACGGTCTATATCTTTTTTTTTAGCTTATTTGATGTATATAAACTTGTTTTAAGCTTATATGACGTGAATTTATATACAAGTTTAGATTTGATAGAAATAAGATGATAGCTCTTTAGCTTATCAATTTGTTCTTTTTTCAGCTTATTTTGATGTGATTATGAATGTGTTAGATTATTTGATGTGTTATAATTAAGCTTATTTGATGTATTATACTTAAGCTTAATGTAAATAAGGTTATTGAGATGGTTATATGAATAAGCTTGCAATTTTGAATAGAGTTATGTGAATAAGCTTATAAATAGAGTTTGTTGAAACTGTACTATAAGCATAAAGTGAGTTATGTGAATAAGTTATGATGAAGTTGTAGGCTACGTTGAACATATGTATCATATATGATACCTCTATATATCATATATGATAAATATATCATATATGATATATGGAAGTATCATATATGATAATATGATAATATTTTTGAAAACAAATACAACAAGTTTATGATTTCCTAGCGGGTAATTAAAAGTTAGTTGTGTGTATATTATCATATATGATAATCTGGTTGAAACTAAAACAAAGTCTTTTTATTTGTGTAGTGAAAGTTTTTTTCAATGCATTTGGAAGAACTCAATCATCTCAAGGCCAAGAAGTAGAACATCGGATCCCTGACTGAAATAACAAGATCATGTGCATGAAAGACGAGTACCAAGTTTGCAACAAAAATGTTGATGATTGAGATCAACATCCATTCTTTCAAACATTTGAATAGTTAATCTCTTAGTGATACATGTATGGTGATGTATTAGTTTAACTTTGTAATGCTACTTAATAGTTGTCATTTTTATTGAATATAAAAATGACAAAACATCTGTAGATGTAATTTTTGGATAATGTTGTTATTTTGTGAAAGTTTTTATCATATTCCTGAAGCATACTTTTTAACTTTTTTTAGTATCATATATGATAATACCTGTAACTCTTAAGCTCAGCCATATACGATACTTCATTATCATATATGATAACGCAATATCATATATGATACTCAAGAAAAAAATCTGACAGATTAAACAAAGAGTGTCATATTCATGATTAACCACTTTTTAGAAAATAAAAAATTACTTTTTATGAGTATCATATATGGTAACACATTATTATATATGATACTAAAAAAATGGATATTAAACAAAGAATCTTCTAGATTCATGATTAAAACAAGCAACATGCTGAATCAATGATTAAAAATTGTTTGACTAAATCACACGACTAATCAAACACAAATAACATGATGATGATTAAACTAAAAAAAAGGATTAGATTAAGATGAAGAAAAGAAAAGAAATACAAAGTTGGTGATTTCCTAGTGAGAGAAACAAACACACCTTTCTCTCTCTAGAACTAATCAAATGGAAAAGCACACACACAAATGAGGATTAGGAAGCCTTTTATACTAACTAAGAAATGTTTAGGAGGCCTTCCTCATTTGTGTGTTCGGGACTAAATCCCGTTACATAAACAATAATAACTAAAAACTCTCGACATCATTAAATGACATTTTTCACGAGCTTCGCAACGATATATTATATGACCATCACTTTAATTACTTCTAACAATCTCCCCCTAAGGGGTGGTCATGTAATATGAGACTTCACTTCTTTGGTGTTGCACACTTTGAAGCTCGTTGTCTTGAGAGTTCTTTCATAGTTCCTTTCATGACTTGTGATCTTGGATCTTTGATCTTTGCCTTGACTTGATCTTGAAACTTTGCCAGCTTGTGTTCTTGTGTCTTTCTCCACATACTCGTGTTTTGTGTTGACTTGAAAGCTTGTTAACAATATCCCTTGATCATCAGAGTAGCGGAAGTCTTTGTCTTTAGATGTTCTTGAGCTTTCTTCATTTATATGAGCATGTGGTCTTGAATTACGACTCCTTGAGGTTACGCCACCGTTTGCATTCCTCCGGTTTCCCGTTATACAGTAAGAATACTGTACCTGTGATTAGGTAAGTTCAAAGAACTTCCTTGACAGGATTTCCGGCTATGGTAGCCATTCTCAATACTTGAATTTAGCGAAAGATAATTCATAGTAAGGAGTGAATCATACAGTTCCATTATGATGATTAAGTCGTCAATTCAATTTCCTGGAACAAGTTTGAAACAATTAAGAATCAAACCATCGTTGCTTTCCACTTGACACAAGTTTGATTCATATAGAATCACACAAGTTACCTACCGCAGTGCTGTTTGATGATGACACTGGAAGGATTTCCATTCGTCACTGTAAATACTGAAAAGTATTACTCTGAATGTTCTGGCAAGATCATAAAGATATTGCGTCGAGACCTGGAACGAGTTTGAATCAATTAAGAATCAAACCACTGTTGCTTTCCAGTTAACATATGTTTAATTCAAGTGAATCTTACATATGACCTACCGCAGTGCTGTTTGATGTTAACACTGGAGGGATTTCCATTCATCACTATGAATACTCATGAGTATCACTCTGAATGTTCTGGAAATATCACAGGGATAGAGCGTAGGACTCTGTAAATTATCGCATGTGTTCTAGTGATGAACATCAATTGATATAAGGAATAAGTGTCCTAATGAGAATTTTGATGAATCTCGTTGGCTCTATACTCTATAAGTGCACGTTTATTTGGTGATCGGAGGCTGGAGCAGACTGCCACCAATTCAATATCTACTATCTCGGAGTGAGAAAGTTGATAGAAATGAGTTGAACTCCGTGACAATAAAACAAACTTCTTTTGAGAGAAGCTTGAGTAGGCTCGGAGGGGTTGTGCATTACATCACTGGGTCCATGATGCTTTGTCTTCAGTATCAAAAATCATCAAAGTGATTCTGATAATAGATGTATTGACCCGGTTTCTGCCTAAGTTGTATGGAGGGCTGATTTCTTTACACCCTTTATCCTTACATTTCTTTTTCATTCTTCAACCCCTTCAATGCTTACCAAGACGTCATAACTAGCACCTTGTTGTGATTGTTTCAGTGCTAGCTTAAGTCATTAGTCGGCATTTTTCCCGTACACTCAACTACTCCATATTTCCTAAGGACTTCTAAGATCTAATGGATTGTCCCTGGGAAGATCCCTCCGGTTCTGGTTGGATCATAGGACGAATACCTAACCACCTTTTGACACCAATACCATCGTGAATTAATGTGTTGAAGGGTATAGATATCGTAACCAGAAAAACCTGTTGAAAAAGCAATCAAGGTGTTGATGAAATCAGTGTTTACACCTTGAAGGTTTTTTATATCACCCAAAGCGCTCCCCCTACATATGTGCATCATAAAAAAGAAAGGTTTTTGCACATATTAGGAAGAGAAAGCACTTATATCAAAGATCTTATCCAAGATAACACATTTTAATCACTATTCTCCCCCTCAAAAATTGCATGAAATTGAAATTTTTGTGAAACTAGTGATGAAACATGGAGAGAATAATGTGTCATGAAACTTTGGAACAAATGTTTATGAAATCATTATACTCCCCCTCGAAGAAAGATTCTATTTAAATAGGGGAGTATATGAGCACATTGTTTTGAAATACCTTGAAAAATTGTGCTCAAAAGTCCGAGAAAATTGAGTTCATGAGCTTAAAACTTTGAATGTTTTGATATAAGCTCATGACCGAGAAAAACGAATTTCTCGTTGTTGAGGATAAGTCAAAGACTTTCCTTTATTTAGGGACCGGGTTATAGTTTGACATGTGACTATAAGCCATTGTGAGAAGAAAAATAGAAAAGACATGTTTTGAAAACATTTGAACTCTCATTCGAACTTTATGTACGTACCCGTGTCGTTATTGAACAAAATTTCTAAGTACGTCCATATTATCGATGCTGAGAGACATGTCGATGGAGAATATTTTTGGTATTTTGAAAGATTTTCTCATTTTTTATTTTGTTTTTATAGGTTTTATATATTTTTTTTATTTTGATTTTTTGATAGATATATACAAGGTTACTGCTAATGTGCAAGACGTTCAAGATCATCAGGAGTGAAACTACGCATACCAAGTCGACGAACCAAGAATTCAAATCTGTCTTGAGAAAGAGCTTTGGTGAAGATGTCGGCTAGTTGGTAGTCCGTCTTGACACAAAACAGTTCGATCGTTCCTCTTTCCACATGCTCCTTTATGAAATGGAATCGGACAACAATGTGCTTGGTCTATGAGTGTTGGACCGGGTTGCAGGATATGGCTATGGCTGATTGTGAGTCACAATAAATAGGCACTTTGTTAAAGTGAAAGCCATAATCCGTGAGTTGTGTTCTCATCCAAAGGACTTGAGCACTACACACAGATAGAGACACATATTCTGCTTCCGCGGTGGACAACGTCGTATAGTATTGTTTTCTTGATGACCAGCTCACTAGCTTCTCACCTAAGAATTGTGCGCCACCGGAAGTGCTCTTGAATGAATCATGACATCCTGCATGGTCGGCATCTGAAAAACTAGTGAGATTAAAACCAGAATCCTTCGTATACCAGAGACCCATGTGAATGGTTCCCCGGAGATAACGAAAGATCCTTTTAACCTCCTTGAGGTGCTTCTCGGTTGGCTTAGCCTGATACCGAGCACATAAACAAGTAGCATGCACAATGTCCGGTCTACTTGAGGTTAAGTACATAAGGGACCCGATCATACTTTGGTATTTTGTAGCATCTACAAATGTCCCTTTCTTATCCAAATCAAGCTTGTGTTTAGTGTCCATTGGAGTACCAATAGGATCACAATTTTCCATTCCAAATTTCTTTAGAATTTCAAGCACATATTTGGCCTGATATATGAAAATGCCACGGGGGGATTGCTGAACTTGGAGACCAAGAAAAACGTCATTTCCCCCATCATATACATTTCAAATCGACTTTTCATAAGGTCTGCAAATAATATGGAATATTTTGGGTTAGTAGAACCAAATATAATATCATCTACATAGACCTGAGCCACCAATATGTCGTTGCCGTAGTGCTTGATAAACAAAGTTGGATCAATGGTTCCTTTGCTGAAGTGATTTTGTAGAAGAAATGATGCTAATTCGTCGTACCATGCCCTCGGTGCTTGTTTCAAACCATAAATTGCATTTTTCAACTTGTAGACATGGCTTGGATGTTCGGTGTTGATGAAACCTTCAGGTTGACATACATACACATCTTCTTTTAACGGTCCATGCAAGAAAGCCGTCTTCACGTCCATTTGATACACAGTGAACGATTTGTGTGCAGCGTATGCCAAGAAAATCCTAATAGCTTCCATTCGAGCAACCGGGGCGAAGGATTCAGCGAAATCAATTCCCTCTTGTTGTTTATAACCTCTCACAACTAACCGAGTCTTGTTCCTAATGACCGTTTGCTCCTCATCCATCCTGTTTTTGAATAACCATTTCAGAGTAAGCGGATCGATATTGTCCGGTCGAGGTACTAACTCCCATACATCAAGCCGGATGAACTGATTGAGTTCTTCTTGCATAGACTCAATCCATGATGCATCGGTCATTGCTTCTTTCACACTAGCTGGTTCCATTGTGCTGACTGATAGTGCATAGATACACATATGACCATCGGTACGCAGCTGATTGCGTGTTGAGACTGGTCTTGAGAGATTACCAATCACTTGAACCAAAGGATGATTCGTAGTCCATTTTTGTTCATGTGGAAGTGTATGAGAAACTTGATGCGAGATCGACGGATCCACATATGATGTTGAAGGCTGAGTAGAACTTGTGGAAGCCGCAAATGGATTAACAAACTCGTGTTCGTTGAGCATCGCATTGTGTGCATTTTCAGCAACAATTTCATTCTGAAGATGAACGTGAGTAGGAATTTGCTGAGAATGTTGTTGAGTTGAATCAGCAGTCGGAGACGTGGTTGGAATTTTTGGAGTCAATATGGTTGAGTTTGACGTAGATGGTGCAAAAACGGATGCCGTTGGTGTAGGTGCAGCTGGTGGTTCTAGAACTACCGCAGCAGGTGCAGCCGGGGCATTTGGAGGAACACCAAATGACGAAGGACCCTCCATATATTCATCATAGATTGGCCCAAATAATACTTTCAAGTCACGTTCTGAAGGTTGTAACGATGAGATTGCTGACGGTGCAAATTGAAGCGTGAGTCCTGAACTTACGTGTCCAGAAGTTTGACTTTGAAGCTCGGGATGTGAACTTCTATGTTGAGAGGCCATACCCGAGAGTTCACCAAAAGTAACATTCATAGTCTCCATTACCTTTCTTGTCCTTCGATTATAAACCCTGTAAGCACAAGCAGTTGAAGAATAACCAATGAAAAAACCAATATCACCTTTAGGTTCAAGTTTACCGATATCTTCACGATCATTCTTCGGATAACATAGAGCACCAAAGACATGTAAAAATGAAATATCCGGTTTTCTTCCATTAATGATCTCATAAGGTGTTTTGTTGAAGCGGGTGTGAATAATGGAGCGGTTTTGAGTATAACATGCAGTTGCTATAGCATCTGCCCAAAGGAATAACGGTGCACTAGAGGAGAGAAGCATCGTTCGAGCAGCTTCAACTAACGTACGATTCCTCCGTTCCACAACTCCATTATGCTATGGAGTTCTTACAGCCGAAGTTTGATGAGAAATCCCAACTTCGTCAAAATAAGCTTTCAGTTTTTGATTGGTGAATTCTGTGCCGTTATCCGTTCTTACAATGATAACAGGGGCTTGAAGTAGCACTGATGTTTTCTTCAAGAAATTGATAATGACATCCGGGGCTTCATCTTTCGAAGCAAAAAAATGAACCCAGGTGTAGCGAGAATAATCATCCACAATCACAAGGACATACCGCTTACCATTAATACTTTTGATTCGCATTGGGCCACACAAATCCATATGAAGGAGATGCAACCTATTCGTCGAATTTGGAACAGGTTTGGGTTTGTGAGGCTTCTTCTTGCTTTTACCTTGCTCACATGATGGACAAAGATGGTCTTTAGTATATTTGAACTTTGGAAGACCGGTAACAAGATCATCTTTTGCAAGTTGGGTGATGGCATCGAAATTGAGATGAGATAACCTTTGATGCCATAACCATGACTTTGTTGAGGTAGCCCGGGCCATGAGACAAATTGGAGATGCAACGGACATTTGAAAAAGATCAATGGTGTAAAGGTTTGTTGTGCGATTTCCTTTCAACAGATCAATTCCTTCAAGATCCCTAACGAAACAAGTATGACTTCTGAAGGCAACCTCCAAATCTGAATCACAAAATTGCCCAACCGAGAACAAATTGTGTCCCAAGCCATCAACAAAAGAAACTCTGGTGATGATAATATTTCCCCAATGAAGATCACCATAGCCTAGAATTTCCGCAACATGATCATTTCCAAATCGAACAGTTCCCATAAAACGCCATACAAAGTTCTTGAGAAGACTTCGATTCCCAGTCATATGTTTGGAACAACCCGAGTCCACACACCAGAGACAAATTTCAACAGCCTGCCAATGATAAAAGAAGAGAAAATTTGGCAACCGAAGAAATAGGTTCCTGTATGGTTAGGTAATAATCAGGCCATATCACATACCGGCATTTCACTGTCAGTATGAGATCTACTAGAATCAATAACATGACCATTAGAGGCAAAATATCTTCCAGTAGGCAACCACTTAGAGGTAACTCTAGGACTTCTAGGCGTAGCAAGACTTTCAGTGGACCCTACCTGCTTAGTTTTCGTAACATACACTTTAGCCTTAGGAGTGCTATGTGTTTCGCTGATAGAAAACTTGTCAAGGCGAGTGTAACCACCATAGTTCAAACCATTCATAGTCAAACCACAAACATCATGACTAAAAGTAAAGAAACATTTATTACATTTAGCACAAATAACTTCAGATTTTTCATTCCGAATAGCAAGTTTAAAGTCATTACATTCAGAAGAATTAAGTTTCTGATTATGAATAAAAAACGATAAATTCCTACGGTGTTCTTCTACTTCCACATTATTAGCCTTGGGATGACTACTTCTAGAGGCAAAAGGGACCCTATCATTCCTTGTATTGCTCGTAGGCTGTGGCCTTCTGCTCTTAGTGTAGTTGTTCATTCCTGTAGAAAAAGACACACGCTTGTTAGAATTAGCATTTTTTAAATCAATGACTTGTGGTTGTGCAATAGTGGTCGGTTTTGTCCTAACGCTTGCTTTACGTTGGTTGCTAGGCATAGAGATATCTACCCTATTTTGAGATGAAGGTCTAACGCGAAACATTCCTGGGGCTATAACAACAGCTTTCATTCCAGCAGCCTTGGGAAACGGTGTTACAGCAATACGAGCGGGTCCCGAGGTTGCTGGTTTCTGGATCATCGTCTCCGCACTCGAGCTAGACTCAGAAGTCTTATCTTTTAACAAAGCCTTTAATTTACAGTTCTCACAGATTTTATCAATAAGTTTCTGATAGACAGACTTGCTTTGTTCAATAGCCCGCTTATATGAAACGACAACAGATTTTAAATCTGCAATCTTAGCCTTAAGCATCTAAACATTACCATCACTAGCACTCTCTAACCCTAAAGTGGCCAAATTCGTTTCCTTAACCCCTCCTAACTGAGCCTGCAACCGAGCGATAGTTTGTTGCATTTCATTGTAAGTTTTTTCATACGAAATCTTGTCATATTTGTATTCATCACATTTTTTGACAAATTTATTCCAAAGATCGGTGAATTCTTTATCCTTTTTAATGACATAGGATTCCATTTTCTCTTTTATAAGATCAAGCTCCGTTTGAAGGTTTTCATTTTGTGACACAGAGGTACTTAACTCAACAGGGCTGCTATCAATACAATCACTTGCTTTAGAGAGGCGTTCAAGATCATTTTCCAAAACTTTGATTTTATCAAGAGATTCATCAGCTTCCTTCGCTAAAGATTTAAAGTCTTCAACAAAGTTGGCAAATTCTTTCAGAAAAGCGTTTTCCAAATTACCTAACCTAGCATCAACTTGATTAATAATTGGATTAATAACGTTTTGAAGAATTTTCTGGACCTCAATTTGAATAGGCGATGTAAAATTTCCTCCAGTTATTTTGGAATTAACAACACGTTTAAGAATGACAAAGTTATCTTTAAGCTCGTTTAGAAATCGGCGTGTGACACTCGGTTTAGGAGGGTCATCAGACAATTCCCCACTTGGTAGCAAAAGCATTTCAGTACTCGTTTTAGACCGAACAAAAACAGTTGGAGGATTGATTTTCGGATAATAAACGGGTGTCACTTCTTTATCAAGCTTTTTCATTCTTAAACGAGTCTCTTTAGCAAGTTCAGTAGTTTCCTCGGAATCATGCACAATAGGAGGATCATGCTCATCAGACAATAGCACACTACCATTAAATAAAGTTTCATTAGTGGCCTGAACTTGCTTAAGGTATCCGGGATTAGGGGAAAAGGACAACCTAAAGCCAATTTATATCGAGTGTAATTTATCTCATTCACTTTTGGTGCGAGCATATTTATCGTCTGCATAGTTTGGCCACGTTTGACTAAAAGGTTGTCCAATTCTCTAATCCTGTCCTGAGCTTTGCAAAAATCCTCAAGAAGCCCATCCTCTCGAATTTTGAAATCATGTTTCATCTTTTTGCGTTCTTCTTTTAACTCCAAAATGGTAGATTTTTCTGTTGAAAGCTGTTTATTAAGAGACGTGATTTCATCATTCAATTCGCTTATCTTTTTAGCACTACTTAAATGTAAGGCATTTAATATCTTAGTGGTGCACTTTTCTTGATAAACAGATGTAGCATGGGCCTGTTCAAGTTCTTTAATTTTAGCCTGATGAATTTCAAAACATTTCTCCCGTTCTTATATCCCGCAAGCTCAGTGGTCAATTTGGCATTAGTTTCTCTAAACTTATTATTAACCACCGTAGCATGATCTACATCCTTAGAAATCTTATCAAATAGAGATTTATAAAACGCATGAGTCTCATCAGGAAGGGTTATAGGCTGAGCAACTTGAGCCACACTAAGGTCCACACTAGGCTCATTCGAAATAATATTACTATTATTCGGATCCTCGTGTGTCTCAATGTAAGGCTCAAGCATCTCAGTATACTCTTCCTCCTGATTAGACATATATATATATATATCATTATCATCAAAACTTGGGTGTACCTCAGAGGGACCGTCTGAATCATAGACGGGAGCTTTGTCATCATGCATTCCTGAGGTTGATGCTTGCTGTAAGTTTTCCATCAAGATGTAGTTGGCATTCACCTCTTCTTCCTCGTCATATTCTACAGCAGAAGCCATAAGATCAAATTCATCAGCTTGAAGTGGAATCCCTGCCTCTTCTTTTTGTGCTATGAGAAGCTGAGTCTGAAGATAAGCAGCATCCCTCTTCTTTTTGGCTGTGCAATCTCGAGCATAATGACCAATTCCCCTGTAGTTGTAGCACTGAACTTGACGATTGTTGTTTCCATTTCCCGTACCAGTATTCTCAGCCCTTGCAGCCACAATGTTTCCCATCTGATTACCAACCGCTGGCACAACTATTAACCCATTCTGATTACCCACATTTGGAACACTCGGATTCTGACCACGAGTTTGTCCATATTGATTTCCTGCATTCCCAACATTCTGACCATACTGTGTCCCCGTGTTCCCAGCAACTACCAATTGGCGATCTTGATTCGCATTCATGAAAGGTTGAGCAATCTGCCTATTTCTAGTGTTCGAGGAGATTCTCTGATTGTTGTTGGTGGGGTTAATGGTAAATTTGAATGCCCTTGCAAGAAGTGCAAGACCAGTGTTAATCGCATGAGTTGGATCGGTGATGTCATCAAAGCTGGCAATGGGTTGTTGTAAGTAGTTCACAGCAGCAGGAGGTTGATATCCATAAGGAGTGAATTGTTGTTGTTGTTGTTGTGGCATGAAGTTACTTAATGAGGGTTGATGGTAAGGTACCATGGGATATGACATAGATGAATGAGAGTTTGCCATGAAAGCCAATGGATCTTGTGTCTTGGCACGTCTTTCAGCCCTAACTTCATTAGCTTCATCTTGATTCATCTTCAAATAATCATATACTTGAGTGTAGTCCACTACATGAAGATCCTTAGTTTGATTGACAAGAGTGACATATCTTGACCATTTAGAAGGAAAATTATTAAGAAATTTGATGTTTGCAGCAATTTGTGCAAGTTCATGTTTGTTTCTTCTAAGATGATTCATGAGGGTTGAAAATCGATGATAGTAAGGTTCAATTTGTTCCCCTTCAGTAGACGTAAATTTCTCCCATTCACGAAGCAACTTAGTTTCCTTCTCTTGTAAACCAATTTCACTCCCCTTCATCATTTTCTGAATCCTAAGCCACATCTCGTGTGCGGTTTCACAACTATCGACAGCAGCATAAACATCTTCGGGAAGTCCCATAAGGATGACTTGAATTGCTTGATCATCAGCGTCGAGTTGTTTAGATTCAGCTTTAGTTAATTCTTCATCCGTTTGCTCATGACTTGAGTCAGCCACTGGGTTAGCATTCGTAGGGTCCCCAGGCACAATGATGGTTCTTCTAACATACGGACCTTGTTGAATCGATTTGACGATCAATTTTCCCAAAGGTTTACATTTTGTATAACGAAGGAGACGGCTAGCCCATGTAGTGTAGTTCTCCTTGGTGAGCATGGGAGGACGATTCTCAGTACCCGCAGCGTAAATATCTTGTTGAGACGTCATCTTAGAAGTCGTGTGAAAAACAGGATCTCAATTCGTAGAAAGCAGAATGTTGAAGTTAAAATCCCCTAAATATGATTAAATCCCCTAAAGATGAGCTCTTCGTGAAACCAAAAATTCCAAGGCCAAAAAAACACACGAGTTAAAAATTTTCAAAAACACAAATTCTGAAAAATATTTTCGGAATAATGACTTTTTCGGAAAAACTGCTTTTTCGGAATAATTGGATTTTCAGAAAAAACTGTTTTTTCGGAATAATTGCTTTTTCGGAAAAATGAGTTTTTTAGAATAAATGGCTTTTTCGGAATATTCACTTTTTCAGTAAAATGGGTTTCTTCGGAATAAATGACTTTTTCGGAATAAACACTTTTTCGGAATAAACACTTTTTCGGAATAAACACGTTTTCAGAATATTCACTTTTTAGAGAAATTTTCGGAAAAAGTTGGTTTTTCGGAATAAAGATGTTTTCAGAAAATTTTTCGGAATATGTGGATTTTCAGTTAATTCTTCGGAAAAATTGGATTTTCAGTAAAATCTTCGAAAAAAATGAACTTTTCAGATAAATGGTAAACCCTTTTCCGAAATGAAAGATTTCGGAAAAACAAACCCTTTTCTGAAGAAATATCCGAGAAATAAGGAATTACAGTAAGAGTCGACAGAGAAGATGCTAACCCACCAAAACACAATCACGAATCCACCAAAATCAATAACCACTTCGATCACACCAATAACACCACCTCAAAACCTCAACTACAAACCGAATCCAATATCCTAAACCAAAAAAACCCGAAATCAATACCAAATCCACACCAAATCAACACCAACGCTAACTACGAATCCCTTGGCGAATGATACCACTTGTTTGACTAAATCACACGACTAATCAAACACAAATAACATGATGATGATTAAACTAAAAAAAAGGATTAGATTAAGATGAAGAAAAGAAAAGAAATACAAAGTTGGTGATTTCCTAGTGAGAGAAACAAACACACCTTTCACTCTCTAGAACTAATCAAATGGAAAAGCACACACAAAAATGAGGATTAGGAAGCCTTTTATACTAACTAAGAAATGTTTAGGAGGCCTTCCTCATTTGTGTGTTCGGGACTAAATCCCGTTACATAAACAATAATAACTAAAAACTCTCGACATCATTAAATGACATTTTTCACGAGCTTCACAACGATATATTATATGATCATCACTTTAATTACTTCTAACAAAACTTGTTCAGAAAATAAAAAAATAGTGCTATTTAAGATCATATAACTAATGATTAAACACTTGTTCAAATAAAATATAACCAATTATGATTAAAACACTTATTCATAAAAGATATAAAAATAAAAAAGTCTATTGAATTCATAATTAAAACCAAAGCCATCTTATTATTGAAACTACTATTCTTCTTTTTCAATCAATTCTTCTTTATTTTTAACCAAATATACTTTTTTCTTGTAAGACATCATCCTGGGCCACGAAGGCGACTTCATTTTATCCTTACACATACACGTGCACGTCCACATGCTTTGCTCCAATCGAGCAATTGCAATATCCATACCTGCTATTTGTTGTGTTCACATATTCTACATTTATAAAAGAGAGGAAACAACATATTAGGCATCATTTATTCGACAACTGAATTATGTAGCAAACAAATATAAAAAATGCACAATAGGTCAAAAGTGGAAAAAGTCATGTACAATATCAAAACTATGATTTTTTTGTGGTTAGTCGGAAACATCATATATGATGCCTCATGTATCATATATTATATACCTATCATATATAACATATCAGATACCTATCATGTATGATAACTATGGTATCATATGTGATACATCAATCTTAATTCAACTTACATCAACAATTTGATAAAAATACCTTACACCAACATAAGCATATTCATAACTCGCATAGATAAAACCTTATAATAAGCCACAAACATATTTGATTTGGATATTGAGAGTTGTCAAACATATTTGATTCTTAACTCTAAGTCACATGCCACTTACCATAGCCATCCACAACCACTTTTGAGTTTTATGGCCTATCTATACACAGTATCATATATATATACAGTATTATATATGATATAAGACGTGTTTGAAGAGCTTAAATACATTTTGTGTAAAGTATTTATAAAGTTTAGTTTTTTTCTTGTGGTTTGTCAGACACATCATATATGATACATTATGTATCATATTTGATATGCCTATCATATGTCATATATCATATATCTATCATATATGTAAATGGAGTATCATATATGATATATCAAGATTAATGTAGCCTACATCATCAATATAAAAAGTTCCTAGTAATACATCTTATTCACACGAACATAAGCTTATTCATAACTCTCTTACTCAAACAATCTGATAATTTGTTAAAAAAAGCTAATAAGCTAGCTTATAATTCAAAATAATAAATTTAAATCATCTAATTAGCAAGCTTATTCATAACTCTCATCTAATTCAAAATCTTATTCATAACTCTCATCTAAATTAAAAGGTTATTCAAACAAATCAACTTATCCACATAAATCACCTAATAAGCTAACTTATTTATTAAGAAAAATGAATTCAAACAATTTGTTCAATATAAACTAATTAAAAGCTTATAATTATTATGATGATAAATTAATAAGTTTATTCCAATCAAGTATTAAATAACAAAACTCTAACCTGATGATGGATCGTGATGGATTCATGTTGATGGATTCGTGATGGTTCCATAATCACCCCTTTGAATTCGTCGTGGATTTGTAATGATAGATCTATGATGCTAGAGAAATAAAGAAGATCGGGCTAAAGAGAGAAAAAAGTAACGGTGTGTGTGTTTTTATGAGAAAAAAAGAAGAAAAAAGGCTTTATATCTATTTGATGAAATGACCGAAATACCCCTGCAGTATAAAATGAGGATTTTGTAGAAACTAGAGGGGGGGGGGGTTGAATAGTTTCTTATATTTACTTGTTAAATGATGGTTTTCAAAAATCCTTTTTCAAAAACTTAAACTTAAGGAAATATGTGAAATCTTCTTATGCACAATATGAACAATGATAGTGTAACTAAACTAATACTAACTAATGTATATGCACAAAGAATAAAGAATGTAAAGAGTTAAGGGTAAAGAAAGATCAAACTAAACACCAAGGATTTATAGTGGTTCGACAACGAAGCTCACTCCTCGAGTACTCCTTACTCGAGAGTTCACTACACAACAAGCTCCTTATGGTGGAGAAAACCGTACACGTCGCTTAACCAATTTCCGACTCTAAGCTAGAAGTCGAGCCCTAATCGTAGCTAGGACCAATCTACACAACTATACTTAATACATACACAACTTCCAAATATACACAACTACTTGGATCTTCACAACTATTACACAACAACAAATGTGTAAGATTTGATCTTCAAAGGATCTTTGGTGGTGGACTCAACACTTCACAATGATAGTGTTCTTCTCTTTGCACTTGAAGAGGAAGGGATGTATGAGATAGATTCACTTCTAAATAAGTAGTAATCAATCAAATGATCAAGGATTTGAGTGATTTAAGAAGTATGTTTGAATCTGGGAATTTATGTGCAAAAGAGGTGAATTGAAAATCTGAGAAAGGTCCACTATTTATAGGACAAAGGGCCAACGGGGCTATATCTGCCCGCGGTTCACTATCTCAGCCGGCGGTACCTTATCGATAAGGAACTGCCTAGGCGCTAGGGAACCGCCGGATTATAATCCGATCCCTTTTTGTCCTTTAGTGGTGGAGGTCTTATCTGATTATAAAATATCCTGAAAGAATATTCCAAATCAAAAAAGAATATGCCATTTTCAAATTTTTAAATATTTAATTTAATAAAGCATTTTATTAAAAATAAAGTTTAATTAAAAACTTGTCACACTTAATAAAAGTGAGTTTTAAGAAAAGATTAAATCACTTGATCACTTGATTAAGGTTAGTACTTGTTTATTCATACCTTAAGTGAAAATGGGTAAAATGAAAAATACTTGAACTCAAGAATTCGTTTTTCATTGTTTTCGTAAATGCTTGTTTTTACATATTGTCGTAATCAACACTAAGCGAGACCGAAAAATGCAAGTAACGTTTTTAGGCATTATTGCATTAACAATCTCCCTCTTTTTGATTCCGACAATACATAAACTTAATCACACAAAAAACAAGATTTTCGAAGACGAGTTTATTCATTTCTCCCCCTTTGTCGAAGCAAAAAGGTTGCACAAGTCGGTGTTGAAGAGACGGACTTTGCAAAGACTCCCCCTTGCTTGGGGCACCGAGGAATCGAGATATGGTGACAAGCTACATAGAAAGGTTAGTTGAACAAAAGAGACAACCAACAAGAGATAGCTATAAGTCACAAAAAAATAAAATAAAAAGAGAAGAAAACACAAAGACTAAGATCCAAGTGAAGTCATATAAAATAAAAAGAGTCATACAAAGATGTATGAAAGAGGAAACAAGCCAAAAGCATAAATCTAATCCTAGTTAATCTAGAATTCTAAGATTTGCTTGAATAGGGTGTCTTTTGGATAAGCAACCAATGCTTATATGAAAGACAAGGTAGTGGCGGAAGGTGGTGGTGGTGGCTTGGTGGAGATCTCATAATCAAAGTGAAGAGGAGGCTTGATTAAGAGACTCTTGATGTAGCTCAACTACTCATAGATGTGTGACATAGCAAGATGTTGATATTGGCAACAATGACAATATGTCCCATGGTGCATGACATTATCATGAGAAGGAGGAAGAACACTAAAGGGTAGTGGTGGAAGAAAAGATGTTCCACAATCAACATTCTTGGTAGGGGAAATGTAATTAAGAGTGTTCTTGGGTGAATTTGGATTGAAAGTGTTCTTGGGTGAGTTGGAATTGAAAGCAATTGGGGAAAATGGAGGAGAATGAAGGCTTTCATTGGGAGAATAAGACATTTTAGGATGTGAAGTATGGCAAAATGCTTATGGTTAAATAGGGAAGGCTCAAGGTATTTTTAGGGTGGTCAAAGGGTTGAAACAAAGATTCCCAAAAGTGTTAGAACAAATTTGAAATTTCAGAAATACCCGAAAAAGGAAGCACTGTACGCGGTTCCTTATTGTGTCCGGCGGTTCCTTATTGATAAGGGGCCGCGGTTCATATATGGAACCGCCTACAGAGGCTGTGTTTTGGTGGTGAAGGAAGATTTTCAGCAAATTTTATTTTTCTAGTCTAACTTATCATAGGGATATGCTTAAAAGCAAAGATAGACAAAGAGAACACTTACTAACTCACCAAATAGGGATTTGACCAAAATACATGGATTTTAAAAATCGATGTAGGAGGTGTGTAAGACAAGACCTTAAGTCACGACACAATGATCCTCCATTATTCTATCTTGTTCTTGCTATGTTTGAGAGAATCATACATATGAATTATGTAAGCTCGAGATTAATAACAAGAATCTATGAGAAACCTTTTTAGATTGAATTAACAATGTCAAAACATTTCTTGGCCATTTTCGAAAGAGACTTTGAGGATTTTGAAAAGGAGAAGAGAAGATTTTCAAGAAGAGTTTAGGAGACTCAATGACTCAAAGTGATAAAAGACTCAAAAGAAAATAAGAGACTCAATAAAGGGAAAGCATTTAAGGAATATGTTCCATTAATCCTAGACCTAGACGCAAGTAATTAAAGGGTTCCCTCTTAAGTGGCTTAGTGAAGTGTCGGCTAAGTTATCCTCGGAGGGTAACTTCTCAATTGAAATGTTCCCCTTTTGAACATTATCCCTAAGGAAATGGTGACGAATTTCTATGTGCTTGGTTCGCGAATGTTGCACGGGATTATTGCTAAGGTCTATAGCACCTTTATTGTCGCACATGATGGGAACATCATCAAGACAAATCTCGTAATCAACAAGCGCTTGCTTCATCCATAGAGCTTGTTGGCATGCTTTTCCGGCACTCACATACTCGGCTTCCGTGGTGGATATCGCAAGAGCGGTTTGTTTCTTGGAGAACCAAGAAGTTAAACAACAACCCATGATGGTACAAACTCCACTAGTTCTTTTCCGGTCCACATAGTCTCCCGCATGATCCGAGTCCGCGTAGACAATGGTTTCTACGCCGATCCCTTTAGGATACCATAATCCTAAATGTATAGTGCCCTTAATGTATCGGAAGATACGCTTAACCGCTTCAAGGTGAGAGGTTTTAGGAGCCTCTTGGAAGCGAGCACAAAGGCAAGCACTAAACATGATATCCGGCCGACTTGCCGTTAGGTACAACAAACTACCAATCATACCTCTATATTTGGTGTTGTCTACCGACTCACAATCATCATCTACGGTGAGTTCAGTATCCGAGGCCATTGGGGTCTTCATTGGTCTAGATTCTTCTAATCCAAATTTCTTTAGCATTTCTTTAGCATACTTAGATTGACTAAAGAAAATACCATCGTCCATTTGTTTAATTTGGAGTCCTAAAAAGAAGTTAAGTTATCCCATCATACTCATTTTAAACTCATCATGCATGATTTTGGCAAAGTCATCACACAATTCATGACAAGTTGAGCCAAATATAATGTCATCAACATATATTTGTACGATTATGAGGTGAGAACCTTTCTTCTTTGTAGAGAGCGTGTTGTCTACCATCCCCATGGTATACTCATGTTTAACAAGAAACGCTTTAAGTCTATCATACCAAGCTTTGGGTGCTTGTTTAAGATCATAAAGTGCCTTCTTAAGCTTGTAAACATGATCCGGTTTCTCAAAATCAATTAAGCCGGGAGGTTGAGCCACATATACCTCCTCATTGATCAAACCGTTAAGAAACACACTCTTTACATCCATTTGTTGAAGCTTAAAGTCTAAGGCACAAGCGTAGGCTAAAAGGATTCTAATGGATTCTAATCTTGTTACCGGTGCATATGTCTCGTCATAATCAATCCCTTCTTGTTGATTATAGCCTTGAGCTACAAGTCTAGCTTTGTTACGAGACACAACACCATTCTCATCTAGCTTATTCCTATATACCCATTTGGTTCCTATAATGCTAGAACTTCTAGGTGGAGGAACAAGTTCCCAAACATCATTAGCAACGAATTGATTCAATTCTTCTTGCATCGTAATGACCCAACTCTCATCCGTTAAAGCTTCTTTAACATTCTTTGGTTCAACCAAGGAGACGAAACAAAAGAAGTTGCTTTGGTTTTGTACTTGAGATCTTAGGGTCCTTTGATTTAAGTCACCAATGATATTATTGAGAGTATGATCCTTAGCCTCCTTAATGTTTACTTCCTTTTCAACACTAAGGTCTTCAACTCCTATTTTTCTAACCTCTTTGGCTTTAACTACTTCTACTTCATCCAAGTCATCATCAACCAATGGTGGTGTCTTGGTTAAAGGAGGGGTTTCATCAAAAGTCACGTTAAGTGATTCTTCAATTACGCCCGAGGTTCTATTGAGGACTATGTAGGCTTTGCTAGTTTGGGAATAACCTAAAAAGATACCTTCGTAAGACTTTGGGTCGAACTTGGTAAGGTAGTCTTTGGTGTTGAGGATAAAGCACTTGCTTCCAAATACCCTAAAGTATTCCAATGAGGGTTTCTTACCTTTAAGAATCTCATAGGGGGTCTTTCCTAGGAAAGGTCGAATAAGAATTCGGTTGAGAATATAAGTCGATGTGTCCACGACATTGCACCAAAACTTTTGAGGCAAAGATTGCTCGTTTAACATCGTCCTACTCATCTCTTGGATGGTACTATTCTTCCTTTCAACTACCCCATTTGATTGTGGAGTGCGAGGAGCCGAGAAGTTATGGGTAATACCATGTGACACCCCCAAATCAGGTTTGCAGCGGAATAGTAATTGGGTGTCAGTAGATGGATCACAGAACAAATGGCATACAAAGCATTGATCATAATTACATGATTTGAAATACAATTGCTACAAATATGGTTTTAGTACAATCAGTTGGAATTTTAAATATCAGTTGTTACATATATCCCCGTGAAAACAGATCCCCCAATTATTATGATGCTCCTATATGATGCTCAGTCCATGCTCAAATAATCCAGCTTAATTTCCTGAGAAAAACATGCTTAAAACAGTCAACATAAAGTTGGTGAATTCATAGAGGTTTGTAAAATCATAGTTCAGGACTGTATATTGTCCTACATAGTGTTGCACAAAGTTTGATATAAAAATCAAGTGTAGGATCTCAAATATCCCATATAGTATTTCATATTTGATAATAATCAAGTTCAGATATATCAGTATGTTCCATGTATTAATGTACCAAATAATAAAAGGTCAAATTTAGAACCGCAAACATCACAAACATAGTATCGCACGAAGCCAAATACTATAAGGTAATTACATTCCCATATTGCCCGAAACTGAGACTTGACAGTTAAGTCCTCGAAAAATGAGGACCCTTCGCCTTATCATAATCAAGGCACCGATGAGAAAAATAAGTTCTCAAATGTAAATCATCTGTTGTCCAGGCCTAGGCACAGTGAGCATGACTCACCCAGATGGGGACGGTCAATCCCAAATAGATCTATTTATAACATTCAGGCAATTCAAAAATTCTAACAGTTTCGGATGCACGGGTCATGTGGGTTCATCTACAATAGGAACATGTAATTAAGGGTAACAGTTCGGTTTGTGTTTCCTCGATCAACAGTTTATTAAATATAAGTGTAGGGCTACGATCTCACGATATAAAAATCATATAGTCAAAACAAGTTATAGCATGTCTCCCCCTCGCGGGTTAGTAAAAACATAAATAATTGTGAAAGGCGAGGCTATGAACTCACCTCAGTAGTACAGCAATAAGTCAGTAGATAAATCTGATAAGGATGCTCACGATACAATCAACAACCTAATTAATTATAAGGTCTCAGTAAATGCATAACATAATGCATAAAAGTTTCAGAATAAATCTGTGCATGCTTATACTGGTTTTAAGCATTTTATTACGATATTTGTATTTTAGTTCATCGTTGTACAAGTTCTAGTAGTATTTATTTTAAGTATAAAATAAATAATAAGGTTTAATTAATTAATCTATCTAATTAATATTTTTGTACTTATATTGTTTATGAAACACCTTAAGTATTTATAAATGGTAATTTTTATATATATTTAAAGGAATAAATATAATAAATATATTTATTTTATAAGTTAATCAGTTTTAATTTATATTTAATATATAAATAAGGTTTATAAAACGTATAACATTTTAATTAAATTCCACGTTTACGTAGTGTTTATAATTATTAAATTATAAGTTGGGAAAATAACAAATGTTATGTTTATTTAAGTTTTACGTTTTAAATATCGGATATAAATATATAGAAATTAAAGGGTTCGTTATACTTTGTATAAATTACGTTTTAGTCCTTCTATTTAAATAATTACCCGCGGTTAAATTACTTTTATACCCCTAGGGTTTCTAAATCTTTCAAGTAATTACAATATTGGTCCCTAAACATTCGGCTTATATTAGGGCTTATTATAGTTTCACAAGTTGGCATTTTAAGTCCTCCAACATTCGGCTAATATATAAGTTCATAATAAGTTATACAAATGCCCCCTAGGGCTTGTATAGGTTTCGGCAAATGGCAGAAATAGTCCCTAGGGTTACTTAGGGCTTAAACAAGTTTGTCAACTTGGCATAAATGGTCCCTAGGGTTTATATTATGTTTCGGCAATTGACCAAAGTGATCCCTAGGTTTTCTAAAGTTTACCCAAATTACCCTAACATTAGAGAAATCTCATTTAAGTCCTTTTTGTTAACTTAAAGTTTCGGATAATGTCAAAACAACACCCTCAACTCACGGCTAATTACAAAATCAACCCTAAGGTTTATATTTTTGGAAAATGAGTTTCTATACTTGTTCATTTATATCCCTTAACTTACTAAAATTACTAATTTAACCCGAAAGTATTATATTTACTATTTTTAATCCGAAAAAATTATAGATCTACTATTTTAACTCCAAACTTCATAGATCTAAAATATTAGTCCAAATTACTTGTAGATCTATATTTTTAACACAAAACATTATTTAGTAATAGTGAGGTTTATTTAGGCAAGCTTATTGTAGTGAGCTTAAAACTAAATCTTATAAGGCATAAATAGTGAGCTTATCATTTTAAGGCATCTATAATCATAGATCTAGTGTTTCTAGGCACATCTAAACATTACAAGCTTAACCTATAATGAAACATGGTGTTAAAACCCACGTTCAAAATATATATATGGGTATGTTTTGTGACACCCTAGAACCAAGGTCATTAACGTTACCCTAAATTACGCTAATTTTTGAAATTTTTAATAAATTTTAATTTCTATATATATAAGTATTTTGGTTAAAGCCGATGTTCGAGGTTATAAGTTTTCACGATTGACGATTTAAGAAGGACGATGACGAATACGATCCCGATGGATGCCCAAATTTATATAATTATTGACGATTTATCGATAATGTAATTTTTCGAGAATTTTACTTACGGTTCGTGTTAAGTTGAGTCGGGTGAGTTTTATAGCTTTCCGAGTACATTTAAATTATCCCAAAAGTATTTTGGAGTGTTTGGGATAATTTCCGACTCCTGTAAATTTTTCTAAAATGACTAGTAAGTCAATCCCGCAAAGTTTTAGTGACGTTTTTACTTGAGGCCAAAAGAAAGCTTTAATTGCACTTTAGTCCTTCCAATTTCACAAAAGGGGGAAGCAACTCACACACACAACATTTCACAAAAAAAAAAAGATAAACACTCTCCCTCTCTCTCTCTAGGCCGACGGCCAAAACCCCCAAACCACCACCATCCACCATTTTTTTTGAGTTTTGACAAAATCTAACCTTAGACCACCTTCTGAAATCCATTGGTGAGTGTTAATCCATGGTTATTTCAAACATGCATTAACAAAATTTTTCCAAAAATTTTCAAGATCATTCAAACTCGTTTTTGAGGTTAATTGGATTGATGCATGTTAAATTCATGTGAAATGAGGGTATAATCACTAAAAAAACCCACCAAAATTGATTTGGTTGTGGTGATTTGGTCACCCAAACCCCACGGCAAAAGGGGGTGTTTGGGGAGCCATGGTGATTGATGTTTTGAGCATTGGTTTTGTGTTTGGTTTTGTGTTTATTGATGTTCTAGATGGATGCAAGTGTTTGCATGTTTGTTTTTAGATTTTTAGCTTATGAGGTTGATGATCAATAGGGGTTAGGAACTGAAAATAGTGTTTGGTTATGATTGGGAATGCTTAGGATGAAGCCTAGTAATGATTAATGGGTTTGAAAACAAGTGTAGGAGTGATTTTGGTATGGTTAAATTTAGGCAGAAAGTTTAAGACATTTTCGTAAAAATAATTTTTCCTACAGGTCTAGATAGCTAAATGTAGTCATAGAGGGTCTTCTTAGCTTTAATTTGGTATAAGGTAGAGCTCGTGACTCCAAACGAGCCAAAAGTTATGAGGTTTTAAAGATCGTGTACCGGGAGACGAGAACTTTCATAATTCGAATTTATGTTTAGTTTTAGTCAAATCCCGAGGACCACAAGTATGAATTGGTAAAAGGTCAAAGGTCAAATTTTGGTCACAAACCTGTGTAATTGAGTCTATAAGTGGACTTAGGAGTCAAAGAGATCAAAGGTGCATTTCAAATAGGTCAAAGAAGTCCAAGTTGGTCGAAGTACAATTTCAGTCCGAAAAATGTAGTTTTTGGAAAAGCGTTGAGTAACGGGTCGTAGAAGTAAAAATTTTTATTGGGATTAAATATGTGTTATCTACAGGTCTTATAGTATTTTTGAGAATTTTGTCAAATTTTATAAGAATGGTTAAATATAGTAAAACAGCCCGTACTTTCGGTAAGTACCGGCGAAAATGAGTAAAAATGGATGACGTAAATAATAAGAACAAATGGTGTAAAATGAGTGATGCTTGTTGTTTTGTTTTGGAGTGAGTTGTAATTGTCCTAAGTGACTAGTATCTATGTATTTTATACAGTACCATAAGGTTTTTAAAATGAGATTACTCATTACGCGTTAATTGGTTGATAGGTGTTGATTTACCCGGGCATCCGTATCGTCGTCAGTGATCATCTCTCGAACTACCGACTACTTGATATATATAAGGTGTGAATTTATAGTCTCGCTTATTATTATTTCAAACTGTTTTACCCGCGAGGGAAATGCATGCTAGTTTTTAAAATGAACGTATGTCATGAATGATTGTTAGCCCCGAATGTTGCCTTAGAAATTGTGTTAAGTACCTAGTTGCAAAAGACCCTAATTTCATGAACTATTAACTATTGTCTTGCCCTTGCGAAGGGGGAAATAGCCGCTTATACAAAGTGATAGTACTATGGAGTTGACTACCCTATCCGAGACGAGGGCTAGTACGTTGATACCCCCTGCGGACGGATAATTTGTGATAAGAGATAAGGTATAATTGCAACTGATGCCTTATTAGGGGCCATGGTTTCATCTGAATCACGCCGGTAATTATTACGCGGGTGATTGAGTTAACGGTTTAGTGTCATGAGCTTAAACACAATTGTCAGTATCTTGAATATAGATTGTTTGATCGACAAGTCTATGAATGATCGTGAATGGTTTTTATTTCATATACGTTCAAAATGAATTGTAAAACCTATGAATTCCACTCAACGTTTTTGTTGACCAAATTTTGGCATGTGTTTCAGGTAACCGCTGAAGTGTAGCATGGAGCGTGCATGGGATGGATGTTGTGTGTATGGCTTGGAGTCTGCTTGTTTTTCCTCCCTTTCCTACTTAAACATTTTTAACTTTAATGTTATGTTGTTGTGAAACTGAAATTTTTGGGTCGAGATTCATGGGGACCTAAAACGCTAAACTCTGTTGTACCAAGTGGGGTTGGAAAAACCGTGGACATGTATCATTTAACAATTTTTAATTCAAGTTTTAAGTTGACGTCTCTTTAGAGTCGTTCGATATATCTTGTGTGTAAGGATAACTGAGTAGCACCCAAATGTTGTAGTTCCGCTGCGCATAGCATTTTGTGGGGGTGTTACCGATTGGTAATCAGAGCCATGAGTTATAGAGAACTAGGTCGTTTTTGAAAATCCTAAACTATAACTTTTGGTGTCGTAAGAAATGGTCCAAGCACACACAACTATCCTGCATGGCTCCGGTAAGATTTATTTTTGTATTCATGGCATTTGACGTATACTTTTGAGTTGAAGTATATATGTGGGTAATTATTACGTAAGTATGGAAATTACTATATGTAGACGTTGAAATTATACGTGGAATATCCGACATCGTAATTTTTGTATTAATCATGCATGAGCATCATATTATTACATTTTGGGCATATGTACCACCTTTGCATTGCATTTGCATGCATGTATTTATAAATATTGTATAATTACTTATGTACCCTCCGAAATTCGCTGTTATTGCAGGAATGGCCGAGGTACCGCCTAATGGTAATGGAAACGATTACGTCGTAGGTCGCGAAGGGGGAAGTGTTGGAACAGCAGCTGAAGGACAAGCTGAGACGAACGATGTACAAGCCCAGGACCCCGACCAAAGGAGAACTACTTGCCCCAGGCCTATGCGTACTTCCCATCTGGTTGGTGCACCAGGTATCCCCAGAAGATCCGAAGGTGCAGTGAGCGCAAATTTTCTTCATCAAGGCATCTCAAGAGTTTGCTGCCCCGGACCAAGAGCTTACCATGACGTACAACGTGTTGTGAGAGGTTTGGATGAATCGATGTTCATGCGGTACATAGTGGAATCAAGGGTGATCGACAGATTCGACGAGAATGAAAGGGAACACCAAAGACTGTTGGAAAGGACTGCAAGAATTGAGTATGATGGAAATGTAAAAAAAAGTGATATCAACAGTCTAAGATCGATGGTCGCAAATTTGAGCGCTAGTCTTGACCGTGTTAGGGAAGATCAAGTGAGATTGTCAAGGATGCAGAGTTGGGAGCATCGAGTGAGAGCATCATTGCCCCCAGATTGGAGATTTGTGGACGATGTGGAGATGGAGGCTAATGACTTCATGATTCAGCCGCCTACTAGAGGTGCTTGTATTACTGTGGGAAATCAGGTAGCAATTGAGTGTGGGTCTACATCAGGGACGAAAAAGGAGACTGAATGTGGGCCGAACGACAAAGGAAAGAGAAAAATGGATGATGTGGACAAGGATGATAGCGATGAGGAACCCGAGGAAGATGATGACGAACCGCCATCCAAGAGGCCGTGTGGATCACCACATGCCTAGTTGCTTGTCTTGTATTTTATCTTTGATCGTTGTAATAGAACTGTTTTAGACTTTTGTATGATGGCATTATGACGAAAAACTTGAGGACTTAAGTTTTATGGTGAATGATTGTAGTGGCAATACTTGTCACAATTTTGGTTAATTATCAATACAATCCATGTTTACCTTTCATGATCTGTGATATGTCTTAAATTTGATCTTTTGTGATGTGAATTAATGAATATTAGTAACTCTGTAGTGATGTGTCGTTGTATGTATATTATGTCTTGAAAGAGAAATCCATCTTAATCTTGATGTGTACTTACATTGTTTTTCTATTTTCCATGTCTTGCAGAAAGAGATATTCGATAACACCATGCCTCCAAAGCTAACCGCCGATCGTGTGAACACAATGATTCAGGAAGCTATAGCAAATGCGCTAGAAGCAGACCGAGCAGGAAGAAATCAAGACCAGGGTAGAAACGCGGGGAGACAGCAAGCCCCGAGAGTGTGTACCTATTCTAGTTTTATGAAATGCGGTCCCACGCAATTTCGTGGAACTGGTGGAGCTCTAGAACTTAGGAGATGGTTGGAAAAGGTTGAAAGTACTTTCGAGATCAGCGGTTGTTCAGAAGCGGACAAGGTCAAGTTTGCGGCTGCTACGTTTCTTGACGATGCATTAAGTTGGTGGAACACCCAAGTAGCCACTGTTGGATTGGCTGTAGCGAATGCAAGAACATGGACTGCGACAAAAGCTCTTTTGACCAAGAAGTTCTGCCCGGAAGAGGAATTGGGTCAATTGGAAGATGAATTGAGGCACCTGACCTTGAAGAACAATGATATCGCTGCTTACACCAGGAGGTTTAATGAACTAAGCCTTTTGTGTCCAGACATTTTTGCCAATGATGCCAAGAAGATGAAACAATACATCAAAGGTTTATCCAGTAATATCAAAGGTGAGACGACTTCGTCTAAACCTGGGTCGTTTGATGAAGCGGTCCAGATGGCTCACGCATTGATGGATGTCAAGCTCCAGGACAAGAAGAACTTCATTGCTGAAGGAAATAAGAGGAAATGGGAAGCGGCACAGAGCAATCAATCCCAGGGCCAAAACCGAGGTGGAAATCGAAACAACCATGGTCAAAACCGCAATCAGCAGTTTAACCAACGAAGGAATGAAGGGATGAGAGCTGTGACAAACCCTAGAGGAGTAAAAGTGAATCCCCACTGTGGTAGGTGCAACTTGTACCATGTAGGGAATTGCCCGCCTGCATGCGGCAACTGTGGAAAAGCAGGTCACAGGATGTCTGATTGCCGAACGAGAGGAGTAGCCACTAGGGCGAATGCTATCAGAATGAGGGGATGTTTTGGATGTGGAGAGAGAGGCCATATGCAAGTGAATTGCCCGAAGGCAGGAAACAAGCGAGGAGGTAACAATGCTGCTGCCGTGTATCAAGTAGGGACGGCTGATAAACCACAGGGTCCTAACGTGGTTACCAGTACGTTTTTGCTAGACGCTTGTTATGCTAGTATTTTGTTTGATTCTGGCTCCGACAAGAGTTTTGTAGATGTTAAATTTAGTCGTCATATCGATAGAAAACCGGTGTTGTTAGCGACTAGTTATAACGTTGAGTTAGCCGATGGAAAAATTGTTAGTACGAATTCTATACTGAAAGGGTGTACCTTGAAGTTAGGAAATTACGCTTTTAAAATCGACTTGATGCCTATAGAGCTAGGATCGTTTGACGTGATTGTGGGAATGGATTGGCTAATGGAGCACAGTGCTATGATCGTCTGTGGCGAGAGATTAGTTCAGATTCCATTGAGGAATAAAGTCTTGACTGTGAAGGGAGACGAATGCACTTCTCGTTTGAAAGTGATTTCCTGTTTGAAAATGATGAAGTATGTAGAGGGCGGATGCGATGTGTTTTTGGCACAAGTTTCGAGTGATGGTGATTTAGAGGCGAGGATTGAAGAGGTACCTGTTATCTGCGAATATCCGGAAGTTTTTCCAGACGAGTTGCCGGGTTTACCACCCACCCGTGAGGTCGAGTTTCGAATTGATTTGGTGCCAGGAGCTGCGCCGGTTGCGCGTGCACCTTATCGCTTAGCACCATCCGAGTTAAAGGAGTTATCGGATCAACTGAAGGAATTGATGGACAAGGGATTTATTAGGCCGAGCTCATCACCATGGGGAGCGCCAGTGTTGTTTGTGAAGAAGAAAGATGGTTCATTTCGGATGTGTATTGACTATAGAGAACTCAACAAGCTGACGGTTAAGAATCGGTACCCATTGCCGAGGATTGACGATTTGTTTGATCAATTGCAAGGTTCCAGTGTATACTCAAAGATCGATTTAAGATCAGGGTATCATCAACTACGTGTAAGAGAGGAGGATATTCCTGTAACTGCCTTTCGTACGCGGTATGGACACTTTGAATTTCAAGTGATGCCGTTTGGGTTGACGAACGCGCCTGCTGTATTCATGGACCTTATGAATCGCGTGTGTAAGCCGTATCTAGATAAGTTTGTTATTGTTTTCATCGATGATATACTTATTTACTCTAAGAGTAAGGAGGAGCACGAGAAGCACCTGAGAAAGATTTTGGAGTTGTTAAAGAAGGAGAAGCTGTATGCGAAATTCTCAAAGTGTGAGTTTTGGTTAGAATCCGTGCAATTCCTAGGTCACGTGATTGATAGCAAGGGAGTTCGCGTGGATCCTGCCAAGGTCGAAGCGATCAGGGAATGGTCGGCACCGACAACGCCGACTGAAGTTCGACAATTCCTTGGTTTAGCTGGATATTATCGAAGGTTCATTGAAGGATTTTCGTTGATTGCAAAACCATTGACAAAGCTTACCGAAAAGAATAGGGTGTATGAATGGGGAAATGAGGAAGAACTCGCTTTCAAAACGCTCAAGGACAAGTTATGTTCCGCACCGATATTGTCATTGCCTGAGGGAACCGAAGACTTTGTAGTGTATTGTGATGCATCTCGTAAGGGTTATGGAGCGGTATTGATGCAGCGTGAAAAGGTGATAGCTTACGCATCGAGGCAACTGAGGAAGAATGAGGAGAACTACACGACGCACGATTTGGAATTAGGAGCTGTAGTTTTTGCGTTGAAGTTGTGGAGACACTATTTGTATGGGACGAAGTGTGTTGTATTCACTGACCACGAGAGTTTGCAGCACATTTTAGATCAAAAGGAGTTGAATATGCGACAGAGACGATGGGTAGAACTACTGAGTGATTACGACTGCGAAATTCGCTACCACCCTGGCAAGGCGAATGTTGTAGCGGATGCACTAAGTAGGAAGGAACGAGAGAAACCTTTGAGAGTCAGAGCTTTGGTGATGACTGAGAGCGTTGACTTAACCGAAACTATACTGAAGGCTCAAGAGAGGGGACTAATGAGAGGGAATATTGAAGCTGAGAACTTGGGAAGAATGTTGAAACCTCTTTTCGTGACTAGGTCAGACGGACTGAGATATTTTGAGAATCGGATTTGGTTACCATTGTGTTCATCTGAGGAAGGAAAGCCTGGAGTACGAGAATTGGTTATGAACGAGTCGCATAAGTCGAAATATTCGGTACATCCTGGATCGGATAAAATGTATCACGACCTGAAGAAAGTTTATTGGTGGCCGAATATGAAGGCGGATATTGCTCGTTACGTTAGTAAGTGTTTGACTTGCGCGAAGGTTCAAGCAGAACATAAGAAACCGTCTGGATTGTTGGTACAACCAGAGATCCCAGAATGGAAATGGGAGAAAATCGCTATGGATTTCGTGACGGGTTTACCTAGAACTCCTAGTGGATGTGATATGATATGGGTAATAGTGGATAGATTAACGAAATCTGCTCATTTCTTACCTATGAAGAAGACGGACAGCATGGAAAAGCTAGCCAGTGTGTACGTGAAGGAGATCGTCTGCAGACATGGAGTGCCGTTATCGATCATTTCGGATCGCGACAGTAGATTTACTTCGGAATTTTGGAAATCGCTTCAACGTGCGATGGGCACTGAATTGAATTTAAGTACGGCTTATCATCCGGAAACTAACGGCCAGAGTGAACGAACTATTCAGACGATGGAGGACATGCTCCGAGCATGCGTGATTGATTTTGGAGGAAGTTGGGAACGCCACTTGCCTCTAGTGGAGTTTTCGTATAATAATAGTTACCATGTGAGTATCAAGGCAGCACCGTTCGAAGCATTGTATAGAAGGAAGTGTAGATCGCCTGTGTGTTGGAGTGAAGTAGGAGAAAGTCAATTGACTGGACCCGAAATGGTTTTAGAAACGACAGAGAAGATTGTGCAAATCAAGAACCGACTACTTGCCGCGAGAAGCCGACATAAGAGTTATGCCGATAACAGAAGGAAACCGTTGGAGTTTGAAGTCGGAGATATGGTTATGCTCAAGGTATCGCCGTGGAAGGGTGTAATTCGTTTTGGGAAGAAAGGAAAGTTGAGTCCGAGGTATCTTGGACCATTTAAGATCGTTGAACGAATTGGACCAGTAGCGTACAAGTTAGAGTTGCCGAGCGAGCTTAGTGCTATTCACGACACGTTTCACGTATCGAACCTGAAGAAGAGTTTGGCGGATAAGGAATTGGTGATTCCTTTGGACGAGATTCGACTGGACGACAAAATGCATTTTGTGGAAGAACCTGTGGAAATTATGGACCGAGAGGTCAAGAGGCTGAAGCGTAGTAGAATTCCCATTGTGAAGGTTCGATGGAATTCTAAGCGTGGACCGGAATACACTTGGGAACGTGAGGACTTTTTCAAGGAAAGGTATCCTCATTTGTTCCAGCAGAACGAAATGTGAGTACAAGAAGAGGCGAGCGCCGGGACGTCGCTCTCTTTAAGGAGGGGTGGATGTGACACCCTAGAACCGAGGTCATTAACGTTACCCTAAATTACGCTAATTTTTGAAATTTTTAATAAATTTTAATTTCTATATATATAAGTATTTTGGTTAAAGCCGATGTTCGAGGTTATAAGTTTTCACGATTGACGATTCAAGAAGGACGATGACGAATACGATCCCGATGGATGCCCAAATTTCTATAATTATTGACGATTTATCGATAATGTAATTTTTCGAGAATTTTACTTACGGTTCGTGTTAAGTTGAGTCGGGTGAGTTTTATAGCTTTCCGAGTACATTTAAATTATCCCAAAAGTATTTTGGAGTGTTTGGGATAATTTCCGACTCCCGTAAATTTTTCTAAAATGACTAGTGAGTCAATCCCGCAAAGTTTTAGTGACGTTTTTACTTGAGGCTAAAAGAAAGCTTTAATTTCACTTTAGTCCTTCCAATTTCACAAAAGGGGGAAGCAAGTCACACACACAACATTTCACAAAAAAAAAAAAAGATAAACACTCTCCCTCTCTCTCTCTAGGCCGACGGCCAAAACCCCCAAACCACCACCATCCACCATTTTTTTTGAGTTTTGACAAAATCTAACCTTAGACCACCTTCTAAAATCCATTGGTGAGGTTAATCCATGGTTATTTCAAACATGCATTAACAAAATTTTTCCAAAAATTTTCAAGATCATTCAAACTCGTTTTTGAGGTTAATTGGATTGATGCATGTTAAATTCATGTGAAATGAGGGTATAATCACTAAACAAACCCATCAAAATTGATTTGGTTGTGGTGATTTGGTCACCCAAACCCCACGGCAAAATGGGGTGTTTGGGGAGCCATGGTGATTGATGTTTTGAGCATTGGTTTTGTGTTTGGTTTTGTGTTTATTGATGTTCTAGATGGATGCAAGTGTTTGCATGTTTGTTTTTAGATTTTTAGCTTATGAGGTTGATGATCAATAGGGGTTAGGAACTGAAAATAGTGTTTGGTTATGATTGGGAATGCTTAGGATGAAGCCTAGTAATGATTAATGGGTTTGAAAACAAGTGTAGGAGTGATTTTGGTATGGTTAAATTTAGGCAGAAAGTTTAAGACATTTTCGTAAAAATAATTTTCCTACAGGTCTAGATAGCTAAATGTAGTCATAGAGGGTCTTCTTAGCTTTAATTTGGTATAAGGTAGAGCTCGTGACTCCAAACGAGCCAAAAGTTATGAGGTTTTAAAGATCGTGTACCGGGAGACGAGAACTTTCATAATCCGAATTTATGTTTAGTTTTAGTCAAATCCCGAGGACCACAAGTATGAATTGGTAAAAGGTCAAAGGTCAAATTTTGGTCACAAACCTGTGTAATTGAGTCTATAAGTGGACTTAGGAGTCAAAGAGATCAAAGGTGCATTTCAAATAGGTCAAAGAAGTCCAAGTTGGTCGAAGTACAATTTCAGTCCGAAAAATGTAGTTTTTGGAAAAGCGTTGAGTAACGGGTCGTAGAAGTAAAACTTTTTATTGGGATTAAATATGTGTTATCTACAGGTCTTATAGTATTTTTGAGAATTTTGTCAAATTTTATAAGAATGGTTAAATATAGTAAAACAGCCCGTACTTTCGGTAAGTACCGGCGAAAATGAGTAAAAATGGATGACGTAAATAATAAGAACAAATGGTGTAAAATGAGTGATGCTTGTTGTTTTGTTTTGGAGTGAGTTGTAATTGTCCTAAGTGACTAGTATCTATGTATTTTATACAGTACCATAAGGTTTTTAAAATGAGATTACTCATTACGCGTTAATTGGTTGATAGGTGTTGATTTACCCGGGCATCCGTATCGTCGTCAGTGATCATCTCTCGAACTACCGACTACTTGATATATATAAGGTGTGAATTTATAGCCTCGCTTATTATTATTTCAAACTGTTTTACCCGCGAGGGAAATGCATGCTAGTTTTTAAAATGAACGTATGTCATGAATGATTGTTAGCCCCGAATGTTGCCTTAGAAATTGTGTTGAGTACCTAGTTGCAAAAGACCCTAATTTCATGAACTATTAACTATTGTCTTGCCCTTGCGAAGGGGGAAATAGCCGCTTATACAAAGTGATAGTACTATGGGGTTGACTACCCTATCCGAGACGAGGGCTAGTACGTTGATACCCCCTACGGACGGATAATTTGTGATAAGAGATAAGGTATAATTGCAACTGATGCCTTATTAGGGGCCATGGTTTCATCTGAATCACGCCGGTAATTATTACGCGGGTGATTGAGTTAACGGTTTAGTGTCATGAGCTTAAACACAATTGTCAGTATCTTGAATATAGATTGTTTGATCGACAAGTCTATGAATGATCGTGAATGGTTTTTATTTCATATACGTTCAAAATGAATTGTAAAACCTATGAATTCCACTCAACGTTTTCGTTGACCAAATTTTGGCATGTGTTTCAGGTAACCGCTGAAGTGTAGCATGGAGCGTGCATGGGATGGATGTTGTGTGTATGGCTTGGAGTCTGCTTGTTTTTCCTCCCTTTCCTACGTAAACATTTTTAACTTTAATGTTATGTTGTTGTGAAACTGAAATTTTTGGGTCGAGATTCATGGGGACCTAAAACGCTAAACTCTGTTGTACCAAGTGGGGTTGGAAAAACCGTGGACATGTATCATTTAACAATTTTTAATTCAAGTTTTAAGTTGACGTCTCTTTAGAGTCGTTCGATATATCTTGTGTGTAATGATAACTGAGTAGCACCCAAATGTTGTAGTTCCGCTGCGCATAGCATTTTGTGGGGGTGTTACATGTTTTTCATAGATCTACAAGTTTAACTAGTTCATAGTGATATGTTCATCATGATTATTAAGATTTTACATCATTTTAAGTCACCAAGGTTTTTAAGCCGTGACCTATAGTAGGTTTAGGGTTTTATATTTTTGCTTCAACATCAAGTTTTTGTAGTAATAATCATGTGTATGTTCATGTGTATGAAAATGATATATATTGAAAAGATAAGTTTTAGGTTACTTACTTGTTTAGATAGATCTAGGAATGAACAAGAGAATGAGTAGTGATTAGAGCTAAGTTTCAACAATGGTGAACCCTTGCAACAAAATCAAGCCGTGGCTTTCCCTTGAGTTCTTAGGCATTCTTTGTTGTCTTGAAGATCAAGATTGTTGTAGAAGTTGACAATGATTAGCATTTATGTTGTATGAGACATAGATTTGAGTTAAAAATGAGGAAATAAGTGAGCTTAATAAAGCCGTAGGTATAGAGTGAGAGAGTGAAGGTGATGGAGTGAAATGGTTTGCAAGTGAGTTATGTTGGTGAGGCGGTATATCATGGCTAGATGGAGGAAAGAGAAATATCAAATGAAATCCTTGTACCTAGTACCTCATATCTTGTTTAGATACACTTGGGATTTGATGGTTATATGGTCATTTCCTTTTCCACACATGCCTAATTTAGCAAACTCTTTTTCCCTTATTTTGGTTTGAAACCGTATGTTTTGAGAAGTCAAGGGGGGGGGGGGGGGGACAAGAATGACTATGTATAGGAAAATGTATGGAGTGTGTAAGTGTATTTGTAAGAAAAGTGAGGTTGGTATAGAGAAAGTATGGTTATGCATGTGTTTGTGTAAGAAAGTATGGTTAGGCATAAGCTATAGTGTATTAGTGGAGTGTACACAATTATACTTGTAAGTTAGCAAAATAATTATGAATGTGTAAGTATGTATATATATACACGGCATATACATGCATGTGGGAAGGTTTTTGACAATTTTTATCAAGTGTTGTATGAGAATAATGGTTCTTGTATAGTATTGTATGCATTTGTTGAGTTATAGGTATTTTTGTTGAAGCTTAAGGTAATTTAGTGAAAGTATATAATGAATATATCATTATAATATTTTACTTGAAGAAAGTAAATAGATGACAATGTTAAAATAATGTACATTGTTTTTAAAATGTTAGGTGTTTAATTCCATTATAAAATATATGTAAATATATACATATAGAAATAAGTCCAAGTACTTAATAATTTAATTAAGTAAAGTTACAGTTTATCTCAAAATATGTACTGAGGTGATGAATCTATTATTCAAGTGTGTATATAATATTTAGTTAAAATACTTCACTATTTTTATATACCAAAATCATGATTTTTGTACGCAATAAGTCTTGTGTTGATATATTATGAAAGTGATCCGTAAAAATATTATATGATGAACGATAATAATAATAAAGCCGGTGACGTGTCAAAAGCCCAAATTTTGGGGTTTTACAGCACCTACCCGTTATTTTAGCTTTGTCCTCAAAGCTTAAGATGAAGTTACTCGTCCAGGGAAAAAGTGAGGACACTTTTTCTTGAACGCGTAATCTTGTGAACTCAAGTTTAGTCTCCTAGGTGATATTTACAATGTAGTTATTGATCGTATGCTTTCGGTGAGTACATTATAATGCACAAGGTAACTTGTCTTTTATGTTTTAATAATTTACACATTTGGTCCCTCTATTTTTTTGTAATGTGGCCCTTAGGGCACGAAAAGTTTCCAATGAAAATAATTTAGGGCTCAAAATAAGTTTCAAAAGTGGCAAAATCAACCTCTAGGGTTTTTAATTCGTGTTAAATCAACTAGGGATTCTTTCAAGTTTGTTAATGTCTACGTTTAGCCCTTAATAATTAGTAAAAGGTTCATTAAATCATATTCGAGTTCTAATAAGTTTACAAAATTGGATAAAATAGGACAAGTTTGTTTTAAGTCTTGGTTTTTATTTAAATGGGATTCTCGATATACTTCTAGCCTGTGGAAAGCAAACATTAGTTTGACTCCAAAGCTTCACTCAGTGAAATGGCTAAGGTAAGAAGTTGCAAAGAATCTGCTTCATTTGTGGCTGAGCTGGGGCATAAGTTGCGTAGAGAAGTACTTCAAATGATGGAAAGCGAAGAAGAGACCAAGAATAAAGAAGTGTGCATCCTTGGTGAGATGTTGAAAGGGTCATGCATCTACTGTTGGTGGTTCAAAATTTGCACAATTTCGACTTCTAAAAGGAGGAAGTTATTCATTTCAAGGCTTGTTAGACAATGGTATTGTCGAACTAACTGGATTCAAAGAGGAAGAAGATTGTCCAAAAGTATGGGACATCAATTATCTCTTTCTGAAGGGTGACAAACATAACCCTACAAAATACACCCATTGTGAGTTGGGCATGTCTTTTATGCTTGGGTTTTTTTTTCCTCGTCGATTTGAGAAATGCGAGCTTTGAAGATAAGGCATCCTCTTACCAAGTATTTCTAGGCTTCGATACAAGAAATGACACTAAGTCTAGTGTCGATAAAGTATGTGTTACCGTCGCCTTGAATGATCGAGGTTTCATTTCCTCATGGCGGATGAAACAGCTTAAATTTTTTTGTGACACCCAAAAGGGGTCAAATGAAACGGAAGTCGGCACCCTGATAGGTGTGTAAACACCCATCCTTTTACCACTTATTTCTTACTAAAATAAGACCAAAACATGTATTTAATATCATTTGTTTGGAATTATGCGTGGTTTTTGTGTTTATTGTGTTTTCAGAGCCAACCGGATGAATATTGAAGAAAACATGGGATTGCACGGGTTTTATGGAAGAAAAAGACTCAAGACGAAGTCTATTGTCCAAGAGATGCAAAAGATTTGAAGTCATTGGGCCTATTTGAAGATTTATCGAAGAAAAGGACCAAAGATTGAAGATTTATATATGTCGAAGAAACTCAAGTCTATTAAACGAAGAAATTAAATGACGAGTTGAATTTAATCGTCGACAAATCCAGAATCAGAATCGAAAACGTCGACTTTTCTGAAAAGACGAGAAGACTAGAAGAAAGGGAGAAAGCCCACTCACCAACCAAATGGAAGACCTATATAAAGAATTCCCTTCACACTTTTCATTCAGTTTTTTTTCATTCCTTTTTTCTCTCTTTTTCTGTTCGTAGGCATCACCAACACCATTAGGGTGTTTGGTGATTTTGATTCTTGATTTTCCAATCTTGTAGTTTAATCTTTGTCTTTTGATTGTTTAAAAATTAATCTATCAATTTAATCCTTCGTTTCATCTTGTTCATCTTCATCTTTTTGATTCAAAGTTAAAGTTCTTATTTGGTTGATTTTGATTTTTAAAAGTTATTGGGTTTTATGTTTTTATTGATGAGAATTGATGTTTATGGTTAGTAGATGATTAGTGATTAGTTTTGTTTAAGTTTTGGTTAAACACTTGGTGGATTTTGGCTTGAAATCGTGTTCCCCTGTTTTTCTGTCGCCTACTGTTCTTGAGTTTTTCCAGGTTCTGAATGAGCACAAAAGTTCCGAATGAAGGATCTTAGTGAAAAGTTTCGAATCAGTGTATTAAAAAGTTCCGAATCAATTTGTTCCGAATGAAGTATTTTAAAAGTTCCGAATGAATGGTTTTTCAAAAGTTCCGAATCAGTTCAAAAGTTCCGAATGAAAGTCTTTTAAAAGTTCCGAATAAACTTCCGAACCAATCCAAAATCTTCCGAACCAATCTCTTTCAAAGTTCCGAATCAGTTCAAAAGTTCCGAATGAAAGTCTTTTAAAAGTTCCGAATAAACTTCCGAACTAATCCAAAATCTTCCGAACCAATCTCTTTCAAAGTTCCGAATCAGTTCAAAAGTTCCGAATGAAAGTCTTTTAGAAGTTCCAAATAAACTTCCGAACCAATCCAAATTCTTCTGAATTAATCTCTTTCAAAGTTCCGAATCAGTTCAAAAGTTCCGAATCAATTTCCGTAAAAAGTCCCGAACCGATTTTGTTTAAAGTTCCGAATGAAAGTCTTTCAAAAGTTCCGAATCAATTTGTTCCGAATCAAGGGTTTTTATCATTTATTCTGAATTAATTAAATCTTCCGAATCAAGTGAGTTTGAAAGTTCCGAATGAAGGAAAAAAGTTTCGGATCAGTTTTATTTTGAGCATTTCGACTAAGAAGTTAAGTGGTATTCACTTTTTCTGTTTAAATTGTTAAATTTTAATTCAAGTTTTATTAATTGCTATTAAATTAATTGCTTTTAGTTTAAGTTTACATCTTAGTGCATTTAAACCTTTTAGTAGATTAGAAAACCAACCCCTTTTTTAGTAACCAAGAACAATCATTCCACTTAGAGCTGTGATCAATTCGAGAGGATTCTGAGATTTAATCTGAACCCATAGCAAAATCATAAGTATCACACCCCAAAAAGGGTTTTAAAAAAAATGCAGCGGAAATGGACACTCCTAAGGGAGTCAAATGAAACAGAAGTGGACACCCCCTAAATGGGGTCGAATGCAGCGGAAGTGATATTTGGGTTAAGGATAAGCCAAAAGTCAAGAGCACAATGCTTTGATCTAAAAGAGCTGAACACGAATCTTCCTATGTTTCTGGTGAGGATGTAATGACATCAGATATAAGTTATCTTAAGGATAAGACATTTATTGGAGGAATTCGCGAGTCAAAAAGGATTACATTCCATAACTGGATAAATAAAATAATATCAATTATGAGTCATGTCGAATATATCTAAGCTCATGTGATTATAAATTTCTATTTACATCGATAAGCGTCCTCATCCATGTAAGGTAAAATCTATAACTCCATTCGGTGACCTATGATTTCTTTATTCAAACGAAAAAGCGTCCTAAGTCGTTTCATTAAGGATTTCATAGCCCACCTTACCTAAATATTTCCGGCAAGGCTTAATATTTAGAATAAATATAATATCTAAGATAACAGATATTATTAAGATACTTTACAGCCCGTTTGCTTATAACCTTCGTCTTCAGACGTCCCATAACATCTTAATACGAAATTATAAATATACTTCTGGCCCGGTGGCTTAAGATTTCACTCCTAGACGTCCCATAACGTATTGAGAGGAAATCATCATTAACTTAGGATCAAGAGACTCAGGTCCCATATGTAAAATATAGGATCATAAGTACCTTGATTCTAGGTTCCACCGCATCATTTAAAGATGCAAACTTATCTAAATAATACCACGTGAAAAATACTATAAGCAAACGTGTATAAGTCGTTAATAAGTCGTGGTCCGTAGATATACGTACAAAATTATAAGCGAGAGAAAATAAATGTTGACGCGCGATAACGTGCGCAAGAATACGTATCAAACAAGGAACTCATATATGCAATATAATGATATATTACAATCATAAGTATAGACATTGTATCATATAGTTCCTTCTAGTAAGGTATATATACCTATATACACATAATAGCAAGTTCAAACATCTAATAAAAGGTAGTACACGGGATAATGCTCCCTAGTCTGTTTTTAAATATTCCAGTATGTACGGTTGTTGTAAATCCGTTCCTATTATGTGGCCAGTCAGTTTTCCAAGTAGTCAAAATAGACTAACCGGTTTATAGTTATCAATTAATTATAAGCAATAATCAGCGTATATGAAATGATTAGCGTATAAGCTTAAGCTTGATACAAAATCAATCATGGAGGATTTTAAAAATCATAGTATAAGATTTTCAGGATTTATTCATTATAATACCAACTCGCTTTTAGGCAATTCATTTATGTTACTGTATTTTAGTTAAATACATCGTTGTACAAGTATTAATAACTTCCATTTAAATTTGTTATTAATAATATCATTTAAGTAAAATTATTTTTCTTACAATTGTTGTATTTTACTTTTATAATCTACGTACATTAAATTTCATAATTTTTATGAACAGTTATAAAAGTAATAACACTTTATTACATTTAATTTTGATGTCCCCAAAGTTTTCGCAAGTTAAATAATAACCCTTTGTTTACAAGTTTCAGAAAATGATGGTTCTAGTCCATTTAGTTTAGGATTCGCTCAAGTTTTAATACATTAAATGAAATAAGGGGTTGCTTAAGTTTCGGTTATTGACATTTATTACTCCCTAGACTTTCAAATATTTACAATATTAGTCCTTGTAATTACTGTTTTATCAAAACAAGTTTCAATGTCACGGTTTTAATCCATGAGTTTAATGAATTGACATTTTTAGTCCAAAAGTTTTTATAAGATATCTTTTTGGTATACAAACTTTTTTTAAGTATAATATCACTAAGTGGGCTTATTAAATATGCCAAAAGAGCTAATGGGCTTCCCAAACCCTTATTGCTTACAAGATCCATTAATATTTTTGTGAGCTAAGGATTTCTTAATGGGCCTAATTACATTTTTTGATCCATTAATATTACAAGTTTTACTACATAGATTCATAGGACAATAAATGGGCCGAATGGGCTTCCTAATAGATCTAAACATATTTTAGTCAATTAATAATACTTAACCATTTATCTAGGTGTGAAGTTTATGAAACCTAACAAGCTTATTACTGGTTTGTAAAGATTAAGTCTAGATCTCCAAATAGAGAGTAAAAACCTACGGTATATTTTATTTCCGAGTTTTAAATGAAATCCAAGTTGGTTAAAAGTTTGTATATTAATTATAGGCTTTACAGTATTTCAAGATAAAGTCCAATCCTGTTTTATGTTTACATTTAGTTTACGAGGTCCCAAAAATTAAGATTTGGGGTTTATTATAAGTTCACAAGTTTATTACAGGTTCAAAAATGAATCAGATAGCCCAAGCTATATTTCTTTTCCATGTGTTTTCATTATGAAATCTAGATTAAATTTTTTTTTTTAAAGTCCATACATAAGATCTAGGTTTTTACAAGTTTGTTATAAGTTCAACAGGATTTAATCAAGATCTCAAAAATAATCAAAATTTAGATTTTTCCCAAGATATATAAAAGTCTAGTTAAGTTTACCAAAGACGTGGTAAGGATTTTCAAAGATACATTAAGACTTATAAAGATAATAAAAAAAATATAATTTAAATTTTTCCAAAATTTAATTAAGTTCTTCCAAAATACAATTATTCAAGAAAAGATTTCCAAAATCCTTTTATTTTATTATTGTTTCTTTGCTAAGTTATATATAAAAATCTATTCCAAATTTTTCAAGATTTTCCCAAAATCTATTTTAGATTTTTCTAAGATTCCAAAATCTATTTTAGATTTTCCAAGATTTTTCCAAGATTTTCTTAAAATCTATTTTAGATTTTACAAAATTTATAAAAATCTGTTTAGATTTACCAGGATTTATAAAATCTAATTTATATCTTCCAAAGATTTCCATTTTCATATTTCCAGGAGTTTGTTATGTATTAGGTTATTTGTGGTTATAATGCATTGTTCGGGCCATCGTACTTCAGAAGCCATTCTATAAACGTTTGAGGAGCGAGGGCACTTTAAATCGTAAACCCAACCACTCAGTCAAAGCGTAATATCGAGATGGAACATCTTTAGTATAAAGCTTCCTACTAACATGACATGTTTATAAGTTTCATTAAATACGTTAAGTATTTTAATATTTTAATATCTTCATAACGATATTAAACAGTCGATAATACGTAAAGTACGTAAATGATTAGCATCTAGTACTACCATAAATATAAATGCATAGGATAATGAATTGCATTTAAATCATATAGTTATGCATGCTCTCTATGCTATATGCTCTCTAAGTATGTCCCGTCAAAAACCCAGTTTTTGAAATCTAAGTTTTTGAAATTTTAATCCGGTTATAGTTCAGTTAATAAAATAAAAAACAATTTTATTTTTGATCTGATTCTCTATAACCATCCGCTCTGATACCATTCTGTGACACCCCCAAATCAGGTTTGCAGCGGAATACTAATTGGGTGTCAGTAGGTGGATCACAGAACAAATGGCATACAAAGCATTGATCATAATTACATGATTTGAAATACAATTGCTACAAATATGGTTTTAGTACAATCAGTTGGAATGTTAAATATCAGTTGTTACAAATATCCCCGTGAAAACAGATCCTCCAATTATTATGATGCTCCTATATGATGCTCAGTCCATGCTCAAATAATCCAGCTTAATTTCTTGAGAAAAACATGCTTAAAACAGTCAACATAAAGTTGGTGAATTCATAGAGGTTTGTAAAATCATAGTTCAGGACTGTATATTGTCCTACATAGTGTTGCACAAAGTTTGATATAAAAATCAAGTGTAGGATCTCAAATATCCCATATAGTATTTCATAAGGTTTGATAATAATCAAGTTCAGATATATCAGTATATTCCATGTATTAATGTACCAAATAATAAAAGGTCAAATTTAGAACCGCAAACATCACAAACATAGTATCGCACGAAGCCAAATACTATAAGGTAATTACATTCCCATATTGCCCGAAACTGAGACTTGACAGTTAAGTCCTCGACAAATGAGGACCCTTCGCCTTATCATAATCAAGGCACCCATAACAAAAATAAGTTCTCAAATGTAAATCATCTGTTATCCTGGCCTAGGCACAGTGAGCATGACTCACCCAGATGGGGACGGTCAACCCCAAATAGATCTATTTATAACATTCAGGCAATTCAAAAATTCTAACAGTTTCGGATGCACGGGTCATGCGGGTTCATCTTCTATAGGAACATGTAATTAAGGGTAACAGTTCGGTTTGCGTTTCCTCGATCAACAGTTTATTAAATATAAGTGTAGGGCTACAATCTCACGATATAAAAATCATATAGTCAAAACAAGTTATAGCATGTCTCCCCCTCGCGGGTTAGTAAAAACATAAATAATTGTGAAAGGCGAGGCTATGAACTCACCTCAGTAGTACATCAATAAGTCAGTAGATAAATCTGATAAGGATGCTCACGATACAATCAACGACCTAATTAATTATAAGGTCTCAGTAAATGCATAACATAATGCATAAAAGTTTCAGAATAAATCTGTGCATGCTTATACTGGTTTTAAGCATTTTATTACGATATTTGTATTTTAGTTCATCGTTGTACAAGTTCTAGTAGTATTTATTTTAAGTATAAAATAAATAATAAGGTTTAATTAATTAATCTATTTAATTAATATTTTTGTACTTATATTGTTTATGAAACACCTTAAATATTTATAAATGGTAATTTTTATATATATTTAAAGTAATAAATATAATTAATATATTTATTTTATAAGTTAATCAGTTTTAATTTATATTTAATATATAAATAAGGTTTATAAAACGTATAACATTTTAATTAAATTCCACGTTTACGTAGTGTTTATAATTATTAAATTATAAGTTGGGAAAATAACAAATGTTATGTTTATTTAAGTTTTACGTTTAAAATATCGGATATAAATATATAGAAATTTTAGGGTTCGTTATACTTTGTATAAATTACGTTTTAGTCCTTCTATTTAAATAATTACCCGCGGTTAAATTACTTTTATACCCCTAGGGTTTCTAAATCTTTCAAGTAATTACAATATTGGTCCCTAAACATTCGGCTTATATTAGGGCTTATTATAGTTTCACAAGTTGGCATTTTTAGTCCTCCAATATTCGGCTAATATATAAGTTCATAATAAGTTATACAAATGCCCCCTAGGGCTTGTATAGGTTTCGGCAAATGGCAGAAATAGTCCCTAGGGTTACTTAGGGCTTAAATAAGTTTGTCAACTTGGCATTAATGGTCCCTAGGGTTTATATTATGTTTCGGCAATTGACCAAAGTGATCCCTAGGTTTTCTAAAGTTTACCTAAATTACCCTAACATTAGAGAAATCTCATTTAAGTCCTTTTTGTTAACTTAAAGTTTCGGATAATGTCAAAACAACACCCTTAACTCACGGCTAATTACAAAATCAACCCTAAGGTTTATATTTTTGGAAAATGAGTTTCTATACTTGTTCATTTAGATCCCTTAACTTACTAACATTACTAATTTAACCCGAAAGTATTATATTTACTATTTTTAATCCGAAAAAATTATAGATCTACTATTTTAACTCCAAACTTCATAGATCTAAAATATTAGTCCAAATTACTTGTAGATATATATTTTTAACACAAAACATTATTTAGTAATAGTGAGGTTTATTTAGGCAAGCTTATTGTAGTGAGCTTAAAACTAAATCTTATAAGGCATAAATAGTGAGCTTATCATTTTAAGGCATCTATAATCATAGATCTAGTGTTTCTAGGCACATCTAAACATTACAAGCTTAACCTATAATGAAACATGGGGTTAAAACCCACGTTCAAAATATATATATGGGTATGTTTTTCATAGATCTACAAGTTTAACTAGTTCATAGTGATATGTTCATCATGATTATTAAGATTTTACATCATTTTAAGTCACCAAGGTTTTTAAGCCGTGACCTATAGTAGGTTTAGGGTTTTATATTTTTGCTTCAACATCAAGTTTTTGTAGTAATAATCATGTGTATGTTCATGTGTATGAAAATGATATATATTGAAAAGATAAGTTTTAGGTTACTTACTTGTTTAGATAGATCTAGGAATGAACAAGAGAATGAGTAGTGATTAGAGCTAAGTTTCAACAATGGTGAACCCTTGCAACAAAATCAAGCCGTGGCTTTCCCTTGAGTTCTTAGACATTCTTTGTTGTCTTGAACATCAAGATTGTTGTAGAAGTTGACAATGATTAGCATTTATGTTGTATGAGACATATATTTGAGTTAAAAATGAGGAAATAAGTGAGCTTGGAAGGATTTTGATGATGAACCAAAAATAAAGCCGTAGGTATAGAGTGAGAGAGTGAAGGTGATGGAGTGAAATGGTTTGCAAGTGAGTTATGTTGGTGAGGGGTATATCACGGCTAGATGGAGGAAAGAGAAATATCAAATGAAATCCTTGTACCTAGTACCTCATATCTTGTTTAGATACACTTAGGATTTGATGGTGATATGGTCATTTCCTTTTCCACACATGCCTAATTTAGCAAACTCTTTTTCCCTTCTTTTGGTTTGAAACCGTGTGTTTTGAGAAGTCAAGGGGGGACAAGAATGACTATGTATAGTAAAATGTATGGAGTGTGTAAGTGTATTTGTAAGAAAAGTGAGGTTGGTATAGAGAAAGTATGGTTATGCATGTGTTTGTGTAAGAAAGTATGGTTAGGCATAAGCTATAGTGTATTAGTGGAGTGTACACAATTATACTTGTAAGTTAGCAAAATAATTATGAATGTGTAAGTATGTATATATATACACGACATATACATGCATGTGGGAAGGTTTTTGACAATTTTTATCAAGTGTTGTATGAGAATAATGGTTCTTGTATAGTATTGTATGCATTTGTTGAGTTATAGGTATTTTTGTTGAAGCTTAAGCTAATTTAGTGAAAGTATATAATGAATATATCATTATAATATTTTACTTGAAGAAAGTAAATAGATGACAATGTTAAAATAATGTACATTGTTTTTAAAATGTTAGGTGTTTAATTCCATTATAAAATATATGTAAATATATACATATAGAAATAAGTCCAAGTACTTAATAATTTAATTAAGTAAAGTTACAGTTTATCTCAAAATATGTACTGAGGTGATGAATCTATTATTCAAGTGTGTATATAATATTTAGTTAAAATACTTCACTATTTTTATATACCAAAATCATGATTTTTGTACGCAATAAGTCTTGTGTTGATATATTATGAAAGTGATCCGTAAAAATATTATATGATGAACGATAATAATAATAAAGCCGGTGACGTGTCAAAAGCCCAAATTTTGGGGTTTTACATACCATGAGCTTCACAAAAGGCACCAAATTGCACTTCATTATCAAATTCCCTACCATGATCCGTCCTAATAGAGACAATTGGACATCCTAGTTGATTTTGAATTCTTCGACTAAAGATTTCGAAATGATCGAAAGCTTCATTCTTAGATGCCAAAAATCTTGTCCAAGTGAATCTAGAGTAGTCATCAACTATAACTAGGGTATAAAGGTTACCTCCATAACTCCGTATGGCGGAAGGTCTAAAGAGATCCATATGTAGAGTTCTAAGCACCGAGAGGTTGAAACCAAATTCTTGGCTTTGTGACTTGAGTGAACTTGCTTTCCAACTTTGCAAGCATCACAAAAGTGACTATCAAACTTCATCTTGGGGAGGTGTCTTACCAACTCCTTAGAGACTAAAGATTGAATTAAACGCATATTAGCGTGACCTAATCTCCTATGCCAAAGAGTAGAACTATCATATATAGTCGCAAGACATATGCTGTCTTTTGACTTCTTATTGACTTTCATGACATAAAGCCCATGCTTTCTAACACCTTTTACAATGACCTTTCCATCTTTTACGATTTCACTGTCATTTTCCGAAAAGATGACCTTACACTTATTGTCACAAATTTGACCTATGCTTAAAAGGTTAAACCCTAAATTATTAACGTGCTCAACATTTTCAATAGTCATGGAGTCAAGAGAAACCGTACCTTTGCCAATGATATTACCACGTAGACTACTAGCGAATGTGACGTTACCTCCATCATATGCTTTGTAGCGCGAGAACAAACTTCGATTACCCGTCATGTGTTTAGAACAACCACTATCCTTAATCCACTCGTCGGGTTCCAAATCAATTCCCAAGCATATCTAGGTAACAACACACACGATCAAACATTTGTCCCCAATATCTCATGGGTCCAAAATTGTTAGTTCCAAACATCCCTTGCATTTGGTTGGGATGCATGAATGGAGGAGGGTTTCCCCATGGGGAACAAAAGGGAGGAGGATAATAATTCATATAACCATTTTGTTGTTCATTATTTCTCCTAGGTGTATTTGATCTTGGTTTAGAGTTGTGGTCATTCCTTCTAGGTGTTGGAGTTTTACTTCTTTGTCGTGAATTGTTTTGACTATCTCTTCTAGGTGTTGTCGTTCTACTTCTAGGCCTAGACTCATTCCGTACCCTTGGTGGAGTAGAAGATGGTCTTGATAAACTTATATTTCCCATTAGAGGTTTACTCAAAGGCTTATAGAACTTATCAATGACATTGTACTCAAGTATGGGTAATTTCACCTTGTTAACAATAAGATGCTTAGGATGTTCACCTAAATTTGACTTTTCAGAAAGTTCAAGATTGTCATCAAAAATACCTTCTGGCCGCGGTTCCTTATCTATGGCGGAGGTTCCATAGTGATAAGGAACCGCCCATACAATCTGGGACCGCGTACATCAGACAGTTTTTCTGAAAATCTAACTTGTTTAGGTTCACTGGTTGATGCTTCATTTGACTTAAAACCTACACCAAGTCTTTCCTTAGAATGAATTTGTTTGTTTAACATATCATCAAGAGCACTAGTACCTTTCATGAACTTTTCCAGTTTAATGGAGGTGCTCTTGAGATCTTCATTCTCTAATCTAAGTTTCTCACAACTTACGCAACCTACATCAACTTCTTTATTTTTCTCAAGCTTGGCTAATTTTTCCCTAAGTTCATTAATCTCATTTTCAAGCTTAGTTTTAGTTGATTTTAAGGTTTTGTTCTTTTCTATGAATTTAAGGCTAAGTTTGTGTAAATTATCATATTGGCCTTCTAATTCAATATCATCTAAGGTGGAGCTATCATTGCTATAATATTCGGTTTCGGAATGTACCTCTTTAGAAGTGTGAGCCATGAGACATTTCTCCTCTTTGGGGTTGTCATCAACATCTTCACCGCTATCGCTCCAAGAACCACTAACGAATGCCGTGTGATTCTTATCACGTGAAGGCTTTGGACACTCACTAATGAAATAATTTGGATCACCACATCTAAAGCAATTCCTATCACCCTTTTCGTTCTTGGCAAACCGATTCTTTAAGAATGGTTTCTTGTCATTGTTGGGTTGCCTCACGTGTTGACCTCGTCTTTTGAAGAACCTCTTGAAATCTCTCACCGCCAATGCATACTCCTCGTCATCACTATCCGAGGAACTATCATGATCGCTTTGTGCCTTCTTGGATTTGAGTGCAAGAGACTTCCTTTCACTCTTGGTTTTCACCAATTCCGAGTCCTTCAAAATTATCATCTCATGAACCTTCAAGTTGCCTATGAGTTCATCGATTGATAAAGTTGAGAGATCTTTTGATTCTTCGATCGCCGTGACTTTTGCTCTCCACTTCAGATGTAAGGCCCTTAGAAACTTCCTAACATTGTTCTTGCTAGAAAAACCTTCATCAAGTGCTTTTAGACTAGTAATAATAGTGTTAAATCTAGCAAAAGCACTATCAATATCTTCATCTTCTAAGATGACAAATTGTTTATATTGTTGGATAAGAAGATCGATTTTGCTTTCTTTGACTTGGCTATTACCTTGGTGGGTTACTAAAAGAGTGTTCCAAATATCTTTAGCGGTTTCACACATAAAAATCCTTTCATACTCTTTCTTAGGTAAGGCATTATAAATCACCATTTCAGCCTCATTAATTTTCGAAAGTTTCTTTTTAGTATTTTCATTAGCTTTGTCAAAAGTGACCAATTCCTTTATTTTAGAAACTTCATTAAATTGATAAGGTAAAAAATCACCATTGGTAATAACATGCCAAAGATCTAAATCTTTTGATTTCACATAAGTTTCAAATCTATTTTTCCAATAAATAAAACTATCGGTTTCAAAAAGTGGTGGTCTTTGCATAGATTGCCCTTCTTACTTGTTGGAATCCATAGATCGATTCAAGTTTTAAAATACAATATACTTTAAAAATACTTGAGCAACCCGCTCTGATACCAATTGTAGAAACTAGAAGGAGGGGGGGGGGGCTTGAATAGTTTCTTATATTTACTTGTTAAATGATGGTTTTCAAAAAATCCTTTTTCAAAAACTTAGACTTAAGGAAATATGTGAAATCTTCTTATGCACAATATGAACAATGATAGTGTAACTAAACTAATACTAACTAATGTATATGCACAAAGAATAAATAATGTAAAGAGTTAAGGGTAAAGAAAGATCAAACCAAACACCAAGGATTTATAGTGGTTCGACAACGAAGCTCACTCATCGTTCCTACTCCACTCCTCGAGTACTCCTTACTCGAGAGTTCACTACACGACAAGCTCCTTATGGTGGAGAAAACCGTACACGTCGCTTGACCAATTTCCGACTCTAAGCTAGAAGTCGAGCCTTAATCGTAGCTAGGACCAATCTACACAACTATCCTTAATACATACATAACTTCCAAATAGACACAACTACTTGGATCTTCACAACTATTACACAACAAATGTATAAGATTTGATCTTCAAAGGATCTTTGGTGGTGGACTCAACACTTCACAATGATAGTGTTCTTCTCTTTGCACTTGAAGAGGAAGGGATGGATGAGATAGATTTACTTCTAAACAAGTAGTAATCAATCAAATGATCAAGGATTTGAGTGATTTAAGAAGTATGTTTGAATCTGGAAATTTATGTGCAAAAGAGGTGAATTGAAAATATGAGAAAGGTCCACTATTTATAGGACAAAGGGCCAACGGCTATATCTGCCCGCGGTTCCTTATCTCAGCCGGCGGTACTTTATCGATAAGGAACCGCCTAGGCGCTAGGGAACCGCCGGAGTAGACTATGCTCCCTTTTTGTCCTTTAGTGGTGGAGGTCTTATCTGATTATAAAATATCCTGAAAGAATATTTCAAATAAAAAAAGAATATGCCATTTTCAAATTTTCAAATATTTAATTTAATAAAACATTTTCTTAAAAAAAAGTTTAATTAAAAACTTGTCACACTTAATAAAAGTGAGTTTTAAGAAAAGATTAAATCAGTTGATCACTTGATTAAGGTTAGTACTTGTTTATTCATACCTTAAGTGAAAATGGGTAAAATGAAAAATACTTGAACTCAATAATTCGTTTTTCATTGTTTTCGTAAATGCTTGTTTTTACATATTGTCGTAATCAAAACTAAGCGAGACCGAAAAATGCAAGTAACGTTTTTAGGCATTATTGCATTAACAGATTTAATCTCAGCTATTAGATGGTAGAGAGATGAAAGGTGGTGGAGATAAGTCCCCCAGTTAGATAAGTTTTGTATCCAAAGAAACTTAATATAGTTATATTACATATGTCTTTTTTATTTTTGCACTTAACGTTAGTGCCATTATTAATCCTTTGAATTTTATTATTATTGTCAGTCTCACCTTACTCAGACAATCTTGTTAAACATAACTTTATATTTAAATACGTTTCTTTGTTATGCTTTTAAATTGGATTGTGATCAGATGCTTTATATATAATTAGCTAAGTTGGATATATATATAGTTGTATTGTTTTCTCTAGTATTACATAAATTTCAACCACAAAGGCATAAACTACCGGTTGAAAGTACTTACTTTACTCCAATAATCAATAGAAGATTTCACAGTAAAATTACACTAGGTGTTTACGGGTCGGTTCAGTACAGTTTGTTAGACGATCTTTTAACTATCAATTGCGGGGTGGGTAGTTAATTTTACTACTCGAAACTGAACCGTACAAGTCAGTTAACCGGATGCGCGGTTACCCGAAATGAGCGGTTATCCGCGGTTCGAGTTAGGGTTAACCAATTTATAAGTTTAATCGATCTTAAGCTTATAAAAATATCACAGTTTAGAATATAGAATGTCTTTTTCGTATAATTAAATACTGACAAACTCCTCGGAACTCCATAAGTAGTAATCAGATATTCAACACACTTGTGCGAAAGGTTGGGCGTGTATTTTGGCATATCAAACTTGGGAAGGTATCCGAAAGGACCAGCTTGATCTTCGTCTGCCATAAGTTTCGTGGAACATCCGAGGGGGTATTAACAAAAAAACAAAGAATAGTATACCTTAAAGGTCCAAAGAGTGAAGGTAATCCAAATAGGCAGAGAGAAGTAAAAATCTAGAAGTAAAAAACACGCAATAAGAAATAAAGGGAGGAAGGCTATTTATAGGGGTAGCTTGGAACGTGGAGAGTCGTGAATGTACATTGAAAAAACACGTGTCAGCAATCAAAGGCGGGAGAGGACGCGTGGCAACGATCGAGGAGGTAGCATGGTTAAGTGGGTTGTAATGGGCAGTTTAATTGGAATGGGTTTGGTATATGGGTCAAGCCCATTCATGAAATGGTGGCTATAACGGATTCTAAAAGTGTCAGTTCAATCATACATGACTAAACCAACACTCGGGGGGACTTGTTCGTGTATAGGTCCGAATGATAGGACCTAACCCTAGTCCGAGTCGTTCTTCCGAATCTTAGGTCCACCGCTCGTCTGAAACGTAAAGCATTGGTCAACGAAATGTCAACATACAAGCTTCCCCAAATTCAGGGAGACTATCCCATTCGGGCCAAAAGACTCCCGACCAAAGCCCATTGGGCCTTCCGTTTTTTTAAAGGATTTGAGTAGTATAAATACTCCCAAGAGGACTCAGAGGTGACTAATTTCTCATTATTATATTACAATTATATTATATATTTATTTATTTACCCTTTCGGACTATTTCCCCTTACATACTCTCACGATAGATCTTGGTCTGGGTTCCAACACCCGGAAGAGGCTAACGCGTTACTTTGGTTTAAGGATATCTGACGTGAATGTAATTACACATCTTTATTCCACGTAATTTGGGCTTAAAATGGTAATAAAATCATCAAATGCGCTATATATATGCTTGTTTTGTCATTTGCGTATGTGCAAGCACGGATATCGAGAAATCACCAAGGAAAAATTCCAAGAAATGGAAAAGCGAGCACGAGAATGAAAAGAGCACAAAATTACGAAGGCAACGGTCCCGACCTCGCGTCGTGACTTCTTACGGTTTGCTGTTTATAAATTTTTCTTTGTATAAATTAAGTTTAAGTAGTTTTTAAAATAAACAAGTAGTTTTTAAATAAAAAATAAATATAAATAATAAATAAATTTTGAACTTATAAATACTGTTTTAAAATAATATTTTTCATTTATAAAAACTAGTTTTGAATTTTAAGTATTTTCTATTAATATTAATAAAACATTTTAAATAAATAAAGTAAAAAATATATATTAAAAAAGTAAAAGTTTTTATTTTATTTTGTATGAGTTACCTTAGTATTAAAATAATTTATTTTAATTTTTAAATATTTTTAACTTTAATTATTTTATTTGGATCTATTTTTATCTATTTATAAACTAACATAAAAATGAAAGAAAAAAGGGTTGCGTTTCTTTTGTGAGTGATTAGGCACATTCTTCTAGGAGAATAAAGATGGTGAAAGTTATTAAAAAGAATTAATCAAGATCCATTAGATCAAAAAGAATAGAAGGGCCAAGATGGTGATTTAAGTGAAGAGCTCTCATTGGTTTATCTAAAGAGGGTTGTTCTCCTATTAGTGGAAACACCTCATCACCTTTCAAATGACATGACTAATATACCTCTCAAGTTAAAGAAGAGAAGGTGGTGAAGAGCTTGAATTGACAAATCTACCCCGAAGGCCTTGATCTCAACTAAATAGCACCTTATTTCTTCATTTTTTGTATGTAAATTTTAGGTAGCTAAATAATGTCAATTTTATTTCTTATGCAATTTCCTTTCAAGCTTTTGTAATAGCTTATTTTTTTGCATTTTAATATCAATAAAAGTTCTCAAGTTTTACCTTATTGTTAATCTCTTTTACCTTATTCTTATTCTACCTTTCTTAATATCTCAATAATCTAGCTTATATTTGGAATTAGTTTTTATAACTTTTCCCAAATAAGTTAGATTTATATAAAAGTTTGAAATAAGTGTTATTTTATTTTAAGCTTATTGTGGGATTATATTTCAAGATCTAGCTTATTTTGGGTGTATTTGTTCAATTAGCTTTTCAAGCTTTTTGAATCACATAAGTTATAAGCTCAGGCTTACAACTTATTAATAAGCTAGCCTTTTAATTACTTGTGTTAACTATTACTAAGTGGAATAAATAGCTTATATTTGGTGCATTTTTCAACTAGCTTTTCAAGCTTTTTGAAACACGTAAGTTATAAGCTTAGACTTACAACTTATTTATAAGCTTGATTCTAATTAGTATTTTTAGCCGTTTAATTAATTTACTTTTAAGCAATTTAATTCATGTCTTTACTTTATGTCTTTAATTTATTGCAAGTAGTTAATTAATTTAGTTTAAAGTTATTTTATCTTTGATTCAACTTTTTAGAAATTATAGTTTTATGATAAATTAGTGTCGATCTATTATATTCGTCTTAAAATTTAACCTTTTTATAAAAAACCAAAAAACAGTGTAGATCTATTAGTTTTTATCTTAAAAATTAAAATATTTTATAAAACCTAAAAAAATAGTGTAGATCTATTAGTTTTTTATCTTAAAAAATTGAATCTCTTTATAAAAACCAAAATCGACTTAATCAAATATTGATTGTTGCTTATCATCCTAACCACTCTTGTGTGTTGGAAATTTAGTGCAATTGTGGGAACGGGTAATACTTGTAAATGGGTTTGGAGGTACGGAGTGTACACCCATTAAGTCCCTTACCTCCCTGGACTCAATATAGTGGTTGTGATATCAGTAGGAAGCTGCTCCTGGTCAGGAAGTTGCTTCTGGTCGGGAAGTTGCTCCTGGTCAGGAAGCTGCTCCTGGTCAGGAAGCTGCTCCTGGTCAGGAAGCTGCTCCTGGTGATGGACAAAGTCTTTGTAACCTCTTTGACCAGTTAATGAGGGTTGAATATTGACTTGATGACCAGATTTCTGGTCATGTAACCACTATGCTTTATGAAGGTTATTATGAGATTAATGGGCCGATTAATGCTTTTAATACCTTTGACTAGGAGTTACATTCCTTAAAGGAATAGGATCACTATAAATAGTGATCATATTTTGCATGATAAAAAATACAGAAACAAGAAACACAGAAACGCATAGAGTTCTTGATTTGTGCCTAAAACAAGAACTAACTCTTGGTTTTATCCCAAGGAGGTATTCGTGTTAACCCAGGCATAGGGTCGAATAATCTTCTTTGGAAAGTGATTACATGACTCCAAGAGATATCCGGTAACCATTCATTGGTACGTAGTTAGGCTATTGATTATCTTCACCCTGTTGGAACGAAGTAAACCCCAACAATCAAAGAAGATTATTTTGTGATAATCAATGGCGGCAGTAATGAAGCATATGGTGGCTAACTTCTCCAAACTGGACAAGTTTGAAGGGGTTGATTTCAGGAGATGGCAGAAGAAGATGCACTTTCTTCTTTCTACCATGAACGTGGTGTACGTGTTGACTACTCCTATTCCTGATGGTGGTGATGATGCTACTTTGGAGGAACTGAGGAACAGGAGCAAATGGGAGAATGATGACTATGTGTGTCGCGGCATAATTCTCAATGGTATGTCTGATTCTTTGTTTGATATTTACCAAAATGTTGAATCTGCTAAAGAACTATGGGATTCCTTGGAAGCCAAATATATGGCTGAGGATGCATCAAGTAAGAAGTTCCTTGTAAGTGATTTCACCAATTACAAAATGACTGATTCAAGACCAGTCATGGAACAATACAATGAACTTCTTGGAATACTTGGCAGATTTACACAACATAAAATGAACATGGATGAGACCATTCAGGTCTCGTGTGTCATTGACAAACTACCTCCTTCTTGGAAAGATTTCAAGCATACCTTGAAACATAAGAAGGAGGAGTTAACTCTTGTTGAGTTGGGCAGTCATTTGCGCATTGAGGAATCCCTCAGGGTGCATGAAAGTGATAAGCCAAAGAGCAACAATGTTGCTGGTTCATCTGTTGTCAATATGGTGGAGCATAAAAACTCCACCAGGTACAATGACAACAAGGGCAAACGTAAGCATCATGATAACACCAAGGTTAATCCTAACAAGAAGTCATCATTGGCTTGTTGGAAGTGTGGGAAACCTGGACACTTCAAAAGGGATTGCAAAGGTGTTAGCATTGGCAACCAAGCTAATGGATCAGGCACAAAAGGTCAGAATATGTTTAATGAATCTCTCCAGATTTATTATGTTACATATGTATCTGAAGCTTACTTTGTGCAGGATGATGATGTTGCGTGGTGGGTTGACTCTGGAGCAACAGTACATGTGTGTAAAGATAGATGCTGGTTCAAGACTTATGAGTCAATGAATGATGGATCTATTCTTCACATGGGAAATGAGTCAACAGCCCTAGTGCATGGACGTGGTTGTGTAGATCTTAAATTTAGTTCTGGAAAGATTGTTTCTTTGTTTAATGTTTTGCATGTTCCTAATATTAGGAAGAACTTGGTTTCTAGTAGTGTTTTGAATAATTGTGGTTATAAACAAGTGATTGAATCTAATAAATTTGTTTTATCGAAACATGGTGTGTTTATTGGTTTTGGCTATTTGAGTAATCAAATGTTCAGGCTTAATATTGATTCTAGTATAAATGTTGATTCTGTCCTGATGACTACCACTAAACTGAATGATTCATCACTATGGCATGCTAGACTAGGCCATGTCCACTATAAGAGGATGCAAGATATGTCTAAGGATGGGTTAATTCCAGCTTTTGACATGGACACTGATAAGTGTCAGACTTGTATGCTGAATAAAATTACTAAGAAACCATTTCAGGATGTAAAACGTGTAACTACAGTTTTGGAGCTAATCCATAGTGACCTATGTGATTTGCATGCTACTCCCTCATTAGGGAATAAGAAATACTTGGTAACATTTATTGATGATGCTTCAAGGTTTTGTTATGTCTATTTGTTGCATACTAAGGATGAAGCATTAGATAAATTTAAAGTATTTAAAACTGAAGTTGAATTACAACAAGGAGTCCAAATCAAAAGATTTAGGACTGATAGGGGAGGTGAGTACATGAATACTCAGTATTTTCAGTCTGTTGGAATAATCCATGAAACAACTGCCCCCTATACTCCACAACAAAATGGTATATCAGAAAGGAAAAATAGAGTACTAAAAGAGATGGTTAACTCCATGTTGTCCTACTCAGGACTGAGTCAAGGGTTTTGGGGAGAAGCTATGTTAACAGCTTGCTATTTATTAAATAGGGTTCCTAATAAAAGGAACAGGATTACCCCTTATGAACTCTGGACTAAAAGGAAACCAAACTTGAACTACCTCAAAGTTTGGGGTTGTAGGGCTGTTGTAAGACTCCCTGATCCAAAGGTGAAAACCTTGGGTGAAAGAGGCATTGAATGCATCTTTGTTGGATATGCTGAGCATTCCAAGGCTTATAGGTTCTATGTTATTGAACCTAATGATTCAGTTTCAATAAACTCAATCATTGAATCAAGGGATGCTAACTTTGATGAGACTAGGTTCTCATCAGTCCCTAGACCAAGCCTTAGGACTCCTATAGGAGCTGAGGACACTGGTGTTTCAGTGGAACCTGAAAGGGTCACTGATGAGGTTGTGGTTCAGCAACCTGAGCCTGAGCTTAGAAGAAGCACAAGGCATAGGACTCCAAGGAATTTTGGGCCTGAGTTTCAACTATACTTAGTTGAAGGTACAAGAGATGAGGTCTCTGACCAATTCTACTATTGCTTTAATGTTGAGGATGATCCCAAAACATTTGATGAAGCAATGAAGTCCCAGGATGTTGCTTTCTGGAAAGAAGCAATAAATGATGAGATGGACTCCATCATGGGCAACAACACTTGGGTGTTGGTTGATCTACCTCCTGGTTGCCATCCACTTGGTAACAAATGGATTTTCAAAAGGAAAATGAAGGTAGATGGAACTGTTGAAAAGTTCAAGGCAAGGTTAGTCATTCAGGGCTTTAAACAAAAGTCAGGGATAGACTATTTTGATACTTATGCTCCAGTAGCACGTATCAGTACCATAAGAATGCTGATTGCTCTAGCAAGTATTCACAATCTGATTATTCATCAGATGGATGTGAAGACAGCATTCTTGAATGGTGACTTGGATGAGGAGGTTTATATGAACCAACCTCAGGGCTTCATCATGCCTGGTCATGAAGGTAAGGTGTGTAAACTGATTAAGTCCTTATATGGACTGAAGCAGGCACCTAAGCAATGGCACCAGAAATTTGATGAAGTGGTTTTGTCTAATGGTTATTCACTTAACCAAGCTGACAAATGTGTATATAGCAAATTTGATGAATCTGGTAAAGGAGTCATCATTTGCCTATATGTTGATGACATGTTAATCTTTGGTACTGACCAAGCTAAGGTTGATCAGACAAAGGATTTTTTGTCATCAAAGTTCTCCATGAAAGACATGGGGGAGGCTGATGTTATCCTTGGCATAAGGATTAAACATGAAAGTGATGGTATTGTAATTTCTCAGTCTCATTTCATTGAGAAGGTGTTGAAGAAATTCAATCACTTTGATTGTACTCCAGTGAGTACACCTATGGATACAAGTGAGAAACTAATGCCTAACAATGGTCAGGCTGTCTCCCAGCTTGAGTATTCTAGGGTTATTGGTTGCTTGATGTATGCCATGACTAGTACTAGGCCTGACATTGCATTTGCTGTGGGTAAACTGAGTAGGTATACTAGTAATCCTGGTACTCAGCATTGGCAAGCAATTCAGAGGGTACTGAAGTATTTGAAAGGAACAATGGATTATTGTTTGTCTTATACTGGATATCCTTCAGTGTTGGAAGGTTACACTGATGCAAGTTGGATCAGCAATACTGAGGATAATTCATCCACAAGTGGCTGGGTATTCCTTCTTGGTGGTGGTGCAATTTCTTGGGCATCCAAGAAGCAAACTTGCATTACTGGTTCAACAATGGAATCTGAATTTGTGGCTCTAGCAGCTGCTGGTAAAGAGGCTGAATGGTTGAGAAACTTGCTTCTTGAGATTCCATTGTGGGTCAAACCTATGGCACCCATTTCTATCCGTTGTGATAGTGCAGCTACATTGGCTAAGGCATATAGCCAGATGTACAATGGCAAGTCTAGACACCTAGGTGTTAGACATAGCATGATTCGTGAGTTGATCACGAATGGGGTGATTTCAATAGAGTTTGTGAGGTCTCAACAAAACTTAGCTGATCACTTGACGAAGGGATTGGCTAGAGACTTGGTTATAAAGTCTGGTAAAGGGATGGGTTTAAAAGTCCACTCTAGTCACTGAATGCTAGGACACCCAACTCCCTCCTGAGGAAACTTGGGAGCTGAGTTCAATGTGGAAAGCTGAACATTCAGGGGACTGAAGCACATGTTTTACATATCATCCCAAGGATGTGCTTGTACCTGCTGAAAGGAGGATGAAGTTATAAACTTCTTAATGGTTAATTTCTTTGAAAAAGTGCTTAAGCAGGAGCATGAACTAAAGAGGAACCACCTATGTAAATGTTGAGGTTTCGCCGCCTCAAGGAGCATGGACTTTGGCTCTTACAACATTTATGAATTGGATATGGACACATGGCTTGTATGGTGTCAGGAGCGTTTTAAGTGTTTGAAAATTTGGGTGTATGTTATCTTCAGGTGTTCAAAGTAGTTGAAGGGTTCAATTCTTAGAACACCCTGATTCTCGAATATTTGGAGTGATGTACTAAGATGGAAATTCAATCCTCAGGACATTTTCATTTATGCACTGGTTTTGTTAAAGTTGATTTTCATGCAAAAAGGAATTGTACTAAATTGGGGAGGATTGTTGGAAATTTAGTGCAATTGTGGGAACGGGTAATACTTGTAAATGGGTTTGGAGGTACGGAGTGTACACCCATTAAGTCCCTTACCTCCCTGGACTCAATATAGTGGTTGTGATATCAGTAGGAAGCTGCTCCTGGTCAGGAAGTTGCTTCTGGTCGGGAAGTTGCTCCTGGTCAGGAAGCTGCTCCTGGTCAGGAAGCTGCTCCTGGTCAGGAAGCTGCTCCTGGTGATGGACAAAGTCTTTGTAACCTCTTTGACCAGTTAATGAGGGTTGAATATTGACTTGATGACCAGATTTCTGGTCATGTAACCACTATGCTTTATGAAGGTTATTATGAGATTAATGGGCCGATTAATGCTTTTAATACCTTTGACTAGGAGTTACATTCCTTAAAGGAATAGGATCACTATAAATAGTGATCATATTTTGCATGATAAAAAATACAGAAACAAGAAACACAGAAACGCATAGAGTTCTTGATTTGTGCCTAAAACAAGAACTAACTCTTGGTTTTATCCCAAGGAGGTATTCGTGTTAACCCAGGCATAGGGTCGAATAATCTTCTTTGGAAAGTGATTACACGACTCCAAGAGATATCCGGTAACCATTCATTGGTACGTAGTTAGGCTATTGATTATCTTCACCCTGTTGGAACGAAGTAAACCCCAACATTGTGTTTCTTTGTCTTCGTCGGCAAAGATGCAATCTAAGTTATGGAAGGTGAATAACATGGGCAAGTTATTCTCATGGTTTGGTCTTTTACTAGATTTATCTAGAGCTTGTAGAACTAAGCTCTTTGGTGAGCAATTGTACCAAGTAAGCTTTCATTTAATCTTCCTCTAAATTGTTTTAGTTTAATTAATTAGATTAATTTAGTTTAAATTTTTTTCAAAAAATCTCTCTTTTATAAACAATCGTTTAATTAGTTTTAAAAATTATTGTTATATTAAAAATAGATTTAAAATTATCAAAATTAGTTTTTTTAGATAAGCTTATTTTAAGTATAAAGTTTACACCTTTTTGTGATTATTAAGCTTACTAGTATATAAAGCTTCAAGCTTTATCATCTAAAAATATTAATAAGACATAAAGGTTAAAACTTTACGCCTTAATCTAAAAGTTTATCTTTTTGATTTAATTTTTATAATTTTACGTGTTATTACGTGCTTGCATGTAGCTTAATTTTTGCATTTAGAATAATTAATTTTTTTTTTAAATTGTAGCATAGTTTTGTTGCATTTTATATTAAATCAATTTCATATATATTTAAATTGTAGTATAATTGTATTGCATTTTAGAGTAATTTAACGTGAACTATTTGCGCTTTTATTTTTATTATCGCTAGCCTAAAATATTACCCCCCATTCAAGTGTAATCCATAAGCATCGACGTTAATTCAAATTCTCCCCTCGTCTGTGACTTAATGACTACTATGCAAAAACAACGAATATCAATATCCGAAGGACAAGCCTAGCCTAGTCCATAGGATTCATCTCTCCAGACCCGAACAAGAATTTACTCGAACAATCATCAAAGATCATATGCAAGATCAAGAATTGGTTGACACAACCCATTGTTACGCTAGAATCCCGAAAGAAGATTTTAAGGTGAAATTGTTATATTTTTACCAGTTTCAAGGGATTGCAAGTGTTGCGGATATATGGGGTGATGAGAGTTTGGAAACGTTGTAATTGTTGAGATATGCGATCGTTTAGCCATCGGTAAATGCGTGAGCCTATCGGGGGCACACACTCAACACGAAGAACACAGTTTTATTATTACGTTTATTATTTATTATTAAAAGTTTAATAAAAACTTAACTATTATTTAATTAACGGGGGTTTAATTAATTTATCGTGAGTGCGTATAATTAAATTTAAGGAAAGAAAATCGCTTCTAGAACACCCCTAGGCCTAATCGGCCGAATATTACACATGTGGGGTTCTAGAAGATTTTTTGGTTGTTTGTATGGTAACTAAATATTTTTTAGTTATTGATTAAGGAAAATCTTTATCTTAATTAGTTTGTGTGGGTTGGGCCTTAAATTTAAGAAGGTGGAGATTAGTATAAATACACATCTCTATACCTCATAAAAAATCGCTCTCTCCCTTTTCTCTTGTTCCGTCTGATCGCAACACACACACACACCAAAACCATACAAATTTTTCCTTAACCCTAAAATCACATAAAGGTTTAACCTTTACAAGACCAATTACCTTTTGGTACTTTCTTGTGAAGTTATTAAGCTTTTAACTAAACCCTAGATTCTCGTATCTAGGTTTTTGGTCCCCTTGTGGTTTGTCCAAACGCAAACCCTAAGTTAGGGTTCTCCGGTGATTTTTCCAAGTATCTTGTAACGTTCTATAATCCGATCGTCACGTAATCGCAATTAGGGTTTTGGATCTAGGGTTTCTAGTTACAAGATAAATCGGAGTGAAGTTACTATTAGCAACGTAGTGATTGTTCGTTTGACATGTCGTGTGACCAAACAATAGAGGCGGTTACTTTACCGCTATAGTTCAAGATCAAGATCATTAATTGATTGCTTCAATTAATTCAAGGTTGGTTTTAAATTGTTTTTATTATGTGTTAATCATGTTTGTTTATACTAGATCCATTCCGCTGCGTACTCGTAGTCAATGGTTTAATTAGTTTTCAAATCCTAACAGTGGCATCACGAGTCAGTTCGTATGTCATTCATGGGTTACACATAGAATAAAACACGCTTGCTTCATTTTAAAATCTCTTTTATTTATGTTTCTACGCCAATTACATGCATACTTGTCATAAAGTTTTAATCTAGATCTAGATAATGGTTAAAATTGGGTAGGTTAAACTGAACTGGTTAATAATTACAATTGTTTTTATTATCCGTCAAAGACTTTAGCATATCACTTTTGTGATTCATGCAAGTCATCAAGTACCTTGCTCGAAAACTTGATGAGTGTCTTTGTTCCTCGATTTGGGGAAGACTCATTCGAGACTTGGATCTTATATGTTATTGCTTTCATATAGAGTCTGTCTTCTGCTTCTACCCCCTCTAGTCTGTTTTTATGTGCTTATTTGTTTTCCATTATAAATTGCAAAACGTAATAATTCAAGATTCTAGGAATCATAAAAACGGATCTCTATTTATATCGAAACTACCTTTAAAAGTATGTCATATTAATACACCATATTTTCTTACGAACCGGCTATGTGTTATTTGTTAAAAACTTGTTTTTTGAACAAATCTTAATATTGACATAAGATCTATGAAACTTGGTTTTATTATAATCTAATTGTTTGCGAAATTATATTGTCACTCGAGTTAGGCTTACATACCGTAATGATGGCTTAAAAACTATCTTCTCAAAGACGTGATTTGCAAAATCAATTGTTTTATAGTACTTAAGATTACAACACCGTTTTGTGCTTTACTAATGATGGGCTTGCTATTGCACTACGTGCTCTAGTCAAGATATCTAGGGTTTGAACGATCTTTATGATTTTTCCGTGTCATATACATGTTTCTGCATCTATATGATAATTATCCCAAGCACTTGCGCCTTCTGGTGCATGAAGAGTAGGATATAGGGTTTGATCATTCTTTAATCTTTTCTCGCAGTAAACACACCTAAACGAAAAGTTCATAAAAGGTTTTCTTAACTAGTGCTAAAAAGATGATTGCATGCATCTTTTTACACATTTTGACATTTGTTTTCTAAAACTTATGTGATACCTATTTAAATTTTTAAGTCTGTGACATCCAATCTTAAAGCACTTGTAGTGGTTTTTCATCATCTGGTCAGATCTAGGGCAAATTATACACCCAAGGCGATTTTATCATTGGTCGGATCTATGCTAAGTATTGCATGCTTAACATTGGTACGACTTAAATTGAGTTCACGATCAGATTCGGAACCCGAGGCATGAGATGAGATGAAACATACTCATGGTTTGATTACATGTAGAATAAGTTTGCTTGAGATGTTCATTGGTACTTGAAAGAGTTGTGAGAACATCCCATTCAAACACTCTACAACAAATTAACTTCATGAATCATCTCATAAGTCTAAGAGTTGCACTTGTAATGCAATTAACGCTCGACGCTTACCTCTTACCCTACTTATTACTAGACGGTGCAGACCTCTAATATTAAGTGGGCGTGCAAGCACAGATCTTAGTCCCATAATGATTAATTGGGTAGTTAATTCTTTTGAGAATGCAATTATCGAAAATACTAATCGTTGAACTTTTATTTTATAGATGAATAATTTTACCTCTTGCTTAAACAACAGGTTGTTAAGTCTTTCCTTGAGAAAATGAAGTTGACTGAAAGTAGCTTTGTTGATTGGTATCGTGCTCTTAGGATAGCGCTCAAAACCGACGACTTGGTTTAATACCTTGAGCAACCTATTTCTGATCTCCCGTTTTTTCCGATTGGTTACGAAGGGACTGGACAAGAGTCAGGCTACCACCCTACTTGGGTTGGAAGGTCCAGAGAAATTGTTGGCCTTATGCTGATGACTATGTCCCCTAAACTCCAAAGGCTTTTGGAGGGTCATGGCGCATGTGTTAGCCTCAAAATATTGAGTCAAACAAGAATGTTCGGTCATAGGTTTTTGTTGTAATATTTATTAGAAAGTTGTAATAGATAGTTAAATAGTCGTGGTTCACGGGCTTGGATTTAAGCTACTTAAAGCCCAAAAGACAAGCCCGGTCCAAACAATATAGCCCATTATGGTTACATGTAAGCCCGGCTATATAAGGCCCTTCCTAGCATGTTAGGAAGGGTGGATGATCATTTGTAACTCTAATTTTCTCTAATCTAATATTCACCAAGTTAATCATCTCCTTCTTTCTAATTTCTCTCACTACTTTCTCTCTCTAGAATTCATCTTCTTCATCTATTTTCTTTCTTAAATTCATGTTATATCATCTAAATATATGGGACAACAATTGGTATCAATCGCCATGGGGTAGTTTTGTGATTAGTTGTTGATATAATACTTGGTTCGTGTGTTTTCCTCCTATAATCATCTCGGATTCAAGTTTTTCTTGTGCTTTCCGTGCTCTACTTCTTGATTTACATCTCCTATATAGTTGTGGTAGGGATTTGATTGCTTTTGGTTGGTTCAAATCACGGATTTCTTGTCGAAAATCTCATTTTTTTACCTCAAAATCTCGAAACAGTACTATTATTCCGATCAGTGTCATCGGAAAAGGGTTTAGTGATTCTGATCTGTTAGCCCTATATTTTATATAGTCGAACAAGAATGTAATAGGTCATCTCAGTTGTTAAATGGTCTTGTATTGTAATAGGTTAGTCGGGAAAACCGGGCTTGGACTTTAAGCTAATCTTGTATAAGTTAGGGGCGTAAGCCCAAAACAAAGCCAAGCCCGGCCCAAGATGAAGCCCACAAAGGCCTTAGGCCGTGGCATATATAACCCTCTTCCACATGTGGAAGAGGGTGTTGGTTCATTTCATAAAACACATAGTTTTAGTGTAAACCTTCCACTTCTCTCTCTACTATCTCTCTACTTTTCTACTATTTCTCTCTCTAAATCTTGTGTTATGGATTGAAATGGAACAACATTTGGTATCAAGAGCCTATAGTGGATAGGTGATTGAAGATTCGTGTGTGGTGTTCTTGATTTTTCGTGGCTTTTTTGATCCATATCTCACGTCCCATTTTTCTTTTTGTGTTTTTACGGTCTTTTCTTGATACAAATCATCTACATACTAGTAGTAGTGATTTGGGTATCTTGGTTTTGGCTAAAACACAAATATTTTGGATCAAAAGTTGCGAAATTTCTTGTTTTTCTTCATTCCGAAATTCAAGCAACTGTTACCATCGGAAAGTACAATTGTGTGGGATTTGATCGCAATAATCTTAGGATTCTACTTTGCGATCACTGTATTGCGATACCTTATTCCGATCTAGATATTCCGATCGTGCATTGCGATCTGGGATTCCGACGGGTTTAAGGGTTTTTTAAGTCGTTACTCTGTCCAAATTGTCTCAGCCACATTCCGATCTAACATTGCGACAGGACATTATGATCTTAGCATTCCGATCTGGACATTACGATCTGGACATTATGATCTGAGCATTCCGATCTGAGCATTGCGATCTGAGCATTATGATCTGAGCATTCCGATCTGAGCATTCCGATCTGAGCATTGCGATCTGAGCATTGCGATCTGAGCATTCCGATCTGGACATTCCGATCTGGACATTCCAATGTATTCCGATGGACATTCCGATGGGTATTTTGTTTGAGTAATTTTTAGACTTAGCCACTATCTAGACTAGTTTCGGAACGTAGTTTACACGAAGATTAAAAAAAAAAGAGTTAAAATTTTTAGGTCAAGTAAATTCAAATTTTTCCCCTACTAGTTTTTGGCTATTTCTAACTCAAATTCAAAATTTGGCGATACAAAATTTTTCGGCTTACCGTTTTGTCAGACTGAGAAATTTATTGTCGGGCTGAGAAAAGAATTTTTGAATTTTCGGAATTTCAATTTTAACCACACATCATCACAACAAATCCACTAAGATCTGCAATTCATCCACAAGTATTCACCATGTCTAACAAATTCGTTCAATGGAGATCTCGTTTTCGTTTGGAACAAGGTGGCAACGGTAACCCACCTGTGCTCACTGCCGGTTGCTACGTTCAATGGAGATCTCGTTTTCTCAGATTTCTCGATGGAAAAGAAAACCGAACTGCTCTTCGTCACTGCCTTGAGAATCCACCTCCAGTTTTTGAATTCAAACCAATTACAACACAGGCAGAGGATGGTACTTCATCAACTATACGAGCTATGGAGGATTTTGACACATGTTCTGCTGAGAAAAAGAAACTCCTCCAAGCTGAAGCTGATGCTGTAAACTTCATACTCACTGGAATTGATAACGACATCTATTCCACAGTTGATGCATGTCCTAATGCTATGGAAATGTGGAATGCAATTCATCGATTGAAGCAAGGTGAGTCGATCAATGTTCAAGATCTCGAGACTAATCTACTTTGGGAGTTTGGAAAATTCACATCTGAAGATGGTGAATCCATTGACTCATATTACTCGAGATTCTATAAAATGATGAATGAGCTTGTCAGAAATCAGTGCACCATCTCAAATCATCATGCCAATGTTCAGTTTCTACTTCAACTCAAACCGGAATGGCAAAGGTTTGTGACTTTGGTCAAACAAAGGGAGGATATCAAGACTATATCTTACCACAAACTTTATGATATCTTGAAACAACATCAGAATGAAGTGAATGAACTAAGGGCTGAAAAGGCAGAACGGTCTGCTAATTCTATTGCTTTTGTGGCTGCTACTTCAACAAAACCCGTTCCCCGTCAACAACCACCTACTCATTCCTCAAAGTCATCAAGCTCATCCACCAAACCTCTAGTTGCTGCTAAAAACAAAGAAAAAGCAAATGTCCCCACTCCACCTCCAAAGTATGACACCGACTCAGATGGAGACAATGATGATGAACAAACTTCAAGGGACAAGAAGATTGAAGAACTCATGTCTTTACTCACCACAACTTACAAGAAGATCTACAAACCTACCAACAATAACCTCAGATCATCATCCAATGCTAGATATAAGGAAGTTGACCATGCACCTAGGTATGATCGTGATGCTAGGTATGATAATCAAAGGATGTTGAATCAAGTTGGGGCTAGAGATACTGTAGGCACTCCGGTTGTGCAGAAGACTGGGATTCAATGCTTCAACTGCAAGGGTTTTGGTCACATGGCTAGGGAATGCAAGAAGCCAAAACGGGTTAAGGACTCAGGGTATCACAAGGAAAAGATGCTGCTGTGTAAGAAAGAAGAAGCAGGAATTCCACTAACAGCAGATGAAGTTGACTGGCGTGATGACACTGATGATGAAGCCGATGATCAAGAGCTAGAGGCACATTATGTGTACATGGCAAAGATTCAAGAAGTGCTTCCAGAGACTGCTGATACTTCTGGACCTATCTTTGATACTGAGCCAATTGAAAAGGTACCAACAAATGATAACTATAATGTGTTTGCTAATGAACGACGGCATCCTGAGCAACCCGAAAGCATCAATGACACATATGTAATGGACACGGAGGATAGCAATATCTCTACGGATTCACAGCATATGTGTAATGATGAAGGTAATGCTGCTCAGGATACTGACTCGGATGAGGACCGTGATTTGCTTGCGTCTATAATTGATTCTTTAAAACATGAAATTGAGGAAAACAAAGATGCTAATAAACGTTTGAAGCAAGCAAACACATCCTTAGCCGAGGAGATAGACAGGCTTAAAGAGTGTGATTATGTAAAAGAAGCTGATCGACGAGTTGCAATAGCTAATGGTTTGGTATATGAACGTAAGGTGCTCAACGAACAATATTGTTCTGAAGTAACACACGAAATTCATATGTCAAAACAGAAGATATCGAAACTTGAAGAACAACTGCTGCTACATAAACTCCAAATTACTGAATTAGAGTCGGTTAACAAAGAACAAACTGAGCTTTATAAAACTCGTGAAGAAAAGGATATTGAAAAAATTCTTGCCTTGGAAAAGAGAGTCGACACGTTAAACAACATTGTTTACAAAACGGGTCAGTCTATTCAAACTATGAATATGCTCAATAGAAATATGAAAACGAGTTTTGTCAAGCCTGAATATCTCAAGAAAGTTCAAAGTACCAAGCCTGCTCTTTATGATATCGGTTGTTATGTTGATAATCTTGCTCTTATGCTTTCCCCTGACTGCGACGAAATCATTCGTCAACAAGAAGAAAGTCGATCAAACTTAAGTGATTTAATAAACCTTTCTTATTCTAACAATCATATTAAGTTTGTCCCTCAAAAAGAACTTTCAAAAGAACAAAAGATGTATAATAGTGTTCCACCACCAAGTGATGAACCACAAAAGAAAGTTTCTTTAAAAAGGAGTTTCAAAAAGCAATCAATTTTGTTAGAAAAGCGAATTTTGGATGAAAAACGTAAATGGGATGAGAAAAGCAAAAGTGTTCAGCAATTTGAGTTTATAAAACAAGGGGTTTTAAATTTGTACAAAGGTGTCGTCGACTATGAAAAAGTTTCTAGGGATACCATTTGGAATATTAAACCTAACCCACAAGTAGAAGTCGTCATTCAACAATGCATTGTTCCAACCATTGATGATCTTTCAAAAAATATGGAAATGTTTTATAATGCTCTCACTGAGGAAATGTTAACTGATTTAAGCTATGTCAAATCTCTTGAAGATGAAGTTGATTTTCTTCAAATTAAATTAAAGACACAAGAACACCAACTTTCTAACAAAACTGATCGACTTTCTAAGGAATATTTTTATGCTGACCATATGAATGCTATACTTGGTGTGTATACCGATCTGGATCAATATTGTCATGTAGCATGTCTAGTGTCAGAATCGGACGCGAAATGTCGCAATCTTGAAGTAGAGCTTTCGAAACAACTTCAGTCATATAACAAACTTTCGAAAAGTTTTTCTCAACTTGAGAAGCACTCCATTTCTCTTGAACTTGCTTTACAAAAAGGTGAAAAATCTCATAATCATAAAAAGTGTCAAGAAATGTCAGCTTCTTCGTTTCGTCTACTAAATGAAAAAGATTTCGAAATAAATGATTTGAAAGCTCAGCTAAAAGAAAGGGACATAGACATAAGTGAGTTACAGAAACTCATTGAGAAAATGAAAGGAAAGTCTGTTTTGGGTAAACCATCCGCCGTTCGTCAACCGAATGCGGTTAAATGCCCCAAATCATCTATTTTGGGACAATCCCCACAGACTTTGCCAAAGATAGGAAATGATAAGAGCACTAATGTGATAGCACCTGGAATGTATAAGATGAACACTAGGTCCACTCAAACTGGAACACCGCAGTTACCTCAGAATACTAGGAAAACTAATCAACATGTGTCTTCTTCTACAGGAGTAAATCCCACTACTAGTGTTAGCGGACCACAACTTAAGAGCACTAGAGTTAAAGATAGAGTCATGCCTAACAATAGTCAAGGGAAGAAGAATGAATTAGAAGATCACCGTAGGAATTTTAAGTTTTCTAAGAATTAAACGTCTGTAACTGCATGTAATGACAGTTTAAATGCTAAGACCTCGAATGTTGAATTTGTTTGTGCTGAATGTGGCAAATGTGTTCGCACTTTCAATCATGATGCTTGTGCTCTTAATTATAATGGCGTGAATACTAGAACTAGGAAGCCTATTCGTATGCCCACTAGTACTAGTAAACCCACAAGAACTTTGAACCAATCCACTGAGCAACCACTTAAGAAACTAAGTGCATTAGAATCCACTACTCTACGTAAAGAAAGCAGGTTAAAGAAGCTTTATGAGAACATGATTAGGACATGTACACGGGGGTATTCAAGATTTACACCACCCGGATACAAATGGGTACCTAAGACAACCCCCATTCTAACTGGGTCTATGAATGTTAGCTTGCCTTTAGAATCTAGGTCCACTACTATTTTGGAACCCGTTTCTATCAAGGGCTCCCATTTGTCAAATGATACATTGTCTTCTAATTCTTCTGCAGCTCGTCGAACTCATCCTATTCATAATGGACTCCGGGTGCACAAAGCACATGACGGGCAATCTCAAGCTTCTCATTAACTTCGTGGAGAAGTTTCTGGGTACGGTACGGTTTGGAAATGATCAATTTGCACCGATACTCAGATATGGAGACTTGGTTCAAGGGAATATCACTATAAAACGGGTTTATTATGTCGAGGGACTCAATCACAATTTATTCTCGGTTGGTCAATTTTGTGATGCGGATTTGGAAGTGGCTTTTTGGAAATCTACTTGCTATGTTAGAGACTACGATGGGAATGACCTTCTTACAGGTTCTCGTGGTTTTGATCTCTACACAGTAACTCTTCAAGACACATCATCAACAAATCCAATTTGCTTAATGGCTAAAGCCTCATCATCTCAAGCATGGTTATGGCATCAACGATTGTCACATCTCAACTTTGACACCATCAACTTGCTTTCTAAGAATGATATTGTGACCGGTCTTCCTAAGTTGAAATTCGTCAAAGACCATCTTTGTTCTTCTTGTGAGTTGGGGAAAGCAAAACGGAAGTCTTTCAAAACAAATACTACCCCTAGCTCAAAAGGACGATTGGAACTTCTACACATGGATTTATGTGGTCCCATGCGTGTAGAGAGTATTAACGGGAAAAAGTATATTCTAGTGATTGTTGATGATTACTCTAGATACACATGGACTTTCTTCTTAAGGTCCAAAGATGAAACAACAGAGGTTCTCAAAAACTTTCTCAAGATGATACAACGCAATCTTCAAGCTCATGTCTTAACCGTAAGAACGGATAGGGGTACTGAATTTTTGAACAAGAACTTGCAATCTTACTTTCAAGAAGAAGGCATCGAACATCAAACGTCTATTGCTCGAACTCCTGAACAAAACGGCGTTGTCGAAAGACGGAACCGTACTTTGGTTGAGGTTGCTCGAACAATGCTTTCTGCTTCAAAATTACCGCTATTCTTCTAGGCTGAAGCAATTGCAACTGCCTGTTATACTCAGAATCGTTCTCTCGTCATCCCTAGACATGAAAAGACACCTTACCACATCATCAATGGCAGGAAACCTACTGTAAAATTCTTTCACGTATTTGGATCTTTATGCTACATCCTTAAAGACGATGAGAATCTCGACAAGATGAAAGAAAAAGGTGATGCGTGTATTTTTGTGGGGTATGCTACATTGTTGAAAGGATATCGGGTCTATAACAAGAGAACAAAGATCATTGTCGAAACAATTCATGTGAACTTTGACGAATTGCCACAAATGGTACTTGATCACAACAGCTCAAGTCCCGCTCCTCAATGTCCAACAATGGCACCTACACAAAACAGTGTACGTCCCGTGCAAGAATGTCAACAAAGTACTCCTACAGCAGACTCGACGGATACGACACATATGAATGAGTTGGTTGACTTATATGATCCTATGTTTGATGAATATTACTATGGAAACAATCAAGTTGTGTCAAAGCCTTCCGCTGTCAATACTGCTGATGCACCTGAACAAAATCAACAAGACACAACTGCCTCTACTTCAGCAACCGTTGCTCAAGAGAAGATTCCAGTGGATACTCAACAAACTCAAGAAACTGTCATACAACCAACATCACCAACCGTCAATGCTGAAGGAGGAAACAACAATCAAGCAGTCGATGCACAACCTAACGATGAAGAATTTATCAATCCGTTCGGTACACCGGTACACGAAGTCGGAGAGTCTTCTACTCAACATGTTGATCCGTCCAACATGCATACATTCTACCAACCATATCCATCCACTCACCACTGGACACGTGATCATCCATTGGAGCAAGTCATTGGAAATCCTTCACAACCGGTTCGAACACGCAGACAACTCGAAACCGATGGCGATGTGTGTATGTATGCACTCACCGTGAGTTCAACTGTACCTACAAACATCAAACAAGCCATGACTGATCATGCGTGGATTGAATCAATGCAAGACGAAATTCATCAGTTTGAACGCCTAAATGTTTGGGAACTTGTTGACCGACCCTATGGAATGTCAATTTTAGATTTCAAATGGATCAGGAAAAACAAACTGGATGAAGAACAAACCATCATCAAAAACAAATCTCGTCTTGTGGTTAAGGGATACCGTCAACAAGAAGGCATAGACTACGATGAATCATTCGCTCCAGTCGCTCGTTTGGAAGCAGTCAGAATATTCCTTGCTTATGCTGCAAATAAGGGCTTCACGGTTTTTCAGATGGACGTTAAAACTGCTTTTCTCAACGATCATTTGAAGGAAGAAGTGTATGTGAATCAACCGGAAGGATTCATCGATCCTCATCATCCTAACAAAGTCTATCGTCTCAAGAAGGCTGTATATGGACTTAAACAAGCTCCCAGGGCATGGTACGAAGAACTTTCAAACTTCTTGGTGTCCAAAGGATTCTCCAAAGGTTCTATTGATCCTACTCTCTTCACTAATAAATATGGGGATGACATAATGCTAGTGCAAGTTTATGTTGATGATATTATTTTTGGTTCTACGAACCCAAAACTTTCAAAACGTTTTGAAAAATTAATGCATAGCAGATTTGAAATGTCAATGATGGGGGAGCTAAAATTCTTTTTAGGCCTCTAGATTCATCAATCCCCACGTGGTATCTTCATTAACCAAGCTAAGTATGCTCAAGAGATACTTAAAAATCATGGTATGACCTCATGTGCTCGCGTTGGTACACCATTGTCGACCACATCCCTAGACGCTGACTTGTACTCATACCCCGTAGATCAAACGCGATATCGCAGTATGATCAGGTCACTTATGTACCTTACAGCCAGCAGGCCTGATATTCATCATGCCACATGCTATTGTGCACGATATCAAGCCAGACCTACTCAAAAGCACCTCAAAGAGGTTAAACGGATCTTTCGGTACCTTAAGAATACCATTCACATGGGACTCTGGTATCCTAGGGAAACCGGTTTTCATCTAACGGCTTTTTCAGATTCTGATCACGCAGGTTGTCTTGATAGTCGTAAAAGCACTTCTGGTAGCATACAATTTCTAGGGGAAGACAAGCTTGTCAGCTGGTCGTCAAAGAAGCAGGATTGCACTTCGCTCTCATCAGCTGCAGCATAATATGTGGCTCTATCCACGTGTTGTGCTCAAGTCCTCTGGATGAGAACTCAACTCACGGATTATGGCTTCCACTTTGATAAAATACCTATGTATTGTGACTCAAAGTCGGCCATAGCCATATCTTGCAATCCGGTTCAGCACTCCCGCACCAAGCACATCGATGTCAGATATCACTTCATCAAGAAACAAGTGGAACGCGGCATCGTGGAATTATACTTTGTCAGAACTGAGTACCAGCTGGCAGACTTGTTTACAAAAGCTCTATCGAAAGATAGGTTTGCGTATCTCGTTGGTCGTCTTGGTATGAAGTATATGACTCCAGAAGACTTGGAGGTTTTGGCAAATGAAGCTGCTTGATATTCTCTCATAATGACTTCTAGGCGCATCACAGCTTAGAACTCGGACCTCAACTAAGGAAAGTTTATCTCGGACGATAACTTATCCTTCTCAACGAGAAATTCATATTTCTCGGTCATGAGCTTCTCATAAAAACATTCAAAGTTTTTTAAGTTCATGAAAAACGATTTCTAAGTAAATGTCATCTTAGAACTCGAACTTCAACTTAAGGAAAGTTTATCACGGATGATAACTTATCCTTCACAACGGGAAATTTATTTTTCTCGGTCATGAGCTAGTCACAAAACAATCAAAGTTTTGAGCTCATGAAAAACGGACCCGAAAGGGAAGTGTACGTTTCAGTGCGCTTTCCCTAATCAATAGAAGAGAAGTCTTCTATCCTGATTATTTTAAAACCGTTGAACACAATTTTTCAAGAATTTCTCAAAAGGTTTTTCTAAATCCTTCAAAATTGTGTGTTCAACACTCCCTTCCTCATAAGTGAATTTTATATCTCAAAATTGTCATATGTTATTTTGATCAATTTTTGAGGGGGAGCGTTTTAAAATCAAGCCTTTTAATGTTGTTGGGTACATCTCTAAAATTGTCATATTTTATGTATCCAACACATTCCGAAAATGATATGAAATTGTCAAATGTAATATATTATACCGAAAAGGCATCTCAACTCCGTACCTCAATATATTTTGTGGTGTCGTTTTTCTAAAATTTTGTCAAATTTTGTCTCAAGACACACATATATTGTTGAGGGGGAGCGACCCGACTGAAAATGTTCCATGCTTCATACGTGCACACATGTTTCTCTCCCAATCGTTTTTCAGAAATTGTCATATTTTAATCAATTAGTATCTCTAATATGATGTTTTTATATTAGATATAGGGGGAGAAAATGTGATTAAAATGTAATATATCGCAACATGTGATCTTAAAGACTCAAGTGCAACTCTTTCCTTCACATGCCAAACTATTTCGTATATCGATGCATGTGTGTAGGGGGAGATTTTCGAAAAGATAAAACTTTCAAAGTGTTAAAAGTTTTGATTTTTATCAAGCACTTTGAATGGTTTTCAATGGTTTTATGGTTACGATCTTTACCCAAAACAACCTACTATCCACGACGGAACGATGGAGTCAAAAGGTGGTTTAGGATAGGAAACTAAGTCCTATGATCCAACCAGAACCGGAGGGATCTACCCAAGGACATTCCATAGCTAGAAATAGTTGTCCTTAGGAAAGATGGAGTGAAATGAAGCTGAATGCGGACCAATTACTTAAGTTAGCACTAGAACAATCACAACAAGGTGCTAATGATGACGTATTGGTAAGCATTGAAGGAGTTGAATATTCTGTGCAACTTAGGTAGAAACCGGGTTAACACATCTTTTGAAGACAAGTGTCATGGACCCTGTGATGCGATGCACAACCCTTCCCCAGCCATTCGAGTTTCTCTCAAAAGAAACTTGTCTCATTGTCACGGAGATCAACACGTATCTATTGACTTTCACACTCCGAGTCAGTTAATATTGAAAAGGTGGCAGTCTGCTCCAGCCTCCGATTACCAAAAATGCACTTATTGAGTCTAGAGCTAAACGAGATCTATCTATCATCTCATTAGGACACAATCGAGTCCTACGCATTATCCTTGTGATATTGCCAGAACATCTGAGTGATACGATTCACAATGAAGATGGAAATCCTGCTTGAGCCAGCATCAAACAAGCTCATGGTAGGTAACTTGTGCGATTCTACACGAATCAAACTTGTGAGAACTGGAAAGCAACTAAGTTTGGATTCTTAATTGATTCAAACTTGATTCCAGGTTTCTTCGCAAAATCCATGTGATCTTGCTAGAACATTCAGAGTGACACTCATTAGTGTTCACAGTGACGAATGGAAATCCTTCCAGTGTCAACATCAAACAGCACTGCGGTAGGTAACTCGCAAGATTCTCTATGAATCAAGCTTGTGACAAACTGGAAAGCAACAATGGTGCGATTCTTTTAGAATCAAACTTGTTCCAGGAAATCTGAATTGACGACTCTAATCAGACGGATAATTTATCCTTATGATTCACTCTTTACGTTCGCAGTCTGCTTTGCGACGGTAGAGTAAAGAGAACTGGCTTCTACCGCCGGGAAACCCTGTCAAGGAGGTTCTTAATCGAATCTATCTGATCACAGGTACGGTATTTAATACCGTTTAACGGTCTTCACCGACCGGAGGTAAAACGCTACCGAGTTAGGGTGAAATGTTCAAAGCCATTTCATCCGTGTCTATATATGTTGCTGCATATCAAGAAGGTGGCGTAGCTGTGCAACCGATGTCGATTCAGAAGTCCCAAGAGCACAAGATGGCGATAATCAAGATACCCAAGAATGTAAGAATGTAATAGGTCATCTTAGTCACAAGGAGTACAGATGAAGATCTCAAGCACTCAAAGTCAAATGACAAAGGCTCAAGATAAAGATCACGAAAGCATGAAGGAACAAAGCTGTTACAAACAAGATCAAGACCAAGATACAAGACCAAAGCAGGAAGATCTCCTCTACAAGAATGTATTCACTCAATCATCTTATGCTTTTTAAGCCTTTTAAGATGACCGATACATTGGGGGAGATTGTTAGCCCTATATTTTATATAGTCGAACAAGAATGTAATAGGTCATCTCAGTTGTTAAATGGTCTTGTATTGTAATAGGTTAGTCGGGAAAACCGGGCTTGGACTTTAAGCTAATATTGTATAAGTTAGGGGCGTAAGCCCAAAACAAAGCCAAGCCCGGCCCAAGATGAAGCCCACAAAGGCCTTAGGCCGTGGCATATATAACCCTCTTGCACATGTGGAAGAGGGTGTTGGTTCATTTCATAAAACACATAGTTTTAGTGTAAACCTTCCACTTCTCTCTCTACTTTTCTACTATTTCTCTCTCTAAATCTTGTGTTATGGATTGAAATGGAACAACATGATCAGTTGCATCGGAAAAGGGTTTAAACGTTCTGACCAGTATTCCGACATCATTTTCCGATCGTATTCCAACAGGGGTTTTCCGATCACATTCCGACTAGGGTTTTTCCGATCACATTCCTACTGGACTTAACATATTGCGACTGTTTTGATTTTGGTATTCCGATAAGGGTCTTTCCGATCTCATTCCGACACCATTCCGACAATGGTCTTTCCGATTTCATTCCGACGGACAATATTCGGACAGGTTTGATTTTGGTATTCCGACAAGGGTCTTTCCGATCTCATTCCGACACCATTCCGACAAGGCTCTTTCCGATGGTGTATTCTGATAAGTGATTCCGACAACATTCCGATACCACATTCCGATGGACATTCCGATGCTGTGTTTTGCTAAATTTTGTTCGAGTATTTTTTAGACTTAGCCACCATCTAGTCTAGTTTCGAAATATCGTTTACACGAAGATTAAAAAAAAAAGAAGTTAAAATTTTTCCGTCAAGTAAATTCAAATTTTTTCCATACTAGTTTTAGGACATTTCTAGCTCGATTTCAAAATTTGGCGATTACAAAATTTTTTGGTCTACCGTTTGTCGGACTGGAGAATTTATTGTCAGACTAGAGAAAAAATTTCAATTTTCGGAATTTAAACCACAACAACAATCACAACAAATCTACTTAAGATCCATATTCACTTCATCATTTCAGAGAATATTGAGATGGATTCTACTGACGAATATCGTGTGACGAACAACAACATTATGGTGGCGGGTAACAAAGAGAGACCACCAATGCTTGTGTCTGGTCGGTATGCTCAATGGCAATCACGTTTCATACGATACCTTGATACAAGACCTAATGGTGATGCCTTGAGGAAATGTATTACTCATGGACCATATATATTCAAGAAGATCTCAATTCCTCCAAGACCAGCCACATATACTACTGATCCAATACCCACAAGTGAACGTGATGAAACAAGAGCTGATCTTACACCTGAAAATTGTGCTTGGCATGATGCGGAGAAGGAATCCATCTATATGGTTTTAAGTGGGATTGGAGATGATATTTACTCCACGGTTGATGCATGCCCGACAGCACATGAAATGTGGACTGCTATTGAACGCTTGCAATAAGGAGAATCACTTAACAAACAAGATGTCAAAACAAACTTGTTTTGGAATTTCGGCAAATTTACTTCAAGGGATGGATAATCAATTGATTCATACTAATCCAGGTTTTATGAAATGATGAATGACATGACAAGAAATAACCTGCAAGTCTCCCCCATGCAAGTCAATGTTCAATTTCTTCAACAACTTCAACCCGAGTGGACACGATTCGTCACTTTAGTGAAACAACAAGAAAAGTTAGACGAGGTCTCATATCATCGACTCTTTGATATTGAAGCAACTTCAGAATGAAGCAAATGAGATTCGAGTTGAACGTGTTGCAAAGACGGCTAATCCACTTGCTTTAGTTACGACCACTCAACATGTTCAAGACCATCACTCTCGTGCTCCTAAGCCATACTCCACTACATCATCCTCACCACGATATTCCACATCATCTAAGTCTTCATTATCCACAAGATCACGAGGCAAAGTGCCAAGAGCACCATCACCACCATCTGAGTCATCATCTGAAGAAGATAGTGATGAAGACCAAGCTCAAAAGAATCGTGAGCTGAAACAACAAATTGCTTTCATAATGAAGACTTACAAGAAAATCTACAAACCCACCAACAACAATCTTCGAACATCATCTAACACAAAGAATCAATATGTTTAGAGTCCTCCAAGGTATGACACACGTCGACGGGGTGAAAGTCCTTCTAGGTATGATCGACATAATCCAACGCATGTTGAGGGTTCTACAAGGTATGATCGACAAACTGCCAAGTATGATACTCAGAGGATTGCTGCTGCTACTGGGAATAGGGAAACTGTTGGAAGTCAAGTGGTTTAGTAAAATGGGATTCAATGTTTTAATTGCCAAGGTTACGGGCATATGGCAAAGGAATGTAGGAAGCCGAAAAGGGTTAGAGACTCCAGCTATCACAAGAAAAAGATGCTGCTATGCAAGAAGATGGAAGCAGGGGTTAAATTGTCAGCTGAGGAAAGAGCAATGCTTGATGACACTAATGATGAAGATTCCGATCAAGAACTTGATGCACATTACTCGTACATGGCAAAGGTTGAATAAGTTCTCGAAGTCACTGAAGATGACAACAGTCCTATCTTTGACACTGAGCCAATCGATAAGGTACACACTAGTGATGAATATAATGTGTTTGGTGATATTCATGAGCATATTGATCTACCCAATGCCATTAATGACACGTGTATGATGGAAACGGTTGATAGCAATACCACACCCGATTCATCAGACATGTGCAATAATGAGTCTGAGGATGATCAACATGCAAATGAGTATGATGAAGAGGAACGTATTGCGCTTGCCAATTTAATTGCCACTTTACAAAAAGATGTCACTAAAAATAAAAAGAGTCAAAAGCAATTAAAGAAGGCAAACGCTACGCTCACTCAAAATTTTGACGAATGCAAAGCTGCTCTTATCAAATCTACTGAGATGATTGAAAGCTAAAGAGATGAGCTCCTTCAGAAAACCAAAGAGCTTGAGGGGTACAAGGGAAGTGCGTTAAAAAGTCAAAAGGACGATTTTGAAAACAAATATAATACAACTCTTGAGTTATTAGCCAAAGAGAAGCGTCAATATAATGTTTTCTTAATGGATGAACGTCAAAAAAACGTGCCTTGCCAATACCAAAGTTAATGAACTTGAACAAAAGCTCTCTATGACCACTACCGATTCTGCGAAAATTCTCGAGGATAAGAAACAAGAGGTAGATGCGTTAAAACAAGACTTCAAAAGTAGATATGATAAAGAAACCGAAAAAGTAACGAAACTAGAAGAACAAGTCGAATTTTTGAAGAAAGTTGTTTATAAAACGCATGATTCTATTCAATCCGTAAGAATGCTAGCACCTCCGTCGATGTTTAAGGGTCAAGCTAGATTTGCAAGTCCTGAGTACCTTGCCAAAGCTCAAGCTGCGAACCCGTGTCTTTATCTTGATGAGACTGAAAGGACTGATCTTGATTGCATGCCTATAAGTGCCGATAGTGAAGAGACTGCCCTTTGGGATGATGATAGTCGACATCTTGTCAATAAGGAGTTTGTAAAACCATATAATTATGCTTATGAGAATAGTCTTTATGGTCTTTTCAACAAACAAACTCAGAAAACTCGTGAGGAAGTGTTTCTAGAATGCAAACAAAAGCGAATTCAATGAAAGAAAGCATTTGCCCCTAAGAAATCGAATGTTTACAAATACATAAACTACCTCCCTCTAGATGAATCTAAAAGCAAGAGTAGGAAAACATTAGGTATTCTTAAACACCACATAGATAATGTTAAATCTATTGTTGAAAGAGATTGGGTAAAACATGAAAATGCTGAGTGGCAACGCCCGATTCCTCAAGATATTACCTTGCTTGTGAAAGAACTCTTAATTCCAAACACGACATTGATTAAAGAAACTGTTCTTCAACTTGAGGAGTTCATTCGGAATGAAATGTATGATGATTTAAAATATGTTGAATCTCTTGAGAAACACATTGATGATCTTCAAATGGAGAAGTCTGATTTTTCAGATGAATATGATTTACTCTTGCAAGAATGCGTTTCTGAAGATGTTATGTGTGCTTATTTTACATCTTGTGCTGATATTGATGAATATTCTGATGTTGCATGCAAATATCTTGATAAGATCAAAGAATGTGAATGTCTTGAAATTGAGCTTTCGAAATGTAAAGAAAATGTTGATAAAAAGGCTTTTGAGTTACTTCAACACAAAACTGATTTCCTTCAAAAACATTGTCATTCTCTTGAACTTGCTTTGCAAAAAGACGTTGGTAGTTTTCCACATGATAATAAATTGCAAGAAAAACTTTCCCAAATGTTTTGAGAAATGAATGAACAGAATTTGGAAATTAAAGGGTTGAAAGCTCAGTTACAAGACAGGGACAAAGTGATAGCAGAGTTGCAGAAACTCGTTGCTAAAATGGGTGGGAAAGTCGTGGAATCTAGCATTAAGCAACCTGTTTTTAGACAACACAATGCCTCTAAAGTGAATAGATCCTCTATCTTGGGAAAACCATCTGCTTTATCAAATTCCTCGTTTGCAAAACCTGTGTTTTCCCCCAAGATGGATGGAAAGGAAAGGTTACCACAGAATCAACCCATAAGGAATACTATAGCACCAAGCGTTAAGCACAATAATGTGATTAAACCAGGGATGTATAGAATGCCCACTAAGCCCATAAACAAAGTTACTCAATCGCCTCAGACTTCTAGAAACACTAATATTCGTGTGTCTTCTACTACAGGAATAGTTGCCACTACTAGTGTTAGCCGACCTCAGCTTAAGCGCACTTAAGTGAATGATAAGGTCTGGAAACACAAGAATCAAGGGAAGATGAAGGAAGTAGAAGAACACCCTAAGAATGTGAATGTTTTTAAGAATAAAAAGTCTGTAATCGCATGTAATGACGATTTGAATGCTGTGAATGATTTGAATGCTATGAATGTGAAATTTGTTTGTGTCAAATGTGGAAAGTGTGCTAATGCTAAACATTCTATGTGTGCTATGAATAAAGTCAAAGGCATAGATACTAGAACTAAGAAGCAAGTTGCAATGCCTATTAGAGCTAGTAAACCCAAACGCAAAGTGAACCATTCTGGTGCAACCCCCACTAAGAAAAGTAATGCATCAGACTCCACCACTAAGAACCCTAGAAGCAAAATTAAGGAATTATATGAGTCTGCTAGCAAGTCTTGGAAATGGTGGTTTGCTAATCAATGTCCTCCAAGTTATAAATGGATGCCGAAAGCTAGGACAGAAAATGTGAAAACGAGTGTTAGTTTGCCTTTAAATGTTGATAAGGACACTAATGATTCTACTATCACAACTAATGTGGTATCCAAATTAGCAAATGCTCCATCGTGTTCTAACTCTTCTGCAGGTGATACAAATAATTCTCTTCATATTGGACTCCGGATGCACGAAGCACATGACGGGGAATTTCAAACTTCTAATTAACTTCGTGGAGAAGTTCCTGGGTACGGTCCGATTTAGAAATGATCAATTTGCACCGATCCTAGGATATGGAGATTTGGTTCAGGGGAATATTACAATCAAAAGGGTATACTACGTCGAAGGGCTCAATCACAATCTTTTCTCGGTTGGTCAATTCTGTGATGCGGATTTGGAGGTTGCTTTCAGAAAGAAGACATGTTTTGTTCGTGATTATGATGGGAATGACTTACTTACCGATACACGGGTACTGATCTTTACACAATTTCACTTCAAGACACAACTTCATCAACTCCAATTTGCTTCATGGCTAAAGCTTCAACGACTCAGGCATGGTTATGGCATCAACGTTTATCTCATCTTCATTTTGATACCATCAACTTGCTTTCCAAGAAAGATATTGTGAGAGGCCTTCCAAGTTTGAAATTCATCAAAGATCATCTTTGTTCTTCTTGTGAGCTTTGTAAAGCTAAACGAAGTAGCTTCAAAACAAAGACTACATCAAGCTCTAAAGGACGGTTAGATCTTCTTTATATGGATCTGTGTGGTCCCATGCGTGTTCATAGTATCAATGGAAAGAAATATATTCTGGTAATTGTCGATGATTACTCAAGGTACACATGGACTCACTTCTTGAGGTCCAAGGATGAAACACCCGAAGTTCTCATCAGCTTTCTTACACTGATACAACGTGGTCTTCAAGCTCAAGTCAAAGTGGTTCGTACTGACAGAGGTACATAATTTTTGAATTCAAAACTGAGAAACTATTTTGAAGCCGAAGGTATTGAACATGAAACATCTATTTCTCGAACACCCGAACAAAACGGCGTTGTTGAAAGACGAAACCGTACTTTAGTTCAGGCTGCTCGAACATTATTATCCGCTTCAAAACTTCCACTATACTTTTGGGCCGAAGCTGTGTCAACCGCATGCTACACACAAAACCGTTCCTTAATCATCCCAAGACACGAAAAGACACCATATCACATAATTCATGATCGAAAACCTTCACTCAAACACCTTCACGTTTTTGGATGTACTTGTTACATTATTCGAGATGGTGAAAATTTGGATAAGATGAAAGAGAAAGGTGATGCATGTATTCTTGTGGGATATGCAACTCAGTCTAAGGGATATAGAGTATACAACAAGAGAACAAAATTGATTGTCGAGACTATTCACATTCGATTTGATGAATTACAAGAAATGGCACTTGAACAAAACAGTTTAAGTCCCGATCCACAATGACAAGCGACTTCCGTTCACAACCGCACGGAATTCGGAACTCAAGACCACAGCAATGAACCGCCAAGTTCAATGCTGGTTCCAGAAAATGTTCCTAGAGCTGATATGACAGCCGACACGACAATTGAAGAGTTGGAAATGTTATATGGACCAATGTATGATGAATATTTTACGGGGGAGAAACAAGTTGTATCGAAGTCTTCCGCTGTCACTCATGATACGAATGATGATACCGATCATCGTCAACAACCGGATACAACTTCATCTACTTCAACACCGGTTGCTGTAGATTTACCTCCTCAAAATATCACTTCAACAATCGATCCTACAACATCCACAACTACTGTCATTTCTCCAGAGAACACAAATCAAGCAGACGATGCATTATCTGACGAAGACAAATTTATCAACCTATTCGGTACACCGGTACACGAAACTGGAGAGTCTTCTACTCGCCATGTTGATCCGTCAAATATGCATACATTCTATCAACAACATCCTTCAACACATCATTGGACCCGAGATCATCCTTTGGTTCATGTCAATGGAAACCCTTCACAGGCCGTTCGTACAAGACGACAACTTTACACCAATGGCGATGTTTGTATGTTCGCACTCGCCGTGAGTTCAGCTGAACCGAAAAACATCAAAGAAGCCATGGCTGATCATGCTTGGATTGAATCGATGACGGATGAACTTCAACAATTTAAAAGACTTAAAGTCTGGGAACTTGTTGACAGACCATACGATGTAATACCATTAAATCTTTGATGGATCTGGAAAAAGAAGATGGATGAAGAGAACACGATCATCAAGAATAAATCTAGGCTAGTGGCTAAAGTGTATGGACAGAAAGAGGGTATTGATTTTGAAGAATCATTTGCACCAGTAGCTCGTATGGAAGCGGTCAGGATCTTTCTTGCTTATGCTGCACATAAGGGATTCATTGTCTATCAAATGGACGTAGGACGGCGTTTCTAAACGGTCCTTTGAAGAAAGAAGTCTATGTCACACAGCCGGAAGGATTCGTCAATCCTCATTATCTTGACAGGGTGTATCGTCTCCACAAAGCACTTTATGGACTCAAGCAAGCTCCAAGGGCGTGGTACGACGAGCTCTCAAAATTTCTGGTCTCCAAAGGTTTCTCAAAAGGTTCCATTGATCTAACTTTGTTTACTTATAAATATGGGGATGACATTTTGCTTGTGCAGATTTATGTTGATGACATTATTTTCGGGTCCACAAACCCAAAACTTTCAAAATGGTTTGAAAAAGTAATGCACATCAGATTTGAAATGTCTATGATGGGCGAACTAAAATTCTTTCTAGGAATTCAAGTTCACCAATCCCCAAGTGGTATCTTCATTAACCAAGCTAAGTATTGTCAAAAGATAATCACAAAGCATGGTATGACATCATGTGACCCCGTTGGGACACCATTATCAACCACATCCCTAGATGCTGACTTGGAGGGATTACCCATAGATCAAACAAGATATCGTTCCATAATCGGGTCCCTCATGTACTTGAAAGCAAGCAGACCTGATATTCATCATGCTACATGCTATTGTGCACGATATCAAGCACGACCCACTGAAAAGCACCTCAAGGAGGTTAAACGGATCTTTCGGTACCTTAAGAATACCATTCACATGGGACTCTGGTATTCGAGGGAAACCGGTTTCTTTCTAACGGCCTATTCAGATTCTGATCATGCAGGGTGTCTTGATACACGAAAAAGTACTTCTGGTGGTGCACAATTTCTAGGACAAGATAAGCTTGTGGGATGGTCTTCCAAGAAGCAGGATTACACGTCACTTTCATCAGCCGAAGCGGAGTATGTGTCTCTATCTGCGTGTTGTGCTCAAGCTCTTTGGATGAGAACACAACTCACGGATTATGGCTTCCACTTTGATAAAGTACCTATATACTGTGACTCAAAGTCGGCCATAGCCATCTCCTACAATCCGGTACAGCATTCCCGCACGAAGCACATTGATGTCAGATATCACTTCATTAAGGAACACGTTGAAAAGGGTATTGTTGAATTATACTTTGTTGGAACTGATTACCAATTGGCTGACCTGTTTACAAAAGCTCTTTCGAAAGAGAGGTTTGCGTATCTTGTTAGGCAAATTGGTATGAGATGTTTGACTCCAGCAGAACTGGAGATTCTGGCAAAGAAGCCTGCTTGATTCACCTATCAAACATCTACCGGTAAATATCTTCGAAAAAGCAAAATACAAAAATATAAAACATATAAAAACAAAACACAAAATTAAAAAATCTTTCAAAATCCAAAAATATTCTTCTCGACATGTCTTTTAGTATCGATAATATGGACGTGCCTAGAAATGTCGCTCAATAACGACACGGGTGTGTACATAAAGCTCGAATGAAAGTTGTAAATATTTTTCAAAACATGTCATTTCTTTTAATAAAGGAAATTGTCTATTTTGGACAATATTTACAAACAACGGGTAGATCAATCTATCTTTGGTTGAGCTTGTCCCAAAACATTCAACGTTTTGAGCTCAACACAATGGCTTGTAATCACTTTCAGATTGCAACTCGGATTCATATTCACGGGGGAGTGTATGATTTAGTGCCCTTACCCTCAGCAAAAGAAGAGAAATCTTCTTACACTTGAGTGGATTCGTCAAGACATTCAAAGTCTATGAACTCAAGTTTATGCTTTAGAAAAACCTCTTCGCCAAAAAGAAATAGGATTTTTCAAAAAGCGTTGAACACAATTTTTTCAAGAATTTCTCAATGATTATTCAAAATCTTTCAAAAATTGTGTGTTCAACAACTCCCATCCTCAAAAAGCGAAATGTGGATCATATCCTCACAATGACAATTTAATTGGATCAATTTTTGATGGGGTGGGGGGGGGGGGGGCATTTTAACTTCATGCAAAAGATTAACACATCTTTCCCCTGGAGATTTTCAAGACTATTTTTCAAAATATATTTTAATCAAATTTGGTATCTCTAATATCAAAAGATTTTATATATTAGAGATAGGGGGAGAAAATGTGATTAAAATGTGATCTTATATTAGACTCAAGCACCTTAACTCTTACCTACATGTGCGAAACACTTTCGATTATCGATGCACATGTGAAGGGGGAGCTTTTCTGAAACGAAAAAACTATCAAGGTGTTAAATGTTTTTCAAACACTTTGTTAGAATTTAAAGTGGTTTTCATGGTTACGATCAAATACCCACAACATCTTTAATTCACGACGTTATTGGTGTCAAAAGGGTGGTTAGGTTTAAGTCCTATGATCCAACCAGAACCGGAGGGATCTTCCCAGGACAATCCAATAGATTATTAGAAGTCCTTAGGAAAGATGGAGTAGAATGTGAACGAAGCTGAATGCCGACTAAGTACTGATGCTAGCACTAGAACAATCACAACAAGGTGCTAGTAATGATGTCTTGGTAAGCATTGAAGGGGTTGAAGAATGAAAAAGAAATGTAAGGATAAAGGGTCTAAAGAAAGAAGCCCTCCATACAACTTATGCAGAAACCGGGTCAACACATCATGAAGACAACTCAGGCTTCTCTCAAAAGAAGTTTGTTTTATTGTCACGGAGATCAACATGACTTCTATTGACTTTCTCACTCCGAGATAGTTGATATTGAATAGGTGGCATCTGCTCCAGCCTCCGACCACTAAAAGTGCACAAATTGAGTCTAGAGCCAAGAGATCAATCAAATCTCGTTAGGACACACGAATGAAGATCAACAGAGTCCTACGCTATATCCATGTGATATTGCTAGAACACTCAGAGTGATACTACTTAGTATTCACAATGATGAGTGGAAATCCTTCCAGTGTTAACATCAAACAGCACTACGGTAGGTCATGTGTAAGATTCTTTATGAATTAAACATATGTAAAACTGAAAAGCAACAGTGTTTTGATTCTGAATTGATTCAAACTCGTTTCAGGTTTCTACGCAATATCTTTATGGTCTTGCCAGAACATTCATAGTGATATTTATTAATTTTCACAGTGACGAATGGAAATCCTTCTAGCGTTAACATCAAACAGCGCTACGGTAGGTGACTTGTGAGATTCTTATGAATCAAACTTGTGTCAACTGGAAAGCAACAATGGTAAGATTCTTAATGAATCAAACTTGTTCCAGGAATTTGAATTGAAGACTTTAATCAAGCGGATATTTATCCAATTGATTCACTCTTTATGTTCGCAGTCTTGCTTTGAGACGGTCGAGTAAAGAGAACGGCTAATACAGCCGCGAAACCCTGTCAAGGAGATTTTTAATTGAATCTACCTAATCACAGGTACGGTATTTAATATCGTATAACGGTCTTCACCGACCGGAGGTAAAAAGCTACCGATTTAGGACGAATGTCAAAGCCATTCAGTCCGTGTCGATGTTTTCTCTCTAGAAGGTGGCGTCAAGGTGTACTCAGCAAAGTCAAAGATTCAAAACCACATATTCATGCCCAAAGACTTATTCAACAATTAATAGTGTGAGCATGTGGATGAAGACACAAGATTGCGAGATAGCAAAGACAAGTCAAGAATGATTTGAAGATCTCAAGATAAATGACTAAGTCGAAAGACAATGACAAAGGCTCAAAGATCACAGCATGAAAGAACAACACTACTATTACACGTTCAAGACTCATTTATGACGAAATTCATAAATCTCCATTGGACTCCAAATATCGAAGATGAATGACCTCACATTGGGGGAGATTTTTAGCCTCAAAATATTGAGTCAAACAAGAATGTTCGGTCATAGGTTTCTATTGTAATATTTATTAGAAAGTTGTAATAGATAGTTAAATAGTCGTGGTTCATGGGCTTGGATTTAAGCTACTTAAAGCCCAAAAGACAAGCCCGGTCCAAACAATATAGCCCATTATGGTTACATGTAAGCCCGACTATATAAGGCCCTTCCTATCATGTTAGGAAGGGTGGATGATCATTTCTAACTCTCATTCTCTCTAATTTCTCTCACTACTTTCTCTCTCTAGAATTCATCTTCTTCATCTATTTTCTTTTTTAAGTTCATGTTATATCATCTAAATATATGGGACAACAGCATGGTCAATGATGGAGGAGTTGAAAACTATGTTCACTGAACTAGCGGATCTAGAACTCCTTGATGTTGCACATGCCTTTCACGCTTGTAAACATGAGGATGGACAATCTGTGAGCTCCTATGTGTTAAAGATGAAGGGCTACATAGAAAATTTGGAACGTCTCGGTCACCCTGTATCACTTAAACTTGCAATTAGCCTAATTTTAGCCTCACTAAACAAGGATTATGATAGGTTCGTGCAAGATTACAATATGCATGGCCTGGGGAAGAAAATACCTGAGTTTCATGCCATGCTCAAGCTACATGAGAAGATGTTACCAAAGAAGGTTGCACCTGCTAACAATACCATTAATGCTATTAGGACAGGAAGGATCCAAAAGCCTAATAAGGCTAAATCGTCTAATGCTGTGAAGGGTAAGAATTAAGGCAAAGGGAAGAAAGTAGCAAAATTTACTCCTCGAACCAAGATTCCCCCTCCACCAAGAAGAGAGAATCCTGACAAGGACGCCACTTGTCACCAATGCGGTGACATTGGTCATTGGAAGAGAAACAGTCAAGAGTATCTCACTGAGTTGTGAAAGAAAAAGAAGTCCTCTCAAGGAGCTAGCACTTCATGTATCTTCACTATAGAACTCTTTACTTTTCCTAATAAATCTTGGGTTTATGACACTGGTTGTGGTACTCACATCTATAATACTACTCAGGGACTAAGGATAAGTAAGAAGCTGAAACCAGGAGCTTTGAATCTGTACGTAGGCAATTGTCATCGTGCAATTGTTGAAGCCATTTGAGTTTTTCAATTATTTCTCCCTAGCAGACTAGTTGTTAATTTAAATAATTATCATTACACACCTTCTATTTCTAGAGGGATTGTTTCAGTTTTTTCGTTTGTATAATGATGGTTTTGTTAACCGTTTTGAGAACAATGCAAGTATTTTAGTTTCTAAAGATAATATGTTTTATTTTAGTGCTATTCCTCGTGATGGTATATTTAAAATTGATATGTGTGATTCTAATGCAAACAATAGTTCTATTCATGCTATAAGAAACAAAAGGGCCAAATCTAATTTAGGCTCTACATTGTTATGGCATTGTCGCCTTGGCCACATAAGCAAAAAGCGCATTAAGTAGTTACAATCGGATGGATTGCTTAAGTCAAACGATGATGATTCCTTTGACAAGTGTGTGATGAGATGGCATTTATACATGATCTCATCGTTCTTTTCGGGCTTTTAATGCATAAAAATGTCATGATATACCATATATATGCTTGTGTTTGTTTACTTGTGTATTTTAGGTATGGATATCGTGAAAAAGACAAAAGATCACAAGAAACAAGGAAAAACGGACACGAGAAACAAAGCCGTACAAAGAACCAGGCCCTAATTCATGAAGAATTCAACAAATACCCTTGAAGACTTGAAGACAAACAAGATTGATCCTCATTTATTGAAGAAATGACACTTAAAACCCTTGTATATTCATAATTACAAGTTTGGTCCTTTAAGTTTGTCAAAAGTACACAAATGGTCCTTCAACTTTGAAGAATTGCAAGATTAGTCCCTCAACAATTTCAAATTGCCAACAATGGTCTTTCATGAAGTCAAAGTATATTGAAGACCTTTGAAGATCAAGAATGTCCAAGATCAGCCCTTGAAATATCTCAAAATGTCAAAAACAACCCTTGTAAACCTTATTGCAAAGTTTTGTGCCAAAAATGTCAAAGGCTGAAAGTTATTTACAAAGGAATGGAAGTTTTGGTGGCTAGAAACACGTTTTACCCATTTTCTAAAAACACAAGGGGCAAAGCTGTGCAAATGAAACATTCAAATAAATAATGCGCCAAACACTTTTCCATCCCTACAAAAACGGATCAAAATCTTTACTATTCACCCCAAGAACCCAGTTTTACCTTTACTTAAAACAAAGGGTAAACCTAAATTACCTTGACACACGTTTGATTCACACACTCTAAATCCCATCCCAACCTCAAAACCCTCACTCCCACACAATGGACCCCACCACCAAATACCCGTTCACCTATCATGTGACTACTTGCCCTCCAAGTCATGCCACGTGTCAAGATCAACAGCTGAGAGCCTTTGCTTCATCAAAAAGCTAAAATGAATGTTTGGGATCACTTTGGACAGCTCATCAACAACAAACTGCCTCAAGGACTTAAGGGCATTTTAGAGAATTCACTTCTAGGGTTTATGAATAGTGTAGCCTGGCATTTGCCTATAAAAGGAGACCTCAACATGTGAGAGTCCCTTTGTTCCAGTCTTTACCTTTTAAACTTGTAATTCCTTTTTAAAATTTATAAAAGTTGGTATTTTGAGAAAATTGTAATTCCTTTTTATGTTTTTGAAAGTTGGTGTTGTTTAAAGGGTGATTCTGAGTTCCATTGATTGTTATAAGTGTGCTTGAACCTTTTGGATCAAGGACGTTTATGCTTGGTAAGGTTTTTCAAGTTTGAAAAAGCTTGAAAGAAGGTTCTGATTTTGCTTATTTTTGTGTACTAACCCTTAACCATAAGCTATAAGCTCTTGCAAGCTTGTTGACACCAAGCTTGTGAAGGGATTAGAGCCCTTGGTTGAGTTGTTTGCTGCTTGTGTTGAAGACAACAAGTCCTTGAGTTTCTGCTTTGAAACATCAACCAAGGCATTCATCATCTTTCTTATTGAAGTACCTTGGGCTTGTTCTAGTTTTTGAACAAGATCCAAGGAGCATAGCTGGCCTTCCTAGGATGTTGTGGAAGGTAGGTATAACCTCTTGTTAAGATTCCTCTCAAAATTTCATGTTTTTGCTTATTTTGTACTTTGGTATATGATTTAGAGTTCTTGTGTTTGTGCTTTGAGTTTTATGGCTGTTATCTGTTAGTTGTCACCTAGTGTAGCTATTTGATCATTAAAATCAATAGGTTGTGTTTAAAAATCAGAAATTTGTTTGAAAAGTGGTTGATTAAGGGTTGTTTGGGATTACTGGTTCATAAGGCCTTGTGGCCTTGTGCCCTTGGTTCTTAGGGTTTGGTAGGTCTAAACAAGTCCTAATATACAAGTTTTAGTCATTGGTTTACTTTCTAAAAGTTTGGAAAAGAGATTTGAAGTTTTGCAAAAATCTGATAAAGTGGTTTTGGAGTTGGTCAAACACATCAGATCCAATAACTTCTTTGTTACTTGGATCTAAGGTCTGAAATCAGGTTTGGGAATAGTTTGGGTGATAAGCTATCTATTGGTTATCTGGTTGTTGAATTTGGTGGCTTATTGTGGTTTTTATAGCTTATCAAAAGTTGCTGAAGTGGTCATTTACATCAGCAAAGTGACCACCTCATTTGGTGCTTGCATTTGTTATCCTAGTGTATGCCTTGTGATTTTGCTGCTTGGAACTTGCTTATGTGCTGCTTGTGATTGGATTTTGCTATTTGGATTACTTTGTATCTGGATTATAAGCTAACTGGCTTATTAAGTCCTTATTGCCAAAATCTGTCATCAAAAGGTCAACTGACCTCTTGATTCACAAGGCCTCCTCCTTGAGTCCTTCACAAAAATTGCTTATAACAAGCCCATAGACCATTCCTGATCATTTGGTGCATTTTGGAGTACTTTGACTTTTGGTCAAATAAGCACTTTTTGGCTTATTTTTGAGAACTGCTTATTGGAACATGCAACAACTTATCTTTTGTAATAGAAATCATTTTTCTTAGCTTAATATCATATCTGGAAGTTTACAAGTCTTTTGGTTAAGCTTTTGCTAGAAAACTAGCTTATTTGGCTTTTTCAGCCAGCTTATTTGCTCATACAGCTTATTCTACTTGTTTTTTTGTGATTTTCTTGATTGATTATTCTTAGTTAAGCTATTTGTGAGCTTTTGCAACAAACTAGAGCTTCTGAGGTGCCCTAAATCTCAAACCCGACTATTTTGTCTTTTAGTGAATTTTTACTTTGCTTATTTCTGGCTTATTGAGTGTGCTTTTTCAAAATTTCTTTTTACAGATCTCATAAGCATCCCAAAAGAAGGTTGTGTGTCAAATTAGAGCTTATGGCATTGGCTTATTGCTTAATGGGCTGAAAAGCCCAATAAGAATAAGCTGTGAGTTTAATAAGCTGTGATAAGCTCACATTCAGTTTTTGGGCCTTTAGAGTTTTGTTCTTAGAATTAAATTTTGAGTCAGATAGGGCTTTTCCAAGTCAATTGGGCCAAGTTTGACTTTTTGGGCCCAAAAGCCCATTTGGTTTGAATGTTTTTGGTTTTGGCCCATTTGAGGGCCCAATAGGGGTATTCTGGTCATTTCACTTTGATTTTTTGATTATTTAGGTTAAAATAAACTAGTTTGCAAGTTTTTAGAATTTTTTATAATTTTTGGATTTTTAATATTATTTTAATATTATTTTTCAAATTTCACATTTTCCAACTTTTTACATTTTTCTTAGCTTTAATACATTAAAATAGGAATTTAGCAACTTTTAGAATAATTTTATCACTTTTAGATTAATTTTTTTAATTATTTTAAGTTTTAATAGTTTTTAAATTATCTTAAATAGTTTTTATTAGTTTAAAAATTTCTAAAAATAGTTTTTAATCTTTTTAGGTCATTTTAGAGGTTTACCAATTGAAAAATCTTTATTTGGGCTTTTTGATAATTTATTTGATTTTTAGAGCTTTAATTAGCATTTAAAAATTGAATATTTAATTATTTAAAAGGTTTGAAAAAGTTTTGATCATTGGTAAACTCTTAGTTTATTTATTTTGATTTTTGGTGAATTTTTGGTAATTTTTAGAATTAATTTTTATTTTTGTAGTTTGTACGGTTTTACGTTTTAACTTTCTAGTAGTAATTTTTACGTCTTCGTCATCTTCTTTTCTCATCCCCCTCTAAACCAATCATTAATCATAAACATTTAACAAGTTTTTCACACACATATACCTCCTTGGGAAACGAACTTCATAAGGGTCATTAGTGTTTACGTTTTCCTAATCGTACACTTAATACTTACCGCTTTTACGCTCCTTTTCCTAAAGGACGTATATTTTTACCATAATCATTTTGGCGCCGCTGCCGGGGAGGTGTGTCGTGATTAATTTGCATTGTTGTTTTTAATATTAACCATAAATAGTATTTGTATTAGTAGAAATCTACTAATACGTATTATCGGTTTTCTTGGTTTTTCTTGTGAAAATATTATTACTATATTGTATTAAGTATCACAACAAATAAACAATATCTCTAAAAGTGTTAAAACACAACCTTAATTGGGATTTCATCACTCAATTATTGTATTCGAATCTCAAACAAAAAGAAAAAGGCAAAATAGATAAATACTTTCGTGAAGCTCGACTTTGAAAAATACAAACTATAAGGTGGGTATAAGGCGGGTATTATAAAATATACCCTAAGGAAAAAGGCTCTTAAGTGCTTCGCGCCGCCTCGTTTCCCCGCTTGCTTGTGAGTATTTTGAAATTGAAGGCTAATCGAGGGTTTTGCCGCCCAAAGTATTATTACGTATAATATATTTGCTTGGTTTCTTTGTGATTAAACCCTCTTGAACAATTTGGTTTTCACCAAAGTTCTAAAGTCATTCGAAGGCGTTCACTCCACGTGATCGTTTTCATTCCTTTGAGGCTTCTTTAATCAAGAGTTTGATTCGAGGAGAGATTTTGTAGATTGTTGTCTACGAAGATACACCAAAATCCAAAAAAAAATTAAATATAATCAAAAACACAAAAAAATTGAAAATTCACAAAACAACCAAAAAGAATCTTCTTTGCTCACCTCCCATTCTTCGTGAAGTTTATGATCACTCGTAATCAAGCAAAACGAGCTCGTAAACATCTTCAAAAGCAAGCCAATCAAGAGACGTTGATTGTTGAACAACCTCCAATTGTTGAACCTCTTGTAGAACAAGAAATCGTCATGGCTAATCGTACTATGATGGAGTTGCTACAAGCACCCACCGAGGGTTTTGGAGAGGCTATTGTGATTCCCACCATCCTTGCGGAGAATTTCGAGATTAAGACGGGTTTAATGTCGATGTTGCAAGCAAATAAGTTTAGAGGTCATGAGAAAGACAACCCGCACTACCACATTAGGATTTTTAACCGTCTCACCGCTACTAGCAAGTTTAAGGATGTTCCACATGACGCCATTAAGATGATGTTGTTTCCATACTCTTTAGATGGACCCGCTAAAATTTGGCTTGAGAAAGAACCGCCAAATTCGATTTTGACATGGGCCGATCTCATTTCTAAGTTTGTGAACAAGTTTTTTCCACCATCTAAAACAACACATTTGAAAAATGAGATTTCACGATTTGTGCAAAGAAATAATGAAAGTTTTTCAATGGCATGGGAACGCTTTAAAGAAATGTTACATGAATGTCCACACCATGATTTTACGGAATTGCATCAAATTGATACTTTTTATAATGGGCTTAATGATCATGAACGAGATTATTTGAATGCCGCCGCGGGTGGTAATTTTTTGTGCAATACGACAAATGAGGCTTTACAAATCATCGAGAATAGATCTAAGGTTTATAGCCCTCGTAACACACCGAGTGTTGCCAATTTGGGTTCGTCATCATCGTCATCGTCTCGTAGCATTAATGCCTTACATGATGAAGCTAATGACGAAAATCGGTTTTTTGATAGATTTGCTAATCTTATGTCCCATTGGAAAGCTCAAGAAGCTTCAAATTCCGCTTCGGTTAAAGCGGTTGCTAAGAGTTGTTTGTCTTGTGGTGGAGCTCATGATCTTTCCGAGTGCATTACCGCGGATGGTAACACTTCGAGTGCTTATGTAGCAACGGGAACTTATAACCAAAACGGTCAAGGTTCCCGCCCAAATCAAGCTCCACCAAATCAAAATGTTAATAATTATCGAAACAACAACCAAGGTGGTAATTACCAAGGCAATTCACGTAACTACAACAAAGGGAATTATCAAAATGGGAATGGACAAGTCACTAATCAAAATCAAAACCGTGATTTTCAAAACACTACACAAGGTTTTCAAAATACTCACACTAAAAATCTTCAAGGAGAATTTTTGGATTATGCTAAAGCAAATGATGCTAAATTTGATAACATGCAACGTGAGATGATTAGCTTAAGACCCGAGTTGAAAAACGAGCTTAAAAATGAACTTGCTAATGAACTTAAAACTCATGCAAACAAAATGGAAGGAAATGTCCAACGTCTTCAACAAAACCAACAAAAGATGGAATTAGGACAACATGAGATTAAGCAAGAGTTATTAAAAGCGGATGCTAGGAAATCAAAATTTGAGGACCGAATGGCTAAGATGTTTGAAGCAATCATGTGTAAACCCTCTTCCTCGGGTGGTCTTCCTAGTGATACCATTGTAAAACCGAAGGGAGAAATGAAGGTTATTACTACACGAAGTGGTAAAACTTTCAAGGAACCAATCTCTCGTCCAAGTACTTCTAAGGAGAAGGAAATCGAGAAAGAACCCGAGGTGATGGTCGAAAAGGAGCACATTACAATCCCACGAAGTATCGCTCATACCACACCTACGGTTGAACCAATACCAATTGTGGAACCCGAGTTTCCAAGCCCGTTGCCTAATGACCAACCCACACCACCTTTACCCTACCCTTCGAGACGAAACAAAAAGAAATTGCTAGAACGTAACAAACAACAAATCGAGCTTTTTATAAAAATGTTTCAACAAGTGCATTTTGATGTGAGTTTAGCCGACGCGTTGTTATATATGCCTCGTTTCGCTTCCACTTTTAAAAGTATGATGAGCGATAAGGAAAAGCTTTCAAAGCTTGCTAATTGTTCTTCGGTTTATCTTAACCGCATACCGGAAAAAGTTGGTGACCCCGGAAAGTTTCTCATTCCTTGTGACATACAAGATATGAAAGAATGCCTCGCCTTGGCCGATCTTGGTGCGAGCATTAATTTGATACCATTTTCCATTTGGAAATCGCTTTCGCTTCCGGCTCTCATTCCTTCGAACATGTCTATCGAGATGGCCGATTGAAATTGTGTATAATGCAGTTTGTTTTTTCTCAGTTCTTGCTAATGGAAAGTCCAACCAATCTCGGGTTTTTAACTGTTTTTGGTTGTTAAACTTGTTTGGATATTCTATTTGCTAATTCAATCAAAGCCTTGCAAAATGGAAAAATATTACCTACTTATATGTAAAACAATTTGCAAATACCAAGTTTTTATTCAAGTAAAATTCAAATTGTAAAATATGAAACTTAAAGGACTGAAAATGTAAATTCTATGAAAAATAAATGCTTGAAATGTAAATTCTAACAATTCTAGGGACTAAAAGTGTAAAACAGTCAACTACAAGGATCAAAAATGCAAAACTTATAACCAACTAACCAAAAATGTAACAAACTAACAACTTTCTAACTGAAATTAGCAACTTCCAAAACTACAAGGTCTTAACAAATGCAAACCCTAAAAACATGGAAGTTTGGCTAAGTTTAAACACTGATTAAAACAAAAGGGACCAATATGCAATTTCTAAAACTATTTAAGCCAAAAACGGGTTTAGACTAAAAATAAGCTCGTTTGAGCTTAAAACTGAACCATTTTCAATTAAACAAGTTGCAAAACGTTTTAAATCCCAAATAAGCTACGTGTGAACAAGGATTTTAGCTCTAGTTGAGAAATAAGCAAATGAGAGCTTATCAATAAGCTCAAAATAAGCTATAGCAAAAACTAGACAATCACAACTTGATTTTCTTACTGAAACTGATTAAGCAACTCAATTAATGAACGGGAAATCAAACTAGAACATTTTTCATCAAGAAATAAGCTAGGAATCTGAATTAAGCTGAAAATGGGCTTATCGTTGACCAGCGTTGACCAGCTTATTTTTCAAAAAGCTGAAACTTCCAAAAATCATGTAACTCAATGTTTTAAGAGGATTTGTGAAGAAAAATGGCCATGTTAATGAATAGGATAAGGAGATACAAATTTCTAGTTCTCATTTACAGAAACTTGACTTAAGTTGGCTTATCTGAATTATGCTTATTTCTATCTGCTTATTGTAAACTGTATTGAATGCTCTTAGAATCTAAGTCTCTATGATATAAGCTATGACTGAGAGCAAATTTGGTGCAATTTCATCAAGTATTGAATGAGTACTAGCAAAATGAAAATGACAAGTTCTAATGAGCAAAACTGAATGAAATCAACCCAAACATTTTATATGCCATTTGCCTGTTTGACTTTCAATTTGACTTGTAAAAGACTTGAGACACTTGATAACCACCTTTTAACTGCAAATGAACTCTAAAACACCAGGACTCAATTCTTGAAAACTCTTTTCAAGCTAATCCCAAACACTCCTTTTACTGATATTACAAACTTTTACAAAGACTTTTTAAGAACTAGTTAAAACTGAATCAAATGCTATAGCAAACTAGACTCAGTGATCAAAATGAAAGGTTTAAAAGAAGTATGCAAGTACTTATCACTACTAGAACTTCAATCAAGGTACAAGGCTAAAAATGACTGAATTAATGCAGTAAGCTAGAACTTAATCCAAATCAAAGCACAAGTAAACAGAATTAAGCTATAAGCAACCAAAGATCAAGCAATTAGCAAATCTAAACAACTTTTATCATGCAAACAACTAGATTACACTAAGAAAATAAGCATGCATTTGATAAATTCAGTGGAACAAAAATGAGAGCTTTAAAACCATTTGAAGTAATCCATTGAGAAGAAGAGGAGCGCTGAGCTCTCTTAGCCTAGTGATAACCACCACCTTATCACTAGGACAACAATCAATCAACAAGAACAGCTTAACAATCAACAATCATCATCAAACTGCTTGAAATCTTCATAAAACTATGGAATGAACTGAATTCTTCTTAAACAGCTACAAACTCCTTCAAGGTTAGTTATGATCAATCTATGATCATAACAAACACAAAACAGCAACACAAGTATCCAATAGCAGCAGGTATGAACAGTAATATGAGAATCAGTTTTGGCGGGAAATGGAAGATTTGAATTTTATTCAATGAAAAACGGTTACAAAGTTGTTGGAAGGTAAGTAACTAACTAACTAACTTAAGAGTTTGTCAGACTCTTGAGTAGCTAGGGTAAAAATGGAGGAAAGGGAAAGGAATTAAGAAACTATGTGTTTTTACAAAATTAAGCTACAAATTACAAATGAAGTCCTATCCATCTATTTATAGGCATGAAGGAGGAGTTTGTTGGGGTTGGTGACGTGTCAGGACCAATCCCAGCTTTCCACGTGGACAATTCTGCATAATTGCATTTGCAGGTATGAACAAGGATTTGGGTTTTTCTTCAATAATTGATTTCATGTTAATTGACTTGCACCATCATGTTCGTCTCTTCAAAATGATCAATTTTGATGTTGAAATCTTTTTATGAAATGGCTTGTAGCTCAATCGCGATCCTGGTGAATATTTTTGATGAAGAAGATGCCACGTGTCAGCATGTAATTGGCTAAAAATTGGTCACACGGATCATACTGTTGAGATTGGATATTAATTACAAAGCGGCTGAGTGGGAATTAATTGCTCAATCCGTGTGACTTGTTTACTCTTCTCTCATTGGCTAATTCTTTGTAAACATGGATTAAACTTGAATAACTTTCAAATGTTGGCAGAATTAGTCCTTATACTTGGCAGATTGTTGTTTTGAGCTAGGAGCTTCATTCTTTTGACATATTTGGTCCTTCAACTTTCATTCTTGAACAAAATGGTCCTTTGACTGAGTTGACTTGAGAGTTGACCAAGTTTGACTTGAATCTTGACTTTCACAATATTTGCACTTTTAGTCCTTCAACTTTGACAACTTGTCAAGATAGGTCCTTATACTTCAAAGTCTTGTCACTTTTGATCCTTCTTTGTCTTTTTCATCCATTTGAGCTTGATTTTTCTTTGTTTGCTTGAAAATGTATCCTTTTTCCTACACAAGTGTACACAAACACAAACATACCACATAACACTGTTTTTGCAAGATAAATTGGTAATTTGCTTCATGTTTTAGGGTTATTTGTTGTTAAAAGGATATGAGTTTAAGCTCATATCAAAATCCCCTACACTTGAACATTGTCATGTCCTCATACAATATTATATATTAAAGCTCAAATTTACATTTCCCTCATAATTAATCCACCTTGGCCATATGAGATGCATCTACACTACTCTAAACTAAATGATGCATGATTTTGACTTTTAATAATGCAATGAACAAAATTCAATTCTATCTATATCTTTTTGATTTTTCTTGAAATGGTTTTGATGGAAATAACTCATAAAGAATTCAATGGCTTAGATTAGGGCTTGGGTACCATGGACATTTATCACCCTCAAGTTTCACTTTCCCCATACCAAGATTAAAAATGAAATCATTGCATTCACAAGTAAAAAGTGCATCAACTTATTCATGACAATTAAATGTGGAACCGGTTATTATTTGAGCAAATTGCTTGTGGGCAAATTTGTCATTATTCAAGTGAGAAGTATAAGAAATGTAAAATCCAAAAATAAGGAAGCACGGTTTTAATCCTAAGTAATCCTCTCATCCATTACTTGAAAAACCGCTCACAATTAATATAAGTCCGTTTTAAGAGTAATAAGTCATTCGCCTTATGTGTAAAATCCTCATGTCATGCTTTCATAAGTAGCTACACACTCGCTAAGGAAAGAAAAATAAAACTCACGCAATAATTTACATCCGCCATCTTTTTGAGACTTTGGATCTTCAACCCCGCAACCCGTCAAGGCAATATTGGATTGGAGCAATCTATTGAATCCCCGCAACCCGTCAAGGTAATATTGGAACTCAATAGTCACTATAATTAACACCATACTGCCCCTCTTGGGAGTCTTGCATTATTTTTTTTTCTTTTTCTTTTTTTTTATTTTTTTTTTCTAGCCACTCATTTTTTTTCATAAGCCGCTCTTATTTTTCTTTATTCCTCACAAAGAAATTTGAAAAGAAGAAAAGGAAAAACACCCGCTAAGTATGGAGCATGACATAAGTCTAGTACACATAAAACGTGCTAACTTAGAATCTTAAGACGTACTCATATCAACCATAAATGATTAGCCAAAAATGCATAAGAGATTACAAACCAATTAAAACCGTACTTGATTATTTATTAACAATTATATACATGCGAAGAAAATAGAGGTAAAGAAGAGAAGCGTTTTGCCACAAGTAATTGCCATGAAGTTTATCTAGCCCTTTTATACTTGCTTCAACTCTATCATTTCCCATTCTCCACAAATTTAAAATTTCAAATAATGAAATTGGTGGATGCTTAGCCTAATAGACCAATGAAGGACTACATGGTTAAGGATACTAGCTAGAAAATGCTAAGATAAGCAAACTCGGGTTGAGTCAAAATTTCCATGGCGGGCCTAATATGTCAAAGAAGTCTAAACTTGTTAAAACCATGTTTTATTATATTTTTTTTCCTTTTTATATATTTTTGATGAAACACAAAGAAGAAATTTATACAATGCAAATGTGTTATGCAAATGAAAAATGATAGATGCAAAAATTATGAATGCATATTTTTGTTGGCCAAAGTAGATCAAAAATTTGAAAAATGTCTGAAAAATTAATTTTCCATGTTATCATGCAAGACAATGACAAGTTCTAGGTAAGGTCACTTCGATAGAAGACCCCCTCACACTTAAGCTAAACATTGTCCTCAATGTTTAAGAGCATGGAAGTATAAAAACTTCCCCTACACTTATGACAATGAATAAACTTTGCTTAACCCAAGTTAAGGAAAGGACAACTATTAGTGAAATCATGTTTAAGCACAAGGTGTCAATGAAAAATCACTATAGTAACGAAGTGAACCGGATACAAGGGCCTCCTCCATAAGCTCCAAAGCATGAGATGAGTGAGCAACCCTACAAACAATCATGAAGACAAAAGAAGGTCTCCCCTACACTTATCTCCAAGTCTATACCTTTATTTCTAACCTACAACACTCTAAACCTAGTTATACGATGCTTGAGTTAATGAGTCTCTAGCTCGACTCGTCCCTCAATGAATTAATTCATGGGGAAAATGGGGACCTCTTGGACCATTTCAACGGAAATGTCCTCCCCAAAGTAATGTTTAACACGGTGACCATTCACTTTAAAATTTGGACCATCGGGTTGGGACAACTCAAGAGTTCCATATGGAAACACTTGAGCAATAGTGAATGGACAGGACCATCTCGACTTAAGCTTGCCCGCAAAAAGCTTCAATCTTGAGTTAAAGAGGAGAACCGGCTCTCCTACTTTGAACTCACGATTCTTGATCTTAGCATCATGCAATTTCTTAGTCTTTTCCTTGTAAAGCAAAGAATTCTCATAGGCATTGGCTCTCAACTCATCCATCTCATTAAGTTGATCTTTCTTATGTGAACCGGCTTGGTTTAAATCAAAGTTAGCCCACTTGAGAGCCCAAGATGCCTTATGTTCTAACTCAAATGGGAGGTGGCACGCTTTTCCATAGACAAGCCTATAAGGAGTGCAACCAATTGGTGTTTTAAAAGCCGTCCTAAACGCCCACAAAGCATCATCAAGCTTATCCGACCAAGAAGCTCGATGCTCTCCCACCGTTCTCTCTAAAATTCTCTTTAAACCACGATTTGTGACCTCGGTTTGACCATTTGTTTGAGGGTGATACGCGGTAGAAAGTCTATGATTCACTCCATATTTCTTCATAACTCTTGTGAATTGATCATTACAAAAGTGCGTACCACGATCACTTATGATGGCCCGAGGTACACCAAATCTAGCAAACAATTGTTTCAAAAACTTTACAACCACTATAGCATCATTGGTAGGTAAGGCTTTAGCCTCCACCCATTTGGACACATAATCCACCGCCACAAGTATATACTTGTTTCCCTTAGAGGATGGAAAAGGTCCCATGAAATCAATTCCCCATACATCAAATATCTCACACTCTTGGATAAAATTTTGTGGCATCTCATCACGTTGTGTAATTTTTCCTTGTCTTTGACAAACATCACAAAATTTCACCATTTCTTGGGCATCTTTGTAAATGGAAGGCCAATAGTAACCCGAATCAAAGACTTTCTTGGCGGTGTAGTTAGGCCCAAAATGTCCACCCGTAGGTCCTTTATGACACGCCTCTAAGATCTTAAATGCCTCGGGCCCATCAACACACCGTCTAATGATTTGGTCCGCACATTGCCTAAAAAGATATGGATCATCCCAAAAGTAATACTTAACTTCTTTAAGAAACTTTTTCTTTTGTTGATAAGTAAGACCCTCAATAAGCACATTGCCCACAAGATAGTTTGCGATATCCGCAAACCAAGGTGTGGCATCCTCTTGGGAAGAGATAGACATGAGCTCCTCTAATGGAAATTGATTTCTTGATGTGGGAAATCTCCTTGAAAAGGATGCTCAAGTCTACTCAAATGATCCGCCGCTAAATTCTCGGCCCCTTTCTTATCACGAATCTCTATCTTAAACTTTTGAGGCAACAAAACCCATCTCAAAAGCCTAGGCTTAGCATCTTGTTTTGTCATAAGATACTTGAGAGCGGAATGATCCGTATACACTATGGTTTTGAAAAGCACAAGATATGGTCTAAACTTCTCAAAAGCATATACTATAGCAAGCAACTCTTTTTCCGTGGTAGTGTAATGAAGTTGTGCACCGGTCATGGTTTTACTCGCATAGTGTATAGGTTGAAAATGCTTATTAACTCTTTGTCCTAAGACGGCCCCCACCGCATAATCACTAGCGTCACACATAAGCTCAAAAGGTAATTCCCAATTTGGAGAAACCAAAACGGGAGCCTTAGTCAATTTTTCCTTAAGAGTCTCAAAAGAGTCTAAACAATCTTGGTTAAAAATGAAAGGAGCCTCTTTCTCCAAGAGGTGAGTCATCGGTCTAGCTATCTTAGAAAAATCTTGTATAAAGCGCCTATAAAATCCCGCATGACCTAAGAAACTCCTCACACCTTTAACCGAGGTGGGTGGGGGAAGCTTAGCAATCACATCAATTTTAGCTCGATCAACTTCTAATCCCTTATTGGATATCTTGTGTCCTAAAACAATCCCCTCTTTCACCATAAAGTGACATTTCTCCCAATTAAGCACCAAACGTGTTTCCTCACAACGCTTAAGCATTCTCTCAAGATTGGTGAGACATGAGCTAAATGAGTTTCCAAATACGGAAAAGTCATCCATAAAAACCTCCATGGTTTGCTCTATCATGTCATGGAAAATCGCCATCATGCACCTTTGAAACGTCCCCGGTGCATTACATAAGCCAAAAGGCATCCTCTTGTAAGCAAATGTACCGTAGGGACAAGTGAATGTGGTCTTTTCTTGATCCTTAGGGTCAATGGGTATTTGGAAATAACCCGAAAAGCCATCAAGAAAACAATAGTACTCATTTCCCGCTAAGCGTTCAAGCATTTGATCCATAAAGGGAAGCGGGAAATGGTCTTTCCTAGTTGCCTCATTGAGTTTTCTATAATCAATGTAAACTCTCCAACCGGTCACAAGTCTCGTGGGAATAAGCTCATTGTTCTCATTAGGCACCACGGTGATTCCACCCTTCTTTGGAACACAATGAACCGGGCTAACCCATGGAGAGTCGGAAATGGGGTAAATCATACCCGCATCTAAGAGTTTAATCACTTCTCTCTTAATAACCTCATGAATTTTTGGGTTAACTCTCCTTTGGTTTTGAATGGCGGGTTTATAGTCATCCTCCATAAGGATTTTGTGAGTACAAAAATGTGGATCAATTCCCCTTATGTCGGATATTTTCCATGCTAAAGCTTTCTTATGTTTCTTAAGAACTTCAATAAGTTGCTCTTTCTCATCCTCTTTCAACTCTTTAGCAATAATCACCGGTAATTGGTCTTTTCCTTCTAAGAAAGCATATTCTAAGTGGGATGGAAGGTCCTTAAGTTCAATGGGAGGTGGACTCTCTATGGAAGGTTGTACTATGGAAGGTTCCTTAATAGTAATCTCTTGTGGAATAGGAGAAGGAATAGGGTCCTCATTGAGCAACTTTTGGATTGTAAGAATATCTTCTTCCCAATTAATGGGAGAATCATCATCACCAAGAAAGTTGGACTCAAATTCCTCCAAGAGGAAATCACTCTCTCCAAAAGGTGTTAAAGAGGGAGCAATTGAGGCCACGGTTTCAACATGGGGTATCTCATCACTAGCACTCTTACAAGCATCATGAAAGTGTTCATTACACACTTCATCTAGCACATCCACAATGTTAATAGTCTCACAAGGTCTAGACTCCTTAACCTCTTTCCTATCACAAATTTTCCCTAGCTTAAACACCACTCTCTCATCTTCTACTCTCATAATTAATTCTCCTTCCGCCACATCTATCAAGGTACGACCCGTTCTCAAAAACGGTCTACCAACAATCAAAGGCACTCGAGGATCCATGTCATAATCAACCACTACAAAGTCGGCCGGAAAGGTAAACTTATCCACACCTACAAACACATCTTCCGCTATACCTACGGGGTGAGCTATGGTTCGGTTGGCTAGTTCAAGAGTCATCCTAGTGTGAGTGAGCTCGGGAAGAGATAGTTGTTTCCAAACCGATAAAGGCATGAGGTTTATGCTCGCCACTAGATCCGCCAAAGCCATGCAATTTTCAACACCGGGAAAATTACAAGGTATCAAGAAGCGCCCCGGATCTCCAAGTTTTGTTGGTAAGGTTTTAAGTAACACCGCGGAACAATTTTCATTAAGGGATGTGTTGGGCAAATCAACCAATTTTTCTTTGTTTGAGAGCAAATCCTTGAACATCTTAGCAAACTTTGGCATATAAGCAAGAGCTTCCGCAAAGGATATATTGATGTTGAGTTGCTTAAACATCCTTAAGAAATTGGAGACTTGGATGTCATCCTTGTTATTTAACTTGTACTTTTTCAACCTTGAAGGATATGGAAGAGTAGGTTTTGGTGTAGGTGGAATAGGTGTTGTTGTGGAAGATTTGTCTTTGTTAGCTTCTTCATTGGGAAGTGTGGAAGGTAAAAGAGAAGTATGAGGTGGTTGAGAAGGTGTGTTTGAGTGAATAGGAGCATTTTGAGGAGGTGAAGTAGAAGTAGAAGGCTTGTCACAAGTAGGAGCACAAGTGGATTGAACAATAGTAGGTTTAGGAGGTGAAGGATCCTTTGTTGTTGTTCCACTCCTTGTTGTAATAGCATTGACATTGGCCCTAGGGTTTGTTTGTGTGTTAGAAGGTAAAGCCCCTTGTGGTCGTTGATTTATTGCCACTAAAACCCTATTGATTTGGTCATTCATTCTCTTCTCCATTTCACGCATTTTCTTGTCAACATACTCTTGAGTCTCTTGCATCCCATATCCTTGATTTTGAACTTGAGGGTAAGCTTGATTTGGTATTGGAGCATATGCTCGATTGGGAATAAATGGAAGTGGTTGATTAAATCCTTGTTGTGGTGGATAAAAGGTATTTGCTTGATGTTGAACATTGTTGGGTGCCTTGTAGTTATTTCCTTGATAAGGTGGTCTTTGCCCTTGATTCCTTGGTAAAATTTGAGGAGTATTTTGTGGAATTTGGGTGGGTGGTTGGGGTGGGAAGCCGGGTGGAGTAAGGTAGTTTTGGGATTTGTAAGAAAGGTTATTTGGATTGATATTAGGCTTGAAGTGTTCACGATGTTCCTCTTGGTAAGCATAGCATTCCCCTTGATACCCTTGCACCTTATCACATTGTTCATAAGAATGGGGACCTCCACAAGTAACACAAGAAATGGTGATGGCATTCACATTATTTGAGGAATTGTTAACGCCCCTCAACACGGTGTATTGCCTCGGCAATACTTATGGAGAATATGTAGATTGGTTGTTCTTATACGTATACGTATTTACTTATAATAATATATAGAAAATATTTTTGTATTTACTATATGTACATAAAAACCGAAAGAATCCAATAATATATATTTTTGGGTGCAATCTCTTAGGAAAAAGATTGCTTTTTGGATTTTTTTTTTATTTTTTTGGTCAATTCTTTAGGAAAAGGATTGTTTTGTTAATTTTTTAGTTTTTATATATTTTTATATTTTTGATTTTTTTATTTGTTTTTGATTTATGATACGTAAAAATAACGTTCACAAAATGAACGGATCCCAAAAGACAATGAAAACCGTCAATCGATAGTCTCTCGTGTAGTCAAAGAACCGGCAGCGGCGCCATTTGAAATTGTGTATAATGCAGTTCGTTTTTTCTCAGTTCTTGCTAATGGAAAGTCCAACCAATCTCGGGTTTTTAACTGTTTTTGGTTGTTAAACTTGTTTGGATATTCTATTTGCTAATTCAATCAAAGCCTTGCAAAACGGAAAAATATTACCTACTTATATGTAAAACAATTTGCAAATACCAAGTTTTTATTCAAGTAAAATTCAAATTGTAAAATATGAAACTTAAAGGACTGAAAATGTAAATTCTATGAAAAATAAATGCTTGAAATGTAAATTCTAACAATTCTAGGGACTAAAAGTGTAAAACAGTCAACTACAAGGATCAAAAATGCAAAACTTATAACCAACTAACCAAAAATGTAACAAACTAACAACTTTCTAACTGAAATTAGCAACTTCCAAAACTACAAGGTCTTAACAAATGCAAACCCTAAAAACATGGAAGTTTAGCTAAGTTTAAACACTGATTAAAACAAAAGGGACCAATATGCAATTTCCAAAACTATTTAAGCCAAAAACGGGTTTAGACTAAAAATAAGCTCGTTTGAGCTTAAAATTGAACCATTTTCAATTAAACAAGTTGCAAAACGTTTTAAATCCCAAATAAGCTACGTGTGAACAAGGATTTTAGCTCTAGTTGAGAAATAAGCAAATGAGAGCTTATCAATAAGCTCAAAATAAGCTATAGCAAAAACTAGACAATCACAACTTGATTTTCTTACTGAAACTGATTAAGCAACTCAATTAATGAACGGGAAATCAAACTAGAACATTTTTCATCAAGAAATAAGCTGGGAATCTGAATTAAGCTGAAAATGGGCTTATCGTTGACCAGCGTTGACCAACTTATTTTTCAAAAAGCTGAAACTTCCAAAAATCATGTAACTCAATGTTTTAAGAGGATTTGTGAAGAAAAATGGACATGTTAATGAATAGGATAAGGAGATACAAATTTCCAGTTCTCATTTACAGAAACTTGACTTAAGTTGGCTTATCTGAATTATGCTTATTTCTATCTGCTTATTGTAAACTGTATTGAATGCTCTTAGAATATAAGTCTCTATGATATAAGCTATGACTAAGAGCAAATTTGGTGCAATTTCATCAAGTATTGAATGAGTACTAGCAAAATGAAAATGACAAGTTCTAATGATCAAAACTGAATGAAATCAACCCAAACATTTTATATGCCATTTGCCTGTTTGACTTTCAATTTGACTTGTAAAAGACTTGAGACACTTGATAACCACCTTTTAACTGCAAATGAACTCTAAAACACCAGGACTCAATTCTTGAAAACTCTTTTCAAGCTAATCCCAAACACTCCTTTTACTGATATTACAAACTTTTACAAAGACTTTTTAAGAACTAGTTAAAACTGAATCAAATGCTATAGCAAACTAGACTCAGTGATCAAAATGAAAGGTTTAAAAGAAGTATGCAAGTACTTATCACTACTAGAACTTCAATCAAGGTACAAGGCTAAAAATGACTGAATTAATGCAGTAAGCTAGAACTTAATCCAAATCAAAGCACAAGTAAACAGAATTAAGCTATAAGCAACCAAAGATCAAGCAATTAGCAAATCTAAACAACTTTTATCATGCAAACAACTAGATTACACTAAGAAAATAAGCATGCATTTGATAAATTCAGTGGAACAAAAATGAGAGCTTTAAAACCATTTGAAGTAATCCATTGAGAAGAAGAGGAGCGCTGAGCTCTCTTAGCCTAGTGATAACCACCACCTTATCACTAGGACAACAATCAATCAACAAGAACAGCTTAACAATCAACAATCATCATCAAACTGCTTGAAATCTTCATAAAACTATGGAATGAACTTAATTCTTCTTAAACAGCTACAAACTCCTTCAAGGTCAGTTATGATCAATCTATGATCATAACAAACACAAAACAGCAACACAAGTATTCAATAGCAGCAGGTATGAACAGTAATATGAGAATCAGTTTTGGCGGGAAATGGAAGATTTGAATTTTATTCAATGAAAAACGGTTACAAAGTTGTTGGAAGGTAAGTAACTAACTAACTAACTTAAGAGTTTGTCAGACTCTTGAGTAGCTAGGGTAAAAATGGAGGAAAGGGAAAGGAATTAAGAAACTATGTGTTTTTACAAAATTAAGCTACAAATTACAAATGAAGTCCTATCCATCTATTTATAGGCATGAAGGAGGAGTTTGTTGGGGTTGGTGACGTGTCAGGACCAATCCCAGCTTTCCACGTGGACAATTCTGCATAATTGCATTTGCAGGTATGAACAAGGATTTAGGTTTTTCTTTAATAATTGATTTCATGTTAATTGACTTGCACCATCATGTTCGTCTCTTCAAAATGATCAATTTTGATGTTGAAATCTTTTCATGAAATGGCTTGTAGCTCAATCGCGATCCTGGTGAATATTTTTGATGAAGAAGATGCCACGTGTCAGCATGTAATTGGCTAAAAATTGGTCACACGGATCATACTGTTGAGATTGGATATTAATTGCAAAGCGGCTGAGTGGGAATTAATTGCTCAATCCGTGTGACTTGTTTACTCTTCTCTCATTGGCTAATTCTTTGTAAACATGGATTAAACTTGAATAACTTTCAAATGTTGGCAGAATTAGTCCTTATACTTGGCAGATTGTTGTTTTGAGCTAGGAGCTTCATTCTTTTGACATATTTGGTCCTTCAACTTTCATTCTTGAACAAAATGGTCCTTTGACTGAGTTGACTTGAGAGTTGACCAAGTTTGACTTGAATCTTGACTTTCACAATATTTGCACTTTTAGTCCTTCAACTTTGACAACTTGTCAAGATAGGTCCTTATACTTCAAAGTCTTGTCACTTTTGATCCTTCTTTGTCTTTTTCATCCATTTGAGCTTGATTTTTCTTTGTTTGCTTGAAAATGTATCCTTTTTCCTACACAAGTGTACACAAACACAAACATACCACATAACACTGTTTTTGCAAGATAAATTGGTAATTTGCTTCATGTTTTAGGGTTATTTGTTGTTAAAAGGATATGAGTTTAAGCTCATATCACCGATCATTCTACGATTTTAGCATGTGGAGTAGCCGAAGATGTTTTCGTGAAAGTGGGGAAGTTCTATTATCCCGTTGATTTTATAGTAGTCGACATCCCCGCGGATCCTCAAGTTCCTCTAATTTTAGGTCGTTCATTTTTAGACACTTCGAGATCGCTTATCGATGTTCATGCGATAACTATCACTTTGAGATTCAACGAAGAGGAACTTGTTATAAACGCTACTCAAAACTCGAAACCTTCTCATGTTTATGCAATCACTACCATCAATCACATTGACATCGTTGATGTGGTTTGCGATGAGTTTTCACAAGAAGTGTTAGGTTTTTCCGATAGCTCGTCAAGTGGCAATCCCACTATTTTGGATCCGATTCTTGCTAATTCAACACCAAATCTCACTCCATTCCAAGGAGGCGATCTCACTTCAAATGAAATCGACAATGAATATGAGGTGTTGATTAGTGATGATACTTCTATTCCACCATCTCTTCCACCGATGGAAGTTATGAGTGTTGAACCAAAATCTTCAATCGAGGAACCACCTATCCTTGAATTGAAAGATCTTCCTTCTCACCTTGAATACGCATTCTTGGAAGGTGATGACAAGTTGCCAGTTATTATTGCAAAAGGTCTTGCTAATGATGAAAAAACCGAGCTCTTGAAAGTTCTTAAGGCTCATAAAGGGGCAATTGCGTGGAAAATATCCGACATTAAGGGTATTGACCCAAAATTTTGTACTCACAAGATTTTAATGGAGGAAGACTACAAACCCGCAATTCAAAGTCAAAGAAGGGTGAATCCAAAAATTCACGATGTCATTAAAAAGGATGTCCTTAAACTCCTTGACGCGGGAATGATTTATCCTATATCCGATAGCCCATGGGTGAGTCCAATCCATTGTGTCCCTAAAAAGGGAGGAATGACCGTTGTGCCTAATGAAAACAACGAGTTAATTCCCACTCGTGTTGTGACCGGTTGGAGGGTGTGTATTGACTACCGAAAGTTAAATGACGCCACTCGTAAAGACCAATTTCCTTTGCCCTTCATGGATCAAATGTTGGAGCGACTTGCGGGAAATGAATTCTATTGCTTTTTAGATGGTTTTTTCCGGTTACTTTCAAATTCCTATCGGCCCTCGTGATCAAGAGAAGACTACGTTTACGTGTCCTTATGGAACGTTCGCTTATCGTAGGATGCCTTTCGGACTTTGTAATGCATCGGGTACGTTTCAACGGTGTATGATGGCGATTTTTCACGATATGATCGAGAAGTCGATGGAAGTGTTTATGGATGACTTCTCGGTGTTTGGCAATTCGTTCACGTCGTGTTTATCTAATCTCGAGCAAATGTTAAAACGTTGTGAAGAAACCAATCTTGTGCTTAATTGGGAAAAATGTAATTTTATGTGTAAACAAGGAATCGTCTTAGGACATAAGGTGTCGAAAGCGGGGATTGAGGTCGATGAAGCTAAGGTAGACGTCATCGCCAAGTTACCTCATCCCAAAACCGTTAAGGGAGTTAGGAGTTTCCTAGGCCACGCGGGCTTTTATCGTCGTTTCATCAAGGACTTTTCGAAAATCTCTCGACCTATGACACACCTTCTCGAGAAGGATGCTCCTTTTAACTTCAATGAGGATTGTGTTAAGGCTTTCGAAACTCTCAAAAGGAAACTAACCGAAGCTCCCATTCTTGTTGCTCCTAATTGGGAATTACCCTTTGAAATCATGTGCGATGCAAGTGATTATGCTATAGGGGCCATCTTAGGGCAACGTTATGACAAGCATATCCGTCCTATTCACTATGCTAGTAAGACGATGACCGAGGCTCAATTAAAGTACACCACAACGGAAAAGGAATTCCTTGCCGTGGTCTATGCTTTTGAGAAATTCCGACCTTATCTCGTCTTGACTAAAAGCATCGTGTATACCGACCATTCGGCTATCAAGTATCTCTTAGCTAAGCAAAATGCTAAGCCGAGATTGCTTCGTTGGATGCTCCTCCTCCAAGAATTTGATGTCACCGTGCTTGACAAAAAAGGAGCCGAGAATCTAGCGGCCGATCATCTCTCTCGTGTAGAAGATCCTCACAAAGATGTTTTCGAGAACAAGGAAATCACCGAAACATTTCCTCTTGAGACTCTCGGTGTAGTGAATTCTAAAGACACCACCCCATGGTTTGCCGACATTGCAAATTACCATGCGGGCAATTTCATAATCAAGGGTATGACGACACAACAAAAACGAAAATTCTTTCGTGACGTCAAGTTCTATTTTTGGGACGACCCTTATCTCTTTCGGGTTTGTACGGATCAACTCGTTCGACGTTGTGTTTTTTGTGCCGAAGCTTCTAATATCCTTAGAGCTTGTCACGAGGGACCCACGGGTGGTCACCACGGTGCTAACCTCACGGCTAAGAAAGTGTTCGATGCCGGCTTCTTTTGGCCTTCTATCTATCGTGATGCACACGCACTTGTAAAGTCGTGTGATTCGTGCCAACGTCAAGGAAAATCGTCTCAACGTGATGAAATGCCGCAAAACATAATTCAAGTGTGTGAGATTTTCGACATATGGGGAATAGACTTTATGGGGCCGTTCCCATCGTCTCATGGCAACAAATATATCCTCGTCGCGGTGGACTACCTTTCTAAGTGGGTGGAAGCTAAGGCTTTGCCTACTAATGATGCTCGTATGGTAGTGAAGTTTTTGAAGCAACTATTCTCTCGGTTCAGAACCCCTCGTGCTATTATAAGCGATCGTGGAACCCATTTTTGTAATGACCAATTCGAAAAGGTTCTAAAGAAATATGGAGTTACTCATCGTCTTTCTACGGCTTATCACCCGCAAACGAGTGGGCAAGTCGAGGTTTCAAACCGAGCTTTGAAGAGGATTTTAGAGAGGTCAATTGGAGAAAACCGTGCTTCATGGTCCGACAAACTTGATGACGCTTTATGGGCCTTTAGGACCGCTTATAAGACACCTATCGGTTGCACTCCTTATAAGTTAGTCTATGGGAAGAATTGTCATTTGCCCATTGAGTTGGAGCACATGGCATATTGGGCCCTTAAGCATGTAAACTTTGATTTGAAGACCGCGGGAGATCACCAGAAAATACAATTGAATGAATTGGATGAATTAAGAGATAATGCTTATGAAAATTCATTAATTTTTAAAGAAAAGACTAAAAAGTTTCATGATTCAAAGATTAAAAACCGGGTTTTTAACGTTGGTGATCAAGTGTTGCTTTTTAACTCTCGACTTAAGATATTTTCCGGGAAATTGAAATCTCGTTGGTCGGCTCCGTTCACCATTACACAAGTGTTTCCTTATGGGACCATCGAGCTAGCTCAAGATGACGGTCCTAATTTCAAGGTGAATGGACATAGGCTTAAGCACTACTTTGGTGGGGAAATTCCTTCAATGGTTACCCTCGACCAAGTCACCTTCCCCAATGATAATTAGCATTGAGGGGATCGAGTCGAGCTCATGACTCGGTAATAAAAAAACGAGGTGCCTCGTGGGGAAGATCCCATGCTTATCTTTTATGCTTACTATTCACTAATAAGGGGACTTGTACCCTTTCAACTCGTTGTCTCGTGGTTGTTTGTGATTGTGTTATTTAGATCATCATCATCATCTACGATTGAAGACTCTCGTGTTCGTTTACGTGAGCCTCCATCGTTTGCTTGAAGAAGTTTTTCACGAATCCATGACATATCCTTTATTGTTCTAACAATTATCTTTTAGCATACTTAATAAACGGCTTTAGATATATTGTTGATCACCCTTTCCATGCTAGATCCTAAGCATTCGACTCTTCGTCTCTAGTATGGGGGTGCTCCACCTTTAGAATCGAAACATTGAGGACAATGTTTACTTTTAGTATGGGGGTGAATAGGTACTTGCTTTGCTACGCCCTCACGCTTTCCAACTTTCAATGTTTTGTTTTGTTGCTAATAAGGCTAAAAATGGCCAAATTTTAAAATTTTTCTTAGTTTTTAATAAGTGTTTTTAAGAAACGAATGTATATTTTCTGATGGGTAGAATAAGAGTTAATTTTTGACTTGATGGGCATTTGGAGCCATTTACATTCCTTAACCCGCTCAATTCAAGTTTTGCTAGACTTTTATATAGGGAGCTTTAAAACGCGAAAGTCTTAACTCATACGGGGTAAGAACAAGAACTTTTCGCAAGTTCCTATAATTGATCCTAGAAAGTCACTTATCAAGGGAACTATAAAACGCATTCTCTAAGCATAAAAAAGTACAAGAAAGTGCAAGATCCTATAGGTGGCTTGAAAACCCAAAACTTTGATTTGATATAGTCTTAATGAAAGCTAATCCAAATTTGGCTTAATTTTGACTTGCATGGCTAAGTATTCACGAGTCTCTTAAATTAGAGGTCTTTATATAGTAAAGAACGAGAAATGATAGAGTTAGACAAGTGATCATGCTAAACGTAGAACATGAAAGTGTTCTTTCAAAAACTCATATGTTTTTAATTGTGGATTTTTCTTCCCATAAGATCAATGCATTAGGAATAAATCATAATTGCAATAAGTAAGGTCGTACTATTTGAAAGGTTACTTAGCCTCTAGCGCAAGATCGTTTAAAAGTTGCTCGGGGTTGAATAGAGTTCATAGCCAAGGCATAACTTATTGAAGCGGGACGCGAAGATTGGCGATCATCCAAAAAGGCCCTAACAAGGCATGAGGAGCTCTATTTTTGCTAAAGATCCAAGATGATGTAAAGTATCATTATTCCTAAATCAATATGAAGGATCGAGACACACGACGAAAATCAATTACTCCCCTAAAGATCATGGAGAAAGTCTATCCAAAAAGACCCTTACAAGGTATGAGGATAAATATATCCAAGTCCGAAAAGGAGGCGGATCGTTGTATATCAAAATCCAAAGTAAAGATTGAAGAAAAATGATGAAGTCGTGGTCCAAAATGAAGAATCTCTCAAAAACGTCAAGTGAAGAACTTCCAAATATATGTAGAGAAGACCATAATTTCGAGAACGTCTTCCCAAGATTTGAAGTATGAAGTACATGCCAAATATCGGTCCGAGAAAGGTCTCAAATCGTGAAACGAGTTATGCCAAGATATGAACTTAAGGAGATACACGAGAAGCCGTTTTAAAAGATTTTGTCCTTCGGCTAACTATCGATTAAATCGTGCTACTTTGCTTTCGGACTAATAACTACTCAAATAAGTCAATATGAATCACTTGTGATCCATGACAAATAGATAAAAAATGCTAGTAACCCATTTCCTTTTATAATAACTAGGATTGCGGGGAGAAAAAGTATTACACAATTTGGACGTATGAGTAGTGTTAGCATTGTGACTTGTACCAACAATGATCTCGTTTTTGCACTTAGCATGGAATGTATGACAATAAAGGATGCCGAAGTTTGCTCTAAGGGACGTTTGCTTGTTTCTATTCTTTGACCCTAAAAGTCACTTTCGTGATGAAAATCATATGTTATGTCTTTACACATCTTCGTAGTATATTGCAAGTCTTTCACTCTTCAATAAAGGTTAATAAAATTTAACTTTGGTGATGCTTAGATACCTTATTCTAGCATTGCGTGAGGGCACGACAATGGCTTAGTATGGGGGAGTGATGAGATGGCATTTATACATGATCTCATCGTTCTTTTCGGGCTTTTAATGCATAAAAATGTCATGATATACCATATATATGCTTGTGTTTGTTTACTTGTGTATTTTAGGTATGGATATCGTGAAAAAGACAAAAGATCACAAGATACAAGGAAAAACGGACATGAGAAACGAAGCCGTACAAAGAACCGGGCCCTAATTCATGAAGAATTCAACAAATACCCTTGAAGACTTGAAGACAAACAAGATTGATCCTCATTTATTGAAGAAATGACACTTAAAACCCTTGTATATTCATAATTACAAGTTTGTTCCTTTAAGTGTGTCAAAAGTACACAAATGGTCCTTCAACTTTGAAGAAATGGCAAGATTAGTCCCTCAACAATTTCAAATTGCCAACAATGGTCTTTCATGAAGTCAAAGATACATTGAAGACCTTTGAAGATCAAGAATGTCCACGATCAGCCCTTGAAATATCTCAAAATGTCAAAAACAGCCCTTGTAAACCTTATTGCAAAGTTTTGTGCCAAAAATGTCAAAGGCTGAAAGTTATTTACAAAGGAATGGAAGTTTTGGTGGCTAGAAACACGTTTTACCCATTTTCTAAAAACACAAGGGGCAAAGCTGTGCAAATGAAACATTCAAATAAATAATGCGCCAAACACTTTTCCATCCCTACAAAAACGGATCAAAATCTTTACTATTCACCCCAAGAAACCAGTTTTACCTTTACTTAAAACAAAGGGTAAACCTAAATTACCTTGACACACGTTTGATTCACACACTCTAAATCCCATCCCAACCTCAAAACCCTCACACCCACTCACAATGGACCCCACCCCCAAATACCCGTTCACCTATCATGTGACTACTTGCCCTCCAAGTCATGCCACGTGTCAAGATCAACAGCTGAGAGCCTATGCTTCATCACAAAGCTAAAATGAACGTTTGGGATCACTTTGGACAGCTCATCAACAACAAACTGCCTCAAGGACTTAAGGGCATTTTAGAGAATTCACTTCTAGGGTTTATGAATAGTGTAGCCTGGCATTTGCCTATAAAAGGAGACCTCAACATGTGAGAGTCCCTTTGTTCCAGTCTTTACCTTTTAAACTTGTAATTCCTTTTTAAAATTTATAAAAGTTGGTATTTTGAAAAAATTGTAATTCCTTTTTATGTTTTTGAAAGTTGGTGTTGTTTAAAGGGTGATTCTGAGTTCCATTGATTGTTATAAGTGTGCTTGAACCTTTTGGATCAAGGACGTTTATGCTTGGTAAGGTTTTTCAAGTTTGAAAAAGCTTGAAAGAAGGTTCTGATTTTGCTTATTTTTGTGTACTAACCCTTAACCATAAGCTATAAGCTCTTGCAAGCTTGTTGACACCAAGCTTGTGAAGGGATTAGAGCCCTTGGTTGAGTTGTTTGCTGCTTGTGTTGAAGACAACAAGTCCTTGAGTTTCTGCTTTGAAACATCAACCAAGGCATTCATCATATTTCTTATTGAAGTACATTGGTCTTGTTCTAGTTGTTGAACAAGGTCCAAGGAGCATAGCTGGCCTTCCTAGGATGTTGTGGAAGGCAGGTATAACCTCTTGTTAAGATTCCTCTCAAAATTTCATGTTTCTGCTTATTTTGTACTTTGGTATATGATTTGGAGTTCTTGTGTTTGTGCTTTGAGTTTTATGGCTGTTATCTGTTAGTTGTCACCTAGTGTAGCTATTTGATCATTAAAACCAATAGGTTGTGTTTAAAAATCAGAAGTTTGTTTGAAAAGTGGTTGATTAAGGGTTGTTTGGGATTACTGGTTCATAAGGCCTTGTGGCCTTGTGCCCTTGGTTCTTAGGGTTTGGGAGGTCTAAACAAGTCCTAATATACAAGTTTTAGTCATTGGTTTACTTTCTGAAAGTTTGGAAAAGAGATTTGAAGTTTTGCAAAAATCTGATAAAAGTGGTTCTGGAGTTGGTCAAACACATCAGATCCAATAACTTCTTTGTTACTTGGATCTAAGGTCTGAAATCAGGTTTGGGAATAGTTTGGGCGATAAGCTATCTATTGGTTATCAGGTTGTTGAATTTGGTGGCTTATTGTGGTTTTATAGCTTATCAAAAGTTGCTGAAGTGGTCATTTGCATCAACAAAGTGACCACCTCATTTGGTGCTTGCATTTGTTATCCTAGTGTATGCCTTGTGATTTTGCTACTTGGAACTTGTTTATGTGCTTCTTGTGATTGGATTTTGCTATTTGGATTGCTTTGTATCTGGCTTATAAGCTAACTGGCTTATTAAGTCCTTATTGCCAAAATCTGTCATCAAAAGGTCAACTGACCTCTTGATTCACAAGGCCTCCTCCATGAGTCCTTCACAAAAATTGCTTATAACAAGCCCACAGACCATTCCTGATCATTTGGTGCATTTTGGAGTACTTTGACTTTTGGTCAAATAAGCACTTTTTGGCTTATTTTTGAGAACTGCTTATTGGCACATGCAAAAACTTATCTTTTGTAATAGAAATCATTTTTCTTAGCTTAATATCATATTTGGAAGTTTACAAGTCTTTTGGTTAAGCTTTTGCTAGAAAACTAGCTTATTTGGCTTTTTCAGCCAGCTTATTTGCTCATACAGCTTATTCTACTTGGCTTTTTGTGATTTTCTTGATTGATTATTCTTAGTTAAGCTATTTGTGAGCTTTTGCAACAAACTAGAGCTTCTGAGGTGCCCTAAATCTCAAACCCGACTATTTTGTCTTTTAGTAAATTTTTACTTTGCTTATTTCTGGCTTATTGAGTGTGCTTTTTCAAAATTTCTTTTTACAGATCTCATAAGCATCCCAAAAGAAGGTTGTGTGTCAAATTAGAGCTTATGGCATTGGCTTATTGCTTAATGGGCTGAAAAGCCCAATAAGAATAAGCTGTGAGTTTAATAAGCTGTGATAAGCTCACATTCAGCTTTTGGGCCTTTAGAGTTTTGTTCTTAGAATTAAATTTTGAGTCATATAGGGCTTTTCCAAGTCAATTGGGCCAAGTTTGACTTTTTGGGCCCAAAAGCCCATTTGGTTTGACTGTTTTTGGTTTTGTCCCATTTGAGGGCCCAATAGGGGTATTCTGGTCATTTCACTTTGATTTTCTGATTATTTAGGTTAAAATAAACTAGTTTGCAAGTTTTTAGAATTTTTTATAATTTTTGGATTTTTAATATTATTTTAATATTATTTTATTATTATTTTTCAAATTTCACATTTTCCAACTTTTTACATTTTTCTTAGCTTTAATACATTAAAATAGGAATTTATCAACTTTTAGAATGATTTTATCACTTTTAGATTAATTTTTATAATTATTTTAAGTTTTAATATTTTTTAAATTATTTTAAATAGTTTTTATTAGTTTAAAAATTTCTAAAAATAGTTTTTAATCTTTTTAGGTCATTTTAAGGTTTACCAATTGAAAAATATTTATTTGGGCTTTTTGATAATTTATTTGATTTTTAGGGCTTTAATTAGCATTTAAAAATTGAATATTTAATTATTTAAAAGGTTTGAAAAAGTTTTGATCATTGGTAAACTCTTAGTTTATTTATTTTGATTTTTGGTAAATTTTTAGTAATTTTTAGAATTAATTTTTATTTTTGTAGTTTGTACGGTTTTACGTTTTAACTTTCTAGTAGTAATTTTTACGTCTTCGTCATCTTCTTTTCTCATCCCCCTCTAAACCAATCATTAATCATAAACATTTAACAAGTTTTTCACACACATATACCTCCTTGGGAAACGAACTTCATAAGGGTCATTAGTGTTTACGTTTTCCTAAACGTACACTTAATACTTACCGCTTTTACGCTCCTTTTCCTAAAGGACGTATATTTTTACCACAATCAGTGTGTTTCATGTTTATCTGGAAAGATGGCACGGAAACCTTATTCACATCAAGTAGAGAGGGCTAAAGATCTATTTGGACTTATCCACACTGATGTATGTGGTCCATTTAGAACCATGTCAAGACAAGGTGCAAGTTACTTCGTCACTTTCACTTACGACTTTAGTCGTTATGGCTATGTTTAGTTGCTAAAGCATAAACATGAAGTGTTTGAAACATTCAAGGTGTTTCAAAAGGAAGTAGAAAATAAACTCGGTAAAACCATAAAGGCACAACGTTCTGATCGTGGAGGTGAATTTTTGAGTTTTGAATTTTTGGATTATCTTAAGGAGCATGGGATTATTGTCCATAGAACTCCTCCATACACTCCACAACATAATGGTGTGACTGAGAGAAGAAATAGAACCCTACTAGATATGGTTCGCTCCATGATGGCCCAAACAACTCTTCCAAAATCGTTTTGGGATTATGCTCTTAAGTCTGTTGCACGAATACTCAATATGGTTCCAACTAAGAAGGTTGAAAAGACTCCATACGAAGTATGGCATGGGCGAGCCCCTAAGTTTTCTTACTTAAAGGTTTAGGGATGTAAGGCTCTTGTTAAGCGCGACACGCTTAATAAACTTGACAAACTTGAACCCCGATCCGTTAAGTGTATCTTTGTAGGATACCAAAAGGAAAAGATGGGTTACTCCTTCTACTACCCACCCGAGAACAAGGTAATTGTTGCTCGTAATGCTGAATTCCTAGAGAGCAATCTTATGAATCAAGAAGCAAGTGGGAGTTGAGAAGATCTTGAAGTAATACAAGATGAAGATATACATCCTTTTGAAAACACTAGCGATAATGAAGAGGATGATCAAGAAATTAATGAACCTATAAGTGATATTGCTCCCATTCGAGAGTCTACAAGGACTAAGCGTGCTCTTGAGTATATGTGCTTATACATTAACGCTGAGGAACATGAGTTAGGGGATCACGGTGAACCTACTAACTACAAAGCTGCATTAGCAGATCATGAATCTGAAAAATGGCTGGATGCTATGAATGTGGAGATGCAATCCATGAAAGACAATTGTAGAAACTAGAAGGGGGGGGGGGTTGAATAGTTTCTCTTCGATTTATCTCCTAATTAAAATTCCTTTCAATTAGGTGAGTGTCAAAACCATCTTTTACTTGAAAGCTAGTTGCATAATGATTAGGTTCAATTCTAATGCATTAACAATGACAAGTGGTAAGTGTAATGATGATGAAGGTAAGTAAAGAGTAAAGAAAGAAAGAACCTAGTGGAAGACACCAAGATTTATAGTGGTTCGGTAACGAGGCTCTATCCTCGTTCCTACTCCACTCCTCGAGTACACCTACTCTAGATTTCCACTATATCCACAAGCTCCCTTCTTGGCGGAGAAAACCTTACAACGTCGCTTACATTATTTTCCGAAACTAAGCTAAATTTCGAGACCTAATCTTAGCTAGGACCAATCTACACAAAGTTGCCCACTTCACCATTTTACGACATAAAGCTAGATGTTGAGTTCTAATCTAAAGATAGAACCAATCTTTACAACGTTTCCCACTTTACCATTTTCCAACACAAGGCTAGATGTCGAGTTCTAATCCAAAGATAGAACCAATCTTCACGACTCTTTACTTTGAAGCTAAGTGAGAACTTCACACAACACAACTACACATCACTTTATAGTTTAGTGAGAACTCACAAGACACAACCACATCACTTTATAGTTTAGTAAGAACTTACACAACTTATTACAACTCAACTAAACATATCCAAGTACACATATGTAACTTGGATATATACAACACAAATCCAAGCACACACATATGCAAATGATTTACACAAATCTAATCTAAGTATTCACAAATAGCTTGGATGAAAACAACTAGTCCAAGTATTCATAAATACATTGGATCTACACAAGACACAAATAAAAAAATGATGAACATGACTAGATCTTTAGGAGAGGATGATCTTCATCAAGGCTTCATCTTTAATCACATCACAAGGTGTGAGTGATCTTCTCTTTGGACAAGGTAAAGAAGGAGATCAAGAGGATAATCATAAGTAAACATACTTAACACATTAAGTGATCATTTACAAATGATTTTGATTAGAAAGGAGAAAGAAGGCTGAAAGAGATGTCCAAAAAGGGTTATTGAAAATGCAGATTTGATCCACTATTTATAGAAGAAAAAACCCAATGGCTAGCTGAGGGCGGTTCCTTATCTACCTAGGCGGTTCCTTATCGATAGTGAACCGCGTAGGCATTTAAGAAACCGCGGAGGTAGACTCCGCTCCTTTTTGTCTTTTAGTGGATTTGAAATATCTGAGGCTATTTAAACCTTCAAAGGATATTCTTATGGCATTTGGAATATGCCATATTCAAATTTACATTTTCATTTTAATAAAACATTTTCTTAAAAATAAATTTTATTAAAAATCTTTTGTCATATTTGACAAAAGTGAGTTTTAAGGCTAATCACTTTTATGATCACTAAGCATGATTAAGATATGTTAGTGTACTGATTATTTCGTTGATGATAGTGTTTGTTAGATAATTTGTTTTATGATTGTATTTTATAATAAATGTCTTTGTAATTTGTCGTGATCAAAACTAAGAAAGATTAGTTAGCACTAACAATGTTTTCAGGCATTGCTTTGCACTAACAATCTCCCGCTTTTTGATTACGACAAACTATAAAACTCATTTATGTAAAATACAAAATTATTCAAATTACTAACGAGTTTATCACTATCATTTCTCCCCCTTTGTCGAAGCAAAAAGGTTAGCACAATCTTTGAAGAAGAAAAGAACCAGACTTTGCTAGTAGCTCCCCCTTGGTGCTTACTCTCCCTTGCTTGGGGCACCAAGTGAATGAGCTAAGGTTACATGCTACACAAAGGTTAGAAGATAGAAAAGAAACACCAATGCATATATGTGCACTACCTACTAACTAACTTGATAGGGCGGAAGAAAAGAAATCTCAAATTAGAAGTAAGTATTTGCTAAGTATGTCCAAAGAGTGTGTGTTGACAACATCAAAGTTCAATTGGTGGAATAAAGGAAGAAAAGAAACATCCAAACCAATAAAAAATGATTAAAATGTCAAGGGGTTAAAAATTTAGAATTTATGGAATCACCCATAATCAATTGTAAATTTTAACCATGATCAACTCTTTAACAAATGTGTGAAAAAGAAATAGCGGGGAAAAGATAACACACATAACATTCATATTACACAAATATGAAAGAACATACAAGAGAAATATTCATACACACAATATGAATATTTAAAGCAAAAAATAAGGAAAATAAGCCACAAAACATAAACTACTCTAGTAGTTATAATCTTCCAAGATTGCTTAAGTTTTATTGACTCAAACAACTAAAGTACAAAATGTGCCTTAGTTGGAAAAGAAAGACGACGAAGCAGCATTCGAAGTTTTGTTCACGGAAACAAAAACTTTGAGAGAAGGTCGAGTGAGGAGGAATTCAAGGAAATTTAGATTGTCATAAACATGAGCAAGTTCAATTTGTTGAAATCGACAACAAGCACACGAAGAACCATGATGCAAAACAAAGTCGTTAGATGGGGGAGTTCCATCAAAATGAGAGTTTGGTGGAGAGGGACATAATGGATAAGAGGTGTTTTCACAATGTCTAGTGAGATTTGGGAAAGAAGATAGGTCATTGAGTTGTGGAGAGTTGAAAGGTTTAGGTGGTGGTGGAAGAATTTCCTTTTCTCCGGTAATTAGATTTATAGAGTAAGTCTCATTCCAATATTTGATCGGAGAGAAAGAAGAATTCTTGGAGGGTTTTGGAGAAGAGAAATCATGAGGATACTTGTTGTTCTTGATCCAACGGGTCGAACCGAGATTTTTGGTTTCTTTGAAAGCTTAGAAGAAGAAGCTTTAGGTTGAGAAGATTGTGACAAAGATATGTCAAGGTTATGAATGGAAGAGTTAGGCATTATGAGGGATGACGAGAAGAACTCCCAAAAGAGAAGAATTTAAAGAAAGTAGACAAGGCAAAGATTTGAAATGAAAACAAAAGGTTTTAGGGAATATTTAGCCAAATTGGGTAAACAAAGAATCTTAACCAAGACAATGGTCAAAGAAGAAAGACCAAAATTAAGCCAAAAGTGGCTTTGCTGTCCGCGGTTCCTTAAAGGAACCCGCGGTTCCATATCGATATGGAGCCCCGTGACTAGCTAAGGAGCCGCGTACAGTGGACGTTAAACCCATGATTTTCAAAGGTTTTGAAGAAAAATAAGACTCTTTCAAAATTTTGCAAATCTTGGATTTTTACCTCTTTTAGCACTAGAGTATGCTAGGGTTGCATAAAAGCAACACACTCACAAAGATTGTCTTGACAAAGGGTGATAAAATATTTAGATAACATTTTGATCCAATTTTAAGTCATGTTTTAGAGGTTGTGATAGATTTAGGTTTAATTTTAAATAAATTAAAGTTGATTAATGTTACCACATAGGTTGAAACACATAAAACTAAATCCAGAGAACATCTTCATGAAGAACTCATGAAGGAAAGGAAATACAAGAAAAGAAATAACAACTAACTAATACAAAGTTAGCTTAAACTAGTTCTTGATAGCATAGTCTTCCTTAGCTTGACCTTCTCTTAAAGACATTTGATTTTGAAAATCATCATTCATCTCCTAGGAGGAGTAGGCATGGAGAACAAGGTAAGCAAGAAATCATGCAACCTCATATGAAGACCAAGCATCTCTAACCTTAGGTTTTGAATGATGTAGTTCTTATAAAGACAACATGAGCAATTAGCACCATGAGCTTCTAGAAAACCAAAGAAGTAATGATCACCCATGAAGTGAGAAATAGGAATGCCCAAAATAGGAGCATTAGTGTTTGAGGTAGGAGGAGGTGGTGGAGGCATAGTGTCCAAGGGTGATATGGTTGAGATGGGTGAATTTGGTGGAGTGAAAGGAGAGGTAAGCAAAGGCTCAAGGACAGAAGGAATACTTTGTATAGGTTGAGGTTGAGTGTTCCCATCCAAGAGAGGACTAGGAGTGAAGGGTGAGGACAACTCATTCATTCTTGATTGGAATGAGGAAGAGATAGAACCATGTGAATGGTTAGTACCATGAGCTGAGTTGGTTTTTCATGGAGCAAGGGGTGGTGAAGGTGATGAGGAAATAAGAATAGGAGAAATCTCATTTTTTGGAGTGTGAAAAGATGAAGAACCAAGTTTAGGTAACTTAATCTTTATTTTAAGGTTTCTTTTGGAAGAGGAAGTTTTGGAAGAATTAGATGTTCTAGTGGACACCATGGTTGTGAGTTTAGGTTTAGAAAGAAATTGAAGGGATGAAGAACACAATCAACAAGAGAGGGTTTAAGAAGAGGAAGGAATGATCCAAACTAGTAATGAATAAAAATTATTTTAGGTGAATAATGAAATTAGGTATCCTAGTTTAGGAAAGTGCAGGCTTTTGCAAATTTTTTATCAAAGTTTACACAGATTAAGGAAAACAGTGTAAAGCAAAGATTCTGTCGAAACAATTGCAGGCGGTTCCTTATGTAGGGCCGCGGTTCGATATCGATAAAGAACCGCGAGGAGGATAAAGAACCGCCACCAGGGGGTTCGAAAAAGTGCACTTCCTGAAACATTTGCTAGCCCAGATTTTATACCAAGGTTTATCAAGCCAAAGTGAACTATTAATCAACAACTAGGAAGCTAACTAACACATAATATGCACAAAGCTATGTAAATCGAAAGATCGATCACATAGGCAATTAGGATAAAAATACTAAGTAATCCAAACACAAAGCATTAGTTAATAAACATAACAACCTAGAAATAAAGAGAGAATAAGAAAATAATGTTCAACAATTCAAACATGTTCACAAACATGTTAACCATGATAAACCAAAGCTTTACTTCCTCTTTTTGCCAAGTCCCTTGATCAATTTGGTTATGCTCTTGAACGATCCTCTTGACTCCACTCGATGATCATACAACTTACCTTGGATTTTAAGATTAGCACGATAGACATCCTCAAGACCAAAGTTCTTTGGAAGTCCACTAGTGGCATAGTGAGGAGGAGGGATGATTTCGTCTAACCCATCCATGAAAGTGTCCATGGATGGGTGGGAGTAAATCGAAGAGCCAACATGAGCACTAGTGCCTACGCCACCACCATCACTTGGTGACATATCAAAGTCCTCATCATCGGACTCTTGTGGATCGGACTTTCTCGAACCTCGATCACTTCTAGGCTTTCGTGGTTGTTTCCTTTGAATAGGTAGCATAACTCGTTTGACCGAACGAAAGCGAGAAATGTTGATGTCGGAATAGTCTTCACCAACCTTCTTAAGAAGGCGAGTAAGGAGCATGGCATAGGGAAGATTTGTTTTGGGTTTGGAAAGAGCATAAGTGATTCGTCGAGCGATATAGTATGCGAGATTGTACTTGGCGTTGGTAGCGATGTAATAAGTGTGTAAACACTTATCCTTTTGCCACTAAAATCAAGGAAAAACAAGACCTAATCATGTGTTTAATATCGTAAAAATCGGAATTACGCGTGGTTTTGTGTTTTTGTGTAAAATAGGTACAAAAGATCAAAAGGAAAGAAAACACGGGATTTCACGGTCAAATGTTGAAGAAAAGTCCAAGAAAGAGACAAAGACAAAGTCAAAGAACCAAAAGTGAACCGAAGATCACGAAAACCGGCAAAATCAACACGGGTTTGAAGAAAAGATCAAGAAAGCCAAAGTCAAGCTTGTTTTTAGCGGATTTAATATTTATGGATTTAATCGGGCTTGTGGGTCCCACATTTGGGTAAATGGGCTTAAAAGCCCATTTGAAGATCATGTTTTATGGTTAAATGGCAATTTATCCCATCAAAGGCCCATTTGCTTAATTATGGACGGATGGAATAACATTATGGGCCAAAAGCCCAGTTACTTGGAAAATAAAAAATGGACGTGTAAAATGTTTTGGGCTTCAAAGCTAGTAGGGCTTCATGTTACACGGTTAAAGTGAAAAGATTTCACTTTTCTTGGTCAAACTTTCAACCCCACGTTTATTAAAACCTACTCACCCACACATGATTTACTTTCACCCACCCCAACACACATCTGTTTTCGTTACAAACAAAGCTCTCTCTCTCACCATTTATCTTCACCCTCTCCCCAAAACCTGAAAAAATTACTGTTACCCAAACCCTAACCAATAAATTACATCAAAGAAATTTGGGGCTTTTGCTTAAATCGTGTGATTCACACGATTGGGAATTAATTCCCCCTTATTTCGGGAAGAACATGATGGGTGGTCCTCATCAAACGTGGCCAATCTCTCTCATGTGATTGGCTTAAACAAATCACCACCACAAATCCTCCAATAATATCAAGCCACATAAGCCTGGAAGAAGCACAAGAAACACAACCCCTTGACACGTTGGCAATCCGTGTGCAAGGGGTGTGTTTTCAGACGTTGGATCGAAAAATTAAAGAAAGAGAAAGAGAAAAGATGCGTTTAGCGGCCAAGATTGAAGATTCCTCCACAAAACTTCTTGAAGAAGCCATGGGGGTTAGCTATAAAAACCCCCTCATTGTGTAATTTTGTTTGGTGCCATTTTATTTTACTTTAATTTAATTTTTCAAAAATTAGATGTTAGGTTAATTGTAACTTTCTTTTTCCAGTTAATGTAATCTCCTTTAATTATTAATAAAGTTTATTTTTAGTTTAATCTCGTGCCTCAATTTCTTTTTCTATTTTAAATTTACAAGTGGATTTTTTAATCTGTTTATTAAATTAAAATTGTTGTTAAGGTTATATTAATTAATAAAAGTAAAAAAAAAAAAGTGGATAAGAACTTCCCCACTGGAAGTTTGTTAATAAACTGTTCGAATAGAATATTGGGTTCGAGAGTTGATGTTTTATGGGTTGATGTTTCGGTGATGATTAGTTGATAAGGTAGCGTCGTTTCGGTTTTACAAGGGGGTTCAGCGCCTTCCTTCATCGCAAAGGTTATCGTCATCAGGTTTGATCTCTTTTTATTTTACTAGTTTTAGTTTATTTGTTAACTGCTTAATGTTTAGTTGGTTACACTGGTTGAATTGATTTGATGTTTAGAACTGCTTAGTTATTTTTTTTTTATTTTAAGTTTTAATCTGATTTTATTGACTAGTTGGTATGAGGTTTATGATTTTTGCTTAAGTTTAAATATTTGCTGTTATGTTTTGATATTCTAGAGGTCAGTTATATTGGTTCAGTAGTTTTGATTTGATTTTCGAGTTGCTAAGAGTAATCTACTTTTTGTTAGAGACGTTTGTGAATCTGCTTATTTCCTGCTTGAGTTTTATCCTTCACTGTTAATCAATATTTGGTTATATGATTTGAATTTTCTTTTAGTTGCTTGATAAAAATCTGATTCTACTAAGTTTGGTATCTAGTTTGTCAGGTTTAATGTTTTGCTGATAGTTTATAATTTATTTGTTTTATTTATTTATTTAAGTCTATCAGCTTATTTAGTTTTTAACTGCTTATTTGATTTTGTTTAAGTCTAGATTTGCTTATTTCTTTTAGATTTATTTGCTCATGATCTGATTTGCTTATTTGCTGATTCGTGTTGCTTATTTGGTATTTGCTATTTCTATATTAAGCTATCAGTCCCAATTGGTCTGATAGTTTTCTTTTAAGCTGTCAAAATTTAATTCCAAAAATATAGCAAAATGTTGTCTCCAACGAGACTCGAACCCCTGACCTTTTGCTCAATAGCCCAACGCTTTAACCATTTGTTCTTGTCCTCTATTTGTGTTTTAATACCAGTTTAGTAATTAATGTAGATTGATCAATTCGTAGCTGTCTGTTTATTTATTACGTTTTTATACAAGGTTTTGTTTAATTAACTTTTAATAAAAAGTTCTTATAAGTTTTTCTTTTAAAAGTTTAAAAAATAAAAAAATAAAAAATAAAATAAAAATAAAAATATTTTAATTACTTTTTGAAATTTAAATTGTTTTCTAAAATTAGTTTTTAAAAGTAGTCTTAATTAAGTCAGTTTTATATAAAGATAGTTTTAAAATAGAAATTCATTTAAAAAGTTTTAGTTAAAATTAATTAGATTTAAGTTTCATTTTAAAATAGTTTTCAAATTTGTTTAAATAGTTTTATATATAGTCTAAATTAGTTATAAATTTTGAATAGTTTTAAAATAGTTTAATTAGTTTTAATTAAATTACATATTTTCTTTTTATTTAAATAGTTTTTAGTTTTTAAATACCAAAAAGAGTTTAATTTACCAAGAACAATTAATCCACGTATAATTGGAAATCAATTCGAGTGAGTCGAGGAAACGAACTTAATTGCACAAAAATACCAACATTACTCAATCTATATTACGATGCAACATAACATGTGTGCCATACACGCCGGAATATGATCCCGCTTTCCAATAAGACAAAACACAGTCTCCCTAAGGATGTCAGCCCGTCGGACCATACAATCATTAAGGTCGCTTAAGAGAACCTCTTAGAGTTTTACCCGATGCTTGTTAGAGTTGAGGCTTCTTACAACGTTTCCACTACGCTCTTTACAAATGACATCAAGGATGAAGTCAAGGTCAATCTCTTCATTTTCATCTGGAGCACAGTCGAAGGGTTCAAGGAGATAATCAAGCTTCCATTTATTCGTAAATCGACAAGTGCCTCTAAATAGAACACAAAGAGCTTGACCAAAGTCTTGAAGAGGGAGTTTAATGAGTCGACCTTCAAGGATGAACCTAACATACACTCTACCGTTATCATAAAAGAGAGAATATGTGCTAAAGAACTCCAAGAGAAATTCGGGATATATATCCTCCTTGATGTCTAACAAACAATCAAACCCGATTTGTCCAAACATCACCTGAGTATATATATATAGCCCTCAATATCCTCTTGGACAACTCTACCCTCGTGAAAGCAACGATTTTGGAGTGAGGAATAGGTGTTTGCAAGTTGAGGGGAAGGACACATTTCGGATTGGTTTGGCATATATTGTTTAGTGTATTGGTGATCTTGCTGATATTCCGAAGGCATGATTTAGTAAAGATAATTGATCTTGGATGAAGGATGAGTGAAACCCACAAATTGAAATCAATTCACCTTGAGTGATTGAAGGTTTTGAAAGATCAACAATGGCGGAAAATGGGAAACCCGTCGCTATGTTGGAGAAGAGAGAGAAGGGATGTTTGAAAAATGATTTTTAAAAAAAGCTGGCACTTTGGTCGCAATCACTGGCCGCGGTTCCTTATCGATATGGAACCGTGCATTTGAGCCACGACGATAAAGAACCACCTACAGTGGCGAGTTTTTATCAAGGAAAATCACATAATTTTTTCAAAACCAAATTTTTCTAAAATCCTTAAAATATGTATTATGCCTTTAGAAAATCATTGGACCACCACAACACTAGGTAATAATGCCTTAATAAAGGATTACGAGTTGAATCGAGATAGGAAAAGACTGAAATGGACAAACGACTACTCGTAGCAAAGATGGGAGAAGTCAAGAGGAGTGAATCAAGACCAAGAAAAATTCTCAAGAGAGAAATGACAATCTTCAAATCGAGGAGATGAAGAGCTTGTGTCATATATAGTGGTTTAAGACGTGCCTTTCTGGCGAAAGTCTAAACGGCTTTGGTAACGAACTATACCAAGCAATTTTGATACATAGAATAAGATCAATTTCAAGAGTAGTCTTAATCTACTTCAAAATGTTAGAAAAGTATAGATTCACTTTCTCTCCTACATGATCGGACAATTATTATTGCTAGGATTTACAATAACAATATCCTTGGAATAATTCAATTCCAAATGGGTAAAATCCAACTACAACTTGTGAAGTAGTTTGGTATCTCAAGAGATTCATCAATCATCCTAGAGATTAGCTTAGTTGCACAAGTTACACGTGATATAGGGCCTACTATGCTTGATACTTTAAGCTTCTACTAACTCACTCTACATCTCTATAGTGAGTCAAGTATCCAAGGAATGAAGGTTTGAGAGGAAAAAAGGAAAGAATCATAAATTACAAACAAATGTCAAGGCAAGGATGCCAAGAACAATCATATAGTCAATTAATTATCAAAAGAATGATCAATAGGGCGTGTGGAAGAACGAAAACGTATCTTAGCCACAAAGTGCATTCCAAACTTTCAAGGAACCAATGAAAAGCCTAACCATGACTAAAGTGACTACTAAGTCTTCAAGGACTTGTATCACTTCTATCCATGTAACACCCCACTTGGATAAATGGACTGTTACGTGTATTTATGGCGTGTCATCAAAGCATGCAAGGCAATGTATTAAACATTAACTGACCAAACGGAAGTACCGGAATCAAACATCGGTAGTCCAACATAAGCTCAAAAATATAAAGATTAAGTACTGAAAGAAAAAGGACGAAATAGTGTCCAAACAACCAAAGTAAAGTAACGTCATGTGTGCATAAAAATAAAGGAGTCTGGATAGCTCCCATCCAAATGCACGTACTCTCTTAGAAGTCCTAAGATCGTCCCTGTGTACCTGCCGTTTGGAAACATGAAAAAACTACGGCTGAGCATAACGCTCAGTGGGCGGATATAGCATGATAAGAATGTACTGAAAGTAATGAAATAGAAGACAACAATGAAGCTATAAGACTGATATGTAACATGTGGTAGAACTCTGCATAAAATCTGAAAAAAAACCTGATTCATATATACTGATACTAAAATATAACTATAAATTCTGAAAACATGCATTTACTGTATTTTATTTGCCAGAGCTTATATAGGTCACGTGTTGTAACAACCGTGCATGAATAACTGGAGGGGTGACCTCGTCATGCTGTAGAGGGATGACCTCTAAATAACTGTGTTGGGTGGAGGGATCAGCTCCAATGTGAAGGATGTAGAGCACACACCACATTCACCCTGATAACTTGTAACACATATAAGCCTAGGATGCATCCATACGCCCCACTAATAATACTGATAAAATGGCCAAGCTGAGTTGAGTGGGACGATGCAGGATATCACTCTCCTGCATGTGAGTCACGACACCGGTGCCTCTAGTGCCGTGGTTACGGTACCTCCGTAACTAGTACATAAACAGGTCGTGCTTGTATATAATGCTCAGGCAATTTATTTAGTTATTAATATGATTACTGATAAACTTAAACATATACTGGGGAAAAACATTTGGCTGAAGACGGGGAATCCTAATCATGCATAGAAAGGAAATCCTTACTGAAAGGACGGAAATCCGTACCTCGTGTCCAGTAACTGACTGCACGAATACAAGTAGAACTCCTACTCAGACTTCACGCGAGATACATAAATAAAATGCGCGAATAAGCTAACTGATATCCGGCTATATAATTTACTGTTTTATTGGCTTCTAATTTATTTATTATATTTCTGAAATTCTGTACGTATATAAACTGATAAATCTGATCTTATAATAATTCTTTTAATGTATTATCGTTCTACTATCAATTACGGTACAAGCATATTTCTGACGCTATAGTAACTGTATTAAGTATCCTGCTTAAAATATAAAGTTTCTTAAATTAGAAAGTTCCCAAAATAATTTAATTCATTTAATAAAATTATACCCATTTAAAATATTAAAGAACTATTTAATTTAATACATTCAAAATATATTTTAACCATTTATAAAATAATTAGATTAAAAAGGTATAATATAAAAATCTTTGTTTTATATGTTTAAACTATAACCCGAGCCTACCGAGATACCCCTTCTCGGTCGCACTAAACAATTCAACATAAAATGATAAAATCTATCTACATAAATCTGTCCACCAGAATTTGTGACAGAATTCTGTGTCACTAAAAACTGTCGCTAAAACTGTCCTTATTAAAAACTGTATACATATAACAGTTTTGCGACAGAAAAACTGTCGCTAAAGTTATTCAACATATCCATTTTAATAGTCCCAATTTCCACTGGTTTTACATATGGTTCCCACTGTTTGGTCATGTTTTCCCACTGTTTATATACACCAAACGCACCCTTATTGTTTCTGCCGTCCCCAAACGCACCCTTTATTTCGAATCTGGCCCTAGCCGCCCCTGTGTGGGTCACGGCTGGGCAGAGAAGGGACCACCGAGACATGGTGGTGTCTCGGTTTCTTGAATCACAGCAAAACCCGACGCCCCGTTTCACAGCCTAATCAAACACCCCTTTTTTTTTAATTCGTGATTAATTATAAATAAAGAAAAGAAAAGGATTTGCTTACTTGGTTCGTGATTGGAAACGATTGAACACACCCTACCTGAATCAACACTAGATCAAAACCCCTTTTTTTTTCTCTTGCCGGCGCCTAACCCTAGCTCTCCCGACTTTTCCCTTTTTTTTTTTGTTTACTGTCTAATACAAAAGGGGTACACCCCCGTCCCTTTTCTTTTCACTAAATGGGCTTGGCCCAAATTTTCCTTTCTTTATTTATTTTTTTTTACAAACCGGCCTAAGCCTTTCTTTTCTTAATTTTTTTTTAAATACTTGTATATATATATATTTCTCGCGTTTGTTTTCGTCGATAATTTCCACGTAAATTGTGTAATTCATTAACTGCGTATTTACATCTCCCTATTTAAATATGGGTTTTACAATTCTTCCCCTCTAAAAAGAATAATTCGTCCCCGAATTAAGGATACGACCGTACTGGGTTTTACAATTCTTCCCCTCTAAAAGAAGAATTCGTCCCCGAATTGTAAGGTATTTAAGCTGACTGGAGTAAAAGCTGAAAATGCTAATAAGCTGGAAGACATAAAAGCTTAAGAGACATACCCGAATTAAAACCGAAAGTGAGGATAAGAAGTCCGTATAGACTCCTCTGTTTCCCAAGTGGCCTCCCGCTCGGTATGGTTCCTCCACAGGATTTTGACGAAAGGAATGGTCTTCCTTCTCATAACTCGCTCCTGGCGATCTAAAACTGCTTCGGGTTCCTCAATATAAGATAAATCCTCCCGAATCTGATCGAGTGGATAATTCACTTTGTGAAGCTCATGATAGTTGTACCCCCTGAGTAATGATACATGAAACACGTTGTGGACGTGTGAAAGCTGAGGTGGTAACGCCAATCGGTATGACACTTCACCGAGATGTTCAAGGATTTCGAACGGTCCGATGTAACGAGGGCTGAGCTTTCCTTTGAGGCCAAAACGTCTGACACCGCGTGCGGGTGATACTTTAAGGAACACACGATCCCCAGTCTGAAAAGATAGATTTCTGCGATGCTTGTCGGCGTAACTCTTCTGGCGAGTACGCGCTTCTTGCAGTTTTGCCCTAGCGATGGCGACCTTTTCATTGGTCAGTTCAATCAATTCTGGTCCTTCAATCAAACGTTCTCCAACCTGATCCCAACAAATAGGAGCACGGCATTTCCTGCCGTATAACATCTCGAACGGAGCACGCTTGATACTAGCATGCCAACTGTTGTTGTAGGCAAACTCGACCAAGCAAATATAGTCATCCCAGTGTCCTGTCCATTCTAATGCACAGGCGCGTAGCATGTCCTCCAAGGTCTGGATGGTACGCTCTGACTAACCGTCCGTCTGTGGATGGAAAGCTGTGCTGAGCTTGAGCCTAGTTCCCCAAGCTTTATGCAAACCTTCCTAGAAGTGAGAAGTGAAACGGGGATCCCTATCTGATATAATTTCAGAAGGTGTACCGTGTAATCGTACGATCTCCTCGGTGAATAGTTTCGCTAATTTACTGACTGCGGAATCTTTGCGAATAGGAATGAAATGTGCCGACTTGGTCAAACGATCGACAACAACCCAGATTGCATCATGTCTCCGCTGAGTCTGTGGTAGTCCGGTGACAAAATCCATAGAGATCTTGTCCCATTTCCACATTGGAATATCTAATGGCTGGAGAAGACCACTGGAACGCTGGTGCTCTATCTTAACCTGCTGACAGGTTAAGCATTTAGACACAAATGTTGCGACATCCTGTTTCATGCCGCTCCACCAGAAATGCTGCTTAAGATCGTGGTACATTTTTGTGGAACCCGGATGGATAGAGAACGGAGAGCTATGAGCCTCAGTCATTAAGGCTTCTCTAAGAGCAGGGTCTTCTGGAACGCAGAGTTTGGTACCCTGCCATACGATACCATCGTCATCGATGCGAAATTCGGTCTACTGGTCAATGTTCTGGATAATCGCCCAGATTTCACCATCATCCTTTTGTGCGGCTTTAATCCTAGAGAGTAAATCTGGTTCCACCCTCAAACTAGCCTAGTATCCCCTATGTCCGCGTACTAAGAGCTCAATATCATACCGCTCTAAATCCCGCATAATTTCTTCCTGAACTTTGATGCCATTTATCATACCTGACTTTCTGCTAAGGGCATCTGCTACTACATTTGCTTTACTTGGGTGATACTGGATATTAGTGTCATAGTCTTTTAGCAGTTCTAACCATCGCCTCTGCCTCATGTTCAACTCTCGCTGTGTAAATATATACTTGAGACTTTTGTGATCGGTGAAGATATCACACGACTCACCGTATAAATAATGCCTCCAGATTTTAAGGGCGAAAACGACTGCTACGAGCTCTAGATCATGAGTAGGGTAATTTTTCTCATACGACTTCAGCTGACGCGAAGCATAAGCAATGACTTTCCCATGCTGCATAAGAACACAGCCTAAGCCCTTTCCTGATGCGTCGCTGTAAATCTGATAACCACCTGTACCGGATAGAAGAGTGAGTATCGGTGTTGAGATCAATCGATGCTTGAGTTCCTCAAAACTCTTTTCTCTCTCCTCGGTCCATATAAACTTCTCACCTTTTCGCATAAGTTGGGTCAATGGTAACGCCAAACGTGAGAAGTTTTCCACAAACCTGCGGTAATAACCCGCCAACCCAAGAAAACTACGTATCTCTGTGACAGACGTCGGTCTTGGCCATTTGGTGATAGCCTCCACCTTCGCAGGATCCATAGTGATTCCTTCCGCAGAAACAATATGACCTAGAAACGCCACTGTATTCAGCCAAAACTCGCACTTCGAAAATTTAGCATATAGTTTTTCTCGTCTGAGAATCTGCAAAACTGTACGGAGATGATCCTCATGTTCCTCTTTAGATTTGGAGAAAATAAGGATGTCATCGATGAATACAATCACAAACTTGTCTAAGAATTCGTGGAAGACTCTGTTCATCAAGTCCATAAATACTACAGGCGCATTCGTGAGACCGAATGGCATAACAACAAACTCGTAATGACCGTACATCGTGCGAAAAGCAGTTTAGGTTATATCTTGCTCTTTTACACGCAGCTGATGGTAACCTGATCGTAGATCAATTTTTGAGAAGTGTTTGGCACCCTGAAGCTGATCGAATAAATCGTCAATACGAGGAAGTGGATAACTGTTACGAATAGTGAGCTTATTCAACTCACGGTAGTCAATACACAAACGCATGCTACCATCCTTCTTCTTGACAAACAAAACTGGAGCGCCCCAAGGTGACACGCTAGGACGAATGAAACCCCTTTCTAGCAGTTCCTGAAGCTGATCTTTCAGTTCCTTAAGCTCTACAGGAGCCATACGGTAAGGATCTTTAGATACTGGTTCTGCACCTGGAATGAGATCGATACCAAATTCTACCTCTCGCATGGGAGGTAAACCTGGAAGTTTCTCAGGAAAGACATCTGGAAAGTCTGACACGACTGGTTGATCATGAATTGAAGGAGTCTCAGAAGTCGTGTCATGAACTGTAGCTAGGAAACCCTCACAACCATGATATAGTAAGGTACGAGCCTGTAAAGCTGAAATGATCTGAACATGTTTTCCTGGTAGGAAACCGTGGTGAATAAACTCTGGTGTCTGGACATCACCAAAGATAACCCGGTGAGCATGACAGTCTATGGTGGCACGATGAACCGACAACCAATCCATACCCAGAATAACATCGAATTCACACATATCTAAAGGAAATGCACTGACTAGACGGATTTTATCATCAAACTCAAGAGGGAGATCCTTATATACCTGGGTAATGAGTACAGAGTCTCGCATGGGGGTAGATATACTAAGTACACTGTCTAGTGGCGTAGGGGTCATGTTTATTCTAACAGCATATGAAGTAGATATAACTGAGTGCGTGGCGCCTGAATCGAAAAGCACGCATGCAGACTGTCCGTGTATAAACAAAATGCCAGTAATGGTACCTGTGGTCTTATTTGCTTGTTCACGGGTAGTAGTGTAGACACGACCAGTGGTTGGTGGTATCGGTGGTGGTGGAGGTAAAATCTGAGGAATCTGGCCTAAGGTACCAGCAGTATTCCCGCTCTTGCAATCTCTCTTCAGATGGCCCGGCTGGCCACACTGGAAACAACCACTTGTACCACGACGGCACGGTCCCGTGTGTTTCTTTCCACATGTGATGCAAGTGGGATAAGTATACACGGTAGAAGCAGCTCTGGTTTGCTGAGAACCTGATTTACGATGATAAATACGTGTCACGATTCTGATATCTTAACCTGAAATGAGGCTGTCTGACTGAAATTAAAATTACCAGAATTTGCCGGTCGGGCAACCTGCTGACCCCTGTTGTTTTGGTCACGCCCCTGTCCAGCATCTCTGTTGGAATTTACAAAAATTTAAGATCTGCTTTACACGATAGTTTAGTATTTCTGGAGCTTAAAGAATCACTTGTAGCTGTCCGATGAGTTGGAGCTGCCGCGGTAATTATCACCGCCGCTCCTCTTATCTGACCGATTTCGGTCATATGACTGACCGTGGTTCCTGTAGTTCTGATGCGGAGTAGCCGATTGGGATCGGTCTCCTCCTCTGTGTCTGTAAGATTATAATTGGATAAGTCATAACATATAAGTTGACAAGCAATAATGGGGCTAAATTGTTTAAGTCTGTTGGGTGAGATGTACCTCTTCTCTGGACGCTCTACATTCTCGAGCTCATCCCTCTCGAAAAGCATCTCAACGTCCCGAGCTTAGCTACTTGTGACACATTAGTGAATGTGGCACTCATCAGTCTATCTGCAGTCCTAGAGTGAAGAGCGCAGCGAAATTGCTTCGCTTGCTCCTCTGCGGTACCCGCAGCCTCCCCTAAGAATCCAGCCATCCTAAGGTATCAGTGCATGAACTCTATACTATTCTCGCCATGATTCTGACGAATAACGTGGAAGTCCCTCTTTATTTTAGCTTGCTCCGCATGCGGGAAAAACTGGTCATAGAACATCGTCTTGAAACGTGCCTAGGTCAATGTAAGCTCCCAAGCATCTCCCCCATTGGACAGCTTCTGAGACCTCCACCAATGCAGAGCAGGACCCTCCAGCTTGTAAACTGCAAGCCTAACCTTGAAAACATCACCACAACCCATAGCTCCAAAAAATTTCTCTATATGGTAGATCCAGTCTTCCGCGTCAGTTGGAGCTACAGTCTGCTCAAACAGTCGAGGTTTCTGCTTGTTAAACAAATCCAGCCAAGCGGGTAAAGTGGCAGGTGGTGGAACAGGAGGGTTGTTATTCTGCTGAGGTCCATTTTGATATTCAGCTCGGATCTCATCACGAATTTGGGGTAACATGGCTTGTATAGCAGCCTGAACAGCAGCAGCAATGGCAGCTGCGTTAGGATCATTTTCGGTTTCGCGTCTGGGTGGCATCTGAAATAAAAGAGGATGAGTTGAAAAAACTGCTAAAATCTGGGGTAATATATCTGAATATGCATAGTGTAATTCATGAAGGTATAGCCAATAAAATATGACATGAATACTGGTGAACGCCTAGGTCAGTTCACAAAATGACAATTTACTGAAACATAAATCCGACATGAGTAAGGATGAACGCCTATGGTTAGTTCATCCATACAAAATTTAAACGGCAAGGGTGAACGCCTATGGTCAGTTCACCAAAACGAAAGGTTCTTGAAAAGCACATGCGATTAAGTATGGTCAGTCCTGTACCAACCGTTTACTTAATCAAAATTTTGAAAATCCGACTGATAAAATTCATGAGTAGCATGGAAGATAACGACGCCAAAATACAGGAAGTTCTTGGTGACTACCCACTAGTCACAGGTCAAGTTTTAGAGCCTACAGGTCGAACCTTGCGCTCTGATACCATAATTGTAACACCCCACTTGGATAAATGGGCCGTTACGTGTATTTATGGCGTGTCATCAAAGCATGCAAGGCAATGTATTAAACATTAACTGACCAAACGGAAGTACCGGAATCAACCATCGGTAGTCCAACATAAGCTCAAAAATATAAAGATTAAGTACTGAAAGAAAAAGGACGAAATAGTGTCCAAACAACCAAAGTAAAGTAACGTCATGTGTCCATAAAAATAAAGGAGTCTGGATAGCTCCCATCCAAATGTACGTACTCTCTTAGAAGTCCTAAGATCGTCCCTGTGTACCTGCCGTTTGGAAACATGAAAAAACTAAGGCTGAGCATAACGCTCAGTGGGCGGATATAGCATGATAAGAATGTACTGAAAGTAATGAAATAGAAGACAACAATGAATCTATAAGACTGATATGTAACATGTGGTAGAACTCTGCATAAAATCTAAAAAAAACCTGATTCATATATACTGATACTGAAATATAACTATAAATTCTGAAAACATGCATTTACTGTATTTTATTTGCCAGAGCTTATATAGGTCACGTGCTGTAACAACCGTGCATGAATAACTGGAGGGGTGACCTCGTCATGCTGTAGAGGGGTGACCTCTAAATAATTGTGCTGGGTGGAGGGATCAGCTCCAATGTGAAGGATGTAGAGCACACACCACATTCACCCTGATAACTTGTAACACATATAAGCCTAGGATGCATCCATACGCCCCACTAATAATACTGATAAAATGGCCAAGCTGAGCTGAGTGGGACGATGCAGGATATCACTCTCCTGCATGTGAGTCATGACACCGGTGCCTCTAGTGCCGTGGTTACGGTACCTCCGTAACTAGTACATAAACTGGTCGTGCTTGTATATAATGCTCAGGCAATTTATTTAGTTATTAATATGATTACTGATAAACTTAAACATATACTGGGGAAAAACATTTGGCTGAAGACGGGGAGTCCTAATCATGCATAGAAAGGAAATCCTTACTGAAAGGACGGAAATCCGTACCTCGTGTCCAGTAACTGACTGCACGAATACAAGTAGAACTCCTACTCAGACTTCACGCAAGCTACATAAATTAAATGCGCGAATAAGCTAACTGATATCCGGCTATATAATTTACTGCTTTATTGGCTTCTAATTTATTTATTATATTTCTGAAATTCTGTACGTATATTAACTGATAAATCTGATCTTATAATAATTCTTTTAATGTATTATCGTTCTACTATCAATTACGGTACAAGCATATTTCTGACGCTATAGTAACTGTATTAAGTATCCTGCTTAAAATATAAAGTTTCTTAAATTAGAAAGTTCCCAAAATAATTTAATTCATTTAATAAGATTATACCCATTTAAAATATTAAAGAGCTATTTAATATACATTCAAAATATATTTTAACCATTTATAAAACAATTAGATTAAAAAGGTATAATATAAAAATCTTCGTTTTATATGTTTAAACTATAACCCAAGCCTACCGAGATACCCTTTCTCGGTCGCACTAAACAATTCAACATAAAATGATAAAATGTATCTACATAAATCTGTCCACCAGAATTTGTGACAGAATTATGTGTCACTAAAAACTATCGCTAAAACTGTCCTTATTAAAAATTGTATACATATAACAGTTTTGCGATAGAAAAACTGTTGCTAAAGTTATTCAACATATCTAATAAGTGTGTAAACACTTATCCTTTTGTCACTAAAATCAAGGAAAAACAAGACCTAATCATGTGTTTTATATCGTGAAAGTCGGAATTACGCGTGGTTTTGTGTTTTGTGTTAAAATAGGTACAAATGATCAAAAGAAGAGAAAACACGGGATTTCGCGGTTAAATAATGAAGAAAAGTCGAGAAAGAGACGAAGACAAAGTCAAAAGTCCAAAAGTGTGCCGGAGATCACGAAAACCGGCTAAACCGACACGAGCTTAAAGGAAAAGATCGAGAAAGCCGAAATCGAACTCGTTTTTAGCGGATTTAATATTCCTGGATTTAACGAGGCTTGAGGGTCCCACATTCGGGTCAATGGGCTCCAAAGCCCATTTGCATATTTAAAACATGGGACGGATGGATAATTTGGGCTAAAGCCCATTACATTATGAAGTGAATTTATAAGGGACGGATAAATGTCTAATAATTGGGCCAAGCCCAAATTCCCTAAACAAATGAATGAAAATATTGCTAATTTTTTTCGGTCAAACTTCCCAGTAAATACTAATGACCAGTCAACCTCACACAAACACTTAACCTTACATTTATTTACTCACAAACGTTTTATTCTCCCCCACTCACCCTACGGTACACCTCACCCACACATGATTATTTCCCCTCCCCTAATAACTCCCAGTCAAAACAAAATCACCCCCACTCACGTATTACTTAAATCCCATTTACTGTTTTTCTTCTCCACCTTTTTTACACAGCCACACCAAAAACCAATTTTCCCACAAACCCTAAATTTTACCCATCAAAAATTAACCTTAAATCATGGGGCTTTTTACATATTTATCTAATTCACATCAAAAGGAAATTAATCCCCAAGAAAAACGGAAGCAATCACCTTGTGGTCCTCACAATATCCACGCTGGCAATCCAAGACCCAAAATCAATCACAGCCGTTGGAATCAAGAGAGAAGAAGAAAAGAAGAATGAATGGTTGTGATCCTTCACCGTGGGCACCAAGGAGAACCTAGAAGGTTCGGGGTTCTCCTATAAAACCCCTCTTAATCTGAAATGTTAGGCAGCACTTCTTTATTTTTAATTTTCAGTATTAGATTAGGGTTTAGAATTTAATCTTGTATTTTTAAGTTTTCAGTCGGATGTAATTTCTTTTTTTAATTAATGAAAAGTCACTTTTAATTATTACTGTCTCAATTAATTTCCAGGTTTTTATCTTATAGTTTAATCTGTTTTCTTTTATTTATATATTTACTGATTCGTTATTATTATTCATAAAAAAAAAAAAATAATAATAATAAAAAAGAATAAAGAAAAGTGATAAAAATTACTTCCCCCACTGGGAAGTATATAAAGCTATTGTTCGGGTTCATTTGGTTCGGGAAGAGTGTTTGTTCGTAAAGATTATTCTCGATTGGTACTTTGGTTCAAGGATCCGAGATGATGATGATGATAATTTAAGGTGGTGATGATGCGGTTTGTTAAGACGGCTCAGCGCCTCGTCTTCGTCACAACGGATCGTCAAAAGGTTTGAATCTCTTTTTATTTTGTTAAGTTTTTATTTAGCTTAAGGTTGAATCTGCTAGTTTGAATTTATTTTAGTTGTCTATTATTAGTTTGGATATTAGGATTGTTTAATCGGTTATTTGGTTATGCTTATTTGATTTGCTTATGTTTTTTATTAGTATGCTTGAGTAATTTAGTTGTTAGATCTGCTTTTGATATTTGTAGAAGTAAGTTGTTTAGATTTGCTTATTAAGTTTTCTGCTTATAGATAGCTTATTTAATTTAGCCTTTTGCTTATTTGGTTTTAGCTTTCTGCTTGCTTATTATTAGTTAGTTTCTTATTTTCAGCTTACTGTTTGAATCTGCTTACTTTTTAGGCTTATTTGGTATTTAGTTTTATTTTGGATTTTATTTTTTATTTTTGTTTGGATCTGCTTATTCTTTTGTCTCAGCTTTTTACTTGCATAATCTGCTTATTTAGTTTAAGTATATTATTAGGTTTGCTTATTTATTTTTAGACTCTATTTGCTTATTTGATTTTCAGCTTTTGTGTTTATTTTATATTAAGGCTTATTAGCTTATTTAATGTTATAAAATATTTTTCAATCTTATTATTTGCTATTTGCCTGTCTGTTTTTAGCTTTAGGCTTATTTGGTATTAATTTTTTGGTTACTGTAACCAAATTCAGACTTTCTGTCTGATGCCCCAAAAATTCGAACAAAAAATAAATAAATAAAATAAAATAGCAAAACAATTATTGACTGGGCTGGGGATCGTACCCCAGACCTCCCGTACAACAGCCCTGCGCTCAAACCATCTATTCTAGTGCTCTTCTTGTGAATTGTTTTGCAACATTATTTTAATATAGGAAGTTTAATTCGGCAGTTTTTAACTAAATTAGTTTAATACTAGTTTTATTAGTTTTAATTTTAATTGAAAATTTTTATCATTTTTAAATTCAGTTTTTTTAAAAAAAAAAATACAAAAGGACAAAAATAATATTTTATTTACTTTCTTTAAATTTAAATTAGTTTTTTAATTACCTTTATTTTTAAATTTACTTCTATAAGTCTTTATTTAAAAGTTTTAGTTTAAAATTTAAGTTAGTTTTATTTGAAATATTTTTAAGTAGATTTTATTTAAAGTTACTATTTTAAAATTAATTAGATTAAAATAATTTTTTTATTTAAAAAAAAGGTTTTTATTAGTTTAATTTTTACATTAGATTAAAAAGATTTTATATTAAGTAGCTTTTAGTCTAAAAATACCAAAAAAATATTATTTACCAAAAACAAATATAGTCTAACGTTAATTGGAGGTCAAATTCGAGTCGATCCGTGGAACGAAAATTAATTGGACTAAAAATCTTAGTTTCAAAATGGCGCCGCTGCCGCTTCGCTCGTACGATTGACGATTTTTCGTGAAGACGTTTGGATTTTGGGATTCGTTCTTTTTGAACGTTACGTTTCTTGCAACAAAATCAAAAACACAAAAAATCAAAAACTTAAAAATACAAAAAAAATAAAAAAATCACAAAAGCAATTTCTTTCCTAAGAACTGCACAAAAAAAATTAAAAAAATCAAAAGTAATACTTTTTCCTAAAAGTATTACACCAAAAAATATTACGTATTAGTGTTAATTTTTAGTTCGATTTCTTTCGATTTTTCTTGTGAATATATTTTTCTAAAAAATACAAAAAGATTTTTCTTTTACTATAGTATATTACGTAGCACAATAATTTACCTACTTTTCAAATAAGCCTTAGTTGGGATTTCATCACCTAACTATTATAGTCGAATCCTTAACGAAATAAAAAGGCAAAATAGATAAATACTAGTAAGACATTTGAACTCGATATATACAAACTATAAGGTGGGTATAAGGCGACGCGCTATAAAAGGCCGTCTAAGGAAAAAGGTTTTTAAGTGCTTTGTGCCACCTCGTTTCCCCGCTTGCTTGTGCGTATATTGAGAGGGACGACCGATTATTGGTTTGCCAACTCAAGTAGTATTTACGTATATATTTTTGTAGCTTTTTCATATTGCTCCTCGAGAGGGAAATCCTTTTCCTCTCAAAGTCGACCGAGGTCACCTACCTCATTCCAAAGTTTTAATTGTATGCGCACTCGCGCGCGTACATACATACCGAGTGGTGTACCAAATACTTCTAATTCTTCCAAAAAGAAGAAGAAGAAAAACAAAAAGAACGTCATTCAAGCCGATCCCGAGAATCGAGCTTTCGACATAACGATGGCAACGGATAATCGACCAATGATTGAGATTCTTCAATCTCATGTTGAAGGAAACGATGATGCGATTGTGGTGCCGACCATTGAAGCTAATCATTTTGAACTTAAACCGGATTTTATTCGAATGGTTTCCGCTACACCATTTTTAGGTCGAACTAATGATGACCACACGCTCATATCAAACGTTTCATCCAATTAGCTAATACCGTCAAATACAATGGGGGTGCCACAAGAGGCCGTTCGCCTCCAACTTTTTCCTTTTTCCCTCGAGGGACAAGCCCGGATTTGGCTTGATAAGGAACCACCCCAAAGTATTACCACATGGATCGACTTAGAGACCAAGTTCATTAACTACTTTTTCCCACCATCACGGACCACCGCTTTAAGAAATGAAATAATCAATTTTGAGCAAAAATATGGGGAAACTTTTAGTGAGTCTTGGGATCGATTTAAAGAGCTTTTGAGAAAATGTCCACAACACCGGTTTCACCAAAGTGCATCAAATAAATACGTTTTACAATGGTTTGACTCTAAATGACCAAGACTCACTTAATAGTGCCGCGGGGGGCAATATTCTTGTGAAAACCATGAACGAGGCTTGGGCCATTATTGAGAACAAGGCAAAAGTGCAAACCAAAAGTGTTAGGGCTAATATGGCAAGTGCTAGTACGAGTAATAATGAGGTGAATGATCAAATTAAGGAGCTTACTTCAATTGTGAAAACCCTTGCTCTAAGAACCGATGCCCTCACTACACATGTGCATGCCGTGAAAGATAATAGTAAAACGTGTGAGACTTGTGGTGGACCACATTCATATTTCAATTGTGACAAGGTTTATAATCAACAACAACAAGTTTGTGCTTTTAATGCTAATGAGAGGGTTCAATTTAAACCTAATGTTGATGTTAACCATTTGTCTTACAAGAGTACTAATTATTTGGCTCCCCCGGGTTTTGTAGCACCACAAAGACCACCCCCACCCGCCCAAAATACCCAATACCAAAATAGGAACCAAGGTCCTCAAATGGGTATTTTTCAAGGGAATGCTAATCAAGGGAATTTTAATGGTCAAAATCAAGGTTTTCAAAATAATAACCAAGGTTTTTATAATAACAACGATTTTCAATCTCAATATCAAAACCAAGGTTTTCCTAATCAAGGGGTTAACAATCAAGGGTTCAATCAAATGACTATGCAAAATCCTCAAATGGACTTGGTTCTACAAAAATTGACCGAACATGAGAAAATCATGCAAGCTATGCAAGCATCTACTAGATAAATGCAAGAGTCCAACGATAAGAGATTTTTGACTATGTTGCAAACCCTTAGACCCCAAGGTGCCTTACCATCCAATACCGAGATTAACCCTCGTGCTAATGTGAGTGCTATCAATACTCGAAGTGGAGCCAATTTAGTGGGACCTTCTATCTCTTCGCCCATAAAGGAGAGACAAGGCCCGGAGATCATAATGAGTAATCCTACTCCCCCTCCGGTGATTCTGCCCACTACCACTCCTAGTTCTAGTCCTCCATTACCGAAAGAGCCCATTTCTACGGTTGTTCAAGAAGCGAGTCCTTCTCCTTCTCAACCTAAGCCTAATATTCCTTATCCATCTAGGTTAGGCAAGACTAAAGTGCTCAACAAAGATGACATTCATGTCTCTAATTTTTTGAAAATGATTTCCAATGTGAATGTTAACGTAAGCCTTATTGAAGCACTTGCTCAAATGACAAAATTTGTGAAAATGTTTAAAGATTTGCTCAATAAGAAGGAAAAAATGGTTGAGCTCGTTAACACCCGTTTAAATGAGAATTGTTCCGCAGTTCTTCTCAAAGAGCTTCCCGAAAAGCTAGGAGATACCGGGCGATTCGTTTTACCTTGCTCGTTTCCTCAAATCGATGATTGTATGGCTTTAGCGGATCTCGGCGCTAGCATCAATCTTATGCCACTTTCGGTTTGGAAACAATTGTCATTACCCGACTTTGTACCGACTCGTATGACTTTAGAGTTAGCTAATCGAACTCTCGCATACCCTGTTGGTATTGCCGAAGATGTTTTTGTTCGAGTCGGTACATTCACTTTTCCCGTGGACTTTGTCGTCGTCGACTATGAGATGGATCCTCGTATTCCGTTAATACTTGGTAGACCATTCTTAAGGTCCGGAAGAGCCTTAGTTGATGTAGCCGAAGGGGAGTTAATTCTTAGGGTTCAGGATGAACAACAAGTTTTTAAAATGAGGAAAATCACAACTAAATCAAATGGAAAAGAGTCGGTCAATATGATTGATGTTCTTAATTATAATGATGACGAGATTTTTATTAATCCTTTTGGAATTGAAAAATCTAATCAAAATGATTTTGTGATAAACTCATCCCTTCCCTTAGAGCCTCAAATTTTTTATACTCCCATTTATGACACCAATAGTGATGACACTTCTTCAAGTGATCACACTATTTTCGGCTTAGACGACTCGTCTTTTGACCCACCCACTTTAGACCCACCCATTTATGATCAACCTATCTTTGATACCTACAATGATGACACTTATTTAAGTGATCTCATTAACTTTGATGACCCACCCCATGATCTTAATGCACCTCATATCTCTATGAGTGATTCTTCCATGGAGACTCCTTTTGACTTCTATACTCCAATTTTAGAAGTCATGACTATTGAGGAGGATCCTCCACTCTTAGAGATCTTACCTACTTTAGAGGTTATTCCATTTGAGGAGGATTTATATATCTTTCTAAATACCTATTTTCCTCCTGAGGAAGAGTTTTCCTATGATTCCGACGATACTTATGTTTTCACATCAAGTTTGGAAGAGGATGACTTTCCCACTATGGATTTTGATGATATTTTGAGCTTAAATGTCGACACCTCTTGCTATTTTCCCATTAAGGAACCGGTATTTGATCCGGGAATAGAGACTTTTGTGCTTTCATTGCCATACCACCTTACCCTTCCTAGTAAGAGACTTTTGCCTAAGGATACCCCACTTTTCTATGACTTGCGTACCACCTCGGGGTTTATTTCCTTTTGTGATGGAAATTATGTGTTTGACCCGGGTGGATTTTCATGGGGTATGCCTTGTATGACTTTGTTTCACCTTTATCATGGAGAGATTTTCCTCCCTTGGAAATCTCGGTTGTTCCATGATTTTCCCATTTGAATGATGACATTCGGGAATTCGAGTCGAGCTAGAGACTCGTGATTAAAAATCAAGCATCATTTAACTAGGTTAGATTTTTACCCTTTTTCACCCATTTTCGCCAATAAGTGTAAGGGGGGAGCCAAGTAGGTTGTTTGTTTGTGTTGTGATTGTGCAGGGACATGTGCTTAATGATCCACTTTTGGTGCTTTTGACACGACCCGTGTTCCCGTGTTACCCATGTACCCGGTTCCTTCGATAAGTTTTTGCTATTGTGATTCTATCTTGTATATAAATAAAACGAATAAATGAAATCACTTTAGTTGTCCTTTCCTTAGCTCGATTTTAAACAACGTACTCAATGTCCTAAGTGTAGGGGAGTTTATTCTCCCACATGCTTAAACATTGGGGACAATGTTTATATTAAGTGTAGGGGGATTTCTATCGAAATTTTAGTGGCCTTTTCCATGAATTTGACCCCATTTTAACCGGAAAATTTAAAAAATTTTCAACGTTTTTCAAATTTTTGATCTATTTTGGCCTAGTAGTATTTTTATTTTCTTTCCTTTTATTTTCGCATCGTATTAATAATTTCCATTTCAAGAATAAAGTCAAAAATAAATAAATAAATAAATGGTTTTAACAAGTTTAGATATCTTTGATATATTAGGCCCGTCATGAATATTTTGACTCAACCCGAGTTTACTTATCTAAGTTTACTCTAGCTAGTATCCTTAACCATATGGACCTTAATTGGTTTATTAGGCTAAGCATCCACGAGTCTCATTCCTTGAGATTTTAAATTGTGGAGAACGAGAGATGATAGAGTTAATTATAAGTTCGGTATTCTTTCATTAACTTATGTGAGTTAGTTATGAGCTTTTTCTCCCATCACTTGTTAATAAATATATTTGCAATAAATAAGGTTGTACGATTTAAAAGGTTACTTAGCTTCTAGCACAAGGTCGTTTAAAAGTTGCTCGGTATTAATTAGAGTTCATAGCCAAGGCATAACTTATTGAAACGGGACGCGAATATTGGCTTATCCAAAAAGGCCCTAACAAGGCATGACGATACCCGAGTCCAAAAAGGCCCTAACAAGGCATGAGGATTCACTTTTTGCTAAAGATCCTAAGATGATGTGAAGATCATTAATCCAAATCAATATGAAGGATCAAGACACACGACGAGAAGCAATTACTCCCCTAAAGATCATGGAGAAGTCTATCTAAAAAGACCCTAACAAGGTATGAGGATAAATATATCCAAGTCCGAAAAGGAGGCGGATCGTTGTATATCAAAATCCTAAATAAAGAAGAGGATAAATGAAGAAGTTGTGGTCAACGTTTGAAGCATCTTTCACTCCTTGAAGATGTATACCAAAATGAAGAGAAGACCATAATTTCAAGATCGTCTCTCAAGATTCGAAGTTTGAAGTACAAGCCAAATATCGGTCCGAGAAAGGTCTCAAATCGTGAAACGAGTTATGCCAAGATATGAACTTTATGAGGTTTCGAGAAGCCGTTTTAAAATATTTTGTCCTTTAGCTAACTATTGATTAAATCGTCCCACTTTATTTTCGGCCTTAAAATTATCGAAATAAGTCAAAAATGCATCCTCGTGATCATTCAAGACAACAATAAAATACAAGAGATACACCGTAGGAATAAGGGGTCTAAGTGATTAACTAAACCACATGAGTAAGTGTTAGTTGTGCTAACTTGTAATAACAATGATCTCGTTTTTATGTTTGGTATGGGGAACGTGAAACTTGAGGGTGATTAATATTCATGACACCAAAGCCCTAATTCAAGTCTTAGATTTCTTTACGAGTTTCTTCCATTGAATAATTTCCATGTTAATAAATGATTATAACTTTTGTCTCTTTCTTAATTTTTATCTTTTCGTCATAGTAGTAGTAGTAATAGTAATAAAGGCCGAGATGGATTAATAATGAGAAAAATGTAACCTTGTGCTTTAAAATAATGCATTGCATGGGGTCATTGCAATGGTCAAGTGTAGGGGATTTAATAAGTGTGTAAACGCTTATCCTTTTGTCACTAAAATCAAGGAAAAACAAGACCTAATCATGTGTTTTATATCGTAAAAGTCGGAATTACGCGTGGTTTTGTGTTTTGTGTTAAAATAGGTACAAATGATCAAAAGAAGAGAAAACACGGGATTTCGCGGTTAAATAATGAAGAAAAGTCGAGAAAGAGACGAAGACAAAGTCAAAAGTCCAAAAGTGTGCCGGAGATCACGAAAACCGGCTAAACCGACACGAGCTTAAAGGAAAAGATCGAGAAAGCCGAAATCGAACTCGTTTTTAGCGGATTTAATATTCCTGGATTTAACGAGGCTTGAGGGTCCCACATTCGGGTCAATGGGCTCCAAAGCCCATTTGCATATTTAAAACATGGGACGGATGGATAATTTGGGCTAAATCCCATTACATTATGAAGTGAATTTATAAGGGACGGATAAATGTCTAATAATTGGGCCAAGCCCAAATTCCCTAAACAAATGAATGAAAATATTGCTAATTTTTTTCGGTCAAACTTCCCAGTAAATACTAATGACCAGTCAACCTCACACAAACACTTAACCTCACATTTATTTACTCACAAACGTTTTATTCTCCCCCACTCACCCTACGGTACACCTCACCCACACACGATTATTTCCCCTCCCCTAATAACTCCCAGTCAAAACAAAATCACCACCACTCACGTATTACTTAAATCCCATTTACTGTTTTTCTTCTCCACCTTTTTTACACAGCCACACCAAAAACCAATTTTCCCACAAACCCTAAATTTTACCCATCAAAAATTAACCTTAAATCATGGGGCTTTTTACATATTTATCTAATTCACATCAAAAGGAAATTAATCCCCAAGAAAAACGGAAGCAATCACCTTGTGGTCCTCACAATATCCACGCTGGCAATCCAAGACCCAAAATCAATCACAGCCGTTGGAATCAAGAGAGAAGAAGAAAAGAAGAATGAATGGTTGTGATCCTTCACCGTGGGCACCAAGGAGAACCTAGAAGGTTCTGGTTCTCCTATAAAACCCCTCTTAATCTGTAATGTTAGGCAGCATTTCTTTATTTTTAATTTTCAGTATTAGATTAGGGTTTAGAATTTAATCTTGTATTTTTAAGTTTTCAGTCGGATGTAATTTCTTTTTTTTAATTAATGAAAAGTCACTTTTAATTATTACTGTCTCAATTAATTTCCAGTTTTTTATCTTATAGTTTAATATGTTTTCTTTTATATATATATTTACTGATTCGTTATTATTATTCATAAAAAAAAAAAGAATAAAGAAAAGTGATAAAAATTACTTCCCCCACTGGGAAGTATATAAAGCTATTGTTCGGGTTCATTTGGTTCGGGAAGAGTGTTTGTTCGTAAAGATTATTCTCGATTGGTACTTTGGCTCAAGGATCCGAGATGATGATGATGATAATTTAAGGTGGTGATGATGCTGTTTGTTAAGACGGCTCAGCGCCTCGTCTTCGTCACAACGGATCGTCAAAAGGTTTGAATCTCTTTTTATTTTGTTAAGTTTTTATTTAGCTTAAGGTTGAATCTGCTAGTTTGAATTTATTTTAGTTGTCTATTATTAGTTTGGATATTAGGATTGTTTAATCGGTTATTTGGTTATGCTTATTTGATTTGCTTATGTTTTTTATTAGTATGCTTGAGTAATTTAGTTGTTAGATTTGTTTTTGATATTTGTAGAAGTAAGTTGTTTAGATTTGCTTATTAAGTTTTCTGCTTATAGATAGCTTATTTAATTTAGCCTTTTGCTTATTTGGTTTTAGCTTTCTGCTTGCTTATTATTAGTTAGTTTCTTATTTTCAGCTTACTGTTTGAATCTGCTTACTTTTTAGGCTTATTTGGTATTTAGTTTTATTTTGGATTTTTTTTTTGTTTGGATCTGCTTATTCTTTTGTCTCAGCTTTTTACTTGCATAATCTGCTTATTTAGTTTAAGTATATTATTAGGTTTGCTTATTTATTTTTAGACTCTATTTGCTTATTTGATTTTCAGCTTTTGTGTTTATTTTATATTAAGGCTTATTAGCTTATTTAATGTTATAAATATTTTTTAATCTGATTATTTGCTATTTGCCTGTCTGTTTTTAGCTTTAGGCTTATTTGGTATTAATTTTTTGGTTACTGTAACCAAATTCAGACTTTCTGTCTGATGCCCCAAAAATTCTAACAAAAAAAAATAAATAAAATAAAATAGCAAAACAATTATTGTCTAGGCTGGGGATCGTACCCCAGACCTCCCGTACAACAGCCCTGCGCTCAAACCATCTATTCTAGTGCTCTTCTTGTGAATTGTTTTGCAACATTATTTTAATATAGGAAGTTTAATTCGGCAGTTTTTAACTAAATTAGTTTAATACTAGTTTTATTAGTTTTAATTTTAATTGAAAATTTTTATCATTTTTAAATTCAGTTTCTAAAAAAAAATAAAAAAATACAAAAGGACAAAAATAATATTTTATTTACTTTCTTTAAATTTAAATTAGTTTTTTAATTACCTTTATTTTTAAATTTACTTCTATAAGTCTTTATTTAAAAGTTTTAGTTTAAAATTTAAGTTAGTTTTATTTGAAATATTTTTAAGTAGATTTTATTTAAAGTTACTATTTTAAAATTAATTAGATTAAAATAATTTTTTTATTTAAAAAAAGGTTTTTATTAGTTTAATTTTTACATTAGATTAAAAAGATTTTATATTAAGTAGCTTTTAGTCTAAAAATACCAAAAAAATATTATTTACCAAAAACAAATATAGTCTAACGTTAATTGGAGGTCAAATTCGAGTCGATCCGTGGAACGAAAATTAATTGGACTAAAAATCTTAGTTTCAATATCCATTTTAATAGTCCCAATTTTCCACTGGTTTTACATAGGGTTCCCATTGTTTGGTCATGTTTTCCCACTGTTTATATACACCAAACGCACCCTTATTGTTTCCGCCGTCCCCAAACGCACCCCTTATTTCGAATCTGGCCCTAGCCGCCCCTGTGTGGGTCACGGCTGGGCAGGGAAGGGACCACCGAGACATGGTGGTGTCTCGGTTTCTTGAATCACAGCAAAACCCGACGCCCCGTTTCACAGCCTAATCAAACACCCCCTTTTTTTTTAATTCGTGATTAATTATAAGTAAAGAAAAGAAAAGGATTTGCTTACTTGGTTCGTGATTGGAAACGATTGAACACACCCTACCTGAATCAACACTAGATCAAAACCCCTTTTTTTTTCTCTTGTCGGCGCCTAACCCTAGCTCTCCCGACTTTTCCCTTTTTTTTTGTTTACTGTCTAATACAAAAGGGGTGCACCCCCGTCCCTTTTCTTTTCACTAAATGGGCTTGGCCCAAATTTTCCTTTCTTTATTTTTTTTTACAAACCGGCCTAAGCCTTTCTTTCCTTAATTTTTTTTAAATACTTGTATATATATATATATATATATATATATATATATATATATATATATATATATATATATATATATATATATATTTCTCGCGTTTGTTTTCGTCGATAATTTCCACGTAAATTGTGTAATTCATTAACTGCGTATTTACATCTCCCGATTTAAATACGGGTTTTACAATCCATCTTGATATCATCATTCAATGATGTTGGAAATCAAAAAAGATGAGTCTTCTACACGTGTAAGTGACTCAATCCACAAGCAATAGAGTGATTGATCTTCATGAGTACCTACACATAACAAGATGCAAACTAGTAGATACATTTCAAGAGTAAATCAAAAATACATAAATACTACTAATCTAAATGAGATGCAATATTACCAATTAAAAGGCCTATTTTCAATAAAAGATAGTTTTGACCAAAGAAAAACTTTAGTACAACTTAACCTTCTAATTTGAGGAGACAATGGATCGATCCAAGTTTTAAAGTACAATATATTTCAAAGATCTTATGTCACCATCGCTCTGATACCAATTGTAGAAACTAGAAGGGGGGTTGAATAGTTTCTCTTCGGTTTATCTCATAATTAAAATTCCTTTCAATTAGGTGAGTGTCAAAACCATCTTTTACTTGAAAGCTAGTTGCATAATGATTAGGTTCAATTATAATGCATTAACAATGACAAGTAGTAAGTGTAATGATGATGAAGGTAAGTAAAGAGTAAGAAAAGAAACAACCTAGTAGGAAGACACCAAGATTTATAGTGGTTCGGCAACGAGGCTCTATCCTCGTTCCTACTCCACTCCTCGAGTACACCTACCCGATATTTCCACTATATCCACAAGCTCCCTTCTTGGCGGAGAAAACCTTAAAACGTCGCTTATATTATTTTCCGACACTAAGCTAAATATCGAGACCTAATCTTAGCTAGGACCAATCTACACAACGTCGCCCACTTCACCATTTTACGACATAAGGCTAGATGTTGAGTTCTAATCTAAAGATAGAACCAATCTTCAAAACGTTGCCCACTTCACCATTTTCCGATACAATGCTAGATGTCGGGTTCTAATCCAAAGCTAGAACCAATCTTCACGACTCTTCACTTTGAAGCTAAGTGAGAACTTCACACAACACAACTACACATCACTTTATAGTTTAGTGAGAACTCACAAGACACAACCACATCACTTTATAGTTTAGTGAGAACTTACACAACTTATTACAACTCAACTAAACATATCCAAGTACACACATGTAACTTGGATCTACACAACACAAATCCAAGCACACACATATGCAAAGGATTTACACAACTCTAAACCAAGTATTTACAAATAGCTTAGATGAACACAACTAGTCCAAGTATTCACAAATACATTGGATCTACACAAGACACAAATAAACAAATGATGAACATGACTAGATCTTTAGGAGAGGATGATCTTCATTAAGGCTTCATCTTTAATCACATCACAAGTGTGTGAGTCATCTTCTCTTTGGACAAGGTAAAGAAGGAGATCAAGAGGATAATCATAAGTAAACATAATTAACACATTAAATGATCATTTACAAATGATTATGATTAGAAAGGAAAAAGAAAGCTGAAAGAGATGTCCAAAAAGGGTTATTGAAAATGCAGATTTGATCTTCTATTTATAGAAGCCAAAACCCAACGGCTAGCTGAGGGTGGTTCCTTATCTACTTAGGCGGTTCCTTATCGATAGAGAACCGCGTAGGCACTTAAGGAACCGCGGAGGTAGACTCCACTCCTTTTTGTATTTTAGTGGATTTGAAATATCCGAGGCTGTTTAAACCTTCAAAGAATATTCTTATGGCATTTGGAATATGCCATATTCAAATTTACATTTTCATTTTAATAAAACATTTTCTTAAAAATAAAGTTTATTAAAAATCTTTTGTCACATTTGACAAAAGTGAGTTTTAAGGCTAATCAGTTTTATGATCACTAAGCACGATTTAGATATGTTAGTGTAATGATTATTACCTTGATGATAGTGTTTGTTAGATAATTCGTTTTATGATTGTGTTTGACAATAAATGTCTTTGTAATTTGTCGTGATCAAAACTAAGAAAGATTAGTTAGCACTAACAATGTTTTTAGGCATTGCTTTGCATTAACAACAATGATGTTTGGATCTTAGTTGACCTTCCTCCTAAAGCTAAAACCGTTAACGACAAGTGGTTATACAAGAAGAAGACCGACATGGATGGCAATGTACATACCTTTAAAGCTCGATATGTAGTGAGGGGCTTCATTCAGACCTACGGGGTTGATTACGAAGAAACCTTCTCTCCGGTTGCAGATATCAAAGCTATAAGGATTCTCTTAGCCATAGCCGCGTTCTATGACTATGAGATTTGGAAAATGGATGTTAAAATCGTTTTCCTCAATGGACTACTTTATGAAGAACTCTATATGAAGCAACCTGAAGGTTTTGTTAATCTAAAGTATCCAAACCGTGTATACAAGCTACAAAGATCCATTTATGGACTTAAGCAAGCATCAAGGCAATGGAATAAGAGATTTGATGATGAAATCAAGAACTTTGGTTTCACTCAAAATCCCGACGAGCCATGTGTATATATCAAAGCTAGTGGGATTAATGTAGTATTCTTAATCTTGTATGTTGATGACATATTACTCATGGTAAAAGACATTCCAACGTTGCAAAGTGTAAAATATTACCTTGAAAGGTGTTTTGCTAAGAAAGATTTAGGGGAGGCTGCATATATTCTTGGAATCAAGATCTACCGAGATAGATCAAGGCGGTTAATTGGTTTATGTCAAAGTGCTTACATAGATAAGATTTTGAAGAAGTATAACATGGATAATTCCAAACGTGGCTTTATTCCCATGCAAACTGATACAAAATTATCTAAAACTCAAGGAGCATCTACCCCTGCTAAGGCAAAACGCATGCAGAGAATTCCTTATGCTTCAACGGTAGGATCAATCATGTATGCTGTTAGATGCACTAGACCAGATGTTGCGTTCTCACAAAACATGACGAGCTATTTTTAGATTCTGTTGAAGCTCACTGGACTGCTGTTAACAACATTCTACGGTATCTTAGGCATACCAAATACATGTTTCTGGTTTATGGAGGAGATATGAAACGAGAGCTCAGGGTTGCTTGCTACACTGACGCTGGATATCTAACATATGATGATGACACCAAGTCTTAGACTGGATATGTGTTCATATTGAATGGATGTGCTATAAGCTGGAAAAGCTCTAAGAAGACCCTCCATGCTATCTCATCTACAGAGGCTGAGTATATAGCTGCTTTGGAGGCTGCTAAGGAAGCAGTTTGGATTAGGAAGTTTATTTCTGGGCTTGGTGTTGTTCCCACAAATAATGAACCTATGGAGATTTATTGTGACAATACCAGAGCCATTATTATAGCAATGATCCAGGAATCACTAAAGGTGCGAAACATTATCGTGCTAAAGTTCACTACCTCAGAGAAGTGATTGAACTGGGTGATATTACACTGGACAAATTTCACACAGACGACAATTTAGCTGACCCCTTCACTAAGGATTTAGACCTTAAAAAGCATTCAATGCTTTCACATAATAATAGTTTGCTTCTAGCTAATAGTCTCATGTCATCTATGTTATGTTAGTATTTGGATAATTTAGGATTGTAAGACAATTATTATTTTCTGATGAATAAAGATATTTGATGTTTGTTATCATTCATATAATTATTGTTGTCCTTTATTTGTATGTTTAAATCCTTGAATATTTGATTATTCTAAACATGTCCATTGTCGGTTAGAAATATGGGAATATTGTCTACATTAAGACAAATATGAGTGTTGGTTATATTCTTTGAATATATTGTGGACGGTTCCAACCAAACTCATATGTTATTCATAAGGGATGCGTATTGGACACCCCGAACTTTCGAATGTTACTTTTGGATCCTTGTCATAAGTAAGTTTGAATAAATGGTTATTAAGTTGTCCTTAGACTTGAGATGCAAACAAGTTTGTGCATGTGTGAATATCGCTTCTTGATTATATGTTAAACGCTAGTTCGTAAGAATTAGTTATAAAGGCTATAGTTGGAAGTGTTGTGAAGCAGCATCTACAAACACTTGTAGTCAATATAGAATTTGTTCCTCTACTTGATATAGTGCAGTGAAGTACCACTGGATCCTCTCCAGAATTAATTAGGTAATTGTATGGCCGTACCCAAAGTATGATCAAGATGATTCTTGATACATTTGGACTATCTAAATTAATATGATCACGAAAATTAAAATTAAACTATATGGAATGAGTTAGGATCCATATCCACGGTTTAAAGGTACATGAAACAAAGGGATCATTATCAGCAAGCTTTATAATCATATACCATCGAATAGTTTTGAGATATTTTTCTTGAAACTATTAACTCGACATTTTCCGGTTATAATGAAGTGTTGCTAGATGCTTCATTATGGACGTTGTATGTCTAAACTCTCACAAGAGGGGCCTGTTGAGACATGCGATCGTTTAGCCATCGGTAAATGCGTGAGCCTATCGGGGGCACACACTCAACACGAAGAACACACTTTTATTATTATGTTTATTATTTATTATTAAACGTTTAATAAAAACTTCACTATTATTTAATTAACGATAGTTAAATTAATTAACGGGTTTTAATTAATTTATTGTGAGTGCGTATAATTAAATTTAAGGAAACAAAATTTCTTCTAGAACACCCTAGGCCTAATCGGCCGAATATTACACATGTGGGGTTCTAGAAGATTTTGTTGTTGTTTGTATGGTAACTAAATCTTCTTTACTTATTGATTAAGGAAAATCTTTACGTTAATTAGGTTTGTGTGGGTTGGGCCTTAAATTTAAGGAGGTGGAGATTAGTATAAATACATATCTCCATACCTCATAAAATTGCTCTCTCCTTTTTCTCTTGTTCCGTCCGATCGCAACACACACACCCCAAAACCATACAAATTTTTCCTTAACCCTAAAATCACATAAATGTTTAACCTTTACAAGATCAATTACCTTTTGGTACTTTCTTGTGAACTTATTAAGCTTTTAACTAACCCTAGATTCTCGTATCTAGGTTTTTGGTCCCCTTGTGGTTCGTCCAAATGCAAACCCTAAGTTAGGGTTTTCCGGTGATTTTTACAAGTATCTTGTAACGTTGATCTATAAACCGATCCTTACGTAATCTCAATTAGAGTTTTGGATTTAGGGTTTCTAGTTACAAGATAAATCAAAGTAAAGTTACTACTAGCAACGTAGTAATTGTTCGTTTGACATGTCGTATGAGCAAACAATATAGGCGGTTACTTTACCGTTATAGTTCAAGATCAAGATTATTAATTGATTGTTTCAATTAATATGGTTTTAAATTGTTTTTATTATGTGTTAATTATGTTTTTCCGCGTACTCATTAGTTAATGATTTAACTAGTTTACAAATCCCAGCTTCGAGAGATGCAAACTGAGGTCATGTTAAGGCTCACCAAGCCAAAGTTCCTCCACAACATGGCGGTTTGATGGATCTCCTACGTAATTTTATGGTCTCACAACCTGTATTTACGTGATATTCAGACACATGATTTTGGGCAATCTCAAAATTTTATACAAACTCATGAGTTTCCATCCTGATCCATCAACCTCTCAAAATTAGCTTTACATCATCCAAATGATGAAGTTAACTTTAGTTTTTGTTTTGTTTTGTTGAGTGTCCGGGTTAGGAATACTTAAATCGAGGATATTTTTTTGTCCTTTTTAAATGTCGGGTTTGCCATCCACGAATCCCTAAATTTTATCAATCTCACAGTATGAGCTGGTTTGTGGTCAGGGATGCAAAAAATTGGTCTAGAATGCGTAGTGAACCACACTTGTTAGTTTTGACACACAAAATAAAGAATTAGCATTTCTAAAAACTCAGATGGAAATAGTAGTACTTTTATAAAATATTCCCGCTTCCTGCTGGGGAAAACTTTGGTGGCATGGGCTCATTCACTTGATTGATCTTCTAAACTCTTGATGTTAGCATACTATCGACATCCCCACGTGGAGATGGTCCGCTTTTTGTTGGCGAAAACTTTGGCGACAGAGGCTCGTTCACTTGATTGATATTTTGAAATCTTGATGTTAGCAGACCAGGGTGTCCCTCGCCGGGTGATGGTCCGCTTTTTGTTGGCAAAAACTTTGGTATCATGGGCTTGTTCACTTGATTCTTCTGAAATCTTGATGTTAGCAGACTAGGGTGTCCCTCACCAGGTGATGGTCCACTTTTTGTTGGCGAAAACTTTGGTGGCATGGGTTCGTTCACTTCATTGATCTTTTGAAATCTTGATGTTAGCAAACTAGGGTGTCCCTCACCGGGCGATGGTCCGCTTTTTGTTGGCGAAAACTTTGGTGGCAGGGGCTCGTTCACTTGATTGATCTTTTGAAATCTCGATGTTAGTAGACCAGGGTGTCCCTCACCAGGTGATGGTCCGCTTTTTGTTGGCAAAAACTTAGGTGGCATGGGTTCGTTCACTTCATTGATCTTTTGAAATATTGATGTTAGCACACTAGGGTGTCCCTCACCGGGCGATGGTCCACTTTTTGTTGGCGAAAACTTTGGTGCCAGGGGCTCGTTCACTTGATTGATCTTTTGAAATCTCGATGTTAGTAGACCAGGGTGTCCCTCACCAGGTGATGGCCCGCTTTTTGTTGGCGAAAACTTCGGTGGCAGGGGCTCATTCACTTGATTCATTTTTTGAACTCTTGATGCTTGAGTCAAATAATGATCTTGATGAACAAATAAAAGAAGAAAACAAAGAGTTTGAATGATGGTGAACCTCATGATGGAGGTTTTTGGGTTAGCAAAGGCTTAACTAAGATAAACTATAAGAAGTAAAGATTGATGATTGCTTAGCATCAGATCTTGCAATTTATATACATGTCCATACAATGTTCTTCACCCTTGAGTTTCATGATCACATGTATATTGCAATATCATGTGAGCCTATCACATTTATCTCCCTAACAAAGCATAAACTTTTTCAATAATTTCTGGGATTCACATTTTTAATGGTAGAACTTCAGTTACAAGATAATATATATGAGTTTATTGCAATATCATGTGAGCCTATCACATTTATCTCCCTAGCAAAGCATGAACTTCAGTAATTTCTGAGTATATTGCAATATCATGTGAGCTATCACATTTATCTCCCTAACAAAGCATATGAACTTTTTCAATAATTTTTGGGAATCACATTTTTAATGGTAAAACTTCAGTTAAAAGAGAATATAGTACGTGTATATTGCAATATCATGTGAGCCTATCACATTTTTCCTTCCCACTGAACACTTGATTTTTTTTCTTCTTATTTGTATAGGGAATAAACCAAGACTCGATCGCATGTCACACATACTATTAGCTAAAGGCATAATCATATTAAGACATTGTTTTGAGTAATGGCTGTAAACTTAAAACGATAAACTATCACAAATAAGATAAATGTGGAAGGAAATATCTGTTGATTTGCATGATAAGATAGTAATATAGAAATTTTCTGATACATTTCCTGTTCAATAGATAAATCTTACTGAAATGAATTATTTGAGATAAAATTTTGTCAGACTATTTCTCTCTTCCCCATTGTAAGCTGTCACGCATCTTGTTTGCGTGCCAAGATTCCAGGCCCGATACACGTGTCCCATAGTTCAAGATCCCAGGTCCTGGTATAGTGATGATGTATACTGTATCGTTCTCGTATTTTTACTAGACGCATGTACGTCAGTCACACACATATAAGCCCCAAGACTTGTTTCCTTTCTCCAAACGAGCAATCCATAAATTTTCTTCCAAGGTTTTAAACTAGCTAGTTTTAATGAATGTCTTAATAATAAGACCATTCTGCAACCTTGTGATACTAGTTAGGTATATTTTCTGAGGGCTAAAAGCCAGTATGATCCACATTGATGTTAGTACCAATGTGAAATCTTGTCGCAACAACTGTCATACCCAAATGGAGCTCAAATCAATGTAAAACATGCAGTGAAATGCTGGTTACATCTTATAGCACGACGTGTCAACATCAATCGCAACATATTATTTTATTTTTGTAAATCACCAATCACTATTAATGTGTGTATGTAAATTTATTTAATATACTTATATATATATGATACAAATAAAGAGTTGAATAAATCCTTTACATACAAAACCTTTTTTTTATACACAAATTTTATGTAATACCAAAGAATCCACGGCGGTGGTTTTTTCTGCCATCCATTTGAGGTACTTGTAGTCGTATAGAGTGGTTTGGTTTGCAACAGCGGCAACATCATTAGGTTCATGGAAATATTTTCTTATTCTCCACAAGATCTCTGCGCATTGCTTTGTCGATGGTCTTAACTGCCTTGTGGGGCCCAGACATTGTCGTGCGAGTCTTAGAACCTTTTTTTACCACCATCAGGGATGGTGGGTTCCTCCTTAGTTTTGGATCCATTGCTATAGCACCACCTTCCCTTAGTTTAGTCTATGCAGTGCCTGCAAGTTATGTTTATGATTAGCCTGACATTGTTTTATTCCTTATTCTTGAGGTTTTTGGTTTCACGAGCCTGCTAGTTATTATTTGATTTGGGTTTATGAAAACTTTTAATTTGTCCCCAAAGTGTACTGATGTTTGAAAGCATGAGGCCACTAATCCTTTCACATGCTCCAAAAATAATTTCATTGAACAGTCAATAAGTTTGCCTTCGTGAATTGAAATAGCATTCCATTACTTGACAAACGATATCACAACTAAAGGCAACAATATACTAACTATTTCCAAACTTCCCAAACACACCAAGTACTGAGATATTGAAAATTAAATGTCTTATGAATGTTTTTTGTTGTTTGTAGCTAACTCTCCTTCTAGCTTTTCTCATTTTTAACATTTCAAAATGTATGTTGCTATTATGTATAGACCTAACCCTAATAACCTTTTTATTAGTTCGTGAATGTGTCTCACTCGTATCGTATCCGAGACGAACCCAGGGGACACATGGATTCTTGTTTCATACGAGTATATAATGTTAGTTTTGTTTGACACGGGACGTTCCATTAATCCAATTATTTGAAACACTGGAATTCGCAAAAAGATAAAGACATAAATTAATCAAAAGCTAGTCGCCTCTGCTTGGACACATCTGATGCCTTTTTTTTTATCACTGATATATATACGATATATATATATATATGATAATAGGTTTATTTAATTTTTTATTAAATCGGCAGGGGATGGCCTAACCCATAAACATACACTACATGTATCTAGCCTAAGGGTTGCAGTTTATATATGGCGCCCCACACCAGGTGATGGTCCATCCTCTGCCAGCTAAAAAGCTGGTGCGTTGTAGTGTCCCACACCTGGAGAGTGTCCGTTTGATCTTCTTCCTGCAGTTGGCAGACTAGCGTGAGGGACACCTGGAGATGGCCCACTTCTTGTTGGCGAAAACTTTGGTTGAATGGGCTCATTCACTTGATTCCTCTTTTGAAATCTTGATGTTGGCATAATATTGCTGCTGCCTTCGTGTCCACGGCCACGTGGAGATGGCCCACTTCCTGTTGGCGAAAACCTTGGTGGAATGGGCTCATTCACATGATTCATCTTTTGAAATCTTGATGTTGGCATAATGTTGCCGCCGCCATCGTGTCCACGGCCACGTGGAGATGGCCCACTTTTTGTTGGCGAAAACCGTGGTGGAATGGGCTCATTCACTTGATTCATCGTTTGAACTCGTGATGCATGAGTCAGATAATGATCTTGATGAACAAATAAAAGAAGAAAACAAAGAGTTTGAATGATGGTGAACCTCATGATGGAGGGTTTTGGGCTAGAAAAGGCTTAAACAAAATCTGTAAAAGTTTGATGATTGCTTAGTATCACATCTTGCAATTTATATACATGTTCATACAATGTTCTTCACCCTTCAGTTTCATGATCACATGTATTTTGCAATATCATGTGAGCCTATCACATTTATCTCCCTAGCAAAGCATGAACTTCAGTAATTTCTGAGTATATTGCAATATCATGTGAGCCTATCACATTTATCTCCCTAACAAAGCATAAACTTTTTCAATAATTTCTGGGATTCACATTTTTAATGGCAGAACTTCAGTTACAAGATAATATATATGAGTATATTGCAATATCATGTGAGCCTATCACATTTATCTCCCTAGCAAAGCATGAACCTTTTCAACAATTTCTGGGATTCACATTTTTAATGGTAGAACTTCAGTTACAAGACAACATGATGTGATCCTATCACATTTTGCTTCCCACTACTTGTGTTTTTTCTTCTTATACATATAAGCAATAAACAAAACACTGGTTTTTAATTTGAACACTCCGATGTACAATGTGTTAAAGCATAATGTATATGCAATATGTTTAATGTACAGTTTTGAGTGTCCCAATTAATTTTTTGAGTGTGCGAATCTTCTCATTAGCTAAAGGCATAATCATAAATACATTGTTTTGGTACGTTGCAAATCTTCGTATGATCTTTCGTCAGCTAAGAATAAATACAGAGCTTTCACATTTTACTTATGTTTGTACACATTTTGTTCGCAAGATGACGATTTTTAGAAAAAAAAAATTTCTCCAAAACCATAATAACGGCAAAAGAGAGATGAGAAATGGTTTAATTAGAAAAGGTTAGTGAGTATTGGCTCAAAATTTAAAATGATAAACCATCACTAACAAAAAACAGTGTCTTAACTAGTCTTTGTATATTTTGTTTCTTTTTTGAACGCCTAATTTTCATTTATAAAAACTAGCAAAAAGATAATACAATGAGAACTAGAATTCAATGCAAGAAGCTAGATATACACAAAAAGCTGTGTTCAACCCCTTTTAATAAACGAGGCCAACCCAACTTCACTTTTTCTGCTGATACATTTCTTGTTCAATAGGTAAAGTTTTAATACTGTTTAATGAAAGTCTATTTGTCCCTTTGCCTTTGTAAAATCCCACGCATTTTGCTTGCGAGCCAAGATTCCAGGCCTCCTGAGATACTTGTTTTATAGTTCAAGATCACAGGTCCTGTAACAGTGATGCGCGGAGTCTGACATGATACAGTATGTGTGTTGAGCTTTATACAGTATGTGTGTTTTACTAGACGTATGCACGTCACCACTTATAAACCCCAGTATATGTTTCCTTTCTCTAAACGAGCAAACTATACACCAAAAATTTCCTTTGATTAACAAGACAATTATGCAACCTTTTGATACGGTTAGTTATAGCTTCTGACGGCTAATAGTCGGAACAATCCACTTTATGCGTTTCTGTCAATCTAAGTACCAATGACAGAGGTCTTTGCACAACATCCATCAAACGAAATTAAAGCTCAAATCAATGTAAAATATGTTGTGATGCTTGTTACATCTTATATAGTATGAACACAATTAACATCAATCACAACATATTTTAATTATTGCAACTCACCCGACCCGTCACCAATACAAGTATACAACAAGTATTTGTATGTGTGTGTATAAATAAATAAAACATATTTATATATGATACAAATGAACAGTTAAATAAATCTTCTACATACAAAACCTCTTTTTTGTGCATATTTCTATGCAGATTGAAACCTTTCCTTGCTGCTATCTTCAATACCAAAGAATTCACGGCGGTGGTTTAATCTGCCATCCATTTGAGGTACCTGTACAGAATGGTTTGCAACAGCGGTAACATCGTTATGTTCATGGAAATCTTTTCTTATTCTCCATAAGATCTCTGCGCATTTCTTCATTGATGGTCTTAACTGCCTTGTGGGGGCCAGACATTGTCGGGCGAGTCTTAGAACCTTTTCGACCACCATCAGGGATGCTGGATTCCTCCTTAGTTTTGGATCCATTGCAAGTACCACCTCCCCTTGTTTTAGTCTATGCAGTGCCTGCAAGAGAATATTTACTTTTATCATTAGCCTGAGTTTGTTTTATTCCTTCTTCTTGAGGTCGTAGCCGGTTTCACGAGCCTATGCATGCTTGTTAGATCTAATAGGTAACAGTTCACTAATTCTTTCCAAACTTCCCAAACACACCAAGTAATGAGATACCAAAAGCATCATTTACAAGTACCGGTTATGAGGCAATCAAATATATTTGATACGTAGTAGTCTACTATTCTTCAGAGTATCAAAGTATGATGGTTAAACAAGGTATGATTGAAAAGAACTCAGTAGTTGATTCCAAATGCCTTGAAAACGTATTTCTAGATATGTGAAAAAAGACTTATGTACACCCTTCAGGGTATGACTGATAAGTGATAACTAATGATGAGAAAACTATTCACAGATTTTTTCAAATGTGGTTTATTATGTTAATTTCAAGATAATTGACAACAAACTACGCGTGGCATTATTAAAGTATGACTACATGTCATGGTTGCAAAAAGCGTTAGGCGCTAGTTGGGCGGTCGACCACCACCTAACTAGTAATCTGCTGAGGCGGGCCTAGGCGAATTGGACTTCTCTGTATATAAATTTTAAAATTATATGTATATTGATAAACTTTTAGCAAAAATAATTAAGTAGGTCTAAAAAAGACCGGATGTTCCGTTGTGCTTTAAATGTAAATTAGGCTTTCACTGTTAAGTGATTTTTCTTTTTCTTTTCTAGTTACCACCATCTCATATCTCTCATGTTCATTTCAACTCATCATTCTAGAAATGAGCACGTTACCAGATTATCGAACCCGTACCGAATTGGTGGTACCGTGCTTTTCCCGCTCATAAAAAGGGGTACCGGTACCATAAGGAAGGAATTCAGGTACATGAACCGGTACCGGGAAATCGGAACCTATACGGTTGCTCCCATTTTTAGAGATTTTAGACTTTAAGGATATTGATTTGACCTAGTTGTGGTACATGTTTTAGTGTTTAGGAAATACATGTCTTGTGTTACTAGAAATTATATGACTTCATTAGTTGAGATTAAATTTCAAGGTCTTTGAACAGAGGAGTTTAGAACCTTGGTTTAACCCATGTGATTGTTACCTCACAAAATTAAAGTCAGAATCATTTAAAAGAGCTCAGGAAGTGTGAAGACGGCAACCTTGAAGTGGCCACGCCAACCTCCTGAAAAGGGAGGCCTTTACCTGGTTTAAGTTTGTGTGGCGGTGGGTTCATACCCCGTGGATTAGTCAGGCAATGTGTTGGAAACCATGGTTACCAAAAAAAAAAAGCGCTATCCTGTTTTTCTATATAAGTATATATTTAAGTAATTGGGTTGGAATATACTCAAGTATTGGTGGTCCCCAATTTTTTAAAGTACTGACCTGTTTTGGTACCGTGCCGTATTAGTGGTCGTGATTAATTTTTTTTTTTGCTCGAACCATGGCACCGGTCTGTACCGTTCACCAAGAGTTGGTATCTATATGCTCATCCCTACATATTTCTCATCTACGACAGTTACATCACAAAGTTTATTCTTACACACCATCTAAAAACAAGATCCGACCAATTGAAAGAAAAACCCAATTTTAATTTTAAAAGACGTGTTGACCGCTGCTGACCATCGTTGACCGGCTTGATGACCAGCATTGACCATTTGTTTGGCTGCCTAGTGTAATAAAAGATAAGCATTGACCCTTTTTTTGGCCGCCTAGCCCGCTTTTTTACAACACTGGCTACAGTATTAAATAAGCGATAAGGGTGATTTATATCTAAATGTAACAAATGTCGCAATCTCACTAAGTTATCATATGTATATCTTTTATTTGGGGGCAACATCCTTAATTTGTGAAGTTCCAACTTTTAAAGAACCATGGATAGCAAGTGAATATCAGAAGAGACATTGCATGAAAGAGCAGCATATTCATAAAGGTCAGAAGAAATTACCCAAGTTTTTGTTATCTTCTCATTGGTAGCTTTGTTCAACTCAATTGGTAGTCTTCCTGTTACCAGCTCCACAAGCACAACCCCGAAAGAGTAAACATCACTCCTATCAGTAAGTTGGTATGTACTTAGATATTCGGGATCTAAGTAGCCTGCAGTTCCTTTGACTTGAGTGGAAATGTGTGTGGCTTCTGGATCTCCAACATTTATACGGGCAAATCCAAAATCAGCCACTTTTGCACGAAGTTTATCAGTAATCAGTATATTAGAGGATTTTATGTCTCTGTGGATTATTGGTTGATCTGTGATTTGTTTATAAATAAACCAGTTAATGAGATTTCTTGATACTAAAAACATCTGTTTTTTTTATAAGTAATAAGCAACATACCTGTATACGTATGCAAATATGTAATTGCATGAGCTACATCGATCATAATATCTAGCCGCTCTCCAATCTCCAGCCCATTTCCACATTTACCTAAAAGAAAGACGATATTACTTGCAAGGCAAAAAGAGCAAACTGTTCCTTTTGAGGGAAGTGGTAGACTGAAGTTAAAACTGGATACATGTAGCTGCACTTACCATCTAAATGTTCACGAAGGGTTCCATTAGTAACATATTCTAGCATGATAATACGCTCACCACCATGCTCTATGTAACCATAAAATCTGACCAGATTTAGATGCTCGATCTGTGATAATGTTAGAATTTCATTTTTGAACTCCAATGGAGCCCCTTGGTCATAATTGTCCTGTCACAGAAAAACGTAAATAATTAATAGATACTCTTTAATACCCCATGGAATTTGAATTATAATGCTTTTCTTATATAAAAACTTTTATGTATAAATTGCCACTTTTCCAAATACCATAATACTGATAACTTGATGGTGTTGCTTTAGGTTCACAAGATTCGACTCTTGAGTGTTATTTGACAAACACACACGTATTAGATATTTATATCTGACATTAGCAACCAATTTACAAGCTAAGAATTTGTTTAGGATTATATTTCTTTTCAATTTATCGAGGTAGTAATAGTTTTATACAAAACTAAATAACCTTTTTTGCACGCTTTATAGCAATGACGGATCCATTTCTCAGCGTTCCCTTATAAACGGTACCAAATCCTCCTTCGCCAATTATATTTGAAGCAGAGAAATTTCCAGTCGCCTTACGAAGGTCTTCAAAGGATAGCTCATCGATGCCTTTGATTCCGCCAGATGCCCTAGAAGGTGTAGATGGAGCAGAGTAGTTGTGTTTTCTGCTGCTTCTTGAAGGAGTGCGTGTTGTATCTGCAGAAAAGGAACACCCTTGTAATACTTTCACAGCATAACTAGTGAGTATTATTATAGTCATCAAGCCTACAAGTTCTAAAACATATATCTTCACAACTATTCCATGCAGGTTTTCAGCGACTGCCATAAAAAATTTCTGTAAACAGATAAGACTACCGATGCAATAAACCTAATTATTCTCAAATTCCCTAATTTATGGTTCTTTCTGCATATCTGTAATAGCATTTAGCTTCTCTTACTGGTGTCTTTTTTCCTTCCAAAACAACTGCCACATTTCTATAGAGTCCAACGTTCTATTTTTTTATATCTCGAAACGGCATCTATGGAGTCTGTTTTTTAGTTTAAAAACGTCATACGTCTTAAATCCTGGTTATCATCCAATGCAAGGATGATTACTAAATCAAAAACTTTAAAGTCTCTAATCATCATTCATCAATGAGCAATAGATTTGACTTTTAAATGTCAAACATACAAAATTAAGCACATATCCCTCTACTTCTATAAACATAATTCACTTCATATATATCATTTTATATCACTAATCATAACCTCAAAGAGGTAGCCTAGTCGTGGGATCTTGCATGGGCGGAAACAAAGAGGGGGGCCCCAAGGGACATGTGCCCCCCTGGCGAAAAAAATGCAGTGAAAATTTTCTAAATATGTGGCCTTTTGTGTAATTTGCCACCCCTAAAGTACCAATTTGTAGTGTAATTTATATAAGTTATCAAAGTGTGCCCCCTCAAGCAAAACTTTCTGGCTATGCCTTGCATTTTTCCAAGTGAAGACCCAACTTCTACATACCAGCCTTCATATTGATCTTGGGCGGATTGTGTGATCGTTTTTTCCGATGATTTCTTCAGCATACTTCATTCGCTAAAACAATTATTTTTTTGGGTGTTACCTGAGACTCGACATTGATAGCCGACTAATCCCACGCGACTACCCTTTTGGATAGCCCGGAGTCGGCCAGGTGAACCTCCAACCTAAACCCGAAATCGCTAAAAAATACTATCAATTCAGCTAATGGCAACAAACACCCATCAATATAAAAATCCATAAACAATTAAATTCCAAAAACTTGGTAATAAAAACTTAACACAAATACCATTAATCATAAACAATAAAAAAAAGAAAAACTTAAACTTACATTGGAAATTAGCAGGTGTAGTAGGTATAGCATGATCATCATACAAATCATCATCATCATCTTTAATATCTTGACCACCACTACATTTGAACACTTTTCCAATTATACTAAAAAATGAAGTATCTTTTTTCACCTTAGCTTCTTGAGTTTTATTGTTCTTATGTAATCCAGAAGAATTCGAATTCGAAGTTGAGCTTGAAGTTTGGGTCCAAATTTGTCCGGGTCCGGGTCGGTTCATGGAAGATTTCCGTGTTTGATTCATATGCAGAAAGCAGAATCAAACCTTTGTGTTTGTGTGTTTTTTGTACTATGTCAGAAATAATATCTAGCTAGTCCTATGTTTTTGTGTTGTGTTTTTTCTGTATGTGTGTTTTTTTCTTTTTTGATTTTGTGTAATTTGTTAAATAAAAACAAAAATGTATTTAAAAGCGTTTACTAAGAAATTTGGTCTATTTTAGTGATTATGAATGATTCTTATTTGGATTAAACTATTTGAAGGAGACTAAATCAAGATTTAACCGACTTTATGGGCTAATTCTTATGTCTATTTGATTTGTATTTATATGTTGGGTTGATGGTATGTGTTTTATATTGATTTGATTAGTGATTTATGAGTAGTTAGGTGGATTTTTCTACAATAGTGACGAAACTGATCTTGGGGGCAGTTAGTGTCTTTTTTTTTACTGTGAAGTAGGGCTGAGCAATCGGTCCGGACCGGACCGATCAAGATCGGACCGGACCGATAAGACCGGACCGGACCGAGGACCGAGGACCGAAATCGTCCAAAACCCCGGACCGAGACCGGACCGAAATGGTCCGGTCCGGTCCGGGTCGGTCCAGTCCGGTTCGGTCTTCGGTTCAGTCCGGTCCTATTAAGCATAGTCAACATGTTTTTTGTAAGACTGAACCGGACCGGACCGGACTGACCTGACCGAGGATCGAAATTAGCAAAAACTCTGGACCGAAGACCGGACCGAAATTGTTCGGTCCGGGTCGGTCCGGTCCGGTTTTCCGGTCCGATCCGGTCCGACGGTCCAAATGCTCACCCCTACTGTGAAGGTTCGATTGATTGGTTAAAAATGTTATTTGAATATTTTTGTTTGAGTTCAAACTCAACTTTAACTAATTACACTACTTGAGGCAGGTGTTGATTGCTTGAAACCAAATCGTAGAAAATAATCTCATTAATATCATAAAATTTCATGAAATCAAAATATTCCTAACATTATACATCTTTTGAATTAGTAGTTTATTTGTATAGTTTATTAGTTTTAATGATCGTTGATGAGACTGCAATTATATATAGTCTCATCGTTCAAATCGGGTTTAAAACGCTTAAAATATCATTAAAATACCCTAAAATATGTTTGTGTTTGTTCATTGTGTATTTTAGGTACGGATATCGTGAAATCAACAAACGATCACGAGAATCAAGCAAAAACGAACACGGGAAACGAAGCCGCACAAAGAACCGGACCCGAACGATGATTTTTCATTGAAGTCCTTGAAGTTTGAAGATTTGGTAAGATTGGTCCCTCAACTTTTGAAGACTTGTCACATTTGACCCTTGTAAATCTCAAAAGTTACAAGTGTGGTCCTTAAGTTTCAAGATTATATCATTTATGCCCTTGGAATATGATGAAATTACAAGAAAAGCCCTTGAAATAGCTTTACAAAAGTTCTCGTGGCCAATATGTGAAAACATAAACTTACATAACAAAGGGAATGGGATGTATGTTGTTTAAACTTGAAGTGAACATATATTGGGCGTATAAGGACTGATTATGGCTAGACAATGAAACTTACCACAGCCAATCACTTTACCACACCACCCCTCACCACCAATCAACCCACACCACCTCATCACACCCTCACACGTCACTTTTCCACTCACCCATTTAATAAACAGATTTTATAAAATCTGTTTATAACTAATTTGGAAGGTAAACATTGTTTTAAACACAAACCAAGATTAAACCCAACTATTCATTGTCCCCTAAACCACACGAACCCTAACCTAATTAAACCCCAAATCAAAGTGGTTTACCCTTAAACTTTCCAGAATATTGATTTAACCCTTTCTCACCAAAACCCACTCACACTTTTCCCTCCCCGTGACCACAAGAGACCCCACCAGTGTTCCCCTGTCACTTCAAAAATGGCAAAATGAGAATACGGACAGAAATCAAACGGCCATCACACTAAACTTGCTCCCAAAGGACTAAATAAACGTTCAAGATGCATTCCACCAAGCTGTCAACAAAGGACGATCACATGCGGCTTTGAAGACCAAATTCAAATCTGTTGACCAAAGGGCAAAGATGGGATTTCATTTAGATTAGGGTTTATCAGTCTTTGTATTCTAGATAGTTCTTTTTAAGTCTATAAAAGCATCTATCAGATTGTGATAAGAGCTTTGTTCCAGATTTTTGGCTTTGTAAACTTTTCATTGAAAAATAGTTAAAGTTTAATTTATGTGTTAGATTTTCCTATCAAAACGTTTTTTTGTTCAAGAGAATTTTTCGCAAAAATCATTTTGAGATCCAAAAGCTCATAAACTCATAAGCTTTTGGCCTGACAAGCCAAAAGCTGGTAAAGTTTATAAGCTTTTGTTAAGTTTAAGTTGGTTTTCAAGTTTGGTTTTCAGAAAGTGTTTCAAAAAATTGTTTTTAAAGATTTTCACAAATCTTTTTGGTTATCTGTTTTATCTAACTTCCACTATAGCATAAGCTTGTATAAGCTTGACAAGCTTATACAGCTTGTGATACTTGGATTTTCTCTTTTTCTGTCCTTGTTTCATTCACAGGTTCCATTAAGAAGACATATAGGGTGGTGTTTGACTGTGTAGTCTCACCACCATCACCTTCTCTACATTTACCCATTTCAAACAGCCTTCATAAGCTTCTTCATCCAAAAGCTAGCTAAATATTGAGATGGCATCAGCTTCCATAGAGAGGCCTGGATGTAGGTCTCTCAAGGTAAAAGGCTTGAACCCTTAATATTTTGTAAAATTTTGTGATCTTGGCTTTTGTTGAAACCTGTTTTGTTGCTTGTTAAGTGTTTAGTTCATGTTATTAGTTGGTTAATGATAAGTTTATGCTATTTGGAATTAGTTTGGAAGTAAATTGAGTAAAAAGTCCTTGTTAAGTTTGTTCATCAGATTTATAAGGAGTTTTTGGTTTTGGGTGACTAAGTACTGTGGGTGACACACAAGACCTTTAATCCAGTCTAAACATGCTCTTGTAGTTAGTTAAGTGAGTTTCCAGTGTTTTGTTTTGAGATTGTAGGTATTAGAAAGAAGTTTGCATGATAAAAATTGGTAAAATAGCTTAAAAACATCAATTAGGCTTTAACTAGTTTGATTTTGAGTATTATAAGTCTAAATCTTATAATCTGTTAGATAATCTGTTAAACTAGGGCTGTGTGTTTGTTAGTTGTGTTTTGGTAGTGTCTTGAGCAAGATTTGGACATCCAAATCTCACTCAAGTGCCATTTGAACCAGTAACTAGTGCCCAGGTCTGTTTGTGCATATCAGTAACTGCCATATGCTTGATTTGTTGATTTTCTGTGTTTGACTTGTGTATTTTCTTGTTCATACTGACTCCCTACACTCCACTGAGTGTAGATGTGCCCCTTGTTCCAATATAATCTAAGAAACAAGCCTTAAATCAACCAATCTCGTTTTTCTGTTTAAGAGCAGTGGAAAAACCTTCCCACTGCTAGTGTGTTTGTAGCCACTGCTACACTACAAGACAAGCCCAGTAGAAATGTCATTGTCAGTTTTTGCTTATTTTTGTCTCTAGTGGTAAAAATTGAGTGTTTTTCATAGCTTTTAATTTTCCCTTTTTGTTTTATTATTTTAAGATTTTTCAGTGAGTTAATTTTTATTTTACTGTTCATTTGTATTTTCAAGATTTAAATAAAGTTTTAATTAGTTTTAATACCATTTGTTTTTGTCTTTTAGTGCAAAAAAGTATTACTTTTCAGTTTTAAAAATTTTCTTAGTTTCAATATTTTATTTAAGATTTTTAGAAAGAAAATTTCACTGTTAATTATATTTAATTATTTTTTAGAATTAATTTAAGTTTAATTAGGTTTTAATTCAAAACTATTTTGTCTTTTAGTGGTAGAAATTGCTTTTTTCAACTTTTTCTATTTTTCTACTGTTTAATTTATAAAATAGGATTTTTCAAAAAGTCAAATTAATTTTAGCATTATTTTATTATTTTTAATCATTATTTTAGTTTAAAAATTGTTTTTAGCATTTAAAAAATAGAAAAATAGTTTTAAAAATTTAGGAAAAATACTTTTTAGTGTTTAAATAATATAAGTAAGATATTTGTTTGATAAAATAATATTTTCGGCTTTTTGTTAATTATATTTAGTTTTAGGGCTTTAATTAGCATTTAAAATTGAATATTTAATTAATAAAAGGTTTTAAAATTTATTTATTGAATTATTTAGACTTAGTTTTATTTTTTAATTAATTTTTAGCTTAAATTTTTTATTTCGTCGCGTTTTACGTAATTACGTCATCGTTTTACGTTTTACGTCGTAGTGTAATCGTAGTTTAATTCGTCTTTTAATTTTCTTTCTCTAAACCCAAAAACGACACTAATCCAAACTTGATTTTTATATAATTGGCTAACATATACACACCTCCGCCGAGAACGAACTCGCACTTATTCGATTCGTCGGTTTTCCTAAATCGTCGAGTTTAATACTTGCCCGCTTCATACGCGTTTTTCCTAAAACGTGTACGATATATAGTACATCAATTTTGGCGCCGCTGTCGGGGAGGTGTGTTAGCCTTATATATATCGTGTTGTGTGAGTAGTGCGTTTTTGCTTTTCAATTTTTGGAAAGCATAAATAACGTACATACTCATTTTTGTTATTTTTTATTATATTATAGTATCCATATAAATCGTGTTTAGTTTTTCAAAACTAAACACAAAACAATCATTTACTATATTGTAGATATATTGGTTTTCGTTTTTCTTGTGAATATTATTAATATATTGTATACGTATCACAATAAATATACAATGTCTCCAAAAGCGTGAAAATGCAACCTTAATTGGGATTTCATCACTTAATTATTATATTTGAATCTAAAGCAAAAGTTTAAAGGCAAAATAGATAAATTCTTTCGTGAGGCTTAATTTTGATTAACACAAACTATAAGGTGGGTATAAGGCGGTTGTATTTCACGACCTAAAGGAAAAAGGCTCTTAAGTGCTTAGAGTCGCCTCGTTTCCCCCGCTTGCTTGTGCGTGTTTTGAGAAAGAGGGCTAATCGAGGATTTATCACCCAAGTATTATCTAAGTATCATATATATTTGCTTGTTTTCAAGATTAAACCCTCTTGAACGTTTTGGTGTTCCACCAACGTTCTAAAGTCATCGAAGACGTTCACTCCACGTGATCGTTTTCATTCCTTGAGACTCCTTTAATCGAGAATTTGATTCGAGGAGAGATTTGTAGATTTGAGTCTACGTAATACACCAAAAATCTAAAAAAATAATCAAAAACCAAAAAAAAATTGAAAAAACAAAAAATCCCAAAAATAATCTTCTTTGCTACCCCCCCCCCCCCCCCCCCCCATTCCACACTTAGTGCATGCGCACTCGATCGAAGGATTATTCTAATTCTAGCGACGTGATAACTCGATTTTACTCAGGTTAAAAATTATCGTTGTACCAATCTCTTCGAATTGAGAACTGTGTTATCTATGTGACTCTGCTGTTCTTTGGTGAAACAAAAGTGTGTCGTTGTAGTATATTAAAATGTGCAAAACTTTTAAAGTAAATGGCTTAAAAGTAAATCTAAATCTAATTTAAAATAAATGGTGCAAGTATTTAAAAGCGAGGCTAAAATTAAAAGGCACTAAAAATAAATAACGCAAACTTAAATTTAACTAAGGCAAACTTAAAACGCAACTAAAACTAAATCTCAAACTAAGGCAAGGCTAAAATAAATCTAAGGCAAATCAACTTAAAGTGCGAGTAAGGAAAAAGGCGGGAAAAATAAAGCTCGAAATTAAAAGCAGAAAATTAAAAACTGGAATTAAAGAAACCTAAAAATCAACTCTATTCGGAATAAATCCCTATCCGGAATATATTCCTATTCGGAATATATCTTGCTATTCGGAATAAAGTGCCTATCCGGATTATTCAGTCTTACTCGGAATATTTTCCTATGCGGAATCTTTGGACAATTCGGAATAAACACTCCTATGCGGAATAACTGACCCTATTCGGAATAAAGTCCTATCCGGAATAAGCTGCCCTATGCGGAATATATTGTCTATTCGGAATAAATCCCTCTATTCGGAATACTCCCTTATCCGGAATATTCAATATTCCGGATGGAGCACCCTTTTGACCCTTCACTCGGAATGTTCCTGGGAAGTTACAGTAACCAACTCGCGAAGAACAGGGAACAAAAGATACCACGGATTCAACAAAAACTTAACAAAATCAACAAAAAGATTTAAATCAAACTAATAACAAAACATCTATTAAGCATAAACAATCAATCCAAAACAACAAAACTAACAAAACTAATCAAGATGATCAAAACCCACTTAATAAATTTGACAAAAACTCAAAAACATGAACATGAACAAATCAACATAAAGATTAAAGAAAGGTAGGATGAGATTAAACAATAAAGATAAAGATTAACAAGAATTGAAAGAAAAACTTACTTGAAATTAAATGGTAATTAAGGTGCAAGACAAGTATTTAAATTTGACAAGTATTTAAATGACAAGGTAATTAAAAGTGGAAGAACTAATTGTCACTATTAGCCAACAAAAATGAAAATGATTAAGAACTAATCTATATATAGGAGAGGATTAAGAAATGCTTAGGAAGCTTCCTCCCCTCTTTCCTTTCTCCTTAATTGCATGCTTAGTCCTTCCTTCTTAATCTCTTTGTTAATTGCACCATTAGTCCTTAAGCCTTTAAATCTTCTTTAATCTTGGACTTTAATGACTTTTGGCTCGGGATTTCTTTGAACTCGTCTTTTAATTCTTCAATACAATAGACTTGAGTTCTTCGGCTTTAAGTAAACTTCCGTCTTTCGACTTTTTCTTCGATAAATCTTCAGAATTGGTCTTGGACTTCCGTTCTTTTTGCACTCTTGACTTCTTGACTTCGTCTTTCGTCTTTTTCTTCGATAAAAGCCCGTGAATGCCCGTGTTTTCTCCACTTTTCACAATTTCATCCTAAATCACAACAAAAACACAAACCACGCATAATTCCGACATAAAAGACATAAAATACACGTTTTGGCTCGGTTATTATTGTAATTAAGTGGTAGAAAGGATGGGTGTTTACACACCTATCAAATCCCCTACACTTGACCATTGCAATGTCCTCATGCAATGCGTTAGTTACAAAGCAAGATTACATTTTTCATCACAATCAATCCATAATGGCCTTTATTAAAGAGATAGAAACTTAAAAACATACAGAGTAAAGAAATCAAAAGCATACCTTGGGTTTTGGAAATGTCATGAATAATCATCATCCTCAAGTTTTCACTTTCTCCAAACCAAGCTTAAAAATGAGATCATTGTTATTATAAGTTAGCAAACTAACACGAACTCATGTGGGCCAATTATTCACTTAGACTCCCTTATTCCTAGGTGTATCTCTTATATTTTATTATTGTCTTGAATGGTCCAAAGGATGCATTGTTTTGACTTATTTCGATAGTTATTTAGGCCGAAAATAAAGTGATCGATTTAATCAATAGTTAGCTAAAGGATAAAATCTTTTAAAACTGCTTCTCGGGACCTCATAAAGTTCATATCTTGGCATAACTCGCTTCGCGATTTGAGACCTTTCTCGGATCGATATTTGGCAGCGACTTCATACTTTAGACCTTGAGAGACGTTCATGAAATTATGGTCTTCTCTTCATATAGGAATTTCTTCACTTGAAGTTTTGAGAGATTCATACTTGGACCACGACTTCTTCATTTTTCTCCAATCTTTATTTTGGACTTTGATATACAACGATCCGCCTCCTTTTATGACTTGGATCTATTTATCCTCATACCTTGCCAGGGTCTTTTCGGATACACTTCTTCATGACTTTTGGGGAGTTTTTGCTTTTCGTCGTGTGTCTCGATCCTTCATATTGATTTTAGATAAATGATTCTTCACATCACTTTGGATCTTTAGCAACAAAATATAGCCCTCATGCCTTGTTAGGACCTTTTTGGACTCGCCAATCTTCGCATCCCGCTTCAATAAGTTATGCCTTGGCTATGAACTCTAATCCATACCGAGCAACTTTTAAACGATCTTGGGCTAGAAGCTAAGTAACTTTTCAAATCGTACAACCTTATTTATTGCAGATAAATTTATTAGCAGGCGATGGGAGAATGGGCTTATAATTAACTCACATAAATTCCCGAAAGAATACCAAACTTATAATTGGCTCTATCATCTCTCGTTCTCCACAGTTTAAAATCTCAAGGAATGAGACTCGTGGATTCTTAGCCTATTAAATCAAAGTTTTGGGTTTTCGAGTCGCCTATAGGATCTTGTAAATTCTTAGACTTTTTCAAGTTTAGAAATCGCGTTTTAAAGTTCCCTTGATAAACGACTCTCTAGGATCAATTATAGGAACTTGCGAAAAGTTCTTGTTCTTAACCCGTGAGAGTTAAGACTTTCGCGTTTTATAGCTCCCTATATAAAAGCCTAGCAAAACTTAACTTAAATACGTTAAGGATACTAGCTAGAGTAACTTAGATAAGTAAACTCGGGTTGAGTCAAAAGATTCACAACGTTTTGAAAATTAAAACCACATTATTAAATATTTATTCTAGCAAAGAAAGAAAATAACTATACAAAGGTAAAAACTAATAGGCCAAAATAGGTCAAAAATTTTGAAAAATGTCGAAAAATTGATTTTCTGGTTAAAATGAGGACAAATACAAGGAAAAGGCCACTTAACTTCGATAGAGGTCCCCCCTACACTTAACATAAACATTGTCCTCAATGTTTAAGCATGTGGGAGTAAACTCCCCTACACTTAGGACATTGTGCACTTTGTTTAAATCTCGCTAAGGAAAAGACAACTAAAGCGATTCCTATTTTAATATTGAGAAAATATAAAATTGTGAATCGAAAAGAGTTTAGGATAGAACCGGGAAAAAGGGAACACGGAATCACGGGTCGTCAAGAATCATCAAGGGTGGATCATTGAGCTCGAATCCCTGATTAAGAGAGGAGAGGAAATAGCAAACACCAACGGGTCTCCCCTACACTTAGGATAAAGAAAGCTACAAGATAGATGCATGGGTTGCCTCCCAAGAAGCGCTTGATTTTTGATTACCGAGTCGTGAGCCTGACTCGACCTTGATCATCATAGGAAGAAGCATGAAACATATCCACCAGGATCAAAGACATAGTTTTCGTCCATCAAATAGCACAAGCTTAAGGCGAACAAGGCAAGCTAAAGAAGAGTAGGCAAGGTTCCCTTAAGCAAAGATGGAGCACGGTGGAAGCAAGGGTGAAATGGTGCAAGCAAATTTCCATAAGTTCCAAAGATATTTCCTTTTATTTCATCAGGTGGATACTGAGATGGCTGTAGAAGATCGATACCGGGGTCGAACACCTTTTCCTTTAGGGGAAAATAGCACTCAGGCTCAGCAGAATGGGAAGAAGATCCGCGAAGAAGCACAACCTCGTCCTTAGAAGGGGGACAAAGAGGTGTTAAATCATATGTGCTGCGGATATTGGTGTCGGCCGGTTTCTTCTCCTTTGAAAGAATGTTCTTCAAATCCAAAGTAGGATCAAGACGATAATCTTCAAAATCATAAGGAGGAGCATCACTCTCATGAGGGAAGTAAGTGTTAAGAAACGTAGAGAAGTCTTCCTCAAATGAGTAATCGTCCAAAGTAGGATCGAGTGATGGCGGAGGATCTTCATCATGTGAAGAATTGCTCGAAAGAGTATCAGCCTCATCGAAATCATCATACGTGGGTAGGTCCGGATACTCGGAGGTAAGGTCATCATAATCATCCGAATCTGAGCTAGAATCATCATCATCATAAGCATCAAAGATCGGTGGAGAATCATAAATGGGAGAAGCGTCCAATTTAGATAGAGGATCATCCACATCATCTTGAAAAAGTGGATTATCATTGCAAGACTCGAATAGAGGATTGTTGTAGACAACAAAGTCATCAAGCACATTAATCATATTCACTGATTCTCGTCCATAGGATTTGCTTGTAAGCTTCCCCATTTTAAAAACTTGTGAATCATTCCCGACTCTTAAGATTAACTCACCTTCGACAACATCAACTAAAGCTCGTCCGGTTCTTAAGAATGGCCGACCAAGTATTAAAGGAATACGAGTGTCCATTTCATAATCAACAACGACAAAATCGACCAGGAAAGTAAATGTGCCAACTTTGATGAACACGTCTTCGGCTATACCAACGGGGTAAGCGAGAGTGCGATTTGCAAGTTCAAGAGTCATCTTTGTTGGTGTGAGGTCGGGTAATGATAGTGTTTTCCAAACACTCAAAGGCATAAGATTTATACTGGCCCCGAGATCAGCAAAGGCAGTAATTTCTTCAGTTTTGTTGAAAACGCAAGGCAACACAAAACGACCGGGATCTCCAAGCTTTTCCGGAAGTTCTTTAAGAATAACTGCAGAGCAGTTTTCATTTAAGCGTGTGTTGGCGAGCTCAATCAACTTCTCCTTCTTGTTAAGCAATTCCTTGAATGCTTTGACAAATTTCGGCATGTGGACAAGTGCTTCGAGAAAGCTAATGTTGAAGTTCATTTGAGAGATCATCTTCACATAGCTCGACACTTGAGAGTCATCCTTGGTTAGCATTTTGGTCTTGCCTAAACGAGAAGGATAAGGGATATTGGGTTTGGGTGGTGAAGGTGCAGGTGTAGTAGGTAAAGGTTGAGATGTTGAAGGGTCCTTCCTAGGTACATCGTCATGACGAGGCGGAGACGGTAATGGTACACTAATACTAGGTGTAGGAGGAGTAGGGATAAATGGTGGTGGAGGAGGTGTAGATGATGGGGGCGGGATAGGTGGATCGATAATGGTAATTCCACTACGGGTAGTAATAGCACTCACATTTGCTCGCGGATTGGTGACGGTGTTTGAAGGTAGAGAACTCGAAGAAGAAGGTTGAGCGGCGGGCAAGAAACTAGCAAGCATATTCTTCAAATCATTGGTTTTATTGCTGAAGGAGGATTGGATATTATCTCGAAGCTCGGATCTTATCTCATTCCATTTCTTGGTAATATCTCCTTTAAGATTGATAATTTGACTCTGCAGATTCTTGATTTGCTCACCTTGGGTTCTCATGATGGCTTCAACATCGGGGTTAATGGGTGGGGCTTGTTGAGCGGGTGGGTGATAAGGATTAGAAGCTCTTGGTGGGATTTGGTTGCTTCTATTGTAGTTGTTGGCGGGGTTTTGGTTTTGAGGAGAAAAACCGGGTGAAAGGTAATTGTTGGACCGGTAACTCAGCAAATTTCTATCCCCTTGAGGTCGAGCTTGGTAATTTTCCGGTGAATAATTACCATAAGCTGCATACACATTTTCCGGATTTCCTTGAGTCGAAGGACAATCGGTGTATGAGTGAGGACTGCCGCATGTTTCACAAGGATTAGCAACCGCTTTAACTTGTTGTTGTTGTTGGTTTGAAGCGAGAAGCGTGATACTTTTGCTCATTTCAGTCATCATGCGGGTGAGTTCGGTCATATCAGGGTTTGCTGAGGTAGAAGAGACTGATAGGTGTGAAAACACCCATCGTTTTACCACTTAATTCTGGCTAAAACGAGACCAAAACACGTATTTAATATCATTTGTTTGGAATTATGCGTGGTTTTTGTGTTTATTGCGTTTTTAGAGTCTACCGGATGAATATTGAAAAAAACATGGGATTGCACGGGTTTTATCGAGGAAAAAGACTCAAGACGAAGTCTATTGTCCAAGAGATGCAAAAGATTTGAAGTCATTGTGCCTATTTGAAGATTTATCGAAGAATAGAGCCAAAGATGGAAGATTCATATATGTCGAAGAACTCGAGTCTATTAAACAAAAGATTATAAGACGAGTTGGAATTATTCACCGGCACTTCTCAAAATCCAAAGTCGGAAACGTTCATTTAAAGAAACGTGAAGACTAAAGAAGAAAGAAGAAAAGAAGCCCAAACCAAAGCCCATTCACAAGCCCAACATCACACGCCTATAAATAGGACTTTACTTCACAAAATTTGCCCTTAGTTAGTTCTTTAGTTTTTCATTTTTCTAGTTTTTGAGAGGGAAAGTTCCCAAACTTTCTCTCACTAAACTTTTTCTTTGTTTTCATCTTTTAAATTTAAGCTTTCTTTAATCTTTGTACTTTGGATTTCATTAATCTTATTCAAGTTAAGCTTTTAAGTTCTTTAATCTTCTTCTACTTTTCTTAGTTTACCTAAATCCTTGATCCGATTGTCTCATTTCATACGGTTTGGATTTGTGGATGAGCTCGTGATAAAAGTTTAATCTTTCTTGTTTCTTTTTAAGATCTCACACGTATAAGCTATAGGCCTTCTATGCTTATTGGCTTATTGTTTGTTTTAGCTTATTGGTTTTCGGATTTCATATATGTTTTAGTCATTCAAAAGTTTCGTTTATAAAGTTTATGATTTTACGTTTTCAAAAGTTGTCAAATTTAATCTTTTTGAAGTGTTTAAGTCTCGGTTAAAATAGCTTATTGTTCGTGCTTATTGAAGTTTTAGCTTTTCACCAATTTCGGAACAACATTTCTCCCATCGCAATCCAAGGGTTTTTACACATTCCGATGGGTTCTCTGGTTTAGATCGCAATAACCCTTAAGGGTTTTACTTTGCGATCGGTTGGCAATTCCCCCTTATTCCGATCTGGATTGCGATCGCTTATTGCGATCGCACATTCCGACGGGACTAAGGTCCTTTTTAAGTCGAAACTCTGGCCAATTTTTATTTACAACATTCCGATCTGACATTGCGACAAAGGGTTTTTAGATATTCCGATCTGACTTTCCGATCTAGACATCAGTCCGACAACTTGATTTTAATTATTCCGATGGTAACTTACATGAACATTCCGATGGACTCCACTTTGACATTCCGATGGGTTGTTTTAGTTATATTCCGATGCTTATGTCTTTGATGCATTCCGATAGAAATAATTTTCAATATTCCGATAGAACAAGTTTTTAAGTATTAGTTCAATTAAGTTTTCAAAGTATTTTTCTAATCTCTTCTTTATGTTTTCAAGCTTTCATTTTTAACTCGTCAATTTAGTTTAATCTTTCAAAGATTATTATTTACTCAACGCCACTTACATTTATTTGTTATTAGTTCAAAATAGATAAACAAACCAACACCCTTTTTATTAACCAAGAACAAATCATTCCACTTAGAACCGTGATCAATTCGAGGAGATTCCGAGAACTATCTAGCAAAACACATGTATTAAATGGCGCCGCTGCCGGCTCTTCTAGTTAAGATCAACAGTTTTTTGTGAGAACTTGGATTTTGGGATCCGTTCCCCGTGAACGTTACTTTTTCATATAGAAATTTCAAAAACCCTAAAAAATATAAAATTTTCAAAAATCCTAAAAATTAAAAAACATAAAAACCAAAAATGTTTTTGCTTTGTTTTTGCCTTGTTAGTTCTTTTGCAGGTGCATGCGTACACGATCAACGTCTTATCAAGAGCCCGAGCCTCTCGAAGACTTAGACATGGCCGGTGTACAAAATAACAACAATAACCCACCTCTCAACAATAATAATAACAACAACAATAACAACCCACCTCTCAACAACAATCATAACAACAACAATGAGCCTCTACCGGATAATCTCCCGATGATTGAACTTCTGCAAGCACATGTAGATGGTAACGATGATCCAATTGTCATACCCGCGATTGCAGCCAATAACTTTGAGCTCAAATCCGGCTTTATCCAGATGGTCTCTGCTCAACCATTCTTGGGGCGTACCATTGATGATCCACATGACCACATTAAAAGATTCCTGAAACTCACGAATACGGTCAAATCCAATGGTGTTCCACAAGAGGTAATCCGTTTACAACTTTTTCCCTTTTCTTTAGAGGGACAAGCCCGGCATTGGCTTGCTAAGGAACCGCCATAGAGTATTCTTACGTGGGCGGATTTGGAGACCAAGTTTATCAACTACTTTTTCCCACCCTCTCGTACTACCGCTTTGTGGAATGAAATCATTAATTTTGAACAAAAGTACGATGAGTCTTTTAGTGAATCTTGGGACCGTTTCAAAGATCTTTTAAGAAAATGCCCACAACATGGTTTTACCAAAGTGCACCAAATTAACACTTTTTATAATGGTTTAAGCATGAATGACCAAGATTCACTAAACAGTGCCTCGGGGGGTAATCTTTTGGCTAAGACTTCCAATGCTGCTTGGGATGTCATTGAGAATAAGTCTCGTGTGCAAACCAAAAGTGTTCGGACCAATGTCGCTAGTGCTAGTACTAGTGACAGATCACTGCGCTTCTTGAATCGCTTGCTACCCAAACCGCCAGCAACACCAACAGCATCAATGCTAAAAACGCTCAAGTCAATGCTGTTAGCCAACCATGTGAAATATGCGGGGGTCCTCACTCTTACACCACTTGTACCGCCACCCAAGACTACCCTTCTGAGAATGTGAATGCAACATACGGTACCTATCCTCAACCCGCTTATCAAGCTCGTCCTCAACGTGACCGCAACCTGCTTAGCTACCGCTCCAACAACCATCTCTCACCACCCGGTTTTACCCCTAACAACCCAAACCAACAACAAAACCTCAACCGCCCTCCTCAACAACAACAACAATCTCGTGGACCATACATACCACCTCACAAACAACAAAATCCACATCAAAGAAACAACCAAGTTTACCAGCAACCTGCTTATCAACCACCCGCATACAATGCTCCTTCCAACCAACCCACCGCATTACACCAAGACATTGGAACCTACATGAGGACTAATGATGTGATCGTGGACAATCTCCAACAGGAAAGCAGACCTGGTAAAACAAGGGAACGATCTGAGAGCTGACATGAGAAACACTTTGGATAGTCAAACGAATGACTTAAAAAACATGATGGCTAGTTTCTTCCAAGGTAATCAACCCTCTTCTTCGGGTACTCTTCCGAGTAACACCGTCGCGAATCCAAGAAGGGAGATGAAAGCAATCACCACTCGCAGTGGAAAAGGTACTAAGGAACCCGAGCTTCCTATACCTCCACCGGTGATTGTGACTAAGGAAAACGAGTCACCAGCTCCTATTCCTCATCCTTCTCCTTCTCCAATTTCTCCACCTCTTACTTCTACCCCTCCTCCACCCAAGGATGTGAGTGATCCTTCGATCCCAAAGACTTCCTCTTCTTTCGATATACCTTATCCATCTAGGTTGAGGAAAGAGAAGCTCAAAAGCAAGGATGATATTCAGGTTTCGAACTTTCTCAAAATGTTTAAACAATTGAATTTTAACATCTCCTTCGCTGAGGCTCTCGCTCACATGCCCAAGTATGCGAAAATGTTCAAAGATCTTCTTAGCGACAAGGAGAAGCTTCTTGATATTGCTAACACCCAACTTAATGAGAATTGCTCTGCAGTGCTCTTAAGGAAATTGCCAACCAAGCTTGGTGATCCGGGTCGTTTCTTAATCCCTTGTAACTTCCCGGGAGTAGAGAATTGCATGGCCCTAGCCGATCTAGGTGCTAGTATTAATTTAATGCCTCTAAGCGTTTGGAAGCAATTATCTCTCCCTGAGCTAGTCCCCACCAAAATGACTTTGGAATTAGCCAACCGTACGATTGCTTATCCAGTGGGGATAGCCGAAGACGTCTTTGTAGGAGTCGACAAATTCACTTTTCCTGCCGATTTCGTTGTCGTTGACTACGACATGGACCCTCGTGTGCCATTGATCGTTGGTCGTCCATTCTTGAGGACCGGTCGCACTCTCATCGATGTTGAAGCCAGTGAGCTTATCATGAGAGTGGGCGATGATAAAATCGTCTTCAACATGGGAAAGTTGTCTAAACAACCTTATTCATACGAGAGTGTTAATTGTATTGATGTTCTGGATGAGGCTTGTGAAGAACACTTTATTGATGCTTGTAAAAATATTCCTACCTCTCTTCCCAATGTTGAGACCGTTTCCTCTATTGATTCATCACTGTCTCTATTTGGAGAAAGTGATTTCTTTTGGAAAGATCTTAAAACCACCATGGGAGATGTGAACTTAGCAAATGACGATTCTCCCACCGATTGGGATGAAGACATGCGTTTCTTTGAAAACCTTCTCAAAGAAGACAATCTTTCTCCACCATCTCCCACGGTTATTGCTATCGATGCTCCGACTTTGAAAACGCCTCCCATCGAAAATCCTCAAGATTTAGAACTTAAGGAGTTGCCGCCCCATCTCGAGTACGTGTTCCTTGAAGAAAACAAGAAGTCGCCTGTCATCATCGCGAAGGACTTGAAAGAAGAAGAAAACTCTCTCCTCATCGCCGTGCTTAAAGACCATAAGAAGGCAATTGCTTGGAAAATTTCCGATATCCGCGGAATTGATCCGAACTTTTGTACTCACAAGATTCTCATGGAAGATGACTTTAAACCCGCAATCCAGAGCCAAAGAAGGGTTAATCCTCGAATTCATGACGTCATCAAACAAGAGGTTATCAAACTTCTAGATGCCGGCTTAATTTACCCTATTTCGGATTCGCCGTGGGTAAGTCCCGTCCATTGTGTGCCCAAGAAGGGCGGAATAACCGTTGTTCCCAATGCACACAACGAGTTGATTCCCACTCGTCTTGTTACTGGGTGGAGATTTTGTATTGATTATCGCAAGCTCAATGATACCACGAGAAAAGATCAATTTCCTCTTCTTTTCATGGATCAAATGCTCGAGCATCTTGCGGGTAATGATTATTACTGCTTCTTACACGGTTTCTCCGGGTATTTTCAAATTCCCATCGACCCCAAAGACCAAGAGAAGACCACATTCACTTGTCCCTACGGAACATTTGCTTACAAACGCATGCCTTTTGGTTTATGTAATACTCCTGGGACGTTCCAAAGGTGTATGATGGCTATCTTCCATGACATGGTGGAAGACACTATGGAAGTATTCATGGATGATTTCTCGGTTTATGGTGATTCTTTCTCTGCTTGCCTTGCCAATTTAGAACGTATGCTTAAGCGGTGTGAAGACACTCGCCTTGTTCTTAATTGGGAAAAATGCCATTTCATGGTAAAAGAGGGCATCGTGCTAGGACACAAAATCTCCAAAGCCGGTCTCGAAGTAGACCGTGCTAAAGTCGATGTTATCTCTAAGTTGCCTCCACCTTCAACAGTGAAGGGTGTGAGAAGTTTCCTTGGTCATGCAGGCTTCTACCGTCGATTCATCAAAGATTTTTCTCAAATCGCTCGCCCGATGACCCACCTCTTGGAAAAAGATACTCCTTTTATCTTTTCCAAAGAGTGTATCGAAGCCTTCAACTCGCTTAAGGATAAGCTAACTAAGGCACCCGTCTTGGTTACCCCTAATTGGGAGCTGCCTTTCGAGTTGATGTGCGATGCTAGTGACTTTGCTATTGGAGCGGTTTTGGGCCAAAGAGTGAACAAGCACTTCCAACCAATCCATTACGCTAGCAAGACAATGACTGGGGCTCAATTGCATTACACGACAACCGAAAAAGAGCTTTTAGTTGTTGTCTATGCCTTTGAAAAGTTCCGCCCCTATCTTGTCCTTTCCACCACAATCGTTTACACCGATCATTCCGCGTTGAAGTACTTGTTGACTAAGCAAGATTCCAAACCAAGACTTCTTCGCTGGGTTTTGCTACTCCAAGAATTTAAAATCGAAATTCGCGATAAAAAAGGAGCTGAAAACCTAGCCGCGGATCATCTCAGTAGACTTGAGGATCCTTACCAAGGGGATCATCTGAACAAAGAAATCAATGATTCTTTTACCTTGGAGACCTTAATGTCTATCAACTCGAATGCTGATGAAACCCCGTGGTTTGCGGACATTGCAAACTACTTGGCGGGTGGAATTCTCGTTGACGGGTTAACATCCCAGAAAAAGAAGAAGTTCTTTACCGACATTAAGACTTACTTTTGGGATGACCCGTATCTATTCAAGCAATGTGCTGACTTGATTATTCGCCGATGTGTTGATGGACCGGCAGCTTTAGAAATCCTTGACGCTTGCCACAAAGGACCCACCAGTGGTCACTTTGGTCCCAACTACACTGCCAAAAAAGTGTTTGAATCAGGATTTTATTGGCCCACCATCTATCGTGACGCTCACGAGATGGTTAAACATTATGATGCTTGCCAAAAACAAGGCAAGATCACACATAAAGACGAGATGCCTCAGAATTTTATTCAAGAATGTGAAATCTTTGTTGTTTGGGGTATCGACTTTATGGGGCCATTCCCTTCTTCTAAAGGAAACAAATACATCCTTGTAGCCGTTGACTACGTCTCCAAATGGGTTGAAGCCAAAGCTTTACCCACTAATGACGCAAGGGTGGTTTGTAACTTTTTGAAATCGCTATTCGCTAGATTCGGTGTGCCTCGTGCCATTATTAGTGATCGCGGGACTCATTTTTGCAATGACCAATTTGCTAGAGTCATGGCTAAGTACGGTGTAAATCATCGTCTTTCCACCGCCTACCACCCACAAACTAATGGCCAGGCTGAAATCTCTAACCGAGGATTAAAGCGAATTCTTGAAAGAACCGTGGGAGAGCATCGTGCCTCATGGGCTGATAAACTTGATGATGCTTTGTGGGCTTTTCGTACCGCATACAAGACTCCGATTGGTTGTACACCATATCGTCTCGTGTACGGGAAATCATGCCACCTCCCCATTGAGTTGGAGCACAAGGCTTACTGGGCCTTGAAGTGGGCTAATTTTGATATCAACAAAGCCGGTGACCTACGCAAGATCCAACTCAATGAGCTCAATGAACTCCGTAATGAGGCTTATGAAAATTCTTTGATCTATAAGGAGAAGACTAAGCTCATTCACGACTCCAAGATTAAAAACCGAGAGTTCCAAGTTGGAGACAAAGTTTTACTCTTTAACTCTCGGTTGAAAATCTTTTCAGGCAAGCTGAAATCTCGTTGGTCCGGCCCATTCACCATTGCCCAAATTTTTCCATATGGTACTCTCGAGCTCGCTCAACCTAATGGACCTAATTTTAAGGTGAATGGCTAACGAGTGAAGTTGTACTTTGGTGAGGACATCTCTTAGGAGATGATTCCATCCCTCACCACGTTCCCCATAAACTAATTTTGGGTCGAGTCAGGCTCGTGACTCGGTTATCAAAAACAAGCGCTCCTCGGGAGGCAGCCCGAGTATCTATCCTTTTATGTTTTAACCTCCTAAGTGTAGGGGGACCTATATATGTGTTTGTATTTGTGTGGTGATGTGATTACAGGGATGATGCACTTTTGGAACCGCTGAAGAACCGTGCTCCCGTGTTATCCGAAATCCGGTTCTATCTCTCAACTATCATGATTCAATTTTCTTCATACTCACATTTGAAATTGAACACTTTAGTCGTCTCTTCCTTAACTTGATTTAACCAACGTGCACAATGTCATAAGTGTAGGGGAGACTTTTCTCACATGCTTAAACATTGAGGACAATGTTTATATTAAGTGTAGGGGGGACTTCTATCGAAGTTTTAAGTGGACTTTTCCATTAAAATGCCTTCATTTAACCAGAAAAACATCTTTTTAAGCATTTTTCAAATTTTTTATTAACTTTGACCATTTAGTCGTAATTTTTAAATTTTTATCATTGCTTTCATATGTATATATCCCGCAATAAAGTCAAAAATATTAATAAAGGGGTGTAGCTAGTTTAGAAGTCTTTGACATATTAGGCCCGTTGCGATTATTTTGACTCAACCCGAATAGACTTGTCCAAGTTTATTCTAGCTAGTATCCTTAACCATGTAGACCTTAGTTGGTTTATTAGGCTAAGTATCCACGAGTCTCATTACTTGAGATTTTAAATTGTAGAGAACGAGAAATGATAGAGTCAATTATAAGGCGGTATTCTTGCGCAAGCTCATTTGGTGTAATTATTTGCCTATTCTCCCATCGCTTGCTAATAATTTATCTGCAATAAGTAAGGTCGTACGATTTGAAAAGTTACTTAGCTTCTAGCCCAAGATCGTTTAAAAGTTGCTCGGTAATGATAAGAGTTCATAGCCAAGGCATAACTTATGAAGCGGGGCGCGAAGATTGGCGAGTCCGAAAAGGCCCTAACAAGGCATGAGGATTCCATTTTATTGCTGAAGATCCAAAGTGATGTGAAAAGCATTATTCCCAAAATCAATATGAAGGATCAAGACTCACGACAAAAAGCAATCAACTCCCATAAAGATCATGGAGAAGTCTATCCGAAAAGACCCTAACAAGGTATGAGGATGAATAGATCCAAGTCCGAAAAAGAGGCGGATCGTTGTATCTCAAAATCCCAATTAGAGATTGAAGAAATAATCATGAAGTCGTGGTCAACAAAGTTGGAGTACCCCTCAAAAGTCTCCAAGTGAAGAAACTCTATTAACGATGAGAAGACCATTATCTCAAGAACGTCTCTCGAAGATATGAAGTATGAAGTACATGCCAAATATCGGCCCGAGAAAGGTCTCAAATCGTGAACCAAGTTATGCCAAGATATGAACTTTTTGATATCCCGAGAAGCAGTTTTAAGAGATTTTGTCCTTTAGCTAACTATTGATCAAATCGTCCTACTTTGCTTTCGGCCTAAATAAACTATCAAAATAAGTCCAAAAATGCATCTTCATGATCATTCTAAGACAAAAATAAAATATAAGAGATACACCTAGGAATAAGGGAGTTTAAGCCTTTAATTTAACCATGTGTGTAAGTGTTTGATATGCTAACTTATAATAACAATGATCTCGTTTTTAAGATTAGTTTGGGGAACGTGAAACTTGAGGATGATAAATCGTCGCAGCACCCAAGCCCTAATGTAAGTCCTTGATCTCTTTGCAAGTTATTTCCATCCTTTTGTCTACTTTAAAGTTTTAATTTCTCTTAGTACTTTAATTTTTGTTTAGTAGTATGTTAATAAGGCCAAGGTTGATTGATTATGAGAAAAGTGTAAATTTGCTTTATCACTAAGCATTGCATGAGGGCATAGCAATGGTTAAGTGTAGGGGATTTGATAGGTGTGAAAACACCCATCCTTTTACCACTTAATTCTGGCTAAAACGAGACCAAAACACGTATTTAATATCATTTGTTTGGAATTATGCGTGGTTTTTGTGTTTATTGCGTTTTCAGAGTCAACCGGATGAATATTGAAGAAAACATGGGATTGCACGGGTTTTATCGAGGAAAAAGACTCAAGACGAAGTCTATTGTCCAAGAGATTTGAAGTCATTGTGCCTATTTGAAGATTGATCAAAGAATAGAGCCAAAGATGGAAGATTCATATATGTCGAAGAACTCGAGTCTATTAAACAAAAGATTATAAGACGAGTTGGAATTATTCACCGACACTTCTCAAAATCCAAAGTCGGAAACGTTCATTTAAAGAAACGTGAAGACTAAAGAAGAAAGAAGAAAATAAGCCCAAACCAAAGCCCATTCACAAGCCCAACATCACACGCCTATAAATAGGACTTTACTTCACAAAATTTGCACTTAGTTAGTTCTTTAGTTTTTCATTTTTCTAGTTTTAGAGAGAGAAAGTTCCAAACTTTCTCTCACTAAACTTTTTCTTTGTTTTCATCTTTTAAATTTAAGCTTTCTTTAATCTTTGTACTTTAGATTTCATTAATCTTATTCAAGTTAAGCTTTTAAGTTCTTTAATCTTCTTCTACTTTTCTTAGTTTACCTAAATCCTTGATCCGATTGTCTCATTTCATACGGTTTGGATTTGTGGATGAGCTCGTGATAAAAGTTTAATCTTTCTTGTTTCTTTTTAAGCTCTCACACGTATAAGCTATAGTCCTTCTATGCTTATTGGCTTATTGCTTGTTTTAGCTTATTGGTTTTCGGATTTCATATATGTTTTAGTCATTCAAAAGTTTCGTTTATAAAGTTTATGATTTTACGTTTTCAAAAGTTGTCAAATTTAATCTTTTTGAAGTGTTTAAGTCTCGGTTAAAATAGCTTATTGTTCGTGCTTATTGAAGTTTTAGCTTTTCACCAATTTCGGAACAACATTTCTCCCATCGCAATCCAAGGGTTTTTACACATTCCGACGGGTTCTCTGGTTTAGATCGCAATAACCCTTAAGGGTTTTACTTTGCGATCGGTTGGCAATTCCCCCTTATTCCGATCTGGATTGCGATCGCTTATTGCGATCGCACATTCCGACGGGACTAAGGTCCTTTTTAAGTCGAAACTCTGGCCAATTTTTATTTACAACATTCCGATCTGACATTGCGACAAAGGGTTTTTAGATATTCCGATCTGACTTTCCGATCTAGACATCAGTCCGACAACTTGATTTTAATTATTCCGATGGTAACTTACATGAACATTCCGATGGACTCCACTTTGACATTCCGATGGGTTGTTTTAGTTATATTCCGATGCTTATGTCTTTGATGCATTCCGATAGAAATAATTTTCAATATTCCGATAGAACAAGTTTTTAAGTATTAGTTCAATTAAGTTTTCAAAGTATTTTTCTAATCTCTTCTTTATGTTTTCAAGCTTTCATTTTTAAATCGTCAATTTAGTTTAATCTTTCAAAGCTTATTATTTACTCAACGCCACTTACATTTATTTGTTATTAGTTCAAAATAGATAAACAAACCAACACCCTTTTTATTAACCAAGAACAAATCATTCCACTTAGAACCGTGATCAATTCGAGGAGATTCCGAGAACTATCTAGAACCCATAGCAAAACACATGTATTAGAGACATTGACTCTCGGGTTGTTCCTTGAAGAAGCAGAGGAATCCCAGTTTTTATGATGAGTAGTCATGTTCTCAATTAGCTATCTACACTCCTTGGGTCTCCTTTTCATAAATGTGCCACCGGCGGCTGCATTAATCGTATCACGATCACGAAAAGTTAAACCGTTGTAGAAAGTATCAATTAGGGTGACGGGAAGCATGTTGTGGTTTGGACAACGATCAATCAAGACATTATATCTTTCCCAAGCATCAAAAAGAGATTCATCGGGTTCTTGCATGAAACCGCTGATTTGATTGCGAAGGCTTGTGACCATGGATGGTGGAAAGTAGCGCGACAAAAAGCGTTGAGTCATGTCATCCCAAGTGTGAATAGAATTCTTCGGGAGACGATCAAACCATTTCTTGGCATGATGTGATAAAGTATGTGGAAAGGGTTGTAGACGAAGAATATCCATTGTGGCACCGGGAAACTTCATGCTTTGAGTGATTGTAATGAACTTGTCGAGGTGTTTGTTGGCATCATCATCAGGTAATCCACGGAAAGGATTTGTTTGCACTTGCTGAATCATGTGGTGCTTCAACGAAAACTCCGGAGCGTTGATTTGCATCGGCGCAATCGGTCCTCCTCGTCCAAACATGGTAGGTTGACAAAGCTCCTCCATTGTCCGAAGATCAGGCTGTGGAAGAACATTGTTGTTATTGTTGAGGTGCGGTGGATTATTGTTGTTGACACCTGACATACTTAAATCTTCTCGAGTCTCGGGCTCTTGATAATTAGAAGATCTAGTACGAATACACCTACAAAAGCAAAAGAAAACAATACCAAACGCAAAGACAATATATATACACAATAAAAATAAAATCTTTTTGGATTTTTGAAAATTTTAATTTTTATGGTTTTTTATCAATTTTTAATTTTTATGGTTTTTTGAATTTTTTTGTGCAAGAAAATAACGCTCACGAGTGAACGGATCCCAAAAAGCAACGCGTCTCTCACAGAAACTGTTAATCTTTACGAAAAGAGCCGGCAGCGGCGCCATTTGATAACTCGATTTTACTCAGGTTAAAAATTATCGTTGTACCAATCTCTTCGAATTGAGAACTGTGTTATCTATGTGACTCTGCTGTTCTTTGGTGAAACAAAAGTGTGTCGTTGTAGTATATTAAAATGTGCAAAACTTTTAAAGTAAATCTAAATCTAATTTAAAATAAATGGTGCAAGTATTTAAAAGCGAGGCTAAAATTAAAAGGCACTAAAAATAAATAACGCAAACTTAAATTTAACTAAGGCAAACTTAAAACGCGACTAAAACTAAATCTTAAACTAAGGCAAGGCTAAAATAAATCTAAGGCAAATAAACTTAAAGTGCGAGTAAGGAAAAAGGCGGGAAAAATAAAGCTCGAAATTAAAAGCAGAAAATTAAAAACTGGAATTAAAGAACCCTAAAAATCAACTCTATTCGGAATAAATCCCTATCTGGAATATATTCCTATTCGGAATATATCTTGCTATTCGGAATAAAGTGCCTATCCGGAATATTCAGTCTTACTCGGAATATTTTCCTATGCGGAATCTTTGGACAATTCGGAATAAACACTCCTATGCGAAATAACTGACCCTATTCGGAATAAAGTCCTATCCGGAATAAGCTGCCCTATGCGGAATTGATACATGGTTTTTCATTGGGTTCAATTTATGTCTCTCAGTCCTCTCGAATTGATCTCAGCCTTAAGTGGAATGATTGTTCTTGGTTACTAAATAAAAGGGTTTGGTTTTCTAATATACTAAATGTTAAAACGTACTTAAAATGAAAACTTAAATCAAAGACAATTACTTTAATGACAATTGATAAAAACTTGAATTAAAATTAAAATGAAAACTGAAATTAAAGCTAAAATGAGGAAACAGTAACACTAAAGAAACAATGACAATTAATGATGCTAAAAAATGATTGATTCGGAAGATTCACCCTTGATTCGGAACTTTGTTCATCCGGATCTTTTCACTCGGAACACCTTGATTCGGAACTTTAATCGGAAGTTAATTCGGAAGTTTGTTCGGAAGTTTGGTTCACCCGGAACTTTATACTCATTCGGAACTTTTAAGAAATACTCATTCGGAACTTTGACAACAAACATTCATTCGGAACTTTTGACTCATCCGGAACTTTGGTTCATTCGGAAGATTAGGTTCATCCGGAACTTTCAGTTCGTTCGGAAGTTTTCAACTGATTCGGAACTTTTAAACCAAAACTCATTCGGAACTTTAGATTGACTCGGAACTTTTGAAAAAGAAACTCATTCGGAACTAAAAGAAATTCGTCCGGAACTTTCTTAGTTCATTCGGAAGATGATGCTCATCCGGAACTTTTAGGTTTACTCGGAACTTTTGTGTTCATCCAGAAGTTTGTGTTCATCTGGAAGTTTTGTGTTCATCCGGAAGTCTGGAAACACAGATACAGTAACAATACCCGAAGAACAAGGAAGATCGAATTTAATCCAAAAATCACCAAGTTTTTCACCAAAAACTCAAATAAACTAATCACTAAGCATCTACTAACCATAAACTACAAATCCCATCAACAAAAACATAAATCCCAACAACTTTTGAAGATCAAATCAAGAAAATAAGAACTTAAGAACTTGAAAAGAAAAATGATGATGAAAAAGATGAAATGGAAAGATTAAACAAGAACTTGTATTAAATAATTAATGTTTTAACAAGATAAAACAAGGATTAAAATAACAAGATTGGAAAAACAAAGATTAAAATCACCAATCACCCTAGTGGTGATGGTGATGATACGAACTAAAAGGGAGAGAAAAGTGGGGGAGAAGAAAACTAAAGACTAACTGGCACTATGTGTGTGATGGGATTCCTTTTATAGGCTTGTCTTTTGGTTGGTGAGTGGGCTTTCTCCCGTTCTTCTTTTCTTCTCGTCTTTTCAGAAAAGTTGACGTTTTCTATTCTGATTCAGGATTTGTTGTCGATTAAATTCAACTCGTCTTTTAATTTCTTCGTTTAATAGACTTGAGTTTCTTCGACTTATATAAATCTTCCATCTTTGGTCCTTTTCTTTGATAAATCTTCGAATAGGCCCAGTGACTTCAAATCTTTTGCATCTCTTGGACAATAGACTTTATCTTGAGTCTTTTTCTTCAGTAAAACCCGTGCAATCCCATGTTTTCTTTAATAATCATCCGGTTGGCTCTGAAACACAATAAACACAAAAACCACGCATAATTCCAAACAAATGATATTAAATACGTGTTTTGGCCTCGTTTTACTCAGAATTAAGTGGTAAAAGGATGGGTGTTTACACACCTATCAAATCCCCTACACTTAACCATTGCCATGCCCTCATGCAATGCTTAGTGATAAAGCAAATTTACACTTTTCTCATAATTAATCAACCTTGGCCTTATTCAAATACTACTAAACAAAAATTAAAGTACTAAAAGGAGTTAAAACTTTAAAGGAAACAAAAGGATAGAAAACAATTTTCACTTGAAAATAGCTACATGGAAATAACTTGCAAAGAGATCAAGGACTTACATTAGGGCTTTGGTGCTGCGCAGATTTATCACCCTCAAGTTTCACGTTCCCCAAACTAAGCTTAAAAACGAGATCATTGTTATTATAAGTTAGCAAATCAAACACTTACACACATGGCTTAATTAAATGCTTAAACTCCCTTATACCTAGGTGTATCTCTTATATTTTATTTTTGTCTTAGAATGATCATGAAGATGCATTTTTGGACTTATTTCGATAGTTTATTTAGGCTGAAAGTAAAGTAGGACGATTTGATCAATAGTTAGCTAAAGGACAAAATCTTTTAAAACTGCTTCTCGGGATATCAAAAAGTTCATATCTTGGCATAACTCGGTTCACGATTTGAGACCTTTCTCGGGCCGATATTTGGCATGTACTTCATACTTCATATCTTGAGAGACGTGCTTGAGATAATGGTCTTCTCATCGTTCATAGAGTTTCTTCACTTGGAGACTTTTGAGAGGTACTCCAACTTTGTTGACCACGACTTCATGATTATTTCTTCAATCTCTAATTGGGATTTTGAGATACAACGATCCGCCTCCTTTTAGGACTTGGATCTATTTATCCTCATACCTTGTTAGGGTCTTTTCGGATAGACTTCTCCATGATCTTTATGGGAGTTGATTGCTTTTCATCGTGAGTCTTGATCCTTCACATTGACTTTAGGAATAATGCTTTTCACATCACTTTGGATCTTCAGCAATAAAACGGAATCCTCATGCCTTGTTAGGGCCTTTTCGGATTCGCCAATCTTCGCGCCCCGCTTCATAAGTTATGCCTTGGCTATGAACTCTTATCATTACCGAGCAACTTTTAAACGATCTTGGGCTAGAAGCTAAGTAACCTTTCAAATCGTACGACCTTACTTATAGCAGATAAATTATTAGCAAGTGATGAAAGAAAAGGCAAATAGTTACACCAAGTGAGCTTGCGCAAGAATACCGACTTATAATTGACTCTATCATTTCTCGTTCTCCACAATTTAAAATCTCAAAAAATGAGACTCGTGGACACTTAGCCTAATAAACCAATTAAGGTCTACATGGTTAAGGATACTAGCTAGAATAAACTTGGATAAGTTTATTCGGGTTGAGTCAAAATAAACGCAACGGTCCTAATATGTCGAAGACTTCTAAACTAGCTACACCACTTTATTAAAATTTTTTACTTTATTGCGGGATATATACATATGAAGGCAAAGATAAAAATTTAAAAATTACAACTAAATGGCCAAAGTTAATAAAAAATTTGAAAAATGTTGAAAAATAGGATTTTCAGGTTAAATGAAGGCATTTTCATGGAAAAGTCCACTTAAAACTTCGATAGAAGTCCCCCTACACTTAAGATAAACATTGTACTCAATGTTTAAGCATGTGGGAAAAGTCTCCCCTACACTTATGACATTGTGCACGTTGGTTAACTCAAGGTAAGGAAGAGACGACTAAAGTGATCAATTTCAAATGTGAGTATGAAGAAAATTGAATCACGATAGTTGAGAGATAGAACCGGATTTCGGATAACACGGGAGCACGGTTCTTCAGAGAGTCCAAGAGTGCACTTATCCTTGTAATCACATCACCACACAAAGACAAACTCGTATAGAAGTCCCCCTACACTTAGGAGGTTAAAACATAAAGGATAGATACTCGGGCTGCCTCCCGAGGAGCGCTTGTTTTTTATAACCGAGTCACGAGCCTGACTCGACCCAAAATTAGTTCATGGGGAACGTGGTGAGGGATGGAATCACCTCCTGAGAGGTGTCCTCACCAAAGTACAACTTCACTCGTTGGCCATTCACCTTAAAATTAGGTCCATTAGGTTGAGCGAGCTCGAGAGTAGCATATGGAAAAATTTGGGCAATGGTGAATGGGCCGGACCAACGAGATTTGAGCTTTCCCGAGAAGATTTTCAACCGAGAGTTAAAAAGTAAGACTTTGTCTCCAACATGGAACTCTCGGTTCTTAATCTTAGAGTCGTGAATGAGCTTAGTCCTTTCCTTATGGATTAGAGAATTTTCATAAGCCTCATTACGGAATTCATTGAGCTCATTGAGTTGGATCTTGCGTAGGTCACCGGCTTTGTTAAAATCAAAATTGGCCCACTTCAAGGCCCAGTAAGCCTTGTGCTCCAACTCAATGGGGAGGTGGCACGCTTTCCCGTACACAAGACGATAAGGCGTACAGCCGATCGGGGTCTTGTAAGCAGTACGGAAATCCCACAAAGCATCATCAAGTTTATCAGCCCATGAGGCACGATGCTCTCCCACGGTTCTTTCCAGAATTCGCTTTAATCCTCGGTTAGAGATTTCAGCCTGGCCATTAGTTTGTGGGTGGTAGGCTGTGGAAAGACGATGGTTTACACCGTACTTAGCCATGACTCTAGCAAATTGGTCATTGCAGAAATGAGTCCCACGATCACTAATAATGGCACGAGGCACACCGAATCTAGCGAAGAGAGCTTTCAAAAAGTTACAAACCACCCTTGCGTCATTAGTGGGTAAAGCTTTGGCTTCGACCCACTTTGAAACGTAGTCAACGGCTACAAGGATGTATTTGTTTCCTTTAGAAGAAGGGAATGGCCCCATAAAGTCGATACCCCAAACATCAAAGATTTCACACTCTTGAATGAAATTCTGAGGCATCTCGTCTTTATGTGTGATCGTGCCTTGTTTTTGGCAAGCTTCACATCGTTTAACCATATTGTGAGCGTCACGATATATGGAGGGCCAATAAAATCCCGAATCAAACACTTTTTTGGCGGTGTAGTTTGGACCAAAGTGACCACCGGTGGGTCCTTTGTGGCAAGCATCAAGGATTTCTGAAGCTGCCGGTCCATCAACACATCGGCGGATAATCAGGTCGGCACATTGTTTGAATAGGTAAGGGTCGTCCCAAAAGTAAGTCTTAATGTCGGTGAAGAACTTTTTCTTTTGTTGGGACGTCAACCCTTCCTTGAGAATTCCGCCCGCTAAGTAGTTTGCAAAGTCCGCAAACCGCGGGGTTTCATCAGAATTCGAATTTATAGACATTAAGGTCTCCAAGGGAAAAGAATCATCGATTTCTTTGTTCGGATGATCCCCTTGGTAAGGATCCTCAAGTCTGCTGAGATGATCCGCGGCTAGGTTTTCTGCTCCTTTTTTTATCGCGAATCTCGATTTTAAATTCCTGGAGCAGCAAAACCCAGCGAAGAAGTCTTGGTTTGGAATCTTGCTTTGTCAACAAGTACTTCAGCGTGGAATGATCGGTATACACAATTGTGGTGGAAAGGACAAGATAGGGGCGAAATTTTTCAAAGGCATAGACAACAGCTAAAAGCTCTTTTTCGGTTGTCGTATAATGCAATTGTGCCCCTGTCATTGTCTTGCTAGCGTAATGGATCGGTTGGAAGTGTTTGTTCACTCTTTGTCCCAGAACCGCTCCAATAGCAAAATCACTAGCATCGCACATCAACTCAAAAGGCAGCTCCCAATTAGGGGTAACCAAGACAGGTGCCTTAGTAAGCTTATCCTTAAGCGAGTCAAAGGCTTCAAGACACTCTTTGGAAAAGATAAAAGGAGTATCTTTTTCCAAGAGGTGGGTCATCGGGCGAGCGATTTGAGAAAAATCTTTGATGAATCGACGGTAGAAGCCCGCATGACCCAGGAAACTTCTCACACCCTTCACGGTTAAAGGTGGAGGCAACTTGGCGATAACATCGACTTTAGCACGGTCTACTTCAAGACCGGCTTTGGAAATTTTGTGTCCTAGCACGATGCCTTCTTTTACCATAAAATGGCATTTTTCCCAATTCAGAACTAGGCGAGTGTCTTCGCACCTCTTTAGCATACGTTCCAAATTGGCAAGGCAAGAAGAGAAGGAATCCCCGAATACCGAGAAATCATCCATGAAGACTTCCATGGTTTGTTCAACCATGTCATAGAAGATAGCTAACATGCACCTTTGGAAAGTCCCGGGGGCATTGCATAAGCCAAAAGGCATTCTTTTGTAAGCAAAAGTGCCATAGGGACAAGTGAATGTTGTCTTCTCTTGATCTTGGGGATCGATGGGTATTTGGAAATAACCCGAGAAACCATCAAGAAAGCAGTAATATTCATTACCCGCTAAACGTTCAAGCATTTGGTCCATAAAAGGTAGAGGGAAATGATCCTTTCTCGTGGCATCATTGAGTTTGCGGTAGTCTATACAAACTCTCCACCCAGTAACGAGACGAGTGGAAATCAACGCGTTGTGTTCATTGGGAACAACGGTTATTCCGCCTTTCTTGGGCACACAATGGATTGGACTAACCCATGGTGAATCCGAAATAGGGTAAATCATACCCGCATCAAGAAGTTTGATAACCTCTGATTTGATGACTTCATGTATTTTTGGATTCACCCTTCGTTGGCTTTGAATTGTGGGCTTAAAGTCGTCCTCCATGAGAATTTTGTGTGTGCAAAAGTGAGGATCAATTCCACGAATATCAGAAATCTTCCAAGCAATAGCCTTCTTGTGATCTTTCAACACGTTGATAAGTCGGGCTTTTTCTTCTTCCTTTAGGTCCTTAGCAATGATGACTGGCGACTTCTTCTCTTCTTCAAGGAATACATACTCAAGATGGGGCGGCAACTCCGTAAGTTCTAAATCCGGAGGATTTTCGACGGGAGGCGTATTTAAAGTCGGAGTATCGGTAGCAATGACCGTGGGAGATGGAGGAGAAGGATTGTCTTCGGTGAGAAGATTGTCAAAGAAATTCATGTCTTCATCCCCTTCGGTGGGAGAATCATTAGTAGCTAAATTCACATCTCCCATGGTATCTTCAAGATTGTTCCAAAATAAATCACTATCTCCAAATAGAGACAATGATGAATCAATAGAGGACACGGTCTCAACATTGGGAAGAGAGGTAGGAATACTTTTGCAAGCATCATTAAAGTGTTCTTCACAAGCCTCATCAAGAACGTCAATACAATTAACACTCTCATATGAATAAGGCTGTTTAGACAACTTTCCCATGTTGAAGATTACTTTATCGTCACCCACTCTCATGATAAGCTCACCGGCTTCAACATCAATGAGAGTGCGACCGGTCCTCAAGAATGGACGACCAACAATTAGTGGCACACGAGGGTCCATCTCGTAGTCGAAGACAACAAAATCAGCAGGAAAGGTGAATTTGTCGACTCCTACAATGACGTCTTCGGCTATCCCCACTGGATAAGCAACCGTACGGTTAGCCAGTTCCAATGTCATTTTGGTGGGGACTAGCTCACGGAGAGATAATTGCTTCCATACACTTAAAGGCATAAGATTAATACTGGCACCTAGATCGGCTAGGGCCATGCAATTCTCTACTCCCTGGAAATTGCAAGGGATAAGAAAACGACCCGGATCACCAAGCTTAGTTGGCAATTTCCTTAAGAGCACTGCAGAGCAATTCTCATTAAGTTGGGTGTTGGCAATATCGAGGAGCTTTTCCTTATCGCTCAGAAGATCTTTAAACATTTTTGCGTATTTAGGCATGTGAGCGAGAGCCTCAGCGAAGGAGATATTGAAATTCAATTGTTTGAACATTTTAAGGAAATTCGAAACCTAAATATCATCCTTGCTTTTGAGCTTCTCTTTCCTCAACCTAGATGGATAAGGTATATTAGAAGAAGAGGAAGGCTTTGGAAGAATAGGATCACTCACATCCTTGGGTGGAGGAGGGGTAGAAGGAAGAGGTGGAGAAATTGGGGAAGGAGAAGGATGAGGAATAGGAGCAGGTGACTCGTTCTCCTTAGTCACAACCACCGGTGGAGGTATAGGAAGCTCGGGTTCCTTGGTACCTTTGCCACTTCGAGTGGTGATTTCTTTCATCTCCCCTCTTGGATTCGCAACGGTGTTACTCAGAAGAGTACCCGAAGAAGAGGGTTGATTACCTTGGAAGAAACTAGCCATCATGTTCCTCAAGTCATTAGTTTGGCTATCCAACGTGTTTCTCATGTCGGCTCTCAAATTGTTTCCTTGCTTGACCAAGTCTGCTTTCAAATTGATCACTTCACGCTGAAGATTTTCCACGATCACATCGTTTGTCCTCATGTAGGTCTGCACTTCTTGGTGTAGAGCGGTGGATTGGTTGGGAGGAGCATTGTATGCGGGTGGTTGATAAGCAGGTTGTTGGTAAACTTGGTTGTTACGTTGAGGTGGTTGTTGCTGCTTGTGAGGAGGTATGTATGGTTGTCGAGGTTGTTGTTGTTGTTGAGGAGGGCGGTTGAGGTTTTGTTGTTGGTTTGGGTTGCTTGGAGGAAAACCAGGTGGTGAAAGATAGTTGTTGCTACGGTAGCTAAGCAAATTTCGGTCACCTTGAGGTCTAGCTTGATAAGCAGGTTGAGGATAGGTGCCATATGCTGCATTAACATTCTCAGCAGGGTAGTCTTGGGTGGCGGTACAAGTGGTGTAAGAGTGAGGACCACCGCATATCTCACAAGGTTGGCTGACAGCACTAACTTGAGCGTGTTTAGCGTTGTTGCTGTTGTTGTTGCTGACGGTGTGGGTGACAAGCGATTCAAGAAGCGTAGTGATTTTGTCCAATCGCTTGTCGCTGTCACTAGTGCTAGCACTAGCGACATTGGTCCGAAGACTCTTGGTTTGCACACGAGACTTGTTATCAATTATATCCCAAGCAGCATTGGAAGTCTTAGCCAAAAGATTACCCCCCGAGGCACTGTTTAGTGAATCTTGGTCACTCATGTTTAAACCATTGTAAAAAGTATTAATTTGATGTACTTTGGTAAAACCATGTTGTGGGCATTTTCTTAAAAGATCTTTAAAACGATCCCAAGATTCACTGAATGACTCATCGTACTTTTGTTCAAAATTTATGATTTCATTCCGCAAAGCGGTAGTACGAGAAGGTGGGAAAAATTAATTGATAAACTTTGTTTCCAAATCCGTCCACGAGAGAATACTCTGTGGCGGTTCCTTAGCAAGCCAATGCCGGGCTTGTCCCTCTAAAGAAAAGGGAAAAAGTTGTAACCTTATAACCTCTTGTGGAACACCATTGAACTTGACCGTGTTAGTGAGTTGCAAGAATCTCTTGATGTGGTCGTGTGGGTCATCAATGGTACGTCCCAAGAATGGTTGAGCGGAGACCATCTGGATAAAGCCTGATTTTAGCTCAAAGTTGTTGGCTGCAATTGGTGGTATAACAATTGGATCAGTGTTGCCATCTACATGAGCTTGCAGCAGTTCAATCATCGGGCGATTATCCGGAAGAGGCTCATTGTTGTTATTATTCATGTTGTTGAAAGGTGGGTTGTTATTATTATTGTTGTTTGGAGGTGGTATGTTGTTGTTGTTTTGTACACCAGCCATGTCTAAGTTATCGAGAGGCTCGGGCTCTTGATAAGACGTGGATCGAGTGCGCATACACCTGCAAAAGAACGAACAAAGAAAAACAAAGCAAAAATATTTTTGGTTTTTATGTTTTTTAATTTTTTTGTATTTTTGAAAATTATATATTTTTTAGGATTTTTTGAAATTTTTTATGAAAAAGTAACGTTCACGGGGAACGGATCCCAAAATCCAAGTTCTCACAAAAAACTTTTGATCTTAACGAGAAGAGCCGGCAGCGGCACCATTTGATACATGGTTTTTCGTTGGGTTCAATTTATGTCTCTCAGTCCTCTCGAATTGATCTCAGCCTTAAGTGGAATGATTGTTCTTGGTTACTAAATAAAAGGGTTTGGTTTTCTAATATACTAAATGTTAAAACGTACTTAAAATGAAAACTTAAATCAAAGACAATTACTTTAATGACAATTGATAAAAACTTGAACTAAAATTAAAATGAAAACTGAAATTAAAGCTAAAATGAGGAAACAGTAACACTAAAGAAACAGTGACAATTAATGATGCTCAAAAATGATTGATTCGGAAGATTTACCCTTGATTCGGAACTTTGTTCATCCGGATCTTTTCACTCGGAACACCTTGATTCGGAACTTTAATCGGAAGTTAATTCGGAAGTTTGTTCGGAAGTTTGGTTCACCCGGAACTTTATACTCATTCGGAACTTTTAAGAAATACTCACTCGGAACTTTGACAACAAACATTCATTCGGAACTTTTAACTCATCCGGAACTTTGGTTCATTCGGAAGATTAGGTTCATCCGGAACTTTCAGTTCGTTCGGAAGTTTTCAACTGATTCGGAACTTTTAAACCAAAACTCATTCGGAACTTTAGATTGACTCGGAACTTTTGAAAAAGAAACTCATTCGGAACTAAAAGAAATTCATCCGGAACTTTCTTAGTTCATTCGGAAGATGATGCTCATCCGGAACTTTTAGGTTTACTCGGAACTTTTGTGTTCATCCGGAAGTTTTGTGTTCATCCGGAAGTTTTGTGTTCATCCGGAAGTCTGGAAACACAGATACAGTAACAATACCCGAAGAACAAGGAAGATCGAATTTAATCCAAAAATCACCAAGTTTTTCACCAAAAACTCAAATAAACTAATCACTAAGCATCTACTAACCATAAACTACAAATCCCATCAACAAAAACATAAATCCCAACAACTTTTGAAGATCAAATCAAGAAAATAAGAACTTAAGAACTTGAAAAGAAAAATGATGATGAAAAAGATGAAATGGAAAGATTAAACAAGAACTTGTACTAAATAATTAATGTTTTAACAAGATAAAACAAGGATTAAAATAACAAGATTGGAAAAACAAAGATTAAAATCACCAATCACCCTAGTGGTGATGGTGATGATACGAACTAAAAGGGAGAGAAAAGTGGGGGAGAAGAAAACTAAAGACTAACTGGCACTATGTGTGTGAGGGGATTCCTTTTATAGGCTTGTCTTTTGGTTGGTGAGTGGGCTTTCTCCCGTTCTTCTTGTCTTCTCGTCTTTTCAGAAAAGTTGACGTTTTCGATTCTGATTCAGGATTTGTTGTCGATTAAATTCAACTCGTCTTTTAATTTCTTCGTTTAATAGACTTGAGTTTCTTCGACTTATATAAATCTTCCATCTTTGGTCCTTTTCTTTGATAAATCTTCGAATAGGCCCAGTGACTTCAAATCTTTTGCATCTCTTGGACAATAGAATTTATCTTGAGTCTTTTTCTTCAGTAAAACCCGTGCAATCCCATGTTTTCTTTAATAATCATCCGGTTGGCTCTGAAAACACAATAAACACAAAAACCACGCATAATTCCAAACAAATGATATTAAATACGTGTTTTGGCCTCGTTTTACTCAGAATTAAGTGGTAAAAGGATGGGTGTTTACACACCTATCAGGAATATATTGTCTATTCGGAATAAATCCCTCTATTCGGAATACTCCCTTATCCGGAATATTCAATATTCCGGATGGAGCACCCTTTTGACCCTTCACTCGGAATGTTCCTGGGAAGTTACAGTAACCAACTCGCGAAGAACAGGGAACAAAAGATACCACGGATTCAACAAAAACTTAACAAAATCAACAAAAAGATTTAAATCAAACTAATAACAAAACATCTATTAAGCATAAACAATCAATCCAAAACAACAAAACTAACAAAACTAATCAAGATGATCAAAACCCACTTAATAAATTTGACAAAAACTCAAGAACATGAACATGAACAAATCTTCATAAAGATTAAAGAAAGGTAGGATGAGATTAAACAATAAAGATAAAGATTAACAAGAATTGAAAGAAAAACTTACTTGAAATTAAATGGTAATTAAGGTGCAAGACAAGTATTTAAATTTGACAAGTATTTAAATGACAAGGTAATTAAAAGTGGAAGAACTAATTGTCACTATTAGCCAACAAAAATGAAAATGATTAAGAACGAATCTATATATAGGGGAGGATTAAGAAATGCTTAGGAAGCTTCCTCCCCTATTTCATTTCTCCTTAATTGCATGCTTAGTCCTTCCTTCTTAATCTCTTTGTTAATTGCACCATTAGTCCTTAAGCCTTTAAATCTTCTTTAATCTTGGACTTTAATGACTTTTGGCTCGGGATTTCTTTGAACTCGTCTTTTAATTCTTTAATACAATAGACTTGAGTTCTTCGGCTTTAAGTAAACTTCCGTCTTTCGACTTTTTCTTCGATAAATCTTCAGAATTGGTCTTGGAATTCCGTTCTTTTTTCACTCTTGACTTCTTGACTTAGTCTTTCGTATTTTTCTTCGATAAAAGCCCGTGAATGCCCGTGTTTTCTCCACTTTTCACAATTTCGTCCTAAATCACAACAAAAACACAAACCACGCATAATTCCAACATAAAAGACATAAAATACACGTTTTGGCTCGGTTATTATCGTAATTAAGTGGTAGAAAGGATGGGTGTTTACACACCTATCACGACGCTTCCAATCGACGCAACCGTAATCGAAGGAATCGACGGCGTAGACGAGAATTTGAAACCGACGTTCCTAATATCATTGTTGAAGAGACCGTAGACGAGATGACCGACAATAGTTCGATGGTGGAATCCAAGCGCCCACCGAAGGTTATGGAGACGCGATCGTAATTCCCGCTATCGAAGCGGAGAATTTTGAGATTAAGAGCGGAATGCTTTCGTTGATTCAGGCAACGAAGTTTCGAGGTTGTGAGGCGGATAATCCTCACGATCACATTCGGAATTTTGATCGTCTTTTGGCCACAAGAAAGTTTAAGAACGTCGACACCAATGTCGTCAAGCTTATGCTTTTTCGGTAGTCGCTCGATGGTGCCGCCAAGGATTGGTACGAGAAAGAGCCACCTAATTCGATAATTACGTGGAAGGATCTCGTTTCCAAGTTTGTTAATCATTTTTTCCCACCGTCTAAGACAACGTTTTTCAAAAACGAGATTACGAGATTTGAGCAAAAACCGAATGAATCTTTTAGAGACACGTGGGATCGTTTTAAGGAATTGCTTAGGCAATGTCCTCACCATGTATTTTCCGAGTTACACCAAATCGATACGTTTTACAACGGTCTTAGTTTTCAAGAACAAGATTCGTTGAATTCCGCCGTCGTTGGTAACTTTTTGTGTAAAACTCCGAAATACGCTTTAATGATTATCGAGAATAGATCCAAGGTTTACCAACTCCGCAACGCGCCGAGTGTTGCCAATGTCGCCAATGTTAGTAATTCTAATCGCGACATTGAGAGGGTTGATGCAAAAGTCAATAAGTTGACGAATGTGTATACGTCGTTCTTAATCGAAATGCAAAAGAAAGACGCCCCTGCTACGGTGAAAGCAGTTGAGGCATCGTGTACGTTTTACGGTGGACCACATAATTATTATGAGTGTGCGGCTACGGATGGCCAACGTCGAGTGTAAACGCGTTAAAAAATAATTTTTGAAATCAAAATCAAAATAACGTCAGTCCATCGCAACAAACGAACAACAACAATCAAGGCAATAATTTTAATTGTGGAAATGATTTTTCGAATCAAAACCGTAACAATTTTCAAGGAAATAATCATTGTAATCAAGGTAACTATAATCAAGGTCAAAATTTGAATTGGCAAACTCGAGGTTTTAACAACAACAATCAAAACCAGAATTTTAACAATGGGCAAAATTTAAATTTTTCGAACAACGCTAATCAAGGGAACAATTTTCAAGGGAGTCAAAACCAAGCTTTCAATCAAAATTTTAATGGCTTAAATGATTTTCAAAATTACGTTAAATCAAATGACGCTAATATAAAGAGATTAGAAACACAAAATGGGGATATGAAAAACGAATTTTCCAACACGTTGAGAGGACAAAACAACAAAATTGAACAAGGACAAATCGACATAAAAATATGTTTTTGGCTATTATGAACAAAGCCTCGGGTGCGTCATCGAGTTCGTTACCTAGTGACACCGTTGCAAATCCGAAGGAACAATGTAAAGCCGCCTCGTCTCGTGAGAAAAGTCGTGTGATTACCCCTACCCTTGATGGATTTAGAGTTGTTCCTTCTTCTCAACCCTCGACTTCTAAGACGTCTTGATGTTCTAAAGTCGATGGGGTGAACGTGGCGACCAAGGAAAAGAGTGCACATCCTCGTGTACCTTTAATTCCATCCACGATTCAAAAAGAGAGCTTTATCGACCTCACCCAAGTAACCCTTGAAGAAACTTGTGCATCGATCCTTCTTAAAAAAACCCAAAAGGCACATGCTGAGAAAGGAAGAGGATCCGGGCTAATTTCCACTACCTTGTGATTTTTCTGAGATTGAGGGATGTTTAGCCCTTGCCGATTTAGGTGCTAGCATCAATCTCATGCCTCATTCTCTTTGGAAATTGATGAGATTGCCTAGTCTTACCCCCACGAACATGACTATCGAGCTAGCAAATTGTACACCTTTAGAACCAATTGGGATAGCTGAGGATGTCTATGTTAGGATTGGAAAGTTTATTTTTCCCGCGGACTTCATCATATCCGATTATGAGTTTGATCGTAAATGTCCCATTATTTTAGGTCGACCCTTTTTTTATCGACGGCTCGAGCCGTAATCGACGTCCACGGTGGGAAACTTACTATGAGATATGGGAAGGAACAAATGGAGTTTTTCACGAATAAATCTAAAGTTTCAAATGATCATAATAAAACCGAGGTTTCAAAAACCAATGTTTCAAATTCTAATGATTTCAAAATGTTAACTTTAGCAGAAAATATGAGGCTTGATGCATGTTTTGAAAGAATTAAATTGAACGGTTTTAAAGATGACGATTTTAATGATAAAGAATAAGTGTACTTAATTCAAAAGGGTATTCGTAGATTTATGGATGAAAAATCATGTTGGGATTTATTCGGTGAAACAAGTGAACAACCAATTCCGAAGGGTGACGTTAGTGCCATCACGAAAATGACCAAAATGGACTCGTCTTCACCACCTTCGAAGGACCACGTCTTTGAGGCTTCAACTTCTAACTCCATCGAAGTGCCTACATTTCCTAGCCCAACACCCGTTGAGGCTAAAGGTTTCATCGACATCGATCCTCTCGTCATAGAAAAGTCACCTAAGCATAGCCCTAGGGCTTGTAAGACCATGGTTGTGAGTGCTCACGTCGACTCTTTCTTTGATGATGACGATGGCGATTTTGCCAAGATTGATCACATGCTTAAAAATCCACATGCAATTTTTGAGGATTCTCCCAAAAAGATCTCTTTACATGTGAAGTACGATGATTACGAGTTTGATCCCGAGATTGAGGAAATTATCGAACGAGAGCTAGCTCTTTTGCCTCCACTTCCACCTACGAGTGAGGTTGATCTTTCCAAAATCAAGGATGAACTTGATGAGTTGGAACATCTAATTTTCGATGACGAACCAACTCACGTGACCCAAAATCCCATTCTCGAGGAGTTACCTAATCAATACTCCTCAAATGAGAATGACGTTTATCACATTCATGAGGAGTTACCTAATCAACACTCCCCCCTTATGAATGATGATTTTGTGCTTGATCGTGATCTCTTCGAGAGAATTTCAAATATCATTAATGAGGATTATGAATAACTTTGGTTCGATAAGCCTATTTACGATGAAGAAATCAATGAGATTCACGGTCATGAGGATGACGAATATGTTGACCCCGAGGGGGCACTGTTCTTTGTGGATCAACGTTTTAAGAACTTATACAATCCACCACCCCCTAACCGCGACTTAAATGTGAGAATTTTTAGCGCAACTAATTTTGAATTTGAAACGCCAAATATTTTCGATATTATCAAATCGGGTTTTCATAAAGAGTTTTTGAGCGATGAAAAAGGAAAAAAATTTAAAAGTGATTTAAAAGATTTTTCTACATGTCTAACTCCGTCATCACATCGTTATTTGAGTGCTACCACCTCGTCTACTCCTTTTGACGAGTGTGTATGTGGATTTAGTGTGGGGGAAGCCCCTTATGTTCCCTCACATTTCTCCACCGAGGACGAGATATTCGATCCCGGAATTGCTTGTAAAGGGAAATCTCGGTCTTCCACCAATGCAATAAATGGAAAATCTTTTCGTTTGCTTGGTGTGAGTCTACCTCGAGTAGCTCATAAGTTTGTCCCACCCATTGTCCCACCTTTCTACTTCTCATCTCTTTTCTTCTACCTCTTTGAGGTTTCACTATCGGTTGAAGTAGCGTTGTTTCGTCTTTCATCCGAAAACGAGGACGCTATCTTTGACCCCGGTATACGTTTATCGGGTTTTTAAAGTACTCCACGTACATTTGGGCATTGTTTACCATGTAAGCCCCACCAAAAATGACCATACCATGATTATCCCTAAATGATCACATTTATGGGGATTCGAGTCGAGCTTTTGACTCGGTTATCAAAAACAAGGTGCCTCGTGGGGGATTCTCATGCTTATCCTTGTAAATTTTATCGTTTTTCTAATTAATTAACGAGGGGACTTGTGCTCTTCCAAGCTTTGTTCTGTGGTTGTTTGTGATTGTGATTTATTAGGTTCATCGTCATCATTAAAGCCTCTCGTGTTCGTTTTACGAATCACTCGAGCTTCGATCGTTGCCTTTGTAGATTCCGATATCTGATGATATCCTTTTATGTTCTAACGTTTATCTTATTAGCATAATTCATAAACGGATTTTAGGTTATTCGTTTTACCCTTTCCATGCTCGAGATTAAGCATTCGACTTCGTCTTTAGTATGGGGGTGTTTCACCCCTAGACTCGAAACATTGAGGATAATGTTTAGTTTTATTTTGGGGGGGGGGGGGGTTGAGTTGATACTTCATCTTGCTTACGTCACCACGCAATCCAATATTCATCTGTTTGTTATCGTTTTATGCAAAATAAGGCTAAAAATTGCCAAATTTTAAAAAAATTCGTATTTTTCATAAGTGTTTAAGACATGAATGTAGGTTTTCTGATGGTGAGAATAAGAGTAATGTTTGACTCGACCGTGCGTGTTGAGCACTTAGATTTGATTGTAAAACCTCTTATTTTACCTCTTTGACCTTGTCACCTTATGCACACATCTTGCATGAATCTGTGTAATTCAATTTCACCTAATTTTATGAAGCTTCAGTCTCTCATTTAATTACACTGTCAATTCAAGTATATTTATAGACATATAGGAACTTTTGTCATCTTTAACTACTATAACTTTCACGTAGACACATTACATCTGTTTAATATCTACAATATACTTTAATAAAGATGTATACCTTCTACATTATATCTTGTCCTAACTAAATAAGTTACATTCATCATATACATATACTAGAAACCTTAAAGCTTAACCAAATTGACTTGGACTCGAACCTACTCCTACAATATAATACCTAGACTCCTAATAACCATACCAAATCACTAGACTCGAACCCAAGACTACCCTAGACATTACATAGTAGCCGAATACACCTTAACAAACATTTACACAAACTTTAAACCTTAAAAACCTACACTAGACTTTGAAATAAAACTTGTACAAACACTCCTTCATTATGGCATACTATTCTTGTCAACTCATGCCCCCTTGACTCTTAGAAACCGCCGGCTACACAACATGAAAGGCCAAAGTGTACCTTGTGTTGCCATTAATGGAATGTACTAAGGATCTAAGTACTTGGATTCACCTTGTACTAAACCTAGGAACTACAAATCCTATATCTCTCTCTTGGACGTGTTCACTAACCGAACCACACCCTTTCACCAACCTTGGATACTTAACAACCTTAAAAACATAATCTCATTTGTAGAAACCTCCCATATTCGGATCTACATACCACCTAGACGAAACCACATTTACTCCACCTTACAAACACCAAATTTTGGTCTCAACAACATTAAGTGCAAGTCCTCACTAGTATCTTGGTGATCAAGGCAAAGAAATACATCCTAGGTCACGGCTAAAGTTCTAACCGTGTAGAACCCGGCTAGAATCAAGGAGGTTTAGCTAGTTTTTGTTCACCATCATCACCTTTATCAATCAAGTAAGTACCATCTTCATACCCTAGTTCATTCATCATTTTCTACTCTTCATTACATACCCTACTTGTAAGAACCATAAGAAACACGACTAGAAGTACATGCACATGTAAAAATCATGCTAAAACTCGACTAGAAACCCACGTCTTAGATTTCTATAGTGGTAAACGAATCTAAATCATAAACCTATGGAGATAACTAACCTTGCCTTAAAAACTCTAAATGAACTAGACTTATTAAAACTAGTAGTACACCAAATATGCTAAAACAATAAGCCTTGAGTTTAAGCCCATAAGTCTCGGCTTATTATTTTAAGCCGAGTATAAATCCTTGGATAACTAGCCTATGTAGCTAGAATGATTATTTAGGAATAGAGGAACTTACTTAATAAGTTAGTACCTAAATAAGCTCACTAGTATAAGCTCATAAGCTTAGATAAGCCACGAACCAAATAAGCCATAAGCCACTATACGGATAAGATATATAAGCCGAACCTAGTAGGTCCATAAGCCCAAGTAAAGTGTTTAGATTAAATGGATTTGTCAAATAAACATTTGGTAAGTGTTAAACAAGCCCACCAATGAGCCCGTTAGGCCCAAGTTACTAAACCGGACCCTTAATGGGCCAACCAAGCCCACTTAGCACCAAATATTATTAATAAAGATTTTTTGTGCCGTTTATGCCATTAAGTGAAAGTACTAGTCGAAAATGTGATTTTATAAAACATATATATTTGGTTCGTGACTTCTACAAAGTATAATGACCAAACTTGCCACCTTTAAAAGTCTAGGGTTGCGTTTTTATGCTAGCCGAACCTTTATTAAACCGCAAGGACCAAACTTGCCTTTTTATAAACTCATAGCAAGCCCTAGAATATTTTTCGTGCAAAAATAATTCATTTCGAAACTTGAGGGACTACTAATGTCTATTTTTATGAACTTATATAATCCATGAGTGAACTTTTCGTGCCCTTATAAAACATTTTGAAACCACAAGGACTAATAGTGCCACTTCTCGAACATGAACCAAGCCCTAGGGGGCTGTTATGTAACATGTGTACACCCAAACCCCTAAACCGAACTACAAGGACCAAATGTGGCAATACACGGAAGTTATACAAGCCCTAGTTACACGTGTAACTAGGGGGACTTGTTTTGCCAACTAATGAAAACTAAAACAAGCCCTAGGGGTGTTTATATAAATTGTCGCGAGTATATATATGTTTGATGGACTAAAATTGTAATTTTCCTAAACCTAAATAAGCCCTAATTATATATATACTTTCCTAATATTAAAAAGTGTAAACTTGAATAAACCTATAAATACGCAAATCGTTTTCTTTCTCAAACTTATCATTTAAATAAATTATATAAACTTCGGGGACTTTTAATTAAATAAAATGTACTGCATTTTTGTAAACGTAATTATATAAGTTACATATAAACTGAATACAATTAATTTATAAGAATAAATATATTAAATATATTTATTATTAACCTTGTACATTTTAAATATATATAAAACCTTCTTTGATAAACATTCAACTCACCTTATAATGGTACAAATACGAAGATATTAATTAAACGAATTAATTACTTGAACGATATTACACACTTAAAAATAAGTCTCTATTACTTGTACAACGATAAATTAAATTACAAGAATCATAATAAAATACTTAAAACCAGTATAAGCATACACAGATTTGGTTCAGTGACTTTTATGCATCCTATTATACTTTTACAGAGACCGTATAATTATTTAGGTTGTTGACTGTGTCATAGGCACCACTTTGGATTCTTGTGACTTATTACTGTATTGCTAAGGTGAGTTCATGACCCCACTTTATATATTGACAAACTTTTAAATCCTTTATGGGGAAGAAATCATGCAACTTATTTTATGGATGTAAAGGGAACTATACCAACTCTTGATTACATTTGCCTATCGTAGAATTCCTCATGACCCGTGAACTGAAACTGTTAAAATCGTTGGATTACCTGAATTTTATAAATAGATCTATTTGGGATTGACCATCCCCATCTGGGTGAGTCATGCTCACTGTGCCTTAGCCGGGACAACAGGTGTTTATCATGTCGGAACGGAATATTGGGTGCATTATTATTAATGCGAAGGGTTCTCATTTGTTGAGGGCTTAACTTGTCAAGTGTCAGTTTCGGGCAATAGGAAATGTAATTACCATTAAGTATTGATGCTATGTGCATCACTACTTCAGTGAATGTTCTACTATCCAAACTTATTCATTAAACATGTGAATTCACCAACTTTATGTTGACTCTCAAAAGTATGTTTTTCTCAGGTAATTGAAGCAGGTAGTTATTATACGCATGGACCTCAGCATCAGGATAGGCAGCATTCTAGCACTCATCTGGGGATTTTATAATTGGGAATTTACAAATAATCTTTTATTTATGTTGGAACCATTTTAAATAACAATTCGCACTACTGTTCATGTAATAAATGTTTGATAATCTTTTATCTGATGCTCTATGTACTATCTGCTATTGATCCACCTACGTGGCACCCAAATATTATTTCCGCTGCATTTGACCAATTTAGGGGTGTCACAGAATGGTATCAGAGCGATAGTTATAGAGAACCAGACCAAAAATTAATAAAATATAAAAATAATTTTTTTATATAAACTGGACTATAACTACTTAAAAATCTTTTTAGATTTTCGGGACTAAAATAGCTAAGCATATAGAACGTAGAGAATGCATTTATTATGTGATTTTTGTGAGCATTGATTATTAACTTTTGGTTAAATGATCTTATAAGTATTAACTAAGCCTTTAAGTCGCGATGTTAAAAGGACACTCACTACAACCCTTATAACTTAAAAATATCATTTTGAAACTTTTTAACTTGAGTAAGCTTATACTTACGTCAATTAAAAATGATGTTATTCCCAGATTTACTATGACATCACCAGTGACATCGCTGACTAATGTACCAGTGGTAGACCCCACTCCAGTTGTACCACCGTCACTGACGTCAGTGCTACCAGGATGGCTGTCCGCTTCCGAGTCTGAGGACAGTCAGGCGGACGGAGTAGTCCCGACTATTGCTACTCCACCTGCTGCTTTGGTTCCCCCTGCTGAGGAGGAGGGCCAGATGACCTATGCCCTGCCACCCCTACCACCCTCGTCATCTCTACCACCTCGTAAGAGGAGGTACGAGACAGCCCCCGCCTCTACTTTTGAGGTCAGAGAGGGTTCCGGGACTAGACAGTTGATCCTGTCTAGGCCCAGATTGCAGAATTGGCTGCTCGACAGGCCCAGGACATGGTAGATGTCCACAGCTTGCTGGTAGCTGGCCAGGCTGAGGGCTCCATCTTGCAGGAGCGTCTAGATTCCCTTACTTGGACTACCTGGGCAGAAGCCCAAGTCGCAAGAGGGACGTGGGCCATAGTCCACGATGCTCTACAGTGGCTCATGGAGGAGTATGATTTCATCCGTCATCGCATCTACACTGTGGAGAGCCTAAAGTATCAGACCCATGCTTCCCTCTCAACCCAGGAGCAGACACTGTCTATGTTCTTTGACCTGGCGACTGTTCGTGTCACACCCCACCATGGCGGAATATGGGGCGCGACGTATGGATATCATCACAACATGGCGTGTCTATAGAGATAACTAAATGAAATAAGAAATGTCATAAAATGGTGAGACAAATGTCATGACAATATCTCAACAATGTAAGAGTCTAGGTAAACAGTCCCACCGCTTACCCGAGACAAACAATTAACATAAACAAAGCAAACATATAGGTGTCAACAAAGTATCAATTATTAAAACATCAAACAAAGACTAAGAGGAAAGGGGGTTCCTCCAAATGCAACCCTAAGCCTCCAAAGCTAGCCACTCCTATCCTCATGCTTACCCACATTCTCACCTGAAAGAGACACTAAAACGCGTCAACATAATGTTGGTGAGAGTCATAGGTTTATACTCCAACCTCAAATCAGTTATAATATAAGCTGTGAATAACCACCAACAATAAAAATGTATGGACAATGTGTTACAAATGTGCATTAACAACTAACAATTCAAGATTAATCATACCAAACCAATTCCAAGGCTCCAAGCAAACACCATGGTCCCATAGGCGCCCATACACCTATGAACCAATCCCAAGGCCCCGCCTTGTCAACATACCCTTGGTACCGAGTCAAATCATAAAACAATCATGAATCAATTAGCAGTTAATCACTTAAGTACACACAAGTCCATCACTAATCATAAAACATTCACAACAACAATTTACAAAACCATAACGAGTGTCTCTTCTATCCCATCTAGAAGTCAAAATCATTAAAAGATATGGGACTATGAAACTCACCTGATTGAGCTTCTCCAACAATCCACGCACTAGCAAAAAGCTAACAAACAAATGCACCCAATCAATACATGAACCAAATACTAAAATGATTCATCAACCTATGATACATATCTAACATTATCCCATATATATATACCCCGTTTATATGCTCTAAGTATTCCATTTCCCGTCCCTAACAAGTCCTTAACTTAGTTAAACTTGATACCTATCCCGTTTACTTTTCTCCCAAAACAGTCCCGGTTTTTAGTCATCAAACTATTAGCCAAACACCAACCTAACCAAACCCATGCTCTCTGTAAAAGAAACCCTATGCCCTTACATGTTTTAGCTAACTCCTCCTTTTGACCCAACCTTAAAGCTACTGTTAAGGCCTCAATATATATATATATATATATATATATATATATATATATATATATATATATATATATATATATATATATATATATATATATATATATATATATATATATATAGATATATATACTTCTGTTTATCCAGATTTTACTGATTTTGAACATACAAAAAGTTCGTTATGATTAGGGGGTCGTATCCTAACCCATTTGCTTAACCCTCCTCCAGGTCTCTTATTTAATATATAAAACAACTCCCACGTTTATTAGAGGGTTCAATTGTACTTCTAAGTACCCCAATTACCTTAAAACACAAATTGAAAACCCGTTGTCCCAAAAACTATTTTGACCTCCGACTGTTGTAATCTGTTTTTGACCCACTTCCTAACCTCCAATTCAATTCTAGTTTCTTGAATTTGAAAGCCAATTCAATTACCTTTTCAGGGATATAAGATTAGAAAATTAAAAGTTTCTAGAACTCTAGATATGATCAAAACAAGTGACCTAAAATTTTGTCTAGTTTTTAATTACGAATTTAATTGAATTAACCTAATTAATTATTCATAATTATTTAATCACAAGACCTAATTATTCTAATCATTACATATCATTAATATGCTGATTTTTAATATAAACCCTAACCTAAATCCATCATGGGATGATTAAGAAAGAATTAAAAACACTATAATTGAAAAGGGATTGAAGGTTTTTACCATAAGAATAATGGAAGACAAAAAAATAGGAAGAACCCTAAAAACCCAAAAAAATGTCGACTTCTTGATTTCTCCAGGGATTATGTTTTGTTTTCAACTTATTTAACACCTTATATAGTTATAATACCAATCCCAACCCAAACAAAGTTGCTATATATAAATCCCCCTACTTTTTCTCTTTTTCCCTTATTTTTGTGTGTCACATAACCGACCCTAACCCCTTTAATTTCGTTTTTTTCCTTTTTATTATTAATAATTGTAATAATAATATTACCTTAATTTTCCTTAATTTATTTCAGCTCCTAAAGCCTCCAAAACCTCAAAATCGTAAAACTAGTCAAATTTACCTGTATACCGTAAAAGACGTATAATATAGAGTTTTATAAAAACTCTTGAAATATGAAAAAAACTATTTAACTAAGTCCTAAATGACTTAAAACCATCCCGAAAAATACTCCCGCGACTAATTACCTCATCCGAGACCTCTAAATGCTAAACCTTAAATCGTAAAAATAGGATTTTCTATAATACATATACATATACGTAAAACCACTAAATAACACCATCTTATTTCATAGTCACTACTATGTGAGCTCATGAACATGAAAACATCACACATAGTTTCACTCACAAGGTACCTCGTACCCGAAAACGATGTCCAAACCACACTCTATTCACACCAAATAACACATAAACACATAAAGACACATAATTTCACGAAATATGCCCAAAATAAAACTAAGTGACGAACCTCAAAACCGTGGTTGTCACATCACTCCCTCCTAATAGAAATCTCGTCCCGAGATTTACTCCTTAGGATCAGTCCCATCATTAGCAAATAACTGAGGATACTTGTTCCTCATGAACTCCTCCCGTTCCCAAGTGAACTCTGGTCCACGTTTTGAATTCCATCTAACCTTAACCAACGGTATCTTACTTCTCTTTAGATCCTTAACTTCGTGATCCATAATTTCTACCGGTTCTTCAATAAAACGAAGACTCGCATCTATACTAATATCGCCCGACGGTACTTGCAAGTCGGTTCTCGCTAAGCATTTCCTCAAGTTTGATACATGAAATACATCATACACACTGCTTAACTCTTTCAGTAATCTCAACCTATAAGCCACTGGTCCAATCCTTTCAAGGATTTCAAATGGACCCACGAATCTAGGTGCTAACTTCCCTTTCTTCCCAAACCGCATTACCCCTTTCCATGGTGAAACCTTTAGCATAACTTTGTCTCCAACACTAAACTCCAACGGCTTACGCCTCTTGTTAGCATAGCTCTTTTGTCGGTCTCTGGCCGTCTTTAGTTTCTCCTTAAGTACTGTTATCGCATCAGTAGTTTCCTGTACCAATTCAAGCCCTATAAGCTGCCTGCTTCCAACCTCAGCCCATAGTAACGGCGATCTATACTTTCTACCATAAAGTGCTTCAAACGATGCACACTTTATACTAGCATGGTAACTATTATTGTACGAAAATTCCGCTAACACCAAATGAGTCTCCCAACTTCCTCCAAAGTCTATCACACACGCCCTCAACATATCCTCCAGTGTTTGTATAGTCCTCTCACTCTGACCATCCGTCTGCGGATGATAAGCTGTACTCATATCCAGCCTTGTACCCAACGCCTTCTGCAATGTTCCCCAAAACCTAGAAGTAAACCTGCCATCTCTATCCGATATTATTGACACCGGCACTCCATGTTTTGTCACCACATGCTCTATGCACTTCTTTGCAAATTTCTCCATCTTATCATCCTCCCATATTGCAATGAAATGTGCAGACTTAGTCAGCCTATCCACTATTACCCATATCATGTCATTACCGTTATTAGACCTTGGCAGCTTAGTAATGAAGTCCATGGCGATATTCTACCATTTCCACTCAGGAATCTCAGGTTGTTGCAGTAATCCTGAGGGTCTTTGATGCTCAGCTTTCACCTTTGCACAAGTCAAACACTCGCTGACATGCACCGCTACATCCTTCTTCATTCCTGGCCACCAATACATGTCCCTCAAATCCTGATACATCTTATCAGCCCCTGGGTGTATTGAATACCTCGTCGCATGGGCTTCATCCAATATGACTTTCCTTGTATCACCAAACAATGGAACCTAGATTATGTTTAAATAATACAAACAATCGTCTCCTTTTTTCTCCATGTACTTGTACATACTGTGTAAATTTTCCTCTTCCACTTTTTCCTCTTTAATTGCTTCTTCCTGTGCTATTCGTATCCTATCTCTAAGACTCGGCTGAACATTCATACATATGGATCTTACTCTATTTGGTTTTAGTCTTTCCTTCTGGCTCAAAGCATCCGCCACCACATTGGCCTTTCCCGGATGATACTTGATCTCACAATCATAATCACTAAATAATTCCAACCACCTTCGTTGTCTCATGTTTAGGTCCTTCTGATCAAAAATTTGCTGAAAGCTTTTGTGATCTGTGTAGATTACACTTTTCGTCCCATACAAATAATGTCTCCAAATCTTGAGCAAAGACTACAACCCCTAGTTCCAAATCGTGTGTGGTGTAGTTCTTCTCATGATTCTTCAACTGTCGTGATTCATAAACAATAACTTTATCTCTCTGCATAAGAACACACCCCAACCCCTGATTAGATGCATCACAATACACTACAAAATCCTCCACTCCTTCAGGCAAAGACAAGATTGGCGCATTACACAACATGTCCTTTAGTGTCTGAAAGACATCCTCTTGATCCTTACCCCACTCATACTTCTGGTTCTTTTGTGTCAGCAATGTCAAAGGCTTCGATATTCTGGAGAAGTTCTCTATAAACCTCCTGTAATATCCGGCCAAGCCTAAAAACGACCTTATTTCAGACGGTGTAGTAGGTGCCTTCCAATCTTTCACAGCTTCAATCTTTCCCGGGTCTACATGTATGCCGTCCTGGTTAATCACGTGACCCAGAAAATGCACCTCTTGTATCCAAAATTCACACTTGGAAAACTTCCCATAAAGATTCTCCTTCCTAAGTAGTTCCAACACTAACCTCAACTGCTCATCGTGCTCCTTCTCTGTCTTGGAATAGATAAGTATGTCATCAATGAAGACTATGACAAACTTGTCCAAGTATGGTTTGCACACTCGATTCATTAGATCCATAAACACTGCTGGCGCGTTGGTTAAACCAAATGGCATGATGGTGAATTCAAAATGTCCATACCTTGTTCTAAATTCAGTCTTTGGTATATCCTCCTCACATACCCTTAGTTGATGATAACCGGACCTAAGGTCTATCTTTGAGAAGTATTTTGCTCCTTGTAGTTAATCAAACAAATCATCAATCCGTGGGAGTGGATAACGATTCTTAATGGTCAGCTTATTCAGCTCTCGGTAATCGATACACATTCAAAATGATCCATCCTTCTTTTTAACAAATAATACGGGTGCTCCCCATGGAGAATAACTAGGCCGAATGAAACCTTTGTCCTGTAATTCCTTGAGTTGCTCATCTAATTCCTGCATCTCTGATGGGGTTAGACGATATGGTAACTTCGCTACGGGTGTTGCCCCAGGTACTAAGTCAATCTTAAACTCTACTTGTCTCACCGGTGGTAATCCCACTAAGTCGTCTGGAAATACATCCACGAACTCCTTTAATACCCGAATCTTACTAATCTGTTTCTCATCATCCTTGGCACTCATGAGGGATTTGGTCATCTTATCCCTCTTTTCCCCGTGAACATATAATACCTTACCATCACCTATGGGAATTTTAACAACTTTATCATGACATACTATCTCAGCCCGATGCCATGATAACCGATCCATCCCAATGACCACATTAAAACTCCCATGACCTAAAGGGATTAAATCTATAGTGAACTTATAATCTCCTAACTCTAAGCTACAGTTTCAGAAAATTTCATCTACTTCTTCCTGTTTACCACTAGCTATCTCAATCACATAACCCAGTTTTGCTACACAAGGACTCATGTTTAACATAGGCACAAATTGGGAAGATACAAAGCTAAAATCAGCTCCAGATTCAAAAAGGATAGTAGCAAAGTGATTGTTAACAGAAAACGTACCCGTCACCACATTCGGGTCCTGGACGGCCTCCACTGCATTCGCAAGGTAAACCCTGCCTCCATTCTTATTCCCATTTTTCCCGTCATTCCGATTCCAGTTACGATTCCTATTGTTCCCATTGTTGCGGTTGGCATTGTTCTGATGACCACCGCCTTGATTCCCTCGGCTCCCCTCCAATGCTAGCTGACCCCTTCCTTGATTAGTTGCCCCGGCCAACCTTGGGCACTCTCTCTTGTAGTGTCCAGGTTTTCCACACTCAAAGAAGTTTCCCCCGGTGACATTCATTCTCACAGACTGGATTGGTGTTGCATTCCTGTTAGGTGCTCCACAATCCTTAGCAAAGTGCCCCGGTTTCTGGCAATTGAAGCATACAGGGCATGGTGTGCCTATTGGATGGAACCTAGAGCAGGTTCAGCAAACTGCGTTGTTGTTGTTCGGTTTTCCAGAATTTTGAGGTACTCTCATGGCAAAACGTTTTCCATATTTTGCTTTCTTACCATTTTCCAGTTGGTGTCAGGCGATCTCGCAGCTTCTGGCTCCTTTCTTTTATCCCCCGCCTTTCCCAAAGTTCCACTAGATACAACCTCCTTAGTAAGTATTCCTGCAGTCAATATAGCTTGTTGTATCGTGTTAGGCTGAGTAGCCTTGATCATCCCCCTTATCTGAGTAGGCAATCCAGCAATGTACCGCTTGATTTTGTTCGCCTCAGGAGTAACCATATTGGGAACCAACTTTGCCAACTCATGGAAACGATCCGTGTACTCTGCATGAGCAACTCCAACCATAGTATGTCCCCAAAACTCATTCTCCAGCTTCTCCAACTCATTTCTTGGACAAAACTCCGTAGTCATAAGAGCCTTAAAGCCGTTCCAAGCCATGACATTTGCAGCAACTCTCCCTCTTGCTTGAACTTGAGTATTCCACCAAGTTAAAGCCTTCCCCACTGACGATCCAGTTACATACATGACCCTCTGATTGGGTAAACAGCCGCTCATCTGAATCACATTCTCCATATTCTTAATCCATTGGGTAAGTACTACCGCGCCACCTTTCCCATCATACTCTTTTGCACCACAAGACGTGAATGCCTTATAACTACAACCATTGTTTCCACCTCCTCCTTGACCATTGTTGTTGTTGTTGTTCAGGTTATTAGTCACCTGCTGAACAATGGTTGGTATTATGTTGGCCATTTGAGCAGCAACCAAAGCAGCCAAGTCGGGATTTCCGTCACCACCACTTCCTCCGGAACCATTTCGCGTATTCACCATGCTATAGTAAAAACATGACACCCGTTAATAACTACCAAAATACTCCATATAGTATACTTACCACCATACACACGCTTATCATAACCATACGTACTACCAACATATACTATATAGGCATGCATCAATCCTATTTCATGTAATCATACTTGGGAATCCATTGAAGGTGTGGTACTTGTATAACTATGTTGGCCACCATACTTATACAATTACCCTTTCCCTAATTTACTCCCTCCTATGATGACACTTATAAGAATCAATACAACACATAACACATAATTCCATTAACTCACAAAAACACATAACCACACGAAATAAGGTCCAAAACTTCATTTATTAAATAACATAGTCAAATACTTGAAATACATAAATCCATAGTCTAGCTAAAATAGCATAGAAAAATCCAAAACGAAAACATAATCAGTTATAAGTCATGTCGCCCATAAGAGTGGTAACAACTTAACATCCTTCATATCCACCTACTCCTAGTAACTCGAACCACCACATGATTCTTAGAGAACATGACTTAAACATCAAAAGCAAAATACTATACATTAGATACACGAAAATAACTTAGCAATTACTATGAAAATAAAACAAAAGACGAAAACTACCATTAAATCCATACTAGTCAAAACTCAACATAAAATATAATTAATACGAATCAATAATATCCAGAAATATATGTATCAATCAAAACTATGCACACATATGCCTATGACGCCTATATGCAAGGATCCTTAAGCTATAGACTAGGCTAGGAAACCTAATTCTCTATAACCTGTCTCTGATACCATTCTGTCACACCCCACCATGGCGGAATATTGGGCGTGACGTATGGATATCATCACAACATGGCGTGTCTGTAGAGATAACTAAATGAAATAAGAAATGTCATAAAATGGTGACACAAATGTCATGACAATATCTCAACAATGCAGGAGTCTAGTTAAGTAGGTAACAATCCTACCGCTTACCCAAGACAAACAATTAACATAAACAAAGCAAACATATAGGTGTCAACAAAGTATCAATTATTCAAACATCAAACAAAGACTAAGAGGAAAGGGGGTTCCTCCAAATGCAACCCTAAGCCTCCAAAGCTAGCTACTCCTATCCTCATGCTTACCCACATTCTCACCTGAAAGAGACACTAAAACACGTCAACATAATGTTGGTGAGAGTTATAGGTTTAGACTCCAACCTCAAATCAGTTATAATATAAGCTGTGAATAACCACCAACAATAAAAATATATGGACAATGTGTTACAAATGTGCATTAACAACTAACAATTCAAGATTAATCATACCAAACCAATTCCAAGGCTCCAATCCTTTCCAAACACCATGGTCCCATAGGCACCCATACACCTATGAACCAATCCCAAGGCCCCGCCTTGTCAACATCCCCTTGGTACCAAGTCAAATCACAAAATAATCATGAATCAATTAGCAGTTAATCACTTAAGTACACACAAGTCCATCACTAATCATAAAACATTCACAGCAACAATTTACAAAACCATAACGAGTGTCTCTTCTATCCCATCTGGAAGTCAAAATCATTAAAAGATATGGGACTATGAAACTCACCTGATTGAGCTTCTCCAACAATCCACGCACTAGCAAAAAGCTAACAAACAAATGCACCCAATCAATACATGAACCAAATACTAAAATGATTCATCAACCTATGATGGATATCTAACATTATCCCATATATATACCCCTTTTATATGCTCTAAGTATTCCATTTCCCATCCCTAACAAGTCCTTAACTTAGCTAAACTTGATACCTATCCCGTTTACTTTTCTCCAAAAACAGTCCCGGTTTTTAGTCATCAAACTATTAGCCAAACACCAAACTAACCAAACCCATGCTCTCTGTAAAAGAAACCCTATTCCCTTACATGTTTTATCTAACTCCTCCCTTTTGACCCAACCTTAAAACTACTGTTAAGGCCTCGATATATATATATATATATATATATATATATATATATATATATATATATATATATATATATATATATATATATATATATATATATATATATATATATATATATATATATATATATATATATATATATATATATATATATATATATATATATATATATATATATATATATATATATATATATATATATATATATATATATATATATATATATATATATATATATATATATATATATATATATATATATATATATATATATATATATATATATATATATATATATATATATATATACTTTTGTCTATCCAGATTTTACTGATTTTGAACATACAAAAAGTTCGTTATGATTAGGGGGTCGTACCCTAACTCATTTGCTTAGCCCTCCTCTAGGTCTCTTATTTAATATATAAAACAACTCACACGTTTATTAGATGGTTCAATTGTACTCCTAAGTACCCCTATCACCTTAAAACACAAATTGAAAACCCGCTGTCCTAAAAACTGTTTTGACCTCCGACTGTTGTAACCTGTTTTTGACCCACTTCCCAACCTCCTATTCAATTCTAGTTTCTTGCATTTGAAATCCAATTCAATTAACTTTTTAGGGATATAAGATTCGAAAATTAAAAGTTTTTAGAACTCTAGATATGATCAAAACAAGTGACCTAAAATTCTGCCCAGTTTTTAATTACAAATTTAATTGAATTAACCTAATTAATTATTCATAATTTATTTAATCACAAGCCCTAATTATTCTAATCATTACATATCATTAATATACTGATTTTTAATATAAACCCTAACCTAAATCCATCATGGGATGATTAAGAAATAATTAAAAACACTATAATTGAAAAGGGATTGAAGGTTTTTACCTTAAGAATAATGGAAGACAAAAAAATAGGAAGAACCATAAAAGCCCAAAAAAATGTCGACTTCTTGATTAATCTAGGCATTATGTTTTGTTTTAAACTTAATTAATACCTTAGATAGTTATAATACCAATCCCAACCCAAACAAATTTGTCATATATAAATCCCCCTACTTTTTCTCTTTTTCCCTTATTTTTGTGCGTCACATAACCGACCCTAACCCCTTTAATTTCGTTTTTTTCCTTTTTATTATTAATAATTGTAATAATAATAATACCTTAATTTTTCTTAATTTATTTCAGCTCCTAAAGCCTCCAAAACCTCAAAACCGTAAAACTAGTCAAATATACGCGTATACCGTAAAAGACGTATAATATACAGTTTTATAAAAACTCTTGAAATATGAAATAAACTAATTGACAGTCCTAAATGACTTAAAACCATCCCGAAAAATACTCCCGCGACTAATTACCTCATCCGAGACCTCTAAATGCTAAACCTTAAATCGTAAAAATACAATTTTCTATAATACATATACGTATACGTAAAACCACTAAATAACACCATCTTATTTCATAGTCACTACTATGTGAGCTCATGAATATGAAAACATCACACATCGTTTCACTCACAAGGTACCCCGTACCCAAAAACGATGTCCAAACCACACTCTATTCACACCAAATAACACATAAACACATAAAGACACATAATTTCACGAAATATGCCCAAAATAAAACTAAGTGACGAACCTCAAAACCGTGGTTGTCACAGTTCGCCATGATAGAGTGAAGGTAGAGACAGCTCATCTTAGAGGAGCTTTGGATACCCTTCGAGCTCAGCTGGTTCAGACGCTTCGACACGTCAAGAGGACCTGACTTGCTATGATTGCCTTGCAGGATGTCATGCCAGCACCAGTAGCCCCACCAGCACCCTCTGCACCAACACTTCCAGCGGGTCTGTTAGGCATGCATAGATTTGATGTACTAGATTTTGTATACATCATGATAAGTTTTTGGGTTTCATCCCAGCTATCATGCTATAGGACCCCATGTACTTTCATTTTCATGCATCTTTTGTATCCTATCTTGTACTGTACTCCATTAGATAGGTGTCTGTATACATTGCATTTTAGACTGTGCGTACCACCATCTCAGATAGGCGTGTTGTACTTCTGTCTCGGATTGGTTCTGCCTGATGATATGTTTACTTTCTACCAGAAATGACATGTGCACACTTTCTTTTGTTATATGTCATGTGTTGTGCTATATTATTGAAATCTTGATAGGTTATCCGATTTGTTATGAATATTGTGCATAAATATCCTTGTGAAAATAATATATGAAATGTACTAACACTAAAGCTAATGATCTCATTTTATGTATGACCATAGATAATTGGCAATCACTAGAACTAATCCCAACAACGCCGATGTCGATGCTACCCATAACGTCACTACTGCCCAACTTAGGGAAATGATAGACCAGGGTATCACCACTGCTATGGCCGCTAGCCGAAATATGGACGGTAGCCAAAACTCTAATGCACGCAGGAACAACATTACCACTAGAGGTTGCTCTTATCCTGATTTCCTCAAATGCAAGCCGTCGTATTACTAGGGCAGCAAAGGCGTTGTAGAGCTGATTAGGGGTGTAATCAAACCAAGCTTTTATCAAGAAATTCGAGCTCGAGCTCGAGTTTGGCTCGGTCAAGCCAAGCTTTTGTCAAGCTCAAGCCCAAAAAATAGCTCGAAACGATATCAAGCTCAAGCTCAAGCTTTTGATAGCTCGGCTCGAGTTCTTATCAAGCTTTTTCAAGCTCTATCAAAAATATGTTTTTATGATGAATTTATATAAGCAACTAATTGTTAATTTTAGTATTAACCTAACTTTAAGGGCTAATTTCATAAATAAATAATATATTTTAGAAGGACTTTTAACCCTGATTACATTTATATTTTAGTTTTTGTATTTTAAATGATTCTTTATTTTTGTAAATTTAATTATTGCATTTACTCGGTACTTGGTGAAATACAATATGTGTATAAATATTTTTGTACTCTTCTGAATAATAAACGCAACGTGTCTAAATTGTGCTCGCATTCATATCATGCAATGGATATTGGGACCTTAATTTTATTGAAGTGCAAGACACATTTTGAAACCAAGATTGTACGATAAGTTTATTATTGGTTTTATTAATGTTAAATAAATCAAATTTGTTTTAAGTAATGATTTTTATTTATTTTTATACATATGTTTATTGATGAGTTTTATTATAAAAAAATTATACACATTCAAGCTTTTCAAGCCAAGCTCAAACTTTTATCAAGCCTTATCAAGCCAAGCTCAAACCTGGATTAGTAAAGCTTGACAAGCTATCAAGCCAAGCTCAAGCCTACAATTTTAGTATCAAGCCAAGCTCAAGCCCTACTAAGCTTGAGCTCGGCTCGGCTCGATTACACCCCTAGAGCTGATGCAATGGTTTGAAAGACTAGAGACCGTGTTCCGCAACAACGACTGCGCCGACGAGAACAAGGTCAAATTCGCCACCTGCACATTACTCGAAAGTGCTCTCACGTGGTGGAACTCGGTGGTTGCTACCCTAGGACACGACGCTCTGCTTACACTCTCAACTAGACCAACTTGAAAAAGAGAATGACAGAAAAATATTTCCCAAGGGGCGAAATGAAGAAACTAGAAGTCGAACTGTTGGATCTTAGGTGTAAGAACAATGACATCGTGTTATACAACCAGAGATTCCAAGAGTTGACCCTCATGTGTACCAAGATGTTTCCCGAGAGAGAGGAAAAGATTGAGAAGTATGTTGGAGGACTTCCCGACGCCATCCATGATAGCGTTCTCGCCTCTCGACCCACTACTGTCGAGAATGCCATGGAATTCGCTACAGAGCTGATCAACAAAAGAGTCTGTACCATATCTGAGAGGCAGACTGAAACAAAAGAAGGACAAATGACAATGTCCGCAGCCATTACCAGCCACCTCCTAAAAGGTAAAATACCGGGCAGGTTTACATTGCTATCTCCACCACAGACGCAAAGACTTATGTAGGTACCAAACCTATGTGTCTGAGGTGCCACTACCATCACAATGTTGGTAGTCCATGCAAATCCTGCTACAAATGTGGACAGATTGGTCATTTTGCTTGTACTTGCCAAGTAAATGCTGTTACCCAGGTTCGACCTAACACTAATGCTGGAAACAACAAACGGGGCGGACATAATGCCCGTGGGAACGGGAATGGACAACCGGGAAACCGCAACGCTGCTGGAGGAAATAAGAATGGTCCAAAGAAAGGAGTTGTGTGCTACGAGTGTGGAGCACCCGGACATGTGAGACCAGGTTGCCCCAAGTTGGCTAGTCAGAACAAGAACAATGGAGGTGCCTCGTCAAGGGTATACGTGGTAGGCAATGCAAAGGCCAACCCAGACTCCAACATTGTTACTGGTACGTTTTTACTAAAAAATCGTTATGCATCCGTTCTATTTGACACCGGAGCAGATAGAAGCTTTATATCTACTGAATTTAGTAACATACTAGAAGTCACCCAATCAATTTTAGACCACCATTTCTCCGTAGAATTAGCCGACGGTAAGATCGTAGAGGCCAATGCCATCATTAGAGGTTGTACTATGAACCTTTCCAAGCATCCATTCAACATTGACCTAATTCTAGTAAACCTTGGTAGTTTCGACGTTATTATCGGCATGGACTGGTTAGCTAAGTATCACGCAGTCATTATCTACGACGAGAAATTAGTCCGCCTGCCATGGGTAAACGAGACCTTAATCATTCGAGGAGACGGTAAAACTGACCTTACTGACACTAGACTCAGTGTTATCTCTTGTACTAAAGCCCAGAAATATTTGTTGAAAGGATGTCCTATCTTTTTTGCTCATATTTCCCAAACAGATGAAGAAGATAAACCCGAGAAGAAACAAATCAAGGACGTACCTATCGTCCAAGATTTTTCCGAAGTCTTTCCTGAAGAGTTGCCAGGTTTACCACCAGCCCGACAGGTGGAATTCCAGATCGACTTGATTCCAGGAGCTGCACCCGTGGCTAAAGCTCCCTATCGATTTGCACCATTAGAAATGAAAGAACTAGCTGAACAACTTCAGGAATTGTCTGACAAAGGATTCATCCGGCCCAGTTCCTCACCGTGGGGAGCTCTGGTCTTATTTGTCAAAAAGAAAGATGGTTCCTTCTGAATATGCATTGATTACAGAAAATTGAATAAGTTAACTGTAAAGAATCGTTATCTACTTCCCCGCATTGACGATCTATTTGACCAACTACAAGGGTCAAGTGTGTATTCCAAGATTGATTTGAGATCTGGATATCACCAATTGAGGGTCAGGGAGGAGGATATTTCAAAAACAACTTTTAGAACCCGTTACAGTCATTACGAATTCCAGGTCATGCCATTTGGGTTGACCAAGGCACCAACCATCTTCATGGACCTTATGAATCGTGTGTGCAGACCCTACCTGGGTAAATTCATGATAGTCTTCATAGATGATATACTCATTTATTCCAAAAACGAATAGGAACACGGAGAACACCTTACACAAGTTTTGAAGGTGCTCAAGGAGCCAACAACTTTACGCTAAGTTCTCCAAAAGTGAATTATTGGAATTTTGGATTCCCAGAGTGCAATTCCTCGGTCACGTAATTGATAGTGACGGTATTCACGTAGACCCAGCAAAGGTTGAGTTTGCCAAGGATTGGGCATATCCTAAGTTGCCAACAGAGATCCGCCAATTTCTAGGCCTTGCCGGGTACTATCGCAGATTTATTGAAGGTTTCTCCAAGATAGCCAAACCCATGACCAAACTCACACAGAAAGGAATAAAGTTTGATTAGGGAGAGAAAGAAGAATCAGCTTTCCAACTGATCAAGAAAAAGCTGTGTAGTGCACCTATTTTGGCCTTACCTGAGGGCAACGACGACTTTGTTGTATATTGTGATGCGTCACACAAAGGCTTGGGTGCAGTGTTGATGCAAAGAACGAAGGTGATCGCTTATGCTTCCAGGCAACTGAAGAAACACGAGAAGAACTACACCACACATTATTTGGAAATCGGATCCGTGGTTTTTGCATTAAAAATCTGGAGACATTATCTATACAGAACCAAGTGCACCGTGCATACTGGCCATAAGAGTTTGCAACACATACTGGATCAGAAAGAGCTAAACATGTGACAACTCTGTTGGATTGAATTGCTAAGTGACTACGACTGCGAGATCAAATATCACCCTGGTAAAGCAAACGTGGTTGCTGATGCTCTAAGCCGTAAGGAAACAGATCCTCCGATGAGAGTCCGAGAACTAGTCATGACGATTAGCCTAGACCTACCCCAACAAATTTTAGAAGCTCAGAAACCTGAAAACCTCGTGAAGGAAAATATTAGAGGTATGCTTACAACCGACCTCACCAAAGAGAAATTAGAGCCGAGAGCGGATGGAACTCTGTGCTTGCACGGAAGGAGTTGGCCACCTTGTTATGGAGACTTGAGGAACGTAATCATGCACGAGTCTCATAAGTCTAAGTATTCCATACATCCCGGATCTGAAAAGATGTATCAAGATATGAAGAAGTTATACTGGTGGCCAAACATGAAGGCAGACATTGCCACATACGTGAAGAAATGTCTGACTTGTGCCAGAGTGAAGACAGAACTTTAGAGACCATCGGGTTTGTTAGTCCAACCCGAGATACCGAAATGGAAATGGGACAACATCACCATGGACTTCATTACCAAACTTCCTACTTCATCTCACGGTTACGATACAATTTGGATAATCGTTGACCGACTCACAAAATTAGCCCATTTCCTACCCATCAGAGAAAATGACTCTCTGAACAAGTTGGCCAAACTGTACCTAAAGGAAGTTGTGACTAGACACGAAATACCAGTCTCAATCATCTGTGATCGAGATGGTAGATTTACGTCAAACTTTTGGAAAGCTTTTCAACGAGCTTTGGGAACAAACTTGAACATGAGTACTGCTTATCACCCACAGACTGATGGTCAGAGTGAACGAACGGTCCAAACATTAGAAGACATGCTGAGGGCATGTGTGATCGACTTTGGAAAAGGATGGGTCGAACATATACCATTAGTTGAATTCTCCTACAACAACAACTACCATGCCAACATCAAAGCAGCACCATTTGAGGCCCTCTATGGCCGCAAGTGCAGATCACCAGTGTACTGGGCAGAGGTAGGGGAATTTCAGCTTACTGGACCCGAACTGATCCAAGAGACTACTGAGAAGATCACCCTCATCAAACAAAGGATTCAAGCTGCACAAGACAGACAGACTAGCTATGCAGATCGCAAACGGAAACCTATGGAATTTGCAGTAGGTGACCGTGTTATGCTTAAGGTATCACCTTGGAAGGGCGTTATACGATTTGGAAAACGTGGAAAATTAAATCCACGTTACGTAGGACCCTTCAAGGTGATCGCCAGAATCAGTGAAGTCGCTTATCGTTTAGAGTTACCCCAGCAGTTGAGCCTGGTACACTCTACATTCCATGTCTCAAACCTGAAGAAATGCTATGTTGAAGAACCTCTAGCTATGCCATTAGAAGGTGTTCACTTCGATGACAAACTCCATTTCACAGAAGAACCAGTAGAAATCATGGAGAGGATGGTTAAGAAGTTGAAACGCAGCCATATCCCGTTAGTCAAAGTACGATGGAACTAGAGGAGAGGTCCTGAGTTCACCTGGGAACGAGAAGACTCGTTCAACACCAAGTACCCACAAATTTTCACCTGACTAGTGACGTCAATCTAAGCTTTGAGGACAAAGCTAAAATAACGGGAATGTGCTATAAAACCTCTGATTTTACCTCTTTGACCTTGTCACCTTATGCACACATCTTGCATGAATATGTGTAATTTAATTTCACCTAATTTTATGAAGCTTCAGTCTCTCATTTAATTACACTGTCAATTCAAGTATATTTATAGACATATTGAAACTTTTGTCATCTTTAACTACTTTAACTTTCATGTAGCCACATTATATCCGTTTAATATCTACAATATACTTTAATAAAGAAGTATACTTTCTACATTATATCTTGTCCTAACTAAATAAGTTACATTCATCATATACATATACTAGAAACCCTAAAACTTAACCAAATTGACTTGGACTCGAACCTACTCCTACAATATAATACCTAGACTCCTAATAACCATACCAAATCACTAGACTCTGTTGATCCCAAACTTAGATCGATTCAGCTTGTGTAAACGAGATTAAATCAAGTTAAACACGTAGAGAAACTTTGTTGTGTATAAAACAATTTAAGTATTATGCGGAATTAATACTCAAACAAGAACACACAAACAATGTAAACCAAACTTTCACTTTGATTGATAAAACAAACTTGCGTACAATGAAAATGTGAAAACGTATATTCAACTAAAACCTAAAGGCCTTCTTTTATAGACATAAGGAGCCTTGTACAAGAGTCTACGTATCAACTATTTTAGGTAAAGATAAACATAAGAAATACATTGTCGATCATATCTTTACTAGAAACATACTAGAAACATACTAGAAACATAATACATGTAGACTAAGTCTTCTATCAGTGCTTGACTTCTTCTTATCAACGCATGACTTCTTCCTGTCAACGCTTGTCCTGTCAACGCTTGATTTCTTCTTAACAACGTCCAGATTGCTCTTGTCAGCGTCCAAGTGTATTGACTATATTTTATTCCCAACAATACTCCCTAAACTTGATATCTACTCTAGTAATCAAGTTTCTGAATAAAAACTGAGAACTAGGAGGATTCTTACAAATCTTATCAAATTGGTAATAAACATATCTAATCAAATCTTTGGCCATGTCACTTGAGTAGTCAATCTCCAGGTGTGTTGTTTTCATCTTTTCGAAAACTTCTTTGGACATAGGATACACACCAACTGCTGAACATAGACGCTATTGAAGTCCAATGATATCATCCTCAAGATCCTTCCAAACTGGATCTTCTTCTTTTGGTGCACACATTCTCTTGAATGTTGACCAAAGCTTTATTCCGTTGACTGAAGTAGGTGCTTCAGTCTCATACTTGGCCAGTAGTAACCTCCAAAGGTCTGCCAAGTCTTCCATATCCATACTTGCAAACAAAGACATAAGAGTAGTAAAAGTATGTACCTCTTTCCCATATCTGCCAATCATCCAAAACCCACTTGCATCCTCTTCATAACTAATGATAGGGTTTCTAGAATCATGAGGTAACACTTTTACCATATCTGAAGCTTCCATGGGTGAGAGCTTAATGCTCTTTCTAATAACAGCTTCACTGGGATTCACTTTATTCAAATCTGAAGGAAACTCAAGAGGAACTCCCTTCTTCAATGGTCTTGGTACAATCATAGACTTTTGAATCTCCATCTCCTCTACAAGTTCTTCTTTCCTTTCATCTGAAAGAAGTCTAGTGTTCATCTCTTGCACTCTTGCCCAAATAGGATAAGTCTTATATTCCAATTCTTCAAAGCACAATTCCTACAACTTCTGAAAAGTCCTTCCTCCTTGATGACATCTGAGCAACATATAATAAAGCTCCCTTCTATCTCTCCTAGACTGTGAGAAAACTTTGCTGGCCTTATATTTTAGGATTACCTGGCAATCCTTTTGAATCCTGAGAAGAATCTTCAATCCCTAAATCTGATCTGATAAAGACATATCTAGATTCTTCATGATCTTATTCTCCCAAGCAAAGTACATCTGGGCAACTTCTGGCATCTCATAATCCACCTTCAGTTTTAATTATGCAAGTTTCTCCCTTGCCAACACATCACCATATTCAAGTCTTTCTGGTTCTTCAATTATCATAACACTTGAATCTGTGCTTTCATCATTACTTCCTTCTTTCTCCTCAGAAGTAACCTTAAATGGTGACTCAACAACCTTCTTCTTTTCTTGTTCCATAAGTTGTGCAGCCAACATTGAATCAAATTGTACTTGTGTTGCATCCTTAGGAACCTCTGTTTCTACCATGATTCCTTTACCCTTATCTAATGCATCAATGATGGGTAAAGATGATGATGGTACCTGTGAAGACACTTCCTTGATGATAGCTGATGACTGGAATACATCAACCATATTTGTAGGCTTATCAACGTCTAAAAACTGTATGTCAACGCCCAACTTACTCTTGTCAGCGCTTGACTTGTCAGCGTCCAATATCTGCTTGGCAACGCTCATCTTACTCTTGTCAGCGCTTCTTGTGAACTGCTCCATCATTGCTGTAAAGGATAAATTCAAATTTGTAGGAATAACCAAAGAGACATCAAAACCTGGTTGCTTCTTCAAATCTGTAAGAGCTTCAGCCACACCCAAAGATTCTCCATCATATGAGCCTTTGCCACTCAAATCAATTGGCTCTGTAGCAGCTTCATGTGAGCCTTTATCACTCAAATTAACAGGCTCTATATCAGCTTCCTCCTCTTTGTAAGAATCCTCCCCTGATGAAAGGACTCTTTTCTGTCTTTTCCTAGATTCAGCAGTTTCTAAAACAACAATCCTCTCCCTCAATTGCTTGAGTTCAAGGCCTTGGGTAGAGACAGTATGTACCAGGTCTGCATTTTGCTTTTGCAAGCTAATGCAGACAGCCGTCAATTCCAACATTATATATGGTTCCAATATGCCCTCCTCTAGAATGGGGATTTGACCTCCCAAAGTATATTCATGGGGCATGGATGAGGTCTTAATGATGTTAGGACTGGCTTGGCCTGCATCTAAGCTAGCACCAATAGTCCTAGCCTCACCATGTCACCAACCACACTTGTGGTGGTGGTTCTCTCTACAACATGGCTAGGACCACCAGAGGAGAACACTCTAATGGTCCTTTGGCGTTATTCCATCCTATAGTCTGGGGGTGAAGAAAATGATGTGGATTGGGTAGTAGTTTGAAGGTTAAGGGGTGTTTGGGTCTGTTATGGAAAGGTGTCAACGTTTGGATTTGAAGTGTCAACGCCAACAATTAACGTGTCAGCGTTGAAGGGATCTTGGTCAAGTTCCATATGTTGAGGTGAAGGTGATGGTTCAGGTAATGGGTCAAGTTGTGGTTGTGGGTTAGGTTGAGGTTGTGCTGCTGCAATAACAGCAAGCATGGCTTGGGTAAGGGGTAAGTCTCTGTGAGGGGGTGAATTCATCTTACTAAAAATAGCTTTCTTTTGCACAGGGATCGCATAAAAGTCATCATGATCCCTGGTGCAATACCTTTGTACATCAAAAATCATTTGTAAAAATCTTGGGTAAGCCAGAGTCATCTTATTACCCTTATTTTTACACATGCCATCAAAAATCAGTTTAAAAAATTATACTTTTTCCCATTAGTAATACACACAATAACACTAGCAACTGATCTGTTAATTTCATTATGTGCAGTACTTTTGGGACTTAAACATTAAAGGATGACATGTATTAAGTACTTCCAAGCTGGGGGAAATTCCTGTTTATTATATTTGTTTAAAGTACCCTCTTCAGGGAAAGGATACCCCAAAGCTTGAAGTCCATGTTCTATCTCACCAATGGGTAGAGTGGTTATACCATCTGCATCATTAAGATGCAAAGCCTGGCGAACAAGGCTTCAGTAACCACCCATGGTCGCCCATGGACAATAGCAGTTAATGTAGTCACATTATTAAGCGTTGAGGAACTAACAGTGTTCCAAAGCTGTTTAATATGAGTGACAGGGATAAGAGGAGCATTAGAAAGTGCATACCATAATGGGAATGCATTCAAATACGCCACCATCTGAGTGTATTGAGGAAACAGAGCATCATCAGCCGCTAAATAGGCAACCATGTTATGCTGACTTCTGAATCCCAATACCAAGTCATTCGGTTTAAACTTAGGCGCCATTGATGTAGAAAGCTGTGTGAAAGATTATGAAAGATGAATTATAGGAGAAAAATGAGTTAGACAAGAATATTAGATTACCTTGTTTAAAAAGAAGGAGCCAAATTTATAGGAGAGGTAGGCACATGTGATTGGTCAAGAAGGAGGCAGTTATTTTCAAAATATAATGATGAAAATCTTGAAAAGAAAATAACTTATCTTGTTCATTAATTAAAAGTTACCAACTCCTAAAACTACGGCCCCTATTTTCGTCAAAAATAACAACTGGGTATGACCCAATGAGTGTCAACGGTAAAAAATAACCCATCAACGCCCAACGGTTATATTCTTGTCAACGTTGGAAAAAGCCATGTCAACGTCTAAATTGGTCATAACAACGTTTGGAAATATATCTGTCAACGTCCAAAAATAAAAATAATAAAAATGAAAAAGGACCTTAACAAAGTGATTTATCCTAGTGAAGATAACCTATAAACTGAAAATTACTATAGGGTGGCAAGCACTGTCCAATCATGCACACTTGCTTATACAAGATAGACATAACAGTCCTCTAGTGTCCCTTGCTAACCAAAGTTCTTAACAGTGAAGTTATCTCATAAAATCCCTTGTAACCTCCCAGGTAAGCCCAATATAAATCATACCCAAGTCTCCCAACAGACCACATCCAATTCTAGGCCAAAAAGTCTTAGCATCGTGCATAGTATATCAACTTTGCATGCTACAGTGCCTCATGAATTAGTAAACTAATTCATACTCACGAGTGGACACAATCTAGAATTGTGATAAGAGTATTATAAAAATACCCAAAAAGTCCTAAAAAGGTTCCTAAACCTCCCCTTAAACTATGATACATAAGTTTCTAAATAATATGCATGTAATGAAAATTTATGTTAAGATAGGAATATAAATATTCCAACCATCATCCATAAATTGAAACATGCTCCAATAATGCTCCAAGAATTCATAAGAAACTCTGTATTCGATGGGACAATGCTAACAATGCCTGCACAACTAGATCAAGAACCACAAAACTAACATGTTGCTGACAACGTCACGTTAACACTTATCAGCGTTAAGATAACCTTTGTCAGCTTTAGACAAATAAAGTGGAAAATCTAATTTCACATAAAGACCAATAACAATGCATATCCTGTATATACTTTTACAATAAGACCCCAAAACACATATTAAGTAAGACTGATCATTCCAATACTTGTTACCAAGTATTGTAATCTTCTAGTATCAAAAGGTTTAGTTAATAAATCAGACACATTTTCTTCTGTGTCAACCCTATCTGGTTGTATTAAACCTTTTTAACAATCTCTTATAAAATGATGTCTAATTTCTATGTGTTTTGATTTAGAATGATGTACAGGATTTTTAATGATGCATAAAGTACTGTTATTGTCTACAAAATCTTGGTATGCATGAAATTATACCCATAATCCAACAGCTGGTTCTGAATCCATAAGACTTGTCCACAACAAGCAACTGCAGCAACATACTCTGCTTCACTTGTAGAATTGGCCACCACTGTTTGTTTCTTGCATTGCCAAGATATTAATCTACTCTCAAGAAACTGGCATCCACCAGTTGTGGATTTTCTATCAAATTTGTCACCACCATAATCACTGTCTGAATATGCAATAAGCTCCAATAGGGAATCTTTTGGATACCATAATCCCAGGTCTGGATAACACCTAAGGTATCTAAAGATCCTCTTGACAGCTTGAAGATGACATTCTTTGGGAGTCACTTGATGGCGTGCACATGCACACACAGCAAACATAATGTCAAGTCTTGAAGTTGTGAGATACATCAATGAACCAATCATTGACCTATAATGCCTGACATCCACCTCTTTTCCATCTCCAACTTTTCCCCAAGGGTGTTCCCTATCCATAGGAGTGCTAGCCCGTTTTTCATGTGCAGAAAAGCCAAACTTCTTCAAGATTTCTGCTACATATTTATCTTGAGAGATGAAGATACCATCTTCTTTCTGCTGAACTTGTAACCCTAGAAAGAAGTTCATCTCTCCCATTGCACTCATCTTGAACTTGTCTGTCATGAGTTTGGAAAAGACTTCACTCATCTTTGGACTAGAAGAGCCAAAGATGATATCATCCACATAGACCTGTACAAGTAAGAAATCCTTACCAGTTTTCTTTGTAAACAAGGTATGGTCTATGGTGCCCCTTTTAAATCCATTTTCCACCAGATAGGTGGACAATGTGCCATACCATGCTCTTGTGGCTTGATGAAGTCCATACATAGCTTTCTTTACTCTATACACCTTGTCTGGATGTTCTGAATCTTCAAAACCAAGAGGCTGCATTACATAAACCTCCTCTGTAATTATGCCATAAAGAAAAGCACTCTTCACATCCATTTGATAGACTGTAAAGCCCATGCAGGAAGCATAGGCTAGAAAAATCCTTATAGCCTCAATCCTTGCAACAGGTGCAAAGACCTCCTCATAGTCTATCCCTTCCTCTTGTGTATATCCTTGAGCCACTAAACGTGCCTTGTTTCTGACCACAATGCCTCTCTCATCCTTTTTGTTTCTAAGAACCCATCTTGTCCCAATAGGTCTGACATGTCAGGGACAATCAACCAACTCCCAATCATCCTGGATAGAAAATTGGTGAAGATCATTCTGCATTGCTTCCACCCAACTTGGTTCTTTGAGAGCATCAAAAATCTTCTTGGGTTCCTGTTGTGACAGAAAACAGGCAAACAAACATGCTTGAACAAGAGGGGTATCAACCTTGTTGTGAATATTGGCAATAAATCCTCCATGATTCTGATGAGACCTTCTAGTTTGCACAAGAGTCATCACATCACCAATAATTAGAGAGGGAGGATTATTTTTGATTGTAGAAGTAAGCACTCCTCCCTCAATAAGTGTGTTGTCCTCAATCTCATTTTCCATGTTACCAATATCCTCTTCAGACTCTCTTCCATCATTATCTGAATGAACCTCTCTACTTCTGTTTGAAGGTTCACCTTGTTCAAAATTATTGGAAGAGAAAATATTGTCAAAAGATCTGTCAACGCCTGAACCAAAGCTGTCAACGTTTGAGCCATCAACGCCTGAATTTCTCTTGTCAGCGCTAAAATTTCCTTTTTCAGCGCCTGAAGGATCATGCATGTTTTCAACTGGTGATACTTGGGGACCACCTTTTTCCTTTCCAACAGCAGCAGCAAATGCATCTGTCCATATGGGAATGGTAACATACTCAAGTATGGGTGCTGATTTGTCTGCTTGTGATCCAACCTCTTCATCAACCTGTTTACCTTAAACATCAACAATTGGTTCTTCCACAACATTTGAAGTCACCTTCACAATGTTTGGATTAGCAACAAGCATATAATTCAATGTCCTAGATAGAGGTTCCAAGTCAAATAACCAATTTGGACCACTTTCAGGATCACTAGGTTTACTTTCTAAAAACCTAACATGTACTTTTTCAAGTATACGTTTTTCTTTCTTAAGGTAAACTCTATATCATCTACTCTGCACAGAATAACCCATGAAGTAGCCTTCATCACCTTTAGCACTAAACTTACCTAAGGCATCACTAGTGTCCAACACAACTACATGACATCCAAAAGGTTTAAGAAAACCAATATTAGGTTTCCTGCCCCAAAGTAACTCATAAGGTGTTTTGTTATGAATCTTGTTGACTAATGCCCTATTCTGAACATAACAAGCTGTATTCACAGCCTCAGCCCAAAAAGCAATGGGAAAGTGAGCATCAGCCAACATAGTCCTAGCTGCTTCTATGAGGGTTCTATTCTTTCTCTCAGCAACCCTATTTTGTTGTGGGGTTCTAGCTACACTAAGCTGTCTAGTAATCCCTTTCTTGGCACAAAAGTCATCTAATAACTTATTTCTAAACTCACCACCATTGTCACTTCTAAGCATCTTAACCTCATTACTAGACTTCTTTTCAATTTGGGTAATAAAGTTAATCAAAGTATCAGCAGTGTCACTTTTCAAAGCTAAAAAGAAAGTCCAAGTAAATCTAGAAAAATCATTAGTGATGACAAAACAGTAAGATTTACCAATTAAGCTTTCTATATTAGTTGGACCAAACAAGTCCATATGCAGCAAGTGAAGTGGTTTAGAACTAGAGTGCACTGGTTTAGACTTAAATGAGACCTTGTGCTGTTTGCCTTTAAGGCATGCAACACAAGAGTGGTCATTGTGGAAATCCTTTTCAGGTAAACCATCAACTAAACCATGTCTCACAAGTCTGTTTATATTTTTATTGCCCTAATCTTCTGTGCCAAAGATTACTCTCATCAACTGAAGCCTTAGCATATAGACATGACAAATTATTATTCATCCTAATTCCATTAAGATTCACATTATAAATGTCCTTATGCCTAGATGTTCTATAATCAATGAATTTCTCATCTGGTATTTTAAAATCTTTCCTCAACACCAAGCATTCAGTATCAGTGAAAAGAACCTTATTTTTGTTATCACAAACCTGTGATACACTAAACAAATTATATTCAAGTTCTTTTACCAGAAACACGTTTTCAAAATGAAAATTGTCGGTGAGAAGAGTGCCTTTGCAAGTGATAGTTCCATATCCACCTCCAAAGTACACTTTGTCACCATCTTTGATGGGGATAAAATTTGTTAGATAATCTTCCTTCCCCGTCATGTGCCTAGAGCATCCACTATCCCAAAAGCCATAATCATTAACCTACTTTTGAATGCCCTGCACATAAAGAAAACAATTTAGTTTTCTTTGGGAACCCAAGCCTGAGCAGACTTGGATTCATTTGGTTGTTCAACAGGAACAGACTTAGTCCTTATGACAACCCCTTGTTCATCCCTTTTTGGATTAAACACCCAGTTAACCCCAATTGGTTTTGTTATGACCTTTGAAATATAATGAAATCTGTTACAGGTCATTGAAATCCCATCTGAATTAGAGTTTTGGTCTTGCTTAGGTCTCCATGTCAAGCTAGAAGAAGCTTTAGACCCTTTTCCCTTTAGTTACAAATATTTACCATTATTTGGTCTGGGAACGTTCCTGTTAGCGTTTAATTTGGTCTTGTCAACGCTGAAATTACCCTTATCAGCGTTGAACCTAAGGTTTGCTACAGGAACCCATTGTCTATTAGACCATGTATTGGTTTTCTGAAAAGGTCTTTGTCCATAAGTATTAGACCCTTTAGTAAAGATTGGGGCTGGTCTAACAACTTGTGGACTTTGCTGGACAAAAGGTTTGGGTTTGACAGTGTTTGACTTTCTATCAGCGTTAACCTTTGAAGCATTGACACACTTATAGGCTAAATGTGAAAAACTTCCACAAGTATAATAGGTTTTTCTAGACATAGCTCTAGGTCTAGAAGAAAAGAAACCTGACCTATTATCACTAATTTGGCTTTTTGGTGACCTAGGTTTTCTATACATTTATGCATATTTAATACTAGGTTTTCTACCAACGTTTAGCCAAGGTCAACAGTCTTGCCAGTGGTTGGGTTTGTCACTTTTATGGGTGTAGACTCATTTGGGCTGTCACTAAGCATGACACCCTTAACAAACAAGGTAGGGTTGCCTTTCTTGCATTGGTCCAAATCAGTAAACTTCTGCTTGTATTCCTCTACTAGGGTAAGGACTCTTGGTGGAGGAATAAATTCCTCTTCTTGGAGTTCTGGTATACCAGTCCAAGACAAGTCCTTTCTAGGAACACCATAGAAGTTCCCATCAGGTGGTGGAACACCAGCATTCTCTTTCATCCCAATCCCAGTCATATTCCTAGAATCCCTTTGTTCACTAACACATTTTTCTAGGGTTTGTGAAGCTTTATCAGATCTCTGAATTTTAAGATCTACATTATCTTTGTTTTTGATAGCCTCATCTAACTTAGCATGTAAGGCACCATTGGCTCTTTCCATGATGTTTCTAACCTCAACACTAGCATTTAAATCACGAGTTAAAATATTGATTTGATCTTTTAGGTTAAACTCCATCTTATACTCAGCTACGGTCTTTTCAGTTTGAGTAAGAGCAAGTTGATAGTTAGATAACTTGCATCTTTCATTAACGACATCTGTTGTCAATTTTAAAACTTCTTTGTTAAGTTTTTCAGTGTTTAGACGACAACCCTTACTACAAAATGCATCATCATATACCTCATTGTCTGATGAAGATGAAGAGTGTGCCATGAGAGCATAGTGAACATGCTTCTCTTCTTCCTTTTCTGCAACCAAATCTTTGTTTTCTTTCTCATCCTTGGCCAAATAGCTCCAATCTCAACCAACACCATCAATATCTTGCATGGCAACCATAGCTTTGGAATCCTGAGCCTTGATGATTCGGCTTGAGGGTTTTCCAGCATCAGATCTTCTTGGAGATCTATATTCTCTCATAAAGTGTCCCATTCGATGACAATTATAACACTCAACCTTGGATTTATCAAATCCACCAGTGTCCTTAGAATTAAAAGTCATCTTCTTCTTAAATCTTCTATTCCATCTATTTTCCCTTATGCTTGCAAGGGCCATATTCCACTTTATGTCTGTCTCCTCTAAATGCTCATCACTAATTTGCTCAAGGTCCTCATATGCAATCACTGAACCATTGGGTAATGAAGCAATGTATGCACACATAGTATCCAGATCAATACCATCAGGCTTAACTCTCGGAGAGTCAACATTGTATGTGTTAGCGTCTGAATGTGAGGCGTTGACAAAGCTTGATCCAGCGTTGACACAAGATGATCCAGTAATGGGGTGCATGTATGACTCCTTTTGATCAAATTGACCTTCACTGTGTGAGAAGAAGGCCATATTTCCATTGGTAGACTTGCTTCCTTGATCCAAAAGAATTTCATTCTCTACCAGCCTCAATTTGTTGTAAACAACATCAAAAGTAGAACTTTTGTGAGTATTATTAGCAATTATGAACCTTGCTTCAATCTTCCATGCATCACCAAGACTTTTAAGAAAAGTGGTGATGATGTCAACATCACCAAGCACTGTTCCCATAAAGGACAGCTTGCTTGTAATGTCAAGAAGTCTACTTCTCACTCCACTTAGCTTTTCATTGGGTTGAGCTTTAAAAACAACATACTCATGCAAGAGTTGCTTCTTTTTCTCTTGTACAGTATCAACATTACCACTATAAGCAACTTCAAGAGCTGCCCAAAGATCTTTTGCAGACTCATAGCTTCTATATTTATGCTGATTGGCTTGTCCCAAAGAGAGTTTGAGTATGCTTAGGGTTTTCATGTCATTCCTTCTCTTTGTAATGTCCTCAGTTGAGACAGCTCTACCATCTTCAGGTTTTTCTTTTCGATCCTCTTTAGTAGAGCCTTGAGTTGATCTTGTCTGGATAGCAGCTGCAATCTTTTCAGCCTTATTGAATGTGTTTCCATATTCAATAATTTCCCATAGGGTGTAGTCATGGATTTGAAGATACTATTCAAAGTTAAACTTCTACAACTCAAAGTTGTCTGGGTCTAGCATGGGAATCTTGATGTTGGGGTTTGAGGAGGAGGAGGAGTTTAACTCTAGAGTAGACATGTTGTTTTTAGGGTTTCTTGAAAATTAGGGTTTTTGGCGATTTAGGGTTTTTGTCTTCTTTAGATCAAAGTTTCTCAACAAGCTCTGATACCACTTGTTGATCCCAAACTTAGATCGATTCAGCTTGTGTAAACGAGATTAAATCAAGTTAAACACGTAGAGAAACTTTGTTGTGTATAAAACAATTTAAGTATTATGCGGAATTAATACTCAAACAATAACACACAAACAATGTAAACCAAACTTTCACTTTGATTTATAAAACAAACTTGCGTACAATAAAAGTGTGAAAATGTAAATTCAACTAAAACCTAAAGGTCTCCTTTTATAGACATAAGGAGCCTTGTACAAGAGTCTACGTATCAACTATATTAGGTAAAGATAAATATAAGAAATACATTGTCGATCATATCTTTACTAGAAACATACTATACGTGTAGACTAAGTCTTCTATCAGTGCTTCACTTCTTCTTATCAATGCTTGACTTCTTCCTGTCAACGCTTGTCCTGTTAACGCTTGATTTCTTCTTAACAACATCCAGATTGCTCTTGTCAGCGTCCAACTGTATTGACTACATTTTATTCCCAACAGACTCGAACCCAAGACTACCCTAGACATTACATAGTAGCCGAATACACCTTAAGAAACATTTACACAAACTTTAAACCTTAAAAACCTACACTAGACTTTGAAATAAAACTTGTACGAACACTCCTTCATTATGGCATACTATTCTTGTCAACTCATGCCCCCTTGACTCTTAGAAACCGCCGGCCACATAACATGAAAGGCCAAAGTGTACCTTGTGTTGCCATTAATGGAATGTACTAAGGATCTAAGTACTTGGATTCACCTTGTACTAAACCTAGGAACTACAAATCCTATATCTCTCTCTTGGACGTGTTCACTACCCGAACCATACCCTTTCACCAACCTTGGATACTTAACAACCTTAAAAACACAATCTCATTTGTAGAACCCTCCCATATTCGGTTCTACATACCACCTAGACAAAACCACATTTACTCCACCTTACAAACACCAAATCTTGGTCTCAACAACATTAATTGTAAGTCCTCACTAGTATCTTGGTGATCAAGGCAAAGAAATACATCCTAGGTCACGCCTAAAGTTCTAACCGTGTAGAACTCGGCTAGAATCAAGGAGGTTTAGCTAGTTTTTGTTCACCATCATCACCTTCATCAATCAAGTAAGTACCATCTTCATACCCTAGTTCATTCATCATTTTCTACTCTTCATTACATACCCTACTTGTAAGAACCATAAGAAACGCGACTAGAAGTACATGCACCCGTAAAAATCATGCTAAAACTCGACTAGAAACTCACGGCTTAGATTTTTATAGTGGTAAACGAATCTAAATCATAAACCTATGGAGATAACTAACCTTGCCTTAAAAACTCTAAATGAACTAGACTTATTAAAACTAGTAGTACACCAAATAAGCTAAAACAATAAGCTTTGAGTTTAAGCGCATAAGTCTCGGCTTATTATTTTAAGCCGAGTATAAATCCTTGGTTAACAAGCCCATGTAGCTAGAATGATTATTTAGGAATAGAGGAACTTAGTTAAAGTTAGTACCTAAATAAGCTCACTAGTAGAAGCTCATAAGCTTTGATAAGCCACAAACCAAATAAGACATAATCCACTATATGGATAAGATATATAAGCCGAACCTAGTAGGCACATAAGCCCAAGTAAAGTGTTTAGATTAAATGGATTTGTCAAATAAACATTTGCTAAGTGTTAAACAAGCCCACCAATGAGCCTGTTAGCCCACTTAGCACCAAATATTATTAATAAAGACTTTTGTGCCGTTCATGCCATTAAGTGAAAGTACTAGTCGAAAATGTGATTTTATAAAACTTATATATTTGGTTCGTGACTTCGACAAAGTATAAGGACCAAACTTGCCACCTTTGAAAGTCTAGGGTTGCGTTTTTATGCTAGCCGAACCTTTATTAAACCGCAAGGACCAAACTTGCCTTTTTATAAACTCATAGTAAGCCCTAGAATATTTTTTGTGCCATAATAATCATTTCGAAACTTAAGGGACTAGTAATGTCATTTTTATGAACTTATATAATCCACGAGTGAACTTTTCGTGTCCTTATAAAATATTTCGAAACCACAAGGACTAATAGTGCCACTTTTCGAACATGATCCAAGCCCTACGGGGCTGTTATGTAACATGTGTACACCCAAAACCCTAAACTGAACTACAAGGACCAAATGTGGCAATACACGGAAGTTATACAAGCCCTTGTTTCACGTGTAACTAGGGAGACTTGTTTTGCCAACTAATGAAACTAAAACAAGCCCTAGGGGTGTTTATATAAATTGCTGCGAGTATATATATGCTTGAGGAACTAAAATTGTAATTTTCCTAAACCTAAACAAGCCCTAATTATATATATAATTTCCTAATATTAAATAGTGTAAATTTGAATAAACCTATAAATACGGAAATCGTTTTCTTTCTCAAACTTATCATTTAAATAAATTATATAAACTTCGGGGACTTTTAATTAAATAAAATGTAATGCATTTTTGTAAACGTAATTATATAAGTTACATATAAACTGAATACAATAAATTTATAAGAATAAATATATTAAATATATTTATTAATAACTGATTTAATGGGATTTTGCATATGTGTACTCAATCGTTCTCGGTATCTATTCTAATTGATCACGGTTTAAGGTGGAAATGTTGTCTTTGGTAACTAAAAGAGGGGGCTTGATTAACTAAGTTTATAACCGTTAAAGCTATTAAACATAAAAATAAAGGAAGGATGTCTAACCTCGATTGCTTGTCCAGAATGAATGCTGCACAGTAGAACTTGGTACAAGAAACTAAAGGTGATTATCTATTTAAAAATAAAGTCGAAAACTTGAAAAGATTAAACTAAAAATTAAGACTTTTTAAAATAATTGACAAAAGATTAAAACTTGATAAAAAGTAAAATTTAAAACTTAATGAAAATGTAAACTTTATGAAAACGTAAACTTGAAATAAATCTGAGATAAAACAATTAAAATAATACTTAAGAAAAATGGCGGGAAAAATTTAAGTTTGAAAATTAATTCGGGAAACTAAAAACTGAACATAAGTCGGAATACCAAATATTTCACCTTATCCGGAATACCAAGTTTGTATGTAATTCGGAATCCAGGTCCTTGAAGTAATCCGGAATCCACAAAGTTTAAAACAATCCGGAATATGGTGTTTCACACCTAATCCGGAATCCGTGACAAAGAAACAGTTCGGAATCCCTATACTATTTCTAATCCGGAATCCGTAGCCTGCACCTAATCCGGAATACCAATTCCTTACCTAATTCGGAATATGTATCTCGAACTCAATCCGGAATCCACCCAATTCAAACCTAATTCGGGATGTGTGTCCTGAACATAATTCGGAATGTAGGTCCAACACCTAATCCGGAATAAAGATTTTCAACGTAATTCGGAATATAGGATTCTGCTCATAGTTCGGAATGGTGTGATTCTTTACTTAATCCGGATTAGAGGATTCTACTCCTAATCTGGAATGCTTGAAAACACAACCTAATTCTGGAAAAATGAATCAACAGACAATTCGGGAAACTAGGGTTTTAAAACCCGGATTAACTCAAAATAAGCAAAATCACAATAAGCACTTAACTAAAACTTTAACCAAATCAATTTTTAGAAAAAGCTAATAAGACACAATTAAAAAACTTTTAGAAACACTAAATAATCAAAATATTTAAAATCAACTTTTTATAAAAATATTAATCTACCAAAATCAACTTATTTAAAAACTAGAAAACATAAAAATTAAGCAATAAGCACACTAATCTAAAAACCTCAAACACACCAAATCAATAAGCACAATCCAATAAGAAAATCAATCACACAATCAATAAGATTAAACCATCTACATGATTAATAAAGCAAAACAATAGATTATGATTAAGAAACGTAGAATGAGAATTAATTAAAAAGCTTGATTAGATTGAAGATTAAGATCCAAAATTACAAGATTAAGATGAAAGATTCATAAGCTTGATAGAAAAGCTAGAGAGAAAAAATAAAAACACACACTAAAAATAAAACTAACTAAAAATTAAAGACTACTCCCTAATGACACATTTAGGAAACTATATATAGGGGAAGGGGAAGGTGTTGTTTCTTCCTTATTTCTTCTTGTCTTCTCGTCTTTTAAATAACTCGTCTTTCTCGACTTTGTCTCGGGATTAGTCGAATGATAAAATGAACTCGTCTTCTGATTTTCTTCATTTAGTAGACTTGGCTCTTCGACTTCGTTAAACTTTCATCTTTAGACTTTTTCTTCGATAAATCTTCAGAATGCCTTTGACTTCCGTTCTTCTTGCACTTTTGATCTTTTGACTTCGTCTTTTGTCTTTTTCTTCGATAAAAGCCCGTGAAAGCCCGTGTTTTCTTCCTTTTTCATATTTTTGTCCTAAAACACAATAAAAACACAAACCACGCATAATTCCGCTTTTTACGACATTAAATACACGTTTTGGTCTTCTTATTATTATAATTAAGTGGTAAAAGGATAAGTGTTTTCGCACTTATTAAATCCCCTACACTTGACCATTATAATGCCCTCATGCAATGCTTTAATTTCAAAGCACGGTTTACATTTTTCATCATAATTAACCCACCTTGGCCTTTATGAAATACTAAACACTAAGGAAACTAAAAAGATAGAAATATATACAAAATGCTTGAAGGAAGAACAAGTAGAGAGATCGAAGACTTACATTAGGGCTTTGATTATCATGAATGTTTATCACTCTCAAGTTTCACGTTCCCCACACCAAGCTTAAAAATAAGATCATTGCTATTATAAGTTAGTAAGCTAACACGCACTCATGTGGCCCAGTTATTCACTTAGACTCCCTTATTCCTAGGTGTATCTCTTATATTTTATTGTTGTCTTGAATGATCACGAGGATACATTGTTGACTTATTTCGATAGTTTATTTAGGCCGAAAATAAAGTAGGACGATTTAATCAATAGTTAGCTAAAGGACAAAATCTTTTAAAACTGCTTCTCGGGACCTCATAAAGTTCATATCTTGGCATAACTCGCTTCACGATTTGAGACCTTTCTTGGACCGATATTTGGCAGTGACTTCATACTTTGAATCTTGAGAGACGTTCTTGAAATAATGGTCTTCTCTTCATAATAGGAATTTCTTCACTTGAAGTTTTTAAGAGATTCTTCATACTTGGACCACGACTTCTTCATTTTTCTCCAATCTTTATTTTAGATTTTGATATACAATGATCCGCCTCCTTTTAGGACTTGGATCTATTTAACCTCATACCTCGTTAGGGTCTTTTCGGATAGACTTCTCCATGATCTTTAGGGGAGTATTTGCTTTTCGTCGTGTGTCTTAATCCTTCATATTGATTTTTGATAAATGATTCTTCACATCACTTTAGATCTTTAGCAACAAAATGTAGCCCTCATGCCTTGTTAAGGCCTTTTTGGACTCGCCAATCTTCGCATCCCGCTTTAATAAGTTATGCCTTGGCTATGAACTCTAATTAATACCGAGCAACTTTTAAACGATCTTGTGCTAGAAGCTAAGTAACTTTTCAAATCGTACGGCCTTATTTATTGCAATAATATTTATTAACAAGTGATGCAAGAAAAAGCTCATAATCAACTCACATAAATTCATGAAAGAATACTAAACTTATAATTGACTCTATCATCTCTCGTTCTCCACAATTTAAAATCTCAAAGAATGAGACTCGTGGATGCTTAGCCAAATAAATCAAGGTTTTGGGTTTTCAAGTCATCTTTGTAACTTCTTAGACTTTTTCAAGTTTGGAATTCGCATTTTAGAGTTCCCTTGATAAATGACTTTCTAGGATCAATTATAGGAACTTGCAAAAATTTCTTGTTCTTAACCCGTAAGAGTTAAGACTTTCGTGTTTTAAAGTTCCCTGTATAAAAGCCTAGCAAAACTTGATTTAAACACGTTAAGGTTACTAGCTAAACTTAGATAAGTAAACTCGGGTTGAGTCAAAAGATTCATGACGGGCCTAATATATCAAAGACATCTAAACTCATTAATACCATTTTATTTAACTATATTTTTCTCTTTTGACTTTATTTTTGAAATGAAATATATACATACGATGCGATAATCAAAAGGAAAGAACATACTGTAAAAGAGAATAAATGAAAAATACTACTTGGCCAAAATAGATCAAAAATTTTGAAAAATGTTGAAAAATTAGATTTTCCGGTTAAAATGAGGACAAATTAATGGAAAAGCCCACTTAACTTCGATAGAAGTCCCCATACACTTGATATAAACCTTGTCCTCAATGTTTAAGCATGTGGGAGTAAACTCCCCTACACTTAGGACATTGTGCACATTGTTTAAATCTTGCTAAGGAAAGGACAACTAAAGTGATTTCAATGTCAACATATAAGATATGAAATATTGAATCACAAAAGTTTAGGATAGAACCGGGAAGACGGGTACACGGGATCACGAGTTGTCAAATATCATCAAAAGTGCTCTTTGAAGCTTTCATCCTTGCACATCACAAGAAACAAGACAACAAACACCTAGTAGCTCCCCCTACACTTATTATGAAAACGGGTAAAAGGATAGATCATCGGGTTGCCTCCCGAGAAGCGCTTGTTTTTGTTAACCGAGTTACGAGCCTGAATCGACCCAGAACTAATTCAAGGGAAACGTGGTGAGGGATAGAATCATATCATAAGTGATGTCCTCACCAAAGTACAACTTAACACGCTGGCCATTCACTTTAAAATTTGGCCCATTTGGTTGCGATAACTCAATGGTGCCATAAGGGAAGACTTTAGCGACGGTGAATGGACCAGACCAACGGCTCTTAAGCTTGCCCGAAAAGATTTTCAACTGAGAGTTAAAGAGTAAAACTTGATCACCTATGTGGAACTCTCGGTTTTTGATCTTAGAATCATGAATGAGCTTGGTTTTCTCCTTATAAATCAACGAATTTTCATAAGCTTCATTCCTAAGTTCATTGAGTTCATTGAGTTGAATCTTCCTAAGATCACCGGCTTGGTTGATATCAAAATTAGCCCATTTCAAGGCCCAATAAGCCTTATGCTCCAACTAATGGGGAGGTGGCATGCCTTTCCGTACACAAGACGATATGGAGTGCAACCAATAGGTGTCTTATATGCGGTACGGAAAGCCCACAAAGCATCATCTAACTTATCAGGCCATGAGGCACGATGCTCTCCCATAGTAAGCTCTAAGATTCTCTTAAGTCCACGGTTAGAAATCTTGGCTTGACCATTAGTTTGTGGATGATACGCGGTGGAAAGACGGTGATTGACACCATACTTAGTCATGACTCGAGCAAATTGATCATTGCAAAAATGAGTCCCGCGATCACTGATGATATCACGAGAAACACCGAATCGAGCAAATAATTTTTTCAGAAAGTTCACAACCACCCTCACATCGTTCGTAGGTAAAGCCTTTGCTTCAACCCATTTGGATACGTAGTCAACGGCTACGAGGATGTACTTGTTCCCTTTAGATGATGGAAATGGCCCCATAAAGTCGATGCCCCATACGTCAAAGATTTCACACTCTTGGATGAAATTTTGAGTCATCTCATCTTTATGTATGATCTTGCCTTGTCGTTGGCAAGCATCATAATGCTTAACCATTTCGTGTGCATCACGATAAATGGTGGGCCAATAGAATCCGGAGTCCAAAACTTTCTTCGCGGTGTAATTGGGACCAAAGTGACCACCGGTTGGTCCTTTATGGCAAGCTTCCAAGATTTGTAAAGCTGCGGGCCCGTCAACACACCGACGAAGGATCAAGTCAGCACATTGTTTGATGAGATAAGGGTCATCCTAATAGTAAGTTTTCACATCCTTGAAGAATTTCTTCTTTTGTTGGGACGATAACCCTTCGATGAGAATTCCACCCGCCAAGTAGTTTGCAAAGTCTGCAAACCATGGGGTCTCATCAAGATTGGAGTTAATAGACATCAAGATCTCAAGGGGAACAAATTCATTAATCTCTTGATTTAGGAGCTCCCCTTGATAAGGATCCTCGAGTCTACTAAGATGATCCGCGGCTAGGTTTTCTGCTCCCTTCTTGTCACGAAATTTAATTTTGAATTCTTGTAGGAGTAAAACCCAACGAAGAAGTCTTGGTTTAGAATCTTGTTTTGTTAATAAGTACTTCAACGCGGAATGATCGGTGTACACAATGGTGGTGGAAAGGACAAGATAGGGGCGAAATTTCTCAAAAGCATATACAACGGCTAAAAGCTCTTTTTCGGTTGTAGTGTAATGCAATTGAGCCCCCGTCATTGTCTTGCTAGCATAATGGATTGGTTGGAAATGTTTGTTGATTCTTTTTCCCAAAACCGCTCCAATAGCAAAGTCGCTAGCATCACACATCAATTCAAAAGGTAACTCCCAATTAGGGGTAACTAAGACCGGTGCCTTAGTTAATTTATCCTTAAGAAGATTGAAAGATTCGATACACTCTTTAGAAAAGATAAAAGGAGTATCTTTTTTCAAGAGGTGGGTCATCGGGCGAGCTATTTTAGAAAAATCTTGAATGAATCGACGATAGAAGCCCGCATGACCAAGAAAACTTCTCACACCCTTCACGGTTGAAGGAGGAGGTAATTTAGCAATCACATTGACTTTAGTACGGTCGACTTCAAGACAGGCTTTGGAGATATTATGACCTAGAACAATAACTTCTTTTACCATGAAATGGCATTTTTCCCAATTTAGAACAAGACGAGTGTCTTCACACCGCATACGTTCTAAATTGGCAAGGCAAGATGAGAAAGAATCCCCATAGACCGAGAAACCGTCCATAAAGACTTCCATAGTTTCGTAAACCATGTCATGGAATATAGCCATCATACACCTTTGGAAAGTCCCGGGAACATTGCATAAGCCGAAAGGCATTCTTTTATAAGCAAATGTTCCATAAGGACAAGTGAATGTGGTTTTCTCTTGGTCTTTTGGATCGATAGGAATTTGAAAATACCCGGAGAAACCGTCTAAGAAGCAACAGTAGTCATTACCCGCTAAACGCTCGAGCATTTGATCCATGAAAGGAAGAGGGAAATGATCCTTACGAGTGGAAACATTGAGCTTACGATAGTCTATCCAAAATCGCCAACCCGTGACAAGTCGAGTAGGAATCAACTCATTTTTTTCATTGGGAACAACGGTTATTCCGCCTTTCTTAGGCACACAATGGACGGGACTAACCCATGGCGAATCCGAAATATGGTAAATCATTCTGGCATCTAGAAGTTTGATAACTTCTTTCTTGATGACGTCGTGAATTTTTGGATTAACCCTTCTTTGGCTTTAGATTGCGGGTTTAAAGTCATCTTCCATGAGAATCTTATGAGTACAAAAGTTAGGATCAATTCCGCGGATGTTGGAAATTTCCAAGAAATTGCTTTCTATTGATTTTTGAGCACATCAATAAGTCGAGATTTTTCATCCTCTTGTAAGTCCTTTGCAATGATGACGGGTAACTTTCTTATTGTCTTCTAGGAAAACGTATTCAAGATGAGACGGTAAATCCTTAACCTCTAAATCCGGAGGATTTTCAATGGAAGGCTTAGTCAAATTCAGATCATCATTTATGATTTCCATAGGAGAAGGTGGAGAAATATGGTCCTCATTGAGAAGTTTCTCAATGGTACGAATGTCTTCGTCCCAATCGGAGGGAGAATCGTCATATTTTAAGTCCACATCCCCTAAAGTTGCTTCAAATTCTTTCAAAAGAAAATCATTTCTCCAAATGGTGTCAATGATGGAGCAATAGAGGCAACGGTCTCAACAATGGGTAGAGAAGAAAAGCCACTTTTACAAGCGTCTTTGAAATGTTCTTCACAAGCCTCATCAAGTACGTCAATGAAATTAACGCTCTCGTGTTCATAAGGTTGCTTAGAAAGTTTACCCATGTTGAAGACGATTTTATCGTCACCAACTCTCATGATTAATTCGCTCGCGGCTACATCAATGAGAGCGCGACCGGTCCTCAAGAATGGACGTCCAACGATTAATGGAACACGGGGATCCATCTCGTAGTCAACGACAACAAAATCCGCCGGAAAGATGAATTTGTCGACACCGACGAAGACATCTTCGGCTATCCCCACCGGATAAGCAACCGTACGGTTAGCTAACTCCAATGTCATTCTTGTGGGAACTAGCTCGGGTAGAGATAATTGTTTCCAAACGCTTAATGGCATTAAGTTTATACTAGCACCTAGATCGGCTAGGGCCATACAATTCTCTACCCCGGGAAATTTGCAAGGAATGAGAAAGCGACCCGGATCACCAAGTTTGGTTGGTAATTTCCTTAAGAGAACCACGGAGCAATTCTCATTAAGTTGGGTTTGAGCAATATCAAGAAGTTTTTCCTTATCACTTGGAAGATCTTTGAACATTTTAGCATATTTAGGCATGTGAGCGAGAGCCTCGGCAAAGGAGATGTTGAAATTCAATTATTTAAACATTTTAAGAAAGTTCGAAACGTGAATATCATCCTTGTTCTTCAACTTCTCTTTCCTCAACCTTGAGGGATAAGGTATATCGGGTTGAGAGGAAGGCTTTGGAATGGAATTCTTACTCACATCCTTGGGTGGTGGAGGGGTAGAAGTAGAAGGTGGAGGAATTGGTGAAGGGGGCTCGTTATTCTTTATCATAATCACCGGAGTAGGTTTAGGAATCTCGGGTTCCTTATAACCTTTTCCACTTCGGGTGGTGATTGCTTTCATCTCCCCTTTTGGATTAGGAACGGTGTTACTCGGAAGAGAACCCGAAGCAGAGGTTTGATTACTTGGTAAGAAACTAGCCATCATATCCTTTACGTCATTCGTTTGACTGCTTAAAGAGTTTCGCATGTCATTCCTAAGCTCCGCTCGAAGATCATTACCTTGTTTCGCCATGTCACCTTTCAAGTTAATAATTTGGCTCTGAAGATTCTTTACCAGCACGTCATTAGTCCTCATGTAGGTTTCAACCTCTTCATTATATGTCGTGGGTTGGTTGGGATGGGGAACTTGGTAAGCGGGTGGTTGATAAGTGGGTTGTTGGTAAACTTGATTATTTCCTTAAGGTGGATATGGGTTTTTTTGGGTTTGATATTGATTAGGAGCTTGAGGTTGGTTTTGATTGTTGCGATTGAAGTTGTTTTGGTTTTGAGGAGGAAAACCGGGTGGTGAAAGAAAGTTGTTTGAACGATAACTTAACAAATTGCGGTCACCTTGAGGACGAGCTTGATAGCCTCCCGTGGAAAAGTTACCGGTAGCCGCATACACGTTTTCCGGATTGTCATGAGTAGAAGGACAATCGGTGTATGAATGAGGACCCCCGCAAGTCTCACAAGAAAGTGCTACAGCTTTAACTTGTTGAAATTGGTTCGTAGCCATGGTTAAGAAATTTTTGTTCATCTCGGCTATTTGGCGGGTGAGTTCGGTTAACTCGGGGTTTGTTGAAGTAGAAGAAACATTGGCCCTCGGGTTATTTCTTGAAGATGCGAATGAATCCCAATTTTTGTAATGAGTGGTCATGTTCTCTATAAGCTCTTTACACTCCTCTGGTCTTCTCTTCATGAATGTACCACCGGCGGCAGCATTAATCGTATCACAATCACGAAAAGTTAAACCATTGTAGAAAGTATCAATCAAAGTGACGGGGAGCATATTATGGTTAGGACAACGGTCGATCAAGACATTATAACGTTCCCAAGCATCGAAAAGCAACTCATCAGGTTCTTGAGTGAAACCACTGATTTGATTACGAAGACTAGTTACCATGGATGGTGGAAAGTAGCGCGACAAAATTTTTTGAGTCATTTCGTCCAATGTATGAATTGAGTTTTTGGGAAAACGATCAAACCATTTTTCGGCATGGTGGGATAAAGTGTGTGGAAAAAGATGAAGGCGAAGAAAATCCATGGAAACACCGGGAAATTTCATGCTTTGAGTAACGGTTATGAATTTATCGAGGTGTTTGTTGGCATCATCATCCGGTAATCCACGAAATGGAAAAGCATTTTGAACTTGTTGGATCATGTGATGCTTCAAAGAAAATTCAGGAGCCGTCATTTGCATCGGCGCAATCGGTCCTCCACGTCCGTTCATAGTCGGTTGACATAGCTCCTCCATCGTACGAAGGTCGGTTGAGGGACATGGTTGTTATTATTCAAATTGGGGTGAGGTGGGTTGTTATTATTATGCACACCGGCCATATCTAAGTCTTTACGAGTCTCGGGCTCAGAATAAGACGAAGATCGAGTACGCATGCACTAAAAATAAAATACAATATTTTTGGTTTTTTTATCTTTTTTATTTTTTTTGGATTGTTGAAAATTTTATATTTTTTTTGAAAATTTTATGTGCTTGAAAGTAACGTTCCCAAAAGAACGGATCCCAAAATCCAATTTTTCACACTAAAAACCTTTAATCTTTACGAAAAGAGCCGGCAGCGACGCCATTTGATTTAATGGGATTTTCCATATGTGTACTCAATCGTTCTCGGTATCTATTCGAATTGAGCACGGTGTAAGGTGGAAATGTTATCTTTAATAACTAAAAGGGGGAGCTTGATTAACTAAGTTTATAACCGTTAAAGCTATTAAACATAAAAATAAAGGAAGGATGTCTAACCTCGATTGCTTGTCCAGAATGAATGCTGCACAGTAGAACTTGGTGAAAGAAACTTAAGGTGATTATCTATTTTAAAATAAAGTCGAAAACTTGAAAATATTAAACTAAAAATTAAGACTTTTTTAAAATAATTGACAAAAGATTAAAACTTGATAAAAAGTAAATTTGAAAACTTAATGAAAATGTAAACTTTATAAAAAAGTAAACTTGAAATAAATCTAAGATAAAACAATTAAAATAATACTTAAGAAAAATGGCGGGAAAAATTTAAGTTTGAAAATTAATTCGGAAAACTAAAAACTGAACATAAGTCAGAATACCAAATATTTCACCTTATCCAGAATACCAAGTTTGTATGTAATTCGGAATCCAGGTCCTTGAAGTAATCCGGAATCCACAAAGTTTAAAACAATCCGGAATATGGTGTTTCACACCTAATCCGGAATCCGTGACAAAGAAACAGTTCGGAATCCCTATACTATTTCTAATCTGGAATCCATAGTCTGCACCTAATCCGAAATACCAATTCCTTACCTCATTCAGAATATGTATCTCGAACTCAATCTGGAATCCACACAATTCAAACCTAATATGAGATGGGTGTCCTGAACATAATTCAGAATGTAGGTCCAACACCTAATCCGGAATAAAGATTTTCAACGTAATTCGGAATATAGGATTCTACTCATAGTTCGGAATGTTTTGATTCTTTATTTAATCCGGAATAGAGGATTCTACTCCTAATCCAGAATGCTTGAAAACACAACCTAAGTCGGGAAAAAATGAACCAACACACAATTCGGGAAACTAGGGTTTTAAAACCCGGATTAACTCAAAATAAGCAAAATCACAATAAGCACTTAACTAAAACATTAACCAAATCAATTTTTAGAAAAAGCAAATAAGACACAATTTAAAAACTTTTAGAAACACTAAATAATCAAAATATTTAAAATCAACTTTTTATAAAAATATTAATCTACCAAAATCAACTTATTTAAAAACTAGAAAACATAAAAATTAAGCAATAAGCACACTAATCTAAAAACCTCAAACACACCAATTCAATAAGCACAATCCAATAAGCAAATCAATCACACAATCAACAAGATTAAACCATCTATATGATCAATAAAGCAAAAAAATAGATTATGATTAAGAAAGGTAGAATGAGAATTAATTAAAAAGCTTGATTAGATTGAATATTAAGATCCAAAATTACAAGATCAAGATGAAAGATTCATAAGCTTGATAGAAAAGCTAGAGAGAAAAAGTAAAAACACGCACTAAAAATAAAACTAACTAAAAATTAAAGACTACTCCCTAATGACACATTTAGGAAACTATATATAGGGGAAGGGGAAGGTGTTGTTTCTTCCTTCTTTCTTCTTGTCTTCTCATCTTTTAAATAACTCGTCTTTCTCGACTTTGTCTCGGGATTAGTCGAATGATAAAATGAACTCGTCTTCTAATTTTCTTCATTTAGTAGACTTGACTCTTCGACTTCGTTAAACTTTCATCTTTAGACTTTTTCTTCGATAAATCTTCAGAATATACCTTTGACTTCCGTTCTTCTTGCACTTTTGATCTTTTGACTTCGTCTTTTGTCTTTTTCTTTGATAAAAGCCCGTGAAAGCCCGTGTTTTCTTCCTTTTCATATTTTTGTCCTAAAACACAATAAAAACACAAACCACGTATAATTCCGCCTTTTACGACATTAAATACACGTTTTGGTCTTGTTATTATTAGAAATAAGTGGTAAAAGGATAAGTGTTTTCACACTTATTATTAACCTTGAACATTTTAAATATATATAAAACCTTCTTTTATAAACATTTAACTCACCTTATAATGGTACAAATACGAAGATATTAATTAAACGAATTAATTACTTGAACGATATTACGCACTTAAAAATAAGTACTCTATTACTTGTACAATGATAAATTAAATTACAAGAATCATAATAAAATACTTAAAACCAGTATAAGCAACACAGATTTGTTTCGATGACTTTTATGCATCCTATTATACTTTTACTGAGACTGTATAATTATTTAGGTTGTTGATTGTGTCGTGGGCACCACTTTGGATTCTTGTGACTTAAAACTGTATTACTAAGGTGAGTTCATGCCCCCACTTTATATATTGACAAACTTTTAAATTCTTTATGGGGAAGAAATCATGCAACTTATTTTATGGATGTAAACTGAACTGTACCAACTCTTGATTACATTTGCCTATCGTAGAATTCCTCATGACCCGTGAACTAAAACTGTTAAAATCGTTGGATTACCTGAATGTTATAAATAGATCTATTTGGGATTGACCATCCTCATCTGGGGTGAGTCATGCTCACTGTGCCTTGGCCGGGACAACAGGTGTTTGTCATGTCGGAACGGAATATTGGGTGCATAATTATTTATGCGAAGCGTTCTTATTTGTTGAGGGCTTAACTTGTCAAGTGTCAGTTTCGGGCAATAGGAAATGTAATTACCTTTAAGTATTGATGTTATGTGCATCACTACTTCAGTGAATGTTTTACTATCCATACTTATTCACTAAACCTGTGAATTCACCAACTTTATGTTGACTCTCAAAAGCATGTTTTTCTTAGGTAATTGAAGCAGGTAGTTATTATGTGCATGGACCTCAACATCAGGATAGGCAGCATTCTAACACTCATTTAGGGATTTTATAATTGGGAATTTACAAACAATCTTTTATTTATGTTGGAACCATTTTAAATAACAATTCGCACTACTGTTCATGTAATAAATGTTTGATAATCTTTTATCTGATGCTCTATGTACTATATGCTATTAATCCACCTACGTGACACCCAAATATTATTTCCGCTGCATTTGACCAATTTGGGGGTGTCACATCGATTCCTTAACTTTTTAGGCTAAGTCTCTTAAATGAGGACGAGAAATGATATAGTTAATTATAAGTTACGTAATCTTTCACAATCTCATGTGTAGTAATTATTAGCTTATTCTCCCCACGCTTTTGTTTAAATAAATGCAATAAGTAAGGCCGTACAATTTAAAAGGTTACTTAGCTTCTAGCCCAAGATCGTTTAAAAGTTGCTCGTGTTCGAATAGAGTTCATAGCCAAGGCATAACTTATTAAAGCGGGATGCGAAGATTGGCAAAGTTCTAAAAAGGCCCCCACAAGGCATGAGGGACTCCATTTTGTTGCTAAAGATCCAAGATGATGTGAAGTATCATTATTCCAAAATCAATATGAAGGATCGAGACACACGACGAGAAGCAATATACTCCCCTAAAGATCATGGAGAAGTCTTTCCAAAAAGACCCTAACAAGGTATGAGGATAAATATATCCAAGTCCGAAAAGGAGGCGGATCGTTGTATATCAAAATCCCAAATAAAGATTGAAGAAAAATGATGAAGTCGTGGTCCAAAAACGTCAAGTGAAGAAATTCCATATATGAAGAAAAGACCATTATTTCAAGAACGTCTTCCAAGATTTGAAGTTCGAAACACATGCCAAATATCGGTCCGAGAAAAGTCTCAAATTGTGAAACGAGTTATGCCAATATATGAACTTAAGGAGATTACGAAAAGCCGTTTTAAAAGATCGTGCCATTTAGCTAAATATCAATTAAACCGTCCTACTTTATTTTCGGCCTTAATAAAATATCAAAATAAGTCAAATGCATCCTCGTGATCATTAAGACAAAAATAAAATATAAGAGATACACCTTAGGAATAAGGGAGTCTAAGTACGTAATTAACACTCATGAGTAATGATTGTGTTGCTAACTTATAATGACAATGATCTCGTTACACACTTAGCATGGAATCGAGTGAAAATCGAGGATGACGAACTTATCTCTGTGAGGCATTCACGTGTTCTTATTCTTTGACCCTAAAAGTTACTTAATCGTGATGAAAACAATACATTATGTCTAAAACACGTGTAGTAGTTTATTTAAGTTTACGTTTTCAATAATTGTCACATAAAAATGAATTTTGGAAGTGCTACGATACTTAATTCTAGCATTGCGTGGGGACACGACAATGGCTTAGTATGGAATAGTGATGAGACTGCAATTATACATAGTCTCATCGTCCAAACCGGGCTTAAAACGCTTAAAATAACATTAAAATACCCCAAAATATGCTTGTGTTTGTTCATTGTGTATTTTAGGTACGGATATCGTGAAATCAACAAAAGATCACGATAATCAAGCAAAAACCAACACGGGAAATGAAGTCGCACAAAGAACCGGACCCGAACGATGATTTTCCATTGAATTCCTTGAAGTTTGAAGATTTGGCAAGATTGGTCCCTCAACTTTTGAAGACTTTTGTAAATCTCAAAAGTAACAAGTGGGGTCCTTAAGTTTCAAGATTATATCATTTATGCCCTTGGAATATGATGAAATTACAAGAAAAGCCCTTGAAATAGCTTTACAAAAGTTCTTGTGGCCAATATGTAAAAACATAAACTTACATAACAAAGGGAATGGGATGTGTTAAACACGTAATTATTCATGCATTTAGTGAGAATTTCCCTTCATTTTTCGTATATTAAATAGGAAAAATGTATTTTTAGTGCATATATCGTTTATATTTGCTATTTATTATTGTAGGTACGAGTATTAAAGAAAAGGAGCAAAAACAAACCAAAGAGCCAAAACGGACACAAGCAATGGAAAGAGCGCGAAAAATCAAGATCGACAATGCCTTCATATTTTTATTGGGCCGGCCCGACACTATTTAAATAGGTCGGACCGGCCCATTATCACTTAATGGACTTAGTTATTGCTACAGCCCAACAAGAAGCAACAAAGCCCGATATAGAAAGATGGAAGGAAACCCGAATCTAAAAAAACCCAAGTCCACTTGATGGCATCTTATCTTATCCTTGAAGCAATGTTCATTTTTGACATCTCTGGCATTATCTTTCGTATTTTTTTCTCTTAACTGTAGGCTAGAAAACAACTTTTAGGAGTATGTTTTAGATTTGATAAACACAAAATCAACAAACTTCTTAATTTCTTTACATGTATTCGGTTCTTATTAAATTCGAGTTCGTATGATAACGAAATTTGAGTTTCGATTGATGTTATTGGTTTAAGTTTTCGGTTGTTATTTTGAGATTGGTTAGCTTTAGTAGATGAAGTGATGTAGGATTTGTGCTTTTAGTTTCCGTTTGCTAATGCAGGTTTTGTTTCGAATCGAAGTTTGTTTATTTTTAGTTAATAGATTCATATTTTTTGGGTAAATTTTCGATGGTGTATATTGGAGGTTGATGATAGTTTAGAGTTTGATATTGATTCGGTTGTGAGGAGGCTTCGATTCACTGTCTTCTTTTCTTTTCTCGTTTCTAGTTGATATCATGGGTAAATAAGTTGTTGTGACAGCTTGTTTTGGTTGTCTTATTGATGTTAAGGTAGTTTATATTTATTAGTCAACCACTCAATATAGCAAGTTAAAAAAAACGTTATCAGTGGTCATTTGAGGTTTTATTTTGGAAATGATTATAAGGAGGATATAAATATTAAAACAAGTATGGTGTGAATGGGATTTGAACCAACGCCTACTAGCTCTAACAATTTGTGTTTTTCCACTATGCTAGTTCTAATTCTTGCCGTAATTTCCATTTTCTAGTTAGTATTGGTAAGAACAACTAGTTAAAATAGTTAATATATGTTTAGTTTAAATGGTTAAAGTTCAGAGTTTAAATTAGTTAAATAGTAAAAAAAAAAGTATTTTAAATAATTTAATAAATTTTGGTTATTAATAAAATAGTTTTTTATGAATTTTAAAATGTCGTTTATCTTTATTGTCGTTAATCGTTTTATGTCTTTTAATTTCGGCGAATCGGTTCATTTCTTTTGGCGAGGAGCTTTACGGGTCTTTTAGCTAGATTAACTTTTAAAGCTTAAAGCTCGATTTGTTTTTATCTCGTTAATTAGTCGATAAAATTGACAACTTTATTGGCTAATTAGTTTGATAAAAACTTCGAAATTTATAAGCTTTTGATTTAATTTAGTTATTAGATCGGGTGCTTAATTTTTCGTCTCTGGTTCATCATTACGGGTTAAATTCTCTATCTCTTTTCTTATTTTATTTCATTGGCTTTTATCTATAGTTATTGTTGCCTTGTTGATGTTTAGCTTTATTGTCGAGATTATATTAGTTTTTATTATAGTTGTTTAGTAGCATCTTTAATGTCATTATTATTATTTTACATATCTCTCGCTTTATAATTGTAGTTTAATTTTTATCCTTATAGCTTTTATATATTTTAATATTCAGTTATTAATATTAGTAGTTTAACTATAAAAAATCAAAATCTTCTTTTTATTCGAGCATCAAACTTAAAACATAAACGCGGATTTCCATTCACACTTCGCCGGAATTATGATAACCTTCGGGTGTACGAAAACGACAATATCAAATGGCGCCGCTGCCGGCTCTGTGTGTAGCGATATTGGCGTTGTGTTTTTAGTTGGTGACTTAGATCCTTTCGTTTTGAAAGTTTATTTTCGTATTTGTATATATATATAATAAAAAGAAATTTAAAAATCCAAAAAAATATATAAAATTTGTAAAAACCAAAAATATTTTTATTTTATTTTATTTACTCTTCTTTATTACTATATATATCATTAAAAAAAATTTAAAATTATTCTCTTTTTCCTCTATTGTGTTTAATTCTTTTTCTCAACCCCTCTTATTTTTAATTTTTCATGGATTCATATTGTATAGGGTGTGGGTTGTCTGGTAGTCAATCATGTTATTGGTGTTCATGCGAGCGGTGCGGTATGGCTATCCCTAATTACGAATTTGGACATTTTTCATTTTGCAATTAGATCAATTCATACTTCACCTCTAATGACACTATCTTACCCTCTTCCATATATGATGATCCGTATCCGCAACATGCATTGGGTATCTCTCAATACCCGTGTTGCAATCATTATGGGGGACCTCACGATACTTCTTATTGTCAGCCGATGAATTATTATGCGCCAAATCCGTGTTCTAATTCTTTTCAACCGATGATTTATGATGGACCACATCCGTGCTATAATTCTGGTTTTCATAATTTTGAGCCCCCACAATACACCCTCGATCATCAACCTTCTTTGAATCCGAATGACGAAACACAAGCCTTTCTTTTGAAACTTGAAGAAGGTTTAATTCAACTAAAAGAAGCATGGGAGGAGGAAAAGCGACAACGACAAGAGCAAGTATCTAATCTTAGTGCTTATACCTCTACGCCTCGTGTGATTCCTTATTGTTATGATGATGACGAGGATAATATTTACGATCTCAATCCATCATGTGAGACTACCACTCCTATTCTCGATTCTTCCACTACGGAGACCGATGCCTCTCTCATCATGGGGGATGAGGGTCTTATCACTATTCCTTGCGATGAGATTCTTATTCCAATCCAAAGTGAGCATACGGTTGCTTACGATAGTGATAGTGAGTGTGAATCTCTTTCTAGTGATGATTCATTACCTCCCACCGACATCTTGGGAGATGATTCTTTGGCTTTCTCTAATCCTCTTTTTGATCTCGATGATGATTTTACTTCTAGTGATGACGAGTCACTGTCCGATGAAGACGTTCTGAAGGAAAATTTCAAGATTTATTCGAACCCTTTATTTGATTTTGATGACGCCTACATCTCTAGTGAGGCGAATCCTCTCTTTGAAGAGGGGATTGAGGACATTGATAGCCCTGACTCTGTTGCTATTGATGAGCATTCTTTGTTAGCCATGCCACCTCCTATCGTAGAGGAGGTGGAGAGATTTGACCCTACCTTCCATTTGATTCGGTCTGGAGAGGTGACGCGGGTGGTAGATATTTCTTCTGATATTTCTCATATTATGTTGCCACCCCGTCCTACCACATGCACACCCAAGGGGGTGATGTATCGCTTTTACTCTCCTCATTTCATACCGAGAAATGAGGATGAGTGTTTTGATCCTCGAGGAGACGTTTATGTTGCTATGACTTGTGATGTTTTACCGGTTATCGCATCAACTCTTGCTTTGAGTTTCTATCAAGTGTCCTCGGGTGACACTTTGATATCTTTTTCTCCCACCCTCCCTCCCTTGGCGAAGACGAGTATTCTTAAGGATCGCCTTTATACCTATTTCTCGTATGTTATAAGAATCCTTCTGCTTTTCTTCACTTATACTGTGGATTCTTCTTCTTTATTCTCATCCGGTAATGAGGATAAGATTTTTGACCCTGGCATATCTGTTTTGAGCCAGTGGTGATTCTCTTGCTCCCCCATGGACCATTTAATTCAGGGTCGAGTCAGGCTCGTGACTCGGTTAACAAAAACAAGCGCTTCTCGGGAGGCAACCCGAGGATCTATCCTTATTTTATCTATTTTCTAACATAAGTGTAGGGGTAGCACCTTATCACTTTTGAACATTGAGGCCAATGTTCGGTTCTAAGTGTAGGGAGTTTCATATCATATTGATCATATTCATGCCTACTTGTTTGCCCTATTGCATCCTATTTTGATCAAATGTCTCTTTGTTTTTATTCTATTTTATTAATAATAATAAAACATTTTTTACCGTGCGTGATTGACTTGTCCCGTAGGCTAGAACAAAGGGGATCCTGACTCTGCCTGAGTGTTGATCTGGTTGCTCCCTTAGCTTTTAGACTAAGCTTTTAGGAATTGTGCAAATGAAAATGCTAAACGTGGAGTAGTTGGTTCTCTTTAGAGCTTATATGAGTAACCTGTGGCTTTTCCTCCTAGATTATAACTAGACTAAATAAGTGTGTTTTTTTTAGCCTTTGAACGTTAAAAATTGTGTTGTTATGCAAAAATAAATTCTTATGCAATTTTGATATGGAGTCCTAGTTCAACTTTTTATTTAAATTTGAGTGAAAGCATACTTTCTTAAATTTGAAATAATTTTGCGTTGAAAAAAAAATCGAATCGAAAAAAAAGAGAAAATATATATATATATATATATATATATATATATATATATATATATATATATATATATATATATATATATATATATATATATATATATATATATATATATATATATATATATATATATATATATATATATATATATATATATATATATATATATATATATCGAAAGAAAAAAAATTGAAAAAAAAAATTTAAAAAAAAAAAGAAATTAAAAAGAGTGTTCAATAGAGTTAGAAGAGTCGAGTGAATGAATAAGTGTTTTTTGTTGTTTTAATTATAATTGTAAGAAACTTGCTTTTTCTTAAATTTAAATCCGAAGTTGAACTAGAATTCGTCAATTTTGTTTAAGAGTTTAGACGGTATTATAGAGTGTAGAATTCAAAGGTCCCATGAGCTCCGATACTATTCTCGAGGGTGTAAAAACCTAGCCTCCTAAGCTTTGCTAAAGGACAAGATGAGAAGAAAGTCGCTACATGGAGTGATCTCTCCTTTGAATCTTCAATCTAATTACCGCCGTTTTTTTCATTTAAGTGTCTTTTATTAGCTTAGCGGTGATTTCAAGATCTTTGATTTCAAAATCCCGCCAATCCCGGTACTATTCTCCGTGGGGTGTCAAAAGCCCGAGCACTTAACCGATTAGGTTGGGACGTTCCGAGAAGAAATCCGCTACATGGGAAAGGCCATTTTTGAATCTCAAATCTCGTCATTTTCGGTGAGTCTAATATTCCACTTAGATGATTAGCAACCATAACAAATGTCGATTTGAACGATCAAAAATTTGAAAATAAACACACTTGCCTAGTCTTTTATAATTATAGGAGTGATAAGTTATATTTACATAGGTTATTAGTATATGTAGTGTTAGCATTTTGCCAAAACGTTTGCACAAGGAATCTTAGCTTAGTTGGGAGTAATAAAAAGAGGATGACGATCTTTATTCCCTGGAGACACCCAGTTTGCGTGTTTCCCGTCCTATGATCCTTATACCTAGAACAAGAAGTCGAGCATGGCGGGTCACAATATATTTTTATTTTTATTTTATTAAAAAAAGCAATTTATTGGTTTTAGAATTGTTTTTGGATTTAGCATTTGTGATAATAGTTGCTTGGGGGCAAGCAACGTGTTTAAGTGTAGAGGTGTGTTAAACACGTAATTATTCATGCATTTAGTGAGAATTTTCCTTCATTTTTCGTATAATAAATAGCAAAAAATGTATTTTTAGTGCATATATCGTTTATATTTGCTATTTATTATTGTAGGTACGAGTATTAAAGAAAAGGAGCAAAAACGAACCAAAGAGCCAAAACGGACACAAGCAATGGAAAGAGCGCGAAAAATCAAGACCGACAATGCCTTCATCTTTTTATTGGGTCGGCCCGATACTATTTAAATAGGTCGGACCGGCCCATTATCACTTAATGGACTTAGTTATTGCTACAGCCCAACAAGAAGCAACAAAGCCCGATATAGAAAGATGGAAGGAAGCCCGAATCTAAAAAAAGCCCACGTCCATTTGATGGCATCTTATCTTATCCTTGAAGCAATGTTCATTTTTGACATCTCTGGTGTTGGAAATACGTTTTTACGTATTTAGAAAGGATCGGTCACTCCAATGATATTGGGCTTGTGATCCAATATAGCCCATATAGCCCACATGTAGGGTGGGCTATATAAACCCCCCTCCTAGCATGTTAGGAGGGGTTGTTGTTGAACACATAATCACATTTCCATCTTTCTTATCTTTCTCTCCTTTCTCTCTCTTCTTTCTCTCTCTAAGTTCTTCCCATTTCCCTTCCATCTCAATAGGTAAATCACACAATGCCTAATCCTTAGAAAAACAACGATCCTACAATTGGTATCAAGAGCATGGTTGATTCTTCGGACTGACACGTTTTATCTATTGATTTGGTGGTAAAGTTTCTTTCTTTCACAACTTTTTTTATTTTTATTTCTTTCGTCTATTTGTTTTTCTTTTTGGTTATCAGTTTATCAAATTTTTAATATCTTTTTTTATTACTTTTTGTCTCATATCAGTGTCATAACATTTTTTCATTTCACGATCAATTTTTTGTCTTATTTGAGTAGCAGTTCTCGTGTGGTGTTCATCAAGTATCCAGGTTTGTTTTTGCGTTTTACGCATCCATCGGAAAGTACCAAGTTTGAACATTCCGATCGCAATAACCCTCGGGTTCTACTTTGCGATCAAGTTATTCTGATTCCTTATTTCGACGTTGATTGCGATAGCACTTTGCGATCGTTATTGCGACGGGATCAAGGATCATTGAGACAAAACTCTGCCCAAATTTTTTTTACACATTCTGATGGTTTAAAGTTTGAATATTGCGATGGTTGCATGACTGAGATTGCGATGGGAGTTGGACTCTATATTGCGATGAATATTTGAGATATTGCGATGGAATAATTTAAGTATTGCGATGGAAATATAGGTTTGACTATTGTTTGAACCTAAGACTCAATACACCCAAGACTTAATCCATCCCCACTCGACACAGACTCACACTCCACCCACGCATCAAGACCCTCGAACAAAAACACACCCACACCCTCGACTCTAAACAGACCACTCGACTCTAGACTGACAATAAACTCACTCTAAATCACTTTGTACCTCGACCCACTCATCACTGTTGTCCCGAATACAAAAACCAAGACTCAAAAAACCGACAACATACTCACTCAAGACTCATCTCTCGACCAACCACATTCTAGTCACAAACACACCCTCGTCGCACAAGACTCATTCACAAACCCACTACTCACAACTCAAACTTCGACAAATCCGACTCAATCAAATCCAACAGACTATCAACTCAACCTACACAAAACTCTCATGACTCATACAAACAAACAGACTCAAAACCAATCTTAACCCATCTTAACAGACTCTATTTTTTTAAAAATCCATCATCTAGACTCGAACCTTTTATCTAACAAGATCTCGGATTTTGTTAAATGTTTTTGTTAATCTGAAAAGATTTTTTCGTTTAACATAGTATCCTCATTGACCAAACTCGAATCTAATACCATCATTGACCATCTCAGACCCGACATGCAACAATCAAAATCCAAAGGATTTCTGATTTTCTAAAATGTTTTTTCTAATCTTTCAAAAGATTTTTTTGCGTTTAAATTGATCATCACAGATCTTTTAATCAACAAACAAAACCTACTCGAGACCATTTTTACACGATCTTGAAGTTGCTCTCGTACTTCTATTTGATTCAAACTGGTGAACCAAAAGATATTGGAGTTCCGTTTCTGGTATTCTTGTGAAAAGGTGGCTGCGTTTGAGTTTACCAGAAAAGAGCTAAGATCAATTGAGACGGGGGAGTTTGGTGATCTGCTTTGTTAAATTGAAGAGAGAGGCACATGGTGGGGGGCAGCATAAACAAAGAAGAAATGGAGTATTTTGAGGAGAGTTTTTAAAGAAAGTCAAAGAGATGGAGTGTTGTGTTTTCTATCTGCCATATTTCAGGCTTTAGATCTTAGAATCTTTGCTAAATCTGCCACGTTTTAAGTTGAATTAACTATTAATTAAAGGGGGCGGAGAATACTAAGCTAAAGGAGTGGGTAAAAGATTGCCACGTCTGTGGTGTGTTAATATTTGTATTTTGTGATTTTTGGAACACTGCCACGTGGAATACCGTTTGATAAATTAAATATATCCAATATATCAGATTGTTTTTTTTATATATATAAAAAAAGGAGAGAAGAAAACGCATTGTTGATTTTTTTTTGAAAAGTCAAAATATAAAAGATGTGTTATTTTGGATTTTTAGTTAAGTAAATTTTTTTTTTATATTTTTATATATTTTTATATTTTAAAGTTATTTTTTTTTTAGTTAAATTTATTTGGTATATTTTGTCAAATGATATATTTGAATTTGGTACATCGTGATTGAGGCGGGTATTTTGAAAGAGTCTAAGTTGTAAAATACTTGACGGGTTAAAAGTTTTTGTGGCCGGATTTGAAGACAAAAGTGACGAGCTAAAGTGACGGGATTTATTTTTAGTGGCTACGGATTTTTGACTGGGTGTTATTACTTGAAAGTGAAAATAGATTTGTTCATCGATCATAATCATCAACGACATTGGTCATCGATATTCAATGGATTTTTTGAATTCGACTTTTCAAGAGGGAGAATTGCAAAACGATACTAGAAGCAGTCACAAAAGAATGGATTCAGGAGGAAAGCAGGAAGCAAACAGTCAATCAGGAAATTATGCAGAGCCGTCATGTGTCACAAATCTTCGTCTACTTCAATCTGAATTGAATGAGATAATTAACAATCCTGATAAGTGCCCTATGCCTGCTTCTTTACCCAATTCTGCTTCTAGGATTAAAGAGCTCGAAACGTTCGTCGCTCAGCAATCAAAAGAGCTTGAGGATGCCAAAATTGAATTTTCAAAGAAAACGGAGAAATTTGAAACATATTTTGAAAAACTTGAAAAGTCAAACGTTGTTCTTGAACGAAAATTGGATCAAACTGTTCTAGATTCTAAAGCTGAAAAGGATAATTTTTTGAAACAAATTAAGTTGCTTGAATCTAAATTGGCATCCCAAGATAGAGTGCTTAAAGAGAATGAGACATTAAAGGCTCAAGTACAGGAAAAGGTCTTTGCTATAGCTGCGTTGAAAAACGAGTTAAGGAAAACTAGAGGACCTAGTGTGGACACTAACCTTGAAAAACCATCAATCTTGGGGAAACCGCCTACAAATCAGTTCGTCAGACAACCGTCCGTCAGACAACCTACTGCATTTAGATCCGAGCGATCACAATCCTCGAGACCGCGGTTTGCCTCCCAAGTTGATATGGTTCATCTTTCTAGAACAGTCACTCCACCATCTAGGCCCAATGTGACTAAAACAGCTTTTGCAAGACCTAATCACATGATTGCCTCTAATTTCCCTAGACATAGTCCAAAGAATACGTCTCGAACTAGTTCAAATGACGTTCGCCATACATTTGGTCTAAGGGAAGCTAAGCAAAAGACACAAGTAAGAGATAGGAATTTCAAACCTAGTCAGATGCCTTCTAGTTTACCCAACACTGCTCACCGTAGCATGTCACATCCTAGGAGCATCAATCAATCATCTAGGAATTCTAGATCTTACTCGGACATTAAATATGCTACTTGTAAAACATGTAGAAAATGTGTCTTTACGGCAAATCATGATTCTTGTATCAAGAAACTACTTAATGAGGTGAACTCCCGTGCTAGACTTAAATCCCAGTGGGTAGCTAAAATCAAACCCGTTGGCAAAATGTGGCGCCCCACTGGTAGAACTTTCACTCTTGTAGGAAACGAGTGCCCTTTAACTAGGATAGTCTCTGATTCTATGAAGACTACTAGGGAGGAAATTGCAAAGGATGATACATCACTTAAGCCTGAACTTAAGGTTTTCTATAAAAGGAAACGTTTGCCAACTAAGACAAGTGAATCATCCCCTCAGGCCACCTCTGACACAAGAAAAGAAAACTGTGAACCCCCACATGCTTTTAAGATAGATATCGCTAACCCAGGTCAAAGTATACAAACTACTAATGAGAATGCAGGTACCAAAGTTGATGTTCTAAAAGAACGAAGCGGTTCAATCATTGTATACCGTTCAACAAAGGATACTCTCAGAGTTTGGTTGCTGAAGAAGCAGATATCAGAGAAACAAGTGTCTCAGGGGATTCATGGTTAAGCTTAATACTAAGGACTTATAGTCACATCACAGACTATAACTCGATCTTTAAAGAAAGGAAAGTTTATCGTCGATGGTAAACTTATCCTAACAACGAGAAATTAATTTTTCTCGGGCATGAGCTTATATCAAAAACATTCCAAGTTTTTAAGCTCATGCACAATGGCTCCTCGTTAGATGACAGACGATGACCCGGACTTCAGAGACAGGGAAGTTTATCTACGCAACGATAACTTACCCTCAAAACGAGAAATTAAGTTTTCTCGGACACGAGCTTACATTAAAACCATTCAAAGGTTTCTAGCTTGTGTATATGGCTCCTCGTTAAATGACAGACGATGACCCGGACTTCAGAGAAAGGGAAGTATATCTACGCAACGATAACTTACCCTCTTAACGATAAATTAAGTTTTCTCGGACACGAGCTTATATTAAAACTATTCAACGGTTTGAAGCTCGTGTAAATGGCTCCTCGTTAAATGACAGACGATGACCCGGACTTCAGAGACAGGGAGGTTTATCTACGCAACGATAACTTACCCTCAAAACGAGAAATTAAGTTTTCTCGGACACGAGCTTATCCTAAAACCATTCAAAGGTTTTAAGCTCGTGTATAAGGCTCTTCATTAAATATCAGATGATGACCCGATCTTCAAATAAAGGAAAGTTTATCGCCGATGATAAACTTATCCTCAAAAACGAGAAATTAAATTTTCTCGGACACGAGTTTACTTTAAAACTATTCAACGGTTTTAAGCTCGTGTAAAATGGTTCATTGTTAAATGTCAGACATTGACCCGTTCTTTAAAGGTAGGAAAGTTTATCACCGATGATAAACTTATCCTTACAACGAGAAATTAATTTTTCTCGGGCATGAGTTAATGTTAAAAACATTCGAAGTTTTTTAAGCTCATGCACAATGACTTACAGTTAAATATCAGACTGTAACTCGAACTTCAATTTTAGGAAAGCTTATCTTTAAAGATAGCTTATCCTCGTAACGGGAAATTAAATTTTCTCGGTCATGAGCTTGTATTAAAACATTCCAAGTTTTAAGCTCAGAAAGGAATGTGAATCTTTTAAATAAGAGAACTTTTCCTCATAACGAGAAATTCACCTTTCCCGGTCATGAGCTTTACGTTAAAACATTCAAAGTTTTTCAAGCTCATGATAACGACTTCTAAGTAAATGTCAACTTAGGACTCGTTCTTCAGTTAAAAGGAAAGTTTATCGCCGATGATAAACTTATCCTTAACAACGGGAAGTTTACAACTTCTCGGACTTGAGCTCGTTTTGTAAGATATTCAACATCTTAAGCTCAAGTAATTGGTTTTCAAAACTTTGAACATAATTTTTCGAGAATTTCTCAAAAGGTTTTTCTAAATCTTTCAAAATTGTGTGTTCAAAAATGTTTTGATAAAAAGAGCATGTCTTCTGGAATCGATAATATTTACAATACTAGAAATGTCATCCAATAATGACACGGGGTTGTAAATAAAGTTCGAGCAGAAGTTCAAATGTTTTAAAACATGCTCAAAATGGTTTGCTATTATTTCAGATAGTAACCCGCTTTTCATATTAAAGTCAAGCCTTTCACCGGAAAGCTTTGACTCAACAACGGGAATTAATTTTCTCGGGCATGGTTTACTTTACAACCATGTAAGGGATTGTGTGTACTTTATAACACAATCTAACACGGATATATGTACGTGTCAGTGCATTTATTTGTTAAAACGAGAGAAATCTTGTTTTTATGAAGTTATCATCTCCACCAACCGTAGCAATTTACAATTGATATCTACATACTCGACGATGCGACTACTCAAACGGCGACTACAGCTCTTTCAATAGAACACGGGTCAACAATTGAGGGGGGGCAATTGTCCAGCATTCAGAATCCTCGATGCCGTGATTGCCAAGTTCACATATTGGTGTCAAGACAAAGATATCAATCATACACATGGAGTCAAGAGATAACTTCAGACGTGACGAGGTGACCAACATTCGTGAACAAGAACCATGTGAATCTTTCATATGATGTTCTTCATCATTCAGGTCCAACCTCGTAAAATTGCTAATCTTGTGAATACATTATCATATATGATCTTTGCACGTGATAAATACCTTACACTTGTGTTTAAAAGGTATTTAATTTACATTTCAAGTACACCCTCATTAATTTGAGGGGGAGCTTGTGTAATTCATGAAGATAATTGGATTTGCATTTTTCTTCCCAAATTTTCTTAAAATGCTATTAAATCAATTGATATTAAAAACATCGATTGGGTTAATATTTTTAATATGGGGGAGAAAATGTGATTTAATATGGGATATGATCAATCATAAATGGTTTGACTTAACGTGATAGCTCATCCCGACATGTGCAAAATGTTTTCGGATATCGTGGCATATGTTAAGGGGGAGCAAAATGGATTTGCACTTCAAAATGGATTTCATGGTGACATACACTTACCTAAAACATCTCTATTCACGACGGTGAAGATTGTGGTGACATAAGGATGGTAGGATAGGTTAAAGTCCAATGATTTCTCTAGAACCGGAGGAATCTTCCCAAGGACATTCCATAGCTAGAAATAGTAGTCCTTAGGAAAGATGGAGAAAGATTGTGAACGTAGCTGAATGCCAACCAAGTACTTAAGTTAGCACTGGAATAATCACAACAAGGTGCTAGTGATGACGTATTGGTAAGCATTGAAGGGGTTGAAGAATGAAAAAGAATTGTAAAGATAAAGGGTGTAAAGAAAGAAGCCCTCCTTACAACTTAGGCAGAAACCAGGTCAATACATATGCTATTAAGATCATTGTTTAATGATTCTTGATATTGAAGACAGACATCATGGACCCAGTGATGCAAGGCACAACCCATCCCAGCTAACTCAGATATCTCTTAAAAGATATTTGTTTTAATCACACGGAGACAACACGTTATCTATTGATTTATTCACTCCAAATAAATTGGTATTGAAATGGTGGCACTCCTCTCCAGCCTCCGATCACTAAAAATCCAAAATGCACGATCGAGTCTAGAGCCATTTAAGATCATCAAATAACTCATTAGGACACACTTTCATATTTCCTTGCTTCTTCACACACTGTGAAAAGTAAGAAAGATCTTAAGAGTCCTACGCAAAATCTTCATGATCTTGCCTGAACATCTGAGTAATACGAAAGTATTTACAATGAAGATGGAAATCCTTCTTGAGCGAACATCAAAAAGCTCATGGTAGGTGACTTGTGCGATTCTTTATGAATCAAACTTGTGATAACTGGAAAGCAACAGTGGTTTAATTCTTAAATGAATTTAAACACGTTCCAGGCCTCTATGCAATATCTCAGTGATCTTGCCAGAACACTCAGAGTGATACCTTAGTATTCACAGTGATGAGTGGAAATCCTTCTAGTGTTAACCTCAAACAGCACTTGGTAGGTAACTTGCAAGATTCTATATGAATCAAGCTCGTGACAACTGGAAAGCAACGATGGTGCGGTCCTTAATTGAATTTCACTTGTTCCAGGAACATGAATTGACGGCTTCAAATCATGCGGATATTATTATCCTAATGATTCACTCTTTACATTCGCAGTCAGCTTTGGACGGTCGAGTAAAGAGAACGGGTTTACCCGCGAAATCTTGTCAAGGAGGTTCTTTATTGAAACTACCTGCCACAAGTACGATATTTAATATCGTCCAACGGTCTTCACCGACCGGAGGTAAAATGCTACCAAATTAGAATGAAATGTTCAAGGCCATTTCATCCGTGTATATGGTTTGTTGCTAACTGTCTTATGCAGCGTAACAAGAAGGTGGCATAGCGGTGTACAATCCAGAAGAAGTCGTCACCACATGCTTATACTGCATACACTCAGTACTTCATCGAATTCAAGAAAGTCTGAAGGTCAAGTCTTCCGCTGTATCAAACTCTGAAGCTTTTAAGAATTATAAAGGTATAAGTATGTGGAACATGAAGTCACGAAGAGGTGAATATCACAAGTAATGAATGCACAAGATCAAGGCAAGGAAACATGCTCAAGGCTAAAGTCAAAGATCACATCAAGCATATTCACAAGAACAAGATCGAAGACTCAAGCATAGTATGCTAAGTTTAAGATTTTGTAAAATGGTGTGACCTCCCTTTGGGGGAGATTGTTGGAAATACGTTTTTCTAAGGAAAGTCTCGGTCACATCATTATTAGCATAGATCACGAGCTATAGACTATTTAGGACATTGTAACATGGAGTGACCTCCCTTTGGGGGAGATTGTTGGAAATACGTTTTTATGTATTTAGAAAGGATCGGTCACTCCAATGATATTGAGCTCGTGATCTAATATAGCCCATATAGCCCACATGTAGGGTGGGCTATATAAACCCCCCTCCTAGCATGTTAGGAGGGGTTGTTGTTGAACACATAATCACATTTCCATCTTTCTTATCTTTCTCTCCTTTCTCTCTCTTCTTTCTCTCTCTAAGTTCTTCCCATTTCCCTTCCATCTCAATAGGTAAATCACACAATGCCTAATCCATAGAAAAACAACGATCCTACATCTGGCATTATCTTTCGTTTTTTTTTTCTCTTAACTGTAGGCTAGAAAACAACTTTTAGGAGTATGTTTTAGATTTGATAAACACAAAATCAACAAACTTCTTATTTTCTTTACATGTATTCGGTTCTTATTAAATTCGAGTTCGTATGATAACGAAGTTTGAGTTTCGATTGATGTTATTGGTTTGAGTTTTCGATTGTTATTTTGAGATTGGTTAGCTTCAGTAGATGAAGTGATGTAGGATTTGTGCTTTTAGTATCCGTTTGCTAATGCAGGTTTTGTTTCGAATCGAAGTTTGTTTATTTTTTGTTAATAGATTCATATTTTGTGGGTGAATTTTCGATGGTGTATATTGGAGGTTGATGATAGTTTAGAGTTTTATATTGATTCGGTTGTGAGGAGGCTTCGATTTACTGTCTTCTTTTCTTTTCTCGTTTCTAGTTGATATCATGGGTAAATAAGCTGTTGTGACAGCTTGTTTTGGTTGTCTTATTGATGTTAAGGTAGTTTATATTTATTAGTCAACCACTCAATATAGCAAGTTAAAAAAAAAGGTTATCAGTGGTCATTTGAGGTTTTATTTTGGAAAGGATTATAAGGAGGATATAAATATTAAAACAAGTATGGTGTGAATGGGATTTGAACCAACGCCTACTAGCTCTAACAATTTGTGTTTTTCCACTATGCTAGTTCTAAATCTTGCCGTAATTTCCATTTTCTAGTTAGTATTGGTAAGAAAAACTAGTTAAAATAGTTAATATCTGTTTAGTTTAAATGGTTAAAGTTCAGAGTTTAAATTAGTTAAATAGTAAAAAAAGTATTTTAAATAATTTAATAAATTTGGTTATTAATAAAATAGTTTTTTTTATGAATTTTAAAATGTCGTTTATCTTTATTGTCGTTAACCGTTTTATGTCTTTTAATTTCGGCGAATCGGTTCATTTCTTTTGGCGAGGAGCTTTACGGGTCTTTTAGCTAGATTAACTTTTAAAGCTTAAAGCTCGATTTGTTTTTATCTCGTTAATTAGTCGATAAAATTGACAACTTTATTGGCTAATTAGTTTGATAAAAACTTCGAAATTTATAAGCTTTTGATTTAATTTAGTTATTAGATCGGGTGCTTAACTTTTCGTCTCAGGTTCATCATTATGGGTTAAATTCTCTATCTCTTTTCTTATTTTATTTCATTGGCTTTTATCTATAGTTATTGTTGCCTTGTTGATGTTTAGCTTTATTGTCGAGATTATATTAGTTTTTATTATAGTTGTTTAGTAGCATCTTTAATGTCATTATTATTATTTAGATATCTCTCGCTTTATAATTGTAGTTAAATTTTCATCCTTATAGCTTTTATATATTTTAATTTTCAGTTATTAATATTAGTAGTTTAACTATAAAAATCAAAATATTCTTTTTATTCGAGCATCAAACTTAAGACATAAACGCGAATTTCCATTCACACTTCGCCGAAATTACGATAACCCTCGGGTGTACGAAAACGACAGTATCAGGATGTATGTTGTTTAAACTTGAAGTGAACATATATTGGGAGTATAAGGACTGATTGTGGCTAGACAATGAACCCACACCACCTCATCATACCCTCACACGTCACTTTTCCACTCACCCATTTAATAAACAGATTTTATAAAATATGTTTATAACTAATTTGGGAGGTAAACATTGTTTTAAACACAAACCAAGATTAAACCCGACTATTCATTGTCCCCTAAACCACACGAACCATAACCTAATTAAACCCCAAATCAAAGGGGTTTATGTTGATCCCTTTGGTTGGATCTATATTCTGTTAAGAATTAGTATAGTAGTTTGTAATCAAACTAAAATACTTTGAGCACTCTTACTAACACTAAATAAGTTATGTGGAATCTAACTTATAAAGCACAGAAGAACAGAATTACTTTTAACTATTCGATTCTCTTATTAATCGACTTGAATGAGTTACATGAAAGACATTGTACCTATGTTCCTTTTATAGAGTAAGGAACCCTAGAAACCTTAGAATATTCTATAAAGATAACTATATCACAGACGATATATTATCAATATTCTAACTATTTAAGTATATCACATAAGATATACTCTAACTATAACTATGACATATCTTATACAAATATATATTCGTCCTAACCATCATAGCGGTACTTACTTTATAAGTAGCAGTACTTACTATGTACCGCGTTAATACTAACGGTACTTACATAACACTGACAGTACTTAAGATACACTAACAGTACTTGACACTTAACAAATAATTCCCAACAATCCTCCCCTAAACAAGAAATGATAACTTGTTGTCTTCTTGTTTCTCTTGTACTGGATGTATTAAAATACATGTCTTCAGTCTTTCCTTCATCCTTGGATTGAACTTTGTAATTTGTATTTCTATCCAACTGAATGTAGGCAAACACTTCAAATGTAGATCTTCTTCTGATAAGATAATATTCAAACATCATGAGTATCATCTTTGTCTTCAAACTATGATCTTCTTGTGTCTTCTAAACATTCACTTATCTTTGCAGCATCAGTTATTGTCTTCTTGAGTTTAGTCTTTGAACTCTTAATCATGAACCTTTGTCTTGATTTGATGAGACAAAACCTTCTAAGTATCTTTTAAATACTTCTTTTCCTGCAACCTTCATACCTGAAATAAAACAGTTAATAACAAAAACCTATCTGTATTGGCTTCATGATTTTTAGCAAATCACCAGTTATCAACGGATTTGATAAATTCTTTACCAGTTAGCTGTACACTCTGGAATAGCCAATACTTTATTCTTAAAGAATAAGGTGTAATGAAAACCTTACAATTTTTGGTAAATTTTCAACAATCAATGGATTTGAAGAAGTCTTTACCTAGTACCGTTTGTCTAGGACTAGCCAACTCTTTGTCTCGAAATAAGGTGAGTTAGAACCATATAGTTTTTAGCAAACTATCAGCTTTCAACGGATTTGATAAGTCTTTACCACAAACCGTTTGCTTATGGACTAGCTAGTTCTTATGTGTGTTAGACATGGTGAGCTGAGAACCATTTGTGAAGTGTGACTGAAAGTCAAACACTTAAAGCTCTTTCTCAGCTTCTTCCTCATCTTTCAAATCCTTGATTTCTTTTTTAACCATTCTGATCAACTCCAAAGCATCAGCAGATTCTTCTGTAACTTCCAATTGTTGTTCTAACATCCTTTCCAACATTTTTGTTTTGAAAGGGTAAGTTTTCTCTTGCAACATATAGTATGTAACATCATCTACATCCAAAATATGCAATCCACATGACCTATAATATCTCTAGTAAATAGGAACCTGGTTCTCTAATTCTTTTAACATTTCTTGATCACAATTGTGTGGCTCATACATAAAGAGAAATTCCCAGTATAATAGTGATACTTCAGTTTTACCTGCAATTGGCTTCTTGAACTAACCTGGAAAGATCTTGAATATCTTGTTTGTCCAAGAATGTGAAGAATATCCTCCAAAAGTCTGAATATCCTTGTTGTGCCATCAGTTCTCTGAATTCCATGAGCTTCAAGTCCTTCAGACATAGAGTAAATCCATTTAGCAATGGATGCTCTCTTTCTAAAAATCTCTGTATCAATACATTGATCTTCAAATTTTACAATCTTCGAGTACCTCTTCAAGCTCTCATCCTCATCACTATCCTCTGCTGTTGATTTAGCCCTCTTGGCTTTCTTCTTTGTCTTTGTTGACCTTTTCCTTTTAACACCCATGGAAATTCCCTCAAGTTATGTTAAACCCTCTTCCAAGTTTGTATGTACCGTCTCCTCAGTACGTACTGTTGTATGTACTGTTGACTGTATATGTATTGCTTGTACATTTTCAGTCTAAGCAATATCTTGAGTTTCAACTCTTGTATTCATTCTTTGGGCAGTCTCTTCCTCCCTTAAACTTACCTTCGCCTTTCTATTCTTCCTTACATAAGTGGTCTTGATAGGTGGAGATGTATTTGTAGGTTCAGTAGTACTTGGCTCAATTCTAGGAGTACTACCAAATTGCCTTTGTTGTTGCAGATGTCTCTTAAACTCTTCAACAGCTTTTCTATCTGCTTCAGATCCAATCTCAACAAAATTCAATTCAGTTCTCTTATTTTGCTCATACAAAGTCTTGATTTCTTCAAAATTCTTCTTGACCGGCTGAATATAAGTAAAACCCTTAACTTTCTTAAGAAAGTTCATCATCTGATTTATAATCTGCATAGTAGTTGGAGGCTTAATCTTTTCTTTTCTTCTCTTTTCAGCAAAGAATCTTTGTTGCTCCCTTACCAGATCATCAATCAATTTTGATTTCTCTTCTTCATCATATGCATCTCTCTCTTCAACTATCAATGAGTCTGCAAGAAGCTCACTTGCATGTAATTCAGCTTGAATCCTATCATACTCTTGTATGTTCTATTCTTGTTGTATTCTTTTAGCTTCTAGCAAATTTTGCTTTGCTGCAAGTTCTTCCTGTAATTCATTTTCACGAATTTGTGCTTGCATTCTGTAAGAAAATTCCTCATCATGGTCCAATTGATTAAATCTGTACATGACTTTGTTTATATCATCATCTGAATCACTTTGATCTTCAGACTCTGATAATATTTGCTTCTTCCCCTTATCCTTTGGATCAATCTTAGGTAGCTTCTTCTTCAGCTTGGTAGATCTTTCCTCATTAGCTTGTTGTTGAATAACTATACCTTTAGTAGGGTGTGAAGCTTGAACTTTCTTACCTTGAATTTGATTCTTTTTGGCAAGAACTTCTTGTTGTGTCTTTTTCTCTGCCTCTGCTTGTTTAGTCTTCTCAACTGAATTCTTTTTTCTTAAGTCAAGCAGCAATTGGGCTAAAGTCTCATCTTCTCCAAAAGGAGTTTGACTTTCTAGTGAAGGATGATCACCAGCGGTACTTGCAATCGGCTTAGTTGGCTTAGCAGCACATGGGTCTTCAACAGTGTCAGCAGTACTTGTAGTCGGCTTAGTTAGCTTAGCAGTACTTGGATCTTCAACAATGTTGATTTCACCAGTATTAGACACACTTGTTTCTTCAATCACTTATGTATCCCCAGATACTCTTTCTTCCATAGAAGCCATCATTTCAGCTTGCACCTCTTCAGTCTTGTCTGATTCATTGCTCATTCTTGATCTAGACAGTACTTGCAAAGTTTGTTTCCTTTGAAACCATACTTGTATTTGTGGTGATGGAGTTGAATATACAGGAAACTGAATATTTATTTCCTCCAACTACTCATTGAAAGCACTCCAATTTGTTTGAAGTGGTGATTGAGGTGGTGGTGTTGGCCGAGTTACCAAAATTTCTTCAACTTGTGGCTCCTCATGAGTAGGTTGTGGTTCTTCCTGCTGAATCTCCATATTTGAAGGTCCATCCACACCAGTCTCTAAACCAGTTCCATCTTCATAAGTCCCTATTACATCTTCATCCAATTCAAAATTGATGTCATTTCCAGAGATCCTTGTCTGATTATCAGAAGAAGGTGGTTGTCCTTCATAATTCCTCTCCTGTTTGGTTGCATTCAGTTGCCTTTTCTTGTGGTTCCTGAATCTTTGCTTCTTGATTGCAGACTTCTGAATAGATCTATGTTGCCTCATCCAAGGTGACACTTTGTTCCTTAACTTAATTAGGCTAGCTTCCAATTCAGCAATTTTCTTGTCTTGAACAAGCTTTTCTTTTTGCAACACCTGTACCTGTTGGGACAAACTTGTACACAAAGCAGTTAAATTTGCAACATCTACCACCTCTGGTGCTTGTGCTTGTGGTGAACCACTAGTAGCAATAGAAGCAGCAGGTGTGTGGATCATCTCATCAGTGTTTGGTGGAACACCAACATTTTAAGAAGAAGATTGTGAATCTTCTAGGGACTAGGAACTCTGGTGAGAAGGAGTTTGCTGAGAAGCACTAGCATTGCTAGGTTCCTCACCTTCTTGATTGGCAGGTTGGGCTAACATATGAGCAAACAATGGTGTTACTGTTCCTGTAAAGGCATTGCCTTGTTTGGTCAAGAAAGAGAAAGTTCTCCTTGTGAATGTAGGAACATCCCATGTATCAGTTAACTCTGGTAGGTTAGATATTTGGTCACTAACTAAAGTCTGAATGAATATAGGATACATTAAAAACTTCTTAGTCCCTTCCAAATTCCTAGTCATGCCTTCAAAAATAAATTTTGAAAAATTAAAAACCCTGTTATTTGCTAGACAAACACCAGCTGATGCCAATGCAGCAGGAATTTGATCAAAAGATGTACTTTTAGAACTTAAACAATGAATAATAGCATGAAAAAGCAATTTCTATTGAGGTGAAAATAAAGCTTTAAAGAAAGTAAGACTTTCCCTACCACCTCCATAGCCCATGGCTGCAAGGCCATCATGAATCTCTGTATTATTAAGCATATTAAGTCCATTTTCATCATTTAATCTCAAACTTGCTCGTAGCAGTACCTCAGTTACATATATTTTTCTATGATTCACCCTAGCCTTAATGCAATGTTGATCAAACCGAGTACCTAATACAGCAGTATTCCAAAATTGTTCAACAATGGAAATAGAGACAACTGGACTTACAGTGAGTGCAAAGCGAACATGACTTCGAGATAGGAAACCAAGCATCTCATGGAAACCAAGAGAGTCATCATTCGTAGCAAGATTCACAACCAAATTATGCTTAGAGATTACTTGTAAAGCAGCCATTAGTATTTTTGATGATCGAAAAATTTGAGAGAAGGTTATAGAATCAAGAGATAAAAATAAAAGATTAGGTGAATCAATTGTGTAATTGGAGTAAGTATTTAAGTAAATAACAAACCCAAGCGTGAAGAAACCGCCAAATTTACAAAAGAGACCCTTAACGGTACAACGGACATGTAGCGGTACATGGAACATAAGCGGTACTTGAATTTGTGCTAGCGGTACTTGGAGTGACAACGGTACCTCACGATATTGACCAGTTCATGCTTTCCACTAACAATGTAACCTCTTTTATCTTTTTCTATTAACCTGCAATTACATCAAAAACACAAAACATAGACTATACAATAAAAGTTATAAATATTTGTACAGCTATTACCTCCCCTCAACATATACAGCAAGTTATTGGTTGAGCATACCAATGTGTGTCACCAAGAATTTGAATCTCTTTGCATCAAATGCCTTGGTCAACAAATCAGCTACGTTGTTGTCTGTATGAATCTTCAAGACTTGAATAAGCTTTTTGTCATAATCATCTCTTATAAAGTGATGTCTTATTTCAATATGCTTGGTCTTGGAGTGAAATACTGGATTCTTGACAATGCATATAGTAGTTTCATTATCAATGTAAATCTTGGTGTTCATGAAGTTAAACCCATAGTCCAACAATTGATTTTGAATCCAAAGTACTTGTCCACAGCAATGAGCAGCAGCTACATATTCAGCTTTAGTTGTAGAAGTAGCAACAATGGTTTGCTTCTTACACTACCATGATATGAGTCTTCTGCCTAGGAATTGAGAACCTCCTGTTGTGGATTTCCTATCATGATTAGCTCCAACATAATCACTATCTGAGTAAGCTTCCAATTCAAAGGTGGAATCTCTAGGATACCATAATCCTAAATTGGTTGACTTTTAAGATATTTAAAAATCTTCTTCACAGCATGTAGATGTGACACCTTTGGATGAACTTGGAACCTTGAACAGGCACACACAACAAACATTATATCTGGCCTTGAAGCAGTAAGATACATCAATGAACCAATCATTGACCTGTATAGATGAATGTCAACATCTTCTCCATGTTCATCTTTTGATAAAGACTTCTTGGCTTCAAAAGGTGTGCATGTACTCCTTGTATCCATACATGAAAATTTCTTCAAGATTTCAGCAACATATTTATCTTGGCTGATAGATATTCCATCTTTCCTTTGTTTGACTTGCAGTCCCAAAAAGAAAGCTAGTTCTCCCATAGAACTCATTTGAAATATTCCTTTCATCAAAGCTTCAAACTCTTCACACCATGTCTTCTTGGTAGAACCAAAAATGATGTCATCAACATAAACTTGAACTAGAATGATGTCCTTAGCATTCTTCTTGATGAACAGAGTTTGGTCAATGGTTCCTCTCCTATATCCATGTTCTAGCAGAAAATTTGATAAGGTTGCATACCATGCTCTTGGAGCTTGATGCAGACGATAAAGTACTTTGATAACCTTGTAGACTCTATTGGGGAATTTAGGATCTACAAAACCTGGAGGTTGTGAGACATATACCTCCTCTGAAATAGTACCATATAGAAAGGCACTTTTCACATCCATTTGATAGACTATAAATCCCATATATGATGCAAAGGCCAAAAATAACCTAATGGCTTCTATCCTTGCCACTGGTGCAAAAACCTCATCATAGTCTATCCCTTCTTCCTGTCTATAGCCTTGAGCAACAAGTCTTGCCTTGTTCCTCAGAACAACCCCTCTTTCATCCTTCTTGTTCCTGAAGACCCATCTAGTACCAATTACTCTTTTTCCTGAGGGAAGATCCACAAGAATCCAAACTTTTTGTAGCTCAAATTGTGTTAATTCTTCTTGCATGGCATCTACCCAACTTTCTTCATCAAGAGCCTGAGAAATTTTTTGGGCTGTACTTGAGATAAGAAACAGGCAAACAAACAATGTTGAGTATCTTTATGATTTGTTCTCTGCTGTTGTTTGACATAACTCACAAGTGCATGAGTTTCAATATTGGTTTGAAGTTGTCTTCTGGTTTGTACAGCAGATTTGGGATCTCCAATAATCTGTATAGTAGGATGGTTGTTGTTGACTTTATGAGTGGGAATAGAACTGACTGGAATTTTTGTTTCCAAATTGTTGAAATCAGTTACTACACCCTGCTCATCATAGGAAGCTTTGGAGAAGATTCCTTCAGCTGGACTAGCATATAAGTCTTCATCGTCCATGGCTTGTAAAATCTCTTCTAGTGAGTCAACAGATTTGGTAGATTTTGACTTAACATTACTTGCAGATGAAGTACCGCTAGGTGTAGTATGTACTGTTGAGTGTTGTGACTCAAAAGATTCTTCTCCTGAATGCTTATTAGCAGATGTAGCATTGTTTTCTTGATCTTGAAGCCTCTAAAGCTCCTGGGAGGCTTGATCATCATTTGATGGCATGGTTTGCTTCTTGGGAGTGGCAAACATGGGAGTAACAGTAGGCATGTTGGGCACATAGATATGAACATCATCATTTGATGAAGAAACGTCTTCTTGAGTACCTGCATTAGTTGCACTTGACTCCTCACCTGCATTGTTAGTTTGACAATCCTTTTGCAAATAATAGTAATCCATGGAGTTAGCTAGATAATCTAAATCAAACATCCAAGCATAACCTATTCTTGGGACATTGGGTTTATTTTCTAAGAAATTAACATGAGCATTTTCTTCAACCTTCTTATTTTCCAAATTATAAACCCTATATGCTTTACTTTGCATTGAATATCCTACAAGATATCATGGATCAGACTTTCCATCAAACTTTCCCAAATAATCAAGAGTATTTAGTATAGACACATGACACCCAAAAGGTCTTAAATGACTTATGTTAGGCTTTACATCAGTCAAGAGTTCATAAGGTGTTTTGTTTTGAGGCATGGTTACTAGGACTCTATTTAACACATAACATGCAGTATTGATTGCTTCTGCCCAAAAGGTATTTAGCAAAAGTGAATCAGCCAGCATAGTTCTAGCAGCCTCAACCAGTGTCCTATTCTTCCTTTCAGCAACTCCATTTTGTTGTGAAGTTCTAGGATTACTAAATTGTCTCTTAATTCCTTTAGACCTACATAATTCATCAAATTCAACATTCTTAAATTCTGTCCCATTATCAGTCCTAATGATTAAAACCTGTTTAGTGAATTGCTTTTCAACTAAAATGATAAAATCCTTAAGTAATTCACTTGTTTCACTTTTAAGAGATAAAAAGAAAACCCAACTGAATCTACTATAATCATCAGGTCTTATGACTAATGCTTCTGATAGAAACTGGACCAAACAAATCCATATGCAAAAGCTACAAAGGTTTTGTCACAATGTTAACAGTCTTGGTCTTATAAGAGGCTCTATGTTGTTTACCTTTTTGATAGGCAGCACATGTGAAATCATTTTGAAAAGATTTGTTAGGTAGACCTCTAACCAAATTCCTATTTACCAATCTATTAAGATTCTTGAAATTCACATGACCTAACCTTCTATGCCACAAATTTGACTCATCTAAAGAAGCTTTAGCTAGCAAACATGTAATACCACCTGTTGGAGTAATAGTATGAAGATTAAAGGTGTACATATTTTCTTGCCTGGGTACTTTAAGCAGTATTTGAGATTCCTTAGGCATCTCAAAGTCTTTAGACAACACCAAGCAGTCTTTTTCTGTGAATAGCACCTTGTTCTTCTTATCACACATTTGTGATACAGAAAAGAGGTTGAACTCATTCAATTCTTTTACAAAGAACACATCTTCAAATTCCAACTTCCCTGTGTTGATTTTCCCTTTGCCAGTGATTCTACCTTTGCTTCCCCCAAAGGCTACTGGACCTCCTCTTAATTCTTTAAATTAAGCAAGAAAATCTTTGTTTCCTGTCATGTGTCTTGAGCATCCACTATCTACTATACCTTTATCTTTTAATTCATCAATTAGATGCCCCTGCACACAAATAAAACTCATTAGTTTTTAACAGGGACCCAAGCCATATTTGGCTTGGATCTTGTGGGACCTAAACATTTAAGAGTTTGTACTGAAGCATTCCCAGTAATGCTACTTTTGCTCTTATACTTCATGGTTTCATTTATGTAGTCAAACTCATAGGATGACTCTATGTGCTCAGACTTCTTTGACTTAGGTACTGCTTTAGTGGTACTTGCTTTAACACATGATTTATCTCTTTTAGGAACCCACATTTGCACTGGTTTGTTTTTATTCTTACTTCTAGGTGTTTTAACTTTTTCAAAAACTTTCTTAGAAGTCTTGGAGAAATTTGGTTTTACAGACTTTAAACCAACAGTACTTAAGTTTGGTCTAACAGTACTTGCAGGTCTAGACTTGTCGGTACTTGCTTTACCATACTTTAAAGGTACTAGACCTTGTTTCATAAGTACTGCCCTTGGAACAGAACTTTTGGTAGAGTTATTTTTAACCTGTTTAACTACCCTTGTGTGATCCAAGTTAGGTTTGTCATTTTTAAGTTTCTGATTCCTATAAACCTGTGCATTTTTCCCATTACTGTTTTGCATGACCCTTTGTGTAGCCTTTTGTTTCACAATTTTATCTTCATGTAATGTACAATCTTTGATAAAATGACTTAGACTACCATAAACATAACATCCTTTTCTTCTTAAAGAAGACCCAAAAGGTTGTTTTGACTTTACTTTTTCAAAACCTAGCCCACCCGTTTTGGCTTTATTATATTTTACATTGTTTTCCAATATCTTGCTAGGAGTTTTTACCTGCTTGGGAGCAGAACTAGTCTTAGATTCCTCAGAAACAAAGTTGTTCATTAAAGGTGGATAAACAATATTTTTGGTCACATCAGTCTTTTCTTGGGACAAAGTACTAGAGTTTTAGGTATTTTTAACCTTTGGTTCTTCTAACTCTATACTTGTATCATTACAAGGGGGCATGAAAATTCCTGATAGTGGTGGAGGAACTGCCTTCATTCCTTCAGCATATCTATCATTTTCAGGTGTATCATCTACCTCACTAGAACTATAAAAAATTCCTTTTGATAAGTCCTTGTCAGTTAAAGTTATCCCAGGTTGGTCCTCAATATATCCTAGGCCTGATTTATTATAATACCCCATTTGTGAATTAATCAATTTTCCCAATCCTTTAGAGGATTTTTGCCAATGATTAATCACTTCCCTTTCATTACAAAGACTGGCTTTTAAAGCTTCATTTTTTGTTGATATTTTAACAGTTGTCTTTCAAAAGCTTTTATTTCCACATCTTTTTCCCTCATTTGAAGAGTCAAAATCCTTATTTTCTCTTCATAGTTTTGTTGAGCCTTTTTGTACAAAACTATATTTTCTTCTAATTTAACAACACTCTGTTTAAAAGCATTTAATTCTACAGAGCATGTGTTAACCTTTTGATACTGTTCCTCTAGTTCTACTTTTAGGCTATTAAATTTAAGAACACAGTCTTTAGAACAAGGATGTACCTCAGTATCTCCATGTGAGAGAGCCATTAAACCAAGCTCTTCTTCTTCTTCTTTTGCCCAGTTCACCACTCCATCTACAGTAACCAATGCTTTGGTTCCTTTAGGACTCCTGCTGTTTCCTTTTGGAAAGCTTTCAGTTATTCTTGGACTGGTTCAATAGTTGTGCTTGGACTTCTGATTGTTGTTCTCAGCTTTATCTCTAGAGCATTCTTTTGCAAAGTGTCCATTCCTTCCACAGTTATAGCATTCAACTTTGGACTTGTCATATCCTAATGGCTCATTAGGATGAATAGTCATTTTTCTTTTAGTCTTCTTGAAGAACCTATTAGATCTTACTGACACCATAGCAGCTTGCCATTTAAGATCCATCTCTTCAACATCAGCATCATCCATTTGGAACAAGTCATTGAGTGTTAATCTTGGCCTGTTGTCTTGTCCGGCGAAGAATGAGAAGGCATCATTGTCACTAAACAATGGTGAAGACCTTCCATGTGGATTTTGAGAGACTATAGGGCTGCCTTCAATACTTTGTGGGTAAGTACTGCTTGTAAGTCCTCCAGCGGTATTTGTGAAGTATGTATCGCTACTAGATCCACTAGCGGTATTTTGAAAGTAAGTACCGCTGTTCCCATCTGATACAAAAGCCAAGTTAGACTTTGAAGTAGTCGCTGTCTTTACTTCAGTGCCTTTCACATCCATCGTATATGCTCTAAGATTGTTGTAGAGATGATCAAAAGGAATTGTTTCCAAATCATCTCTTGTGATGAAGTGCATAGCCATTGCTTTCCACTCTGGTGGAACACTTCTTAAGAATTTTAAATTAGCTTCTTCATTAGGAATTAATTGTCCATAAACTACCAACTGAATAAGCAACTTACTAAACCTTCCATATCCATCATGTATCCCCTCTATACTGGTAATTGAGAAGTTATCAAATTCATGCTTAAGAACAATCTTCTTAATCTTCTTAGATTTGTCATTGCCCCCAAATCTAAGTTTTATAGCATCCCACATAGCTTTAGCATCCTTATAATGATGAAAGCTTGGTAGAATGTCTTCAGAAAGAGCCATAGCCAAAGCAGTTCTGGCTTTTCTCTCTCTGATCTCTGCTTGTACCTCCTCAACAGTCACAGCAGGTAGAGCATAGCATGTACCGTCTGGCAACCAGTATAGCTTCTTTGGTGTATTCCCATTCTTGATAACTTGCCACACAGTGTGATCTGTGTGATTCAAGTAATGTTCCATCTACATAGCCCATGTCTCATAATTGTCACCTTTGAGAACTGGGAGTTTAACAGTAGACAGTGTATGAGAAGGTGTTGTTGTAGAGGTAGCTACATCATTCACGGCTTGAACACCTTGTGCTTGTGCAGGATGCACAACTTGTGGTTGTCCCTGTGGTATAGGATCAGGGTTCTGAACATCATTCAAGTGAGCATCATCACCATCTGGTTGAGACATTGAGTTTTGGTATGTTTGGAGTGTTTGGGGTTGTGTTCTTCTTTTTCAGAGTTTCTCAACAAGCTCTGATACCACTTGTTGATCCCTTTGGTTGGATCTATATTCTGTTAAGAATTAGTATAGTAGTTTGTAATCAAACTAAAATACTTTGAGCACTTTTACTAACACTAAATAAGTTATGCGGAATCTAACTTATAAAGCACAGAAGAACAGAATTACTTTTAACTATTCGATTCTCTTATTAATCGACTTGAATGAGGTACATGAAAGACATTGTACCTATGTTCCTTTTATAGAGTAAGGATCCCTAGAAACCTTAGAATATTCTATAAAGATAACTATATCACAGACGATATATTATCAATATTCTAACTATTTAAGTATATCACATAAGATATACTCTAACTATAACTATGACATATCTTATACAAAGATATATTCGTCCTAATCATCATAGCAGTACTTACTTTATAAGTAGCAGTACTTACTATGTACCGCGTTAATACTAACGGTACTTACATAACACTGACAGTACTTAAGATACACTAACGGTACTTAACACTTAACAAATAATTCCCAACAGTTTACCCTTAAACTTTCTAGAATATTGATTTAACCCTTTCTCACCAAAACCCACTCACACTTTTCCCTCCCCGTGACCACAAGAGACCCCACCATTGTTCTCATGTCACTTCAAAAATGGCAAAATGAGAATATGGACAGAATCAAATAGCCATCACACTAAACTTGCTCCTAAAAGACTAAATAAACGTTCAAGATGCATTCCAACAAGCTGTCAACAAAGGACGATCACATGTGGCTTTGAAGACCAAATTCAAATTTGTTGACCAAAGGGCAAAGATGAGATTTCATTTAGATTAGGGTTTATCAGTCTTTGTATTCTAGATAGTTCTTTTGAAGTCTATAAAAGCATCTATCAGATTGTGATAAGAGCTTTGTTCCAGATTTTTGGCTTTGTAAACTTTTCATTGAAAAATAGTTAAAGTTTAATTTAAACCTTGCAAAGTCCAATGTCTAAGTTCCATTTTTAAATTCTTGCAATATTAGTTGAATATAATTTATGTGTTAGATTTTCCTATCAAAACGTTTTTTTTGTTCAAGAGAATTTTTGGCAAAAATCATTTTGAGATCCAAAAGCTCATAAACTCATAAGCTTTTGGCCTGACAAGCCAAAAGCTGGTAAAGTTTATAAGCTTTTGATAAGTTTCAGTTGGTTTTCAAGTTTGGTTTTCAAAAAGTGTTTCAAAAAGTTGTTTTCAAAGATTTTCACAAATCTTTTTGGTTATCTGTTTTATCTAACTTCCACTGTAGCATAAGCTTGTATAAGCTTGACAAGCTTATACAGCTTGTGATACTTGGATTTTCTCTTTTTCTGTCCTTGTTTCATTCACATGTTCCATTAAGAAGACATATTGGGTGGTGTTTGACTGTGTAGTCTCACCACCATCACCTTCTCTACATTTACCCATTTCAAACAGCCTTCATAAGCTTTTTCATCCAAAAGCTAGCTAAATATTGAGATGGCATCAGCTTGCCATAGAGAGGCCTGGATGTAGGTCTCTCAAGGTAAAAGGCTTGAACCCTTGATATTTTATAAAATTTTGTGATCTTGGCTTTTGTTGAAACCTATTTTGTTGCTTGTTAAGTGTTTAGTTCATGTTATTAGTTGGTTAATGATAAGTTTATGCTATTTGGAATTAGTTTGAAAGTAAACTGAGTAAAAAGTCCTTGTTAAGTTTGTTCATCAGATTTATAAGGAGTGTTTGGTTTTGGGTAACTAAGTACTGTGGGTGACACACAAGACCTTTAATCCAGTCTAAACATGCTCTTGTAGTTAGTTAAGTGAGTTTCCAGTGTTTTGTTTTGAGATTGTAGGTATTAGAAAGAAGTTTGCGTGATAAAAATTGGTAAAATAGCTTAAAAACATCCAGTAGGCTTTAACTAGTTTGATTTTGAGTATTATAAGTCTAAATCTTATAATCTGTTAGATAATCTGTTAAACTATGGTTGTGTGTTTGTTATTTGTGTTTTGGAAGTGTCTTGAGCAAGATTTGGACATTCAAATCTCACTCAAGTGCCATTTGAACCAGTAACTAGTGCCCAGGTCTGTTTTTGCATATCAGTAACTGCCATATGCTTGATTTGTTGATTTTCAGTGTTTGACTTGTGTATTTTCTTGTTCAAACTGACTCCCTACACTCCACTGAGTGTAGGGGTGCCCCTTGTTCCAATAGAATCCAAGAAGCAAGCCTTAAATCAACCAATCTCGTTTTTCTGTTTAAGAGCAGTGGGAAAACCTTCCCACTGCTACACTACAAGACAAGCCCAGTAGACATGTTATTGTTAGTTTTTGCTTATTTTTGTCTCTAGTGGTAAAAATTGAGTATTATTCATAGCTTTTAATTTTCCCTATTTTGTTTAATTATTTTTAGATTTTTCACTGAATTAATATTTATTTTATTGTTCATTTGTATTTTCTAGATTTAATTTACGTGTTAATTAGTTTTAATACAATCTGTTTTTGTCTTTTAGTGCAAAAAAGTATTATTTTTCAGTTTTTAAAAATTTTCTTAGTTTCAGTATTTTATTTAAGATTTTTAGAAAGAAAACTTCACTGTTCACTTTATTTAATTATTTTTTAGAATTAATTTAAGTTTAATTAGGTTTTAATTCAAACTGTTTTGTCTTTTAGTGGTAGAAATTATTTTTTTCAACTTTTTCTATTTTTTTACTGTTTAGATTTATAAAGTAGGATTTTTCAAAAATTCAAATTAATTTTATCATTATTTTATTATTTTTAATCATTATTTTAGTTTAAAAATTGTTTTCGCATTTAAAAAACAGAAAAATAGTTTTAAAAATTTAGGAAAAATACTTTTTAGTGTTTAAATAATATAAGTAAGATATCTGTTTGATAAAATAATATTTTTAGATTTTTGTTAATTATATTTAATTTTAGGGCTTTAATTAGCATTTAAAATTAAATATTTAATTAATAAAAGGTTTTAAATTTTTTTTATTGAATTTTTATTCTTCTTTTTATTATTTTAGACTTATTTAATTAATTTTTAGCTTAAAATTTTAATTTCGTCGCGTTTTACGTAATTACGTCATCGTTTTACGTTTTACGTCGTAGTGTAATCGTAGTTTAATTCGTCTTTTAATTTTCTTTCTCTAAACCCAAAAACGACACTAATCTAAACTTGATTTTTATATAATTGGCTAACATATACACACCTCCGCCGAGAACGAACTCGCACTTATTCGATTCGTCGATTTTCCTAAATCGTCGAGTTTAATACTTGCCCGCTTCATACGCGTTTTTCCTAAAACGTGTACGATATACACTACATCACTTGTGCATGCACGAAACTTGAACATAAACAATAAATTAAGTAATATAGTAATTTCGTTATTATGATTTTATGTATATTATATATGTTTTTTAAGAACATTTAATGATTATATGTTTGATTATATTGTTCTTTTATTATACATCGTATAAATTAATATAAACTCACCTCAATTTTTATGTTCGTACTCTTTTATTTTTGATTTTTTTTGTTTAGATAGCTATATTTTATTTATTAATCAACAAATTATTTATATCAACCTTATACGTAATCGATTCATAAATTCGTGATTTTGTAAGGCTTAATATTATTATATAAAGAATATTAAATTTCTAATACTTAAATAGTTACGATGCTCATGAACTCATGAGTTTTACATGATTTTTCGTTATGTAATAATATTAATTGATATTTTGTAAAAATATTTGTTGCATAAAGGATTTGACTTTATTTAACTGAAATGTTACCTATTCTTTTCTAAACATTGTGTGTTTAGTAACAAATAAGGACATTGAAAAAATATATTTTGTTGTAATATGTAGAATCCCGTCTATTTATTTTCATCTCACACTGATGTCTGAGGTCCTGCATTTATTTTGATATTTATATCATGTTAATAATAATTTACGTAAAATTGCATTGTTTGACTTTGTCAAGTGTCAAAATAAAATAGAAAAATAATTTGTGTTTTTATTTAAATATTTTTAATCATGTGATTTCTTGATTTTTTTAATATAACATATATGTTGTATTTTTAAAAGATATAGCTTTGACGGTATAAAGTTTAAAGGAGTGCTTTTTTATTTTCTAAAGTTACTAAAAGATATGAAAAATTATATGTTTACTCTTAATTCAATTTAGTTTATTTAAAATTCAACCATTAAAGTTTTATTAATCCTCTCCTTTTTTTTTAAATTTTTATTTTCACAAATTTGACACATATTTTTTTGTGTTTTCATCATATTTCTCCACCAAAATTTTTTATTTTGACTAAACTGAATTCAATTTTGACTTTTTTCGACTAATTAAATTTCTCGATTATACTTATGTGTCAAAATTAAGTTATTTCATTGGTCCAATTATTTTTCTACAACCTCCATTTTTCACTAAAATTTTATCACATAAACAACAATGAATCATATTTAGTTGATAACTTTTAAAAAATGGTACGGAGATATATACTTCTCTAAAAAATCTATGATGTGAAATGTGAAACATATTTTTTTTCATAATAAACACCACTAATCTTGTCATATGTCGTGATCTTAGAACTAGACATAAAATTTAGTCATGTGAATTTTATTCTTTCTAAAAAAATACAATCTCAAAAAATATGTATCATAATATTTATTAATTCAAAATTTGATGTCTTACAATAAATTGGTGAAAATTATATATACAATAATGTTATGACACTTCGATCCATTAACATTATATTTAACATACTTGATTTAATATAAAATATGGCTGATTGTATAGTTTGTTGCCTATTTGCTTTCATCTATCATATAAATTATAATTATAATTATTTCAATAAATCCTAAAAATATATACAATCTTTAAGGCTCTAATTACACAAGGATGTGGTTGATGATATTAGCTTGAGACGCCGTTGAGTTTAAATGAGACTAATGGGTCGTTTAGTTGGGAGATATTGTGGATATTGAGAAATATTTAGGGATATTGTCTGGTTGAGAATATTGGAGAATATTGAAGGATATTTATTACATTTCATTTTAATTTTTATCAAATACTGCGTTTGGTATGACAAATTAAAGAATTAAGAATTTTCTGAATTACCAAAAAAAAGGAAATTAAAATTCTTTAAAAAAGTAAACAATTTTCATTTACTTAATAATTATTTTTTATAAAAAAAATCTAGTAGTTTTCTCTTGAGCTTTTACTCGTTTAAATAAAAATTTTATAAAATTTTAAAAAGTTTATATAATAATTTTATTTGATTTTTACTCCTTTAAAAAGAAAAAATAAAATTTATATTAAAATATACATAAAATTTATATAAACATTTTGTATGAAACTAATATAAAAGGTTAAAATTTTGATTTTAAATCGTTTAAATTGAAAATTTATAAATTTAAAAAAAAAAATTTAAAAAAAAATTAGTGGTTTTTCTTGTTTAAATAGAAAAAATAATAATTACATAAAAATATTATATTAATTTTATATAATTCTTTTATAAAATTTATATAAAAAAAAAAATTCAAATTGTAATCATGTTAATAGAAAATTTATTAAAAAAAATATTTATTCGGTTTTTACTCGTATAACAAGAAAGATAAAATTTACATAACATTTTACAAATATTTATATGATGTTTTATAAAATTTATAGAAACATTTTTATAAAATTTATATAAAATTTTTTATAAAATTTATATAAAAAGTGAATATTTAAATTTTAATCATTTATATAGAAAACTTATATAAAAAATATTTATTCATGTTAATTGGTTCGACCCAAAGTCAAGATTTCAAAATATTATGTATTTGTCAACCAAACATGCTTAGGCATTTTAAATTACAAAATTTTTAAATTCCAAGAAATTTAATTTACTATAATTTAAAATTACAGAATTTTAAAATCTTGAAGCAAACGTCACCTCAAGGTTTTTACACTTTAATACCCAATGCTGTGTATGGTATGACAAACCAATGAATTAAAAATTTCTCGAATTGTCAAAAAGAGAGAAATTAGAATTTCTCCAAAAAAATGAAAAATTTATAAAGTTTAAGAAATTTACATATAAACTATTTATTCGGTTTTTACTCTTTTAAATAGAAAAAATAAAATTTATATAAAAAATATATAAAATTTATATAAACTGTTTTTATAAAATTTATATAAAAGATGAAAATTTTGATTTTTAATTTTTTTAAAAGAAAATTTATAAATTTCAAGAAACTTTATAAAAAAATAGTGTGTTTTACTCGTTTAAATAAAAAAATAAAATTTATAACAAAAATTACATTAATTTTATATTCATTTTAAATAATTTTTTGAATAAAATTTATATAAAATATGAAAATTTTTATTTTTATTCATTTAAATAGAAATTTAAGAAAATTTTATAAAAAAAAATTATTCGGGGTTTTTACTCATATAGACAGGAAAAATAAAAGTTATATAAAAATTTATAATCTTTTATAAAATTTATATAACTTTTGAATAAAATTTATATGAATAGGGAAAATTCATACTCGTTTAAATATAAATTTTATAATATTTATATGAAAAATATTTATTCGTGTTAAGTAGGTGAACCTAAAAATCAAAATTTTAAAATATTATGAATTTCTGCTAACCAAACATGCGTATGCATTTTAAATTCCAAAATTTTTAATTCTCGAGAATTATAATTTACTAGAATTTAAAATTCTGAAATTTCAAAATCTCAAACCAAACGGCACCTAAGTGTTATAGTAAGTGAAAAGTTAACCTAAATTATATAAAGATGTTATATATTTAAAATAAGAGTGTTTTGTGTGTACGTAAAAAGTTAATGTAAATTATATAAAAATGGTTGTTTCAGCGAACGTGTATAATGTTACTTTATGTATCAACGACAATTATCATTTTAAAAATTAAATGACACGTAGACTGTTATTGGGATCATCTGAAGCACCACTTTTGACCACAAATGAAAAACGCACGATCTATTTTGTTGTATACATGTGGTAATTTCTTTTGTTTTTTTTAAGTCTTGGTGGTACTTTTAAAAGCAATATAACTGCTATTCATATTCAAATTTGAGCGGGTTTAGACTATTTTCAAAATAGTTTCACGGTTATTTTTTTGCTTATAAATACCCATATATTATTGAAGCATATATCTTATTCCAGAGAATTTCATTCGTTCATTTGAAATGTCTACCAGAAAGTCTTTTGTTTCCCTACCCATGGTTGATGATTGTGTAAGTGTGGCCGATGAATGTTCTTTATGTAAATGCTATCATCTATCTTGGAGATTATAGAGTCTTTCTTATTAATTCTATGTTTTGTTTTGTTTTTAGACATGAATTATGCTATTGTCGATGTATATAATAATTATAAAAGTTTAAATATATTTGTTTATATCTTTTACTTAACTAACTTTTTAAAATTATATGCAAATTGATGATGTTCGAAAAGTGGATAATGTTGTTTCTGATGGTAAGAAAGTTTTACATTTCTTGGATGCTGGCAAAATACCCATTAATGTAAACAATAGAACTTTGGTCGTTGGCGCTCATACTAATAAGGGTAGCCGCTTACGAACCTAATTTTTTATACAAATTTTGTGGGACCCCTAGAATTAGGAAAGGAAACACGTAGGCAGCATGAGGGTGGCACGTCATGGTACATGAAACAATGATATATAAGTGACACAAAATTAACGTAATAAGACATTTATATTACATCATAAAAGATCCGAGTTTTTAACTTACAGGTCTCAGAGTTTTATAAGCGGATAAATCTACTATTTAAACATGATTTTGTAACATATAGTTACCAAGAATACAGGATAAACTTCTGACAGCTTTTACCAAAACCAAAGTTTAAATATAACACAGAAATCTCCAAGCTGCGAAAATATCATGCAGGCTCCCATTCAATCAAAACTAAGTATTATTACCTGAGATTAAACATGTAAAACGTCAGCACAAAGTTGAGTGGTATTTATATGTTTAATAGTAAAGTTGTGGAACACAAGCATTCATTTGTAAAACAAGAAATAGGGAAAATGGTTATGTACATTAACCATACTCCGAATCCATTATTATTGATATTTAACTCATGACACCGAAGCTTAACATTATGTAAGTTCTCCTAGTGAGTATTCAACCTAAATACTCAAGTATAAACAAATGTAATGCGTCAAAGTAATATGAGACGGGGATTGTCAATCCCAATGGATCCACCTACAACATTCGCGCTTAGCACAAAGAAATACCAGAAAATTAACGGTTCATGATCAAGAAGGGTAACTTAGTGGCTATGTATACTAAAAGAAATAATAATAATGAAAAACTGTTAGAAAGCATACAAGTTCTAGAAAGCATACAAGTTCTAGAGAGCATACAAGTTCTGGAAAGCATACAAGTTCTGGATAGCATACAGTTTTAAATGAATGTGTTCCACCATGTAAAATCTCACCCCGTGTTTAGAAACAATGTACAAGTAGTAAAAAGAGGCTATGAACTCACCTTATAAGCTACGAGGTAAGTGAATCACGGAACTCAGAAGCTGAGTAGAAGAAGTAGTAGTAAGACGATCGCTGACGATATAGATGCCCGATAAAACATGAAAGTCGCAACCTACCAAATAAAGCGCGCACTTCATCAATATACTCAAGTATCGAAAAATACTTAGTATAACCAATTAAATAAACTCAAAACCATAGTAAATACGCAAGAACAAACCACACATGTAAATTTTCTATACGCTTTTACAAGACTACATTATTAAGACAAGTACTCCCGAAAGCACTCAGGCAGTACATACTAATGTACCCGATGATTTTCCATCCTTAGACAACTCGAATTTTTATGAAACTTGGTGAAAAACTCAATAATAACCTGAACAAAACTGAGTTTAAATTTCGTCCAAAGATTTACATTTTAGAAACACATGCTCAACACATTTCTAGACTCTAAAATCCGGATAGTTTTGTACACTTGACTCGTGAAACCATTTTGACCATCATAATCAATTCCGTTTACAAATCCAACCATTGACTTTGAAAATAGACTCAAAATAGTAAATTTAGGAATTTAAAACAACCTCTAACCATTTGTAAAACTCAACTTATAGTCCCCAAGATTTGACCCGATCTCGACAAAAATTTCATATAGTGTCGATACGCATCTCCCGGTACACGAAAATTTAAACTAGCGTAACTTCCTCCTCGTTTTGAATTGGAAGTCCCATTTTATATCAAATCGAAACTTGGGAAAAACTCTACAACTATATACCATCATCTCAAACTTGACCCAAACTTATACTAACGAAAAATGACCTTAAACCTACTGGTCAAAAATAGTTTTATCAAAATCATACTAAAACTCATTTTGACCCATTTCTAAGTTCATCCATACCTCAAGTAACCGTTATACATCATTTGTAACCAATCTTAACACTCATTCTACTTGCATGATCCACGTGCAAACTACCAAATTCAAGAACAATACATGCATTTAAAAATAAACATAAGTATAATAATAATAACACTTAGTGGAACCTTACAAATTATTAAAAGATCAAATGATCAAGAACATCCAAAAACCCCTCAACATTTCGTAGGTTTTAAGGCCATGAACACCAAAAAAAACTTTTTCAAAGCTTGATTTCTTCCATTAGTTGTTCCTAAACACAAGAAAATACACATGCACATGCCATTTTAGATCAAATCAACATTTTTACAAAAATTAAATCTTGAAAAAAAATGTTGTTGCATGTTTGAAATTTGAGTGAGGATATGCTTACAATGTTGTTTTAAGCAATGGGTATTTGTTAGATTTTCCAAAAACCAAATTTTGGTGGTGGATCATGGTGGTTATTGGTGGTTAGAGAGAATAGAAATGATGGTGGAAAATTTTTAAAGTAGAAAAAATGGTGTGTGCGTGTTTTGTTGGAGCTTATATATAGTGGAGTTGGGTAAAAAGTGTAATTTTGCCTATCTTTTGGCCTTTGTTGCAAGTAACTTTTTTTAAAAGTTGGAATAGTACCTAGTCGGTTTTTAAGAATTTACGGGAGTCGGATTTCATCCCACCTTCATAAAAATAAAGTCCGGGTCAATAAAAATATTCTTTCAAAGATTTAACGCACACGAAAAGTAATAGTAAGGTTACGACTCGAATTAATACGTAATGAAATGAAAATGTCAAAATAATCAAGTATAAAAACAATCGATAATAAGACATTAAATTTCGGGCATCCGTCAGTATCGCGATCACTAGTAGTTCTCGTTACTCGTTGATTTGAGTAAACTTTTTGTAAAATGCACGCGGGTGCTTTTAAATCAAAAATTTTGATTTAAATAAATATGGAAAAATAAAATAAGAAATTTTATAATTCCGAATAAAGTATTATCAATAATAAAGAAATACTTAATAATATAATTTATTAAAATTATCAAGATCTCAGGATTTACGTATGAAGAATATAAGAAAATGTAACATGTTGGATAATTCAAGAAGCATGAATAAAATAATAAAATAATGTCGGGAAAATACGAGTTCTCACATTCGATCCCCCTAAAGGAACTCTGGTCCCTCAGAGTTCAACTGGAGACGGAAGAAGGTGCAAACAAATGGGGATACCTAGTTTAGAATTGATTCTTCGCTTTCCCAGGTAATTTTTGCACTTCGGCGAACCTTAACAATTGAAATCCAACTACACTTCAACTTCTTAACTCCTTTTAGAATTTATTTCAAACTCATATTAAAATAATAACTTTTCAGTACGAAGAAATATAAAGAGATAGAATGAACACAAGAATTTCTTAAACGGACAAGGTGCACTAAAACGAGTTAAGATTGATAATCAACAAGGAATCACAAATCGCGCAATTGTAAAACACGACAATCTACCTTACTAGAGAATATAAGGAGAGATGTGAATTACATATAGACGTTTATAACAAGAGTTGCCACAATTATCCGTCTCGGATTTGGTATTACTTCAAAACTTGGTTTAGGTACTTTCTTGGTTAAAATACAAGGTTTGTTCTGTTATGGCTTTAAGATGTTACGACACTTTCAAAATGGTGCCAATATAGTTATAGTTTCTTATCAGGGTGTTTTGTGATCAAAACTATATATATTTAGTGAGTAAACAATCACTAAGTCTTTTTCTTGATCAGGATTTCAAAGCAAAAAGTAAAACAGTTCAAAATAATTATTTTGATCGGCTTAAGAGCTTTTGGATGACTGTATGGAATTATTGTTAAAACTCGGGTTTATTGTTACGATTAGAGACAATTAAATTTCCAAATTATTTAGAATCATTAATGGAAATATAAGTTACATCGATATGATAAAATCAAATAGTTTAAAAGGTAAGACACGATGTTCTTTTAAACACTAGTTATAAATATACAAAAGATGATGTATAGATTCGACCATTTATTTGCGATGGTTATTTTGGAAATGCGAACTCTTGGAAAAATGTGTAAAAGTTTCTTAGAAATTTATAATAGCCTTTAGAATTCCATAAAGGCGTTTAATGCATCAAATGGTAAACATGGGACATATTCGAGTTTTCAAAATGTGACAAGATAGCAAACGAATATGAAGCAAATAATAGTCAACAATTAGTATGCAAACAATGACAGAAGGGAATAAAACGAAATTCGTACAAATTATTCAAATGTTGCGATGAAATATAAGTGTCGATGATGAGACAAATAGAAACTAAAGGTTTAGCAAGTAATCAATTCTCGAGTGTGGTTGGTATCACCAACAACGGCTTATTAAGTTCTCGGTGGTCGATACACGATCGAAAGAGAAAACGTCACATAACAAATTTTCGAATCAAGGAAAATTCTTAATAGTCACTTGTGTATAATTCAAGTAAAATGAACAACATTAGAAATGAGAGAGAGAAGTCAACACATGGTTCACACGAATGAATTTCGAGACGATAGAGTCTAGCACACATCATGACGGATTTTAGAAAATCATCGTTCACATCCAGTCATAAATCATTATTCGCGTCCAGAGACATTTGAAGGTCTACCAAAGTAGATAAAAAAGGTTGGTCGATGAAGAAGCATAAAAGCATTGAAACTTCCAAGTCTGGTATCAATGGTCGGTTAGAATTGTATTATAAGAGAAAATGAGGTAATAATTAGAACAAATATCGTTGAGTAAAGAAACATGTACTTGCAGGCGCGTAATTCGTTCAAGAAAAGATAAGGAAATATATGCATATATCATAAACGGGTGCTATCCGCATAATATGTAAAAGTTTTCAAAACGTTATTTTATCTAACCTTTTCAGAAGCACGTGTAAAAAGTTGGTTCTTGTCAGAATATTTAAGGTGACTACTTATTCAGCCTCGCATGGCTCCTTCTAAATTACACATAGGTGATCAGGCCATGCAAAATTTACGACTAGCAATGCGATGCTCAGTTTCGTCAAACTAGTATTACATGTCATATGTTTTAAAATATATATATAATGACATTTGTAAAATAAAATTTAATATGATTCGTGAAACTTTTCGCATGTAAATAAATCGCTAGATATTTAAATCAACAATTTTAATGTTACATGAATTCTTTATAAGACCAATGTAAAATAATTTGTGAAAATACATCGTAAAATAATGTCAATTTATTTTATAAGGTAACATTCAAGTGTTTTGTAAAGCCCAAGTAGAACATTTTGTAAAATTATTCGTAAAACAGTAATAATTTAAGTTTATATGGTGACATTATGATGACTTATAAAATAGCAAGTGGGTTACACGAGAGTAATAAAGAGTAATAGATAAGACAGTCTGAGAAATGGTTACAAGATGATAGAGTTTCAAAAGGTTTAGCCGGAATCGCCATGAGACACCTGTTATCAATGATGATGAAAGATGTGAAAACAGAACTTCAAACCTCGACCCAAATCAGTGGTATTTAAAATTAGAAGAAAGATAAAATAGAATGACAATTAAGTCATGTATAAAAGAAATGATAAAAGAATCCATATGTGTTCACATCGTAATTTATTCGACATAAATATGCTTTTAAGAAGGTAGAATATCAGTTTTCGAATGATACAACTAACCCGAAAAGTTTCTATTTTTGGAACGTTTCAATATTAGGAAAGTTTCTGAATCTCAATAGTAAAGGAATATAACACATTAATAGTGACGCATAAAAATGCACAACTTTCTCGACAAAACTAGTTCATTTAAAGTGTTATCCAAACACTCCATATCAAAGTTCACGATATATATACGTATAATCCGCACTCAAAGTTACTATTTTAAATATTTTCAAACGCAATCAATGTTTGGTAGTTGTAAAATCTCACCCGTTAAAGTTTTACGAGCTCAAACGAACTTAAAAACGCTTCCAGCCATATTTTTAAATTCTATCAGCTTTGACTTTTAAGTTTGACTTTTGGGTCTGACCAGACCAATTGACTCGCTAAATGACATTTTCAAGACTCGGAGTCTAAACCAATTTGTTGTAAAACAATGTTTCGGACAACTTTCTAGTTTATCTTAGACTTGAAACCCAACGTAAAATGACCAAAATTCCCATGCAAGATTCTACATCAGCAGTAAATTTCCATAAAGACGAAAATAGATTGTATAATTAAGCATATAAAAGAAAACATAGTATAAAAATGGTTCAAGAATACCAACGATAATCTAAGAAATCAGAAACGACGGATGACATCCATGTCTTAGATTTCAAGATGCAAGGTAGGAAGATCTCTTGGCGGCGTGATTTTCCAAAAACACAAAACATACACAGAAAGAAATGGAACATTAACGAGTCGCACTCCCGGAGAGAGGAGGTTTAATGAAAGGGGAGGATACAAGTTTATAGAAGTAGAATCGTATTCCAAACAAGTGCCACATTATATTATAGGATATGAATTACAAGATGACGGTGATGTTTCCAAGGTACAAACGAAAGTTGAAATTCGAATTCGAAACGTAGAGTGGTCAATGAAATAAATTTTAATCAAAACACGAGTGCCGTGTAAAACGATGACGTAAAGGTCAATCAAGGTTACGAAAACCCACGATATTATTCAACACAGATTCAAGGAATGCTTCGAGATGTGCGACTCACACGATGTTCTTTAGTCTTTTCCGGGGACACACTGAGCTACACAATGGTCTATAGACTATTTTTCAAGACATCCAATCGCAAATGATCGGAAAGCAATTCAGATATCTAAATAGATATCTTAGAGAGGTTTAGCAATGAAAGTAACACTCATGGTAGTAAAATGATAATAAGAAGTCTCATCAGACACAACACTTACTTAATCTCAAACAATGGTATCACGAGAGCATGCACAACATATAAAAGTTAGTCGAGAAAACAAACGGTCCAAAACGAACGAGTATATGGGGTCAGTCATATCACGCATAAACGAAATAGCAATAGTACACAGAAAAGTGAGTATGAAAAGTCTGCAGCATACACGCTCCGAATACAAGTATGTAGGGCTGAGCATCGGTCCGGGACTGGACCGGACCGGACCGAGGACCAAAATGGTCTGAAACCCCGGATCGAGACCGGACTGAAATGGTCCGGTCCGGTCCGGGTTGGTCTGCTCCGGTTCGGTCCTCGGTCCGGTCCGATCCTATTAGGCATAACCGATAAGATTTGGGTAAGACCGAACCGGACTGGACCGAGGACCGAATTCGACCTAAACCTCGGACCGAGGACCGGACCAAAATTGTTCGGTCCGGTCCGGTCCGGTTTTCCGGTCCGGGTCAGTTTTGCGTCAGCCGTGCTCAGTCCTTAATACAAGGTTTTTAAGCTCGTATGAAAGTTCGTAGAATCCGATTGTTTCAAATTGATTACCGATTAAAAGTGCGACTCAGTTGTTCTTGGTAGAAAAATAAGAAAGGTTTGGTTATCTAAAACTAATTAAAAATAAAGACTATATAAAAGAAATAACGAAAGATAAAAACTTGGCGAAAAGGTAAACAACGGGAAATTAAAGCTATGAAAATAAGTAAAGCAAATTTAAAACGCAAACTTAAGGCAAATAAACTAAAACTAAAGGCAAGCTTAAAATAAATCTAAAGGCAAGTAAACTAAAAGTGTGACTAAGTAAAAAGGCGGGAAAAATAAAGTTTAAAACTAAATGTATAAAATTACAAAAACTGGAAAACACTCATCCGGAATAGAACCCTTCATTCGGAATAAACATGTTCATCCGGAATAAATCCCTTCATCCGGAATAAATAGCTTCATCCGGAATAAAGGCCTTTATCCGGAATAAATGTTCATTCAGAAAAAGAGGTTCATCCGGAATAACAAAACTCGTTCGGAATAAACACTCATCCGGAATATGGCTTCATTCGGAATAATCCTTTCATACGGAAAAAAGTGCTTCATCCGGAATAATGACTCATCCGGAATACTCACTCGTTCGGAATAAAATGCTCATTCGGAATAATGTGTTCATCCGGAAAAAAGTGCTTCATCCGGAATACTCGTTGGTTCGGAATAAACAACTGATGCGGAATAAATAAGAGAAAACGTTCATGCGGAATAATCAAGAGAAAAGCTTCATTCGGAATATTTAGAAGACACGTTCATTCGGAATATTTTGTTCGTTCGGAATCTGGGAAGCAGTAAGAAGATACGAAGAACAGGGAAAACTAAAGGAACACGAATCTTAATCAATCTAACCAAAATCAACCAAAAGATTAAACCAAAATAACCAATTAACATCAAACAATAATCAATCAAAACAAATCAACAAATCTAGCACTAATGATCAAATCAATCAAAACCCACTTGATTAAAACTATGAAAACTCAAGAACACAACCATGAACATAAGAAAAGATTAAACAAGAAAGGAAGAAGAAGATGAATTAAAAGCTTGATTAAAATGTAAAGATTCAATAACAAGAACTTAAAGATTAAAGATCACAAATTAATCTAGAGAGAGAAAGCATAACACTTAGAGAGAGAAAACATAAACCTATCCTACTCCTAATCTACTCCTAAAACTAACCAACCCTCTCCTAACAAATGAGGGTGGTATATATAGGAGAGGGGAGTGGTTGGTGGCTTCCTCCTTTCTTTCTTTTCTTCCGTATTGTCTTTAAAGTCTCGACTTTTGGCTCGGAATTTCTTTAAACTCGTCTTGAAATTTATTCATAAATAAGACTTGAGTTCTTCGGCTTTATTAAACTTCCGTCTTTGGACTTTTTCTTTGATAAATCTATAGAATAGGCCTTGGACTTCCATTCTTTTTGCACTCTTGATTTCTTGACTTCGTCTTTTGTCTTTTTCTTTGATAAAATCCCGTGAAAGCCCGTGTTTTCCTTCCTTTTCACATTTTGGTCCTAAAACACAACAAAAACACAAACCACGCATAATTCCGACATTTACGACCTAAAATACACGTTATGGTCTTGTTTTCATTATAATTAAGTGGTAAAAGGATGGGTGTTTTCACACCTATCAGTCCTACAAGTATGTAATGCCATAACAATTTAAAATTATTGTAACAAGATCAAGTTCACAAGAACAAGAATTCAAGTAATAAAGTAAGGGCATATGTAATCACAGTAATATCCAATGATAACTCATTAAGCACAAAGGATTTGGAAAGAGATGGTAATTATCGTCATGAGGGTAATGTAATATTTCAAAATAAAATCAAGAAATGAAATACTACAGTGACAATTAAAAGTAAATAATAAGGATGCACAAGTATCGAACAACAATGGCAAATTCTGTGTTTGACATTAAGAAACATGAAATATTTGAACTTTCGGTTATATACTAAGTTTTGGAAAATGACTCAGTTCCCTATAACCATCTCTCTGATACCAATCTGTGAGACCCCTAAAATCAGGCAAGAAAACACGTAGGCAACATGGGGGTGCCACGTCATGGTACATGAAACAATGATATATAAGTGGCACAAAATAGACGTAATAAGACATTTATATTACATCATAAAAGATCTGAGTTTTTAACTTTAAGGTCCTAGAGTTTTATAACCGGATAAATCTACTATTTAAATATGGTTTTGTAACATATATTTACCAAGAATACAGGATAAACTTCTGACAGCTTTTACCAAAACCAAAGTTTAAATATAACACATAAATCTCCAAGTTACGAAAATATATTGCGGGCTCCCATCCAAGAAAACTAAGTATTATTACTTGAAATTAAACATGTAAAACGTCAACACAAAGTTGAGTGATATTCATAGGTTTAGTAGTAAAGTTGTGGAACACAAGCATTCTTTTGTAAAACAAGAAATAGGGAAGATGGTTATGTACATTAACCATAGTCTGAAACCATTATTATTTCTATTTAGCTCATGACACCGAAGCTTAACATCATGTAAGTTCCCCTAGTGAGTATTCAACTTAAATACTCAAGTATAAACAAATGTAATGCGTCAAAGTAATAAGAGACGGGGATTGTCAATCCTGATGGATCCACCCACAACATTCCCGCTTAGCACAAAGTAATACGGGAAAATTAACGGTTCATGATCAAGAGGGGTAACTTAGTGGCTATGTACACTAAAAGCAATAATAATAATGAAAAACTGTTGGAAAGCATACAAGTTCTAGAAAGCATACAAGTTCTGGATAGCATACAGTTTTAAATGAATGTGTTCCACCATGTAAAATCTCACCCCGCGTTTAGAAATAATGTACAAGTAGTAAAAAGAGGATATAAACTCACCTTATAAGATACAAGGTAAGTGAATCACGGAAATCAGAAGCTGAGTAGAATAAGTAGTAGTAAGACGATCGCCTACGATATAGATGCCCGGTAAAACTTGAAAGCCGCAACCTACAAATAAGGCGCGCACTTCATCAATATACTCAACACTACAACAAAATATAGCTAATGCAACATATTCTATGCAACACTTTGTAAATTGTTGCATTTTAAAAGAAATTAAACTTTCAGCAACATTTACAAATAAAGTGTCGCTCTTATATATGTAAGGCAACGTATTTATCAAAAGGGTTGCGATGATTGTTGTATCTTATTTTTAACAAAAATTAAAATAGCCCTCTCAAATGAAACTAGATAAAACTTAACCCGCCCTCCCAAATTATTTTTCCCCAAACCAGTTTCCCACTTTCTCACCCAAAAGCAAAAACTGAAAATTTCAATCACTCCTACCCATCGATCTTTATCCTTTCTCCTGTCTCTCACTCGCTAGTTCTTACCCACTCTGACACACCTTAAAATTTCGTCATCAAATATGTTACTCCTCCCTCAATGGATTTGTAGCCATGTTCGCTCGACTCTCGAGCCCTTATCAAGGTAACCAAACTATTTCCTATGTAATAGTTTTGAATATTATTATGTTCGATTGCTAATTGTATAGCCAATTGATGTGTATTGAGGTCATCCTCCTATTCTCAAGGGTTATTTAAGTTATTCCAATTAGACTCATTTTCTTTGTTTAATGTTGATACCTGGTGTTACCGCTAAAGCAACATCAATTTTAGAAAATATAAATGTTATTTAGCGGATTTTTTTTAAATATTGATGGTTCTATGTTGATGTTTAGAATTTGCTTATTTTTGAGTTGATTAACAGTTTTGATTGTTTAGATAAAACTGGCTTATTTGATATTAAAATGTCTACTCTAAAATAATAAGGTGGGTACCTTCTTATTTCTAAGCATATAAAGTGTTTATATGTTGTGCAAATAAATAAGCCAGTTGTTAAAGTGCTACAAACTTTTTAATCCCCTAAAAAAATAAGCATTGGGACTTAAATGAGTTAAACCAAGCAAAACCAGATTACCCTCTTATTCCCTCTAGATTAAGTAGATATATATCAGTTAGTAGAGTTTTTGATATTGCTTATATGCTTTTAGAAGAATGGAATAAGTGAATAATCTCTAATGGAGTACTTGGGATCGCTTATTAAGACTACTCATAGGCTTTGAACATATCAGAATGGTAGTGCTTATTTACTGTAAAATGAGTGACTAAGGCACTAATCAGTCTATCAAAACTACTTAAAACTACGTATATGCATAAAAAATTAAACAGAGAAGCACTTAAATATGCAATCCCAATTACCCTTTCAGATAAGCAATCTTGAGTAGTGCCTGATGTGTAGGTTTTTTTAAATACTTGACTTTGTCATGTTAAGCTTAAAAAAGGATGAAATTTTGGGGGTTTATTATAATAGGTGTGCAGAAGGAAACAATGGTGGAAGAAGATATGTATGTGTTATCATCAACCAGAGATATATTGTTTTCGCCATCACCGAAACCTTACCCTCATAAACCTCCAAAGTGTTAAGATTGTGCCTCTCTTTTCATGAAGGTATATATAAATTGTGAATTATCTTTTCCAAATTTCATTTTGAATTATAATATGTAAAGATAACAATTTTTTTAATCTTCGTGGCTTATAATATGCATAATGCTGGTGCTGTCATGGAATCTTGTATTGTGACAATGCTTGATCCTTTAGCAAAAGAGTTTATGATATTTCATAACATAAGTTGATATATATATATATATATATATATATATATATATATATATATATATATATATATATATATATATATATATATATATATATATATATATATATATATATATATATATATATATATATATATATATATATGTATATTTATACTAATACTAATGTTGATTATGGTGTCGTGACTCGTGACTGGTGTTCGGATGTTCTTTATGGTTTTTTGTCATTTGAAAATTGTCAGATCACTCATATGGATATGATTAAAGGAATTCAAGGGCATGGTTATTATGACGAGCTTGTGGTTCCCATAATAGAAAACGCTGCTCATAAGAGAGAGTTGACTGAATCTCTTGCTTTACCGGTATGTCCTTTTCGCCATATTTTTACCATATAATTGATTTTGACAAAGATTTTGTATATGATATAAATGCCATGTGGGATAAATTATGGTCGTGTTATTCATACAATCATTGTATTATACTCGAACTCACCCTACTAGGATTTTGAAGTTTTATCTTTAATGAATTTATATCTGTTTACGCTATGCAGAGAGTATTGATATTATGAGAAAGTGATAATTAACTGAAAAAGATGCCATAATGTATTTCTAAGAAAGCAAGTCATCATCACTCTTCTAGCAAACTAACTGCTGCAATAATGCCCCACTATTTAATAGTAAATGTTTTACACTCGATGTATTGTTGAGTTGTTATCATTAGCAATTAGGGGTTAACATATTTCTAAAAGTTATAATAGTAGAACTTATAAGCTAACTTCATGGTGGTGTATGCTATTTGATCATGTGAACATGGTCTTCAAGGTGACTCACAACAAAATGATCAACGAAATGCCTAATATCTAGTTCGGATAGTACGAAATCCGCTTATCTAGTTTTTTGGTCTTAATATACCTCCGTGTTTGTTCTTTATGTTGAAAAGACTACTGATAATAATTTCTAACTTCTACTAATATCCAACACAAATCCATATACTTTTCTTTTGTTTTTTATAGCTATAGTTTACAGTTTCATGAAGCACTGATAATCATTCACAACGACTAGGTGACTATTATTTGCATAAGGTAGTGGCCCTGAATAGTTAATTTTATCTTATTATCTGCTTAAGACATGCTTAAGACATGATACTTGTGTTGGTCTATTTCTGTCTACGAAATTATTTATATTTTGTTGAAAGTGGGTGTCAATTTAGATGCTAATTGCGTACCTCTTGCCTTGGGGTTCTAGACACGGAAAAGCCATTGGAACATCATGCAGACAATGCACATGACAGGGTACATTGAAATCAGTACATTGTCACGGTCTTAGTCGATATTTTCGAAACAGTTATAGAGAATATTTTTCGGATCAAGTATACTTTAGAGCAGTACCTTCAAAAGAAAATATGAAGCTTGGTAAGAAAAAAAAATTGTAAAGAGATTTCACATTCAAATGTCCATTTTTATGCCAGAATGGGACAGCGTTCGTGTATCGTACAAAGACTTAAAAAACTGTTGAATCAAATAGCTGCTGCAAAACATGGTGAGGGTTTCAGACATTTTTTTAAGAATGAAGTTGAGAATATGAACGAACTTTGGGTTTAGTTTTAGGGTGGGTGGGAGGATTCTGGTTATACATTTCTGTTCTTATGTTGCACATCATTTTTTAGCTTTTTAATGTTCATCAAAGCAGTCGTTTTAAGTGTAATCTGTGTGTGCTTGCAGTCCAGTAAAGTACAAGTGGTGATGTTCAATGAATTGTAATGCAGGTACGCACAGGCATATATTATTGTAACCTATAATTCTGTTAAAAAGCTATAGCATTTTATGAAAATTAGATTAATTTTGACTTCTTGTTGCCAATATAATTATCAGCTTAATTTGTATTTTTACCTATCAGAACCTGATTCAGTGTGTTACGATTTTCGGTATTAGATTGTTTTAGATTATATCAGTTGTGTTCACGTTTGGGAACTAAAGTCAAGTCTTTCCCGAGAAATTGATGTCAAAGTGGAGCAAGAGCATTCTCAGGCTTAACTTCCTCTAAATGGTAAGGTTAGTTAATTCATCGAATGATAAACCAAACGTAAGATACATTTAAGTATGCTGACTTTCTAGATTTTTATTTCACATATTTTAACTTATAGGCAATTGAATAGAAAATAAAGTCCTGACATGAGTGATGAGTGGTAAAGTTAATTCTTGTAGAGTCATATAGTTCATTGAATCATATTGATAACTAATTCTTGTCAAAAACCACACTGAGATGTTGTTCTTATCTCATGAAGTCTTGGTCTCAAGCATGTGTATTTTTTGTGGTTCATGTGAAGTGTTTATTCTCATAGAGATTCATATTCATTTAAATAAATGAATGGACCAAATGAAAAATATTGCTTATATTCTGTTAGTAATTGGTAATAGGTAAATTTACATATCAATTATGTTATCTGAAGATAAAGAGTAATATAATAAGTTGGTCATCACTAAAAAACATAATATGGCCAATAGACCGAAGCACTTCTTTTACCACTTGCCCAACCCCCTGTTTCCACCTATATTTTTATTTATACATATTTTGTTGATTTTAATTTAATGTGTCTTACTATCTGTTACTATATTATGGAATTGCATGTAAAGAGTTTGACTTATTTCAACTTAGGCTACACCCAACCCAACGCAAGGCCTTCTTGGATATCGAAAAACAATTGGGTTTAATTTGGTTATCTTTGAAAGAAGTGCAAGTACCCCAATGTATTCTCTTTTTGAACTTATGATTTTACAATGAACCTTCTAATTAAATTGGTTTTCTTGATTTTGAGTAATGATGTTGGAATTTTGTTTAATACTTAAAAAGAGTGTTATGAAGTGATAAGAAAGAAACAAATTTGTATTACTAAATGCATTTCAAGCAACTTAAATATTTTAAAACACTAACTACTTTCTCACATTTCTATGCTTCAGGTTACGTTGATTTGGCGTATTCGGCTAAAGTAACGGGTAGAGACATGCGCGAAGACTTCGAGTATTTTTAGACTGTATGTTTGTACTTGAGACTACTTTATACTCATAGCTAGCATCGATTGTAGTTACTTTGACATTTTATAATTTACTCTAATGTACAACGGTGTATTCTATGTCACGAGTTTTGTTGTTTTCTCTAGCAAGATTATTAGTATTATTAACTCTCTTGAAATCCATATAATAGAAATGTGGAATATTCAACAATTCCATCGTGGAACAAAAGCTCAATTAATAGCTTACAATTGTTCAATTAATAGTTTACAAGTGTTACAATATATGTTGTAAAGTGTTGCACAGTGTTACGTTTGATAAAGAAAAGTGTTGTAATTTCTTGTAAGAGTGTTGCCTTTAATATAAAAGTGTTGCTATAGAGCTAAATAAATGTTGCATTCAATCGCAAAAGTGTTGCATTTAAAATGTTGCATTCTCTAAATTAGGGCAACACTTTTAAAAAGTGTTGCATTATCTATTAAAAGTGTTGCTTTAGACCAAAGGCGACGTTGCCTAACGCAGCCCTTCAAAAAGTGTTGCATTACCCATAACGCAACACTTAAAACTCATAATACAACACTTTGTGAGTGTTACCTTAGTTTCATTTTCTTGTAGTGCAAGTATCAAAACATACTTTGTATAACCAATTAAATAAACTTAAAACCATAGTAAATACGTAAGAACAAACCACACATGTGAATTTACTAGACGCTTTTACAAGACTACATTATTAAGACAAGTGCTCCCGAAAGCACTCAGCCGGTACATACCAAATGTACCCGCTGATTTCCCATCCTTAGACAACTAAATTTTTTATGAAACTTGGTGAAAAAGCTCAACCTGAACAAAAATCAGTTTAAATTTTATCCTAAGATTTACATTTTAGAACCACCTGTTCAACACATTTCTAGACTCTAGAATTCGGACAGTTTTGTACACTTGACTTGTGAAACCACTTTGACCATCATAATCAATTTCGTTTACAAATTCAATCATTGACATTGAAAATAGACTCAAAATGCTAAATTTAGGACTTTAAAACATCCTCTAACCATTTGTAAAATTCAACTTATAGTCCCCGAGATTTGACCCAATATCGACAACAATTTCATATAGTGTTGATACGCATTTCCCGGTACACGAAAATTTAAACTAGTGTAACTTCCTCCTCATTTTGAATTGGAAGTCCCATTTTATATCAAATCGAAGTTTGGGAAAAACTCTATAACAATATCACATCATCTTAAACTTGACCCAAACTTAAAATCATGAAAAATAACCTTAAACCTACTGGTCAAAAATAGCTTTTTCAAAATCATACTAAAACTCATTTTGACCAATTTCTAAGTTCATCCATACCTCAAGTAACCCTTATACATCATTTGTAACAATATTAACACTCATTTCTACTTGCATGATCCACATGCAAACCACCAAATTCGAGAACAATACATGCATTTAAAAATAAAAATAAGTATAATAATAATAACACTTTGTGGACCTTACAAATGATTTAAAAGATCAAATGATCAAGAACATCCAAAAATCCCCAAACTTTCGTGGGTTTTGAGGCCATGAGCACCAAGAATTTTTTTTCTAAAACTTGATTTCTTTCATTAGTTGTTCCTAAACACAAGAAATAACACATGCACAAGCCATTTTAGATCAAATCAACATTTTTACAAAAATTAAAGCTTGAAAAAAAATATTGTTGCATGTTTGAAATTTGAGTGAAGATATGCTTACAATGTTGTTTTAAGCAATGGGTATTTGTTAGATTTTCCAAAAACAAATTTTGGTGGTGGATCATGGTGGTTTATGGTGGTTAGAGAGAAGAGAAATAATGGTGGAAAATTTTTGAAGTAAAGAAAATGGTGTGTGTGTTTTGTTGAAGATTATATATAGTGGAGTTGGGTAAAAAGTGTAATATTGGCTATCTTTTGGCCTTTGTTGCAAATAACTTTTCTAAAGAGCGGGAATAGTACCTAGTCGGTTTTTAAGAATTTACGGGAATACGGTTTCGTCCTGGCTTCATAAAAATAAAGTCTCGATCAATAAAATTACATTTTCAAAGATTTAACGCACACGAAAAGTAATAGTAAGGTCCCGACTCGACTTAATACGTAATGAAAGGAAAACGTCAAAATAATCAAGTATCTAAACAATCGATAATAAGACGTAAAATTTCGAGGATCCTTCGGTATCGCGATCACTAGTATTTCTCGTTACTCGTTGATTTGAGTAAATTTTTTATAAAATGCACGCGGGTGCTTTTAAATCAAAAATTTTGATTTTAATAAATATGGAAAAATAAAATAAGAAATTTTATAATTCCGAATAATATATTATCAATAATCAGAAAATACTTAAAAATATAATTTATTAAAATTATCAAGATCTCGTGATTTACGTATGAAGAATACAAGAAAATATAACATGTTGGAAAATTCAATAAGCATGAATAAAAGAATAAAATAATATCAGGAAAATACGAGTTCTCACAAATTTAGCGTATTAAGTTATTAAATATGATTACTCTAATTGTGCGTTACAAGGATGTTGTTGTAAGGACTGTAAGACAACTGATCTTGCTGAGTTTGCTGTTAACGTCAAGGTATTTGCTTCTTATGAAGATGCAGTGTTTCATGTTAACAAGGTATATGATGATTATGGTATTACATTAATAAGTAATAACTAATACGATTTAAGGTAACTTATTATATTATATTTTATATATGTAAATCTTAATAATTTTTTTAATATAGTTCGTTTTTCTTGATGACGATGCTAATGATGCTAATTATTTTAATATAGACTGTCGGGAATCGATCGTTGAATATTATGTAGGGACTTGGCATGGCATGTAATTCAAAGTGGGCGGTAGACCAGGTTTGAAAACTATTTCGGAGGGAGTTGGACACAGACAGACGCATTATTGTTGTTCTAAGAGAATTATCGGAATTAATGAGGGAGCGTTGGATAAAGAGTAGACAGTATATCACTGAGTTCAAGAAGCTTGTGAAGGCAGGGGTGGAATCGTTTGGATATTCAAAGGTAAGCGTTGAATTATTGGAACATTCACAGACAGAGACAGAGGATTGTGAAAATTTTGACGTTTTGACGTGTATGGTTGTGGACATGAACATGAACACGAGAATTAAGTCTCACTTTAGTGACAGTCCTGATGATTATGTGCAGGATTTAGTATTGCAATAGTTTGGTGTTTTGAAGCAGTTTTAAATAAAAGGTGCATACACACGTTTTGTTTAGTGCTTGTCGGCAGGTTGTTGCACATGTTTTGGTATTTGTTTTGGTATTGAAGTAGATTTTTATTTTTTCATTTGCATTTTATCTAAATTCTGGTGTTTTAGTTGTTGGATGTATTTCAGCCCAAACATAAGTTATGGGTCTAATTGTTAGCTTAGTTCATTATAATAGAAAAAAAAACTTATTTCTGATGTAGATTTTAATTTTTCGTTTATGAATTATATTGAATCTGCATTTTATATTGAACCTGCATTGTATTTAGGTACAAAACATATGTAATGGGTTAAAATGTCAGCTCATTCCATTATTATGAATAAAACCCATTTCAATACAAACTTTTAAGTTTGTTATAATTATCGAGTAAATATGTTAAATTTTCAAATATTAGTTTATTGTGTATTAAATCGAGTAGGCAAGTATAAATACATTTTAAAGGTTAATTTTTGAGTATATTTGGATTGCCTCTCTTTTTTTTGAACGGCAATTTATTAATGACAAAACTAGCAAGAAGTTAGATTACACAGAAATAAGATGGGGGTTCTTGAGCCAATCGTTCCAAGTGAACGTGACTTTACATCTAAATCTACACCAAGTAAAAGAACTAGATACAATATTATCGAATAAAATTGCCTTCGAGGGACTAGTACTATCAAACAACAGCTTATTACGAAAGCCCCACAGGAACCACCACATGACGTAAATCACACCTTCCACCATAGACTTGAGGGATCCTGGAAGACGAAGAGCAATCAGCCAGTTAAGCCAATCCTCATAAGAAGTGAAACCAGTATAAGGGACATCCCACCAACGAGCTATCCTTCTATACAGTTGATCTGCCAATTCGCAATAGAAAAATAGATGTGTGTACGTTTCTGCTCCAAGATTACATATAGGACACATGATAGAATCTATGTCAATACCTCTGGTAGACACGTTGAATCTAGTGGGAAGAGCGTTGTTCTTGATTTTCCATGCTAATATGTTAACTTTAATGGGTACATACTTAACCCATCTCGTCTTATTCGCCTCAATAGTCGAGCGCTGAGCATCAATTCTCTTCCGTAATGATGCCACAGAAAACACCCCTTCATTATTTAAAGACCAATAATACCTGTCTTCCTGTGGGACAAGATTAACAGAAGAGGTTGCTTCTTCCAAGCCTTGAAGTTGAGTTAGCTCAGCTCCTCCTCTCGCATTACGCCTCAGCGAAGTCTCCAAGTTAGGATCCTCTATTTTAGATCGGAGACTCACCTCTTTATTGGTCTCTAGCGCGTACACCCTAGGAAACAAATCCTTAAGAATACCTGTTTCGCACCACTTATCTTTCTAAAACCGAATAATACTGCCATCGCCCACTTTCATTATCAAGAATTCTGAAAAATATACTCCCTTCTCTTTTAGAATACGAACTTCGTTAACAATAGAGGTCCAACACGTATGGAAATTAATAAGACGGCCTGTACCCAACTTTTCTTCCTCCCCATGTATGGCTTTGATAACCCTTGTCCATAGAGAAACATGATCAGTGTGGAACCTCCACACCCATTTACACATTAAAGCCCGATTCAGAGCATATAAGCTTGCCACCCCCAGTCCTCCTTGTTCCTTTGTAGTAGTAACGTTATTCCACTTGGTCCATGTAGCCTTTTTACTCCTAAGCTCATGTCCGTTAAAGAACTGTCTTCTGATTGCTTCCAGTTCGTTAAGCACGTGGATTGGGGTTTTAAAAATCGACATATGAAATATAGGTATGGCATCTAGGACTGATTTTAGCAATGTGAACCGACCCCCTACAGATAACGCTTTCATTTTCCACTTAGAAAATCTTTCTTTCACTTTGTCTATCACCTCTCGCCAAGCATCAATGCGATGCATGTTACCACCCACTTTCGTACCTAAATAATTAAAAGGAGCATGTAGAGTCTGACACCCAAGGTTGGCGGTGGTTCTGGTAATGGTACTGCTGTTCACATTAACCCCCGTGATCTTACTTTGTTCATGTTAATACGAAGACCGGATGCTCGGTAAAAGCATTCCAAAACATTAGTGAGAGTCTCAATATTCTTGTCACACCACTTTCCCACAAAAACCGCGTCATCAGCAAAGAATAGGTGGGAGATGGTCAACGAACTGTTAAGGTGGATCCCCGAGAACAAGCCCGCGTCTACCACTCGTTGGAATGAAATGTGAAGAGATTCCATAACGAGAATAAATAAAAAAGGAGAAAGGGAGTCACCTTGTTTGAGGCCTTTAAAAAACTGAAATTCTGGCGTAGGACTTCCATTAACAAGGATGGAACCTTTTGAAGACCGTAGAAAGCTTTGAATCCAAAGGCGCCATTTACGACCGAAACCAAATTTATCTAGAACATCGTCCAAGAAATCCCACCTTACCGAATCATATGCTTTTTCAAAATCTACCTTGAAGATGAGGCTTTATTTTTTCTTCAGCGAGCACCACTTCATGATCTCATTAAGGATGAAATGACCATCCATCACTTGCCTTCCTGAAATAAATGCGGACTGAACTTCATGGATAAGGTTACCGATAACAAGAACAAGTCTATTAGCCAAAATTTTAGTGATAATCTTATACAAACTTCCGATAAGGCTAATAGGTCTGAAATCTTTAACGTTATTAGCGTTTGGGATTTTTGGAATAAGGGTAATAAACGAAGAATTACACCCATTCGCAAAATCCCCTTGATTGAAAAAATGCTTCACCTCTAACGTCACATCATTTTCGAGTATGCCCCAAAACCGACGATAAAACCCAAAAGTAAATCCGTCTGGGCCCGGGGATTTGTCTACACCACAATCCCAAACGGACCTTTTGATCTCCTCACAAGTAACGCCAGATTCCAAGATCTCCTTTTGTTCCTGACTAATCGACTTAGGAAACTCCCTGTCTAAAGGGATACGATTGTCCCCAGGATGTTTAAATCTGTCTTGAAAATGCTTGAGAAATTCTTCTTTGACCATATTCGGTTTATCGACCTATTTACCTTCTTTCATGATCCCTCTAATACTGTTCTGTTTTCTCCTTTTGTTGAGCATCCCGTGGAAAAAACGAGAGTTCTCGTCCCCTTCCATGGCCCACTTAATTTTCGCTTTCTGAGGATTTCATAGTATTCATATTATGTAATGAACTGATGATCTCCATTCTTCACGAAACTAAATCATCCGTACCGTCACCGTTGTCGATCTTCATGTCAATATTCATAAGCTCATCCTACAAAAGACTTAAACCAGTTCCCGAATTATTAACATAAGTAGCAATCCATTCCTTAATTTTGCCTTTAAGGAATTTTAGTTTCTTCATCAAGCTAAGCATATCATTCCTATTAACTCCCGGGGCAGAGTACCAAGAATCTTCAACGAACTTAGTAAATTCATCCCTCTCCAACCAGTGATGATAAAAAAACGGAACGGGCACGGACCAATATCTGTCATAGATTCCTTAAGCAAAATCGGCCGATGATCTGGCAAGTACCGATCCAAAGTCACAGCGCTAATATTAGGGTAAGACCGCCACATGTTTTCGGAAACGAAAAAACGATCCAACTTGCTCATCTTCTTAGCCGATTTGTGGCACCATGTGTAAGTGCATCCACCTAGAGGAACTTCGATCATATTAGAATTAGAAATGAACTAATTGAATACCTGGGCATCGTGAGCGTTGAATACTGTGCCAAATCTGTCAGATTGAATCCGGAACTCGTTAAAGTCCCCCATCATTATCACCTCCCCTTTCCAGTTATTTGCTATCGACGACAGGTAATCCCAAAGAATCCTTTTCTCTTTATTATCATGGAGGGCATACACTACCACCAAAAGATTGTCTGTATTAGTTTTTGACCAAACTCTTCGAACAATAACAAAGTAATCAGAAACAGTGTGACTCCTTTTATGAAAATACAAAGGGTCCCACATACATAAAATGCCACCCAAGTTCCCAACAGAATCGTTGTGCACGAAATCAAATGCAAAATTACTCCAACACGCTTTAACCGTATTTAATTCCATATACTCCATCTTAGGGGCTGTTTGATAAATACAGATGATTTAGTGTTGAATGACTCTAAACTCTGAATGATACAAAGGCTCTGTATGAATTTAATTCTGAATAATAGTAAGATGTTTGATAAGTGTTGTAGATACGGGTCTGAACTGAACGATATAAACTTACAATTTAACATTGTAATGCATGTACAAGATGGATTTTTATTGTTTATGTTTAGAAATTTTATTAAGTAATATATAAAATATTATTTGATATATATTATGAATTAACGATCAAGATATATTTTTCACACTAGCTATATCTAATATAATTTATGATGTTCGATTATATTTTTGTTCATATTTACACACAATAACAAGTATTAATAAAAATTTCATTGAAGTAAACAAAATTGCATAAATTATTTGCAGTCCAAAATAACAACACAAATGAAATATAATAAAGTAACATTAGTGGCGAATATCAATTTGGTTTCAACCGTGTAAATAAAGAAGTAATTTGAAGTACTTGAGCACTAATGTTTAAAAATGAAATACTATAGATGCACCGGTACAATGTTTAGTTGCTGGCTTGCTGCCACTGGATGGTTTAGTGACCCCACCCAAGCAAAATCATTCAGAAGCAAATTGAACAATTCAGAGTCATAAAATTTCTTATCAAACAACTGAGCTTTTGACCGATTCAGTAGTAAGCGCTGAGTTGATCCACTAAGAACCAATCAAACATCCCTTTAGTTTCTTGTAACGCCAAAATGTTAACTTTATGTTTGTTGCATAACTCCCTAACCCAATATTTCTTGGCCTTTTGGGCGAGGCCTTGAATATTGAGGGATAAATAATTCATCGATGGACCGTACCATATCCTTGGGATTCTATTATCTTCGTGATATCTTTTTCGCAACCCTCCATATTGTACCCCATAGTTTTGCCAACTTTAACTAGTTCTTCCATATAAACCAGTATAGAACCTCCTGTTTTCGGCATACACGATTCTTTGAAATGCCCTGAGCTACCCGAATTGTTATTATTAGATTTGGATTTGTTGCAAGCACTACTTGTATCATTAACCTGTTGCACATCAGTATTAGAAATTGAATTATCGATCTTGACCTGTTCTGACCTTACCTCACCTTCTTTAGGTGTATATCCCGGGGGTACACATGGCTGCTAGAGTCACCAGACATATGATGACTACCCTGTGGTTTCTCGTTATTAAACATGTCATAAATCCCAAAGGGGTCATCTGACTTATCTTTAGTCTTTTCTTTCGATTGTGTGAAGACGGTTTCTGCTACAGCATCAGTGTCACTATTCTATCCGTTAGCGTCGTTCACTGGCAGGCTCCCTTCCTTTTCTGATAACTCCTCATCAAATATACTGTCTTCATCCGACTCCTCCATAAAATCTGGGACCCAGCCTGGAACCTCTTTCGCCCTAATCCAAAAAACCTTTTCCTGAAATATAACCTTCAATGATTCAAAGATATTCTGTTTATTCTTCGTGAATAAACAGAGCCTTTTAGAATGATAATAATTATTTTCTTGATCGTCAATGTCCAGTAAGTCTCCCCATTTACTAGAAACTTTCTTGAAGGTTTTGTCGTTCCATAACTTAAAAGGAATTCCCTCAATTTCAACCCACACTATTCTCCCAACAGGGGAAAATTCATGAGTAGCTTGTTGTAATAACGAAAACCAAGAGGTTACCCCCACACACTCTTTGAACGCCTCTTTCGAATTTGAATTGGGAAAGTCCACCATAATCCACAAATCCCCCATATACCTAATACTAATGTCAGTAAAACCTTCGTCTTTGAGCACGCTTTTCATATTGGAAAGCGAATTAAAATCCTTAACCCTTCCAACTAGCGAGAGCGACAAATCTTTTGTGTTGATACATTCGTCATCCAAAAGTACTGAGGGAATTGAATCCACTTCATGCTGTTGATTTCTCAAAACTTGAGATAAGGATCTATTGGAACTTGAGAACCCCCCTGAAGCCTTAGGAGGTAACCCAGTATCGACATTCTTTTTAAAATCCTGCTTTTCCTCCGGTCTGTTATTAGTAAGTGGCTTCCGTTGGAACCTTGCTATGTTGGCGTGTAGTCTTAACCGATTTACCCAGATGGTGCATAAATTCCGCACTAAACGATCCACATTACCTACGTTTATAAATCTGACAAACTCGAATCTTTTCCCCCTTTACTTTTTTCCGTTGGAATGAATGAGTCTACGACATGACCATAAACTCTACATGTATCAAAAAGATCCTTAGCTGAGAAGTGCTCCGGAAATTTTGTAACAAAAATGGATGTGGATATCCTAGCCACATCATCTTCTTTAGAACGATGGTTCGCCATAATGATTGAAAAACAAGAGAACGGAATAACAAATAAACCCTAAAAAGCATAGCAGAAAACCCTAAAAAAGCGTAGAAATAAACCCTAAAACGCACATAAGGGATCAATCTTAAGGATCTCGTCGAGCCTCGATAAAATTAATTTAGATGACCAGAATGGAAAATCAATTACCAAAAAAAGTGTTGAATATCGAGCCAAACAAGACAGATCAATAGATCTAGCCTATCTCCTCAACTACGTCGAAGCACCCGAATAGTAATCAGAAAACCAGTTGATTCTCAATAAATTAACGCTATGAAGTGAATGAAAATCCAACAAGATGACAACCTGTTGGTGTGAAAGGAGAATACTTCAAGAACAGCCGCCATACAAAACAAAAATCCCTATGGTTCCTAAATTACTAATGAGTAAGAAAACTCGTTCCTAGGTTTCAAGAATGACTCCATAGGACTATAGGTTCCTTAAACATACGAATAGAAGGAAGGTAGTAGATTGATGCATGAAGGGGACGAAGAAAGAGGGGGCAGTGCCATTAGGCTTTTTTTCTTTATTTAGATTGCCTCTCTTAATTACACTTTGATGGACGTTGGAGATTTAGTCGATAAAAGGATTGTCATGGCAAATATTTTACAAGGAAGATGTATAAACTGTTTATTGGTTTTTTCAGTGTGTAAATAAATATTCATAATATTTAAAGATGTATATTCCATGTAGTGTTTTAGTGTGTATGTAAAAGATTAACGTAAATTATATAGCACTGCTTGTTTCAGCGAACGAGTATAATGCTAGTTATCTACTTTTTCCTATACATTGAAATTTATTAGGCGAAAATGACGTAAGAATTCTATGAGTGTGTTTTGCATATTCAAAGTATTATTTGCGTACATTAACAAGTTGTAAATCCACAAGTCAATAATTAAAGAACTTTCGCATCCGCGGCCACTCTTCTCATCAACGTCGTCTTCATCTTAGCTACCCTGCTAGCAAGGGATGAAGGACTAATACGGCACTTGCATTTTAGGTCAAACCTATTCTTATAATTAGAATGGTACATGTGCAATGCAGCGACGAGTACCTAATAACAAATTTTGAGACTTACAAATATTAATCTCTTTATTCATTATAAAGTTATAAAAAATCAAATTAAAAAATCCACTAAAATTAAAAAAGACTAAAAATTAATAAAAATATATTAAAATGGATATCAAATTAGAAAGCAAATTTTTTTTAAAAATATAATGAAATTAGATTATAAAAATTATAAATAAATAAAAAGATTTTTCAATTTAAAAAAAATTGTTATTTTAAAAAGTTGTTATAAAAGTTTGTTACAAAAGGTTGTTTGAAAAATGTTATACTACATAATGTTGATGAAAATTTCAAGAACTTACTTTATTTAGTATGTAAAAAAGTCTGAATTTTCAACCTTACTATTTTAGGAAGTTCTCAAATGCTTATAAAGTAATATAAATATGCTATATATTTACAATGCTGTATATTTTTCAAGATTTTATATGGTAAGTTGGTAACAATTTACATACCTCCATGATATTTTTGATATCGGGCAAAGTTATCAAGATTCTCATCATCTATATCATCCTCTTACTTTTTCATATTTTCTATTTTTTATTAATTTATAATTTTGCATTTGTTATAAAATGTGAAACTGAAAGTGCAGAAAAAGAAAATAAGTTTCTGTAAGTTAAAATATTAAACAAAAACGCGAAACAAAAACTGATAGATACTATGTTGAACTGAATTATGAAGGGTACAACTTTTTGGTACTTTTTAATAGAGAACCCCCTCCATCAGGGTTGGCCTATTGTTGTCGGAGGCTCTAGGCAATAATGATGAAGGGGCCTTTTTACACTTCTAAATTAAATAGAAATTTCATTTAAATTCAATTACATGATTCATACATGTTTAGCATATAACGTATTTATATATAATCGTATAAAAATGAGACCCATTCAAATGGAGTCCGATACGATAACACCGCTTACACACCCTTTGAGCCGCCTCTGCCCTCCATGATATTTTTGGTATTTAAACAACTCCAGAAATTTATGGATAAAGGGTATACATTTCTTTTGGGTAGTATCTTAATACGAGGAAAACATGATATGATTGAATTATCAAAAGTCAAACTGATTTTGTAAAGACCAGATAACCATTCCTGGATTCCTGTCTCCAACCTATTATTTTAGTTTATTCCTAAAAAACTTGGTGAGATGTGTTGTTTTGGAGTCATGGTGTAACAAAGCTAGTTTTTTTTTTCTTTTTTATTATCAAACGTTCATATTATTTTTCAAATATTATGTTTGATATAATTAACGAAGAAATTTAAAATTCTTTAAATTGTCAAATTGAAAAATATTAGAATTACTTTGAAAAGTAAAATTTTTTTACTTTATTTGAATTTTATAAACTCTTTTTTCCAAGCGCTTTATTCGAGTTTTTTGTTTATATAAAAAATTATAAAATTTAAAAAATTTATATAAAAATCATGTTTTGGTTTTTACTCTTTTAAATAGCAAAAATAAAATTATATAAAAAGTATATATAATTTATAAAAAAAAATTATGAAATTTATATAAAAGTTAAAAAATTTCGAATTTCACTCATTTAAGTAGAAGATTTAGAAAATAAAATTTATTCGATTTTTAGTCATATAAACAAGAAAAATAATATAAAAAATTTATATAAATTTTTATTAAAAATTTATATAAATTTTTAATAAAAAATTGTATAAATTTTTATAAAATTTATAGAAATCTTTATAAAATTTATATAAAATTTTTATGAAATTTATTGAAATTTTTTATATGATTTATATAAATTTTAATAAAATTTATATAGATTCTTTTTAAATTTATACAAAAAAAATTTATAAATTTGTTATAAAAACTTATATAAATTTTTATAAAATTTATAAAAAAAATTTATAAAATTTATATAAATTATTTATAAAATTTATAGAGATTTTTTATAAAATCTATATAAAAATTTTATAAAATTTGTTGAAATTTTTAATAAAATTTATATAAAAAGTTCGATTTTTACTCTTTTAAATAGAAAATTTATATAAAAAATATTTATTCGTTAATTGGTTCAACACATAATCAAAATTTTAAAATATTATGGATTTCTGTCAACCAAACAGGTGTAAACATTTTAAATTCTAGAATTTTTAATTCTTTAAAATTTTAATTCAATAGAATTTAAAATTACAGAATTTCAAAATCTTAAACCAAACGATACCTTATAGTAAAAGCTTTTTTGCATTGAAGTTCAAAAGTTTTTCCAAAATATTTTATATAAGATTTTTGAAACTTCAAATGTTTAACCAAATCAAAATATAACATATACACTTAATTCAAAATTTTCTACTAAAATTTCTCAACGAATTTATTACTAGTTTGAACAAACTAATATAATTTTAACTGTTATTAACCAGCTAATTTAGTTCAGTTGTGAAACTTGAGGAGGGGTTTTGCTTAATATTCATGTTTTATAAAAAAAAATTATGGTGTGTTTAGTTGTGGAAAATTTTTCATATTTTTCTGTTTCTAAATTTTTAAAAAAGAGAGGAGTTTTCTTTTTCTAAAAAAGAGTTGAAAATTTAAAAAAAAGGTAATATGAGGTTTTCCAATTTTCTATATATATTTGGAAAATAAAAATTTTAGAATTTTTAAAAATTCTCGGAAAATGATGTTACTTAACAGCTTTTCTGTTTTTTAGTTTTTAAATAAAAATTTTTATAAAAAAATGAGAAAATTTTCACCAACTAAACAGGACCTTAGATTTTTTTTCTTTTTCTTTTTCCTTTCCGTAAGTTCTAGATCGATGAAAAAGTTAGATTGTGCAATTCAGCTCTCCCAAAGGTCAATAATTGCAAAACATTATTATTTGGTATTTGAGTATGATGATTATTAGCTGCCACGAGCCCCACGACCCACAAGGCATATGAAATAAATTCGAAAAGCTAGTACCAACAAACTAAAGCTTTTTTTAATTGGATTATTCTTTTATTATATTGAACTTTCTATGACAACGTGTTTCTATGTTATTTTCAAGAAAATTCCTTCACTTAGAAATATATTCAACATTCAACGTGTACAAGATGTTTAATCGTCGACTGGAATAATCAACGATCATACTCTCATATTATAGTATATCAGGATAGGTATGAAACATATTTAAAGGGCTGGGTATGTGCCAAAGGGTTAACGCCGAAGTTAAAAAGTGTTGCCATATAAATAAAAAAAAAATTTGACGCAAAAAATCATTTGGCATAACATTTTATGCGTTCTTTTTTTGCATCGCTAACTATGATGTCATAGACAAAAAATGATGTCTTGAGTTCACAAATAATTCAATAAATACAAGAAACAAAAAATAGTAAAAACCCTTGGCGTAGGCTGGTAGTATTTACCACCAGAGTTGGTACCGTGAGCCAAAGAAGATGGTGGATTGGTACCGCCTGGTGGTATGTCCACCATCCATACCAGCCAACTAGAGGTGGTAAAATGGGCGGGCGGGCGGGCACGGGCGCGGGCTAAACGGGCAACGGGTTAAACGGGCGGCGGGCTAAACGGGCGCGGGCTAAACGGGCACGGGCAAAACGGGCGGGCAAAACGGGCGGGCTAAACGGGCGCAAGCTTAAAAAAGGAAAAAAACATATAAAAACCTACAAATAAAAAATAAAAAAACTTGTTTGAAAGCCGGGATAAAAAATTAATAAAAAGTATTCGTCGAGTATACTAATTTGTATTTTACAAGTGCGCCCGTTAAGCCCATTTAGTTTCATACATATGCGCCCGTTTAGCCCATTCATTATAAAGAATGGGCAAAAAGTGCCCCATCCTTTTTTGAAAATGGGCAAAAAGTACCCATTTGTATCCAAATGGGCAAGATTTGCCACCTCTACAGCCAACGTACCTCACTCTCTTAACACATCTTGGTTATGTTTGGCAAGAGCTTTTTTAAAGCTTTTTCAGAGCTGTTAGCTTTTTTATTAAAAAAATAATCTAATAACTCTGTTTGGTACAACAAATTTTAAGAGCTGTTAGCTTTTTATTTTCACTAAGTAGCTCTTAAATAAAAAGCTGTCTGGTACAGCTTTTTAAATTGTCAAGAGCTGTTAAAGCTGTAAATTACTAATATACCCTCCAACCATATTATAATTTATTTAAATATATCCTTTTAAATCATTTTACATTTTAATTTTTACAGTTAACAGCTAATATACCAAACACTTCTATTAAAAATATAACTTTTTAGTAAACAACTTACAGCTAACAGCTTACAGTTAACAGCTTACAGTTAACAGCTTACAGCTTACAGCTTACAGCCAATTTTACCAAACATAGCCCTTATATTTTATCTTCTCAAATTTTCGAAGAGTGCATGCTTCACTAAGATCTTAGGATGCATAAATTTTTTTGATGTAATTTTTTGAAAAAAAAAAACCCATACTTTTTCTAAATGAATATTAAATCGTTCTATCTAAATGTGCTTATATTGTTACGGTTCAAAAAGATTAATGCATTTGGTTATATTTACTCGTCTTCACGGGTATTTGTATCACTTGTGTTATTTTGAATAAACAGTGCTTTTGGTCCACGTATTATTGCTGTTACTAGAATTGGTACATTGGGTTCTTATGTGTACGAGTTCATTAGTATAAAATGACTATAATGAGTCTCAGTAGGAATAGACTAGAGGTGCAAATAAACCGGATAAAATCGGATTTGGATTTTAAAAATGCGGATTTTAAAAAACCGGATTTTCAAAAATCCGGATTTGGATCAGATCGGATTTTTCGGAATCGGTTTTTTTCGGATAAAAAGTTTTGTTATCGGACTTTTTTTCGGATCAGTTTTTTCGGTTAAAAATCTTCGGATCGAGGGATTTTCGGTTTAAAATGTTCGTTATCAATTTTTTACATATCATTTTTTTTGAAATTTAAAACTTCGTCACTTATTTAATAAACTTGTTAATAAAAATAAAACTATTTTCTTAAAACTATTATTTTTAATGGTTTCACATAAAAGCTCAAATAAATTATACACATAATACTTTTATATTTTATAAAAAGTCCACAAAAATAAAAATAAAAACCAAAAAAACCCAAGGAAACCACAAAAATAAAAAAAACCAACTAAAGCCCAAAGAAACCAAAAAGAAAATCCCAGATTTATAAACACCGGTTCTTTTAACCGGTTTTCTATATCAAATATTAGTAACAAAAAAAAACTAAAAAAAAATTAAAAAAAAATTAAAAACCGGTTAAATCCGGTTTTTTTAAAAATTTATCCGATTTTTATCCGATTTTCCTAAAATCTTAAAATCCGGTCTAACCGGTTCGGATAGAAAAAACCGGACCGGATTTTCGGAAAAACGGATTTTGAAAAAACCGGTTCAGATTTTTGAACCGAATTTCCAAAAATCCGGTTATAATTTGCATCTCTAGTTCAATAGACAGCTTTAGTAGCAAGTAGAGTTATCCTAGCTCGGTTTCTGAGTGTCAGCTTGTGATGTATCCATTTTCATACTCTATAACATAGTTTGAGGTATGTATGACACTATGACGTGTATTCCAGGAAAACATGATCTTAAAGCTACCAGCTAAAAATAGGAAACAGCCGTAACTAATCTTCACACGAGATGCAGTCAAGTTAGCTAGAGTTTTTGGTCCATGTGATACAATGCACGAAGATGGTGGCTAAGATCTTCGAGATATACAGTTATATAATGTTCAATTTGCCATTGTATCTTAAACTGGGCTACATTTGGGGTTTCAACTACTCGTCTATTTTAATCTAGGATCTATAATACTAACCAACATAAAATTGCCTTAAACTTTGACTATGTCATAGTGTGTCTATTCAGGGCTAGGCTTTCCAGAACTTGTGATGATGAATAATTACAGAATTGATGCAAAACGAAGACAACATGTTACAACAAAGTAATTGCATAACCTTCTCATAATGTACAAGATTTTTCACTTTCCATAGCTACTACATATGCAAATATCATATTTACAAAAAAAAAAAAAAAAAAAAAGTAAGAAAAGAGCTAACTACCTTCATCAAAATTTACCCTCTCACCAGTTGAGAAGATGTTCCAGAACAGTGCAGCTGAGAAATATAAAGCTGCTGTAAGCAACAGAAATCCCTGAAAAGAACCCACCAGTTCGACAAAGAAACCAGCTCCAACAGTCCCGATTATAGCGGCTAACGTGCCTGCAGTATTCGACATGCCTATACGACAAAAATACATTTGGATCAACGGATGGACCATGTGATACACTTATAATACACACTTTGAAAAGCCAGTTTTTCCCTTATGTTGGCTATTTATCTAATTAAACACAAGGGTAGACAGGGAACCATTTATTTTTGCTGGAGCTTTGATGAAATATTTTATGGAAATTATCTAATGTTGATTGGAAGAAAGTAGGTAAAAAAAGCTTAACTTCTTTTTTAGCAAAACAGAACACTACTATTTTCAGATTCAACATAGTTGAAAAATGAAATACAAATTCAACCCTTATGGATATCATACGAGATTTAGTCTCTTACCATGTAGAACACCGGAATACTGTGGAGCAATCTCCTGCAAATCATTAAGATATTTACAGCCATGATTAGAGGTTATTTATATGGAAATCACTCAATCCATACTGAACAAAAATGATCGTACCTGAAGGTTCACAAGGAAGCCACAGTGACTAAACGCCTTTAGCCCCACAGCTAATGTAAGCCAAGCAGAAGCGGCCACTGGGCTCTTTGCCATAATCAACCCAATAAGAGCAATACCAGGTCCAATGAAACCAATTGACTGAAACAAGAATTCAAGCAAAAAGAATTACATTAAGATTGTTTCCTAAAAGGAACTATACAAGATCAATCATCACTTAATTATCTAGTAAGAAATCGTTTCACAAAAAAGAGGACGAGTGCTCTAATAGTATATCTGGTTGGATAACATGCATATAACACACCTGCATAATTTTACGGGTTAAAGTGACGGTCATGCCACTTTGAACTAATTTGTCAGAAATAACACCAGCAAAGTAGCCTACTAGCGCCATCATGCTCCAAGGAACAGCACTAAACCATGCTGCTTGTCGGAGGTCAACATGATATATCTGTAACAAAAAGAAAGCATCCACCATTCAATGATAAGTTTTTTTAGGCCCATGTAGATCAAGATAGCGTGTCACCGAGACTTACTGTTTTAAAGTAAATAGGCATCCATGACAGAATAACAAAGAATCCCTGAGGCAAGAAACTAGAAGATTACATATCAAGAATATAGTGTTATTTAGATATGAAACAAAATAAAGCCGTTTTTTAAAGGATGAACTGCATACATCTACAGGCGGGTCTTTCAAACACAAATAGAGGTGACATTTTCCAGCAATTGATTCAAAAATGGGTCAATTTGGGTTATGAGGTCAAACGCGTAAATAAAAATTATTAGCTCAAAAGGAAACCAAGCGAAATTCGCCACATGTGTATTTTAATGCATAAACTCCTCATTCATTCCATTAAAAAATTATACTGTAATCATTAAGAATTGAGATCGTATACCTTCTGTAACCATATTTGACAGGCTATTTGCTTATAAAAGATTATCACTTTCGGAAAAAAGTGTTTCTGGTCAACTCAATCTGTAATGAAAAATTTCCCAGTTTGACCCATTACCCAACCCGTCCATTTTGATACCTCTAATCAGTAATTGCATATGGTAAGCACAGGGACAAAAAGAGTACCCAGCTATGCATTGAATTTGCAACAATTAGGGACCACGTTGGCAGTTTAGAAAGCAAACGCTTGAAGGGTGGGATTATTTTGGCTGTCTTCACTTGACTCTCATCCTTGACGAATTTCTTCCTTGTGCTTTGTATATATTCTAGCTCGTATTTGGTTATTTGACGACTCCGTTCCGGAGTGCTAGATGTGGCAGATACCCATACCAAGACCCATAGAAATCCGGATAATCCAAATATGATAAAGGGTCCTCCTACACCACCTTGTGACATGAGAATAGGAGAAAGTGTGAGCCCAATAGCACTTCCAAGTTGAAATCCAGCCATTGCAAGTCCAACAGCCCTCGATCGTTCAGTTTGAGGAAACCATCTAACATATAAATAAAAGATTTCAATCAATCATAGGCCTATTTAGTTTGGGTTCTGTCATCAACTAGCAACTTACTTTTTTCAATAATCTGTTTTTGTATTTTTGGTTCATTTTGGTATTTATACCATGTCTTGATGGGCTCGATTGGTCACTTTAGGCGGTGGGTTAATAGTTGACAGCTTAAATCTATTGAGGTGGCAGATTTCTTTAAATTTATTTGCTTACTTGAATTTAAAGTGCTTATTTTAAGCGTAAGAGAGACGGGGTTTTTTTTTGGAATCTATGTGGCAAAATTTGAGATATGGTAACTTGTTCAACCGGTTATTATTATGAATGTAGTCCATCAATATAAGTATAAATACCAAACCGGTCTAAAAAAGTACAAGTATCATAACGGGACACTGAGAAAGTAAGTAGCTACTTTATGACATTGACCTTTTTTAGGTAAATATTCACACACTCACACCTAATAACACACTATGTCTCAACCAAGACTTCCCAAAACCTCTACGTTGACGTGCTAGTTGCTTAGACAAAGCCCCTTAGTAACATTAACCCTTTTGGTTTCACCAAAAAAAAAAAAAAATTGAAATTATGGTGTGAAATTTTCACTTATAAACGGAATGACACTAGAGGTGGTGAATCACTAATTCTGATCAACGTAGTTATAAACGAGTTGACTCTGGTTAGATTTTATCTCAAGCGGGTCAACAAGTAAAATAACAATTTTAGCTAAAAAAGGAAATGGGCCAAATGGGTCGAAAGTGGCCAAAGTTTATTTCTAGTAAATATAACACCATAATTCATATTATTCAAAACCTTGGATATTATTAGAATAATGATATTTTGTAATCATATTTGACACAATAAGTATTACGGAGTATTACAAATAATCCAAATTTTGGACAACATGTGTTCCGGGTCAACCTGACCTCCCCCATACAAAAATGACTCATTTTGACCCGTAGCCCAAGCTGTTCATTTTGCAACCTCTATAAAAAATGGCCGTTCCTAACAGGTTGGATAACGGGTAAAAACCGATAATTTTGGTACAGGAAAGAGAAAGCTAGTCTGGCACGAAAGATTTTTGATCCAAAAAACTTGGATATTTTATGAACAACTAGGTCATATATGACTAACAATAGCAAATACATGCTTAACAAAAATCATTTAGGATTCTTTTAAACGATCCGTTAGAGTTCAAATGTATCCTTTTTAGCTACTTTTTTTACGATGCGTTAAAGTTCAAACATAAACTGAAATGACGTGTTAATAAGTAAATTGGCCGAGACTAACACCTATAATCTTAGTACATGTTTACGTTACCTGTAACCATAGCTACCTTTTTTAAACGATCCGTTAGAGTTCAAATGTATCCTTTTTAGCTTCTTTTTTTAATACGATCCATTAAAGTTCAAACATAAACTGAAATGACGTATTATAAGTAAATTGGCCGAGACTGACACCTGTAACACCAGGGAAGGATGTAGTATGGGGGGGTTTGCCCCCCATGGGTAGCCCGATAAAATGAGATTTTAGTGTTTTTTTTTTTTTATTTCGATCTTTTTTCGAACGTGCCCCCCACTAAAACTCAAATTGGCCCCACTCATATATTAAATCCCAACATTTAATTCTCTAAAACCTTATAAATCCATCATCTTTAAGTGAAAATACTCGATTTATCATTTCGATACTAGATTTGTTCCACATTTGTTGATATTGTAATAAAAAAAAATTATGCCCCCCACATAGTCCGCCATTTTTATTTTTGACAGAAAAATAAGTAGATGGCTCCATCCTAATTTCCTGGTTTCATCACTGCATGTAACCATAGTACATGTTTATATTACCTGGCTATCATGTTGTTCATGCATGGAAGTGCAACGCCTTCTGCAACTCCAAGCAAAGCACGCATGCTAAGTAGAGCCCAAAGAGAATTTTCTGCAGCCCAAGGGGTGAGAAATGTGGCCATCGACCATAAAGCTACCCCACATGCCATAACTACTTTACCACCATAATAGTCCACTAGAGTCCCTCCAGCAATTGGTGATATCAGATATCCCCATAGGAAAGATGACTGCCATCAGTGCTACCAATCAGAAGGAAAACAAAACAAGTAGAGAAACTTTGACAAAATATTATAACATTCATCCAAACATTTATGATTTCTTGCAAATAAATATAGCACCTGGATGCATTATTACAATAGTGATGTTAATATATGTTTGACATAGAAGACCACACACAAAGAAAAGATAGTTTCAAGTAATCTCCTAGGCATCGCCCATGCCTTATAATGTAGATAGGTTTCAAATTAAAGACAACACTGTCGAAAGCTCGATTAGAAATTACATTTTCTCTCAATCATCCGCTTGACTTCAAAGGGTAATTCCATAGACATGTCAGATAAAGTCTCTCCATGGACCATGGGTGCTATGCATCCGTAAATCAGTATTCTTTTGGTAGTACATTGACTAACTATAGGAATCTAGATAACAAGAGCTCGAAGATGAATGATTTTTCGTATCAGTTGCAAATTCGTTCATAGGAGTTACGCCTTCCTTTTTCTGATCAATAAAGAGCAAAATCACACAGAGCAGGTAGACAGGACTTCTACAACTTCTTGATTATACTTCTAGAGGATCAGACCTTAGACCAGCTTAATACCTTGAACCCATCATTACTAGAACAAGCATTTACCAAATTCTATCAAAGATGACTGACTTAGGGGCATATGAAAAGCATTGGGTTTCTTTTCTTCTTCATTTCTTTGTCGGAGCATGTATAAGATTTCATTATTCGACATCAAACATGCATAAATTGACATTTTAATAAGCCACTGACATGTAAGATTGTACATAAGATGGCGTAGCCAACACATAACCGCTATAACAAAAAACATGTTTGTGTAGGAGCCAATACTGCACATACATTTACAGAATCGAGCTTCCAGAGACCATGTCATAGAACACATTGCAACTACAACGACATGTGTAGCCTGCCACAGTGTAGTTAAAAGCGAGAAAAGCGAGCGCTTAAGCGAAGAAGCGAAGCGAAGCGCCCTAAAGCGCTTTGATTTCAAAGAAGCGAGGCGTTTTACTAAAGCGAGAAAAAGCGTTGTCAAGCGACCGAAAAGCGACATAAAAGCGCTCGCTTTTTTGTATAATGGCTAATTTTTTATTTTTTTAAGCTAATAAAGTTCTACAACCAGCCCTAATCTTGTAAATTAGGTCAATTAATTATAAAACTAACCCTTTACGATGAATCCGAGGCACTTGAGGTACTGTAGCTAGTGCTAGTGGTGTAAATGAGCCTAGGCATTATACAAGAAGATATGCATCAGCATCTACAAGGAGGATATCCACGAGTAGGATCATTGTTTACATACTAGACACTATTATGCACAAACGGGTAAAAAGTTAACTGAAGCGCTCGCTTTTGTCGCTTCTCGCTTCTCGCTTTAGGAAAGGCATGTCGCTTTGAAGTTGCTTTCGCTTTTAACTACCTTGGCCTGCCAATCACTTGAACAGAAATAGAAGCTAAAGCACCCGAAATCCTAACTTTGACCATTAACTTTCCTATTATCATGTTTCATACCTTATGCCTAGAAAGATTTAAACATATCGCTGAACTTCACTAACCCAAACTTACAAGCACCACTCTACATATGGTTTCAACTTGATAAAAAAGACAACATAATATCAAATTATTAGCCTGACGAAAAAAGTACCTGAACAACACCAGCAAAAGACTGAGACCAACCACGACTCAACGACAAGGGAACAATCGCAACGGACATAACAACGCGGTCAGCGTTACACAAAGCCAAAGCCAAACCCACCATTGCAACAACCTTAACTCTTTCAGAAGTAATAAACTCAACAAAACTTGGCTCCTTTCCTTTAAACTCATCAAATGAAACACTATCCTGAACATCGTCCGATGAAACCTTAATCTTTCGAATAAAGGTTCGATTTTGAAATGGGTTTTGATGAAAACGAAGGGTTTTGGAGATGGGTTTTGTGTAAAAAGATAAGGGGTTGAAAGGATGAAGTGAAATGGTGGTTTTGATGATGGTTTTCTTGGGGTTTTTGGAAATGGTGGCCGGAGGAATGTGGGCGAGGGTGGCCGGAGAATACATTTGTTACAAAGGAGTTTGGTTAATGGTTTGGTTAGTGAAAGTACACTGCTTCATTTCACTTGTTTAGTACAGTAATAAAAATATTTGATATATGTAAAATTAATTAAAAGAATATATTTAAATAAATTATAATATGATTGAAGGCTATATCAGTAATTTATAACTTTAATACCTCTTGACAATTTAAATTTTTTTATGAATCAGCTTTTTAATTAAAAGCTACTTTTTTAAAATAATAATTAGATTATTTTTATAAAAAAAAACTAACAGCTCTAAAAACGGAGATTAAGAAAAAAAGTTAGATCGATCAAAACGCTTGATTTTGACACATACGTAAAATTATACGATCTGATTAGCTAATATAAAATCAATTTAAATTTAATTTGATCAAAATTGAGAAAATTCATGTATAATGAAAAAAATCATAAAAAGATATATGCGTAAAAAATATGATAAAGAAAACTTAAAAAAAAGTACTGTAATTAGTTAGACTTTAATACTGAATTTTAAATAACTTATATGGACTTAAGTGTAATTTATAAATTCCACATTTTTAACTAATTTTTAAGAAAATAAACAAATACACCTTTGAACTTTACACACCTTATGCTTTATATTTTAAATATATTACATATATATTATTTTAACAATAAAACATATGTTATTTAAAAAAACACAAGATACATATATATGCATATGATTATAAATATTAAATTTAAAACACGAGTTATAAAAAAATAGAGAGGATTCCACATAATACAAAGACACATATTTTCTCAATGTCGTTATATGTTACGAAACACAAATAATGTCCAGAGTGAGATAAAAAAAAATGAGCTAAACAAAGACAAATTCTTTATGCAACAAAAATTTACACAAAATATCAATATTAACACATTATGGAAAAATTATATAAAAATCTGTGTGCACAAGAATGTTGTAACTTTTTTAATTATTAAAAAGTTAAGATATTTTTATAAAAGTATTAAAGTTACAAATATGAATTTATAAATTGTCATAATTTTTAACTTCAAAACAAAATTTTGTTATAGAATCATTTCAAATTGCACGTTGATACAATTTTTCTTACCAATAATCAGGATCTAACTATTACTTAAAAAATATTGAGAGTAAAAAGAGTTTAAAATTCAAATTGTAATAACTTAATTAGGTTTTATATTATTTTACACAAAATTTTAAAAAATATGTATAATCTACTCAAAATCATAATATCGAAAAAAATTTCTTGAATTATCATTTATGTCTAAATCATGTGCACAATCAACATTTATGTATAAATTTTGTGTGTGTATATGTATTAAAACTAGTGATTACAAAATGAAAAAACAAGCAAATGCTTACTGTTTGTTGTTTTCTTGAAAAGTATTTAAATTAGGCCAGTTGGTCATGTTTCAAACACTTGTTGAGGTATTGTCAAATAATCAAATGCTTATCGTTTGTCGCTTATTGCTTTTAATTGTTTAGCCGATTTTCAAAATGCCTTTATAAGAAGAAGATTCATCTTTGATAGTATTTTGATAGCAAATGAAACGGCTGAGTATATGAAGAGAAATAAATCGAGAGGAATGATCTTTAAAGTAGGCTTCGAGAAAACATACGATAGTATTAATTGGAAATACTTATGTGATATTTTGAAAAACATGGGTTTGGAGATAAGTGGTGCACTTGGATTAAAGCTTGCCTGAATTCGTCTTCAATGTCCATTTTAGTTCATGGGTCCTCGCTTGTCGAATTTAGACTCGAACGTGGAGCTAGACAAGGTGATCCGTTGCCTCTATTTTTGTTCATCCTTACTGCAGAAGGTTTGAATGTGGTGGTTAATAATGCGATGGATAAAGGTGTTTTCAAGAGAATAAAAGTTGGAACTGAAAACGTTGTTATGTCTCATTTAGAATACGTCGACGACACAATATTTTTTTTATGAATGAGATAAAGAAAATGCAAAAACATGATGTGTATCTCAAAATATTTTGAGAAAGTGAAAGTGAATCTTAATAAAAGTAAACTATATGGTGTGTCTTCATTTTTATACGTTTTTATTCGTTTTTTTAAAGATGAAAACACATAATAACGTTAAAAACGTATAAAAATGTACAAACACGTAAAAATGAATGAAATGTACGAACATGTATAAAAAAATAGAAAACGTATAAAATGGATGAACACGTAAAAACCGTATGAAAGTGTAAAAAACGCACGAAAACGTACATAATGGAAAAAACGTAAAAAAAACACATAAAAACAGAAAAAAAAACGTATAAAATATTGCAAAAAATACGAAATGAATCACTTTGGTATAAAAATATAAAAACATAAAAAGGCAAACAAATGAAGGTGGTGGTGGGAGGTGAGTGTTGAAGAAGTGAGAAGATAAGAAAATAAATAAAAGTTTATGTTTTTAAGGTTGAAAAGATGATAAATGCTTTTTATCACTTTAGTCTAAAAAACTATTAAAAAACTTTTCCCGCTTCAAATAGAAGAGGTTAAAAGAAATTAGAAGAGTTTATATGAAAAAAAAAAACAAACGAGATCGTAGTTGTTTTAAAACAACGTGTTTAGTATAATTGATGTAATTATAATTATAAAGTGTAAAAACAAATAAATGCTTATCGTTTGTTGTTTTTACGAAAAACACTTAGAATAGGATCAATTGGTCATGTTTCAAACACTTGTTGACGTATTGTCCAATAAGCAAATATTTATCATTTGTCGCTTATTGCCTCAAAATGTATAGCCGATGTGCCAACAAATATCGCCGATGAACATCGCATCTCGCGTCAAGTGCTTCACATTGCACTCACCGGCCGTTTTATACATGTTCTTTTTAATTATGTATTTGAGTTAAGTATAAGCTAAGGATGACTTATATAACTTGTGTGATGAAATCAATGTTATAGATAACGTGAGGCGTGACATGATGGTATGTTCAAACCTTAAAGCTTTAGCGGTTAAGGCAAAGTCTTTGCGTTTTTAAACCGTGAAATAAGGCGGCATAAACTATGAAAATATTTATAAATTATTATTTTATAGCATATTAAAAAATGTTGAGTTTTCAAAAAGTGTTATACATAAAGAATAAAGTCAAATAACTATATTTGTCCATCATTTCTATATAAAAAATCTATTTTATCGAATTTGAAATACAGATAGACTCCTTGCATCATGACTTATCTCGCATTATCACTTTTTTTTTTACTTTTTTTAATCATATTAAGCTTAAAGTAGACATTTTGACGAATTGTATAGTGTGCAGGTCAAATTAACTTTTTGTGAAGCCTTTTTAAAACATTGGAAGAAACGATAATGTCTTTAAATTTAATGATAGGTTGTGAATATTAAAAAATTGTTGATGGGGCAACATTCTTTTCTAAATACAAATAGTTTGTCTCTAAAGCATCATATGTTCTTAGAAGTTAGAATGATAATATGCGTACTCAAGATAGTCATTGACTTTGCTTTAATGTATAAAAACTTACATATTATTTTCTTGAATTTTATATTTTCATTCATACATGAATGTTTTTTTTAAAGTGGTTAGTAGGTCGAGTCGTGTAATAACATCTTAGCGACAGAATGTCTTCTTCGAACCCTTCTGAAAATTTTTCCCCAAAAAACCAATTAGTAGAACTTTAATTGCCAACTGAGCTAAACCAATTAATTAAATTCACACAAAAATATTTACATAAAGCAAGTACATCTTAAAACACATTTACTGAAAATACACCACAATAAATAGATTAATTTTTCATATTTATTATTGTTATAGATGTTAACGAATTAAGTGTATTATATAATTTTATACTTTTAAATATGAAGATATGTAATAAACTATAACGAATTAAGTGTATTATATAATTTTATACTTTTAAATATGAAGATATGTAATAAACTTCACGTTTTGAAGTGTGAAGATTTTGAAGTAATTTTTTATACTTTCAAATATAATTTATAAAATAATTTATTATAACTTTTTTTGTATATTTTTTAATATTTCATATTTTTAAGTATGAGAATTTTAAAACAACTTTTTAACACTTGTATGTGTGAATACTACAAAGTACTATAAATAAAGTTTACTTAAATTTTGTTAAGTTTGAACAAATAACAAATTTGTTGTAGTGATAATACTACTTAATTACTGCATCAAAACCATTATGTTTAAAATCTATGAACGGGTTAGCTAAGTCAGAAGTTAGTTGACAACTATTTCGACAAGATTGAACCGAAAGACTTATGAAGAGGTCGCAAATCGTTAAAGCACACAAGCATTAAACACCGAGCTAAAAGAGTACTTTGAAACAACTGCTTTATGCTTTTCTAAACCACAAACATCATCAGTCTCTTTCTAAATTTTGCTTGTTGCTGGTGAAAATACTGAAACCCTTCCTTCAGCAATAATTTCTCCCCTTAATTTGTTCTTTACGACAACAAGGGTTCCTCTATACGGCCCTTTTATCCCTAGAAGCCTTGTACTAATCTCCAACTCATCCTGCCAACAAAACCACCTGTATTAGTCCGCCAAAAGTTCGGTAACCATACCAAAAAAAAGAACTCATCCTGCCAACAAAGTATATTTTGGAACATAAGAATGTATAAGTGAACAAACCCATCACAGAAAACGACATTTCTAAGCAAATAGTGTTTATATATTAAGCAAAATGCTCATGATTCATCATCCACCTAGTTCATATATAAAATGTACGGACACATTTGCAGTAGCATATCGAAGCTACTAAATTGCAGTTCCAATATAAATAACGCCTTGTAAGATAAAACTGTGAGCCAGGAAAGCCAATTTACACGTCCTTAGATGTGGAAATGAAGCCAAACATGTCTTATATACATTCTTGCAGACAATAAACAGTTCTGACACTGCTATTTTACCGACTCCGTACACCTTTGGGGTGTCAACGACAAACCCTTTCCAAGGACCAACCCTTGGCTATGTGTTCAACACTTCAACTGTCATAGTGACTTTTGGCCCATAGTTGAGACTTGAGATGGAACACATGCCATTCTCTCAAGTAGGCTCTCCTTTACCGGACTAATTACGCGTTTATGCTAAAAGAAGATCACACAATCTAATCCTTTTGTTTCACATGCATAGCACTTTCCATCTCCAAGTACATAAACCACTTTATAGCTCTTACACATAGCTTAATAAAAAAGGAACTTACATTCTGCTTGGCCGTAGAGAGGTAAGAAATAGATATATCCACAGTCACAGCAATATTAGGACCATCTTTACTATACAACACATTCACACCCATATTATCTACTATTGTCGCAATCGCTCCCACAGCCAGATTCCCGTTTCTATCCTGATTCGCATAAAAGTGTCATCAACTAAAACTTACCAAGACCAACAAATCTTTAAAAATAAATACTGTAGTAATTTAGCATACAGTTAGACGAGGGGGAACAATGAAAGAGTAAGTAATAAAACCGGGTTGGAACTGTTCAAGTCTTAGGCCTTTGAGGGCGAACGTTTCATAGAAGCTGTCCATGCCATCGGGTATAGTGAGTCTAGTGACTCGATCCGAATCTTGTTGTGTTACTTGGAGATGTTCTCTAGTTTTTTTTTCCATTGAAGACTCGATTCAACTTCAAAGTTCGTGGGAATATAATCAAGTCAACTAGCTACAAGACAATTGATGTAGCACATCCGTAGTTGGTAGTGGCCAGGTACTCGTAAACAAAACACCACGCCACATTATAATATTTGAGCTCGTTTTTAAATCATGTACGCACCAGTTTATTTAGAGAAAATAATACAGTAGTAGTATATTTATGACTTTGTTTTAAAATTAAATATATAATAACTAGCTTCAAGGCCCGCCCGATGGGCGGCTAGCTTTAAGAGATTTAGTTCGAGAAAACATTTATATTTTAATAGTTATTCGACACTGTTTTGATTGTTTCAACTATTAATTTAAATAACTTCCTTGGATGTTTGTTTAAACTATCATTTACAACACATAGTTGTAAAACGTATCACATATACGATTGTAAAACGTATACAGTTATTAGATGAACTATTAGTTAAAAAAAGATGTAATTAACACGAAATGATAGACAATTTTGATGTGTATCTTTAAATTTGTTTGCTTAGATGTTGACATTGCTTTTGAGTCATTAGTTTGTAGCTTTATTTTATAAGTAGCTTATTGAGTAACGATGTAGGTGTTGAATATCTTAATGTGTTGCTTTTGATATTTTCCTAGTGTTTCATAAGCTTTTGAGTAAGTACCAAGCAGATTCAATAAGAATATGTGCAAAAGGTTATGTTTCTTTTGTTAGAGATGTTGTCACAAAAATATGGATCCTACACAAATTATGGACCTATATATGAAAGCTTTCCATCCACACTAATAGTCTCGTTATAAAAAATCTTAACAAAATGAAAACTGTACCAGCAAAAATCTATTTCACGCAGAAAATACTCAAAATAGTGTCAGGCATTGACGTTGTTTGATATTGATTTTGACTTTGCGAAGTTGCTAAAACCCATGGAATATTCTCTTTCTCCCAGCAGTACCCTTCTCTTTATTTGTAATGCCGTCAGTCGTATGTTATAACACTTAGAGCAAGGGGAGCAAGGGCTGGTGGGAGGGCTGGTAGGCCTTTGGCGCCACCCGACCATTGGCGCACCACTCCCACCCTCGCGCCAACAGCACCAGCTCACGCCAAAGCATTTCTGTTTTTGGCACCACCTTCTCGTGCCAACGAATACCAGCTCTCTTACAGTTTCCAGGTAGCTTGTTCCCATGTGATAATATTCGGTTTGTTGGCGGCAATCAAAATTTGGTACAGACGGTGTTCCTACGGTGATTGGATCAATTGCATATGTGTTTGACCAGAACCACTGCTTAATTCTTTTTACGGCCATGGATGCCTGTAAATTACATCAATAGTGTAGGATTAAATAATCAAAGAAACGTTACTTTGGTTATTAGAACATACATTAAAGGGTTAAGTCCATATATTACCAATATACTTTGCAACTTTTACATATATCTAGGTAACCAACGTAAAATATTACTAATATAAGAATTAAACTTTCAATTTTATATAAATATAGGTAATATGACCGGCTTCAGCAGGTTGCAACTCAAAAATGACCTACACGTCATATTTTTTTCACATGTGGACATACTTTTTTCTTATTAAGTGATAAGGCAAGGACAATTTTGTTATTTCTCTTATTCATGTGACATTTCCCTGTTAGCATCATCTCCTTCGATGCATCCCCTCCCTCGATGCATCGCTGCAACTTTTGATCAACTTTAACACAACCTTTTCGATCAAATATAGCTGGGAAAGTTAACCGACATATTTTTAGCCTTTTATTAAGCAATTATTTTGATGTCGTTGTCAACTTTTAGTGGCTTAAAGAACATTAAATATTTGGACTTTGGATAATACAGATCTTGTTGTTCATCTAGTTACCTAAATCCTTACTAACAAGAAAATAATTTTAGGTGAAAGAACAAGTTTTTAAAAAATGTTTTATACCCATGACATAGATTTTTCCAGATCTTGAGTTCGAAATATGAATATTGACGATGACAGTGGGAAGTGAACGAAGATCATTGACGGCGGTTCAATGAATGTTTCAAATCAAAAATGGTGATGATGTATGATACAAGATTTTTACTATGGGTTCTCTTTTTATCTCTCAGTCCTCTCGAATTGATCTCGGCCTTAAGTGGAATGATTATTCTTGGTTACTAAAAAGGGGAGTGGTTTTCTATCTACTAAATGTTAAATGCTTAAAGATGTAAACTTAAATTTAAAAGTAATTGAATTAATAACAATTAATAAAACTTGAATTGAAATTAAAATTAAAATTAAAATTAAAATTAAAGTCACAGTAAAGAAACAGTAAGTAAACTGTAAAAATACCCAAAAGAAATTGATTCGGAAGATTGACTTTGATTCGGAACTTTTCACTCGGAACTTGGTTCGGAACCCTTGATCCGGAACTTTTCACCCGGAAGTCTTCATTCGGAACTTTTGGAAAATCCTTCACTCGGAACTTTCTTCGGAAGTTGATCCGGAACTTTCTTCGGAACTTTGATTCGGAAGTTTATTCGGAACAATCAATTCATTCGGAACTTTTTAACTCATTCGGAACTTTTAAACAAAAAACTCATTCGGAACTTTTGAACTTAAATTGATTCGGAACTTCAAAAACAAACGTTCATTCGGAACTTTTTGAAAATAACGTTCATCCGGAACTTTGGTTCATTCGGAAGATTGGGTTCATCCGGAACTTTCAGTTCGTTCGGAAGTTTTGTTCATTCGGAACTTTTTAACAAAGGAATTCATTCGGAACTATCAACTCATGCGGAACTTATGTTCATCCGGAAGTTTTTAGCTCGTTCGGAACTTTTAAACAAAAACTCATTCGGAACTTTTAAAGGACATATTCATTCGGAACTTGGGTGTTCATCCGGAACTTTGGTGTTCATCCGGAACCTGGGAACACTCAGAAACAGAAACCTTCCAGAAGAACAAGGAAAAACGTTTTGATCCAAAATCAAACTAAATACTCAAAAAGGTTTTACCAAATTAACCACAAATCATCTAATAACCATAAGTAACAAATCCCAACAGTAAAAACACGAATTCAACAACTTTTTAAAGATCAAATCAACCAGATAAGAACTTGAAAACTTGAATAAAAAGATGATGATGAATAAGATGAAATGGAAAGATTAACAAGAACTTGTATTGATGATTAATGTTTTAACAAGATCAAACAAAGATTAAAATTACAAGATTTGAGAAACAAAGATCAAAATCACCAAACACCCTAATGGTGTTGGTGATACCTACGAACAAGAAGGAGAAAAAGAAGGAGGAGAGAAAAACTAAAAAACTACTAACTGCCTAAATGTGTGAGGGGTGGACTATATATAGGTGTTCCCCTTGGTTGGTGAGTGGGCTTTCTCCCGTTCTTCTTGTCTTCTCGTCTTTTCAGAAAAGTTGACGATTTCGATTCTGATTCGGGATTTGTCGTCGATTAAATTCAACTCGTCTTTTAATTTCTTCGTTTAATAGACTTGAGTTTCTTCGACTTATGTAAATCTTCCATCTTTGGTCCTTTTCTTCGATAAATATTCGAATAGGCCCAGTGACTTCAAATCTTTTGCATCTCTTGGACAATAGACTTCATCTTGAGTCTTTTTCTTCGATAAATCCCGTGCAATCCCATGTTTTCTTTAATATTCATCCGGTTAGCTCTGAAAACACAATAAACACAAAAACCACGCATAATTCCAAACAAATGATATTAAATACGCGTTTTGGTCTCGTTTTAGCCAGAATTAAGTGGTAAAAGGATGGGTGTTTACACACCTATCAAATCCCCTACACTTAACCATTGCCATGCCCTCATGCAATGCTTAGTGATAAAGCAATTTTACACTTTTCTCATAATTAATCAACCTTGGCCTTATTCAAATACTACTAGACAAAAATTAAAGTACTTAAAAGAAATTAAACTTTAAAGGAAACAAAAGGATAGAAAACCATTTTCTCTTGAAAATAGCTACATGGAAATAACTTGCAAAGAAATCAATGACTTACATTAGGGCTTTGGTGCTGCGAAGATTTATCATTCTCAAGTTTCACGTTCCCCAAACTAAGCTTGAAAACGAGATCATTGTTATTATAAGTTAGTAAATCAAACACTTACACACATGGCTTAATTATATGCTTAAACTCCCTTATTCCTAGGTGTATCTCTTATATTTTACTTTTGTCTTAGAATGATCATGAAGATGCATTTTTGGACTTATTTCGATAGTTTATTAGGGCCGAAAGCAAAGTAGGACGATTTGATCAATAGTTAGCTAAAGGACAAAATCTCTTAAAACTGCTTCTCGGGATATCAAAAAGTTCATATCTTGGCATAACTTGGTTCACGATTTGAGACCTTTCTCGGGCCGATATTTGGCATGTACTTTATACTTCATATCTTGAGAGACGTGCTTGAGATAATGGTCTTCTCATCGTTCATAGAGTTTCTTCACTTGGAGACTTTTGAGGGGTACTCCAACTTTGTTGACCACGACTTCATGATTATTTCTTCAATCTCTATTTGGGATTTTGAGATACAACGATCCGCCTCCTTTTCGGACTTGGATCTATTTATCCTCATACCTTGTTAGGGTCTTTTCGGATAGACTTCTCCATCATCTTTATGGGAGTTGATTGCTTTTCGTCGTGAGTCTTGATCCTTCATATTGATTTTGGGAATAATGCTTTTTACATCACCTTGGATCTTTAGCAATAAAATGGAATCCTCATGCCTTGTTAGGGCCTTTTCGGACTCGCCAATCTTCGCTCCCCGCTTCATAAGTTATGCCTTGGCTATGAACTCTTATCATTACCGAGCAACTTTTAAACGATCTTGGGCTAGAAGCTAAGTAACTTTTCAAATCGTACGACCTTACTTATTGCAGATAAATTATTAGCAAGTGATGGGAGAATAGGCAAATAATTACACCAAGTGAGCTTGTGCAAGAATACCGACTTATAATTGACTCTATCATTTCTCGTCCTCCACAATTTAAAATCTCAAGTAATGAGACTCGTGGATACTTAGCCTAATAAACCAATTAAGGTCTACACGGTTAAGGATACTAGCTAGAATAAACTTGGATAAGTCTATTCGGGTTGAGTCAAAATAAACGCAACGGGCCTAATATGTCAAAGACTTCTAAACTAGCTACACCACTTTATTAAAATTTGACTTTATTGCGGAATATATACATGTGAAAGCAACGATAAAAATTTAAAAATTACGACTAAATGGCCAAAGTTAATAAAAAATTTGAAAAATGTTGAAAAATATGATTTTCCGGTTAAATGAAGGCATTTTCATGGAAAAGTCCACTTAAAACTTCGATAGAAGTCCCCCCTACACTTAAGATAAACATTGTCCTCAATGTTTAAGCATGTGGGAAAAGTCTCCCCTACACTTATGACATTGTGCACGTTGGTTAACTCAAGTTAAGGAAGAGACGACTAAAGTGATCAATTTCAAATGTGAGTATGAAGAAAATTGAATCACGATAGTTGAGAGATAGAACCGGATTTCGGATAACACGGGAGCACGGTTCTTCGAAGGTTCCAAGAGTGCACTTATCCCTGTAATCACATCACCACACAAAGACAAACACCCTATAGAGGTCCCCCTACACTTAGGAGGTTAAAACATAAAAGGATAGATACTCGGGCTGCCTCCCGAGGAGCGCTTGTTTTTGATAACCGAGTCACGAGCCTGACTCGACCCAAAATTAGTTCATGGGGAACGTGGTGAGGGATGGAACCACCTCCTGAGGGGTGTCCTCACCAAAGTACAACTTCACTCGTTGGCCATTCACCTTAAAACTAGGTCCATTAGGTTGAGCGAGCTCGAGAGTACCATATGGAAAAATTTAGGCGTTGGTGAATGGGCCGGACCAACGAGATTTGAGCTTGCCCGAAAAGATTTTCAACCGAGAGTTAAAAAGTAAGACTTTGTCTCCAACATGGAACTCTCGGTTTTTGATCTTGGAGTCGTGAATGAGCTTAGTTCTTTCCTTATAGATCAAAGAATTTTCATAAGCCTCATTCTGAAGTTCATTCAGCTCATTGAGTTAGATCTTGCGTAGGTCACCGGCTTTGCTAATATCAAAATTAGCCCACTTCAAGGCCCAATAAGCCTTGTGCTCCAACTCAATGGGGAGGTGGCATGCTTTCCCGTACACGAGACGATATGGTGTACAACCAATCGGAGTCTTGTATGCAGTACGAAAAGCCCACAAAGCATCATCAAGTTTATCAGCCCATGAGGCACGATGCTCTCCCACGGTCCTTTCAAGAATTCGCTTCAGTCCTCGGTTGGATATTTCAGCCTGGCCATTAGTTTGTGGGTGGTAGGCTGTGGAAAGACGATGATTTACACCGTACTTAGCCATGACTCTTGCGAATTGGTCATTGCAAAAATGAGTTCCACGATCACTAATAATGGCGCGAGGCATACCGAATCTAGCGAATAGAGCTTTCAAAAAGTTACAAACCACCCTTGCGTCATTAGTGGGTAAAGCTTTGGCTTCAACCCACTTTGAAACGTAGTCAACGGCTACAAGGATGTATTTGTTTCCTTTAGAAGAAGGGAATGGCCCCATAAAGTCGATACCCCAAACATCAAAAATTTCACACTCTTGAATGAAATTCTGAGGCATCTCGTCTTTATGTGTGATTGTGCCTTGTTTTTGGCAAACATCACATCGTTTAACCATATTGTGAGCGTCACGATATATGGAGGGCCAATAAAATCCCGAATCAAACACTTTTTTGGCGGTGTAGTTGGGACCAAAGTGACCACCGGTGGGTCCTTTGTGGCAAGCATCAAGGATTTCTGAAGCTGCCGGTCCGTCAACACATCGGCGTATAATCAGGTCGGCACATTGTTTGAATAGGTAAGGGTCGTCCCAAAAGTAAGTCTTAATGTCGGTGAAGAACTTTTTCTTTTGTTGGGAGGTCAACCCTTCCTTGAGAATTCCACCCGCTAAGTAGTTTGCAAAATCCGCAAACCACGGGGTTTCATCAGAATTCGAATTTATAGACATTAAGGTCTCCAAGGGAAAAGAATCATTGATTTCTTTGTTCAGATGATCCCCTTGGTAAGGATCCTCAAGTCTGCTGAGATGATCCGCGGCTAGGTTTTCAGCTCCTTTTTTATCGCGAATTTCGATTTTAAATTCCTGAAGCAGCAAAACCCAGCGAAGAAGTCTTGGCTTGGAATCTTGCTTTGTCAACAAGTACTTCAACGCGGAATGATCGGTGTACACGATTGTGGTGGAAAGGACAAGATAGGGGCGAAATTTTTCAAAGGCATAGACAACAGCTAAAAGCTCTTTTTCGGTTGTCGTATAATGCAATTGTGCCCCCGTCATTGTCTTGCTAGCGTAATGGATTGGTTGGAAGTGTTTGTTCACTCTTTGTCCTAGAACCGCTCCAATAGCAAAATCACTAGCATCGCACATCAACTCAAAGGGAAGCTCCCAATTAGGGGTAACCAAGACGGGTGCCTTAGTTAGCTTATCCTTAAGCGAGTTGAAGGCTTCAAGGCACTCTTTGGAAAAGATAAAAGGAGTATCTTTTTCCAAGAGGTGGGTCATCGGGCGAGCGATTTGAGAAAAATCTTTGATGAATCGACGGTAGAAGCCCGCATGACCCAGAAAACTTCTCACACCCTTCACGGTTGAAGGTGGAGGCAACTTTGCGATAACATCGACTTTAGCACGGTCTACTTCAAGACCGGCTTTGGAAATCTTGTATCCCAGCACGATGCCTTCTTTTACCATAAAATGGCATTTTTCCCAATTCAGAACAAGGCGAGTGTCTTCGCACCTCTTAAGCATACGTTCCAAATTGGCAAGGCAAGAAGAGAAGGAATCCCCAAAGACCGAGAAATCATCCATGAAGACTTCCATGGTTTGTTCAACCATGTCATAGAAGATAGCTAACATGCACCTTTGGAAAGTCCCGGGGGCATTGCATAAGCCAAAAGGCATTCTTTTGTAAGCAAATGTGCCATAGGGACAAGTGAATGTAGTATTCTCTTGATCTTGGGGATCGATGGGTATTTGGAAATAACCCGAGAAACCATCAAGAAAGCAGTAATATTCATTACCCGCTAAACGTTCAAGCATTTGGTCCATAAAAGGTAGAGGGAAATGATCCTTTCTCGTGGCATCATTGAGTTTGTGGTAGTCTATACAAACTCTCCACCCAGTAACGAGACGAGTGGAAATCAACTCGTTATGTTCATTAGGAACAACGGTTATTCCGCCCTTCTTGGGCACACAATGGATTGGACTAACCCATGGTGAATCCGAAATAGGGTAAATCATACCCGCATCAAGAAGTTTGATAACCTCTGTTTTGATGACTTCATGTATTTTTGGATTCACCCTTCGTTGGCTTTGAATAGTGGGCTTAAAGTCGTCCTCCATGAGAATTTTGTGTGTGCAGAAGTGAGGATCAATTCCACGAATATCAGAAATCTTCCAAGCAATAGCCTTCTTGTGATCTTTCAACACGGTGATAAGTCGGGCTTTTTCTTCTTCCTTTAGGTCCTTAGCAATGATGACTGGCGACTTCTTCTCTGCTTCAAGGAATACATACTCAAGATGGGGCGGCAACTCCTTAAGTTCTAAATCTGGAGGATTGTCGACGGGAGGCGTATTCGAAGTCGGAGTATCGATAGCAATGACCGTGGGAGATGGAGGCGAAGGATTGTCTTCGTTGAGAAGATTGTCAAAGAAATTCATGTCTTCATCCCCATCGGTGGGAGAATCATTAGTAGCTAAATTCACATCTCCCATGGTGTCTTCAAGATTGTTCCAAAACAAATCACTTTCTCCAAATAGAGACAGTGATGAATCAATAGAGGCAACGGTTTCAACATTGGGAAGAGAGGTAGGAATACTTTTGCAAGCATCATTAAAGTGTTCTTCACAAGCCTCATCAAGAACGTCAATACAATTAACACTCTCATATGAATAAGGCTGTTTAGACAACTTTCCCATGTTGAAGACTACTTTATCGTCACCCACTCTCATGATAAGCTCACCGGCTTCAACATCGATGAGAGTGCGACCGGTCCTCAAGAATGGACGACCAACAATTAATGGCACACGAGGGTCCATCTCGTAGTCGACGACAACGAAATCAGCAGGAAAGGTGAATGTGTCGACTCCTACAATGACGTCTTCGGCTATCCCCACTGGATAAGCAACCGTACGGTTAGCTAATTCCAAAGTCATTTTAGTGGGGACTAGCTCAGGGAGAGATAATTGCTTCCAAACACTTAGAGGCATGAGATTAATACTGGCACCTAGATCGGCTAGGGCCATGCAATTCTCTACTCCCGGGAAATTGCAAGGAATTAAGAAACGACCCAGATCACCAAGCTTGGTTGGCAATTTCCTTAAGAGCACTGCAGAGCAATTCTCATTAAGTTGGGTGTTGGCAATATCGAGGAGCTTTTCCTTGTCGCTCAGAAGATCTTTAAACATTTTTGCATATTTAGGCATGTGAGCGAGAGCCTCAGCGAAGGAGATATTGAAATTCAGTTGTTTAAACATCTTAAGAAAGTTCGAAACCTGAATATCGTCCTTGCTTTTGAGCTTCTCTTTCCTCAACCTAGATGGATAAGGTATCTTGGAAGAAGAGGAAGGCTTTGGAAGAATAGGATCACTCACATCCTTGGGTGGAGGAGGGGTAGAAGGAAGAGGTGGAGAAATTGGGGATGGAGAAGGATGAGGAATAGGAGCAGGTGACTCGTTCTCCTTAGTCACAACCACCGGTGGAGGTATAGGAAGCTCGGGTTCCTTGGTACCTTTGCCACTTCGAGTGGTGATTGCTTTCATCTCCCCTCTTGGATTCGCAACGGTGTTACTCGGAAGAGTACCCGAAGAAGAGGGTTGATTACCTTGGAAGAAACTAGCCATCATGTTCTTCAAGTCATTAGTTTGGCTATCCAACATATTTCTCATGTCGGCTCTCAAATCGTTTCCTTGCTTGACCAAGTCTGCTTTCAAGTTGCGCACTTCCTGTTGGAGATTTTCCACGATCACATCATTGGTCCTCATGTAGGTTGCAACCTCTTGGTGTAATGCAGTGGGTTGGTTTGGAGGAGCATTGTATGCGGGTGGTTGATAAGCAGGTTGTTGGTAAACTTGGTTGTTACGTTGAGGTGGTTGTTGCTGCTTGTGAGGTGGGATGTATGGTTGTCGAGGTTGTTGTTGTTGTTGAGGAGGGAGATTGAGGTTTTGTTGTTGGTTTGGGTTGGTAGGAGGAAAGCCGGGTGGTGAAAGATAGTTGTTGGAGCGGTAGTTAAGAAAATTACGGTCACCTTGAGGACGGGCTTGATAAGCAGGTTGAGGATAGGTGCCGTATGCTGCATTCACATTCTCAGCAGGGTAGTCTTGGGTGGCGGTACAAGAGGTGTAAGAGTGAGGACCCCCGCATATCTCACAAGGTTGGCTGACAGCGTTAACTTGAGCGTTTTTAGCGTTGTTGCTGTTGTTGTTGCTGACGGTGTGGGTAACAAGCGATTCAAGAAGCGTAGTGATTTTGTCCAGTCGCTTGTCGCTGTCACTAGTGCTAGCACTAGCGACATTGGTCCGAACACTCTTGGTTTGCACACGAGATTTATTCTCAATGATGTCCCAAGCAGCATTGGAAGTCTTAGCCAAAAGATTACCCCCCGAGGCACTGTTTAGTGAATCTTGGTCACTCATGCTTAAACCATTGTAAAAAGTATTAATTTGATGTACTTTGGTAAAACCATGTTGTGGGCATTTTCTTAAAAGATCTTTAAAATGATCCCAAGATTCACTGAACGACTCATCGTACTTTTGTTCAAAATTTATGATTTCATTCCTCAAAGCGGTAGTACGAGAGGGTGGGAAAAAGTAATTGATAAACTTTGTTTCCAAATCCGTCCACGAGAGAATACTCTGTGGCGGTTCCTTAGCAAGCCAATGCCGGGCTTGTCCCTCTAAAGAAAAGGGAAAAAGTTGTAACCTGATAACCTCTTGTGGAACACCATTGAATTTGACCGTGTTGGTTAGTTGCAAGAATATCTTGATATGGTCGTGTGGATCATCAATGGTACGTCCCAAGAATGGTTGAGCGGAGACCATCTGGATAAAGCCTGATTTGAGCTCAAAATTGTTGGCTGCAAATGCTGGTATAACAATTGGATCAGTGTTGCCATCTACATGAGCTTGCAGCAGTTCAATCATCGGGCGATTATCCGGTAGAGGCTCATTGTTGTTGTTATTATTCATGTTGTTGAAAGGTGGGTTGTTGTTATTATTGTTGTTTGGAGGTGGTATGTTGTTGTTGTTTTGTACACCGGCCATGTCTAAGTGATCGAGAGGCTCGGGCTCTTGATAAGACGTGGATCGAGTGCGCATACACATGCAAAAGAACGAACAAAGAAAAACAAAGCAAAAATATTTTTGGTTTTTATGTTTTTTAATTTTTTTGTATTTTTGAAAATTTTATATTTTTTAGGATTTTTTTTGAAAATTTTTATGAAAAAGTAACGTTCACGGGGAACGGATCCCAAAATCCAAGTTCTCACAAAAAACTTTTGATCTTAACAAGAGGAGCCGGCAGCGGCGCCATTTGATATTAGATTTTTACTATGGGTTCTCTTTTTATCTCTCAGTCCTCCTCGAATTGATCTCGGCCTTAAGTGGAATGATTGTTCTTGGTTACTAAAAAGGGGAGTGGTTTTCTATCTACTAAATGTTAAATGCTTAAAGATGTAAACTTAAATTTAAAAGTAATTGAATTAATAACAATTAATAAAACTTGAATTGAAATTAAAATTAAAATTAAAATTAAAATTAAAATTAAAATTAAAGTCACAGTAAAGAAACAGTAAGTAAACTGTAAAAATACCCAAAAGAAATTGATTCGGAAGATTGACTTTGATTCGGAACTTTTCACTCGGAACTTGGTTCGGAACCCTTGATCCGGAACTTTTCACCCGGAAGTCTTCATTCGGAACTTTTGGAAAATCCTTCACTCGGAACTTTCTTCGGAAGTTGATCCGGAACTTTCTTCGGAACTTTGATTCGGAAGTTTATTCGGAACAATCAATTCATTCGAAACTTTTTAACTCATTCGGAACTTTTAAACAAAAAACTCATTCGGAACTTTTGAACTTAAATTGATTCGGAACTTCAAAAACAAACGTTCATTCGGAACTTTTTGAAAATAACGTTCATCCGGAACTTTGGTTCATTCGGAAGATTGGGTTTATCCGGAACTTTCAGTTCGTTCGGAAGTTTTGTTCATTCGGAACTTTTTAACAAAGGAATTCATTCGGAACTATCAACTCATGCGGAACTTATGTTCATCCGGAAGTTTTTAGCTCATTCGGAACTTTTAAACAAAAACTCATTCGGAACTTTTAAAGGACATATTCATTCGGAACTTGGGTGTTCATCCGGAACTTTGGTGTTCATCCGGAACCTGGGAACACTCAGAAACAGAAACCTTCCCGAAGAACAAGGAAAAACTTTTTGATCCAAAATCAAACTAAATACTCAAAAAGGTTTTACCAAATTAACCACAAATCATCTAATAACCATAAGTAACAAATCCCAACAGTAAAAACACGAATTCAACAACTTTTTAAAGATCAAATCAACCAAATAAGAACTTGAAAACTTGAATAAAAAGATGATGATGAATAAGATGAAATGGAAAGATTAAACAAGAACTTGTATTGATGATTAATGTTTTAACAAGATCAAACAAAGATTAAAATTACAAGATTTGAGAAACAAAGATCGAAATCACCAAACACCCTAATGGTGTTGGTGATACCTACGAACAAGAAGGAGAAAAAGAAGGAGGAGAGAAAAACTAAAAAACTACTAACTGCCTAAATGTGTGAGAGGTGGACTATATATAGGTGTTCCCCTTGGTTGGTGAGTGGGCTTTCTCCCATTCTTCTTGTCTTCTCGTCTTTTCAGAAAAGTTGACGATTTCGATTCTGATTCGGGATTTGTCGTCGATTAAATTTAACTCGTCTTTTAATTTCTTCGTTTAATAGACTTGAGTTTCTTCGACTTATGTAAATCTTCCATCTTTGGTCCTTTTCTTCGATAAATCTTCGAATAGGCCCAGTGACTTCAAATCTTTTGCATCTCTTGGACAATAGACTTCATCTTGAGTCTTTTTCTTCGATAAATTCCGTGCAATCCCATGTTTTCTTTAATATTCATCCGGTTAGCTCTGAAAACACAATAAACACAAAAACCACGCATAATTCCAAACAAATGATATTAAATACGCGTTTTGGTCTCGTTTTAGCCAGAATTAAGTGGTAAAAGGATGGGTGTTTACACACCTATCAATGTACTCAGTGGTCCAAGCTCTTTGGGTTGTGGTGTTGAAGGACGGAAGTAGCGATAGTGGTCTTAGTCGGGCATTGGTGTTGGTTAAGGTACGATACACTGATACAATGTGTAATGGTGGTTGTAAGAGATGGATTTGTTACACAAGACTTTAAAAATGGAAGAAGATGAAGAAGATATGTATGAACATCAAGTATTTACAGAATTAAAATTACTTGTACAACTATTTAGGAAAAAAAGTCCATGTGGATATAAACAGCCAGGTGGAATTTTAAAAATATTTTTTTTTATCTAATTGGAAAATCAACAGGTAATAGTACCTATATTTCAAAAAATTAGCCGGTTTAAGTGATTATATTAGTAATATGTTACATTAGTTACCTAGATGTGTAAAAATTATAAAGTTTATTACTAATATATAGACTTAACCCTACATTAAACTTAGTTTTGATCAGGAAAAATATATGTTGTGGTGATCCCAGTTGGTACAAAAATTCCAAATCAACTACTCTATTTCATTCCACCTGCAATTCACACACATGTGGTTTCTTTTGGCCAAATTCCGACCTACCAATATGTTCTGAAATTTATGCTAAGAATACTAAGTGGATGTGTGAACTAACCTGAAAAGAAGCTCCAACAGAAGAAAAAAAAAAGACAAATAAGATCCCCAATGGTGATTCCTGTTTGGACAATTGTGGACATCGTTACCTCTGCATAGCATGGCGTGCGACCTACAAATTCAGAAAGTAGAATAATAACCTATGTACCAAGCATAAATACTAAATCTTAATAAACATTGCGATATAAAATCACATAATGCAGATTAGAGGGCGTTTCGGATTGAATATTCAAACCGCATATGCAAATCCTTATACTCTAAGGTACACAATCAGAATAAGACAACATGACATCTTTGAATACACACAACCATTTTAAGAACTGCATATGCACATCCTTATACTCTAAATTTCAACCAAAGGTTAATTCGATCGTAAAGAACCATAGGTCTAAAGGACTTACTTTGCAAGAGATTGAGCTGTTGAATGGTCTTTTTCAGACCCATTCGTCGTATGGTTCTTTTAGACCGACTCAAGCTCTTCAATTATTCTTCATCCAAACAATCAGCCTACACAAAATATGCAAGGGCTTGTTAACACCAACCTACACAAACAATAAACATAACTTGTCTATTAGCATAGTGAATACAACTAAAAGTTACTTTCGTATTTATCAGTATTCACCTGAAGCTTCACAATTACCGACCCGTCTTTGTTAAAATACAATTCTCAAACATTTCCTTAACATTGAGGTTCATTTTTTTAGCAGGACTAAACTTTGCTCCCAGCTTGATACATGATACATGCTTTATAGAATCTGAGCCACATAATTTTAGGTAATAGTCGTCAACGGACTGAAAAAGCGCAAATTATGTTATATGAAGTAAGGTTACATAATTACACAGTTGCAATTGTACAAAAAAATGTGTACCTCGTGTCAGCGAGTCATCAATTTCTCTAACCGAACTACTATCAAGAGCTTTTCGAATATTGTAATCGGCCCATAAATCTTCAAATGATAGAGCATGTCTACAAACAAAAGCCTATTTGTGTTACTGATGTTGATTGGGGACAAAAATGTTAAAAAAAAGAGTAATGCTCACAAATGCTTCCATCTTTCATTTCCTTTCCTTATGATGTTGGTCCTTCTCTCTATGCCAACCAATGTTAATAAAAGACCTAGAAAATAACCATTGCGTCGATTAAGATATTCTAATTAGTGTGAATACTGATATAAATATTTGAATTTATAAAGAAGCACAAACCTGGTAGTCCACCAGCAGTTACAAAGCAAACACGCTTATTTTGCACATCACCTTCTTCAACTTTCAAAAATTATAGTGACAGTTAGAGGTGGGTAGGAATGGGTAATAGGTTGGTCGACTATAGTACAATATGTAGGAAACCTGAACTGTGCCTTTGCTACATGTCGTATGTGAACAGCTCGACCTCGTGATCGGGAAGGACACGTACTGCGTGCAATAGTTTGTGAAACCATTATCAAGTGAGAATTTGAATATACAAAAATTTTGTTTCAAAAAATACGCATACCAACTCCTTATCAAGTTCTTTTTTCAATTTTGAAGTGTATGCTCAAGATCTGGTTGTTTCACTACATAGCTTCTTTAAGGCTTTATTTTTTTTCTAGTCTAACTGCCATTGTGGTGGCTTTCATAATTCAAATATTAACTCTTTTAAATACATTGTATGAGGGTGGATTATGTTAACAATTGTTAATTTATCAATAATTAAAGATCTTTAAGCTTGTTATACAATACTGAAATACGTTGACTGATTCAGTAATCACTATTCGAAACCCTATAACTAAAAACATCTTATAAAACCTAAATCAAACATACAATTGCAATTAACATAAGAAACATAAATCCACTTGTCAATAAATCTACAATTAACAGTTAAGTACAAAAACACCTAAATGATATAAATTAACAATTTAACAAAAAATTAAACAAACCTATAAGCGTTATAAGATTCTCAAACTGCCAAACAGAATTAAAAAAAGCATAATTCTTGTACTAAACCATCAAAATTTGAACAATTTAGGGTTTCGGTGTTAGTGATTGAAATTGAATTTAGGGGTAATTTGTTTATGCAGATTCGTTCAGGAATAATGAATTGATTTGGGAGTTTTGTTTTTGGTAATCAATGAATAAAGTTCACCAGACTGTTAAATTCATTGGATCCGTGTTTTGTGTTCTGCTTTGAATGAGGTTTTTTGAAAGGAGTTTTCTTTCATCAAATGCTTTAAAATGAGAGACTACATTACAGCCATTGATTATTCATGATTTTACAGGTGTCATTTTTTAAGATTTTTAAGCCAATATTATACTTTTCAAAACCTTCCTTTATATAGGTAGTAGATACGGTAGTATCACTACAAAAAATTTGTGGTTTATCCACGCGTATTTCTCCACAGAATAGTAAGTGTCAACTTTCTTTTATTTATGCCCACGCAAGATAGCCTGTAACAAAAGCAAATGGATAAAAGCGTGTACAATGTTGAGCAACACTTAAAAACGTGTAGAAATTTGAAGGAAAGAAAACTGTTAAATAAATAAATAAAAAGTCACGCTCAAAAGCGTAGACTAGATTTGTAATATAAAACAAATATTATCCCCAAATCACACACATATTCAGTTAAAAAAAATCACACTCTAAACTCAACCGTTATTATCCTCTACAAATCAACCGTTATTATCCCCAAATCCATAACACAAATTTCAAATCAACCGTTATTATCCCTAATTAAAACAAATCAACCGTTATTACAAATCACAAATCAACATTCAAAATCACACTCGATTCATGAGGATCGGCTAGGGTTTCGTTTAATTGATTCATCTCGGGTTAATGCAGATGGGGTTTCGTTTAATTTATTCATCTCGGGTTGATGCAGCTAGGGTTTCGTTTAATTGATTCATCTCGGGTTGATGCATCGTCCCATTAGTTTTGATTCAGTTAAGATTCAAGATTCAGTTAAGACGAATCGTTTTGAATCGGTCATCCATCCAATCGGATCAGCTGCACATCGGTATAAACCTTTTTAATCTTAATGTATATATAGCTTATTGTATATATAGCTTACTGTATATTAGTTTGGCATGTGTTAATTATTTATAGCTTGAAAGTTAGCTTTATTTTACGGTTGCGGCTGACGTTTTCGCTTATTAGCTTTTAAGGAATTTTAGAATTGAATCGGTTATCTAGTTAGGTAGTGATGGATTTGCGCGATGTGATTAGGATTTGCGCGATTGCTTAGTTTTTTTGCTTTAGGAATTAGTGTTTGGTTTTGCTTATGTTGTAGAAAATGCAGTGTAACGGGGTGTTCGTTTTGGCTTATATGTGTGCTTATGAGCTTATTTGATTTCGCCTTATATGTCACGAGCCTCAATTTTTCGTCTTATTTTGAGTTCTGTGAGCTTATATAAGTTTATGATATCGAAAATAAACTTATATAAGCCCACAAGTCTCAAATAAGCTAGAAAATTGAGACTTATGATAGGTAAGACGAAATTAAATAAGCATATAAGCCGAAACAAACACCTCCTTATTTTGAAACCTATTTTGTTTTTATAAATTTTTTATATCATAATAAGCTTATGTTATATGGAAAGTGTCAAAATAATCCACAAAAATTAGCTTATGAAATATAAGAACAAAATAAAATAAGCCATAAGCCAGCTATATAAGTTGAAACCAATGATGGAAAATGAATCATCTAAAATAAGCACTTTGAAATATGCAGGTCGTTAGTTGCTTGGTCACCTCAAAATAAATAGTTAGTAGAATCGGTTTGAATGTCACAAAATTCCAAACTGCTTCTGCTTAAAAATATGCAGCCCGCCAGCTGGATTTATAACATTCGTTCGTTTGAACACTGATTACTAATTTAGTTATTTATAAGCAGAAGCATAAGTAGTAATGGGTTTGGATTTGCTTATTCTGTAGAAAAAAATGCAATAGCCAATGGATTGTGTAAAACCTTTTAATCTGATTAACTTATAATGGGTTATAGGCTAACACGATGGCAGGATAGGTGTTTTAGCTTTATCTCAAATAAGGACCTTAGAATAAGCATGTCCCGACCTGGTTATGAAAATTGCTTGGCCCCAAATTAAGCAGATAAGCAGCAGGGGTTTGGATGATCCAAAATTTCAAATTGCTTATCTACATAAAAATAAGCAGATAAGCAGTTATTCAGAAAAAAACAAGCAATCCCAGACACTCTTATAGAATAGAATCTTATAGAATCGACTATTATTATACTAAGAGCAGTGGGTTGTTGTATGAGTTCGTGTCTTTTTTTAGTAATAGAGTGGGGTGCACCATTGGGTTAACCGTGTTGCTGCTAGTATGGTCCTGAATGGTTTGGTAATGCCTCTTTGAGGTGGCGGATGATGTGACTTCACGATCATCATCAGCTTGCATCTCATTTCCATTTGCATCATCAAGTTCCTGGCTCGATTTTTGGTACTCTTTACACCTTTCAGAATACTGGTAAAAGAAAAAAAAACAAATCATTAGGCTAAACAAAGAAACTATATATGCTTTGAAAGGGGTGAGAGTTGCATTAGATCAAATTTAAAAATTGATCATCGGCCTAAATGCATCCTATGGTAAACGCAATGGAACATGTAATTGAAGGGAGATCAGATTCTTTTAATGTGGTTTCCAAGATTTTTTACTACAAGGTGATTTTGGTCCAAATGCACAAAGTTCAGGTCAAATTCGGCTTTGTTAAGTTTTAAGGTTTGTTTGAGTAAAGCTTATCCACACATATCCAAAATCCAATAGGCTAAAACTAAGAAAGCGCTGAACAAGACACAAGTTAAGTGTTAGATGATCAGGTTAAGTGGACCTATAAGTCGCTTTTTCTGAATAATTACTTTAGAATAGTCATAGTGATAATTATGATTACATAAACTATAGCAACCTATTCTTTTTTAGAATAAAATGATTTAGGAGAGGTTTTACTTTGCGATTGTACCTGCTTGAATACTTTGATACTTTGATGTGACAACTTCTTGTAACACCCCACTTTGATAAGTAGACCGTCACGCGTAATTATGGCGTGTCATCAAAGCATGCAAGGTAATATGTAGTAAAACATACATGAACATACAGAAAACCGGAATAAACATCGGTTCCCAAACATAAGCCCAAAACATAAATAAAGTAAATGAATTAGGAAAGACTAGACAAGCATAAGTATATAGGCAAAAAGGAGAAGAAGTCTATGGCAGATTCCATCCTATGCACTTCCTCCAAATGCTCGAGTCCGTCCTTGGGTACCTGCCGCTTTGGGACATGGAAAGGAAAGTAACAGCTGGGCATAACGCTTAGTGCACGGATATACGACATAGTATGAATGGCTGAAACATAAATCAGACTAATAGCAGCGGAATATCATAAGTTCTAAGATATCTGGATTCATGTTCATAAAAATGGTTTTATAGTTTGAAAAGACTTATGTTTCTATGAAAATCTGTTTTAATTAGCCAAATAGCCCATATAGGTCATGAGGTTCCACCGTGCATGAATACTTGGAGGGGAGACCTCGTCATGCAATTAGAGGGGTTGCCTCTAATTAAATAGTCTAGGTAGGAGGGATCAACTCCTAGTGAAGGATGCAAGGCACACATCGCATTCACTCTGATAATACCGATAAACATGTAACTAGGATGCACTCATACGCCCCACATGATAACATAATATAATGGCAAAATCTGAAAAGGAACGTCACGAGCAATTACTTTGTCGTGGGGAAGTCATAACACTGGTGCCTCAAGTGTTATGGTTATGGTACCTCCATAACTAGGTGACACTGGTCATGCATGTATATGGATTTGGCTCTTAATCTAACATAAGTATCAAACATATAAAACAAATATTGGGAAAACAGTTGGCTCCAGACGGGGAATTCTAATAAGGAAAGAATGTCCATACTGAATGGACGAGAAATCCGTACCTTATGTCCAGTGAACGAAGAAGACGAACGGAATAGAGTCCGACTTCGATCTCACTAATGCTACATAAATAGTATACGTGTATAAGTATTCTGATTACTGAGTACGTAACTGATTATATCATGTCTTAGCTTGTTTTATATGTTTATGTGTTGTTTTACTGATTTTAACGTTATGATGCGTTTATCATGTATTCTGTATATTCTGATTAAGTATTACTTGTATTTCATGTATCACTTGTTTTGTAATAATAAGTAACTTCTAAAAATAGCAGGTTTCCTAAAATAGAAAGTTTCCAAAAAATAGATTGACTGCTTAAAATAGATCAGTTTCTAAAAAAATAGAAAGTTTCTAAAAATAGTAAGTTTCTTGAACTAGAAAGTTTCCACATTCAGAATTAAGCTGAATTAGTATCATAAATCAAGTAGTTATAGTATAGTTTATTAATCATATCATGTTAATTAAATAAACTACAGGTTAAATGATTTAATTAAATATAAGCATGATTTAATTAAATTAAAGTGCATAAAAAATACTTAGGTTAAAACATGTATTAATATTGTATTAATAATAACCTAAGTCATGATTATTAATTATTTATATTCAATGTTTCTAATAATTAATTAATACTATAGTCTAAAATAAATAATTAAATACTTAGGTTATACATGTATTATTAAATAAATAATAATTAACCTAAGTTTCATGATTTAATTAAATTAATTGTATGCCATGTTAAATTAATTTAATTAACTTGTTAGAATAAATACTTGTAAAATAAAAAAACTTGTACATCTTCTAGTCATGAACCGGACCATGTATTTAATTAAACATGTCGTGAACCGGACCCATGAAATCCCTTGAGCCGGTCCGAACCAAACATCCCTAAAACAGTGGCAAACCGGCTTGAACCGATTGCCACTGCCTTTGTTAGGCTGCCACCGGCTTAAGCCGGTGGTCTTGTTTCCCCTGCTCTCGGCTAGCCGCTGACCACAAGGGTTTCCTACCGGCTGTGTGCCGATGGCCCCCTGCTACGCTGCTGTGCTCCCCCTGCCAGATCAAATCTGCCACCGGCTGTGTGCTGGTGGTGGGCTGTGTGCTGCCGAGACCCAACCAAACACAAGGACACCCCCGACGTCGGGGTGCCTTGTCCCTGCTATCGACCGAACCAAACACCACCGAGACATATGTATCGGTTGGTGGTGCGAACCAACGACGCCGAGAGCCATGGGGCTCTCGGTTTGAGTGGCGGCCAAACAAACAACCCCGAAACAACCTTTAATAATTTTACCCACCATGATCATAAATGTTTTAATTCTTGTTTATTAATCCCCATAATCACATGTTCATAATAAGGTAAAAAGAATTAAAAAGAAAGGTTTTACGGATTACCAAAACGCGTGGAATGAAAGGAGAATGATTACACGAATACACACCTAGGATTCTTGAACAAAAACAAATCAAACACCCTCCTTGTGGTGTTTTTTGCCGGCAGCCAAAGGAAAAAGAAAAAGAAAAGTAGGGTTTTGATATTTTATGAATAACTCTGTAAATGCAAAGATTTTTCCATTTTTCTTATTTTGGTAAAAACATATTGTGGGCTTGACCCTCTCGGTCTTTGGTTGCCGCGGCTTGTAGGGCCCACCAAGGGAAACCCGAAGCATTTTCCGTGTCTATTTTATTACATGTTCGTGTGTTCGTGTTTCGTTATTATTAATTATTCGTGTTATTATAAAATACTTGTACGTAACGATATTTAATACGTAAATATATAATTATATGTTCGTGATTCTTAAGTTCATGATTTCATGTTCGTGATTATAATTATTATTGACAATAATTATCGTGTATTAACACGCACTTAATACTTGTCGTAATAATAATACGCACATACTTCTGAAATTACTAATCGTGACACGTGTTCATGCTATAAAAGGAAAGTTTTAATATGTACGTACGTTTACTAAGGGTACTATTCATGATAAAAGCATGCGGGTTTTACACTTCTATTTTTAGTAAAGAAATATTTATCAAATAGCATTTTGGGCTGTTTGGAAATAAAGTCACTCGTAGTTATTAAAATACGCTAAACAAATAACTAACTGTTACAATCATGAATTTAAGAGATAGTGTTTGCCTGTTTGGATTACTTTTGCTCAAATAAAAGCCAATGATCAGAAAAGCAGCTATATATGTATTGGCATTTCTACTTATAAAAAAAAGTATAAGCGGTAAAAATAATCAAAATTGTTGATAAGAACTTTGAAACTTTGAATAAGAAAACTCCCAAACTGCATATTTTATCTTTAAATTAGTAGATAATCATTAGTAGTTTACTTCATTCCACCGACTGTAGCTGCTTCTCAGCTGTATATAGTAATACTCGCAGCTCTAAATCTATATCTTATAATTGAAAAAGACATTAACTACCCTTTGAAAAATAATTATCTAAATTTTTGTAGTGTCTGACTTAGTAATTTCACATGTATTAAGCTATTTTTAGTAACCAATTAAATATTTATAAAGCTTACAATAGAAAATCAACTATTTCGGATTGATTTGTAACAAATAAGTCAAAGCTTTCAAGGAAAGCTTCTTAACTTTTAGTTTATAACCCTCCATTCAAACTCATAACCTAAACATCTCCAACCACTCTCAAATTATTCCCAATATCTCAACCGAGTGTCAATCATAAACTCTATCCAGCGGTCATCATTAGCATGGTGGTTCAACCTAACATTGCATTATAGAGATGAATAAGATATAATCACAAGGTACAAGTCGTTATTTTTGAAACTAGAGATTTAGTTTGTTGATAACACTTTCATATTAAGGATTATAGGAATGGTTTCAACATCCATTTAAGAAAAAGGTGTGAGTATCGTAATGTTCAAAATATGGATTGATTTGAATTGATTTGATCTGACTTTAGTTTGCTATTTTGAACATTTTTTCTGCTTTTTTTTGTTTTACATATAAGGCGTTAAAACTCTCATGAATCCACCAATTCAACCAAGTCAAAAGGTATGTGCCTTTCTCTTTTATAAGTTCATGTGTATGTGCATAAGGTGTTTGATAAAATGCCCAATACAAAGAGTTTAACAAATTGATGTATTTAGGATTAGTTTTAAAACCAATGATGTATCTGTAATGGGTTTAATAAATAACGATGTATTTGTCATCTAGGTGTTATTCCTTTTAGAAGCACACACGTATCAAGAGCAGGTAGCAGATATTTTTCTGATATATGATCCAAATAACACCACTTTCATAAATATTTGACATTAAATCCCTATTTGTTTCTGGTTCATTTATTATATATTTTGTTTTATATGTTTAACAGCAGTGGATAGCTCTTCAATCAGTTCGGTAGCTGCAAACAAAGTATCTCCTATGAGGGGCGATATTTCTATAAATCGTGACCCACTAAAACGAGACTTTAAAATGTAAATTTGTTAATTGCATTCAGTCATATTTCATACCTTGCTTGCAGATCTTCCATTAGACAAAGGAGAAATCCAAAGGAAATTGCTGATCTTACAAGTGTGCAGGAGCTTATTAATGAGTTGGAGGGGATGTCATTCTGGTATGTAGACTGATTTTTTCCTCGAATTTGTGTAGTCCTTTACTTATCACGTTAGTGCCAAATAATTCTTGATGTCAGGTCGTTTGGATATTCTAAGGAAATGTACGTATGTTGGAATGGCGAATGATATTTTTGCTCTCCTTCAGCATAATACCCATTTATATCTTGCAAATGTTGTTGATTTGAGGTACTAACCTACCTTTATGTTTCTTTTTGCCTTTTTAAATAAATGATCACTGGGCTTCTCTGTTTTTTACTGTCTTATCTTTTGCAGCAAAGAGCTTATGTATCAATTGGTTCTGCAACGATTTGGTTACTTCAATGCAATACAATTAAGTGATCATGTTCCACTACAAGAATTAATCACTCTGTGTTGAAGGAGGAAGATCTAGATTCAAATGGTACTGAAAATGAGTTGCTGAATTTATGAGTTGCTGAGTTGCTGAATGGGGTTTTTTTTAAAACCCATTAAACACTATAATGGGTTTTTTAATCTCATTAAAGTAGCTTTATGAGTTACTGAATTTACTACTTCGAATTGTTTTTGAGTATATTGTAAATTTTAGTTCTCTAAAAGACCTTTGTATTACAGTTACCATGGCGTCCTCGCATTATTGGAAATGTACGAATGATAAAAGAATATAGTGAGTGCAGAATGAGTATACAGGTATTCATATATCATTTAAATTCGTTTAATTAAATTATGTATGGTGTGACTATCTAAAGCAACCTCTTTCAAAAAGCTGACTTATTTATATTGACAACTCTATTGACTTTTAATGAAGTGTTTTACGTGTTACTCATTCAAACTATTACATTTCAATAAACTTTTATACATTTATATGTGAGACATTTCTGATGTAAAGGACTCATATAAAAAGTACTAATAGCTCCATATAGACCCACATAAGCTAACCCAAACACCCAGACACAAGCGTAAATGAGTTCAAATTGGGATGTTTATGCAAGAAGTTTGAGGCGTTTTGTTAGTTTCAACAATGATACACACAGTAGTAGTACAAAAGAAAGCAAGAAATGAAAAGAAGAATGGTCAAAGTATTATTGGAAGGCGCATGCATGTACATAACCCACGAGTGCCTCAAGTGTTGATCACAAACTTAGATCGATTAGCTTTGTGTTATCGAGATTGAATCAAGTATAACACGTAGAGAAACTTTGTGTTTATAACAATCTAAGTGTTATGCGTAATTAACACTTAAATCAAAGAACAACACAAAGTATACCAAACTTTCACTTGTATTAATGAACGATGAAGTACAATGAAAGTATTCAGAATGTATATCAATACTAAACCCTAAGACCTCCTTTTATAACATAAGGAGTCTTGATTAATACTTTAACTATCAGCTATTTTAGTAAAAGATAAACATTAAGAATACAATATAGAACATATCTTTTCTTAAGTATACAGACGTGTTGACTAAGTAGTTGATAATAACTGGGATTTCCTTTGTCAGCGCTTGAATATTTCTTGTCAGCGTCCAATCTGTCAGCGCCTAAATAACTCTTGTCAGCATCCAAAATGCCTTTGTCAGCGATAGTGATGTAGCTAATTTTATTCCAAACAATCTTCCCCTAAACTTGATACTTATACTAATGTTCAAGTTTCTGAATAAAAACAAAATACAAAGAGGATTCTTACAAATAAAACCTACTCATGAATCTAAGAATATATAAATCTCATAAAGTCCATGCTAACATCATTGGTATAATATGACAATCCGTCAATTTATGGTCGATATTTTATTCTTAAGTATTATTTAAAAAAACATTATTTTAATGTTATATTATGAACACACTCATTTTTGGGAAGGAATTTGAGTTTACATTTTAAAGTAGCATCGACTACGTCTAAACCGGAGGATTTTACGTTACGTGCTTACGTTTACATACACCGTTTTGGTGATAGTCCGACATTTCAGGAAATAAAATTTATCCTTGAATATTATTTTGGAATTTTAATTTGTGTTGGTTCATAAACTCACAAATTTACGAGAAGAAATTAGGACTTACGTGCATAATTTAACGTCTTTTACGACTAAACCGGAAACCCTAGGTTTACGTATTTACGTTTTTGAACTCCGTTTTTGAGGAGACAATTTTTATTAGATTCGTTTTGTGCTGTTGATTCATAATTTATAAAAACGTTTTTTCGTAAAACGACCCGAGGGCACGCGAATCGAGGAAACTATAATCGAGAAATACCCGTAAATAAATGGGGATGAGACAAGATAACTCTTGTCCCATCCCCACTAAATAAAATGGCAAGCTTCACCAACACACTTTGAGGTGTCAACTTTATATCAAAACTAAGACATTTGTCTTAGTTTTGCACCAAAACCATGTATACATCAAAACTAGCAACATAAACCACTTTTCTCATAAACTAACATGCAAACCACTCCATTTCTCTCTCTACTCTCTCTATGAACGTCCAACCCACCCTAAATCACCATCTTCATCATCAAATTTAACCATGAAGTTTACATACAATCTACATATGCTGATCCTTATTTGAAAAGATGAAGATTAGAGGTGATTTTAACATATAAAAAGGAGTTTTCATGGAGGTCTTTGGGCTGACTTTCAAGAAGGAGTTTAGGGCTGATTTCATATAGGTGTTCATCCATTTGAAGGACTCAAGAAGTTGTCTTAAAAGGTTGAAGATTTGGTGGCAAGATCAAGCCTTGATTCATCGAATATCTCATCCTTTCCATCATATAGATTGGTATAGAGATCAATTTATTTCTATCACCCTATTGTTTTGAATATGTATTTATGTATTTTCTTCAAAAATGTATATGTATATGATGATATATGATGATCAAAGTATTATGTGGGGATCTTGTGTTGATAAATTTGGATAAAATGATTAAAAGCTACATGTAAAGATGTTAAAATCTTGACTAAAACTTTAGGCTGTATAAACAGTAAAGAACCATATGATTATTTGTTAAAATGACTTGGATTATTTAATATACAGTAAGATATATGACTTTTACATATGTGAGAGTTGGCCACTCAATGGAATCCATAAAATGAGTAAGATATGATCAAAACATTATTAAGGTTCAAATCTATATAGTCTGTTTTGGACGAATTATTAGAGACACTTATAGGATGAACGAGCAGTAGCTAAAATGGAGTTAATTGTAGCACGTATTATGTAGTTTTTTCTGCCCAAAATTGAGCTTCTATCTCCTTTTAGAACTCAAAATATGGTAAAAATGGTGAAAGTGAGTTTCATAATCAGATTTGGAAAATAAAAGTATATATTATAAAATAAGCACTCAAGGAATACTATTATAAAATACATACCTAAAACCCACTAACTTATATAATACATATAAATAAGTTATATACTTTGATAAATAAATGTGACATTTCTTAAAAATTACAAATTGATATGTTTTATAAGTTATAAAACTATAAATATAAGTTTTACATCTTTTCGGCTAAAACCGAAAGATTAACGTTTTCGTCAAATAAAACTTAGACGGTCGGACCCGTCTAATGTAAACTTTTTATAACTCGTCTACTGATATGTAAGTACATCTTACAAGTAAAAACCGATAAAACCCGAGCTTTATAACTTATGGACATTAACGGGACAAAGTAGCCTTATTGGACTATTAACCCAACTAGTTTGCCTAAACACTAATGGACTTACTCATGGGCTTAACCCACTTGGGCCCAACATATGAGTAAAGGCCTGGTATTAAAAGTATAAATGGACTAATATAATGTATTGGGATTTTAATGGGTTTATTGGGCCTTAATATGGAATTGGATTGAAACTAGTGTAACTAGTCAAAAATTTGACTAACACATAACACTATAATGTGTATGAAGAGATAAAATCCCACTTGATCATCATCATATATATAATATCATCATATATACATAACCATTATTTTTATAAAGTCATTGGACAAGAGTCTAAGACGAGTATTATTTGTCTAGGTTTCCGTGATTGAAGCACGTACCGTACATTCAAAACGTCGATAACCCGCCTTTCCCAATCAATTTGAGTTCATAGCCTCGCACTCTTTTAAATGTTTTATGAAATGTTTTTAAACCTGCGAGGGAGATAACATGTTAGTTTAATAAAAATAGGACACCAGTTGTCCCGATTATTTGCTTATTGATATGGACCCGAATGATTGTATGACCCGATGAATGATTATATGACCCGATGAATGAAATGAAATGGATTATTATTAGTTAGGTTATGTCACTAAAAGTCCCATTAGCATGAATTGTGAAATTCAGGGATTTGGTAGACGCTTATGCATATAATAGTACTATTTGGGGAAGATCACCCCAGTTCGCGCCTTGACGGTTAATCCCCGTCGTGCCACATTGATTGGTAAGCGAATTTATGTATGAGAAAATATATATAAGCGTGATTATTGTGACGACACGCTGTTTTAGATGGGCAAATGAATTTCGGGTTAGCTACCTGTTGTTTGTTATAGTAAGGTAGCAATGTCATGCGACTTATAATGATCCAATATTGAAACTACTGATGTACGAATTGAATTATAATATATTGCTTGACTAGCAATACGGGGTCTTATTATTGATATTATGTTTGTGTTTTGGTTTTACATAACCATTATCATATAATGGTTTTTATTAAACTTTATACAACGTTATAAAACGTATTGTATGATGTTTTTTTACGACAATGGTTCGTATAATGGTTTTGAAGGCAGAAGTCTATATTATGATTTACGACTAAGAGTTGTATAAAATGTCTTTGGCCTATTTTATGGCCTATTACAAAGATTTGTACAAAATGATTTTCGGTAATAATTATATACCGATGATATATTAATGGTTTTTATTAAACTCTATGAATTCACTCAGCGTTTTCGCTGACCTTTTAACATGTTTTATCTCAGGTACTTGAAGGTAATTCTCGGGAATACGACAAGAATTTATGGCCCGCATTCAAATAAAATTTCCATTCAAATATTTTGTAAAATTGTATGAAATACTATGACTTGGGACCTATGTAAATTTGATATTTATGAATGGAAAATGCTTTATTATTAAACGACGCGACTTTTAAGCGTTGTCTATGATTTGAGTAATGTGCTATCCCGTAACACCAACGACTCTTCCGCTGAACTAAAGTATGAATATTTTGGGGTGTTATAGTTTGGTACCAGAGCTCTCGTTATAGAGAACGAAAGATTTTTAAAACCAAGATTTTGAATAAAACATTTCAAAATCTTTTAACTATAAACATGTTTCTCAAAATGTCTAAAAATCTTTTGACTATAACGGTGCCGAAGAATTCTCGAGTTACCGACAAGGCCGATTGAGAAGTGTTATTTTAATATATATATATATATATATAACTTGGATTATATATATATATATATATATATATATATATATATATATATATATATATATATATATATATATATATATATATATATATATATATATATATATATGTATATATATATATATATATATATTGTAATTTTATTACATGTTTAATTGATGATTATTTAAAACTTATACGAGGTATTTATACGACGTAGATTGTCACAAGAAACCCTAACTCCCCTAGCAAATTAATCGAAGCTATTCCCGTAGGAATTCTAGCTATTCCAGATCTAAACCAAGTTGTGGATATTTATGATCCCAAAAAAATGGTTGATATTCATAGAAATGTTGATATTAGTTGATTGTGATATTGAAGATGAATTGGCGAGATTAGATCTGATATCGATGTCATGACGATCTTTCCTTATAGAGTGGAGTTTGACAAAATGTTACCACCTGGAAAGGTGTCATCTGATTCGTTGTCACCCAATTCTTAAATTTGAATCGAAAGGGTGAATGTTGTACTTGAGGCTGTCATTGGATCCTTTACCCAAAAACCTCATGCCACTAGTACCTTTCCGAGAAGTCTAATTGAATGTGTGAGTCATTTCATACTAGTGACTCATTTGATAACTATTGATGAAGGAGCTATAGGATTGGAAATTAAGTGTTGATCACATTGAGCTCTTATTGCCCTATTAAGGTCTAAAAATAAGGTTGAAAGTATTGGAGAATGAGGTAGGATGTTGCATTGAGTACAAGTAGATTGAAACTTGAATAAAGTAAAATTTAACCCGCATTGAGTACAAGTAGGTCTAAAAATATTGTTAAGAGGAAGTCGTTAAGTCATGTGATTGAATTATAAGGTGTTAAATGATTGTTGGTTCGTGTTAAGGGTTGTTCCTAGACCATTATCCAATGACGAGGATGCCCAGTGTCCAAGAAATAAATTGAAGAAATCTTCTTCTGAATTGGGACCGATGGATCTTCCGGGACAAGTGGAACCCCCATGACTCTTGTAGATTAGTATTCATTGTGGTATCTTTTAAAAAAAATCCCTAACTTAACTGAGACATTAGTTGGTAGGATGAGTTCTTGGAATTGTATGACATAGTGACACGTAATGTGTTACGGTACAATTTTTGACTTGTTTGTGATTAATGAAAAGACTACATTTGATTGCTAAATCCTACATGTATCGATGTTATCTATCTTTTATTGCTTCATCCTAATGTTCTCATTAGTGATGCAACCATTGAACAAGTACTCATTTCGGATAGAGTTGTATTGTAGATTCTTCTCTTTATATTCCTGAGTGCCATCGAGGTCACGAACCTCATGATTATTTGGCTAAAGATTATTTCCTATTATATTGTAGTTAGTTCTTGGTGAACAACTTTTCATCACTCTTTTGCAGATCACTCATTGTTTTATAAAGTTAAAACAGTAACCCTTGATAAAAATTAAATTTTCATCACCATATGGATTATTTAAGGTGAGACTTATAAATAATCGTTATCAAAATAAGGTTGTTTATGAAACGCCTTGGAAAATTTAATTGCTTCCATAACGAAGAACATCTCTGTAAATTCATTTTGATTCTTATTCCAGAATTAAGCATGAAAGTATTTTTATTTTAAACACGATGAAAAAGTTTTGACGAACTGAGTATTGCATCGTTAATCCTAAAATTGTATATAGTTACACGCCTACGTACAATTTGAGAGGGACCATGCAAGGCTGATTAGTAGTCACCATGAAATTGTTAATAAACATCACATTTTCTTTGTAATTGCAAAAGATAGAATTTCTATGAGATCTGCAAGAAGTGCAAAATAGGGACATATTGTTAGGAACACCTACATATGTGCCCGTGCCATTTATTTTTCTGAGTCGAATTTACTCATCTGTGGATATTGTCTTAGTTGACAATTGATATCCCCTTCTTACCCAATCCTCTCATGGTGAGATTCTTTGGAAAAGTATCTAATTACCTAGTGTTGTTACCCGACTGAGTGTATCGACGTTCCTATCATATCTTTTGATTAGATTCCATTTGAATGACCTGGGTAACGATCCGAGGAGCTTTCGAATGCGTACTCAATTCATGAAAACATGGGATATATTCATGTTCGTTAATGTTTTTGTCTTTATCTGATTTGAAATTCTCTCACGTAGATTATGCGTTGACCTTACTCTTTTAAGGTTAGCTATGTCTCCAGATATCCTTGAATATGTGAAGGATTACGAGTTATTATTAGTCTTTTGAGAAGCTCACATCTTATCAACGGTAATGAAACTAGAAAGTTGGTAGTGCCAGTAGAATGGATTGATTGATTATGACACGACGACATTGTATTAATTGATGGGAACTCGAGTAGAATTCCCCTAAAAGATAAGATGTTGATTATCAAAAGTGATCTAAATAATTCCCGATGGGTGACCATATCCTGCATTTAGGTTTGAAATTTTACCATGAATGGTTATGAACTAGTCATAGATCTTGTAATCTAGAAAGAACTTAAAGTAAATATATTAAAAGATGTTTCGGTTATCTGAAAGTAGGAGGTATTTATTGGTGAATTACCTAGACTTTCGCCACTAAGGCAAGTTGAATTTGGTATTGATTATATACCCGGTGCTGCACCTGTAGCATGTGCACTATACTTCAGCACCATCTGAATCGAAAGTGTTACCGTATAACTGAGAGAGTTGTCGGAGAAAGATTTTATTCTACCAAGCTCGTCATCATGAAGAGCTATGGTGTTATCATTCCTTATATTTATTGATTACCGTGAACTAAGTAAATCGACGATCGAAATCGATATCCACTACCCAAGATGAAAGACTTGTTCGATCATTTACAAGGTTCTAGCGTATATTCAAAAATTTGATCCACGGCATGGTTATCATCAACTTTGCGTCCGCAAAGAAGATTATCTATTCCAATCAGTACATCCAGAACTTGTAATGAACATTGTGAGTTTCATGTTATGTCGTTTGGATTGACCAATGCACATGTAGCATCCATATATTTGGTGAATCACGTGTGTAGGCTGTAATTTGATAAATTCATGCCTGTGATCATTAAGGATTATCTGTTTGTTTATAAGAACAGGAAGGAGTTAATAATCATTTATAGACCGCCCCGAGTTGGCCGAGCAATGAAAACCTATACCTTGAATAATTAACATGTGATTTAAAGGTTAATCCTTCACATTATTTGACCGTGTGATTAATAGTAGTGAAATCTATATTGACTTTTCAAAGATTAGAGCCATTTAAGACTTTGGGTTATACCAAAAAGAAAGTGCAAAAATGTTTTGACAAATATTTATCAAAGGATTTTTAAGGAATCATTCCCTTATACCCAAATCATTTAACTAAACTCCTTTAGGGGTAAATGTTTGTGTATACCTCAAGACAACCTAAGAGGAATTGAGGAAACCATTTAAACCATGACTTGAAATTTGAAATGGCAATTTTTGCTTTTCAACTAAGAAAATTTTGACAAAAGTATAAACAAATATTTTTTTCGAATATTTATGGATCTTATTAATTATTTTTGATAAATCAACAAAAATCGTGTTAACTAAATTCAAATTTATTTTGAACATTTTTCTATAACTGGATGAACTGAGAAATTCAAAAATAAAATAAAAAATTTGACGTTTACGTTTCATAAAGATTAAATATTTATTATTTAATTACTTGTAATAATCATCGACGCTTTAGACGTCGGATTGAGCAAAACTGATAAAAAAATGATAATTGAGACGAAACTAAAACATAGAAAATATGAAGAAAGAAATTTTGAATGAATACGGTCATGATAATTATTTCATCAGGGGAAAGTGAATGTAATTACTGACACGTTATGTAGAAAGGATGAAGAATCAATTAGGATGTGTTCCTTAGTAATGACTGTGCAAAATAAATTGCCGAGCAATTTAAAAATAGCTGATGCTTGTAAAAAGGATAATATATATAATAAAAGGGGTTTGCGGCTAATGTGAACCATTAGAATTGAGAAGCCGATGGCGTTAAATGTATAAAAGGCCGCTTGTGGTTGCCTAAATATGGAGGATTTCGAGATTTAGTCATGTTGGAATCTCATAAGATTAAGTATTTTATTCATGCCATGTCTGATTTAATGTATCTTTATCTGAAGAAGTTGTACTAATGGAAAATTATGAAGGCAGACATCGCCTCATACATTAGTAAACTTCTAACTATGGCAAAGGTCATCATCTGAATTTGATTCGATTTGGGTCATCGTCGACAAACTGACCAAATATGCTAATATCATTCCTGTTAATGATAGATTATCGATGAAGAAATTGACTCTTTTGTATTTAAAGGAGTAGTGTAAGCATGGTGTGCATGTATCGATCATCTCTATCAAGATCCTCGCTTCGCATCGAATTTCTAGAGATTTCCTCAGAAATCATTGCGAACGAATCTTGATGAGAGTACTATTTATCACCCCAATCGAAGGGACGAGGTAAAGTAACGATACAAAACACTAGAAATCTTGTTTTATGTTTGAATGATTGACCTTTAGCAATGAACGGGATAATCATTTTCCTTTGGAGAGATTATCATTGAAAATTTTCGTATTAGGATCGAGATCGAATCTTGTGAGGATTTAAATATAAGAGCATCTGTTGGCAGGAGTTGGGATGAAGATACCCGACATACACCTATTGTGAGTTGGACATGTCTTTTAGGTTTAAGGTTGCCTATGATGACAAACCTAACCTTACAAAATACCCGACCCGTGAGACCTGAAATGATTATTGAAATTAGGATCTGATTATTGACTGCCAGTAGTGGGCAGGAGGTTATGTGAATACCAAATGTAGATCTTGAAGTGCAGAATGGGTAGCGAAGTTATGCCAAAAATTTTCACCATGGAAAAGTGAATTGGTGATCTGAAAGATCATGGGAATTAAGTCCCCGTTGTATGGGACCATTGAGATAATGTAAAAGTTGGTTTGAAAAAATATAAGCTGGATCTACCCTAGGACTTCAAGGGCTGCGTGAATTATGTTTCATATATCGAACTTGATAAAATGTCTATCAAGTGAAAATCTGATTACTTCTTGATAAAGTTTAGATCGGCGAAAAGTTGCATTCATCAAAAACCCGTGAACATCATGGATAGAGAAAGTAAGCCAACATTAAGCCTGATCGTATTCCCGTAGTTATGTTTGTTGAAACTCGCGTATTATAATGAATTACACTTGAGAGAAAAGACCGAATGTGGAGGAAAGACCCAGATGGCTCTAACTCTATAAGAAGCGAGTAGTAAGATAAATTGATCTTTGAGGACAAAGATCCTGTTTAGGGGTAAATGCTGTGACAATCCGTCAATTTATGGTCGATATTTTATTCTTAAGTATTATTTAAAAAAAAATTATTTTAATGTTATATTATGAACTCACTCATTTTTGGGAAGGAATTTGAGTTTACATTTTAAAGTAGCATCGACTATGTCTAAACCGGAGGATTCTACGTTACGTGCATACGTTTACATACACCGTTTTGGTGATAGTCCGACATTTCATGAAATAAAATTTATCCTTGAATATTATTTTGGAATTTTAATTTGTGTTGGTTCATAAACTCACAAATTTACGAGAAGAAATTAGGACTTACGTGCATAATTTAACGTCTTTTACGACTAAACCGGAGACCCTAGGTTTACGTATTTATGTTTTTGAACTCCGTTTTTATGAGACAATTTTTATTAGATTCGTTTTGTGCCGTTGATTCATAATTTATAAAAACGTTTTTCGTAAAACGACCCGAGGGCACACAAATCAAGGAAACTATAATCGAGGAATACCCGTAAATAAATGGGGATGAGACAAGATAACTCTTGTCCCATCCCCACTAAATAAAATGGCAAGCTTCACCAACACACTTTGAGGTGTCAACTTTATATCAAAACTAAGACATTTGCACCAAAACCATGTATACATCAAAACTAGCAACATAAACCACTTCTCTCATAAACTAACATGCAAACCACTCCATTTTTCTCTCTACTCTCTCTATGAACGTCCCACCCACCCTAAATCACCATCTTCATCATCAAATTTAACCATGAAGTTTACATACAATCTACATATGTTGATCCCCATTTGAAATGATGAAGATTAGAGGTGATTTTAACATATAAAAATGAGTTTTTATGGAGGTCTTTGAGCTGATTTTCAAGAAGGAGTTTAGGGCTGATTTCACAGAGGTGTTCATCCATTTGAAGGACTCAAGAAGTTGTCTTAAAAGGTTGAATATTTGGTGGAAAGATCAAGCCTTGATTCATCCAATATCTCATCCTTTCCATCATATAGATTAGTATAGAGATCAATTTCTTTCTATCATCCTATTGTTTTGAATATATATTTATGTATTTTCTTCAAAAATGTATATGTATATGATGATATATGATGATCAAAGTATTATGTGGGGATCTTGTGTTGATAAATTTGGATAAAATGATTAAAAGCTACATATAAAGATGTTAAAATCTTGACTAAAACTTTAGGCTGTATAAACAGTAAAGAACCATATGATTATTTGTTAAAATGACTTGGATTATTTAATATACAGTAAGATATATGACTTTTACATATGTGAGAGTTGGCCACTCAATGGAATCCATAAAATGAGTAAGATATGATCAAAACATTATTAAGGTTCAAATCTATATAGTCTGTTTTGGACGAATTATTAGAGACACTTATAGGATGAACGAGCAGTAGCTAAAATGGAGTTAATTGTAGCACGTATTATGTAGTTTTTTCTGCCCAAAATTGAGCTTCTATCTCCTTGTAGAACTCAAAATATGGTAAAAATGGTGAAAGTGAGTTTCATAATCAGATTTGGAAAATAAAAGTATATATTATAAAATAAGCACTCAAGGAATACTATTATAAAATACATACCTAAAACCCACTAACTTATATAATACATATAAATAAGTTATATACTTTGATAAGTAAATGTGACATTTTATAAAAATTACAAATTGATATGTTTTATAAGTTATAAAACTATAAATATAAGTTTTACATCTTTTCGGCTAAAATCGAAAGATTAACGTTTTCGTCAAATAAAACTTAGACGGTCGGACCCGTCTAATGTAAACTTTTTATAACTTGTCTACTGATATGTAAGTACATCTTACAAGTAAAAACCGATAAAATCCGAGTTTTATAACTTATGGACATTAACGGGACAAAGTAGCCTTATTGGACTATTAACCCAACTAGTTTGGCTAAACACTAATGGACTTACTCATGGGCTTAACCCACTTGGGCCCAACATATGAATAAAGGCCTGGTATTAAAAGTATAAATGGACTAATATAATGTATTGGGCTTTTAATGGGCTTATTGGGCCTTAATATGGAATTGGATTGAAACTAGTGTAACTAGTTAAAAATTTGACTAACACATAACACTATAATGTGTATGAAGAGATAAAATCCCACTTGATCATCATCATACTTATAATATCATCATATATACATAACCATTATTTTTATAAAGTCATTGGACAAGAGTCTAAGAGGAGTATTATTTGTCTAGGTTTCCGTGATTGAAGCACGTACCGTACATTCAAAACGTAGATAACCCGCCTTTCCCAGTCAATGTGAGTTCATAGCCCCGCACTCTTTTAAATGTTTTATGAAATGTTTTATAAACCCGCGAGGGAGATAACATGTTAGTTTTAATAAAAATAAGACACCAGTTGTCCCGATTATTTGCTTATTGATATGGACCCGAATGATTTGTATGACCCGATGAATGATTATATGACCCGATGAATGAAATGAAATGGATCATTATTAGTTAGGTTATTTCACTAAAAGTCCCATTAGCATGAATTGTGAACTACCGGGATTTGGTAGACGCTTATTCATATAATAGTACTATTTGGGGAAGATCACCCTAGTTCGCGTCTTGACGGTTGATCCCCGTCGTGCCACATTGATTGGTAAGCGAATTTATGTATGAGAAGATTTATATAAGCGTGATTATTGTGACGACACGCTGTTTTAGATGGGCAAATGAATTTCGGGTTAGCTACCTGTTGTTTGTTATAGTAAGGTAGCAATGTCATGCGGCTTATAATGATCTAATATTAAAACTGCTGATGTACGAATTGAATTATAATATATTGCTTGACTAGCAATACGGGGTCTTATTATTGATATTATGTTCGTGTTTTGGTTTTACATAACCATTATCATATAACGGTTTTTATTAAACTTTATACAACGTTATAAAACATATTGTATGATGTTTTTTACGACAATGGTTCGTATAATGGTTTTGAAGGCAGAAGCCTATATTATGATTTACGACTAAGAGTTGTATAAAATGTCTTTGGCCTATTTTATGGCCTATTACAAAAATTTGTACAAAATGATTTTAGGTAATAATTATATACCGATGATATATTAATGGTTTTTATTAGACTCTATGAATTCACTCGGCATTTTCGCTGACCTTTTAACATGTTTTATCTCAGGTACTTGAAGGTAATTCTCGAGAAGACGACAAGAATTTATGGCCCGCATTCAAATAAAATTTCCATTCAAATGTTTTGTAAAACTGTATGAAATACTATGACTTGGGACCTATGTAAATTTGATATTTATGAATGGAAAATGCTTTATTATTAAACGATGTGATTTTTAAGCGTTGTCTATGATTTGAGTAATGTGCTATCTCGTAACACCAACGACTCTTCCGCTGAACTAAAGTATGAATATTTGGGGGTGTTACATATAAAAAACTTCACGCTTGATAGTGATCAACCTCTTCAATAATTCTTGTGATAATGGATACTTCTCATCTATCAACAAGTATTCTGCAGGCTTGTTAGTACTGAGATAAACACACCAGCAGCTGAATATAAATGCCACTTCAAGCTACTCAAGTCAACCAGATCCAACCATACTGGATCATCAATATCTAGGGAAAACATTCTTCTGAATGTTTTCCAAATCTTTATGCTATTCAATGATAAAGGAGCTTCAGCCTCATACATCTCCTTCATCAAACTCAATAGAGTTTCCACATCCTCCCTATCCAAACTAGCAAACAAAGAAACCAAGGAAGTAAAAGTGTGTACCTTATCACCAGCCCTGGTGATCACCCAAAAACCAACTGAATCTTTTTCATACTTAATGATTGGGTTCTTGAAGTCTAAAGACACAACAGCAGCCAAGTCAGAAGCCACCAATGGAGATAACACCATATTCTTCTTTAAAGTGACTTCATGTGGATTCAATTGATCAAGCACTGGGAATCTTAACTTGAAACCTTTCTTCACTGGCCTAGGTACAATCAATGCCTTCTTAATCTTTAGTTCTTCCTCTAGCTCTTCATGTCTCTCCTCAGATAGCATCCTATTTGTGTTTGCTTCACAGACATACTACCAAATAGGATAAGCATAATACTCCAATTGCACAAAAGAAAGCTTTCTTAACTTTGTGTAAGTCCACACAGTTTGGTGGCATATAAGAAGCATGTTGTAAAGCTTTTCCTAGCTGTTTTGTTCTTGGAAAGTACTTTGCTTGCCCTGTGCTCCAAAATAACTTTTTAATCATTTTGGACGCTCAATAAAATTTCTAGACACCAAGTCTTCACTGACATTGTCATGTCTGGATTCTCTATGCAGGCTTCTTCCCATTTGAAATACATGGTAGACACATGAGGCATGTCAAAATCTACCTGTTTCTTCAACTCTCTGAGCTTTTCCCTTGCTAGCTGATCCTCCCCATATTCCAACTTCTCTGGTTCTTCCAAAATATTAGAAATATGATCACTACTCTCTTGTTCATCACCAGATTCATCATTCCCATCTCCTTTAGATTCAGATGAGAGAATCTATGCTTCAATACTACCCTTCCCAAGCCCCTTATTTTCTTGCTCTTGCAACTGATGAGCAAGCATTTCATCATCCTTTTTCTGGGCTGCATCCTTGGGAACATCTTCTTCTACTAACACAACTTTACCCTTATCCATAGGATCAATAATGGGCAAAGTAGAATCATGAATGGTGGTTGGGATATACCAGTCACACTTGGAATCATGTCAGCGTCTGAAATAGGCGTGTCAGTGTTCAAATTGCCCTTGTCAGTGGCTGATAATACACTAGCTTGTAACATCATTTTAGTGAAAGACTGCTTCATAGGAGTGATTAAAAAGGTAGCACCTTGTTCCTTCATCCCTGTAAGTGCCTCAGCTACCTCCTTGGTCCCATAAGAACCTTCATGGGACCCCTTATCACTCAAACTGAATGGCTCGGTAGGTGCTTCCTCCTCTTTATAAGAATCATCTTCAGAGGACAACACCATAGCTCTCCTTTTCCTTGAGCCAACAGCTTCCAAAATAACTATCCTCTCCCTCAATTGATTGAGTTCAAGGCCTTGGTCAGTGACTTTTTGTACAAGTTCCACATTGGACTTTTGCAAGACAATGCAGATAGCCGTCAATTCTAAAATAGAAAGTGGTTGCAGACTGCCATCCTCCAAAATGAGGATTTGACTCCTCAAAATGGATTCATCAGGCAAGGTTCTCTCAGCTTCATGGCTAGGACCACTAGAGGAGAAGACTCCAGTAGTCCTTCGTCTTTTCTCTAGGCGAAAATCAAAGGGTTCAGATGAGGAGGTGGATTGATGAACATGTGTTGGGGGTGGTGAGGTGACAACGGGTGAAATGGGTGTGTCAACGGATGAAACGCGAGTGTCAGCGGCTGATGGGTCAATGTTCATTGGGTCATCTTGGTGGGGTGAATGTGGTTGTTGTTCTTGTTCAGGTTCAGGTTCAGGTTCAGGTTTAGGTTCAGGGTGAGGTTGAGGGTTGTTGGCTGCTTCAATAACAGCCAACAAGGGAGGGGTTAAAGGTAAAGGTCTGAAAGGTCTGGTGTTCATGGACAGAAATTTTTTAGCTTTTTGAGTAGGGATCTTGTAAAAATTGTCATGATCCCTACGACAATATCCTTGTTGCTCAAAAACCATTTATAAAAACCTTGGATAAGCAAGAGTTATCTTGCTACCCTTATTGTGCAACATGCCCGCAAAAATCATGTGTGAAAAATTATATTTTTGTCCAGTGGCCATACAAACAAGAATACAACCAAATGAATGATTGATTTCGTTGAAAGATGTACACTTGGGACTAAGACATTGTAGGAGGACATGTATCAAGAACTTCCAGGCTGGGGGAAATTGTTGTTTGGAATATTTATTAATTTTTCCCTCAGGGGGAAATCATACCCCAAGCCTCTAAGTCCTTCTTCTAAATGATCATTAGGAAGGGTAGTTACACCATCAACATCATAAAGCTGTAAAGATTGACGAATAAGTGCGTTAGTAACGATCCATTTAGTCCCATGAATAGTCTCTGATAATGTAATCACTCCATCAACTATTTCAGAACTAGCAGTGTTACAAAACTGTTTGATGTGTGTGATAGGAATGAGTGGAGCATGGTTCAAAGCATACATTAGATTAGAAGCCAAGAGATACTCAATCATTCCTGTATACTGGGGATGATGATCATGATTAGCTACAAGATATGCAACCATGTTGTGTTGATCCCTGAACCCTAAAGTAACACCAAAAGGCCTAAACAAAGGAGCCATGAAACTGTTTGTGAAAGGTTAGAGAGTATGAAAGTGTAAAATTAAGGTTATGGAGAAAATATGAGACAATCAAGCAAGTTACCCTGTTGTAAATAGTATGATCCGTATATATAGGAGGTAAACTAGGATACTATTAGTTGAAAAAGAGGTAAGCTATTCAAAATATAATGATGAAAATCTTGAAAAATAATAACTTATCTCTTAGCTTTTAAATAATATACCAAATCCCATATAATTACGGCCCAAAATATCGCAAAAGTAACAATTAGGTGGGCCCAAGTGTTCTTCAACGGTCAAAATATTAGTGTCAGTGGGTAACAACTATATTTTGTCAGCGTGTAAATTTGCTATGTCAGCGTTTGAAAATGTGCTTGTCAGCGGGTGAACCACTATGTGTCAACGACCAAATATAAATTAATAAAATAAAAAGACCTTAACCAAGGGGTTTACCCTAATAAAGATAACTCATCTCTGACACATACTAAAATTAGCATTCTCTGTCCAATTATACACACTTACATAAGCAAGATAGACATAACTGTCCTCAAGTGAATCTTGCTAAGGTAAGTCCTTTAGAGTGAAGTTATCTCATATAAACCCTTGGTAACTCCCAGGTAAGCCCATTTTTATTTACACTAAGTCTCCCAACCAACCAATCCCAATTCTAGGGCAAAAAGTCTTGGCAACATGCATAGTATATCAACTTTGTATGCTATAGTGCCTCAAGATTTAGGAATTCCAACAATTCTTAAAAATAAAAGCCTTCATTATTCCTAACTCCTACTCACCAGTGGACACAATCTAGAATTGTGATAAGAGCACTCTATAAGTACCCAAATACCTAAAGGTTTCCTAAACCTCCCCTTAAACTTACACAGTTTGCAAAAGAAATGAATATGATAAAATTTTATTTCAAGATAGGAATGTAAACATTCCAACCATCATAATAAAATATTTTTCATATCTTTGAAGTCCATAAGCAACTTTGTATCCTATTGCACAATGCTCAAAATACCTACATGATTAAATGAAAAACCACAAAACTAACATAGGCTGTCGGCGGCCAAAATCCACTTGTCAGCGGATAAAATGCCTTTGTCAGCGTTAGAAAATATAATGGAAAATCTAACACAATTACATGAGATAATAACAATGCATATCTTGTACATATTATACAATAATCTCAAAAACAAATATTTCATGGATTGATCATTCCAATACTTGTTACCAAGTACTGGAACCTCCCAACATCAAAAGGTTTAGTCAAAAGATCAGCCACATTATCATCTGTGTCTACTCTATCTGGATGTATTAAACATTTTTCAAAACAATACCTTATAAAATGATGTCTTATTTCTATGTGTTTAGTTTTAGAATGATGTACATGATTTTTAATAATGCATAGTGTACTGTTATTATCTACAAAAATCTTGGTATGCATAAAATTGTACCCATAATCCAAAAGCTGATTTTGAATCCATAGCACTTGCCCACAACATATAGCAGCAGCTACATACTCAGCCTCAGTTGTTGAATTGGCCACCAATGTTTGTTTCTTGCATTGCCAAGAAATAAGTTTGCTCCCAAGATATTGACATCCACCAGTTGTAGATTTCCTATCATTGTTGTCTCCTCCATAGTCACTGTCTGAATAGCCAACAAGCTCCAATGGTGAATCTTTAGGGATACCATAATCCCAAAGTGGGATAGCACCTAAGATACCTAAAGATCCTTTTGACAGCATGAAGATGACACTCTTTGGGAGTCACTTGATGACGTGCACATGCACACACAACAAACATGATATCAGGTCTAGAGGCAGTAAGATACATCAATGAGCTAATCATTGACCTATAATGCCTGACATCAACATCCTTTCCATCTCCAATCTTTCCCTAAGGGTGTTCCCTATCCATGGGTGTGCTATCCCATTTCTCATGAGGGGAAAATCCAAACTTCTTCAAAATTTCATCTACATATTTGTCTTGAGAGATGAAGATACCAGTTTCCTTCTTGTTGGACTTGAAGACCTAGAAAGAAGTTCATCTCTCCCATTGCACTCATTTGAAATTTATCAGTCATTAGCTTGGAGAAATCATCACTCATCATTTGGTTAGAAGAACCAAAGATGATATCATCAACATTGACCTGGACAAGAAGAAAATCCTTCCCTTCCTGTTTTGTAAACAATGTTTGGTCTATGGTGCCCCTCTTGAAACCATTTTCTACCAAATATGTGGAAAGCGTACTATACCAAGCTCTAGGGGTCTGATGAAGGCAATATATAGCCTTTTTAACTCTATAAACCTTGTTTGGATGCTATAAATCTTCAAAACCATGAGTCTGCATGACATATACTTCCTCTTGAATTGTGCCATATAAGAAAGCACTCTTGACATCCATCTGGTAGAATGTGAAACTCATGCAAGAAACATAGGCTAGGAAAATCCTTATTGCTTTAATTCTGGCTACAGGTGCAAAAACCTCTTCATAGTCAATGCCTTCTTCTTGTGTGTAACCTTGAGCAACCAATCTTGCCTTGTTTCTAATCACAATACATCTCTCATCTCTCTTGTTTCTTAGAACCCAACGTGCTCCAATAGGTCTCACATGCTTTGGACAATCCACAAGCTCCCAAACATCCTGAATTGAAAACTGGTGAAGCTCATCCTGCATTGCTTCAACCCAACTTGGTTCTTGGAGAGCATCAAAAATCTTCTTGGGCTCATTCTGTGATAGAAGGCAAGAAAATAAACATTCTTGAACCACAGGGGTATCATCCTTTTTATGAATGTTTACAATAAATCCTCCTTTCGGATTCCAGTTTCTTCTTGTTTGAACTGGTGAATTGACGGGACCAATGATTTGGGTAGAAGGGTGAGCTTTGGACACTTTTTTAAGAATTCCTCCCCCAAACAATGTGTTGTCATGTACTATAGATTCCAAAGTGCCTTGATCCTCACCATCATTAGTTTCATACTCACTTGAACTATGAAGAGCATTGTCAGCGTTTGTATTTGTGACGCTGACACCTTCATTGAGTATTAATTTTTCACCATGTTCAAGCACATCTTTGTCAGCGGATGAAAGCAATGTGTCAGCGTTTGGATTTGGTGTGTCAGTGGCTAAACTACTTTTGTCAGCGGATGAAACACTTTCACTGACTTTCTTTTCTTGTTGCTTTCTTTCCACTTCCCTTTCAACAATAGATGTCTGAATGAATTCTTCACCCTAAATGGGTAAATCCACAAAAGAAAGTGTGGGGGTGAACTCATCTGCTTGTGATCCTTGCACCTTTGTAGCATGTATACCTGCATTATCAACAATAGTTTCTTCTACAATATTTGGAGAGGTCTCCAAGTCAACTGGATTAGTAACAGTTAATAATTCATGGACCTAGATAATGGCTCTAAATAAAAAAGCCAGTCTGATCTATTAGCAGGATCACTAGGTTTAGTCTCCAGAAAGTCAACATGTATATTTTCTGTTATGACCTTATCTCTCTTGTGGTAAACCCTATACCCTTTGTTGTTCATAGAATAACCCACAAAATAACCCTCATCACCTTTTGAATTAAAACTACCTAGATTGTCACTAGTATTTAGTATCACTACATGACATCCAAAGGGTCTAAGAAAATCTATATTAGGTTTTCTATTCCAAAAGAGCTCATAGGGGGTCTTATTGTGAATCTTGTTGACCAAGGCTCTATTCTGAACATAACAAGCAGTATTCACAGCCTCAGCCCAAAATGCAATGGGTAACTTAGCATCTGTTAACATGGTCGTAGTTGCCTCAATAAGAGTTCTATTTCTCCTTTCAGCTACACCATTTTGCTGAGGAGTTCTAGCTATGCTAAACATCCTAGTAATCCTCTTATCCACATAGAAGGCATCTAATAGGTCATTCCTAAACTCCCCACCATTATCACTTCTAAAAATGTTAACTGTAAACCCTGATTTCTTTTCCATTTGATTAATAAAATTAATTAGGGTTTTGGCAGTATCACTCTTTTTAACTAAAAAGAAAGTCCATGTAAACCTGGAGTGGTCATCAGTGACCACACCCATTTAAACTTTCTATATTAGTAGGTCCAAATAAGTCCATGTGAAGCAAGTGTAGTGATTTAGAACTGGATTGAACACTCTCAGACTTAAATGAGGACTTGTGTTGTTTGCCTTTTAGACATGCAACACAATTATGATCATTGTGAAATGCTTTTGAGGGCAATCCTCCCACAAGATCATGCCTCACAAGTCTATTCATGTTCTTAAAGTTAATGTTCCATAACCTTCTGTGCCATAAGATACTCTCATTTACTGAAGCTTTAGCATATAGACATGACAAGTTATTACTCTTTTTAATCCCTTGTAAATTAACATTATAAATGTTCTTATGTCTAGGTGTTCTAAATTCAATGAACTTATCAGCAGGTAACACATAGTCTTTACTCAAGACTAAACATTCAGTATCTGTAAAAAGAACTTTATTTTTGTTGTCACAAACTTGTGATACGCTAAACAAGTTATAGTCAAGTTCTTTTACCAGAAAAACTTCATCAAATCGCAAGTTGTTAGTGATAAGAGTGCCTTTTCCTGATATAGTCCCATATCCTCCTCCAAAGTACACTTTATCACCATCTGGAATAGGAGTAAAGATTGTCAAGTAGTCTTCCTTTCCAGTCATGTGCCTTGAGCATCTAGAATCCCAATATCCATAATCATTAACCTGCTTTGGAATGCCTCGCACATGAAGAAAACAAATCAGTTTTCTTAGGGAATCCAAGCATGAGTAGACTTGGATCCATATGGTTGTTCAACAAGAATAGAGTTGTTTCTTGTAACAACCCCTGTTCATCCCTTTTAACATTAAACACCCAGTTTGTCCCAACATGCTTTTCAAGATATTTAAACCTATTTCATGTCATGGAGACACCATTAAAAGTTGATGACTGGTCTTGTTTAGGTCTCCATGTTAGGTTGAAGATGCCTTAGATCCCTTTCCCTTAGGCTATAAATACTTGTGATTACTGGGTCTAACATTGGGTTTGACAGCTGCTAACTATGGCATTTTCATACCAAACCTAATTCTGTCAGCGGCTGGTTTTGCCCTGTCAGCGGATGATTTGTTCCTGTCAGCGTCTGAATTAGGGTTTACTACAGGAACCCACTGTTTGTTAGACCAAGTATTAGTCTTTTGGAAGGGTCTTTGGCCATGGGTGTTAGCTGCCTAAGTGAAATAAGGAGCTGGTCTAGTGACCTGTGGTCTAGTATGAACATAAGGCTTTGTGTTGACCATGGTTGACTTATTGTCAGCGACTGGTTTGTATCCGCTGACACACCTATAAGCCAAATGTGAGAAGCTCCCACATGTATAACAAGCCTTTCTAGACATAACCTTAGGTCTAGGTTCATAAAATCTAATCCCATTCACACTGACTTGACTCTTTGGTGATCTAGTTTTTCTATACATTTTAGCATACTTAACACTAGATTTGCATTTAGGTTGTGAGCCAAGGTCAATAGGTTTGCCAATAGTAGGTTTAGTGATGATAATGGGTTTAGTGTCAGTTTTCTCATCACTAAGAAGTCCTCCTTTAACAAAGAGAGAAGGGTTAGCCTTCTTCCAAAGGTCAAGGTCAGTCACCCTTTGCTTGTACTCCTCAACTGGTGTGAGCACACGTGGTGGAGGAGTAAATTCCTCCACTTGGAGCTCTGGAATACCAGTCCAAGACAAGTCTTTCTTAAGAACCCCATAGAAGTCACATGCTGGGGTTGGAACAACAACATACTCCTTTGTAACACCCCCAAATTTACACAATTCAATACAGCGGAAGACTCGTTGGTGTTACGGGATAGCACATTACTCACATCATAGACAACGCTTAAAATTCGCGTCGTTTAATAATAAAGCATTTCCATTCATAAATATCAATTTTACATAGGTCCCAAGTCATTGTATTTCATACAGGTTTTACAAAGCATTTGAATTAAATTATTGTTTAAGTGGGGGCCATGAATTCTTGTTGTCTTCCCGAGAATTACCTTCAAGTACCTGAGATAAAACATGTTAAAAGAAAAGGTCAGCGAAAACGCCGAGTGAATTCATAGAGTTTAATTAAATCCATCAATATAAAATCGGTATAAAATTGTTACCGAAAATCATTTTTGTACAAATCTTTGTAATAGGCCATAAAATAGCCAAAGTCATTTTAAAAAAATCCTTATCAAAAATCATGATATAGGCGTTTGCCTTCAAAATCATTATACGAACCAAAGTCGTAAAAACATCATACAATACGTTTTATAACGTTATATAAAGTTAAATAAAACCCGTTATATGAATATGGTTATGGAAAACCAAAACACGAACATAAAATCAATAATAAGACCCCGTATTGCTAGTCAGGCAATTCATTGTAATTCAGTGTGTATAGCAGTATTTCGTTAATTGTGGATTATTATAAGCCGCATGACATTGTTACCTTACTACAACAAACAACGGGTAGCTAACCCGAAACTCATTTGCCCATCTAAATTAGCGTGTCGTCACAATAATCACGCTTGTGTAAATCTTCTCATACATAAATTCGCTTACCAATCAATGTGGCACGACGGGGATCAACCGTCAAGGCGCGAAGTGGGGTGATCGTCCCCAAATAGTACTATTATATGCATAAGCGTCTACCAAATCCCGGTAGTTCACAGTTCATGCTAATGGGACTTTTAGTGACATAACCTAACTTTAATAATCCATTTTACTTCATACATCCGGTCATATAATCATTCATCGGGTCATACAATAATTCGGGTCCAAATCAACAAACAAACAATCGGGACAAATGGTGTCCTATTTTATCAAAACTAACATGTTATCTCCCTCGCGGGTTTATAAAACATTTCATAAAATCATTTAAAAGAGTGTGAGGCTATGAACTCACGTTGATGTGGGAAAGCGGGTTGTCGGCAATTCGGATGTACGGTACGTGCTTCAATCATGGAAACCTAGACAAATAATACTCGTCTTAGACTTTTGTCCAATGACTTTATAAAAATAACAATTATGTATACATATGATGATTTTATATATATGATGATGATCAAGTGGGTTTATACATTCTCATTTACTCATTTTATTGCTATGTGTTGGTAACTTTTATACTAGTTTTACTAGTTTTACTTATTTACATGTTTTAGACCCAATAAGCCTATTACAAGCCCAATACTTTATATTAGTCCATTTTACACCTTTATTATCAGTATTATACTTTTCATGTTGGGCCCAAGTGGGTTAAGCCCAATAAGTAAATTTATAAGTGTTTAGTCCATTTAGTTGGATTATTAGTCCAATAATGCTAACTTAGCCCGTTAATGTCCGTATGTTATATAGTTCGGGTTTTATCGGTTTTTACTTGTATTAAGTACTTATATATCAGTATATGACTTTTAAAAAGTTTACATTAGACGGGTCCGACCGTCTAAGTTTTAATTGACGAAAAACGTTAATTTTAAGGTATTAGCCGAAAAGACGTAAAAATCATGTTTATAGTTTTTATAACTTATAAAACTTACCAAACTACCATTTTTATAAAATGTCCATTTATTTATCCTTATACATATTTATATAAATGTAATATATAAGTTAGTGGGTTTTAATTCACATTTTATACTATATTTATTTGAGTGCTTATATAATAATATTAAACTTTAATTTCATAAATCAGTCCTAAATTTTAAGTTCACTAAAATGTCCATATCTAGAGTTATATATGGAGATAGGACCTCAAATGTTTATCACAGAAACTACATGATATGTGATTCATTTTATTTCTTTATAGCTACTGATGAATCAACTTCTAAATATTTTAATAAATTCGTCCAAAACAGTGTAAGCATATTTGCACTCTAAACTTGTTTTGATCATATCTCACTCATTTTTATGATTCCATTGTATGGCCAACTCTCACATGTGTATAACACCTAATAATTACTGTATATTGATTCCACTTCACCATTTTATCAGTTTAACATTTGGTTACTTACTGTTTTTATACAGCCATCATATTTAGCAAGATTTTAACCTTGTTACCTATGGTTTTCCATCTTTTTAACCATATTTATCAACACTTGATCCCCACACAACATTTTTATCATCATATATTCATCATATAAATATACAATATAAAAGAAAATACATGATTACATAATCAAAATAACAAAAGGATAGGAAGAACAATCTCTATACCACCATTAGTGATGAAAAGATGAGGTTTTTGATGAACAAGACTTGGTTCTTGTTATCAAATCTTCAACTTTAGCAAGGAAACTTCTTGGGTCCTTTGAATGGATGAACATCTCCATGAAATCAGCACTTTAACCTCATGAAAACTCCTTTTCATAGGTTATGATCACCTCCAATCTTCATATCTTCAAAGGTTCTTCAACATATGTGTGAATAACACATGATATTGTGGTTAATTTAAGATCAAATGGTGGTGTTGTGGTGAATATGGGATGGCCATAATGGCTAGAGAGAGAGAGAGTTTGTGTTTTTGGTGGTTTGCATGTGATGGAAATGAGGAAGTGGTTTAGGGAGGAATGGTTTTGGTGTTTTGAAAGCTTACAAGTTAAGCTAGCTTACAAGTGTAGCTTGTAAGCTAATAACTTGACACCTCATGGTGTGAGTAGCTAGTTTTGCCGTCCCATATTGGGGGTGGGGCAAAAGTGGTTTTGTCTCATCCACAATTATTTACGGGTACTCCTCGATTCTAGTTTCCTCGATTTACGTGCCCTCGGGTCGTTTTACGAAAAATGTTTTTATAAATTCTGAATCAACGACACAAAACGAATCTAATAAAAATTGTCTCACCAAAAACGGAGTTCAAAAACGTAAATACGTAATCCTAAGGTTTCCGATTTAGTCGTAAAGGACGTTAAATTATTCACGTAAGTCCTAATCTTTTCTCGTAAATTTGTGAGTTTATGAACTAACTCAAATTTAAAATCCCAAAATAATATTCACGGATAAATTTATTTTCTGAAATGTCGGACTGTCACCAAAAACGGTGTATGTAAACGTAAGCATGTAACGTAGAATCCTCCGATTTAGACGTAGTCGATGCTACTTCAAGACGTAAATCCAAATTTATTCCCAAAAATAAGTGAGTTCATATTATAACATTAAAATAATGTTTTCAAATAAATATTGAGAATAAAATATTAACCATAAATTGACAGATTGTCACAACATTTACCCCTAAACAGGATCTTTGTCCTCAAAGATCATCTTATCTTACTACTCGCTTCTTATAGAGTTAAAGCCATGTGGGTATTTCCTCCACATTCGGTCTTTTCTCACAAGTGTAATTTATTACAATACGCGAGTTTCATCAAACATAACTACGAGAATAAGATCAGGCTTATTGTTGACTTACTTTCTCTATCCATGATGTTCATGGGTTTTTGATGAATGCAACTTTTCGCCGATCTAAACTTTATCAAGAAGAATTCAGATTTTCAATTGATAGATATTTATCAAGTTCGATTTACGAAACATAATTCACGCAACCCTTGAAGTCATAGGGTAGATCCAGCTTATATGCCTTTCAAACCAACGTTTACATCATCTCAATGGTCCCATACAACGGGGACTTAATTCCCATGATCTTTCAGATCTTCAATTCATCTTTCTATGGTGAAATTTTTTGGCATAACTTCGCTACCCATCCTGCACTTCAAGATCTACATTTCATATTCATATAACCTCCTGCCCACTACCGGCAGTCAATAATCAGATCCTAATTTCAACAATCATTTTAGGTCTCGCGGGTTGGGTATTTTGCAAGGTTAGGTTCGCCAATATAGGAAACCTTAAACCTAAAAGACATGTCCAACTCACAATGGGTGTATGTCGGGTTTCTTCATCCCAACTCCTGCTTACAGATGCTCTTATATTTAGATCCTAACAAGATTCGATCTTGATCCTAATACGATAATTATCAATGATAATCTCTCCAAAGGAAAGCGATTATACGGTTCATTACCAAAGGTCAACCATTCAAGCATAAAACAACACTTTTTGTGTTTTGTATCATTACTTTACCTCGTCCCTTCGATTTGGGGTGGTAAACAGAACTTTCATCAAGGTTCGTTCCCAATGACTTCTGAGCAAATCTCTAGAAATTCGATGCGAAGCGAGGATCTTGATAGAGATGATCGATACAGGCACACTGTGTTTACACATCTCCCTTAAATACAAAAGAGTCAATTTCTTCATCGAGAATCTATCATTAACAGGAATGATATTAGCAGATTTGGTCAGTCTGTCAACGATGACCTAAATCAAATCAAATTCAGATGATGACCTTTGCAATAGTTAGACGTTTACTAATGTATGAGGCGATGTCTGCCTTCATAATTTGCCATCAGTACAACTTCTTCAGATAAAGATACATTAAATCGGAAGTGACAGGAATAGAATACTTATACTTACGGGATTCCAACATAACTAAATCTCAAAATCTCCATATTTAGACAACCACAAGTGGCCTTTTATACATTTAACGCCATTGGCTTCTCTATTCTAATGGTTCACATTAGCCGCGAACCCCTTTTATTATCTATATTATTCTTTTTACAAGTATCAGCTATTTTAAATTGCTCGGCAATTTATTTTGCACAGTCATATTTAAGGAACACATCCTAATTAATTCTTTATCCTTTCTATATAATGTGTCAGTATCTACATTCATCTTTCCTGATGAAATAATTATCATGACCATATTCGTTCAAATTTCTTTCTTCATATTTTCTAAGTTTTAGTTTCGTCTCAGTTATTATTTTTATCACTTTTGCTCAGTCCGGCGTCTAAAGCGTCGATAATTATTACAAGTAATTAAATAATAAATATTTAATTTTATGAAATGTAAACGTAAAAGTTTTAAATTTTCTCAGTTCGTCTAATTATAAAAAAAATGTTCAATATAAATTTGAATTTAGTTAACACGATTTTTGTTGATTTATTGAAAATAACTAATAAGATTCGTAAATGTTCGAAAAGTTCTTTGTTTACACTTTGGTCAAAATTTTCTTAGTTGAAAAGCAAAATTTGTCGCTTCAAATTTCAAGTCATGGTTTAAATATTTTCCTCAATCCCTTTTAGGTTGTTTTGAGGTATGCACAAACATTTACCCCTAAACAGGAGTTTAGTTAAATGATTTAGTTATAAGGAATGATTCCTTAAAAATCCTTTGTTAAAACATTTGTCAAAACATATTTGCACCTCCTTTTTGGTATAACCCTAAGCCTTAGTGGCTCTAATTTTTTTTTGAAATGTCAATATAGATCCCATTATCTTATTAATCACACGGTCAAATCATGTAAAGGATTAAGCCGTTAATCACATGTTAAATATTCACGGTACAGGTTTTCATTGTTCGGTCAATTCAGGGCAATCTATAAATAATTATTAACTCATTATTATTCTTATAAACAAACAAATAGTCCTTAATGATCACAAGCATGAATTTATCAAATTACAGCCTACACACGTGATTCACCCAATTTATGAATGCTACATGTGTATTTGTCAATCCAAACGTCATCACGTGAAACTTATAATGTTTATTACAAGTTCTGGATGTAGTGATTGGAATAGATAATCTTTTTCGCGGACGCGGAGTTGATGATAACCATGCCGTGGATTAAATTCCTGAATATACACTAGAACCTTGTAAATGATCGAACAAATCTATCATCTTGGGTAGTGGATATAGATTTTGATCATCAATTTACCTAGTTCACGGTAATCAGTAAACATAAGGAATGATAACACCATAGATCTTCATGATGACGAGCTTGGTAGAATAAAAGCTTTCTCCGACAACTCTCTCAGTTGTACGGTAATTCTTTTAATTCAGATGGTGCTGACGTACAGTGCACAAGCCAGAGGTGCAACACCAGGAATATAATCAATACCAAATTCAACCCGCCTTAATGGCGAAAGTCTAGGTAATTCACCAACAAATACCTCCTAAAGTTTCAGATAATAGAAACATCTTTTAATAAATTTACTTTAAGTTCTTTCTAGATTACGAGATATATGATCAGTTCATAACCATTCATGGTATAAATTTCAAGTCTAAAAGCAGGATATGGTCATCCATCAAGAATTATTTAGGTCACTTTTGATAATCAACATCTTATCTTTTAGAGGAATTCTACTCGAGTTCCCATCAATTAAGATAATGTCGTCATGTCATAATCAATCAATCCATTCTACTGGCACTATTAACTTTCCAGTTTCATTGTCGTTGATAAGATGTGAACTTCTCAAAAGACTAATAATAACTCATAATCCTTCATAAATTCAAGGATATCATGAGACATAACTAACTTTAAAAAGAGTAAGGTTAACACATAATCTATGCGAGAGAATTTCAAATCAGATACAGACGAAAACATTTAATGAATATGAATATATCCCATGTTCTCATAATTTGAGTACGCATTCGAAAGCTCCTCGGATCGTTACCCAGGTCATTCAAATGAAATCAAATCAAAAGAAATGATAGGAACGTCGATACATCCAATCGGATATCAACACTCGATAATCATATACTTTTCCTAAGAACCTCACTACGGGAGAATTGGACAAGAAAGAATTGTCAATTGTTAAATAAGACAATTTCCACAGATGAGTAAATTCGACTCACAAGAATAGATGCTACAGGCACATATGTAGGTGTCCCTAACACTATGTCCCTATTTTTTACTTCTTGCAGATCTCATAAAATTTAATCTTTCACAATCTTTACAGAAAATGTAGTGTTTATTAATCAGTTTTATGGTGACTACTAATCAGCCTTGCATGGTCCGTTTCAAATTGTAAGTAGGCGCGCAACTATATACAATTTCAAGATTAACGATGCAATACTCAGTTCGTCAAAATTTTATCATCATGTTTATAATGAAAACATTTTCATGCTTAATTCTTAAATAAGAATCAAGAATAAATTTACAAAGATTTTCTTTGTTATGAAAACAATTAAGTTTTCCAAAGTGTTTCATAAACAATCTTATTTCGATAACGATTACTCATAAATCTCACTTTAAATAGTCCTTACGGTGATGAAAATTCAATTTTTCTCAAGGAATACTGAAAACAATGAGTGATCTGCAAAAGAGTGATGAAAAGTTGTAGATTTGTAAATCTATGCTTATGTTTTTAGAGAGAGAAAGAGATAGAGAAATGGTGGATTTCACACTTTAGAGAGAGAAACTAAGAAAGAACTATGTGTAAATTATGAAAAACCACACCCTCTCCATCAAAGGAGAGGGTTTATATACCCAAGCCCTTGTCATGGGCTTGGGCTTACATTTGGGCCGGCCTACACATGTTGTAGGCTAGGCTTGGTGTTGTTTGTTAAGTAAAGACATGTAACTAAACTACGAGCTATTACATGGACTATCGTTGGAGTGACCGATCCTTCTTAATACGTAAAACGTATTTCCAACAATCTCCCCCTAAGGGAGGTCACTCCAAACAAGGGCGTTACCCGAGTTACAATAATAAAATAAACCTAGCATATTATGCTTGTCTTGAGCTCGTAGTCTTCGTCTTTCTTTTTCTTTTTCTTTTCTGGTGAACATGCTGATGTTATCTTTGATATCAATCTTTAGCACTAATCTCTTGCCTTGATCTTGTGCATCCATCGCTTGTGATCTTCGCCTCTTCGTGACCTCACGTCCCACATACTTATACCTTCGTAATTCTTGAAAGCTTCAGAGTTTGAAATAGCGGAAGACTTAACTTTTAGGCTTTCTTGAATTAGATGAGATATTAAGTGCATAAAGTATAAGCATGCGGGGACGACTTCTTCTTGGATCCCGCAACGCCACCGTCTTCAAATGCCGCAACATAAGTAGACACGAACGAAATGGCTTTGAACATTTCATTCTAATTCGGTAGCATTTTACCTCCAGTCGGTGAAGACCGTTGGACGATATTAGATATCGTACCCGTGACGGATAGTTCCAATTAAGTAACTTCCTGACAGGATTTCGCGGGTAAACCCGTTCTCTTTACTCGACCGTCCAAAGCTGACTGCGAACATAAAGAGTGAATCATTTGAATAAAAATATCCGCATGATTTAAAGCCGTCAATTCATGTTCCTGGAACAAGTGAAATTCAATTAAGAACCGCACCATCGTTGCTTTCCAGTTGTCACGAGCTTGATTCGTATAGAATCTTGCATGTTACCTACCAAGTGCTGTTTGAGGTTAACACTAGAAGGATTTCCACTCATCACTGTGAACACTAAGGTATCACTCTGAGTGTTCTGGCAAGATCACTAAGATATTGCGTAGAGGCCTGGAACGTGTTTAAATTCAGTTAAGAATTAAACAGCTGTTGCTTTCCAGTTATCACAAGTTTGATTCATAAAGAATCGCACAAGTCACCTACCATGAGCTTTTTGATGTTCGCTCAAGAAGGATTTCCATCTTCATTGTAAATACTTTAGTATTATTCGGATGTTCAGGCAAGATCATGAAGATTTTGCGTAGGACTCTTAAAATCTTTCTTACTTTTCACAGTGTGTGAAGAAGCAAGGAAATATGAAAGTGTGTCCTAGTGAGATATTTGATGATCTCAAATGGCTCTAGACTCGATCGTGCACATTGGATTTTAGTGATCGGAGGCTGGATAGGAGTGCCACCATTTCAATACCAATTTATTCGGAGTGAATAAATCGATAGATAACGTGTTGTCTCCGTGTGATTAAAACAAATACCTTTTGAGAGATATCTGAGTTAGCTGGGATGGGTTGTACATTGCATCACTGGGTCCATGATGTCTGTCTTCAATATCAAGATTCATTAAAATGATCTCAATAGCATATGTATTGACCCGGTTTCTGCCTAAAGTTGTAAGGAGGGCTTCTTTCTTTACACCCTTTATCTTTACAATTCTTTTTCATTCTTCAACCCCTTCAATGCTTACCAATACGTCATAACTAGCACCTTGTTGTGATTGTTCCAGTGCTAACTTAAGTACTTGGTCGGCATTCAGCTACGTTCACATTCTTTCTCCACCTTTCCTAAGGACTACTATTTCTAGCTATGGAATGTCCTTGGGAAGATTCCTCCGGTTCTGGAAGAATCATAGGACTTAACCTATCCTACCATCCTTATGTCACCACAATCTTCATCGTCGTGAAATAAATGGGTTTTGGGTAAGTATATGTCACCATGAAAATCCATTTTGCTCCCCCTTAACATATGCCACGATATTCGAAAACATTTCGCATATGTAGAGATGAGCCAGCACATTAAGTCAAACCATTTGTGATAATATCCCATATTAAATCACATTTTCTCCCCCGTATTAGAAATATTAACCCAATCGATGTTTTTAATATCAATTGATTTAATGAAGTTTTAACAAAGGTTTTGGGAAGAAAAATGCGAGTCTGTTTTATCTTCATGACATCTATTTGTAACATGATCACATATTCACCATATTAGAAAAGAATTGACAAGGTTGGACCTGATAGATGAGAACATCATATGATAAGATCAAATGGTTCTTGTTAGCATATGTTGGTCGCCTCGTCACGTCTGAAGTCATCTCTTGACACCACACGTACGATTGGTATTGTTGTCTTGACACCAACTTGTGAACTTGGCACGTTCGGCATCGAAGATTCTGAGTGCTTGACAGTTGCTCCCCCTCAATTGTTGACCCATGTTCTATCGAAAGAGCTGTAGTCGTCAGTTGAGTAGTCGCATCGTCGAGTATGTAGATACCAATTGTAGATAGCAATGGTTGTAGAGAGGATAGCTTCATAAAAACAAGACTTCTCTTGTTTTAACAAATAAATGCACTGAAACGTACATAGATTTGTGTTAGACCAAGTTATAAAGTAAACTTGATCCCTTACAAGGTTTTAAAGTAAACCTTGCCCGAGAAAATTAATTCCCGTTGTGAGCCAAAGCTTTCATAAGAAATACTTGACTTTAACATGAAAACCGGGTTGCAGTCAGAAATAACTACAAGCCATTTAGGCATGTTTTATGAAATATTTACAACTTTTGTACGAACTCTATTTATGGCGCCGTGTCGATATTAATCAACATTTCTAAGGCCGTAAATATTATCGTACCAAAAGACATGCCTTTGAAAAATAAAGTAAAAATATTTTTGGATTTTTCTAGATTTTTCAATTTTTATGGTTTTTATATGGTTTTATATTTTTGTATTTTGCTTTTGTGTATAAAAATATAAACAATATATACAAATGATCACCAAGGATACGGAGAATAGTTTTACCACCACTATTCTTTCGCTTCATCTGCTAGTTCCTTAAGAGTCTCAGGCGAGAAGGTTCTCATTCCTAGCTTGTCGGCCAAAAATTCAATTCGAGCACGATCTAAAGCCTTCGTGAAAATATCCGCCAATTGATACTCAGATCGGACAAAGTAAAGCTCGATTACTCCATTTTCCACTTGCTCCTTGATGAAGTGGTAGCGAATGTCAATATGCTTCGACCGGAAGAATTGAACGTTGTTGCAGCATAAGGCAATTGCACTCTTGTTGTCACAGTACATTGGAATCTTGTTGAAACCTAGACCATAGTCGGTTAATTGCGATCTCATCCAAAGAATTTGAGCACAGCAACCGGACATAGCTATGTATTCTGCTTCCGTACTTGAAATTGCAGCGCTTTTCTGCCTTTTCGATGCCCAACTGATTAGTCGATCTCCTAATAGTTGCAAAGTTCCACTCGTGCTACGTCGTGTATCTTGACAACCCGCGTGATCCGCATCTGCATATGCCATTAGTGCAATAGAAGAGTCCTTCGAATACCAAAGTCCCCGATTAATGGTTCCTTTAAGATATCGAAAGATCCTTTTAACAGTAGCTAAATGTAACTCAGTAGGCCTAGTTTGATACCTGGCACACATACATATAGCAAACTGAAGATCAGGTCGACTGGCTGTGATATACAGAAGAGTACCGATCATTCCACGATAAAGTGTCAGATCAACGGCAACTCCATGTGGATCTGCATCAAGCTTAGATTTCTCCACCATTGGAGTGTCCATGGGGTCGCAAGATTCCATCTTATATTTCTTAAGCGATTCAAGGGCATATTTGGATTGATTAATAAAGATGCCTCTGGGACTCTGAGATATCTGAAGTCCTAAGAAGAATGATACCTTGCCCATCATTGACATCTTAAACTTGGAAGACATGAGTGTCCCAAACTCATCCGATAAGGTTTGGGTCAAGGCTGCAAATATAATATCATCAACATATATTTGTACCATAATCATATCTTTACCTCGTTTCTGAATGAACAGCGTGGGATCCACCTTGCCTTTTGCGAAGCCTTGAGTAATGAGGAATTGTGACAATAGATCATACCATGCGCGTGGAGCTTGCTTCAACCCATAGAGAGCCTTCTTAAGCTTGTACACATGATTAGGATAATTAGGATTCACAAAACCATCCGGCTGTTGAACATAGACTTCTTCCTTGATTTCACCATTAAGAAATGCCGTCTTCACATCCATCTGATAGACGATCATATTCATATGGGCTGCATAAGCGAGGAATAGTCTAATAGCTTCCAAACGGGCAACAGGTGCAAAGGATTCCATAAAGTCGACGCCCAATAATTGCTTGTATCCACGAGCTACTAGTCGAGCTTTGTTTTTCAATATTCCGCCTAACTCATCGAGTTTCACCTTGTAAACCCATTTCAAAGTGAGTAACTGCACCTGATCCGGGCATGGGACAAGTTCCCAACATCAAGACGTATGAATTCGTTAAGTTCTTCTTGCATAGCTTCTATCCAACAGGATTGAGTAAAAGCTTGTTGCCATGTCTTAGGTTCAACTTCAGTGAGAAAAGCATCAAAGTGACAAAACATTGCACTTTCTTGTAACTGACTTCGTGTGGATACCGGACGATTAGGGTCACCAATAATAGAATCTATAGGATGATCCTTTGTCTACTTGCTGTCATGTTCACGAATCCGTGGATTGGAGTAAACTATAGAAGGAGCTTCCTCTGAGGTGGACGACCCGACTTGATTATGGTCGGGAATAGATACACCAAAGAATGGAAGTTCACGCATTTGAGCGAATTCCAAATCGTGATCATCATCATCCTCTTCATCATCAATAGGCATGACATGGGTAGTTGAAACATGTGTTGGTTGAGAATTACTCGTTGAAGGTATATCTTGACCCATTATAGGTGCAGATGTGTCTGATTGTGCTTCGGTTGCTGGAGCGACAACTTCGGTTACCGGAGCTATAACTTCAGGTTCTGGAGCAACAATACTTGGAGGAGTAAAGAATTCATCAAAGAACGGTTGAAACAACGTATCCCATTCCTTCCTAGTAGGTGGTGTATATGATGATGAAGTAGGGTTGTTTGGGACAAGACCAGAACTGATATTACTGGGTCCCATTTCATGAAGTGCGGGTTCAGAGCTGCTTTGCTCAGAAGCCATTGCTGTCAGCTCATCAAAATCAACATTCATAGTTTCGAGGATCTTGCGAGAGTTACGGTTGTAGATTCGGTATGCCTTCTTTGCGGGGGCGTAACCAATGAAAATACCAATATCAGCCTTTGGTTGAAGTTTTCCCAAATTGTCACCATCATTATTTGGATAGCAAAGAGAACCAAATACATGAAGATATGATAAATCTGGTACTTTTCCATGGAGAAGCTCATAAGGTGTTTTACCATGGCGTTTACGAATTAGTGACCGGTTTTGGGTGTACACTGCTGTAGATACTGCTTCTGCCCATAAAAACAATGGAGCCTTTGCGTAAATTAACATCGTTCGAGCAGCTTCCATAAGTGTGCGATTTCGCCTTTCAACGACACCGTTTTGCTGTGGAGTGCGAGCAACGGATGTTTCATGAGAAATGCCAACTTCTTCATAATAATCACGCAAAATTTGATTCACAAATTCGGTTCCATTATCTGTACGAATGCGTCGGACAGTAGTGTTGAGTCGCACTTGAATCATCTTGAGAAATCTGATGATGAATTTAGGTGCCTCATTTTTTGCTTTAAGAAATTTCACCCATGTAAACCGAGAGTAATCATCCACAATAACGAGGATGTACTTTTTGCCACTAAGACTTTCAACACGCATTGGCCCACAAAGATCCATATGCAAAAGATAAAGTTTCTCTTGGTTGGTGTCTTCAGTCTTGGGTTTGTAAGACTTCTTAGTGCTTTTCCCCATTGTACACGCGGAACACAAATGATCCTTGTGAAATGATAGTTTAGGAAGACCACGAACAAGTTCGTTTTTCGCCAAGTGATTAATAGCGTCAAAGTTAAGATGAGATAACCGTCGATGCCATAACCATGACTTAGTCTTCGATGCTTTGGAGAGAAGACATACGGGAGAAGCGGCCATCATGTCTTGTAGAGACAAAGTATACAAATTATTCCCTCGAGTACCTTTCAATAAATCAACCCCTTCCAAATTACGAATGAAGCAGGTATGCTCTCGAAAAGCAACTTCTAGGTTTGCATCACAAAATTGTCCCACAGAAAATAAGTTGTGACCGAGACCTTCCACGTAATACACTCTTGAAATTATAACATTCCCAATATGATATTCACCATAACCCATTATCTTTGCAATATGATCATTTCCAAATCGAACCGTACCAAGAAACTTGCTGACGAAATTTCTGAGCTGAGAGCGATCTCCGGTCATATGCTTGGAGCAACCAGAGTCCAAATACCAGAGAACAATTTGGACCACCTGTTTTCAATAACAACAGTAGACAATGCATTGGAAACTATTGGTTCCGGAGTGTTAGCAGATACAGATATAGAATTATCAGAATTGCTAACATTTTTGAGAGCCTTAGATTTCCTGCGTTTTCTAATGTGAGTTTTAGCACTAACAGGTTTTACTGTTCCAACTTTCTTTGGTTTTGGATTATTTGCGGGCACTACAGTGGGGGTAGACCTATTTAAAGGGCACTTGGTTCCTACAGTAGTGTCGGTGTTCCTAGTTAAAGGACACGCTTGTGTTTTGGTAGCCTTGGTACTCCTAGTTAAAGGGCACGCTTTCTTCACTTCAGTGGGAGTGATCCTAGTTAAAGGGCACGTATTTCCTACTATAGTGAAAGTTCTACCAGTGGGGCGCCACATCCAACCAACTTGGGTTAACACTTTCCCAGTCGGTTTCCATTCTAATCCATTTTTCCGGGCATGCATCTCATTCACATGGTCAATAAGGCAAGAATCATGACGACTAGAAAACATACATTCATTGCAATTCCAACATTTTAAATTAGAATTCACAGTAGGCTTAGAACGCTGCACAACCGCAGAGCCTTTAGGTTTAGCTACATGATTCTTTTTATTCAAAACAGAAATAACATTCCTAGGATGGGCTTCTACTTTCTTCTTCACTTGACTACTAGATGGGGGCAAGATCCTATCATTCTTCTTGTTTCTCTTAAGCTTAGATCTTTGAGCCTTAGTAGTGGTGCTTACTCCTGTAGAAGGCAACACGGGAATATTAGAAGCTGGTTTTGATTCTGCCTTATCTTTAGTGACCAAAGTTTGAGATGGTTTAGTCCTAGAGCCCTTGTTAAGTGGTGTGACGACTATAAGGGTTCTTTTGATTGCACTAGAGGACGATGCTGAGATAGTGGCTGCGTTATCCACAACATTCTTACCTTTGAGAGTACGAAGTGTTTCCTTTAACTCAGCCAAGACCAGATTCTTATCGCAAATTTGTTCCCTCAAATCAGATATTTCCATCGACTTTCGATTCAATTGTTCAATCAATGATTGATTCTGTGCAGTGGTATCAACACATGCGGGCTGTACTGAATCGAAGAGTCGTGTATTTTTCTGTTTTAAGTTATCAACTTTGGACAAAATCTTGGAAACTCGATTATCTAGATCCAGTTTAAGATTCTCAGCGGCCTCAAGTACGTTCACACAGTTAAGCTCCTTAGATTTCTCTATTTCTATCGGCAAAGAGTTAGCAACTTTGTCACTTGGCTGACGCTGTTTTGATTGTAAAGTCAATCGAAAATTCTTTTCAAAGTTTGCATCATCGATATTAACACCTTCGAATGACGTTTCAAAGATTTCTTGAATAAATTGTTGCTTGCATTTAAGCGAAATACAATGTGTTTGAATCTCATCAAAACGTTTTGAAAGCGAAGAATATGAATCTTGAAGCTTTAAAAATTCAGCGTCAGATTCGTGACAAGTACTATCTACCACATTATCCACAGATTCAACATTATGCACAATAGAATCATTATCAACACTTTTATTCATACAGACAGAAACTATATCATGAGACATCACTTGATTCAAAAGCAGATCATTATGGCGTGAAACTCGTTCTATTTCAAGTAAACTGTTTTCATAAGCATCTTCCATTTCATTGAAAACACGTCTAACTTCTTCTATTTCCAAAAACAAATCTTGATCAATATTACGAAGACAAGCCTTAACATTGTTTACAAACGGAACAATTTCATCTCGAAACGCAGCTCTAGTGTGCTCAAAGTTCCATTCACCTTCCGTTATGGTCGTGGCCGTCGTACGTTCCAAAATGACCTTGTCAAAATTGGCTAAGTGTTGGTGAACCGTATTTAAGTTAACGGACGCCTTACTTACCGGTGGAATTAACTTCGTTAAATCCTTTTTGACGAGTGTAGGAGACGTACTAGGAAGGTTTTCTCTTGACAAACTTTGGGGCACAAGAACTGTTAATTCTGCTAATTCCTTTTGTAAGCGAATGCGTGTCTTTTTCGAAAATTGATCTTTGTTATGTTGATCATAATCAATTGTATGGAATTTTGAAAGCATTTTAGAATGAGTTTCATCCCCAAGTGATTGTGTCTCCTCAGTACTACGAACAAAAGGTGCTTCTTTAGATTTTCCAATTATGGTCATGTCATAAAGGCCGGGAATATATTCCTGAGCTTGTTTTGCATAACCGGGATTAGGTGGTAAATCTTGAAGACGCTTAAGTTCGAATTCTTTAAATGATTTAGTTAAAAGATGAACCTTTTCTGTGGAAGCGTATTGTTTTAGAAGCTGTTGTTCCTTGAATTTAAGAAGTTTGGTAGCATTAATTTCCGATTCAATCTTTTTAGACTCGAGAGTTTCGAAATCCATTTTAAGTTTCTGAAAATCATTGACAACCGACTCCTTTTCTTTTAATTCATTGGAAAGATTAGCTTTTAATGATTCTATTTCTTTCAAGTGTTCAATCTTTTCAAAACGAAATTGGTCAAATTCAGAACATGTTATTTTCTCTTCTTGAGGGATCATTTCAAAAGTTTTGACCTTTTCTTTATGCAACGCAAGCTCAGCAGTTAGGGTGGAATTCGTATCTACGGATTGTCTGAGGGCCATATGCATTTGATCAATAATATGTTTAGGCACCATGACCAAATCATGTTGAGCATAAGATTCCATACCCGTCGTAGCATTTGGTTGAGGTTCACTCAAATGTGTAGGTTTGGGTACCACATCATTTGAGTTACTAGTTCCCGAATGCTGTTCAAGGTTGTCATTGTCATGCCCAACTTGATGTTGGTTATCATCAATATTATTAGATGTGGTTGGTACCTCACTGATGACATCAGAACCGTAGTGAGAGAGATTAGCAACAAGAGCAGCTTGGGCAGAGTGAATGTCATCACAATCCGAATCATATGCATCAAGATCATCCGCTTGATAAGCTGCATTAGAAGTGGAAACGACTGCAATGCCTTCAGTATCTGCTGCCCCTGGGTCTGCCAGAAATGCCAACTCCTCTGAATCCAAAATCTTCCCCTTAGACTGAGGATCAACCAAATACATCTTCTTACGAAACCATGCATCATCCCTCCTCCTTTTCGGCTGAGTGCATTCCCTAGCCATATGACCTTGTCCTCGGCAATTGTAGCAAGTCACAACCTTCTTAGGACCAATAGGATTCCCATTTCCACTAGCTTGAGAATTCACAGCTTGATTGTTCCCAGTCCTTGTAGGAGGTCCATATGAATTTTGCCTTCCCTGAATAGGTTGCACCGTCACTTGACCATCTTGAATAGTGGCTTGTTGTCGAGGATTTGATGAGGTGCGGAGCTGATTGTTTGTTGGTGGAAATCCTCTAGTTGAAACAAGTTTCGACAAATAGGCAGTGAGATGGTTTAGTACATCAGCTGGCGTATCATTTGGAGTAAAGACCGGTGCTTGGATTGGTGGAAGTTCATTAGAGTAGAAGGCTTGTGCTGGTTGTGCTTCAATAGGAAAATATCCTTGCTGAGGAGTATATCCCAATGGAGAAGTGTTGGCTTGTGATGGTGATGTTTGATATGGTGGTTGCTGTTGAAAAGATTGTTGATGAACACTTTGTTGATATTCTTGCTGTGGCATCATTGATGGTTGATAAGATGGTTGCTGTGGTTGCTGATAGATGTGTGGTGGTGGCTGCTGCAAGTATGATGGTTGTTGATAAGTATAAGCCATGTTTTGTTGAGAAGCATACTTTGCAAGTGGATCATGAACTTGAGGTGTAGACAACCGAGCCTCGATCACATGGCATTCGTGTTGTTGAAGAAAAGCTTGAAGTTGATCCACATTGGTGTTATGCAAGTCCTTAGCCAATTTAACATCCGTCACGTATTTTTTCCATTCTGGAGGAAGAGTGTTCAAATACTTGGTGTTCAATTGAAAGGTAGGAATTGCCATGCCATAGATATTTAGCTCATTCAACAATAGGGTAAATCTCAGATAGTAGTCATTGAGAGTTTCCCCTGGCACATAGGCAAACTTATCAAAAGTATCATAAAGCTTACACTCTCGTTCTTGTTTAGTTAACGAGGTGCCTTGCATGAGAACACGAATTCTATCCCATAACTCTTTGGCAACTTTATGTTTGCTGACGAGTTTGTAGACATCTGGAGGAAGGGCTTGGAGAATGATGTTTGTAGCATACTTATCACATTTATCTTGAATCTTCATATCTCCAGTCAACTCACCCGTTGTGCGAGGACGAGTGGTCGTACCTTCCGTCACAGTACCATAATCTAATGGTCCATTGAGCACCGATGCCCAAATAAGATGTCCATTCTCCTTGTTCAACATATAAAGTTCCATTCAGGAAGCCCATTCCTCATACATAGTCTTCACCAACATTGGTGGACGATTATCCGTACCCGAGAGGATGGACTTATCCGTAAGAGATGTGTACTCCATTTCAATAAGTTAAGATTTACAAAGTTGATCGAACAATGAAATAAGGTTAAGTATTTTTGTGTTGTTGTGAGTTATAATCGAGAAACAATGTTAAAATCCCCTAAAATATGTTCTCGAAATTTTTTATGGAAAAAATTGTGATTATCGGAATGCCAGATCGGAATGTCAGATCGTAATACCAGATCGGAATGTCAGATCGTAATACCAGATCGGAATGTCAGATCGTAATACCAGATCGGAATATAGCCCTGTCGAAATGTTGTTGGTATCGAAATGCCTAGATCGCAATGCAAAGCTGTCGCAATAATTCAGATTGCAAAGTCCTATCGGAATGTTCAGATCGCAAAGCCCTATCGGAATGTTCAGATCGCAAAGTGGCTGACAAAATTTAAGCAGAGTAACGACTTAACAAACCTTCCTTATACCCGTCGGAATCTCAGATCGCAAAGTACGATCGGAATGCCAGATCGGAATAAGTAATAAAAAATCCAGCGATCGCAATGTAGAACCAAACCCTTTCCGATGGTAAGGTTATTGCGATGGAAGCCCAAGTACAATTTGTACTTTCCGATGGATGTTTCTGCTAGAATTTCGGAATGATAGAACACAACCTTTTTGCACTTTTGATCCAAAAAATTGATGTTTTAATGAAAAACCAAGATACCAAGAACACTTTTAAGCACAAATTCCTATGTTGCACTACTTGATACTACGATCAAAGCAAAAATTTTTGAAGATTTCGGCAAAACACACTTATACTATACGAATTGTTTAGAAAACAATACGCAACACAAACACAAACCTATATTTCATCCCAAGCTCTGATACCATTTGTAGATTTGTAAATCTATGCTTATGTTTTTAGAGAGAGAAAGAGATAGAGAAATGGTGGATTTCACACTTTAGAGAGAGAAACTAAGAAAGAACTATGTGTAAATTATGAAAAACCACACCCTCTCCATCAAAGGAGAGGGTTTATATACCCAAGCCCTTGTCATGGGCTTGGGCTTACATTTGGGCCGGCCTACACATGTTGTAGGCTAGGCTTGGTGTTGTTTGTTAAGTAAAGACATGTAACTAAACTACGAGCTATTACATGGACTATCGTTGGAGTGACCGATCCTTCTTAATACGTAAAACGTATTTCCAACAAAAGTTGTTCACCAAGAACTAAATACAATATGCTAGGAAATGAGCTTTAGCCAAATAATCATGAGGTTCATGACCTCGATAGCACTCAGGAATACAAAGAGAATAATCCACAACGTAACTCAATTCGATATGAGTACTTGTTCAATGGTTGCATCACTAATGCGAGCATTAGGATGAAGCAATAAAAGATAGATAACATCGATACATGTAGGATTTAGCAATCAATGGTAGTCTTTTCATTTATCACAAACAAGTCAAAATTGTACCGTAACACATTACGTGTCACTATGTCATACAATTCCAAGAACTCATCCAACCAACTGATGTCTCAGTTAAGTTACGGATTTTTAAAAGATACCACAATGAATACTAAATTACAAGAGTCATGGGGGTTCCACCTGTCCCGAAAGATCCATCGGTCCCAATTCAGAAGAAGATTTCTTCAATTTATTTATTGGACACTGGGCATCCTCATCATTGGACAATGGCCTAGGAACAACCCCTAACACAAACTAACAATCATTTAAAACCTTATAATTCAATCACAGGACATAATGACTTCCTCTTAACAATCTCATATTCCATACGGGTTAAATTTTACTTCATTCAAGTTTCAATCAACTTATACTCAATGCGATATCCTACCTCATTTTCCAATACTTTCAATCTTATTCTTAGACCTTCAAAGTGCAATAAAAGCTCGATATGAACAACACTTAATTTCCAATCCTATAGCTCTTACAAAAATAGTTACCAAACGAGTCACTAGTATGAAATGACTCATACATTCATTTAGACTTCTCGGAAAGGTACTTGTGGCATGAGGCTTTTGGGTAATGGTTCCAATGACAGCCTCAAGTGCAACATTCACCCTTTCGATTTCAATTTAAGAATTGGATGACAACGAATCAGATGACATCTTTCTAGGTGGTGACGTTTTGTCAAACTCCACTCTATAAGGAAAGATCGTCTTGTCATCGATATCAGATTTAATCTCGCCAATTCTTTTTCAATATCACAATCAACTAATACCAACATTTCTACGAATATCAACCATTTTGTTGGGATCATAAATATCCACAACTTGGTTTAGATCTGGAATAGCTAGATTTCCTACAGGAATAGCTTAGATTAATTTACTAGGGGATTTAGGGTTCCTTGTGACAATCTACGTCGTATAAATACCTCGTATAAATATTAAAATAATCATCAAACAATCACGTAATCAAATTAATATATATATATATATATATATATATATATATATATATATATATATATATATATATATATATATATATATATATATATATATATATATAATCCCAGTTATATATATTAAAATAACACTTCTCAGTCTGGCCTTGTCGGTAACTCGGGAATTCTTCAGCACCGTTATAGTCAAAAGATTTTTAGACATTTTGTGAAAAATGTTTATAGTTAAAAGATTTTGAAATATTTTATTCAAAACCTTAGTTTTAAAAATCTTTCGTTCTCTATAACGAGAGCTCTGGTAACAAACTGTAACACCCCCAAATTTACACAATTCAATACAGCGGAAGACTCGTTGGTGTTACAGGATAACACATTACTCACATCATAGACAATGCTTAAAAATCACGTCGTTTAATAATAAAGCATTTCCATTCATAAATATCAAATTTACATAGGTCCCAAGTCATTGTATTTCATACAGGTTTTACAAAGCATTTGAATGGAAATTATTGTTTAAGTGCGGGCCATGAATTCTTGTTGTCTTCCTGAGAATTACCTTCAAGTACATGAGATAAAACATGTTAAAAGAAAAGGTCAGCGAAAACACCGAGTGAATTCATAAAGTTTAATTAAATCCATCAATATAACATCGGTATAAAATTATTACCGAAAATCATTTTTGTACAAATCTTTGTAATAGGCCATAAAATAGCCAAAGTCATTTTATACAAATCCTTATCAAAAATCACGATATAGGCGTTTGCCTTCAAAATCATTATACGAACCAAAGTCGTAAAAACATCATACAATACGTTTTATAACGTTGTATAAAGTTAAATAAAACCCGTTATATGAATTTGGTTATGAAAAACCAAAACACGAACATAAAATCAATAATAAGACCCCGTATTGCTAGTCAGGCAATTCATTGTAATTCAGTGCGTATAGCAGTATTTCGTTAATTGTGGATTATTATAAGCCGCATGACATTGTTACCTTATGTTGGAAATACGTTTTACGTATTTATGAAGGATCGGTCGCTCCAACAATAATTATGTAATGGGCTCGTGGTCCACTTAGTTAAGTATAGTCCATATAGCCCACATGTAGGGTGGGCTATATATATACCCCTCCTAGCATGTTAGGAGGGGGTTGGTCATTCATTCTTTCACACTTAATCATTTAATCTAATCTTACTTTCTCTCTCTACTTATCTTCCCTCTCCTTTCTCTCTCTACACCTAATCCCCTTCTTCCCCATCTCTTCCACCAAATCCATAGATCTAATCCATCCATTACCAAATCCTTAGAATAAGTAGGCCTTCAATTGGTATCAAGAGCCATGGTTAAATCTTAGGATTTGCATATCTTTTTATCTTTTGATTTGGTGGTAAAAATCTTTTCTTTTCTTATTGTCTATCTTTTTTTTTTATCATCTTTTTATCTATCCATTTTATAAAGTTATTTATCAAGTTTATCAATTTTATAAAGTTTTTTCAATTTTATAAAGTTATTTTTGGATTGTGTTGTTTTTTTTTAGTTTTTGAATCAATTAGTGATCTTTAGAAAAAAATCAATCTTGAATCTTGTTGTTTTTGGTGTTTTTGTTATTGGGATTGATTGATAAGGATTGGGTTTAGCTTATTTTGGTAAAAATCATAAAACTTTTTGTGGTTTTTGATCAAAAAATCGGATTTAAAGCTGTTTTTTAAGTCTCGAACACATTTTTACTGTTTTTTCCGAGTAGGCTGTTTTTCCGAATAGGCTGTTTTTCCGAATAGGCTGTTTTTCCGAATAGACTGAATATTCCGAATAGGCTGTTTTTCCGAATAGGCTGTTTTTTCCGAATAGGCTGTTTTTTCCGAATAGGCTGTTTTTCCGAATAGGCTGTTTTTTCCGAATAGGCTGTTTTTCCGAATAGGCTGTTTTTTCCGAATAGGCTGTTTTTTCCGAATAGGCTGTTTTTTTTTTCCGAATAGGCTGTTTTTTTCCGAATAGGCTGTTTTTTTCCGAATAGGCTGTTTTTTTTTTCGAATAGGCTGTTTTTCCGAATAGGCTGTTTTTCCGAATAGGCTGTTTTTCCGAATAGGCTGAATATTCCGAATAGGCTGTTTTTCCGAATAGGCTGTTTTTCCGAATAGGCTGTTTTTCCGAATAGGCTGAATATTCCGAATAGGCTGTTTTTCCGAATAGGCTGTTTTTCCGAATAGGCTGTTTTTCCGAATAGGCTGTTTTTCCGAATAGGCTGAATATTCCGAATAGGCTGTTTTTCCGAATAGGCTGTTTTTTCCGAATAGGCTGTTTTTCCGAATAGGCTGTTTTTTCGAATAGGCTGTTTTTCCGAATAGGCTGTTTTTTCTGAATAGGCTGTTTTTTCCGAATAGGCTGTTTTTCCGAATAGGCTGTTTTTTCCGAATAGGCTGTTTTTTCCGAATAGGCTGTTTTTTCCGAATAGGCTGTTTTTCCGAATAGGCTGTTTTTTCCGAATAGGCTGTTTTTTCCGAATAGGCTGTTTTTTTTTCCGAATAGGCTGTTTTTTTTTTTTTTTTTTTTTTTTTTTTTTTTTTTTCCGAATAGGCTGTTTTTTTTCCGAATAGGCTGTTTTTTTTCCGAATAGGCTGTTTTTAAGAGGGAAAATTGCATATATTGCAAGACGATACAAGAAGCAGCCACAAGAGAAAAGAATCAGGAGGAAAACGGGAACCAAGTAGCATGTCAGGTACAGATAATATTCTTCATATGTTGTCTGAAATGAATGCGCTAATTAACAATCCTGCTAATAGTTTTACGACTGCTTCATTAACCAATTCTGTGTCTAGGTCTGAAGAGCTTGCAACCATTTTCGCTCGGCAATCCAAAGAGCTTGAGGATGCCAAAATTGAATTTTCAAAGAAAACGGAGAAATATGAAACATATTTTGAAAAACTTGAAAAGTCAAACGTTGTTCTTGAACGAAAATTGGATCAAATAGTTTTAGATTCTAAAGCTGAAAAGGATAATCTTTTGAAACAAATTAAGTTGCTTGAATCTAAGTTGGCATCCCAAGATGAATTGCTCAAAGAGAATGAGACCTTAAAAGCTCAAGTTCAGGAAAAGGTTTTTGCTATAGCTGCGTTGAAAAACGAGTTAAGGAAAACTAGAGGACCTAGTGTGGATACTAAGCTTGAAAAACCATCAATCTTGGGGAAACCGCCTACAAATCAGTTTGTCAGACAACCGATTGTCAGACAACCTACTGCATTTAGATCCGAGCGACCACTATCCTCGAGACCGCGGTTTGCCTCCCAAGTTGATTTGGGTCATATTTCTAGAACAGTCACTCCACCAACTAGGCCTAATGTGACTAAATCAGTTTTAGCAAGACCTCATCACATGATTGCCCCTAGTTTCTCTAAGAATAGTTCAATGAACACGTCTAGAACTAGTTCAACTGATGTGCGCCATGATTTTGGTCAAAGGGAAGCTATTCAAAAGACACATGTAAGAGATAGCTATGTCCAACCTAGTCAGATGCCTTCTAGATTACCCAACACTGCTAACCGTAGCATGTCACATCCTAGGAGCATCAATCAATCATCTAGGAATTCTAGATCTTACTCGGACATTAAATATGCTACTTGTAAAACATGTAGAAAATGTGTCTTTACGGCAAATCATGATTCTTGTATCAAGAAATTACTTAATGAGGTGAACTCCCGTGCTAGACTTAAATCTCAGTGGGTCGCTAAAATCAAACCCTTTGGTAAAGTTTTGCGCCCCACTGGTAGAACTTTCACTCTTGTAGGAAACGAGTGCCCTTTAACTAGGATAGTCTCCGATTCTACTAAGACTACTAGGGAGGAAATTGATAAAGATGATACTTCACTTAAGCCTAAACTCAAGGTTTTCTATAAAAGGAAACGTTTTCCAGCTAAGATAAGTGAATCATCTACTCAGGTCGCCTCTGACACAAGTAAAGCCAACTGTGAACCCCCACGTGCTTCTAAAATTGATATCGCTAACCCATGTCAAAGCAAGCAAATTCCTAATGAGAATGCAGGTACCAAAGTTGATGTTCCAAAAGAACGAAGCGGTCCAATCGTTGTTTACCGTTCAACTAAGGACACTCTTAGAGTTTGGTTGTTGAAGAAGCAGATATCAGAGAAACAAATGTCTTAGGGGATTCATGGTTAAGCTGCAAAAAGGACTTACAGTCACATAACAGACTGTAACTCGCTCATCAAAGAAAGGAAAGTTTATCGCCGATGATAAACTTATCCTAAAAACGAGAAATTCATTTTTCTCGGGCATGAGCTTATATCAAAAACATTCCAAGTTTTTAAGCTCATGCATTAAGGCTTATAGATAAATGACAGTCTGTAACCCGTTCTTCAAAGGCAGGAAAGTTTATCGCCGATGGTAAACTTATCCTAACAACGAGAAATTAAGTTTTCTCGGGCATGAGCTAATATTAAAAACATTCGAAGTTTTTAAGCTCATGCACTATGACTTACAGTTAAATGTCAGACTGTAACTCGAACTTCAAATAAAGGAAAGTTTATCATTAATGATAAACTTATCCTCATAACGAGAAATTCAATTTTCTCGGTCATGAGCTTGTCTTAAAACATTCGAAGTTTTAAGCTCAGAAAGGAAAGTGTATCTTTTAAATAAGAGAACTTTTCCTCATAACGAGAAATTAACCTTTCTTGGTCATGAGCTTTCCGTTAAAACAGTCAAAGTTTTCAAGCTCATGAACACGACTTCTAAGTAAATGTCAGCTTAGGACTCGTTCTTCAGATAAAAGGAAAGTTTATCGCCGATGATAAACTTATCCTTAACAACGGGAAGTTTACAACTTCTCGGACTTGAGCTCGTTTTATAAGATATTCAACATCTTAAGCTCAAGTAATTGGTTTTCAAAACTTTGAACACAATTTTTCGAGAATTTCTCAAAAGGTTTTTCTAAATCTTTCAAAATTGTGTGTTCAAAAATGTTTTGATAAAAAGAGCATGTCTTCTGGAATCGATAATATTTACGAACCTAGAAATGTCATTCAATAATGACACGGGGTTGTAAATAAAGTTCGAGCAGAAGTTCAAACTTTTAAAACATGCTCAAAATGGTTTGCTATTATTTCAGATAGCAACCCGCTTTTCATAATCAAGTCAAGCATTTCACCGGAAAGCTTTGACTCAACAACGGGAATTAATTTTCTCGGGGACGTGACGAGGTGACCATCATTCGTGAACAAGAACCATGTGCTTCTTTCATATGCTGTTCTCCATTATTCAGGTCCAACCTCGTAAATTGCTAATCTTGTGAATACATTATCATATATGATCTTTGCACGTGATAAATACCTTACACTTGTGTTTAAAAGGTATTTAATTTACGTTTCAAGTACACCCTCATTAATTTGAGGGGGAGCTTGTTAAAATCATGAAGATAATTGGATTTGCATTTTTCTTCCCAAATTTTCTTAAAATGCTATTAAATCAATTGATATTAAAAACATCGATTGGGTTAATATTTTTAATATGGGGGAGAAAATGTGATTTAATATGGGAAATGATTAATCACAAATAGTTTGACTTAACGTGTTAGCTCATCCCGACATGTGCGAAATGTTTTCGAATATCGTAGCATATGTTAAGGGGGAGCAAAATGGATTTGCACTTCAAAATGGATTTCATGGTGATTTATACTTACTCGCAACCCATTTATTTCACGACGATGAAGATTGTGGTGACATAAGGATGGTAGGATAGGTTAAAGTCCAATGATTTCTCTAGAACCGGAGGAATCTTCCCAAGGACATTCCATAGCTAGAAATAGTAGTCCTTAGGAAAGATGGAGAAAGATTGTGAACGTAGCTGAATGCCGACCAAGTACTTAAGTTAGCACTGGAACAATCACAACAAGGTGCTAGTTATGACGTATTGGTAAGCATTGAAGGGGTTGAAGAATGAAAAAGAATTGTAAAGATAAAGGGTGTAAAGAAAGAAGCCCTCCTTACAACTTTAGGCAGAAACCGGGTCAATTCATATGCTATTGAGATCATTTTAATGATTCTTGATATTGAAGATAGACATCATGGACCCAGTGATGCAAGGCACAACCCATCCCAGCTAACTCAGATATCTCTTAAAAGATATTTGTTTTAATCACACGGAGACAACACATTATCTATTGATTTATTCACTCCGAATAAATTGGTATTGAAAAGGTGGCACTCCTCTCCAGCCTCCGATCACTAAAATCCAAAATGCACGATCGAGTCTAGAGCCATTTGAGATCATCAAATATCTCATTAGGACACACTTTCATATTTACTTGCTTCTTCACACACTGTGAAAAGTAAGAAAGATCTTAAGAGTCCTACGCAAAATCTTCATGATCTTGCCTGAACATCCGAGTAATACGAAAGTATTTACAATGAAGATGGAAATCCTTCTTGAGCGAATATCAAAAAGCTCATGGTAGGTGACTTGTGCGATTCTTTATGAATCAAACTTGTGATAACTGGAAAGCAACAGTGGTTTAATTCTTAAATGAATTTAAACACGCTCCAGGCCTCTACGCATTATCATATGATCTTGCCAGAACACTCAGAGTGACTCTTTATTGATCACAGTGACGAGTGGAAATCCTTCTAGTGTTAACATCAAACAGCACTTGGTAGGTAACTTGCAAGATTCTTTATGAATCAAGCTAGTGACAACTGGAAAGCAACGATGGTGCGGTTCTTAATTGAATTTCACTTGTTCCAGGAACATGAATTGACGGCTTCAAATCATGCGGATAATATTATCCAAATGATCCACTCTTTACGTTCGCAGTCAGCTTTGGACGGTCGAGTAAAGAGAACGGGTTTACCCGCGAAATCTTGTCAAGGAGGTTCTTTATTGAAACTACCTGCCACAAGTACGATATTTAATATCGTCCAACGGTCTTCACCGACCGGAGGTAAAATGCTACCGAATTAGAATGAAATGTTCAAGGCCATTTCATCCGTGTATATTGTTTGTTGCTAACTGTCTTATGCAGCGTTACAAGAAGGTGGCATTGCGGTGTACAATCAAGAAGAAGTCGTCACCACATGCTTATACTACATACAATTAGTACTTCAACAAATTCAAGAAAGTCTGAAGGTCAAGTCTTCCGCTGTATCAAACTCTGAAGCTTTCAAGAATTTAAAGGTATAAGTATGTGGAACATGAAGTCACGAAGAGGCAAATTTCACAAGTAATGAATGCACAAGGTCAAGGCAAGGAAACATGCTCAAGACTAAAGTCAAAGATCACATCAAGCATATTCACAAGAACAAGATCGAAGACTCAAGCATAGTATGCTAGGTTTAAGATTTTGTAAAATGGTGTGACCTCCCTTAGGGGGAGATTGTTGGAAATGTGTTTTCCCAAAGAAAGTCTCGGTCACATCATTATTAGCATAGATCACGAGCCATAGAATATTTAGAACTTTGTAACTTGGAGCGACCTCCCTTAGGGGGAGATTGTTGGAAATACGTTTTACGTATTTATGAAGGATCGGTCGCTCCAACGATAATTATGTAATGGGCTCGTGGTCCACTGTGTAATGTATAGTCCATATAGCCCACATGTAGGGTGGGCTATATATATACCTCTCCTAGCATGTTAGGAGGGGGTTGGTTGGTTCATTCATTTACAACATTTCATTAATCTAATCTCACTTTCTCTCTCTACTTTTCTTTCTTCTCCTTTCTCTCTCTACACCTCATCTCCTTCTTCCCCATCTCTTCCACCAAATCAATAGATCTAATCCATCATTTATCAAATCCTTAGATTTCGTAGACCTTCAATTGGTATCAGAGCCGGGTTGGTGTTTTTGTTAGACGAGAGGTGTGGGTGAGATGAGAGTATGTTTGTGAGGGGAGTCTGTGTCCGAGTGAATTTTGTTTGGATGTGTTGGTCGAGAGAAAGATTATGTGAGTTGTTGATTTTGGGTCGAGAGTGTGAGAGTCTGTGTGAGATGTGAGACGGTTGAGAGTGGGTTGAGTGTTGAGTGAGTCGGTTGAGGGTGGGTAAATAAGTCACTGTTTTGGGTCGAGTTGTTGTTAAGGCCTATTCGGAAGTTGTTCTATTCGGAAGATTTTTTCTATGCGGAAGTTTTTTTCCTATTCGGAACTTTTGTGTCATGCGGAACTTTGTGTCATGCGGAACTTTGTGTCATGCGGAACTTTGTGTCATGCGGAACTTTTTGTCAATTCGGAAAAAAATCCACCATGCGGAAAGTTGTTCTTACGCGGAAAGTTTTGCAACAGGTACAATTTTTTTCTAATTAGGCACTTAATCCGTTTGTTTCAATTGTTCTAAAGGCAAAAATAGTGCAATTAAACCTATTCCGAATACATCCCAAGCAAAACCCCTAAATTAATCAACCCTAATTAAGCAGTAATTGGATTTCGATTATTTTCAATTTAGAGAGATAATTAACTTGTTATGTTTGAATGATTTTAAACCGATTTAATACCTTTTTTTTTTGGAGGATCTTGATCTAGAAGAAGTGAATGATTAGAGGTGATTGATTTGAGTTCGTGTGTTTGTTTGTGGAAGGTTTATCAATGGCGGCAAGAGTAAACAGAAACAGTGATTGTGAATAGTGAGGGAATAAGAGAAACGGGGGGGGGGGGAAGTTTTGACTAGGTCAAATTTTCCATAAGTTAGACATGTTGTCAACTTTGCCCCCTCAATTCTTCTTTTTGCTACATTCAATCATTTTGTTTTGGTTACCAAGTTTTGATACTAGCCATTTTGACCCTATCTTATGTTAACTAGTCGATCCTTAGTGATTAACTTAACTTAACACAAGCACAAGACTATCCACGACAAACTTATAAGCAACAACAAGACAAATGCCAAAGCAATCCAACCATTAACCATTAAGCTTTGTGAGTTTCCTTGAAAACTTTTGAAGATCTTTTTGATGTGTAAGATGATGAAACATTTTCTCCCCCTTAAACGATGACCCGTTTTCTATTTAAAGAGCTGTAGTCATTGTTTAACGAGGCACATGATGATGAAAAACATTTCCCAATTGATATCTTGAAAAAGTTTGATTCGTGGTGTCAATAAGATTTCTCTTATTTTAACAAATTAATGCACTGAGACGTACACAAATTCGTGTTAGACCAAGTTGTAAAGTAAACTTGATCCCTTTGCGTGATTTGGCTTGTAAAGTAAATTGATATCTTGGAAATGTGTTTTCCCAAAGAAAGTCTCGGTCACATCATTATTAGCATAGATCACGAGCCATAGTATATTTAGAACTTTGTAACTTGGAGCGACCTCCCTTAGGGGGAGATTGTTGGAAATACGTTTTACGTATTTATGAAGGATCGGTCGCTCCAACAATAATTATGTAATGGGCTCGTGGTCCACTTAGTTAAGTATAGTCCATATAGCCCACATGTAGGGTGGGCTATATATATACCCCTCCTAGCATGTTAGGAGGGGGTTGGTCATTCATTCTTTCACACTTAATCATTTAATCTAATCTTACTTTCTCTCTCTACTTATCTTCCCTCTCCTTTCTCTCTCTACACCTAATCCCCTTCTTCCCCATCTCTTCCACCAAATCCATAGATCTAATCCATCCATTACCAAATCCTTAGAATAAGTAGGCCTTCACCTTACTACAACAAACAACGGGTAGCTAACCCGAAACTCATTTGCCCATATAAATTAGCGTGTCGTCACAATAATCACGCTTGTGTAAATCTTCTCATACATAAATTCGCTTACCAATCAATGTGGCACGACGGGGATCAACCGTCAAGGCGTGAACTGGGGTGATCGTCCCCAAATAGTACTATTATATGCATAAGCGTCTACCAAATCCCGGTAGTTCACAATTCATGCTAATGGGACTTTTTGTGACATAACCTAACTTTAATAGTCCATTTTACTTCATACATCGGGTCATATAATCATTCATCGGGTCATACAATCATTCGGGCCCAAATCAATAAACAAACAATTGGGACAAATGGTGTCCTATTTTATCAAAACGAACATGTTATCTCCCTCGTGGGTTTATAAAACATTTCATAAAAACATTTAAAAGAGTGCGAGGCTATGAACTCACGTTGATGTGGGAAAGCGGGTTGTCGGCAATTCGGATGTACGGTACGTGCTTCAATCACGGAAACCTAGACAAATAATACTCGTCTTAGACTTTTGTCCAATGACTTTATAAAAATAACAATTATGTATACATATGATGATTTTATATATATGATGATGATCAAGTGGGTTTATATATTCTCATTTACTCATTTTATTGCTATGTGTTGGTAACTTTTATACTAGTTTTACTAGTTTTACTTATTTACATGTTTTAGGCCCAATAAGCCTATTACAAGCCTATACTTTATATTAGTCCATTTTACACCTTTATTATCAGTATTATACTTTTCATGTTGGTCCCAAGTGGTTTAAGCCCAATAATTAAATTTATAAGTGTTTAGTCCATTTAGTTGGATTATTAGTCCAATAATGCTAACTTAGCCCGTTAATGTCCGTATGTTATATAGTTCAGGTTTTATCGGTTTTTACTTGTATTAAGTACTTATATATCAATATATGATGAAGGTCTACGAGATCATTGGCCTGATTTCTGCCGCTTCCGTTATTGCTGCTGGATTGGATGTAGGGCTTGCTTCTATTGGACCTGGAGTTGGTCAAGGTACTGCTGCAGGTCAAGCTGTAGAAGGTATCGCGAGACAGCCCGAGGCGGAGGGAAAAATACGAGGTACTTTGTTGCTTAGTCTAGCTTTCATGGAAGCTAGAGCAAGGCCTAATTGAAAATGAATCGAATTATTAATTGTGTCATAAAGGCCCTTATGCCCTAAAGAGTGAATCATTTGGATAATATTATCCGTATGATTTGAAGCCGTCAATTCATGTTCCTGGAACAAGTGAAGTTCAATTAAGAACCGCACCGTCGTTGCTTTCCAGTTGTCACTAGCTTGATTCATATAGAATCTTGCAAGTTACCTACCAAGTGCTGTTTGATGTTAACACTAGAAGGATTTCCATTTGTCACTGTAACTACTTAATAGTATTACTCTGAATGTTCTGGAAAGATCACTAAGATATTGCGTAGAGGCCTGGAACGTGTTTAAATTCATTTAAGAATTAAACCACTGTTGCTTTCCAGTTATCACAAGTTTGATTCATAAAGAATCGCACAAGTCACCTACCATGAGCTTTTTGATATTCGCTCAAGAAGGATTTCCATCTTCATTGTAAATACTTTCGTATTACTCGGATGTTCAGGCAAGATCATGAAGATTTTGCGTAGGACTCTTAATATCTTTCTTACTTTTCACAGTGTGTGAATAAGCAAGGAATAATGAAAGTGTGTCCTAATGAGATATTTGATGATCTCAAATGGCTCTAGACTCGATCGTGCATTTTGGATTTTTAGTGATCGGAGGCTGGAGAGGAGTGCCCCTTTTCAATACCAATTTATTCGGAGTGAATAAATCAATAGATAATGTGTTGATCTCCGTGTGATTAAAACAAATACCTTTTGAGAGATATTTGAGTTAGCTGGGAAGGGTTGTGCATTGCATCACTGGGTCCATGATGTCTTTATTCAATATCAAGAATCATTAAAAATGATCTCAATAGCATATGAATTGACCCGGTTTCTGCCTAAGTTGTAAGGAGGGCTTCTTTCTTTACACCCTTTATCTTTACAATTCTTTTTCATTCTTCAACCCCTTCAATGCTTACCAATACGTCATAACTAGCACCTTGTTGTGATTGTTCCAGTGCTAACTTAAGTACTTGGTCGGCATTCAGCTACGTTCACAATCTTTCTCCATCTTTCCTAAGGACTACTATTTCTAGCTATGGAATGTCCTTGGGAAGATTCCTCCGGTTCTAGAGGAATCATTGGACTTTAACCTATCCTACCATCCTTATGTCACCACAATCTTCATCATCGTAAATAGAGATGTTTTGGGTAAGTGTATGTCACCATGAAATCAATTTTGAAGTGCAATTCCATTTTGCTCCCCCTTAACATATGCCACGATATCCGAAAACATTTTGCACATGTCGGGATGAGCTATCACGTTAAGTCAAACCATTCATGATTGATCATATCCCATATTAAATCACATTTTCTCCCGCATATTAAAAATATTAACCCAATCGATGTTTTTAATATCAATTGATTTAATAGCATTTTAAGAAAATTTGGGAAGAAAAATTCAAGTCCAATTATCTTCATGAAATACACAAGCTCCCCCTCAAATTAATGAGGGTGTGCTGAAACGTAAATTAAATACCTTTTAAACACAAGTGTAAGGTATTTATTACGTGCAAAGATCATATATGATAATGAATTCACAAGATTAACAATTTACGAGGTAGGACCTGAATGATGGAGAACATCATATGAAAGATTCACATGGTTCTTGTTCACGAATGTTGGTCACCTCGTCACGTCCCCGAGAAAATTAATTCCCGTTGTTGAGTCAAAGCATTCTGGTGAAATGCTTGACTTGATTATGAAAAGCGGGTTGCTATCTGAAATAATAGCAAACCATATGGAGCATGTTTTAAATGTTTTAAACTTCTGCTCGAACTTTATATACAACCCCGTGTCATTATTGAATGACATTTCTAGGTTCGTAAATATTATCGATTCCAGAAGACATGCTCTTTTTATCAAAATGTTTTGAACACACAATTTTGAAAGATTTAGAAAAACCTTTTGAGAAATTCTTGAAAAATTGTGTTCAAAGTTTTGAAAACCAATTACTTGAGCTTAAGATTGGAATATCTTAGGAAAGCTCAAGTCCGAGAAGTTGTAAACTTCTCGTTGTTAAGGATAAGTTTATCATCGGCGATAAACTTTCCTTTTAACTGAAGAACGAGTCCTAAGCTGACATTTACTTAGAAATCGTGTTCATGAGCTTGAAAACTTTGACTGTTTTAATGGAAAGCTCATGACCGAGAAAGGTTAATTTCTCGTTACGAGGAAAAGTTCTCTTATTTAAAAGATACACTTTCCTTTCTGAGCTTAAAACTTCGAATGTTTTAATACAAGCTCATGACCGAGAAAGGTGAATTTCTCGTTAAGAGGATAAGTTATCATAAAAGATAATCTTTCCTTTATTTAAAGTTCGAGTTACAGTCTGACATTTAACTGTAAGTCATTGTGCATGAGCTTAAAAAACTTCGAATGTTTTTATTATTAGCTCATGCCCGAGAAAAAAATGAATTTCTCGTTGTAAGGATAAGTTTATCATCGGCGATAAACTTTCCTTTTAATTGAAGATCGGGTCATCATCTGATATTTAATGATGAGCCTTATACACGAGCTTAAAACCTTTGAATGGTTTTAGGATAAGCTCGTGTCCAAGAAAACTTAATTTCTTGTTAAGAGGGTAAGTTATCGTTGCGTAGATAAACTTCCCTGTCTCTGAAGTCCGGGTCGTCGTCTGTCATTTAACGAGGAGCCATTGTGCATGAGCTTAAAAAATTGGAATGTTTTTGATATAAGCTCATGCCCGAGAAAAATTAATTTCTCGTTGTTAGGATAAGTTTACCATCGGCGATAAACCTTCCTTTCTTTGAATAGCGAGTTATAGTCTGTGATGTGACTATAAGTCCTGTATTGCAGCTTAACCATGAATCCCCTGAGACATTTGTTTCTCTGATATCTGCTTCTTCAGCAACCAAACTCTAAGAGTGTCCTTAGTTGAACGGTATACAACGATTGGACCGCTTCGTTCTTTTGGAATATCAACTTTGGTACCTGCATTCTCATTAGGAGTTTGTATACTTTTGTATGGGTTAGAGATATCTATTTTAGAAGCACGTGGGGGTTCACGGTTTTCTTTTCTTGTGTCAGAGGTGGCCTGAAGAGATGATTCACTTGTCTTAGTTGGCAAACGTTTCCTTTTATAGAAAACCTTAAGTTCAGGCTTAAGTGATGTATCATCCTTTGCAATTTCCTCCCTAGTAGTCTTCGTAGAATCAGAGACTATCCTAGTTAAAGGGCACTCGTTTCCTACAAGAGTGAAAGTTCTACCAGTGGGGCGCCACATTTTACCAACGGGTTTGATTTTAGCAACCCACTGGGATTTAAGTCTAGCACGGGAGTTCACCTCATTAAGCAATTTCTTGATACAGGAATCATGATTTGCCGTAAAGACACATTTTCTACATGTTTTACAAGTAGCATATTTAATGTCCGAGTAAGATCTAGAATTCCTAGATGATTGATTGATGCTCCTAGGATGTGACATGCTACGGTTAGCAGTGTTGGGTAAACTAGAAGGCATCTGACTAGGTTTGAAATTCCTATCTCTTACTTGTGTCTTTTGAATAGCTTCCCTTTGACCAAAATCATGGCGTACATCAGTTGAACTAGTTCTAGACATGTTCATTGAACTATTCTTAGAGAAACTAGGGGCAATCATGTGATGAGGTCTTGCTAAAACTGATTTAGTCATATTAGGCCTAGTTGGTGGAGTGACTGTTCTAGAAATATGTCCCAAATCAACTTGAGAGGCAAACCGCGGTCTCGAGGATTATGGTCGCTCGGATCTAAATGCAGTAGGTTGTCTGACAATCGGTTGTCTGACAAACTGATTTGTAGGCGGTTTCCCCAAGATTGATGGTTTTTCAAGCTTAGTGTCCACACTAGGTCCTCTATTTTTCCTTAACTCGTTTTTCAACGCAGCTATAGCAAACACCTTTTCCTGTACTTGAGCCTTTAATGTCTCATTCTCTTTAAGCACTCTATCTTGGGATGCCAATTTAGACTCTAGTAACTGAATTTGTTTCAAAAAATTATCCTTTTCAGCTTTCGAATCCAAAACTTTTTGATCTAATTTTCTTTCAAGAACAACGTTTGACTTTTCAAGTTTTTCAAATTATGTTTCAAATTTATCCGTTTTCTTAGAAAATACAAGTTTGGCATCCTCAAGATCTTTTGATTGTTGAGCTACAATCGTTTCGAGCTCTCTAATCTTGGAATCAGAAGCAGTCAATGAAGCAGTTATAATACAATTATCATGATGTACTATAGCATTCTGAGCAATCTCTCCCCCATTATGACTTACATCGGATGAATCAGAAGTGGTATTGCTATCACTCTTTTCCATCCCATGTTTGTCATAATTAGGTTCAGAATGCTCAATATGCGGCATATCATCAACATAGACATCATAAACAACATTACATTGTACCAAGTTTGCAGGCTCTTCGTCGTAAACGGGTAAGGTGTCATCAAGAAGGATCTCGTGAACATTCCCAGACGTGCCACTGGTATCATGTTGTCCTTCCGATTCCGTGCTCTTGGCATTGATGGGCTCCAAGTGTTCAACCGTATGACCAGTTTCCTCTTGCATCGAAGAGTCTTGCATTCCATTATCATACCCTTGCTGAAGTCGAGATCTTTCATAAATCGAAGACGAGACCGATGTCATGAGTTTCAAAATTGTATCACGGAAGACTCGAAGCTCGGTATGTGTATCTCGAATAAATGATTGGCAAATCACTTGTTAGCCTCAAAATATTGAGCCAAACAAGAATGCTCGGTCATATGTTTATTATGTATCGTATTATAGAACGTTGTAATAGGTAGTATATTAGTCGTGTTATACGGGCTTAACTTTAGGCTAAAGTTCATTAATAAGTAACTAAAGCCCAAAAGGAAAGCCCGGCCCAAACCATATAGTCCATAAAGAAGCCCGCATGTGGGTGGACTATATATACTACCCTCCTAGCATGTTAGGAGGGTTGGTGATTCATTTTCTTCTTAATCTAATATTCTCTCTCTAGTTTCTCTCTCTAAAACTCATCTCATTTCTACCTTTCTTTCTTTAAATTCGTGCTAGAATCATCACATATTAGGGACAACAATTGGTATCAATCGCCATGGGGTAGTTTTTGTGATTCGTTGTTGATTTACTACTTAATTCGTGTGATTTTACCATAAAATCTACTCGGATTCAAGTTTTTTCTTATGATTTTCGTGCTCTAAATCTTCCTCCTTGAATCTCTACATCTTTCATACGTGTGGTAAGATTTTGGTTACTTTGGTTTGGATTGAAACACGAAATCCAAGGTAAAAATCCATACTTTTTTGTTGTTCTTAGTCTCGGCTGAATTTTAGGAGTACGATCTGATTTTGTGGTTGCATAAACCCTGGGGGTTTCTACTTGCGATCCATAGTCACGATCTAGTTCTACGATCTTACTGTGATCACTCACCACGATCTGTGAGTACGATCACCCAGTACGATCGGTGAGTACGATCACTTGAGTACGATCCAAGACTGCGATCAGAGTGCGATCTGGAGTACGATAGGTAAGTACGATCAAACTACGATCAGAGTACGATCCAACTGCGATCGAGGAGTACAATCAGACCACGATCAGAGTACGATCCAACTACGATCAAGGAGTACGATCATAGTGCGATCAGAGTGCGATCAGAGTGCGATCTATGAGTACGATCATAGTGCGATGGGTCTCACTGCGATGGACATCTAAATTTTGTTTGAGTATTTTTTAGTTTTAGCCACTATCTAGACTAGTCTCGGAACGTAGGTTACACGAAGATTAAAAAAAAAAGTGTTTTTTGGCGGGAAAACCATTTTAAAATTTATTTTTTCCTAGACCATTTTTAGGCCATTTATGCTTCAATTTCAAATTTTGGCGATGCGAAAAATTTTTCGACCAAAAATTCAAATTTTCGGACCAAAATTCAAATTTTTAGGCCATTTTTAGGTTTTATTTTTGTCAAAATTTTTCACTTTTCAAAATTTTTCCCTATTAGTTTTTGGCTATTTCGGACTTTATTTCAAAATTTGGTAAGTCAAAATTTTCAGTTTACCATTTTGTCGGACTGAGGAATTTATTGTCGGACTGAGAAAAAATCGCAATTTTCGGAATTTCAACAACCAAACAATCACAACACAACTACTTAAGATCCAAAGTCAATTCATCCACTGTGTCACTCATTATGGATTCCGTAACACAAGATGTGCATGCACTCAAATCCAAGATGTCGGTTGCAAAAGAACGATGCATGACACACTTTAGATCACTCCAGTCACACCTTCAAGTTATTTCAAATGACGATTTAAAAGGCACTCGCGTCGAACTTGGATTCAAACGGGTATTCATGTCACTAACTGGTCAAGATGTTGAGAAATTCACAAGAACAATGTTACTCAATGCAGCTCACCTTGAACAACAACTTGCCAACGATGAATTTCAAGAGGTTGAATCCATAGATGCCGTTTTGGTTCTCGAAAATCAGTTTCAACAATTCATTGTGTTGTCCCTCAATAAATGATGTTATATAATCACGAATTAAAGAAGAAAGAAAGGAAGAAATGAGATGAATTGTAGAGAAAGAAACTAGAGAGAGAAAAGAGAGAGAAGTGTGTGAACTTGTGAATATTAGATTAAGGAATGAGAAAATGAACCACCAACCCTCCTAACATGCTAGGAGGGTGGTATATATAGTCCACCCACATGCGGGCTTCTTTATGGACTATATGGTTTGGGCCGGGCTTTCCTTTTGGGCTTTAGTTACTTATTAATGAACTTTAGCCTAAAGTTAAGCCCGTATAACACGACTAATATACTACCTATTACAACGTTCTAAAATACGATACATAATAAACATATGACCGAGCATTCTTGTTAGGCTCAATATTTTGAGGCTAACAATCTCCCCCAATGAGAGGTCATAAACCTTGGTCATTTAGGAAATTTGTAGAGATTACTAATCTCGCCATAAATGAGTCTTGAACGTGTAATTGTAGTCTTGTTCCTTCATGCTGTGATCTTTGAGCCTTTGTCGTTGTCTTTCGACTTTGTCTTTAAGCTTGAGATCTTCAAATCATCCTTGACTTGTTTTTGCCATCTTGCGATCTTGTGTCTTCATCCACATGCTCACACTGTTAATTGTTGAATATGTCTTTAGGCATGAGTATGTGGTTTCTGAATCATTGACTTTGCTGTGTACACCGTGACGCCACCTTCTCGAGACAAAACATAGACACGGACTGAATGGCTTTGACATTCGTCCTAAATCGGTAGCGTTTTACCTCCGGTCGGTGAAGACCGTTATACGATATTAAATATCGTACCTGTGATCAGGTAGATTCAATTAAGAATCTCCTTGACAGGGTTTCGCGGCTGTACTAGCCGTTCTCTTTACTCGACCGTCTCAAAGCAAGATTGCGAACATAAAGAGTGAATCAATTGGATAAATATCCGCTTGATTAAAGTCGTCAATTCAAGTTCCTGGAACAAGTTTGATTCTTAACGAATCTTACCATTGTTGCTTTCCAGTTGACACAAGTTTGATTCATAAGAATCTCACAAGTCACCTACCGTAGCGCTGTTTGAGGTTGACGCTAGAAGGATTTCCATTCGTCACTGTGAATATTAATGAATATCACTCTGAATGTTCTGGCAAGACCATAAAGATATTGCGTAGAAACCTGAAACGAGTTTGAATCAATTCAGAATCAAACCACTGTTGCTTTTCAGTTTTACATATGTTCAATTCATAAAGAATCTTACATATGACCTACCGCAGTGCTGTTTGATGTTAACACTGGAAGGATTTCCACTCATCATTGTGAATACTAAGTAGTATCACTCTGAGTGTTCTAGCAATATCGCAAGGATATAGCGTAGGACTCTCTTGATCTTCATCCGTGTGTCCTAACGAGATTTGATTGATCTCTTGGCTCTAGACTCGATTTGTGCACTTTTAGTGGTCGGAGGCTGGAGCAGATGCCACCTATTCAATATCAACTATCTCGGAGTGAGAAAGTCAATAGAAGTAGTGTTGATCTTCGTGACAATAAAACAAACTTCTTTTGAGAGAAGCCTGAGTAGCTAGGAAAGGGTTGTGCTTCACATCACTGGGTCCATGATGAGTTTGTCTTCATGATGAGTTGACCCGGTTTCTGCCTAAGTTGTATGGAGGGCTTCTTTCTTTACACCCTTTATCCTTACATTTCTTTTTCATTCTTCAACCCCTTCAATGCTTACCAAGACATCATTACTAGCACCTTGTTGTGATTGTTCCAGTGCTAGCATCAGTACTTAGTCGGCATTCAGCTACGTTCACATTCTACTCCATCTTTCCTAAGGACTTCTAATAATCTATTGGATTGTCCCTGGGAAGATCCCTCCGGTTCTGGTTGGATCATAGGACTTAAACCTAACCACCCTTTTGACACCAATAACGTCGTGAATTAAAGATGTTGTGGGTATTTGATCGTAACCATGAAAACCACTTTAAATTCTAACAAAGTGTTTGAAAAACATTTAACACCTTGCTAGTTTTGTCGTTTTAGAAATGCTCCCCCTTCACATGTGCATCGATAATCGAAAGTGTTTGGCACATGTAGGTAGGAGTTAAAGTGCTTGAGTCTTATATTAGATCACATTTTAATCACATTTTCTCCCCCTATCTCTAATATATAAAATCTTTTGATATTAGAGATACCAAATTTGATTAAAATATATTTTGAAAAATAGTCTTGAAATCTCCGGGAGAAAGATGTGTTAATCTTTTGCATGAAGTTGAAATGCTCCCCCTCAAAAATTGATCCAATTGAATTGTCATTGTGAGGATATGATCCACATTTCGCTTTTTGAGGATGGGAGTTGTTGAACACACAATTTTTGAAAGATTTTGAATAATCATTGAGAAATTCTTGAAAAAATTGTGTTCAACGCTTTTTGAAAAATCCTGTTTCTTTTTGTCGAAGAGGTTTTTCTTAAAGCATAAACTTGAGTTCATAGACTTTGAATGTCTTGACGAATCCACTCAAGTGTAAGAAGATTTAACTTCTTTTGCTAAGGGTAAGAGCACGAAATCGTACACTCCCCCGTGAATATAGTTCCGGGTTGCAATCTGAAAGTAATTACAAGCCATTGTGTTGAGCTCAAAACGTTGAATGTTTTGTGACAAGCTCAACCCGTGATAGATTGCTCTACCCGTTGTTTGGAAATATTTGTCCAAAATAGACAATTTCCTTTATTAAAAGAAGAGATGACATGTTTTGAAAAATATTTACAACTTTCATTCGAGCTTTATGTACACACCCGTGTCGTTATTGAGCGACATTTCTAGGCACGTCCATATTATCGATACTGAAAGACATGTCGAGAAGAGTATTTTTGGATTTTGAAAGATTTTTTATTTTGTGTTTTGCTTTTATGTGTTTTATATTTTTGTATTTTGCTTTTTCAAAGATATTTACAAGTTGATGTTTGATAGATAAATCAAGCAGGCACCTTTGCCAGAATCTCCAGGTCTGCTGGAGTCAAACATCTCATACCAATTTGCCTAACGAGGTACTCAAACCTATCTTTCGACAGAGCTTTCGTAAACAAGTCGGCTAATTGGTAATCCGTTCCAACAAAGTATAATTCAACGATACCTCGCTCAACTTGTTCCTTTATGAAGTGGTATCTGACATCGATGTGCTTTGTGCGGGAATGCTGTACCGGGTTGCAGGAGATGGCTATGGCAGACTTTGAGTCACAGTACATAGGTACTTTATCAAAGTGAAAGCCATAATCCGTGAGTTGTGTTCTCATCCATAGAACTTGAGCACAACACGCAGATAGAGACACATACTCCGCTTCGGCTGATGAAAGTGACGTGCAATCCTGCTTCTTGGAAGACCATCCCACAAGCTTATCTTGACCTAGAAATTGTGCACCACCAGAAGTACTTTTTCGTGTATCAAGACACCCTGCATGATCAGAATCTGAATAGGCCGTTAGAAAGAAACCGGTTTCCCTCGGATACCAGAGTCCCAAATGAATGGTATTCTTGAGGTACCGAAAGATCCGTTTAACCTCCTTGAGGTGCTTTTCAGTGGGTCGTGCTTGATATCGTGCACAATAGCATGTAGCATGATGAATATCTGGTCTGCTTGCTGTCAAGTACATGAGGGACCCGATCATGGAACGATATCTCGTTTGATCTATGGGTAATCCCTCCAAGTCAGCATCTAGGGATGTGGTTGATAATGGTGTCCCAACGGGGTCACATGAGGTCATACCATGCTTTTTGATTATCTCTTGACAATACTTAGCTTGGTTTATAAAGATACCACTTGGGGATTGGTGAACTTGAATTCCTAGAAAGAATTTTAGTTCGCCCATCATAGACATTTCAAATCTGCTGTGCATTACTTTTTCAAACCATTTTGAAAGTTTTGGGTTTGTAGACCCGAAAATAATGTCATCAACATAAATTTGCACAAGCAGAATGTCATCCCCATATTTATAAGTGAACAAAGTTAAATCAATGGAACCTTTTGAGAAACCTTTGGAGACCAGAAATTTCGAGAGCTCGTCGTACCACGCCCTTGGAGCTTGCTTGAGTCCATAAAGTGCTTTGTGGAGACGATACACCTTGTCAGGATAATGAGGATCGACGAATCCTTCCGGCTGCGTGACATAGACTTCTTCCTTCAAAGGACCGTTAAGAAACGCCGTCTTTACGTCCATTTGATATACGATGAATCCCTTATGTGCAGCATAGGCAAGGAAAATCCTGACCGCTTCCATTCGAGCTACTGGTGCAAATGATTCTTCGAAATCAATACCCTCTTTCTGTCCATACCCTTTAGCCACTAGTCTAGATTTGTTCTTGATGATCGTGTTTTCTTCATCCATCTTGTTTTTCCAGATCCAACGAAGATTTAAAGGAGTCACATCGTATGGCCTGTCAACAAGTTCCCAGACTTTAAGTCTTTCAAATTGTTGAAGTTCATCCGTCATCGATTCAATCCAAGCATGATCAGCCATGGCTTCTTTGATGTTTTTCGGTTCAGCAGTACTCACGGCGAGTGCGAACATACAAACATCGCCATCGGTGGCTAGTTGTCGTCTTGTACGAACGGGCTGTGAAGGGTTTCCAATTACGTGAACCAAAGGATGATCTCGGGTCCAATGATGTGTGGAAGGATGTCGTTGATAGAACGTATGCATATTTGACGGATCAACATGGCGAGTAGACGACTCTCCAGTTTCGTGTACCGATGTACCGAATGGGTTGTGAAAATCGTCATCGTCAGATAATGCACCGTCTGCTTGATTTGTGTTCTCTGGAGCAATGACAGTAGTTGTGGATGTTGTAGGATCTATTGTTAATGTGATATTCTGAGGAGGTAAATCTGCAACAACCCGTGTTGAAGTAGATGAAGTTGTATCCTTGTGTTGATGATGATAGGTATCATCATTCGTATCATGAGTGACAGCGGAAGACTTCGATGCAACTTGTTTCTCCCCCGTGAAATATTCATCATACATTGGTCCATATAACATTTCCAACTCTTCAAGTGTCGTGTCCACTGTCATATCTGCTCTAGGAACATGTTCAGGAACCAGCTTTGAACTTGACGGTTCATTGCTGTGGTCTTGAGTTCCGAGTTCCGTGCGGTTGTGAACGGAAGTCGTGTGTCGTTGTGGATCGGGACTTAAACTGCTTTGTTCAAGTGCCATTTCTTGCAATTCATCAAATCTTATATGAATAGTCTCGACTATCAATTTTGTTCTCTTGTTGTACACTCTGTATCCCTTAGACTGAGTTGCATATCCCACTAAAATGCATGCATCACCTTTCTCTTTCATCTTGTCCAGATTTTCACCATCTCGAATAATGTAACACGTACATCCAAAAACATGAAGGTGTTTGAGTGAAGGTTTGCGATCATTAATTATGTGATATGGTGTCTTTTCGTGTCTTGGGATGACTAAGGAGCGGTTTTGTGTGTAGCATGCGGTTGACACGGCTTCGGCCCAAAAGTATAGTGGAAGTTTTGAAGCGGATAACAATGTTCGAGCAGCCTCAACTAAAGTACGGTTTCGTCTTTCAACAACGCCGTTTTGTTCGGGTGTTCGAGCAATAGATGTTTCATGTTCAATTCCTTCAGCTTCAAAATAGTTTCTCAGTTTTGAATTCAAAAATTCAGTACCTCTGTCAGTACGCACCACTTTAACTTGAGCTTGAAGACCACGTTGTATCACTTTAAGGAAGCTGATGAGAACATCGGGTGTTTCATCCTTAGACCTCAAGAAGTGAGTCCATGTGTACCTTGAGTAGTCATCGACAATTACCATAACGTATTTCTTCCCATTGATACTTTGAACACGCATGGGACCACACAAATCTATATGAAGAAGATCTAACCGTCCTTTAGAGCTAGGTGTAGTCTTTGTCTTGAAACTACTCCGTTTAGCTTTACAAAGCTCACAAGAAGAACAAAGATGATCTTTGATGAATTTCAAGTTAGGAAGGCCTCGCACAATATCTTTCTTAGAAAGCAAGTTGATGGTATTGAAGTTAAGATGAGATAAACGTTGATGCCATAACCAAGCTTGAGTCGTTGAAGCTTTAGCCATGAAACAGATTGGAGTTGAAGATGTGGAGTCTTGTAGTGAAATAGTGTAGAGATCAGTACCCCGTGTTCCGGTAAGTAAGTCATTCCCATCATAATCACGAACAAAACATGTCTTCTTTCTAAAAGCAACCTCCAAATCCGCATCACAGAATTGACCAACCGAGAAAAGATTATGATTGAGCCCTTCGACGTAGTAAACCCTTTTGATAGTGATATTCCCCTGAACCAAGTCTCCATATCCTAGGATAGGTGCAAATTGATCATTTCCGAATCGGACCGTACCCAGGAACTTCTCCACGAAGTTAATTAGAAGCTTGAGATTCCCCGTCATGTGCTTCGTGCATCCGGAGTCCATTATGAAGAGAATTACTTCGATCACCTGCAGAAGAATTAGAACACGATGGAGCATTTGCTAAATTGGATTCCATGTTAGTAGTGATTTCCGATTCATTAGTTTCCCTAGTTTCATCACTTAGAGGCACACTAACGCTCGTAGTCACATTTTCTGTCCTAACCTTAGGCATCCATTTATATCCTGGAGGACATTGGTTAGCAAACCACCATTTCCAAGGCTTGCTAGCAGACTCATATAATTCCCTAATTCTGCTTCTAGGGTTCTTAGTGGTGGAGTCTGATGCAATACTTTTCTTAGGGGGGGTTGCACCAGAATGGTTCACTTTGCGTTTGGGTTTTCTAGCACTAATAGGCATCACAGTTTGCTTTTTAGTTCTAGTTTCTACGCCTTTGACATTATTCGAAACACACATAGCATGATTAGCATTAGCACACTTTCCACATTTCACACAAACAAACTTAACTTTCATAGCATTCAAAGTCGAATCATTCAAATCGTCATTACATGCGATTACAGACGTTTTATTCTTAGAAACATTGAAAATCCTAGGGTGTTCTTCTACTTCCTTCATCTTCCCTTGACTTTTGTTTTGCCAGACCTTTTCATTCATGCGAGTGCTCTTAAGCTGGGGCCGGCTAACACTAGCAGTGGGGACTACTCCTGTAGTAAAAGACACACGTCTATTAGTGTTTCTTGAAGTCTGAGGTGATTGACTTTCTTTGTTTTGTGTGGGTTTAGTGGTCAATCTATACATCCATGGTTTACCCACATGTGTGTTCTTAATGCTTTGTGATCGAATATTTGTTTTGGGAGTGGTTTGTGGTAACCTATCCTTCCCATCCGTCTTGGGGGCAAACGCAGGTTTTGCAAATGCAGAATTAGAGAAAACAGATGGTTTTCCCAAGACAGAGGGTCTAGTCACTTTTTGAGCATTGGGTTGTCTTACAACAGGTTTCTTAACACTAGGTTCCACAATCTTCCCACCCATCTTAGCAATGAGTTTCTGCAACTCTGCTATCGCTCTGTCCCTGTCTTGTACCTGAGCTTTCAACCCTTTAATTTCCAAATCTTGTTCGTTCATTTCTCGAAACGTTTGGGAAAGTTTTTCTTGTAATTTATTATTATGTGGAAAACTACCAACGTCTTTTTGCAAAGCAAGTTCAAGAGAATGACAATGTTTTTGAAGGAAATCGGTTTTGTGTTGAAGTAACTCAAAAGCCTTTTTATCAACATTTTCTTTATGTTTCGAAAGCTCAAGTTCAAGACGCTCACACTCTTTGATTTTATCAAGATATTTGCATGCAACATCAGAATATTCATCGATATCAGCACAAGATTGAAGAGTAACACACAAAATATCTTTGGAGAGACATTCTTCTAAGAGTAGATCATATTCGTTTGAAAATTCTAATTTGTCATTTTGAAGGTCATCAATTGCTTTTTCAAGAGACTCAATATATTTCAAATCATCAAACATTTCAGACTGAATTAAATTTTCAAACTCAAGAACATGTTCTTTTATTATCTTCGTGTTTGGTATTAAAAGTTCTTTCACAAGCACAGTTATGTCGTGAGGAATCTCGGTTTTCCACTTATCCTTTTGACGTTTCTCCCAATCGCTTTCAACAATTGATTGAACATTATTAACGTGGTGTTTAAGAAAACCAAGTATTTTTCTACTTTTGCTTTTAGAAGCATCTAGAGGCAAATAATTAATATATTTAAAAACATTAGTTTTCCTCTAGGGTTATTGCGATCGAAACCGTGCACTCCTTTTCCGAAATTCAAGCTGTCGCAATGATAGTACTTTTTCCAACTTTTTTAGGCAACCATTTTAGCAACTTTTAGGCAACAAATTCGTGATTTTTACCAAACCAAAACAACCAAATCTCTACAACAAGTATATGGAAGATTTGTAGCAAGATGAAGAACACGAAAAACACAAAAAGAATTTGAATTCGTGATGATTTATAGATTAAATCATACGAATCAAATATAATAACAAACAATCAATCACAAAACTACCCCGTGGCGATTGATACCAATTGTTGTCCCTCAATAAATGATGTTATATAATCACGAATTAAAGAAGAAAGAAAGGAAGAAATGAGATGAATTGTAGAGAGAGAAACTAGAGAGAGAAAAGAGAGAGAAGTGTGTGAACTTGTGAATATTAGATTAAGGAATGAGAAAATGAACCACCAACCCTCCTAACATGCTAGGAGGGTGGTATATATAGTCCACCCACATGCGGGCTTCTTTATGGACTATATGGTTTGGGCCGGGCTTTCCTTTTGGGCTTTAGTTACTTATTAATGAACTTTAGCCTAAAGTTAAGCCCGTATAACACGACTAATATACTACCTATTACAACGTTCTAAAATACGATACATAATAAACATATGACCGAGCATTCTTGTTAGGCTCAATATTTTGAGGCTAACACATTGGTACACAGGTGTCTGTACACTATGATCGAGAATTCATAAACAATTACTTCTTTAAATATACTCGGTTAGAAGTTCAAGAATTCAAGGAGACGTTTCTTCAACACATGAGAGATATAAGGAAGTTAATTGCCGAAAGAACACGTCATAAACTACCAGTTGAAAGACGGGTGAATGAAAGACTGATGCAGACGAACGAGATCAATGTCGATGATGGTCAAACATTGGATGATTGTTCGACTATCACAGAAATCAGCGGGATAGAATCAGAACAGCAACAAACCATCCACAGCTCAGGGAATGATCTAGCAGCCGATGATGCAGATATCAGACCCATTTATGATGAAGAGCCAATGGCTGAGGTACAATTAAATGCTGTGTATGATGATCATCAATATATTGATTCTAAGATTCATGAGCTTGAAACTATGTTAGCTCAAAAGACAAAGGATTTTGAGGATGCCAAACTCGAGTTTTTAAAGAAAAATGACAAATTTGAATCTTATTTTGACAAACTTGAAAAAGCAAACGTTGTTCTTGAACAAAAACTAGATCGTAAGATTCAAGATTCTAATGCGGAAAAAGAACATTTTGTAAAACAAATAAATTTGTTAGAATCAAAGTTGGCCTCTCAAAATCCAAGTCCTCCGCCTGCTTCAGTAAGTGAAATATCTGTGCAACCTATCGACACTGTAGATAGTAATGACGCGAATGCTGATAACGACATATTTGATAATATAAACATTAAGTTAGAACAACGTGTCGCTCAATTACTTCTACAAAATGAGAAATTGAAAGCTCAGATTCAGGAAAAGGTTTTTGCATTAACAACAGTGAAAAATGAATTAAGGAAGCTAAAAGGAAATAGTGTGGATACTAAGCTAGCAAATTAGTCTATCTTGGGGAAACCTCCTACTCAACCATTCAGAAACCGCTCAGTTGCTAGACAACCGAATGCGTTTAAATCTGAACGACCCAAAACATCGAACTCGAGGTTTGCATCCCAAGTTGACATGCGTAGCAATTTGCCAAACACTATCACTTCACAATCTAGATACTCCTTAAGATATTCTGCCTATGTAAAACCCAATCACATGAATGATTCAAGCAACTCTAGCAATAGCCACAAGAACATGCCTAGGCGAAGTTCAAATGACACGGGTCATAAAAGCTATCTAGAGGATGCTAAGATAACGACACAAGCAAGAGATAGGACCCAACCGAAACCTAGGAGCGCTAATCACACATCTAGGAATTCTAGACCCTTCTATGATGTGCCCAAATCAGCTTATCCTAGGAACACTAGATCCTTCAGATGCTAAGCACTTTGTGTGCACGAAATGTAACAAATGTGTGTTTAATGCCATTCATGATGATTGCATCACTAAAGTCTTGAACAAGGTGAACAAAACAGCTAGAGCATCTCAAAGATGGAACCCTATAGGAAATAGTTCTTCTCCAATTAAGTCTTCCGCGGTGCATGAGAAAGCTAAGTTTCCTAGACCCTGTCTTAAGTGGAGACAAACAGGTAGAATCTTCAAAACAACTGGTCTTAAATGGGTTCCTACTGGAAAAATATTTCCCTCTAGCACGACAAAGATTCACTGTGAACCCCCACATGGTTCTCACGAAGATATCACTAACAAATATGCAAGCATACAAACTACTGATGAAAGTGCAGGTAATCAAGTAAAGGTTCAACAAGAACATAAAGGTTTTCCTTATACATACCGTTCAACAAAAGACACTCTCAGAGTTTGGTTGCTAAAGAAACAAATATCCGAGAAATATGTGTCTCAAGGGTTTCACATGTAAGCTCAAGAAATGGCACTTGAACAAAGCAGTTTAAGTCCCGATCCACAACGACAAACGACTTCCGTTCACAACCGCACGGAACTCGGAACTCAAGACCACATCAATGAACCGTCAAGTTCAAAGCTGGTTCCTGAACATGTTCCTAGAGCAGATATGACAGTGGACACGACACTTGAAGAGTTGGAAATGTTATATGGACCAATGTATGATGAATATTTCACGGGGGAGAAACAAGTTGCATCGAAGTCTTCCGCTGTCACTCATGATACGAATGATGATACCGATCATCATCAACAAATGGATACAACTTCATCTACTTCAACACGGGTTGTTGCAGATTTACCTCCTCAGAATATCAATTCAACAATCGATCCTACAACATCCACAACTACTGTCATTGCTCCAGAGAACACACATCAAGCAGACGATGCATTATCTGACGAAGACGAACTTATCAACCCATTCGGTACGCCGGTACACGAAACTGGAGAGTCTTCTACTCGCCATGTTGATCCGTCAAATATGCATACGTTCTATCAACGACATCCGTCAACACATCATTGGACCCGAGATCATCCTTTGGTTCACATAATTGGAAACCCTTCACAGTCCGTTCGTACAAGAAGACAACTAGCCACCGATGGCGATGTTTGTATGTTCGCACTCGCCATGAGTACGGCTGAACCGAAAAACATCAAAGAAGCCATGGCTGATCATGCTTGGATTAAATCGATGACGGATGAACTTCAACAATTTGAAAGACTTAAAGTCTGGGAACTTGTTGACAGACCATACGATGTGACTCCATTAAATCTTCGTTGGATCTGGAAAAACAAGATGGATGAAGAGAATACGATCATCAAGAACAAAGCTAGGCTAGTGGCTAAGGGGTATGGCCAGAAAGAGGGAATTGATTTTGATGAATCATTTGCACCAGTTGCTCGCATGGAAGCGGTCAGGATTTTCCTTGCTTATGCTGCACATAAGGGATTCACTGTCTATCAAATGGACGTAAAGACGGCGTTTCTTAACGGTCCTTTGAAGGGGAAGAAGTCTATGTCACGCAGATGGAAGGATTTGTCAATCCTTATTATCCTGACAAGGTGTATCGTCTCCACAAGGCACTATATGGACTCAAGCAAGCTCCAAGGGCGTGGTACGACGAGCTCTCGAAATTTCTGGTATCCAAAGGTTTCTCAAAAGGTTCCATTGATCTAACTTTGTTCACTTATAAATATGGGGATGACATTTTGCTTGTGCAAATTTATGTTGATGACATTATTTTCGGGTCTACAAACCCAAAACTTTCAAAATGGTTTGAAAAAGTAATGCACAGCAAATTTGAAATGTCAATGATGGGCGAACTAAAATTCTTTCTAGGAATTCAAGTTCACCAATCCCCAAGTGGTATCTTTATAAACCAAGCTAAGTATTGTCAAGAGACAATCAAAAAGCATGGTATGACTTCATGTGACCCCGTTGGGACACCATTATCAACCACATCCCTAGATGCTGACTTGGAGGGATTACCCATAGATCAAACGAGATATCGTTCCATGATCGGGTCCCTCATGTACTTGACAGCAAGCAGACCAGATATTCATCATGCTACATGCCATTGTGCACGATATCAAGCACGACCCACTGAAAAGCACCTCAAGGAGGTTAAAAGGATCTTTCGGTACCTTAAGAATACCATTCATTTGGGACTCTGGTATCCGAGGGAAACCGGTTTCTTTCTAACGGCCTATTCAGATTCTGATCATGCAGGGTGTCTTGATACACGTAAAAGTACTTCTGGTGGTGCACAATTTCTAGGACAAGATAAGCTTGTGGGATGGTCTTCCAAGAAGCAGGATTGCACGTCACTTTCATCAGCCGAAGCGGAGTATGTGTCTCTATCTGCGTGTTGTGCTCAAGTTCTTTGGATGAGAACACAACTCACGGATTATGGCTTCCACTTTGATAAAGTACCTATGTACTGTGACTCAAAGTCTGCCATAGCCATCTCCTGCAACCCGGTACAGCATTCCCGCACGAAGCACATCGATGTCAGATACCACTTCATAAAGGAACAAGTTGAAAGAGGTATCGTTGAATTATACTTTGTTGGAACGGATTACCAATTAGCCGACTTGTTTACGAAATCTCTGTCGAAAGATAGGTTTGAGTACCTCGTTAGGCAAATTGGTATGAGATGTTTGACTCCAACAGACCTGGAGATTCTGGCAAAGGTGCCTGCTTGATTTATCTTTCAAACATCAACTTGTAAATATCTTTGAAAAAGCAAAATACAAAAATATAAAACACATAAAAGCAAAACACTAAATTAAAAATATTTCAAAATCCAAAAATATTCTTCTCGACATGTCTTTCAGTATCAATAATATGGACGTGCCTAGAAATGTCGCTCAATAACGACACGGGTGTGTACATAAAGCTCGAATGAAAGTTGTAAATATTTTTCAAAACATGTCATTTCTTCTTTTAATAAAGGAAATTGTCTATTTTGGACAAATATTTCCAAACAACGGGTAGAGCAATCTATCACGGGTTGAGCTTGTCACAAAACATTCAACGTTTTGCGCTCAACACAATGGCTTGTAATCACTTTCAGATTGCAACCCGGATCGATATTCACGGGGGAGTGTACGATTTAGTACCCTTACCCTCAGCAAAAGAAGAGAAATCTTCTTACACTTGAGTGGATTCGTCAAGACATTCAAAGTCTATGAACTCATGTTTATGCTTTAGAAAAACCTTTCGACAAAAAGAATTGATTTTTCAAAAAGCGTTGAACACAATTTTTTTTCAAGAATTTTTCAATGATATTCAAAATCTTTCAAAAATTGTGTGTTCAACAACTACCATCCTCAAAAAGCGAAATGTGGATCATATCCTCACAATGACAATTCAATTGGATCAATTTTTGAGGGGGAGCATTTTAACCTCATGCAAAAGATTAACACATCTTTCTCCTAGAGATTTCAAGACGATTTTTTCAAAATATATTTTAATCAAATTTGGTATCTCTAATATCAAAAGATTTTATATATTAGAGATAGGGGGAGAAAATGTGATTAAAATGTGATCTAATATAAGACTCAAGCACTTTAACTCTTACCTACATGTGCGAAACACTTTCGATTATCGATGCACATGTGAAGGGGGAGCATTTCTAAAACGACAAAACTAGCAAGGTGTTAAATTTTTTTCAAACACTTTGATAGAATTTAAAGTGGTTTTCATGGTTACGATCAAATACCCACAACATCTTTAATTCACGACGTTATTGGTGTCAAAAGGGTGGTTAGGTTTAAGTCCTATGATCCAACCAGAACCGGAGGGATCTTCCCAGGGACAATCCAATAGGTTATTAGAAGTCCTTAATAAAGATGGAGTAGAATGTGAACGTAGCAGAATGCCGACTAAGTACTGATGCTAGCACTGGAAAAATCACAACAAGGTGCTAGTAATGATGTCTTGGTAAGCATTGAAGGGGTTGAAGAATGAAAAAGAAATGTAAGGATAAAGGGTCTAAAGAAAGAAGCCCTCCATACAACTTAGGCAGAAACCGGGTCAACTCATCATGAAGACAAACTCATCATGGACCCAGTGATGTGAAGCACAACCCTTTCCTAGCTACTCAGGCTTCTCTCAAAAGAAGTTTGTTTTATTGTCACGGAGATCAACACGACTTCTATTGACTTTCTCACTCCGAGATAGTTGATGTTGAATAGGTGGCATCTGCTCCAGCCTCCGACCACTAAAAGTGAACAAATAGAGTCTAGAGCCAAGAGATCAATCAAATCTCGTTAGGACACAAGGATGAAGATCAAGAGAGTCCTACGCTATATCCTTGTGATATTGCTAGAACACTCAGAGTGATACTACTAAGTATTCACAATGATGAGTGGAAATCCTTCCAGTGTTAACATCAAACAGCACTGCGGTAGGTCATATGCAAGATTCTTTATGAATTGAACATGTGCAAAACTGAAAAGCAACAGTGGTTTGATTCTGAATTGATTCAAACTCGTTTCAGGTTTCTACGCAATATATTTATGGTCTTGCCAGAACATTCAGAGTGATATTCATTAATATCCACAGTGACGAATGGAAATCCTTCTAGCGTCAACATCAAACAGCGCTACGGTAGGTGACTTGTGAGATTCTTATGAATCAAACTTGTGTCAACTGGAAAGCAACAATGGTAAGATTCGTTAAGAATCAAACTTGTTCCAGGAATTTGAATTGACGACTTTAATCAAGCAGATATCTATCCAATTGATTCACTCTTTATGTTCGCAGTCTTGCTTTGAGTCGGTCGAGTAAAGAGAACGGCTAGTACAGCCGCGAAACCCTGTCAAGGAGATTCTTAATTGAATCTACCTGATCACAGGTACGATATTTAATATCGTATAACGGTCTTCACCGACCGGAGGTAAAACGCTACCGATTTAGGACGAATGTCAAAGCCATTCAGTCCGTGTCTATGTTTTGTCTCGAGAAGGTGGCGTCACGGTGTACACAGCAAAGTCAATGATTCAAAAACCACATACTCATGCCTAAAGACATATTTAGAAATTAATAGTGTGAGCATGTGGATGAAGACACAAGATCGCAAGATGGCAAAGACAAGTCAAGGATGATTTGAAGATCTCAAGCTTAAAGACAAAGTCGAAAGACAACGACAAAGGCTCAAAGATCACAACATGAAGGAACAAGGCTACGATTACACGTTCAAGACTCATTTATGGCGAGATTAGTAATCTCTACAAATTTCCTAATTGACCAAGGTTTATGACCTCTCATTGGGGGAGATTGTTAGCCTCAAAATATTGAGCCAAACAAGAATGCTCGGTCATATGTTTATTATGTATCGTATTATAGAACGTTGTAATAGGTAGTATATTAGTCGTGTTATACGGGCTTAACTTTAGGCTAAAGTTCATTAATAAGTAACTAAAGCCCAAAAGGAAAGCCCGACCCAAACCATATAGTCCATAAAGAAGCCCGCATGTGGGTGGACTATATATACTACCCTCCTAGCATGTTAGGAGGGTTGGTGATTCATTTTCTTCTTAATCTAATAGTTCACAAATTCACACACTTCCCTCTCTTTTCTCTCTCTAGTTTCTCTCTCTAAAACTCATTTCATTTCTACCTTTCTTTCTTTAAATTCATGCTAGAATCATCACATATTAGGGACAACATCACTGAACTTTCAGGCTTGATGATATTGAATTGGAGGAAAGGCGTGAGTTGTGTCACAAGAGCCTTATATGCAAGTGCCGATGCAGAGTGATTAGAGTTTTCATGGTTGAGTTGCTCGGCGAGTTGGGTCAAAGTGGTGAAGATAGAGTCGAAGAATATATGACGATCTTGACCAAAGATTGTCATAAATTCACTCCCTCCTTGAAGCCGTGAAAGATTAACTAGATGATACTGAAGCATTCGAAATGAAGTTATACCACTTTCCCTAGCGTTGGCTTGCACTTGATGCGATTCTCCCTTTTGAAACGTTGAATTCAAAGACTTCATTTAATTATGATGAAAAATGATCGTGATTGTTGTTGTTTTCAGAATTTACCAAGTCGTGAAGGAACTTCGAAGGATCCGTAAATAACTTTTAAAAATCAACGATGGATGATATAAATCTTGTCTCGGTTCAAAAAATGTTGTCGGCTCAAGCGATGATAAAATAAACCGGAGATCAAAGCAAAGTCGGCTCACTTCAAAAATAAAACCCGTCAACAAATAAAACCAAGCTACGATAATAATCGGGCCATCAAATATTTTACCACTTTAGTTTTTTTCGGAATACCCGCCTCAATACTATGTACCAAATTCAAATGTATCAATAGACAAAATATATAAAATAAACTTAATAAAAAATAATTTTAAAAAATATAGAAATATATAAAAAAAAAATAAACTTAACTTAAAGAAAATAAAATAAAATATAAAAAAAATTTACTTAACAAAAATTGACTTGAAAGAAAAATTAATGAAGCGTTTTGTAGACAAGAAAAAATCAGACTCAAACTAAATTGCTAAATAAAAGAGATAGCTTAAAATTAGAAAATAAAAATAAAAGTAAAACAAAAAATTTAAAAAATAAAAATATCTGATATTTGTGAAAGAAAAAACGTCTTATTTAGACTTTAGTCAAAACGTGTAAGGTAGGAGAAGGACACGTGGCAACACGAGGTTCGTTGAAAAATGAATAAAACAATTTGGAAACGCGTGGGTTGGTAGTCACAAACGTGGCCTATTTTGCTGAACAGTTAACAGAGAAATAAAACCCACTTTCTTGTAATATCCGCCCAAAAATATATTATACTCCACCTAAATTCTCTCTCTCTCTCACAACTTCCTCCGTCCTAATATTCTTCTCTCCCAAAAAAAATCTGCTCTCAAACCTTCAAACTAGATCTATCACAACAGAATTACACCTCAACTCCTGAGTTTTCTAATCTTATAAATAAGTCCCTAATCTGCTTATGCCTCTTGTTATCTCCGCCCCCTTTAAATCAATCGATGCTCCCTGATTATATAATACAAATCATCATCATCATCAATCAATCAATCAACCACTGATTAACTATTTTTAATGAGATTTATCACCTATCCTCAAAACCTTCATCCTTGTTTACTCCGTCCACTATATAATCTTAAAACACCTCAATCCGTAATTGATATCCTTAAACTCTACAGAAAGATGAATCTTCAAGGTCTCTTGATTGAGGTCTCGGGTAGGTCCTTTTTATCGTTGTCTAATCGTAGTCTCTCTCATCTGTCGAGTCATTCTTTGAGTCTGTGTTAGGGTGTGATTCCGAGGTTGAGTGATTAGGTGAATCAGTTTGTTGTGGGTTTTTGTTAAAATCAGTTTGTTGTGGGTTTTGTTTGAGAGATTGGGTTTTGTTGTCAGAGTGTTTTGTTGTCGAGAGAGTGAGTCTGTTCGTGAGTTGAGAAGAGGTTGAGTGTTGGGATGAGGGAGTAAAAGAGTCGGTTTGTGTGGGTTGTGTTTGGTGTAGTGAGGAGTTTATTTTAGAGTCTGTCTAAAAATCAGTATGGTTGTGAGGATATGTGTTTATTTCAGTGAGGAGTGAGGTTGGAGTCGAATGAGGATGAACGAGTTTGGTTGATTGTGGATTGAGTTTGTGTTGTGAGGGGAGAGTGTTGTGTGAAACGAGAGATGAGGGTCGAGAGGTGAGGGTGAGGGTGAGGGCGTAACGAGAGTGTTTCGATGTTGGTTTGACCGAGAGAGGTTTTTGTGACAGTCGAGAGAGGAGAGATTCGAGAGTCTTGTTGTTGAGTCTAAAATTGTTTTGTTTTCCGTTAAGTTTGAATTTGGTTCATTCGGAAGAATTTATTCATTCAGAACTTTTCATTCATTCGAAAGTGTCATTCATTCGGAAGTTACGTTCATCCGGAACTATTCGTTCATCCGGAACTTTTCGTTCATCCGGAACTTTTCTTCACCCGGAACTTTTCGTTCACTCGGAAGTTTCGTTCACCCGGAACTTTTTTGTTCGTCCGGAACTTTTTTTCGTCCGGAAGTTTGCTCGTCTGGAACTTTGTTTGCCCGGAACTTTCGTTCACCCGGAACTGATGAGACTGACTGAGATTAGATATAAAAAATAGAATCTGGACAAAGATAATGAAAACCTTGATGATGAAGGACTGTAGGACAGATATTGGACAAAAACTCGAGACCCAATTGATTAAAAAATAAAGAAAAATACTGATTATAAAAAATAAAGACAACTGGACAGATCTCGAAACCCAGGATAAAAAAAATTACATATAAAAACTGGTAAAAAAATAAAAAAAAATTTAAAATTATTATAAAAAAAACTAATTATAAAAACTTAAAAGAAAAACTAATAATAACAAATTAAAATAGAAACTGATTATATAAAAAAAATTGATTTTTGAATTAAAAATTTGTGATTTTTATATAAAATAAGTAAATCAACGATTTAATTATGATTTAAAACATAAAAACACAAACTTTATATGAAAAATGCAAACTTTTTAATATAAGAGCATGATTAAATCAAAAAAACCCACCAAAATCAAAAAGAAATAAAAGCAAGAATAAACCAATCAAACCTTGGCTCTTGATACCAATTGAAGGTCTACGAGATCATTGGCCTATTCTATATGATGGATTTGATGGATTTGGATGGTTGATTAAATGATAAATATAAAGAAGATGAAGGAGGGAGATGATGGAGTAGAGAGAGAAAGGAGAGAAAAAAAGAAAAGTAGAGAGAGAAAGTAAAATTGGAATTACCAAATTGTGAAATGAACAACCAACAACCCCTCCTAACATGCTAGGAGGGGATATATATAGCCCACCCTACATGTGGGCTATATGGACTATACATTAACTAAATGGATCACGAGCCCACTACATAATTATCGTTGGAGCGACCGATCCTTCATAAATACGTAAAACGTATTTCCAACATATGACTTTTAAAAAGTTTACATTAGACGGGTCCGACCGTCTAAGTTTTAATTGACGAAAAACGTTAATTTTACGGTATTAGCCGAAAAGACGTAAAAATCATGTTTATAGTTTTTATAACTTATAAAACTTACCAAACTACCATTTTTATAACATGTCCATTTATTTATCCTTATACATATTTATATAAATATAATATATAAGTTAGTGGGTTTTAATTCACATTTTATACTATATTTATTTGAGTGCTTATATAATAATATTAAACTTTAATTTCACAAAATCAGTCCTAAATTTTAAGTTCATTAAAATGTCCATATCTAGAGTTCTATATGGAGAGAGGACCTCAAATTTTTATCACAGAAACTACATGATATGTGCTTCATTTTAATCCTGTTTAGCTACTGATGAATCAACTTCTAAATATTTTAATAAATTCGTCCAAAACAGTGTAGGCAGATTTGCACTCTAAACTTGTTTTGATCATATCTCACTCATTTTTATGATTCCATTGTATGGCCAACTCTCACATGTGTATAACACCTAATACTTACTGTATATTGATTCCACTTCACCATTTTATCGGTTTAACATTTGGTTACTTACTGTTTTTATACAGCCATCATATTTAGCAAGATTTTAACCTTGTTACCTATGGTTTTCCATCTTTTTAACCATATTTATCAACACTTGATCCCCACACAACATTTTTATCATCATATATTCATCATATACATATACAATATAAAAGAAAATACATGATTACATAATAAAAATAACAAAAGGATAGGAAGAACAATCTCTATACCACCATTAGTGATGAAAAGATGATGTTTTTGATGAACAAGACTTGGTTCTTGTTATCAAATCTTCAAATTTAGCAAGGAAACTTCTTGGGTCCTTTGTATGGATGAACATCTCCATGAAATCAGCCCTTTAACCTCATGAAAACTCCTTTTCTTAGGTTATGATCACCTCCAATCTTCATATCTTCAAAGGTTCTTCAACATATGTGTGAATAACACATGATATTGTGGTTAATTTAAGATCAAATGGTGGTGTTGTGGTGAATATGGGACGGCCAAAATGGATAGAGAGAGAGAGAGAGTTTTTTTAGGGGTTTGCATGTGATGGAAATGAGGAAGTGGTTTAGGGAGGAATGGTTTTGGTGTTTTGAAAGCTTACAAGTTAAGCTAGCTTACAAGTGTAGCTTGTAAGCTAATAACTTGACACCTCATGATGTGAGTAGCTAGTTTTTCCGTCCCATATTGAGGGTGGGAAAAAGTGGTTTTGTCTCATTCCCAATTATTTACGGGTTGTTGGGCCAATGAAAGTTTTAGCTATGGCCCTGTATAGATTTGTTTAAATTAGACTAAGTGTTGAAAGGTCGCTGAGAAGACCAGCGACAGAAACTAGACCAGTGGAAGGCAAAGCCTCAGCTGGCACACCAGGATCATTCAAGTCAAAGACAACGTCAGAGAAGTCGAAGACAATCTGAAGTCAGACTCACTAGCAATTATGGATAGCTGGGATGTCAAAGGAATGCACTGGTGTTCAAGGATCTCTGAGTTGACAACACTCAGAGATCACTTAAGAACCCTAGAGACTTAGATTAAGCAAAGCTTATCCAACCCTTTATAGTTTAGGCGGGAGAATCTTGCAAGTGTTTTGAGCAGGACAAAACAAGAGATTCAAGTCAATGCCTAGTACGACCTAGTGGGACAAAGGTGAACAATTGGCAGAACTGTTCACCTAAAGTAGTTAAAGGCATGTCTCGATTTGGACATGCATTTAATACATTGTACTCTTCCACTCAGAAGATGACACGTATCAACTACCCCCACTAAGGATACAACCTCGTACCACTATAAATAGGGATGAGAAAGAAGTTAAGATTCAACCCTTGTGCTTGGAATCTTAATCTAAGTTCTTTCTCCCACTGGAACCACTGAGCCCTCTGCTGTCCATCAGCGACTCGTTGGTTCTCTTGTAAACTTGAGTCTCGAATCAAGTTTACTTGTTCTAGGGTTCATTTCTTGTTGTTATTCAACAGGTGTACTCATAACACTTTGTAATACTTTGTTGATAATAGTTAATAAAGGATTACTCGTTTGAAAAGTATATCTATTGTGTGTTATTGTTTTTCGTGACTTAGTTTCAACAATAGTTGTATTTTGGGACTTTCAATTGGTATCAGAGCGGTTTGATTTATAAAACTTTTCTAAAAACCGTTCTAGTTTTTAAAATCAAGATCCAAATATGACTGAAACTATGCCACCCATCCTACCACCGTTTGGTCAATCTAACCAAGCAAATACTTCAACAAACGCACCAGCCACCACATCTACTACCATGCCTACACCTGTTGTAAGCACTGGTGTAAATGAGGATGATCTTCCACAACTTCTTGATAATCGTGGAGGGTCACATTTGTCTAATGTTCCAGCGTTTGATGAAGAAGATTTCTCAAGTTGGAAAAGTGAATTTCTTATATACTTAGATGGTCTAGAACCCTTCTTGTTTGAAATCTTAGAAAATGGTCCTTATGTACCACTGGCTATTTCCTCTACACCAGAGAGACCCATTAAGAAACCTGTTAAGCAATGGTCTCCCGCTGATAGACGTCTGGCTAACCAGGACAAGAGACTTAAAAGTATAATAGTCTCTTGCCTACCCAAGAACATTATGAAGTCCATCATCAAGTGCAACACCGCACAATAAATGTGGACTGAGTTGGTTCTAGGGTATGAAGGACCAGAAGAGACTAAAGAGACCAAAATCCAAGCATTAAGACTTAAGTTTAACGCTTTCAAAGCCTTGGAAACTGAAACTGTTTCTCAAACTTACACTAGACTCAAGATCTTGCTGAATGATTTAGGTAACAATGGTGTTGTACTACCCAAGGCTGAGGTTAATGCCACGTTTGTAAACAGCTTGCCTAGGAAATGGCTTAGTCTTAACCAAACCCTAAGAGCAAATAATGCCATAAAAAATGATACTCTTGCTCAACTGTTTGGTAGATACAATTATGAAGAAGGACTGATTGTCTCTATTTACAAATCAGAGACTGATAGGTTTACTTCTCCTATATCTGGGTCAAAAGCTCTTGTTGCTAACCACTCTTTTCAGGATAGTGACTCTGACGTGGAAGAAGACACAAGAAGTAGTCAAGAATTCCTTGATGAATTACATGCTGAATTCCATGACAGAGCCCTTTTAGCTGACCAGAAGAGATACTACAAAAGATCTGGTAGAGTTGGTGCTGCCAAGATTGACAAATCCAAAGTGTCATGTTACACTTGTGGAAAGACTGGTCATTTCCAAAAGGACTGCTGGTCAAACAAGACATCTTCTCACAGCTTTCCATCATCCAGCAAAACCCACAGCAAAAAGAAGTTTTCTTCCTCACCTTTCAAGCAATCCTCTCTCAGTGACTCTGAGGGTAAAAAGGACTACAAGGTAAAATACAAGGCCTTGAAAGCTGAGCTGATTAAACTCAATCAGAAAGCTGATGATGCAGCCAAGAAGAAGGATAACAAAAACACTGAAAAAGGTCTAATAGCTGCTTCTTTTGACTGGGATGATGAACCCCTCACCTCTGAGGATGAAGGAACCACTACCGTCAGAGCCTTCATGGCTGTTGCTGATGAAGAACCAGCAGTTGGCAAAAGTGAAGCAAGATCAAGTCAATGGGTTGACATCACTATGAAAAAGGTACAAAGATTACTCTCCATGCCTGAGGGTCCTGACAGAGACCATGTCAGTGACTACACTTTAGTTGACCTCCATTTTGTAGAAGAACAAAGAAAAAATCTGTTAAATAAGTTTCAAAATCTCAAAAACGAGTTGAGTCTTTGTCAGTCTGAATTAGCTAATCTCAAACCTTTTGTAAACATCGCTAATCAACTTCAAAATGAGGTCAGCAAGTTGTCCATTGAAAATAAATCTTTAACTGATGAAATATCTGATTTGAGAAAAACCATTGAAAAATGGAACCTTGCCCAGTCCACTGTGGAAGAAATAGTTGCTGAAACCATTCCAGGGAATGTGGTTCAGGCAATAGGGGGTAAGGGTAGGTTCAAAAATCACATTCCTGTGCCCAGTGTTAAATTTGTCCCATCAGAAGTCTCTTCTCCTCTCTCCACCTCTGTGGTTGAGAAGGACTCTGACAAAGAATTTGACGCATCAGCTACTCCCAAACTTGCTGGTGCTAACCCATCAGATTCCTTGCTTGGCCCAAAACCAGTTCTCAAAACCTCTGGGAACCTCACTTCCAAAGTTGCTGATAAAGCACACAAGAAGGTTTATGTGGCCAAGAACACTGACATACCCACTTCTTCCCCCGAAGAGTTATCACCCACCAAGAAACTTCTCCTCACCCTGATGGAAGAGGTAAAAGGGTTGAAAGAAAAAATCAACCCCAAGGATAACAGTCCTTCTGTTAACTCCCTTGGTGAAAGCTCCAGCAGCTCAAAGGGGAGAACGCTATTCAGGCCTTACAAACACTGTGGGTTCAAAAATCATTCCTCAGATGATTGTTCCAAGAGACCCAAGTGTATCACATGTGAGTCCACTGAACACTCTTCTAGAGAGCATGAGGAGATCATCGCTGTTCAAAGAACTCGAACACATCTTAGATCTAAAACCCCTCATAGGCCCTCTAGAAGACATGAGCAACCAAAATCCAGAGAAAATTCTCAGGGATACAGGCCTAATCCTCCCTGCAAATATTGTGGCTTTTATGACCACCACTCTGATGAGTGTGAACATTACCCTGGTTGTGACATCTGTGGCAGCATGCGTCATGAAACCAGGGATTGCAACCAAAGAGGGGGAGAAAGGCCCAGAAGACCCAATGTCGCCAGTCAGCGACAGCATGGACCCACTGGAAAGTGGGTTCATCATAGAAACTAATCTGGTTTGTTATATCTATGCAAGCATACCTAAAGAAATCTGTTTGGTACTTGGATAGCGGGTGCTCCAGACACATGACAGGAATTAAACAATATCTGCATAGATATAAGAAGGAGCATGGTCCAAAAGTAGTCTTTGGGGATGACTCCTCAGGGGCCACTGAAGGATATGGCTCAGTGGATTGCAATGGATTAACCTTCACAAGGATCGCTTATGTAAATGGTTTGAAGCACAACCTAATCAGCATCAGTCAACTCTGCGATGCTGGGTTCAAGGTTCTGTTCTCTAAGACCCAAGGAACTATCTTCAATCAGAACGATGATGTCGTTCTAATTGCACCCAGAAGAAGGGATGTTTATGTCATTGACATGACATCATCCCCTGAAGGAGTGAACACCTGTCTCTTTGCCAAAGCATCTGATAGCAAAAATTGGCTCTGGCATAAGAGACTCTCCCATCTCAACTTCAAAAACATCAACAAACTGGCAAAGAATGACTTGGTAGCTGGACTTCCCTCTCTGACCTTCAGCAAGGACAGACCCTGCTCAGCCTGCGAGAAAGGGAAGCATCACAGGGCTTCATTCAAAACAAAACAATCATTCTCCATTAACAAGTGCCTTCATCTTCTTCACATGGACTTGTTTGGACCAGTTAAACCTCAATCCCTCAATCACAACAAATATACCTTGGTCATTGTAGATGAATTCTCCAGATACACATGGGTATTCTTTCTTAAGAGAAAGAGTGATGCTGCTGAAAGAATCATGTCCTTCATCAGAGAAATAGAAAACCTTAATGATTGCAGGGTAAAGGCTATCAGAAGCGACAATGGCACAGAATTCAAAAACCATGCCATGGAAGCCTTTTGTGATGAAAAGGGTATATCACAGAACTTCTCAAACCCAAGAACCCCTGAACAAAAAGGTGTCGCTGAAAGAAGAAACAGAACTCTCATTGAAGCTGCCAGAACGATGCTCAGCGAATCTAGACTTCCTAAACAATTCTGGGGTGAAGCTGTATACACAACATGCTACACACAAAACATATCCATTATTGTGAAGAGACATGGTAAGACCGCTTATGAAGTGTATAGGAAGAGAGCCCCTGATGTAAGCTACTTCCATGTCTTTGGTTGCCCTGTTTTCATTCACAATTACAAAGATCACCTGGGTAAATTTGATGAAAAATCAGATGATGGATTCTTCCTTGGATACTCTCCTACCTCCAGATCTTTCAGAGTATTCAATATTCACAGGCAAGAATTAGAAGAGTCCATTCATGTCACCTTTAATGAAGCTGACGCTGTCATCACACACACCAACTCAGAGGATTGTGACATTGACTTCAATGAAGTTAAATCTTATCCCAAAGATGATTTCTCAAATCCCAAGGAATCATCTCAAAGTCGTCACAAGGATCTTCCATATGTTCAAGCTTTTGATCCTCACTCCATCTCTGACATCATTCCAGAGACTGTTGGTGTTGAATCTCTTACTCAAATCTCTAAAGAAAATGCTGATCCAGTCACTTTAAATATTCAATCAGATGAAGAGATCATGGACGAAGAGATTACATGTGATGAACCTCCATCACTCCCTGAACTTGAAGTGACTCCTGATCCCACAGAGGCTCCTGCTCCACAATCCAAATGGAGTAGAAACCAAGATATTCTTCTAGTTAATATTCTTGGAGAACCCTCTGAGGGAGTCACCACCAGAGGAAAATTAAGAACTCTGTAAACCGCCTCTGCAAATGAATGCCTGTTTGCAAATTTTCTCTCTGAGGATGAACCTAAGAACGTGGCTGCTGCTCTGCTTGATGAAGGCTGGGTTGTTTCCATGCAAGATGAACTCAATCAGATCAAGAGAAACAAGGTATGGACTCTGGTTAAAGCTCCAGCTGATAAGCAAGTGGTTGGAACAAAATGGGTCTACAGAAATAAAAGGGATGAAGCTGGTATGATAGTAAAAAACAAGGCTAGGCTCGTGGTGCTGGGATATAACCAATCTGAAGGAATTGATTATGATGAAACCTTCGCACCAGTGGCCAGATTGGAAGCCATCAGAATCTTCCTAGCCTTTACAGCTTATATGGGTTTCATGGTTTATCAGATGGATGTGAAGAGTGCGTTTCTTAATGGGAAACTTGCAGAGGAAGTATATGTCAGTCAACCCCCAGGGTTTGAAAACAGTGACTACCCCAATCATGTCTGCAGACTTCACAAAGCTCTCTACGGGCTGAAACAAGCGCCCAGAGCCTGGTATGAAACTCTCTCAAAATTCCTTCTTGAAAATAAATTTGTCAGAGGTACCATTGACCAAACCTTGTTCACCTATAGGTCCAAGGGTGACGTCATTTTAGTACAGATTTATGTGGATGACATAATTTTTGGTTCAACCAACGTTATCTTGAGCAAACAATTTGCCAAACTAATGACCAAAAAGTATGAAATGAGCATGATGGGGGAACTAACCTTTTTCTTGGGTTTTCAAATCAAACAAAATTCCAAAGGAATTTCTATTTGTCAAGAAAAATATGTTAGAGATTTGCTCAAGAAGTATGATCTGTCTGATTGTGCATCAGTGAAATGCCCCATGCTTCCTCCTAACAACTTGGGAGCTGATGACTCAGGGGTCTCTGTTAATGAGACCTTATATAGAGGCATGATTGGGTCACTGATGTACCTCACAGCAAGCAGACCAGACATACAATTCTCCACTTATCTCTGTGCTAGGTACCAAGCTAACCCCAAGGAATCCCACCTTGTAGCTGTCAAAAGAATTTTCAGGTACCTAAAAGGATCTCCCTCAATGGGTCTCTGGTACCCAAATGGCTCAGGCTTAACCTTAAAGCCTACTCCGACTCAGATTACGCAGGGTGTTGCCTTGACAGAAAGAGCACCTCTGGTAGCTGTCAAATCCTTGGAGGAAAGTTGGTATGCTGGAGTGCTAAGAAGCAAAACTCTGTGGCCATGTCATCAGCTGAGGCTGAATATGTTGCGGCCGCTGGTTGCTGTGCACAAGTTCTCTGGATGAAAAGTCAGCTGGCTGACTATGGAATTAACTATGAGCAGGTTCCCATATTCTGTGACAACACCAGTGCCATATCCATCTCCAATAATCCAGTACTTCATTCCAGAACCAAGCATATTGACATCAGGTATTACTTTATCAGAGACCATATTCTAAAAGGTGATATTGAGCTTCATTTCATACCCACTGAGTACCAGCTCGCTGACATTTTCACCAAGCCGCTGGCTGAGCCAAGCTTTACTAGGCTGGTCGCTGAGCTGGGAATGCTCAATATTGGCAAATAAATTTGATGATGACCGCTGTCTCTGGGCATTTAAGGGAATTGAATGTAACGAGGTAGTTACATTTCAATGGGAATGTGTATATTCTGATATTAAATTCAAATGATTGTCTCTTAATGCTACCAACTTTCCCGCTTTCCAAGGGGACAAGTATCCCATGAAAGGTCAAGGGGACCCACGTTTTTCTGAAAAGCTTAACTTTTGCATTTAATGCTCAAATTTGGAAAACAGCTCAACCTTTCAAAACCCTTGACCCAAAATCTGTTTGTCATTTTAAAATTTACTAACACACACATTCCCTTTCATCTTCTTCAATCCTCTCACCACCTTCAATCTCTCAACAATGGCGTCTACTTCACCAAACCAAACCTTCGTTGTTCAAGCCGCCACAAACGTCGATTTCGAGATCTCTGATAGAAAGATTGCACTAAATAACTGTGTAGCCCTTCTTGAACACAACAATCCCCTCTACCATCCACTTTTCAACTTCCACAAGAACTCCACCATCCACGAAGCTATCACCAAGGAACCCTCCACCTGCTACTCCCAATACCTTCGCGAGTTCTGGTATAGCGCTGAAGTTGACCAAACCTCTTCACATATTACCTTCAACCTTTCCACCCATCCTCAACCTCTCACCTTTGATTTCCCAACCTTTGCTAAAGCCATTGGACTCCCTTACAACAATAACATGTCAGCTTTGCACACCAGTGCCACTGTGAGAAAAGCTCTGGCCACCCTTCAACCTCATGATGATCATGAACAACCTTTCACCGCTGCTGGCTTCCAAAGCAAATCTCTCATCAAGGTGAATTACTTCTCTCCCACATGGAGAACGCTGATGCTGTACATCGTAAAGTGTCTGGGAGGAAACACTGGATCACATGACAAACTCAATGGCTCCCAGCTAGCCATTGCATACAGCTTAATCTGGGGTTTGGATATTGGAATCGCTCACATACTGTACACCGATCTCATCGCTAAGTTGAAAAACAAAGGAAAGAAGAATCGTGGGGCCACCATCTGCTACACCAGATATCTCTCTCTTGTCTTAGAAGATATTCTTGGTGAATCCTACACCAATGATGCTTTACACTCCTTTCCCTCTCATCACATCACCGCAGCTTCTCTGAAGACTCCCATAGATAATGAAGTGCCCCTTACCAGGCATATGATGAGAATTGCTGGGCTACTAGCTGAGGATGATGAGCCCTTGATCCCTCAACTTGAGGTGAATGCTGAAAGCACAGTTGATAAGTCTCTGTCCAAGACCTCTGTGCAATCTACTTCCCAGCCCAAGGTGCTTAAGGAAAAGAAGAAGAAGAGGAAAGACATCCCCCTTTCCTCTGAAACCCCTTCTGTTAATCCTTCCAAGAAGACAAAGACAAAGACGAACCCATCCCCTTCTCTGGTGGATGTGGTAGAAGAGCCCATTGCTGACAAACAACAAGTGTCTAGTGTCTCCATGTCAGCGAAGACGACTAAGATCCCTCTCCACGCTGATATCACTCAGGTATTAGTCTGTCCTTTATTTTTCCCTCTCAGAGGTCCACATACATTCACTCTCATTGTCTTTAGGAGAGAGTGATGTAATTTAGAGTTTTCCTCAACTCTTAGCGTGTCTGTGTCAGCACCTAGATCTTTTAGGACTCTCTGTACACTCTGTCGTCACTAGGAAATGATTCACTTGTGCTCCTAACGCACCCCGATGATCCTTCAACCTCTGGACTGTGCTCTTGGCAAACAACAACCTGAGCACATATAAGTCCCGACCCAGAGTCTCTGCACTTCTCACTGACTCTGGGTCCCCCTCATTATTAAAAGAGTCCCAAAGAATTTATTCTTTTGGAAAGACTGAATCATCACCCTCAGTCTTTCTAGGGGCAGCGATAAAAGGCGACCATCACCCTCATATTAATTCATAATCAAAAGAGTCCCAGGGAGTAATCCCTCAGGGGGAGCTGGATAATCACACCCAGCTATCCCAGGGGCAGAGAAAGGCGACCATTCCCATATCATGTTTCACAATAAAAGAGTCCCAAGGAGAAATCCTTCAGGGGGAGCTGGATAATCACACCCAGCTATCCTAGGGGCAGCGAACGGCGACCATTCACCTCATAACTTTCACATATAAAAAGAGTCCCAAGGAGTAATCCTTACGGGGGAGCTGGATAATCACACCCAGCTATCCTAGGGGCAGCGAATGGCGATCCTTCAACATATCTATTTCACAATTAAAAGAGTCCCAAGGAGAAATCCTTAGGGGGGGCTGGATAATCACACCCAGCTTTCCTAGGGGCAGCGAATGGCGATCCTTTAACATGTCTATCTCACATTAAAAGAGTCTCAAGGAGAAATCCTTAGGGGGGGCTGGATAATCACACCCAGCTTTCCTAGGGGCAGCGACTGGCGATCTATAACTGCATTATTATTTCACAACTGGTCAACTAATAACTCTTATCACAGGCTCACAATCTTCATCAGGAGCAACTTAAGAATGATGATTACTCGATTGCTGATGACGAAACCGCTGAAGTTGCCACCATTGATATTGATGCCCTCTCAGACATTGAATCATTGCCTGATGATGAAGTTTTTGTTGTAGAGGAAGGCACCTTCACCTCTGACTTTGAGGAGACGAGCACTGATGATTACAATCTGTCTTCCATTGAGCTGAAGACTGCCTCTGTTCCATCACTTCCAAATGTTCAGGAATTGGCTGCCAGAAAGCTATGGGAACAGAGAACTTGCTCACCTACACCCATTCCATTCCCCACCTTGCCAAACGTTTTGGAACTAGGGGCTAAGCAACACTTGGAGTATTTACAATCCCGCAAGTCAGCACAAGTTCCCAGAATGAAAAATGTACAGGAATTGGCTGCTAAGGCTTTATGGCAAAAGAGAGGGGATATCAACACCACAAAGCCCAAAGTCACCAATGATGATCTCCTCTCTGAAATCCAAACCCTCACTCATGCTGCTGAGGAGCTCACCACCAATCTAGAGACTTCACTAACTTCATCAGTGGAATCTTCTATGACAGCCATGCTTCCACAACTGCTGAACAATGCTCTGAAGACACAACTACCTACTCTACTCAACCACAGTCTTCAGCAGTATATACCCTCTGTTCTCACCTCAGCGGTGCAGGAAAATGTTGCAGCTATTGCTCAGGCTGCTGAACCCTCCAGGCGTCTTCTTCAGGAACTTCTCCAAGGTGAACTTAAAGAAATTTGCATATTTGTTCACAACGAGTTCCTTCGATTCAATAAGGCAGGTTCAGGCACAGCACCTGCTGGGGCTATGCCTGAGGGAGAGAATTCTGCCTCCTCCTCTGAAGAAGATGAATCCACAGCTGAAATTCCAACACCCAAACCACTGAGATCTTTCAAATCCGCTGCTGAATCTGCGAAAGATAAGGGAAAAGGAATTGCTGTTGAGCAACCTGAGATAACCTTACACTCCCTTCAAGCTGAAGGTGGATCCACAGCTAGACCCTCCAAAAACTCTGAACTCAACAAATTCAAGAGCGCTGATGAACCACCACTCACCCCAGAGCAAGCAAAAGCCCAAATCATTGAACATCAAAGATTGGCAAACATCAGGGCTGCTGAACTGAGAAGCAAAGAAGCCCTGGACAAGCTCTCTCCCACTGCTAAGAAAGCTCAGCTTGTCAAGCTCAAGGAACTGGAGGATAAGAGGAACAACCTCTTGAAGGAATATCAAAGACTTGTCAACCAGAGAGCTGAACCCGGTCGTATCACCAAGTATACATGTTTCACTGACAAAGACAAAAGGGTGGTAATGACTATTTATAGGGAAAATGATATACAGAACTACAAAGTCTCCAGTGACTTTAAACTCAGAGATCTGAGCCTCTCTGAGTGGTTGGAGTTGCTGGCTCTTGCCCAAAAGAAGACTGGGCCTGGTGCTGCCCAAATGATGAAAAACATTCAAGCAAAACTTAATTGGGTAAGAGACATAGCAAAGAGCTGAAGGCACCCCTGCCTCCTCAGCTTTCTTCTCAACCACCTCCTCAGGTGCAAAGGAAAAGGAAAACCCCAATGGGGCCTCTGATAGAAAGGCTGGTCACTGAAGACGTAGTGGTCGATGGGATGCAAAGGAACTTGGTCCTTCCTAAAGAAATCACCAAACCCATAGAAGGCCAAGTATACACAGAACCTGAGGCAGGTATGGTCTTTATAAATGGCAACTGTGATTATGCTTTTCAGCGGTTGAATGAGCTACCTCTGGCTTCAACCATTCAGCTAATAAGACTCAAGCAGGGCATCCTAAGGAATTGCAAAGAAGCTGATGAGTTCGATTTTGAAATTGAACTCGTCATTAACTCTAGGAGTGACAAAGTCGAAGCCCAGAGACTCTGTGATCAAGGCCTTGATCGCTGAAGAACCTATTTATTTTTGTTTATGTTTACACCCCAGGGTGTTCTTGTAATAGACTAGGTTCATTCTGTTTAATAAAACTTTGAGGTATGTTTGTTAAATTATGTGTAAGAAGAAGTTGTGTACTCACTTACAATAATTTTAGACTTAGTATAATTTATAAACAAATAGGGGGAGATTGTTGGACCAATGAAAGTTTTAACTATGGCCCTGTCTAGATTTGTTTAAATTAGACTAAGTGTTGAAAGGTCGCTGAGAAGACCAGCGACAGAAACTAGACCAGTGGAAGGCAAAGCCTCAGCTGGCATACCAGGATCATTCAAGTCAAAGACAACGTCAGAGAAGTCGAAGACAATCTGAAGTCAGACTCACCAGCAATTATGGATAGCTGGGATGTCAAAGGAATGCACTGGTGTTCAAGGATCTCTGAGTTGACAACACTCAGAGATCACTTAAGAACCCTAGAGACTTGGATTAAGCAAAGCTTATCCAACCCTTTATAGTTTAGGCGGGAGAATCTTACAAGTGTTTTGAGCGGGACAAAACAAGAGATTCAAGTCAATGCCTAGTACGACCTAGTGGGACAAAGGTGAACAGTTGGAAGAACTGTTCACCTAAAGTAGTTAAAGGCATGTCTCGATTTGGACATGCATTTAATACGTTGTACTCTTCCACTCAGAAGATGACACGTATCAACTACCCCCACTAAGGATACAACCGCGTACCACTATAAATAGGGATGAGAAAGAAGTTAAGATTCAACCCTTGTGCTTGGAATCTTAATATAAGTTCTTTCTCCCACTGGAACCACTGAGCCCTCTGCTGTCCATCAGCGACTCGTTGGTTCTCTTGTAAACTTGAGTCTCGAATCAAGTTTACTTGTTCTAGGGTTCATTTCTTGTTGTTATTCAACAGGTGTATTCATAACACTTTGTAATACTTTGTTGATAATAGTTAATAAAGGATTACTCGTTTGAAAAGTATATCTATTGTGTGTTATTGTTTTTCGTGACTTAGTTTCAACAATAGTTGTATTTTAGGACTTTCACGGGTACTCCTCGATTTTAGTTTCCTCGATTTGCGTGCCCTCAGGTCGTTTTACGAAAAACGTTTTTATAAATTATGAATCAACGACACAAAACGAATCTAATAAAAATTGTCTCACCAAAAACGGAGTTCGAAAACGTAAATACGTAATCCTAAGGTTTCCGGTTTAGTCGTAAAGGACGTTAATTATTCACGTAAGTCCTAATCTTTTCTCGTAAATTTGTGAGTTTATGAACTAACTCAAATTTAAAATCCCAAAATAATAATTCACGGATAAATTTATTTTCTGAAATGTCGGACTGTCACCAAAAACGGTGTATGTAAACGTAAGCACGTAACGTAGAATCCTCCGGTTTATACGTAGTCGATGCTACTTCAAGACGTAAATCCAAATTTATTCCCAAAAATAAGTGAGTTCATATTATAACATTAAAATATTGTTTTCAAATAAATATTGAGAATAAAATATAAATCATAAATTGACGGATTGTCACATCCTTAGAATGCATCCCAATCTTAGACATGTCTTTAGGGTTTCTCTGTTCACTTATGACCTTATCTAGGGTTTGACTAGCTTTTTCAAACTTTTCAATTTTAAGCTCTACATTCTCTCTAGCTTGAATGGCCTCATCTAGCTTTAGTTTCAATTCATTTTTAGCTTCTATGTAAGAAGCTTTTGCTTCAGAACTAAGAGCTAGATACCTTTTAAGAATAGTTATTTGATCTTTTAGGTTAAATTCCATGTCCTTATACTCTTGCACCATCCCACCTGATTGTGAAGCCCCCTTTTGTAGTTTGAAATAGTGATATTCAACCCAAGAATATCAGATTGTAGCTTTAAAATTTCTTTATTAAGTTTATCAGTATTAAATCTACAACCCTTACTACAAAAAGCATCATCATATACCTCATTATCTGATGAAGAAGAGGATCTGCCATGAGAGCATACTGAACATGCTTTTCATCTCTTTCAACAACCAAAGCTTGATTCTCCACTTCATTCTTGTCCAGAAAGCTCCAATCAAATCCAACACCATCAATTCTTTGCATGGATACCATAGCTTTAGGCTCAACATCTTCAACTTTGATGATTTGCCTAGTATTCTGTCCTCCATCATTCCTCTTTGGAGATTTGCATTCTCTAGCAAAGTGTCCCATTCTATGACAGTTGTAACATTCAACTTTGGATTTATCAAATCTAGCAGTCTCTTTGCTATTGAAAGTCATTTTCTCCTAAATATCTTGTTCCACCTACTGGCTCATATACTGCTAAGAGCCATGTTCCACTTGATATACATCTCCTCAAGATCAATATCACTAATTTGCTAAAGATCTTCAAAAGAAATTGATGATCTATTAGGCAAAGAAGCGATAAAGGCACATACGGTATCCAAATCAATTCCTGCTGGTTTAAGATTTGGTGAAGCATGATTGTATGTGTCAGCGTCTGATGAGCCGCTGTCATGAGAAGATTGGCCGCTGACAAAGCAAGAGTTGTCAGCGTCTGAATTGTCATGGTGGGAAATAAAAGCCATGCTTACAGAAGGTGTTTTACTTCCTTGTTTAAGCAGAACTTTAGGTTCCATGACCTTCAATTGATTGTAGATATCATCAAAGGTCATAGTCTTGTAAGCTTGTGTGGCCAATATTGCATTGGCATGGATTTCCCAACCATCTCCAAGAGCTCCAAGGAAAGCAGCATTAACATCATCATCTTCAAACTCAGTTTCCATGAATGCTAACTTGCTAGTAATGTCTTGAAGACGACTTCTCACCTCACTCAACTTTTCATTGGGTCGAGCTTTAAAGACTGTAAACTCCATGTTGGGTCAGTATTTACTGACCTTGAAACAACTCTAGGATTTGAATATAAAATCCCTCTAAGTGTTTCATGCTCAGCAGTAAGGCCAGTCTGTTGATGGATGACCAGAGGAACAAAGTTCCAACTGAAGACTTTAAAGCTGAAGAAAGTTTAGCACTCCCCTTTCAGTGAACTTAGAAGACAAAGGAGTCTTCGCTTCAAATACTAGGCAGTCTATTTGCTGAAGAACAAGGACTGAAGAAGGGCTTTCAGTTTAGTTTTGGCTTGACAATACCAAACTAAATGATGTCGATCTCCTCTAGGATACTAAAGACTCTTCAGTATTCTGATGGTTTGCATTAGGCGGGAAAATATAACTTTAAGTCAAATTAGGTTGCTTGTATACTTAGATATAAGTTCAACCTTTATCTTTTCTAGAATAGTTTATTAAGTACTTTGTACTATTTATCCAACATGGGCATCAACCACCCACTGGATAAACTGATGCATTGGTACATGCAAAATGCAAACCCTAATTTACACTGCCTATATAAAGGAGTGTACATTGGGAGAGAAAGGTAACCATTACAAGATCTTAAACTCTGGAAAACCTTTCTCTCTCGATACCAACTAAACCATATAGCCAAAGATGCATATGAACGTTTAGATTCGAGCTTAGAGTTTAACTTTGGTAAAACGTTTAAGTAGAGGAGATCAAACCCCATTGTCATTCAACCACTTTGTTATTCCGCAAACAAAGTGGGTTATAGATTCTTTATTTGATTCTAATAGAAGTCTATACGTTGAAAAGTATATTGGTATTGTTGTTTTAATCTTTCATAGTTCTTATCTTATGTTAAAACAACACACTTGAGTCAAAGTAATAGTTATTACTTAAGATAATAAGTAATATCGAATTACTAGGGACCAACAAGTGGTATCAGAGCAGTTTGATTAGTTAAACTCTTATTTTATTAAACTGCTCATTTAAAAGTTTTCAAATCAAGATCCAAAATGGCTCAAGTTATACCACAAACCCTAGAATATAGGGGTGGCCAACTCAATGCTGCTCTTGTACCAGAGGTAGCCAACTTTACAAATTGGAAGAAAAGGTTTCTTGTCCACATGGTTGGAATTGAACCTCAATTCCTTGGAATCATTAAAAATGGTTGTTGGGAAGAAATTAAGGCCAAATCACTTGAGCGCTGACAAGAGTAAAACAAGCGTTGACAAGAGCAAAACAAGCGCTGACAGCTCACGCGTTGACAAGATAAAGTCAAGCGTTGATACATTGAAGACAAGCACTGATGGGAAGATATACTCTACGCGTTTATTGTATTCTAGATTACTTCTAGTAAAGATAGGAACAACAATGTATTTTCTCTATTTATCTTTACCTAGAATAGTTGATACGTAGATTATTGTACAAGGCTTCTTATGTCTATAAAAGAAGACCTTTAGGTTAATGTTTCATATAAGTTTTCATTCGTAAACTACTTTCATTGTAAGCAAGTTTGATATCATTAATCAAAGTGAAAGTTTGTTTATATCATTGTGTGTTCTTGTTTAAGTGTTAATTCCGCATTACACTTAGATTATCATAAGCATACACAAAGGTTTCTCTAAGTGTATTACTTGATCTAATCTCGTATACATAAAGCTAAATCGATCTAAGTTTGGGATCAACAAGTGGTATCAGAGCTTGTTGAGTAACTTTTGATCTTTAAAGAACACAAGAACCCTAAAAATCACCAAAACCCTAATTTTCTCAAAAACCCTAACAACATCATGTCTGAAGCAATAACCTCCTCCTCCTCACCTTTACCAAACATCAAGATTCCCATGCTTGATGCAACCAACTTTGAATTGTGGAAAATCAATTTTGAACAATATCTAGGGATCTATGACTACACACTCTGGGAGATCATTGAATATGGAAACACATTCGATAAAGCCCAAAAGATTACTGATGCTATTGCTCAAAGATCAGCTGTTGTTGGATGTTCTGAAGAGGATAAGAAAGAAAAAACCTGAAGATGGTAGAGCTGTAGCTGCTGAAGACATAGCAAAGAAAAGGGTTGACATGAAAACCCTAAATATTCTGAAACTCTCGTTAGGACAAGAGAACCAGCATAAATATAGAGGTTATGATTCTGCTAAACAGCTTTAGGCAGCTCTTGAAGTTGCATATGGTGGTAATGCAGATACTAGGGAAGAAAAGAAGAAACAGCTCATGCATGATTATGCTGTTTTCAAAGCACAACCCAATGAGAATCTGAGTAGTGTGAGAAGTAGATTGCTTGACATTACAAGCAAATTGTCCTTCATGGGGACACAAGTTGGTGATGTTGACATCAATGCTTCTTTTCTTAAAAGGCTTGGTGAGGCGTGGAAGATTGAGGCAAGATCCATTCTTGCCAATAATACCTACAAAAGTTCCACATTTGATGACATCTACAACAAACTAAGGCTGTTGGAAGATGAAACTCTTTTAGAACATGGAAGCAAGTCCACCAACAGTAACATGGCCTTCTTCTCTCATAGTGAAGGTCAATTCAATCAGAAGGACTCTTACATGCATCCAGTTACTGGATCATCATGTGTCAGCGCTGGAACAAGTCCTGTCAACGTCTCCTTTTCAGACGCTAACACATTTAAAAGTGACTCCCCAAGAGTTAAACCTGCTGGTTTGGATTTGGATACTGTATGTGCTTATATTGCTTCTTTGCCCAATGGTTCAGTGATTACATATGAGGACCTTGAGCAGATAAGTGATGAGCACTTGGAAGAGATGGACATTAAGTGGAACATGGCTCTTGCTAGTATAAGATCAAATAGGTGGAACAGAAGGTTTAAGAAGAAGATGACCTTCAATGCAAAAGACACAGCTGGATTTGATAAATCCAAAGTTGAATGCTACAACTGTCATCGTATGGGGCACTTCATGAGGGAATGCAGATCTCCTAGAAGATCTGATGCTGGTAAACCCTCAAGTTAGGTTGTTAAAGCTCAGGATTCCAAAGCCATGGTTGCAGTTCAAGGAATTGATGGTATGGGATGGGATTGGAGCTTTCTGGCTAAGAATGTTGAAGAGGATAAAACTTTGGTTGCTGAGGTTGAAGAAGAAGAGCATGTTGAATATGCTCTCATGGAACACTCCTCCTCTTCATCTGATAATGAGGTATACAATGATGCTTTTTGTAGTAAAGGTTGTAGGTTAAACACTGAGAAACTTAACAAAGAAGTGTTAAGATTAATGAGTGATGTGAGTACTGAAAAGTACAAACTATCTAATTACCAACTAGCTCTCACTCAAACTGAGAAGACAGTTTCTGAATACAAGAAAATGGAATTTGACTTAAAAGATAAAATAAATATCTTAAAACATGAGTTAAATGCTAGTATGGATATTAGAAACATCATGGAAAGGGTTAATGGTGAGTTACAGGCTAAATTAGATGAGGCCATTAAGAATAAAGACAATGTTGGCCTTAAAATTCAAAGATTTGATAGAGCCACTCAAACCTTATGAGACTGTGTGAGTAAACAAAGAGATCCTAAGGACATGACTGGGATTGGGATGAATGATTACTCTGTGGTTCCACCACCAGCTGGTGACTTCTATGGTGTCCAACAAAAGGACCTATCTTGGACTGGTTTGCCAGAATTCCAAGAGGAGGAATTCATTCCTCCACCAAGAGTTGTCACTCCAGTTGAAGAGTACCAACAAAAGTTGACTGACATGAATAAATGGAAGAAAGCTAACCCTACTTTGTTTGTTAAGGGTGGCTTACTATGTGAAAGTCCAAATGAGTCAACTCCCATTAAGGTTACAAACCCAATCACTAGTAAAGTTGTTGACCTAGGCTCAAACACTGATAGAAAACCTAGCATTAAATATGCAGAGATGTATAGGAATACTAGGTCACCCAAGAGCCAAGTTAGCAATAATGGAACAGGCTTCTTCTCCTCTAGACCTAAGGTTGTGTCTAGAAAAGCTTGTTACACTTGTGGTAGCTTTTCACACTTGGCATACAAGTGTGTCAACGCTCCCAAAGCCAGCGTTGACAGGAACAATTTCAGCGCTGACAGGAACAAAGTCAACGTTGTTAGGAAGTCAAACGTTGTCAGACCCAAACCTTGTGTGTAGCAAAGTCCATAAGTGATTAGACCTGCCCTATTCTTTACTAGAGGGTCTAACACTCATGTACAAAGACCATTTCAAAAGACAAACACCTGGTCAAATAGGCAATGGGTTTCTGTAGCAAACCCTAGGTTCAACACTGACAAGGGTAATCTCAGCGTTGACAAGACCAATTCCAACGCTGACAGAAACGTGAACAGACCTAAATATTTGCAACCACAGGGTAAGGGGTCTAAAGCTTCTTCAAGCTTAACATGGAGACCCAAGAAAGATCAAAACCCTAATGATAATGGGATTTCAATGACCTGCAACAGCTTTAATTACATTTCAAAGGTCATTACAAAACCTATTGGGGTTAACCGGGTGTTTCATCCTAAGAAGGATGAGAATAGGGTTGTTGTGAGAACTAAGTCTGTTCTTATTGAACAACCAGATGAATCCAAGTCTTTTAAGACTTGGGTTCCCAAATAAAACTAATTTGTTTTCTTTATGTGCAGGGCATTCAAAGACAGGTCAATGATTATGGATATTGGGATAGTGGATGCTCAAGGCACATGACAGGGAAGGAAGGCTATTTGACCAACTTCACTCCCATTAAGGATGGTGATAAGGTATACTTTGGAGGCGGATATGGTACTATCACAGGCAAAGGAACCCTTCTCACCAAGAATTTGCATTTTGAAAACGTATTTCTGGTAAAAGAACTTGATTACAACCTTTTTAGTGTATCACAAGTTTGTGATAACAAAAATAAAGTTCTGTTTACTGATACTGAGTGTTTGGTGTTAAGCAAGGATTATAAGATCCCAGATGAGAAATATATTGAATATAGAACACCTAGGCATAACGACATATATAATGTGAACCTGAATGGGATTAGAATGAATAACAATATGTCTTGTTTTATGCTAAAGCCTTAGTAGATGAAAGTAATTTGTGGCACAGGAGACTAGGGCACATAAATTTTAAAAATATAAATAGGCTTGTGAGACTTGGCTTGGTTGATGGTTTGCCTGAGAAGGCCTTCCACAATGACCACTCTTATGTTGCATGTCTTAAAGGCAAGCATCACAAGGTCTCATTCAAGTCCAAACAGGTGCATACTAGTTCTAGACCTCTTCATATGCTACACATGGACCTCTTTGGTCCAACCAATATAGAAAGTTTGAATGGTAAGTCATATTGCTTTGTCATCACAGATGACTTTTCTAGGTTTACTTGGACATTCTTTCTAGCTATGAAGAGTGACATAGCTGATATTCTAATTGATTTTATCACTCAGATTGAGAAGAGGTCTGGCAATGAAGTTAAAATGCGAAGGAGTGATAATGGTGGTGAATTTAGGAATAAGAAGCTAGATGATTTCTGTGCCAGGAAAGGAATTACTAGGCAATTTAGTATTGCTAGAACCCCACAACAAAATAGGGTTGCTGAGAGGAAAAATAGAACCCTAATTGAAGCAGCCAGAACAATGTTGGCTGATGCACATTTTCCTATAGCCTTTTGGGCTGAGGCTGTTAATACAGCTTGTTATGTTCAAAATAGAGCATTAGTTAACAAAATTCAGAACAAAACACCTTATGAGTTACTTTGGGGAAGTAAACCTAATATTGGTTTTCTCAGACCTTTTGGTTGTCATGTAGTAGTTTTAGATACTAGTGATGCCTTAGGGAAATTTAGTGCAAAAGGTGATGAGGGCTACTTCATGGGGTATTCAGTGCAGAGCAAGGGATATAGGGTTTATCTGAAAGAAGAAAAACGTATACTTGAAAGAGTACATGTTAGGTTTCTAGAAAATAAACCTAGTGATCCTGAAAGTGGTCCTAATTGGCTATTTGACTTGGAACCTTTATCTAGAACTTTAAATTATATGCCTGTCACTAATCCAGACATTGTGAAGGTAACTTCAAATGTTGTGGAGGAACAAGTTGTTGATGTTTCAGGTACACAGGTTCATGAAAAGGTTGGATCACAAACAGAAAAGACATCTCCTATTCAAGAATATGTCACAATTCCCATTTGGACAGATGCTTTTGCTGCTGCTGCTGCTGGTGGTAAAGATAATGGTGGTCTCCAAGTACCACCAGATACAAACATGCATGGTCCTTCAGGCGCTGACAAAGGCAAATCTAGCGCTGACAAGACCAATTCAGACGTTGATGGTTCAGACGTTGACAACAACAGTTCAAGCGTTGTTAGCCCAAGCGCTGACAAACAAGGTTCAGGCGTTGACAACACTTCTGCACATCTTTTCTCTTCCATTTTTGAACAAGGTGAACCTTCTAATATATATGAAGAGGTTCATCCTCATGTTGATGAAAGAGAGTCTGATGAAGAAGATATTGGCAACATGGAGAATGAGGTTGAGGACACCAGACTTTTTGAAAGAGGAGTTCTCACTTCCACTATGAAGAATCACCCCACTTCTCAAATCATTGTTGATATTATGACTCCAGTTCAGACTAGAAGATCTCATCAAGGTCTTGGTGGGTTTATTGCCAATATTCACAAGAAGGTTGATACCCCTCTTGTGCAAGCATGTTTGTTTGCTTGTTTTCTGTCACAACAGGAACCCAAGAAAATATTTGATGTTCTCAAAGAACCAAGTTGGGTGGAAGTAATGCAGGATGAGCTTCACCAATTTGCAATTCAGGATGTTTAGGAGCTGGTTGATTGTCCCAGATATGTCAGACCTACTGGGACAAGATGGGTTCTAAGGAACAAGAGAGATGAAAGAGGAATTATGGTCAGAAACAAGGCAAGGTTAGTGGCTCAGGGATATACACAAGAGGAGGGGATAGACTATGAGGAGGTCTTTGCACCAGTTGCAAGGATTGAAGCTATAAGGATCTTTCTAGCCTATGCATCCTGCATGGGCTTCACTGTCTATCAAATGGATGTCAAGAGTGCCTTCCTCTATGGAACCATTGTTGAGGAAGTATATGTAATGCAGCCTCCTGGTTTTGAGGATCCAGAGAATCCAGATAAAGTATATAAAGTCAAAAAGGCTATGTATGGCCTTCATCAAGCCCTTAGAGCATGGTATGGTACTTTGTCTACCTACTTGGTGGACAATGGATTCAAAAGGGGCACCATAGATCAGACACTATTTACAAAGAAGAAAGGCAAGGATGTGTTGCTTGTCCAGGTCTATGTTGATGATATCATTTCTGGGTCTACTGATCCAAAGATGAGTGAGGATTTCTCCAAGCTTATGACAGACAAATTCAAGATGAGTGCTATGGGGGAGATGAACTTCTTTCTTGGTTTACAAGTTCAGCAGAAAGAAGATGGTATCTTCATCTCCCAGGATAAATATGCGGCTGAGATTATGAAGAAGTTTGGCTTTTCTCCACATGAAAAGAGGGTTACTACTCATATGGATAGAGAACACCCTTGGGGAAAGATTGGAGATGGGAAAGATGTTGATGTCAGGCACTATAGATCCATGATTGGATCCTTGATGTATCTTACAGCCTCCAGACCTGACATCATGTTTGCTGTGTGTGCTTGTGCATGCCATCAAGTGACTCCCAAAGAATGTCACCTTTATGCTGTGAAGAGGATCTTTAGGTACCTAAGATGCTATCCTGGTCTTGGTTTGTGGTACCCAAAGGATTCACCATTGGAGCTGATTGCTTATTCAAATAGTGATTATGGAGGTGATAAATTTGATAGGAAATCCACAATTGGTGGATGTCAGTTTCTTGGAAGCAGATTGATATCTTGGCAATGCAAGAAACAAACAGTGGTGGCTAATTCTACAACTGAAGCTGAGTATGTGGCTGCAGCTGCTTGTTGTGGACAAGTTTTATGGATTCAGAACCAGTTGTTGGACTATGGGTATAATTTCATGCATACCAAGATATTTGTTGACAATAACAGCACTTTATGCATCATTAAGAATCATGTACATCATTCTAAAACTAAACACATAGAAATTAGACACCATTTTATAAGAGATTGTTTTGAAAAAGGTTTAATACAACCAGATAGGGTTGACACTGAGGAAAATGTGTCAGATTTACTAACTAAACCTTTTGATGCTGGGAGGTTTCAATACTTGGTAACAAGTATTGGAATGGTCAATCTCACATAATATGTGTTTTGGAGTCTTTTTGTAAAAGTATGTACAGGATGATGCATTGTTATTGGTCTTATGAGTTAGATTTTCCACTATATTTTTCTAACACTGACAAAGGTTGCTTGAATGCTGATAAGTGTTTTTGTAACGTTGTCAGCAATATAATTGTCTAACGCTGACAAAGCTTCCCACAACGCTGTCATGTGTTATCGGGGCGTTGTCAGCCACAATGTTAGTTTTGTGGTTTTCAATCTAAATGTGCAGATGGTGTTAGCAGTATACCATTGGATACAGATTTGCTTATGGATCAATGGAGAAGCATTTGGACAAGTTTTTATTTATGGATGATGGTTGGAATTTTAAATTCCTATCTTGACATAAATTTTTATGTTCATGCATATTTTTGGCAAACTTATGTATCATAGTTTAAGGGGAGGTTTTAGGAACCTTTAGGATGTTTGGGTATCCATATGATACTCTTATCACAATTCTAGATTGTGTCCACAGGTGAGTATGAGTTAGTTTTTCTAAATCATGAGGCACTGTAGCATGCAAAGTTGATATACTATGCATGCTGCCAAGACATTTTTGGCCTAGAATTGGTTGTGGTCTGTTGGGAGACTTGGGAATAATTTTGTTATGGGATTTACCTGGGAGTAACAAGGAATTTTATGAGGTAACTTGGTTGTTAAGAGTTTTGGTTAGCAAGGGACACTAGAGGACTGTTATGTCTATCTTGCTTAAGCAAGTGTGCATAACTGGACAGTGCTTGCCGCCCTATAATAATTATCTGCTTTTTGGTTATCTTCTCTAGGATAAATTACTTTGTTAAGGTCATTTTTCATTTTTAAACATTTTTATTTTTGGACGCTGACAAGAATTTTTCCAAGCGTTGTTGTGACCAATTTAGACGCTGACATGGCTATAGGCAAACGTTGACAAGATTATAGCCGTTGGGCGTTGATAGGTTATTTTTGACCGTTGACACTCAATGGGTCATACCCAGTTGTTACTTTTTGACATATTTTAGGCCGTAATTTTGGGAGTTGTTACTTTTCATTTAATGCATGAGATAAACTTATAATTTTTCAATATTTTCATGATCCCTTTTTGAAAATACTTGCCTATTTTTGGGCCAATCACATGCATTTTCTTCTCCTATAAATTTGGCTCCTATTTTTAAACAGGGTATCTATACTTCTTGTCTAACACAATTTTCTCTTATCAACTTCATCTTTATCAATCAATTTTAACAGCTTTCAACAATGGCACCAAAGTTTAAACCATCAGAATTGGAATTGGGATTCAGAACTCAACACAACATGATCGCGTATCTTGAAGCTGATGATACTCTGTTTCCTCAATACACACAAATGGTGGCGTATTTGAATGTATCCCCCCTTAGGTATGCTCTTTCTCATGCACCACTCATTCCAGTCACACATATTAAACAGTTTTGGAACACTGTCAGTTCCTCAACAGTTAATAGAGTGACTACATTGACTTCTATTGTTCATGGGAGACCTTGGGTGGTTACTGAGGATTTGGTACGCCAAGCCTTGCATCTTGATGATGCTGATGGTATAGCCACCCTTCCCATTAATGAAATAGAACAAGGGCTCAGGGCTTTGGGATATCCTTTTCCTGATGAAGGTACTTTAAACAAGTATCATAAGCAGGAGTTTCCCCCAGCCTGGAAGTACCTCATACATGTCCTCCTTCAATGTTTGAGTCCCAAATGCACTACACACAATGAGATCAATAGATCTATTGCAAGTGCTATTGTGTGCATTGCAACAGGGCAAAAATTTAATTATTCTAAAATGATTTTTGAGGGCATGTGTAAAAATAAGGGGAACAAAATGACTTTAGCTTATCCCCGATTTTTGCAAATGGTTTTTGATGTTCAAGGATACTACACAAGGGATCATAATGGTTTTTATGAGATCCCTGTGCAAAAGAAAGCTATTTTTATGAAGATGAACTCACCACCCCATCGTGACCTACCCTTAACCCAAGCTATGCTTGCTGTCATTGCAGCAGCTCAACCTCAACCAGACCCCCAACCACAAATTGACCTAATACCTGAACCATTACCTTCCCCTGACCATATGCAAATTGACCAAGAACCCTTCAACGCTGACACATTAAATGTTGGCGTTGATGTACCTATTTCCAACGTTGTCACACAACCTTCACAAACCCAAACACCCCTTAACCAACCCACATCCACCCACTCTTCCACACCATCTTCTACACCCCCTGAATATAGGTTGATGAAACGCCAAAGGACTACTGGAGTGTTCTCCTCTGGTGGTCCTAGCCATGTAGCAGAGAGAACCATAACCACAAGTGTGGCTGGTGATATGGATGAGGCTGGGACTATTGGTTCTGGCTTAGAAGCTGGCCAAGGCAGTCCCACCATCATTAAGTCCTCATCCATGCCCAATGAATCTGACTTGGGAGGTCAAATCCCCATTTTAGAAGAGGGCAGACTGGAACCAATGACTCTTATGGAATTGACGGCAGTCTGCATGAGCTTGCAAAAGCAAAATGCAGACTTAGTACAAGTTGTCAGCTCACAAGGCCTTGAACTCAAGCAATTGAGGGAGAGGATTGTTGTTTTGGAGACTGCAAGTGCAAGGAGAGGTATGGAGGAATCTTCCAAAGGGTAGGAAGATCCAATAAATCTGAGTGATAAGGGCAGCCATGATGGTCGATCTTTGGATGTTGCTGAGGCCCTTACAAGTTTGAAGAAACAAACAGGTTTTGATACGTCCTTAGTCTCTCCTACCAACTTGAATTTATCATTTACAGCCATGTTGGAGGAAATTGCAAAAGGCGCTGAGGCAGGAAATTTGGGCGTTTACAAGGAGAATTTGGACGCTGACAGAAATATTTTGGGCGCTGACACAACAAAATTGGGTGTTGACAGACCTGCACATGAGGGTGATGTATCCCAGTCATCATCCATCATCAAGGAGGTTTCTTCACAGGTATCACCATCTACCTTACCAACAATTGATCCACTAGATAAGGGTAAGGGTATTATGGTATAAGAGATTGTTCCAAAGGATGCAGCTCAAGTTGAGTTTGATAGAAGATTGGCTGCACAAATCATGAAACAAGACAGAAAGGAGGTGAAAGAGTCACCATTTGTTGTTACTTCAGAAGAAGGAAGTGATGGAGCTAGCTCAGACTCAAGTGTGATGATTATAGAACCAGAAAGACTTGAGTATGGAGATGAGTTGGCCAAGGAGAAATTGAGAGAGTTGAAGTTGCAGGTTGACTTTGACATGCCAGAGGTGGTTCAAATGTACAATGCTTGGGAAGAAAGATGTATGGAGAATCCACACTTAACCACTTCAGATCAGATATGGGGTTTGGAGATTCTCCTTAGAGTTCAGAAGGATTGCCAGGTAATTTTGAAACACAAGGCAAGTAATATTCTCTCAGAGTAGAAAAGGGATAGAAGGGAGCTATACTGCATGTTGCTCAGATGTCATGGAGTAGGATGGACTTATCAGAAGTTGAGGGCATTGACATTTGATGAGTTGGAATGCAAGGCTTATCCCATTTGGGTGAGAGTGCAGGAAGCAAACACTCTCAGACTTCTTTCTGATGAAAGGAAAGAAGAACTTGCAGAAGAAATGGAACTCAAGAAAGCTATGTTTGTTCCCAGACCAGTGAAAAAGGGAGTTTCTCTTGAGTTTCCCAAAGATATGGATCCATTGTATCCAAGTGAAGCTGTCATAAGAAAGAGCCTCAAGCTCTCACCATTAGAAGCTTCAGACATGGTCCAAGTGTTACCTCTAGATTCTAGGAATCCAATTGTGAGCTATGAAGAAGATGAATGTGGATTCTGGAAGATTGGCAGATATGGAAAAGAGGTACACACTTTTACCACTCTCATATCTTTGTTTGCAAGTTGTGATAGAGAAGACTTGGTGGACCTATGGAGGTTGTTGGAGACCAAGTATGAGGCTGAAGCACCAACTTCAGCTAATGGAATAAAACTGTGGTCCACATTCAAGAGAATGTGTGGACCAAAAGATGAGGATCCTGCTATTTGGAAGGATCTTGAAGATGACCTCAGTGGTCTTCAATGGAGATTATATTCAGCTGCTGGTGTTTACCATTTGAGTTCTACAAAGTTTGCTGAGTATCTACTTGTGGATGGTCAGTATTTCATATCCAAGGCTATTTTGGAGAAGATGAAGGACACTCAGCTGGAGATTGACTATTCAAGTGATGTGGCAAAAGACTTGATCAGATTTATTTATTACCAATATGAGAAGGTTTGTAAGATTCCTCCTAGTCCTTAATGTTTATTCAGAAACTTGATCATAAGAGTGGATATCAAGTTTAGGGGAGGATTGTTGGGAAGAAATTAAGGCCAGATCACTTGAGCGTTGACAAGAGTAAAACAAGCGTTGACAAGAGTAAAACAAGCGCTGACAGCTCAAGCGTTGACAAGATAAAGTCAAGCGTTGATACATTGAATACAAGCACTGATGGGAAGATATACTCTACGCGTTTATTGTATTCTAGATTACTTCTAGTAAAGATAGGAACAACAATGTATTTTCTATATTTATCTTTACCTAGAATAGTTGATACGTAGATTATTGTACAAGGCTTCTTATGTCTATAAAAGAAGACCTTTAGGTTAATGTTTCATATAAGTTTTCATTCGTAAACTACTTTCATTGTAAGCAAGTTTGATATCATTAATCAAAGTGAAAGTTTGTTTATATCATTGTGTGTTCTTGTTTAAGTGTTAATTCCGCATAACACTTAGATTATCATAAGCATATACAAAGGTTTCTCTAAGTGTATTACTTGATCTAATATCGTATACATAAAGCTAAATCGATCTAAGTTTAGGATCAACAATGGTCCTTTTGTTCCCATGGTTGGGGACAGTAAAAACCTGAAGTACAATGGACTGCTGATGAGAGAAAAGCTGCTAACCTTGATCAGCTTCTCAAAAGTCTCATCATGTCTGTACTCCCAGATGACCAAATGAATTCTGTTGTAAATTGCAAAACAGCCAAATCAACATAGGAGGACCTTATTCTTTACCATGAGTGACCCTCTGATGTAAAAGAAACCAGAATCATGGATTTAAAGCTTCAATACAACACCTTCAAGCACAAAGAAGGGGAAACCCTCACACAGACATTCACCAGATACAAAGCACTGATGAATGAACTTGTGAATGATGGTGTTGAGCTTTCAAAACTTGAAATCAACACAGTTTTTGCTAATGCATTGCCAAAGAAGTGGCTCAGTTTCTGTCAAAGCTTGAGAAATGCTAATCACATTAAAGATTGTGATATAGCCTCTCTTTTTGGGAAACTAAAATATGAAGAAAACCTAGTTGATAGGATTTATAAAGGCTCAAGCAAGAGTAAAGCATTAACCATTACTACACCCTTGTCCACAACCTTCTTTAGTGAAGATGTCATTCAAGACTACCAAGATAGTCCTGATGATGAGGAAGATACTAGATCTAGTGAGGAATATATGAATGGCCTCAAAGAGGAATTTCATGCACGAGCACTTCTGGCCAAGTCTAGAAGGTTCTTTAAGAAAGGAGGCAAGTTCTCCAGCTCCACAAAAGCTTCAGTTGATACTGAATGCTACAAATGTGGGAAGACTGGTCACTATGCTAGGGATAGTTATTCAAAACGTCTCTCCCTTGATATTCCTCACCAGCTCAATCAAGACCAACTGGTCAATCATCATTTCAACCAAAACAAATTGCTTCTACTCCATTTCAGCTAAGTAGGGTTGAACTCAGGCCTACAAAAGACTTTGAGGCCAAAATACAGGGAAATCAAGGCAAGACTGACCTTAATGAGTACTGAAAGCTCCTCATCACCCCAAGAAAGACAAGAACAAAGGACTTGTTGCTGAAGCATATGAATAGGATGAAGAAGATGTTTCTTCAGATGATGATGAGTTGGTAAATGTAAAAGTGTTAATGGCACTTGCTGATGATGAAGGGGCAAGCTCAAATGTTGTCACCAGAGAAAGTGCCAGAAATGGAGAATGGGTCAATGTCACAATAAAAAAGGTACAAACTCTTCTTGAATTAGAAGATAAAGATGACATTAAATTTGTCTTTGATTACTTGTGCATTGATCTAAAATTTGTTGAAGAGCAAAGAAACAATTTGCTTGAAAAATTTCACAAACTTGTTTTACAACTTGAAGATTTTGAAAGTAAGCAAATCGAGCTAAAATAAGCTAAACTTGATATTCTTACTTTTCAATAATTGAACAAAGAAATTTTGGAAGAAAATAACTCTCTTAGAGTGGAAATAAAAGAAGCAAATGACATTGTTAAATCTTGGCTTAGAAACTCTGATAGGGTAAATTAATGCATAAGTAAACAAATACCTACTCAAAAGAAGAAAATGCTCGGTGCTGAAGGATCCTCCAACACCAAATCTATTGTCTTTGTCAAAGCCTCAAATGAGGATGGTAGCTCGATCCCTGACATTGAAAGGTCAGGTGAAGAGAATTTACCCAATCATGACATTGGACGAATCCTTCTTCCTGAGTTACAAGCATGTGTTGAAACTTCAGCACCAGTTGAATCCTCAGTTACCGAGGATGACTCAGATGATGATATAGAGAATGAAGTAAGTACCCCACTTCCTCCTTTGGAGAAGCTGACTGGTGCTGAACCCTCTATTGGACCCAAAACTATCCAGTCTATCATCAAGTCACACACCACACACAAAGGTAGTTCTTCCAAACATGTCAAGATTGACACTTCAAAGAACTCTTCAGCTCCTGCTGAAGGTTCACATATGGGAACTACCTCTTCAGTTTCATCAAATAAACTGAAAAATGCTAAATCTGAGGAAGATAAGAGAATGTCTCTTGTCATGCAAGAGATCAATGATCTTAAAATAAAACTCAGACATCAACAAACACCAACACGATTCAGAGATGAACCTTCAGATTCTCCTCATTTAAAGTACAAGACACAATTCAAAAGAGCTTGTGAGTTATGTTGTCAGAACAACCATCTCACTCAAACTTGCTTAAGAGTGATTTATTGTACTAAATGTGAAAGTACTGATCATCTCACTTGTGAACACACTCGGTATATGCTGGCCAAAACAAGTGCTGATTCTCACAAATATGCAGCATCTCATTCCAAGCGAAATATGCCTTTCCCACCATGCATTCATTGTGGTATGGGCAATCATCATCCAGATGACTGCCACTATTACCCCGTTTGTAATATTTGTAGAAGTTATGACCATGACACGCATGGACATAATTGAATCATCTCACTCAGAAAAGGTATTAAACCAAGAAACCTAAACTCTATCACCAAATGTTGTGAGACTTGTGGAAGCGATGTCCACACTACATCTGATCACAACCATATAGAGTGGTTCAGAAGAGGTGAAGCCCTCCAGGCTAAGAAAGCTAAAGTTGTTCAAACCTCTTCTTCTTCTGAGTAATCACACATACCCTCTACAAGAGGACCCTTCAGATCTAGAACACCTTCTAGATCTAAAACCACCACCCAACAAAGGTGGGTTTCAAAACAAAACTGACCATTTCCTTAACTTGTGTAGTGTGATCTCATGAAGCCTATTTGGTACCTAGATTGTGGCTGCTCAAGGCATATGACTGGCACCAAAAGTTATCTGCACGTATAAGGAGGAACAAGGTCCTAAAGTTGTTTTTGGTGATAACTCATCAGCTACTACTGAAGGATTTGGTTCAGTGACATGCAATGGTATAGTTTTCTCAAGGGTAGTATATGTAAATGGATTGAAGCACAACCTCATCAGCATAAGTCAACTTTGTGATGCAAAGTATCTTGTGCTGTTTGATGACAAAAAAGGTACAATATTCAAATCCAATCATGAAATTGTGATGATTGCTCCAAGAGTCAAAGATGTTTATGTCATGAACATGAACTCAACTCAAGAGACATGCTTCTTTTCTAAAGCCTCCAATATTACCAATTGGCTTTGGCATAAGAGGATCTCACATCTCAATTTTAAAACAATAACTCTGCTGGAAAAACAAAATCTTGTTATTGGTCTTCCCTCACTTGTCTAATCCAAGGACAAACCGTGCTCAGCATGTGAAAAAGGGAAGCACCATAGGGCCAGTTTCAAAACAAAACAAACTTTCTCAATCAAAGAAAGTCTTCATTTGCTTCACATGGACTTATTTGGCCCAGTATCACCTAGGGACATTTGTCATGAAAAATATACACTTGTCATTGTTGATGAGTACTCAAGGTACACCTGGGTATATTTTCTGACAAAGAAAAGCCATGCACTAGATGCCATTATGTCATTCATCAAAAGAGTTGAAAATCAAAATGACACTCATGTCAAACAACTCAGAACTGACAATGGCGCTGAATTCAGAAATCACTCACTGATCAAATTCTGTGATGAAAAAGGAATTTCACAAAATTTCTCATCTCCTTACACACCTGAACAAAATGGTGTGGCTGAAAGAAGGAACAGAACTTTGATTGAAGCAGCAAGAACAATGCTTGCTGGATCTGCTCTCTCTAAGCACTTTTGGACTAATGCTGTAGCTACTGCTTGCTACACTCAAAATAGATCCATTATTGTGAAGAGACACATGAAGAGCCCCTATGAAGTCTTCAGGGGGAGAATTCCAAACATTTCATTCTTACATGTGTTTGGGTGTCCAGTATTCATTCACAATCACAAGGATCACCTTGGAAAGTTTGATGAAAAATCTGATGATGGTTATTTTCTTGGATACTCCCTAGTATCTAAAGCATACAAAGTCTTCAACACAAGAAGACAATGTATTGAAGAAACCTATCATATCACATTCAATGAAAGTTCTGAAGCTCTCACTTTTACAAATCCATCAGATGATGAACTTCATATACATGAATCTCAAAATTATCCATATGATGAATTTAATCATTATGAGCCTTCTCAAAAATATCAAACAAGCAATTCAGTCCCTCATATTGATCCATTTGAAGATATGACAAGTCCTACAAAAGGAAATCCTTCAGTATCACATACCATGGCTGTCAATCAAATAATGATCAATCTCAAAATAATCAAAATGATTAGCAAGGAAACACAAATGACCAAAATGGTCAGTCTCAAAACAATCAACATGCTGACACATATGATCAAAATGATCAATCATATGTAGCTACTGAAGAACAATCTGAGCCCCTTGCTCAAAGCTCTCCTATCATCTCTAGGGAATTAGGTCTTGGATATGCTTCTTCTGACCAAGAAGTCCTCTAATGATTGAACCCTTGTCCACTGAATATCCTTCAGTAGACACTAGAGACATTCCAAGTCCAAGTCCATGTCGTGGACTTCCAAGTTCTAGCTCTAATCATGATACCAGTACCTATTCTCCAGCTCCACAAAAATCTTGGACTCAAAATAGTCACATACAGCTGGTGAACATAATAGGTAATCCTGGTGAAGGTAGAGTCACAAGATCTATGGCAAAGAAACTAAGTGCTGCTTCATCTGGAGAATGCCTTTATGCAAATTTTCTCTCAAAAATTGAACCTACAAAGGTTTCTGAAGCACTCACACACCCTGGATGGGTGGATGCCATGCAAGAGGAACTCAATCAATTTGAAAGAAACAAAGTCTGGAAATTGGTTCCTCTTCCAGATGGTAAATCAACCATTGGCACTAAATAGGTTTACAAGCTTAAAAGAGATCAAACCAATGCAGTAACCAAAAAATAAAGCTAGTCTAGTGGCCCAAGGATTCAATCAAGAGCCTGGTGTTGATTTTGATCAAACCTTTGCTCCAGTTGCACGTATGGAAGCCATACGAATCTTCCTTGCATATGCCACTTACATGAACTTCATAATCTACCAAATGGATGTCAAAAGTGCATTCCTAAATGGTGACCTAAAAGAAGAATTTTATGTTACCCAGCCTCCTGGCTTTGAGAGTAGTAAATACCCAAATCATGTCTACAAGATTTACCAAGCTTTGTATGGACTGAAGCAAGCTCCAAGAGCATGGTATGAAACTCTCTCAACTTTTCTCATTGAACATAAATTTGTTAGAGGAAAAATAGATAGCACCTTGTTCATCTATAAATCTAAAACTGACACCATTCTGGTACAAATTTATGTGGATGACATAATCTTTGGTTCTACAAGCTTGAAACTTTGCAAACAATTTGCCAAGATTATGACCAACAAGTTTGAGATGAGTATGATGGGAGAACTCACATACTTCCTTGGCCTTCAGATTGAACTATCTAACCAAGCCATCTCCATCAATCAAGAAAAGTATGTCAAGGATCTGCTGAAGAAGTATGATATCAATTGTGCTTCAGTGAAGACTCCAATGGTACCCCCTAACAACTTAGGACCTGATCTCACTAGACAATCAGTCAATGAGACTCAGTATAGAGGTATGATTGGGTCACTCATGTACTTAACTGCAAGCAGACCTGACATTCAATTCTCTACATGCCTTTGTACAAGATACTAAGCAGATCCAAAGAAATCACACCTTACTACTGTTAAGAGAATCTTCAGATACCTAAAAGGTACACCAAGTCTAGGTCTTTGGTACCCCAAATCCTCATGTTTTGATCTAAAGGGGTACTCGGATTCTGGCTATGCTGGTTGCAATTTGGACAGAAAAAGCACTTCTGGTGCCTGCCAATTTCTAGGTGGCAAACTTGTGTGTTGGAGTGCTAAAAAGCAACAAATAGTTTCCATGTCTTCAGCAGAAGCTGAATATGTGGCAGCTGATGGATGTTGTGCCAATGTTCTTTGGATGAAAAGCCAACTGGCTGACTATGACATAGAATATGAAAAGGTACCAATCTTTGTGATAACACTAGTGCTATTGCAATATCCAATAATCCAGTCCTCCACTCAAGAACAAAACACATTGATATCAGATATCACTTTATCAGATATCACATTGTGAAAGAGGACATTGAATTACATTTCATCCCCACTCAATACCAATTGGCTGATATCTTCACCAAACCATTGGATGAACCAACTTTCAAAAGATTGATAATGGAGCTTGGTATGCTGAACATTGATGATACAAAACCTAAACCTTCAGCATTCACTGAAGAAGCTTGAAGGTTCAACATTTCTTAATAGATTTTGATTAATGTTAAGTAGCATTGTCTGAGTAAAGGAGTGTGCAATGTTATGTGTCTATTTCACTTTATGTGATTGTGTATATGATGTTTTGTCGCCTTATCTAATTTACTGAAGCTGAACAAATAAACCACCAGTCATCAAAAGATTCCTTCAGCAATGCTGAACAAAATTTTAATACAAATGAGTAGCTAGGCCTGAGTAGAGGAGCGTGCAATGTCATATGTCTTGTTCACTTATGTGAACATGTATATGGGGTTTTGTCGCCTCATCTGACGCACTGAAGCTCACAAGTATAGCCATCAGCTTCAACATATCTGAGCAACAGCTTTTAAAACAAATCAATCATGTGACTCAATGGATTAAATGGCATTAAATTTCTTGAGAATAAATACAAAACATTCTTTCAAAATGTGTCAATTGTTTATTTAAGAAATATCAAACGTCCATATCATAGTCAACAACTTTCTGACACAATGAGGCGTTTCACTGTTTAAAGCAACATAAAATCATCACCTTTTTTCAGAACATTAATGAGAGACTTTGTGCCATTTGTTCAAAAGGAACCCTAAAAGTTTTATTCTCTTTTCAAATGTTTTACAAAATTTGACAACCCAGTTTAGAAAGGTGTTTACATATATCTTTTGAAGAATGATGATTCATATCATTTGCAAACTTTTTAAATAAACACACACACAACTCTCTCTCCTTTTTCAAAAAAAAACACACACACAACAAACATCAATGGCTGCTGAATCGTCTTCAGAACCACAAGATACTAAGATCACCCTCAATTCTTCCATCTATGTAAACTATCCCATCGAGGACATATTCTTTAAACCCAACAACATCTCCTTGATCAAACCAGAAACCCTAACATTTGAACCAGGAAAACAAGTACTAATTTTTTTATACAAATGTGTGATTCGTGATGCCTTGTTCAAGGATCCAGGGGTTATGTTTGAAAATGTGTTAAAAGAGTTTTGGTTCACAGCACAAGGGTCAACAAACAAGAAATCTATTAAGGTTGTGTCTACTACCTTGGGTATTCATGGGAAAATAAATTTAAAGATGTTTAGAAGGGTCTTAGGGTTAAACTATTTGGAGGATTCTAGCAAATATGAGGCTGTTCCTAATGATCTCTCTGTTGTCAAAACATTTTTAGAGAAATTGGATACACTGAAGAGATTGGTGATAAATGGGGGTTGAAGAGAAGCTGTTTACCACCTAAGTGGACACATTTGATGTCCATCTTAATTGAGTGTCTGGGTGGGAAAACTGGTGGGCTGGAATAAATCAACCAAAAGGATGCCCTTATTTTGTATTGTCTGGCAAAGGGCATAAAAGCTGATTTTGGAAAAATAATCTTTGAAGATCTCTATGGGAAAATGGAGAAGAAAACTAGTGAGAAGAATGTGGTTTACACCAGATTTTTATCCCTCATTTTTGCTGACCAATTTGGCGAAGAATACCCTAAAAATGAAGGGGTTAAACTTGTTTTCTCAATCTTTTATACCAATCGCTGGAACATTCCAGTCAGCACAACTGAACCTCCTTTCACACAGCCCATGCTGGACATTTGCTCAGAAAATTCTACAATAGTGTTCAAAGCTCCAATAAACACTTCTCCAACTGGAGAAGGGGATCTAACAGGCAAAAAGTCTGGGGCTTCTTATGGACCACGTCAAAAGAGCACATCAGTGAATACTCTTAAGTGTAGACGTGGGTCTAAGAAAAGGAGGCACCCCACAGAATCTTCATCAAAGAAGCATTCTGAAGATCCCAAAGGCCAAGCTTTGAAGAAACAAAAGTCCTTGGCCAAGGACCAGAACCCAAGACAGCCGGCACCATCAGTCTTTGCTGAAGGTGGTATGCATCAAGAGGCCCTGAAGGCAACCCATCTTTCAACTTCTTTAGGAGAGAAGGGTGAAGATAGAGCGCACCCTCAGCTCGATAGAGTGGAGTCAGCATCGGTAAGCAATTTAAATCTGAATGCATCTAAGATTTCATTACCAATCTCTATCATTTGTCACTCTGAGTCTGCATCAGGGAATGATGTGTCAGCAAATCCAACAGCTAATGCTGACCCTGGCCTATCTGTTTCTAATGATGTAGTTCCCCCACAACAGGGTACTACTAAAGGAACCACAAACATTATCATTGATCTTAACTCACCAGGGACTCTTTCTCAGGATCCATCAGGTAAAACCAACCCTGTGGTGAAGGACTTGAAACTGACCAGCACGCTGAAGGTGGTGATCAGCAGACAATGAAGGAAGTTCCTCTCTCCACTGGCGCCAAGGGGGGACACTTGCCTACATTTATATTCAACATGTCTGCTGATGACTTGGAGAAGGAGTCGGGACTAAGTGAAAGAGATCCAGTAAACTTGGATGATAGTAAATCTGAAGATGATATTGCTGATCAAACTCCCAAGCCTCCCTCCCCAGAACCATCAAGGTAAATGAACTAACAAATCAGGTGTTGGTTCTACAATCACAAGTGACTAAGCTCAAGGAGGAAAAGGCTCTTGCTGATGCTGAACTCATTACTCTTAAAGCAAGGCCAATTCCTCCCACTGTGAACAGCTCAGAGATGCAATTCTCACTGCACTGAAGCCATTGGTGAAAGATGTGGCCACTACCACTTCTATAAAGAAAGAAATCACCACCCTCATGGACTCCATTAATGCTACATCATTTGAGCTCCCTGCTGAATACAAGCCGATTCCTAATCAGCTTAATGAGTTATGCGATTCAGTTTCAAAGATCAAGGGTAGGGTGGGTCTGCTGGAACAACAAATGTTGACCTTATCTGATGAAGTTTAGCAAAAACTAATGCTCTTGCTAATGTCTCGACAATATTAACCAAGGTATCCCCCCACCTTAGACTCTATATGTGCATGGTTGCCTGTTGGGGGTTCATCAAAAGTTGTAGGGCAATCTTCTGCTGAGGGGGAGAAAGTAACTATTCAACAGGTCTTCAAGAAACATGCACAGAAGAAGGCCCAAAAACAAACTTTTGTTTATGTATCTCCATTCAGTGAAGGCAGTCCAGATAAGACGAAGGGAGAGTCTTCAGCAAAGGACACTCATATTGATGACCATATTGATGGCCTTACCACCAACACTGAATCATCTGAAGATGTGTCACCTCTTATAAAACCTAAAAGCAAAGGTGAAACCACATTAGATGAAAGAATTATCAAGTCAGGGTTGGTCACTTAAGAAGAACTTGATAGAATCCACAAATTTCAAAATGAAGAACAGCTCAGAGATCTGAAGATGAGCTTATATGAAAGAATTGGAAAATCTTAAGTTGAAGGCCTCTTCAAGAAAAAGATGTTATATGAAAAATTCTATATAACAAGGTTGAACAGAAGATGTCTCTCAGAAATCACAAATTTTGACATGATGACTTACAAGGGAGATATCAATCTAAAGTTCTATAGAGCTGATGGGGCTGATGAGAACATAGATGACTTCCAAGGGAAGGAGCTCTCCTATACTGAATGGCTAGAGATGAGCAGAATCATTGAAAAGAAAACATCCAAGAGATGGGTAGAACTTCGCACAAGAACTGAACACTTTATGAGAAATCATGAAAGGCTTAGTCAGCATCTGAACATCAGCAACCAAATCTCACTGGAGGATCAAGATCCAATTCTAGAACTGAACAAGAGAGCTAATCTGGTTCAACCTGGTGTAGGTGATATCTTTGTCACCACCAAGAAATACAAAGATCTTGTTCAGTTTGAAAATCATCTCCCTGGACATGTGTTAGAAGAACCAGAATTAAGAATGATTTATGTTCAACCACCGTGAACGACAAGACTTTGTGGGCATCAGTGATCTTGATGATCTAGATAATGAATTTCTTGGAAACATTCAGAAAATCTTCTTTGCTCACCATGGTGGTCCATGACTGACTGAAGCTGCAAGAACCTTCAGCATGTGCTTACTATCGATACTGGACATCAGAAACTCAGACCCATCAGTATAGACCCCTGTCATTGAAGAACTTAGGCCAAAGGAAAACTGAATAATCATTTGTAATATTTTGTTGTAATTTGTAATGTTATTAAATAAATGATTATCTGATGTTTATAAGTTATTAATTGGTCAGTGTAAGTAAGAAGAAGTTGTTATGCTCACTTACTACTGACATTAGACTTATGCTATTTGTATATCCAAATAGGGGGAGATTGTTGGGTCAGTATTTACTGACCCTGAAGCAACTCTAGGATTTGAATATAAAATCCCCCTAAGTGTTTCATGCTTAGCAGTAAGGCCAGTCTGCTGATGGATGACCAGAGGAACAAAGTTCCAACTGAAGACTTTAAAGCTGAAGAAAGTTCAGCACTCCCCTTCCAGTGAACTTAGAAGACAAAGGAGTCTTCGCTTCAAATACTAGGCGGTCTAGTTGCTGAAGAACAAGGACTGAAGAAGGGCTTTCAGTTCAGTTTTGGCTTGACAATACCAAATTGAATGATGTCGATCTCCTCTAGGATACTGAAGACTCTTCAGTATTCTGATGGTTTGCATTAGGCGGGAAAAGATAACTTTAAGTCAAAGTAGGTTGCTTGTATACTTAGATATAAGTACAACCTTTATCTTTTCTAGAATAGTTTATTAAGTACTTTGTACTGTTCATCCAGCATGGGCATCAACCACCCACTGGATAAACTGATGCATTGGTACATGCAAAATGCAAACCCTAATTTACACTGCCTATATAAAGGAGTGTACATTGGGAGAGAAAGGTAACCAATACAAGAGCTTAAAATCTGGAAAACCTTTCTCTCTCGATACCAACTAAACCATATAGCCAAAGATGCATATGAACGTTTAGATTGGAGCTTAGAGTTTAACTTTGGTTAAACGTTTAAGTAGAGGAGATCAAACCCCATTGTCATTCAACCACTTTGTTATTCCGCAAACAAAGTGTGTTATAGATTCTTTATTTTGTTTCTAATAAAAGTCTATACGTTGAAAAGTATATTGGTATTATTGTTTTAATCTTTCATAGTTCTTATCTTATGTTAAAACAACACACTTGAGTCAAAGTAATAGTTATTACTTAAGATAATAAGTAATATCAAATTACTAGGGACCAACACTCCATTACCAGATTCTTCTTCCTTTGTTTGAGGGTGTCCTAATTACCACCATGGGTGGTCTCAAGGGCTTCCCAAAGCTCTTTAGCAGATTCATACTTTCTGAATTTATGCTGATTTTTGCTTCCAAGAGCCAGTTTGAGAATGCCCAATGCCTTCATGTCAAGCCTTCTATCTGCTATCTGTGCAGCTGAGGTGGTTCTTCCATCTTCAGGTCTAGGAATCAAATCTTCAGGCTTAGCATTGGCTGTTCTTCTTTTGTCAAAAGAGTCCAAGATCTTTTGAGCCTAGTTGAACTTGTTTCCAAGCTCAACAACCTCCTAGAGAACGTAGTTGTCCACTTGGAGATATTGCTCAAAATTGAACTTCCAGATTTCAAAGTTATTAGGGTCAAGCATAGGGATTTTAAGGTTATGGTTTGAGGATCCAGAATTTTGGTTTTCTGAGGTTGAGGTCGACATGATGTTTTTAGGTTTTTTGTGAAAATTAGGGTTTTGATGTTCTTCTGATCAAAAGTTCCTCAACAAGCTCTACTAAGATTCGTTCCTAGCATCCATTTGGAGTGAAGAATTCATTCAGGAATCTGCTGCTAAAAGGGAAGTGGAAAGAAAGCAACAAGAAGAGAAAGTCAGTGAAAGTGTTTCATCCGCTAGTAAAAGTAGTTCAGCCGCTGACACACCAAATCTAAACGCTGACACATTGCTTTCATCCGCTGACAAAGATGTGCTTGAACATGGTGAAAATTTCATACTCAATGAAGGTGTCAGCGTCACAAATATAAATGCTGACAATGCTCTTCATAGTTCAAGTGAGTATGAAATTAATGATGGTGAGGATCAAGGCACTTTGGAATCTACAGTACATGACAACACATTGTTTGGGGGAGGAATTCTTACAAAAGTGTCCAAAGCTCACCCTCCTACCCAAATCATTAGTCCCATCAATTCACCAGTTCAAACAAGAAGAAATAGGAATCCGAAAGGAGGATTCATTGCAAACATTCACAAAAAGGATGATACCCCTTTGGTTCAAGAATGTTTATTTGCTTGCTTTCTATTAGAGAATGAGCCCAAGAAGATTTTTTATGCTCTCCAAGAACCAAGATGGGTTGAAGCAATGCAGGATGAGCTTCATAAGTTTGCAATTCAGGATGTTTGGGAGCTTGTGAATTGTCCCAAGCATGTGAGACCTATTGGAGCACGTTGGGTTCTAAGAAACAAAAGAGATGAGAGAGAGGTATTGTGATTAGAAACAAGGCAAGACTGGTTGCTCAAGGTTACACACAAGAAGAAGGCATTGACTATGAAGAGGTTTTTGCACCTGTTGCTAGAATTGAAACAATAAGGATTTTCCTAGCCTATGCTTCTTGCATGGGTTTCACAGTCTACCAGATGGATGTCAAGAGTGCTTTCTTATTGATATTAGGTTTTTGCACTGGGGTTCTCTAGATTCTCTCGGAATCCTCTCGAATTGATCTTGGTTCTAAGTGGAATGATTGTTCTTGGTTACTAAAAAGGGAATTGGTTTTCTAATCTACTAAATGTTAAATGCTCTAAAATGTAAACTTAAATTTAAAAGCAATTAAATTAATAACAATTAATAAAACTTGAATTAAAATTAAACTTAAAAAAAATAAAACATAAATATGAATTGAAGAATCAGTAAGAAGTATCCCTTAAAAATGCCCAAAAAGAAACAGTAAGTAAGACTAAAAATTGCTCAAAAGAAAATTGATTCGGAAGTACCTTGATTCGGAACTATTCATCCGGAACTTTTCACTCGGAACCCTTGATCCGGAACTTTGTTCGGAAGTTCACTCGGAACCCTTGATCCGGAACTTTGTTCGGAACTTTCACCCGGAACTTCGTTCGGAAGTTGTTGATCCGGAACTTTCACTCGGAAGTTTACTCGGATGATTGATCCGGAACTTTTGGTCCGGAAGTTTATTCGGAACTATCAACTGATTCGGAACTTTTGAAAAGAAAACTCATTCGGAACTTTTTAATCTAAATTGATTCGGAACTTCAAAAACAAACATTCATTCGGAACTTTTGAAAATAACATTTATCCGGAACTTTTGTTCATTCAGAAGATTTGGTTCATACGGAACTTTTGTTCATTCGGAAGATTTGGTTCATCCGGAACTTTATGTTCATCCGGAACCTGGGAAACTCAAGAACAGTAACAATACCGAAAAAACAGGGTAAATCGAATTCAATCCAAAAATCGCCAAGTTTTCACCAAAAACTTAAATAAACTAATCGCTAAGAATCTACTAACCATAAACTACAAATCCCATCAATAAAAACACACAACCCAACAACTTTTAAAGATTAAATCAATCAAATAAGAACTTAAACTTTTAACCAAATAGATGGAGATGAACAAGATGAAATGAAAGATTGATGTATTGAATGATAAAGGTTTTAACAATCACAAAACAAAGATTAAAATTACAAGATTGAAAAACAAAGATAAAAATCACCAAACACCCTAGTGGTGTTGGTGATGTCTACGAACAGAAAGGGAGAAAAAGGAGGGGAGTGAAAAACTAAAAAACTGAATGAAAAGTGTGAGGGGGATTCCTTTATATAGGTGTCCCCTTTGGTTGGTGAGTGGGCTTTCTCCCGTTCTTCTTGTCTTTTCAGAAAAGTTGACGTTTTCGATTCTGATTCGGGATTTGTCGTCGATTAAATTCAACCCGTCTTTTAATTTCTTCGTTTAATAGACTTGAGTTTCTTTGACTTATGTAAAACTTCCATCTTTGGTCCTTTTCTTTGATAAATCTTCGAATAGGCCTAGTGAGTTCAAATCTTTTGCATCTCTTGGACAATAGACTTTATCTTGAGTCTTTTTCTTCGGTAAAACCCGTGCAATCCCATGTTTTCTTCAATATTCATCCGGTTGGCTCTGAAAACACAATAAACACAAAAACCACGCATAATTCCAAACAAATGATATTAAATACGCGTTTTGGTCTCGTTTTAGCCAGAATTAAGTGGTAAAAGGATGGGTGTTTACACACCTATCGAATCCCCTACACTTAACCATTGCCATACCCTCATGCAATGCTTAGTGATAAAGCAATTTTACAATTTTCTCATAATTAATCAACCTTGGCCTTATTCAAATACTACTAAACAAAAATTAAGGTACTAAAAGTAATTAAAACTTAAAAGGAAACAAAAGGATAGAAAACCATTTCCACTTGAAAATAGCTTCATGGAAATAACTTGCAAAGAGATTAATGACTTACATTAGGGCTTTGGTGCGGCGAAGATTTATCACCCTCAAGTTTCACGTTCCCCAAACTAAGCTTAAAAAATGAGATCATTGTTATTATAAGTTAGTAAATCAAACACTTACACACATGGCTTAATTATATGCTTAAACTCCGTTATTCCTTGGTGTATCTCTTATATTTTATTTTTGTCTTAGAATGATCATGAAGATGCATTTTTGGACTTATTTCGATAGTTTATTTAAGTTGAAAGCAAAGTAGGACGATTTGATCAATAGTTAGCTAAAGGACAAAATCTCTTAAAACTGCTTCTCGGGATATCAAAAAGTTCATATCTTGGCATAACTCGGTTCACGATTTGAGACCTTTCTCGGGCCGATATTTGGCATGTACTTCATACTTCATATCTTGAGAGACGTGCTTGAGATAATGGTCTTCTCATCGTTCATAGAGTTTCTTCACTTGGAGACTTTTGAGAGGTACTCCAACTTTGTTGACCACGACTTCATGATTATTTCTTCAATCTCTATTTGGGATTTGGAGATACAACGATCCGCCTCCTTTTCGGACTTGGATCTATTTATACTCATATCTTGTTAGGGTCTTTTCGGATAGACTTCTCCATCATCTTTATGGGAGTTGATTGCTTTTCGTCGTGAGTCTTGATCCTTCATATTGACTTTGGGAATAATGCTTTTCACATCACTTTGGATCTTTAGCATTAAAATGGAATCCTCATGCCTTGTTAGGGCCTTTTCGGACTCGCCAATCTTCGCGCCCTGCTTCATAAGATATGCCTTGGTTATGAACTCTTATCATTACCGAGCAACTTTTAAACGATCTTGGGCTAGAAGCTAAGTAACTTTTCAAATCGTACGACCTTACTTATTGCAGATAATTTATTAGCAAGTGATGGGAGAATAGGCAAATAATTACACCAAGTGAGCTTGTGCAAGAATACCGACTTATAATTGACTCTATCATTTCTCGTTCTCCACAATTTAAAATCTCAAGTAATGAGACTCGTGGATACTTAGCCTAATAAACCAATTAAGGTCTACATGGTTAAGGATACTAGCTAGAATAAACTTAGATAAGTCTATTCGGGTTGAGTCAATATAATCGCAACGGGCCTAATATGTCAAAGACTTCTAAACTAGCTACACCACTTTATTAATATTTTTGACTTTATTCCGGAATATATACATACGAAAGCAACGATAAAAATTTAAAAATTACGAAAAAATGGCCAAAGTTAATAAAAAATTTGAAAAATGTTGAAAAATAGGATTTTCCAGTTAAATGAAGGCATTTTCATGGAAAAGTCCACTTAAAACTTCGATAGAAGTCCCCCTACACTTAAGATAAACATTGTCCTCAATGTTTAAGCATGTGGGAAAAGTATCCCCTACACTTATGACATTGTGCACGTTGGTTAACTCAAGTTAAGGAAGAGACGACTAAAGTGATCAATTTCAAATGTGAGTATGAAGAAAATTGAATCACGATAGTTGAGAGATAGAACCGGATTTCGGATAACACGGGAGCACGGTTCGTCAGAGGTTCCAAGAGTGCACTTATCCCTGTAATCACATCATCACACAAATACAAACACCTAAAGAGGTCCCCCTACACTTAGGAGGTTAAAACATACAAGGATAGATACTCGGGCTGCCTCCCGAGGAGCGCTTGTTTTTGATAACCGAGTCACGAGCCTGACTCGACCCAAAATTAGTTTATGGGGAACGTGGTGAGGGATGGAATCATCTCCTGAGAGGTGTCCTCACCAAAGTACAACTTCACTCGTTGGCCATTCACCTTAAAATTAGGTCCATTAGGTTGAGCAAGCTCGAGAGTACCATATGGAAAAATTTGGGCAATGGTGAATGGGCCGGACCAACGAGATTTGAGCTTGCCCAAAAAGATTTTCAACCGAGAGTTAAAGAGTAAAACTTTGTCTCCAACATGGAACTCTCGGTTCTTAATCTTAGAGTCGTGAATGAGCTTAGTCTTTTCCTTATAGATCAAAGAATTTTCATAAGCCTCATTACGGAGTTCATTGAGCTCATTGAGTTGGATCTTGCGTAGGTCACCAGCTTTGTTGATATCAAAATTAGCCCACTTCAAGGCCCAGTAAGCCTTGTGCTCCAACTCAATGGGGAGGTGGCATGCTTTCCCGTACACGAGACGATATGGTGTACAACCAATCGGAGTCTTGTATGCAGTACGGAAAGCCCACAAAGCATCATCAAGTTTATCAGCCCATGAGGCACGATGCTCTCCCATGGTTCTTTCCAGAATTCGCTTTAGTCCTCGGTTGGATATTTCAGCCTGGCCATTAGTTTGTGGGTGGTAGGCTGTGGAAAGACGATGATTTACACCATACTTAGCCATGACTCTTGCGAATTGGTCATTGCAAAAATGAGTCCCACGATCACTAATAATGACACGAGGCACACCGAATCTAGCGAATAGAGATTTCAAAAAGTTACAAACCACCCTTGCGTCATTAGTAGGTAAAGCTTTGGCTTCAACCCACTTTGAAACATAGTCAACGGCTACAAGGATGTATTTGTTTCCTTTAGAGGAAGGGAATGGCCCCATAAAGTCGATACCCCAAACATCAAAGATTTCACATTCTTGAATGAAATTCTGAGGCATCTCGTCTTTATGTGTGATCTTGCCTTGTTTTTGGCAAGCCTCACAACGTTTAACCATATTGTGAGCGTCACGATATATGGAGGGCCAGTAAAATCCCGAGTCAAACACTTTTTTGGCGGTGTAGTTGGGACCAAAGTGACCACCGGTGGGTCCTTTGTGGCAAGCGTCAAGGATTTCTAAAGCTTCCGGTCCATCAACACATCGGCGAATAATCAAGTCGACACATTGTTTGAATAGATACGGGTCATCCCAAAAGTAAGTCTTAATGTCTTTGAAAAACTTTTTCTTTTGCTGGGATGTTAACCCGTCAACGAGAATTCCACCCGCCAAGTAGTTTGCAAAGTCCGCAAACCACGGGGTTTCATCAGAATTCGAATTGATAGACATTAAGGTCTCCAGAGGAAAAGAATCATTGATTTCTTTGTGTGGATGTTCCCCTTGGTAAGGATCCTCAAGTCTACTGAGATGGTCCGCGGCTAGGTTTTCAACTCCTTTTTTATCGCGAATTTCGATTTTAAATTCTTGGAGAAGCAAAACCCAGCGAAGAAGTCTTGGTTTGGAATCTTGCTTTGTCAACAAGTACTTCAACGCGGAATGATCGGTGTAAACGATTGTGGTGGAAAGGACAAGATAGGGGCGGAACTTTTCAAAGGCATAGACAACAGCTAAAAGCTCTTTTTCGGTTGTCGTATAATGCAATTGTGCCCCCGTCATTGTCTTGCTAGCATAGTGGATTGGTTGGAAGTGTTTGTTCACTCTTTGTCCCAGAACCGCTCCAATAGCAAAATCACTAGCATCGCACATCAACTCGAAAGGCAGCTCCCAATTAGGGGTGACCAAGACGGGTGCCTTAGTTAGCTTATCCTTAAGCGAGTTGAAGGCTTCAAGACACTCTTTGGAAAATATAAAAGGAGTATCTTTTTCCAAGAGGTGGGTCATCGGGCGAGCGATTTGATAAAAATCTTTGATGAATCGTCGGTAGAAGCCCGCATGACCCAGAAAACTTCTCACACCCTTCACGGTTGAAGGTGGAGGCAACTTAGCTATAACATCGAATTTAGCACGGTCTACTTCAAGACCGGCTTTCGAGATCTTGTGTCCTAGCACGATGCCTTCTTTTACCATAAAATGGCATTTTTCCCAATTCAGAACAAGGCGAGTGTCTTCGCACCGCTTAAACATACGTTCCAAATTGGCAAGGCAATAAGAGAAAGAATCCCCAAAGACCGAGAAATCATCCATGAAGACTTCCATGGTTTGTTCAACCATGGCATGGAAGATAGCTAACATGCACCTTTGGAAAGTTTCGGGGGCATTGCATAAGCCAAAAGGCATTCTTTTGTAAGCAAATGTGCCATAGGGACAAGTGAATGTTGTCTTCTCTTGACCTTGGGGATCGATGGGTATTTGAAATAACCCGAAAAACCATCAAGAAAGCAGTAATATTCATTACCCGCTAAACGTTCAAGCATTTGGTCCATAAAAGGTAGAGGGAAATGATCCTTTCTCGTGGCATCATTGAGTTTGCGGTAGTCTATACAAACTCTCCACCCAGTAACGAGACGAGTGGAAATCAACTCGTTGTGTTCATTGGGAACAACGGTTATTCCGCCCTTCTTGGGCACACAATGGATTGGACTAACCCATGGTGAATCCGAAATAGGGTAAATCATACCCGCATCTAGAAGTTTGATAACCTCTGTTTTGATGACTTCATGTATTTTTGGATTCACCCTTCGTTGGCTTTGAATTGTGGGCTTAAAGTCGTCCTCCATGAGAATTTTGTGTGTGCAGAAGTGAGGATCAATTCCGCGAATGTCGGAGATTTTCCAAGCGATAGCGCTTTTATGCTTCTTCAACACGGCGATAAGGCGAGTTTTCTCTTCATCTTTCAAGTCCTTCGCGATAATGACGAGCGACTTCTTCTCTTCTTCAAGGAACACGTACTTGAGATGAGGCGGCAACTCCTTAAGCTCTAAATCCGGAGGATTTTCGATGGGAAGCGTTTTCAAAGTCGGAGTATCGATAGCAATAACCGTGGGAGATGGTGGAGAAAGATTATCTTCGTTGAGAAGGTTGTCAAAGAAATGCATGTCTTCATCCCCATCGGTGGGAGAATCATCATTAGCTAAGGTCACATCTCCCATGGTGGCTTCAAGATCGTTCCAAAACAAATCACTTTCTCCAAATAGAGACAGTGATGAATCAATAGAGGAAACGGTTTCAACATTGGGAAGAGAGGTAGGAATACTTTTGCAAGCATTTTGAAAGTGTGCTTCACAAGCCTCATCAAGAACGTCAATACAATTAACACTCTCGTATGAATAAGGTTGTTTAGACAACTTTCCCATGTTGAAGACGATTTTATCGTCACCCACTCTCATGATAAGCTCACCGGCTTCAACATCGATGAGAGTGCGACCGGTCCTCAGGAATGGACGACCCACGATCAAGGGAACACGAGGGTCCATCTCGTAGTCGACGACGACGAAATCGGCAGGAAAAGTGAATTTGTCGACTCCTACAAAGACGTCTTCGGCTATCCCCACTGGATAAGCAACCGTACGGTTAGCTAATTCCAAAGTCATTTTGGTAGGGACTAGCTCAGGGAGAGATAATTGCTTCCAAATGCTTAGAGGCATTAGATTAATACTGGCACCTAGATCGGCTAGGGCCATGCAATTCTCTACTCCCGGGAAATTGAAAGGGATTAAGAAACAACCTGGATCACCAAGCTTGGTTGGCAATTTCCTTAAGAGCACTGCAGAGCAATTCTCATTAAGTTGGATGTTGGCAATATCGAGAAGCTTTTCCTTGTCACTCAGAAGATCTTTAAACATTTTCGCATACTTGGGCATGTGAGCGAGAGCCTCAGCGAAGGAGATGTTAAAATTCAATTGTTTGAACATTTTAAGAAAGTTCGAAACCTGAATATCGTCCTTGCTTTTGAGCTTCTCTTTCCTCAACCTAGATGGATAAGGTATATTGGAAGAAGAGGAAGGCTTTGGGAGAATAGGATCACTCACATCCATGGGTAGAGGAGGGGTAGAAGGAAGAGGTGGAGAAATTGGGGAAGGAGAAGGATGAGGAATAGGAGCAGGTGACTCGTTTTCCTTAGTCACAACCACCGGTGGAGGTATAGGAAGCTCGGGTTCCTTGGTACCTTTGCCGCCGCGAGTGGTGATTGCTTTCATCTCCCCTCTTGGATTCGCAACGGTGTTACTCGGAAGAGTACCCGAAGAAGAGGGTTGATTACCTTGGAAGAAACTAGCCATCATGTTCTTCAAGTCATTCGTTGGACTATCCAAGGTTTTTCGCATATCAGCTCTCAGATCATTCCCTTGTTTGACCAGGTCTGCTTTCAGGTTGAGCACTTCCCGCTGAAGGTTTCCCACGATCACATCGTTAGTCCTCATATAGGTTTCCACTTCTTGGTGTAAAGCGGTGGGTTGGTTTGGAGGAGCATTGTATGCGGGTGGTTGATAAGCAGGTTGCTGGTAAACTTGGTTGTTTTGTTGAGGTGGTTGTTGCTGTTTGTGAGGTGGGATGTATGGTGTACGAGGTTGTTGTTGTTGTTGAAGAGGGCGATTGAGGTTTTGTTGTTGGTTTGGGTTGTTTGGAGGAAAACCGGGTGGTGAGAGGTAGTTGTTGGAGCGGTAGCTAAGCAAATTACGGTCACCTTGAGGTCTAGCTTGATAAGCAGGTTGAGGATACGTGCCATAAGCTGCATTCACATTTCCAGAAGGGTAGTCTTGGGTGGCAGTACAAGTGGTGTAAGAGTGAGGACCCCCGCATATCTCGCATGGTTGGCTAACAGCATTGACTTGAGCGTCTTTAGCGTTTCTAGCGTTGATGCTGTTGGTGTTGCTGGAGGTTTGGGTAGCAAGCGATTCAAGAAGCACAGTGATTTTGTCCAGTCGCTTGTCGCTGTCACTAGTGCTAGCACTAGCAACATTGGTCCGAACACTCTTGGTTTGCACACGAGACTTATTCTCAATGATATCCCAAGCAGCATTGGAAGTCTTAGCCAAAAGATTACCCCCCGAGGCACTGTTTAGTGAATCTTGGTTATTCATGTTTAAACCATTATAAAAAGTGTTAATTTGATGCACTTTGGTAAAACCATGTTGTGGGCATTTTCTCAAAAGGTCTTTGAAACGGTCCCAAGATTCACTAAACGACTCATCGTACTTTTGTTCAAAATTTATGATTTCATTCCGCAAAGCGGTAGTACGAGAGGGTGGGAAAAAGTAATTGATAAACTTGGTCTCTAAATCCGTCCACGAGAGAATACTCTGTGGCGGTTCCTTAGCAAGCCAATGCCGGGCTTGTCCCTCTAAAGAAAAGGGAAAAAGTTGTAGACGGATTACCTCTTGTGGAACACCATTGAATTTGACCGTATTCGTGAGTTGCAAGAATCTCTTGATGTGGTCATGTGGATCATCAATGGTACGCCCCAAGAATGGTTGAGTAGAGACCATCTGGATAAAGCCTGATTTGAGCTCAAAGTTGTTGGCTGCAATCGCTGGTATAACAATTGGATCAGTGTTGCCATGTACATGAGCTTGCAGCAGTTCAATCATCGGGCAATTATCCGGTAGAGGCTCATTGTTGTTGTTATTATTCATGTTGTTGAAAGGTGGGTTGTTGTTGTTATTATTGTTGTTTTGAGGTGGTATGTTATTGTTGTTTTGTACACCGGCCATGTCTAAGTTATCGAGAGGCTCGGGCTCTTGATAAGACGTTGATCGAGTGCGCATACACCTGCAAAAGAACTAACAAGGGAAAAAACAAAGCAAAAATATTTTTGGTTTTTATGTTTTTTAATTTTTATGATTTTTTTTTGAAAATTTTATATTTTTTTTTGTGTTTTTGAAAGTTGTTATGAAAAAGTAACGTTCACGGGGAACGGATCCCAAAATCCAAGTTCTCACAAAAAACTGTTGATCTTAACGAGAAGAGCCGGCAGCGGCGCCATTTGATATTAGGTTTTTGCACTGGGGTTCTCTAAATTCTCTCGGAATCCTCTCGAATTGATCTTGGTTCTAAGTGGAATGATTGTTCTTGGTTACTAAAAAGGGAATTAGTTTTCTAATCTACTAAATGTTAAATGCTCTAAAATGTAAACTTAAATTTAAAAGCAATTAAATTAATAACAATTAATAAAACTTGAATTAAAATTAAACTTAAAAAAAAAATATAAATATGAATTAAAGAATCAGTAAGAAGTATCCCTTAAAAATGCCCAAAAAGAAACAGTAAGTAAGACTAAAAATTGCTCAAAAGAAAATTGATTCGGAAGTACCTTGATTCGGAACTATTCATCCGGAACTTTTCACTCGGAACCCTTGATCCGGAACTTTGTTCGGAAGTTCACTCGGAACCCTTGATCCGGAACTTTGTTCGGAACTTTCACCCGGAACTTCGTTCGGAAGTTGTTGATCCGGAACTTTCACTCGGAAGTTTACTCGGAAGATTGATCCGGAACTTTTGGTCCGGAAGTTTATTCGGAACTATCAACTGATTCGGAACTTTCGAAAAGAAAACTCATTCGGAACTTTTTAAGCTAAATTGATTCGGAACTTCAAAAACAAACATTCATTCGGAACTTTTGAAAATAACATTCATCCGGAACTTTTGTTCATTCGGAAGATTTGGTTCATCCGGAACTTTTGTTCATTCGGAAGATTTGGTTCATCCGGAACTTTATGTTCATCCGGAACCTGGGAAACTCAAGAACAGTAACAATACCGAAAAAATAGGGTAAATCGAATTCAATCCAAAAATCGCCAAGTTTTTCACCAAAAACTTAAACAAACTAATCACTAAGAATCTACTAACCATAAACTACAAATCCCATCAATAAAAACACACAACCCAACAACTTTTAAAGATTAAATCAATCAAATAAGAACTTAAACTTTTAACCAAATAGATGGAGATGAACAAGATGAAATGAAAGATTGATGTATTGAATGATAAATGTTTTAACAATCACAAAACAAAGAGTAAAATTACAAGATTGAAAAACAAAGATCAAAATCACCAAACACCCTAGTGGTGTTGGTGATGTCTACGAACAGAAAGGGAGAAAAAGGAGGGGAGTGAAAAACTAAAAAACTGAATGAAAAGTGTGAGGGGGATTCCTTTATATAGGTGTCCCCTTTGGTTGGTGAGTGGGCTTTCTCCCGTTCTTCTTGTCTTTTCAGAAAAGTTGACGTTTTCGATTCTGATTCGGGATTTGTCGTCGATTAAATTCAACTCGTCTTTTAATTTCTTCGTTTAATAGACTTGAGTTTCTTCGACTTATGTAAAACTTCCATCTTTGGTCCTTTTCTTTGATAAATCTTCGAATAGGCCTAGTGACTTCAAATCTTTTGCATCTCTTGGACAATAGAGTTTATCTTGAGTCTTTTTCTTCGGTAAAACCCGTGCAATCCCATGTTTTCTTCAATATTCATCCGGTTGGCTCTGAAAACACAATAAACACAAAAACCACGCATAATTCTAAACAAATGATATTAAATACGCGTTTTGGTCTCGTTTTAGCCAGAATTAAGTGGTAAAAGGATGGGTGTTTACACACCTATCACTTATATGGCATAATTCAATAGGAAGTATATGTCATGCAACCTCCTGGTTTTGAAGATTCAGAGCATCCAGACAAGGTTTATAGAGTTAAAAAGGCTATGTATTGTTGGGAATAAAATGTAGTCAATACACTTGGACGTTGACAAGAGCAATCTGGACGTTGATAAGAAGAAATCAAGCGTTCACAGGACAAGCATTGACAGGAAGAATACAAGCGTTGATAAGAAGAAGTCAAGCACTGATAAAAGACTTAGTCTACACGTATTATGTTTCTAGTATGTTTCTAGTAAAGATATGATCGACAATGTATTTCTTATGTTTATCTTTACCTAAAATAGCTGATACGTAGACTCTTGTACAAGGCTCCTTATTCTATAAAAGGAGGCCTTTAGGTTTTAGTTGAATATACGTTTTAACACTTTCATTATACGCAAGTTCGATTTATCAATCAAAGTGAAAGTTTGGTTTACATTGTTTGTGTGTTCTTATTTAAGTATTAATTCCGCATAATACTTGAATTGTTACATATACAACAAAGTTTCTCTACGTGTTTAACTTGATTTAATCTCGTTTACACAAGCTAAATCGATCTAAGTTTGGGATCAACAAGTGGTATCAGAGCTTGTTGAGAAACTTTGATCTAAAGAACACAAAAAACCTAAATCACGAAAACCCTAATTTTCAAGAAACCCTAAAAACAACATGTATACTCCAGAGTTAACCTCATCCTCCTCCTCAACCCCTAACATCAAGATTCCCATGCTAGACCCAGACAACTTTGAGATGTGAAAGTTTAACTTTGAACAATATCTTCAAATTCATAACCACATCCTATGGGAAATTATTGAATATGGAAACACATTCAATAAGGCTGCCAAGATTGCAGCTGCAATCTTGGTAAGATCAACTCCAGGCTCTACAGAAGAGGATCGAAAAGAAAAGCCTGAAGATGGAAGAGCTGTCTCAGTTGAGGACATTGGAAAAAGAAGGAATGACATGAAAACCCTAAGCATCCTCAAACTCTCTTTGGGACAAGCCAATCAGCACAAGTATAGAGGCTATGATTCTGTAAAAGATCTATGGGCAGCCCTTGAAGTTGCTTATGGTGGTAATGCTGATACTGTACAAGAGAAAAAGAAGCAACTCTTGCATGAGTATGCTGTTTTTAAAGCTCAACCCAATGAAAAGCTGAGTGGAGTGAGAAGTAGACTTCTTGACATTACAAGCAAGCTGTCCTTTATGGGAACAGTGCTTGGTGATGTTGATATCATCACCACTTTTCTTAGAAGTCTTGGTGATTCATGGAAGATTGAAGCAAGGTCTATGATTGCTAATAATACTCACAAGAACTCCACTTTTGATGATGTTTACAATAAACTGAGGCTTGTAGAGAATGAAATCCTTTTGGATCAAGGAATCAAGTCTACCAATGGAAACATGGCCTTCTTCTCACACAGTGAAGGACAATTTGATCAAAGGGAGTCATACATGCACCCCGTTACTGGATCATCTTGTGTCAACGCTGGATCAAGCTTTGTCAGCGCCTCTCATTCAAACGCTAACACATACAATGTTGACTCACCAAGAGTTAAGCCTGCTGGTATTGATCTAGATACTGTGTGTGCATGCATTGCTTCATTGCCCAATGGTTCAGTGATTACATATGAGGACCTTGAGCAAATTAGCGATGAGCATTTGGAGGAGATGGACCTAAAGTGGAATATGGCTCTTGCAAGCATAAGAGCAAATGGATGGAATCGAAGATTTAAGAAGAAGATGACTTTTATTGCTAAGGACACTACTGGATTTGATAAATCCAAGATTGAGTGTTATAATTGTCATCAAATGGGGCACTTTATGAGAGAATGCAGATCTCCAAGAAGATCTGATGCTGGAAAACCCTCAAGCCAAATCATCAAGGCTCAGGATTTCAAAGCTATGGTTGCTATGCAAGACATTGATGGTGTTGGCTGGGATTGGAGCTATTTGGCCAAGGATGAGGAAGAAAACAAAGCTTTGGTTGCAGAAAAGGAAGAAGAGGAGCATGTTCACTATGCTCTCATGGCACACTCTTCATCTTCATCAGACAATGAGGTATATGATGATGCATTTTGTAGTAAGGGTTGTCGTCTAAATACTGAAAAACTTAACAAAGAAGTTTTAAAATTGACAACAGATGTGGTTAATGAAAGATGCAAGTTATCTAACTATCAACTTGCTCTTACTCAAACTGAAAAGACTGTAGCTGAGTATAAGAAAATGGAGTTTGACCTAAAAGATCAAATCAGCATTTTAACTCATGATTTAAATGCTAGTATTGAGGTTAGAAACATCATGGAGAGAGCCAATGGTGCTTTACAAGCTAAGTTAGATGAGGCTATAAAAAACAAAGATAATGTAGATCTTAAAACTCAGAGATTTGATAAAGCTTCACAAACCCTAGAAAAATGTGTTAGTGAACAAAGGGATTCTAGGGATATGACTGGGATTGGGATGAAAGAGTATGCTGGTGTTCCACCACCTGCTGGGAACTTCTATGGTGTCCTTAGAAAGGACTTGTCTTGGACTGGTATACCAGAACTCCAAGAAGAGGAATTCATTCCTCCACCAAGAGTTCTAACCCCAGTAGAGGAATACAAGTAGAAGTTGACTGATTTGGACCAATGGAAGAAAGCCAACCCTACCTTGTTTGTTAAGGGTGGCATACTTAATGACAACCCAAATGAGTCTACACCCATAAAAGTGACCAATCCTACTACTGGCAAGACTATTGACCTTGGCTTAAACGTTGATAGAAAACCTAGTATTAAATATGTAGAAATGTATAGAAAACCTAGGTCACCAAAAAGCCAAATTAGTGATAATGGAACAGGTTTCTTTTCTTCTAGACCTAGAGTTATGTCTAGAAAAGCCTGTTATTCTTGTGGAAGTTTTTCACATTTAGCTTATAAGTGTGTCAATGCTTCAAAGGTCAACGTTGATAGAAAGTCAAACACTGTCAAACCCAAACCTTTTGTCCATCAAAGTCCACAAGTTGTTAGACTAGCCCCATTCTTTACTAAAGGGTCTAATACTTATGGACAAAGACCTTTTTCAGAGGACCAAAACGTGGTCTAACAAACAATGGGTTCTTGTAGCAAACCCTAGGTTCAACGCTGATAAGGGGGGGTAATTTCAGCGTTGACAAGAACAAACTAAACGCTGACAGGAACATTGCCAGACCAAGTAATGGAAAATATTTGCAACCAAAGGGAAAGGGGTCTAAAGCTTCTTCTAGCTTAACATGTAGACCTAAGCAAGATCAAAACCCTAATTTAGATGGAATTTCTATGACCTGTAATAGATTTCATTATATTTCAAAGGTCATAACAAAACCAATTGGGGTTAACTGGGTGTTTAATCCAAAAAGGGATGAACAAGGAGTTGTCATAAGGACTAAGTCTGTTCTTGTTGAACAACCAAATGAATCCAAGTCTGCTCAGGCTTGGGTTCCCAAAGAAAACTAATTTGTTTTCTTTATGTGCAGGGCATTCAAAAGCAGGTTAATGATTATGGCTATTGGGATAGTGGATGCTCTAGGTACATGACGGGGAAGGAAGATTATTTGACAAATTTTATCCCCATTAAAGATGGTGACAAAGTTTACTTTGGAGGTGGATATGGGACTATCATTGGCAAAGGCACTCTTCTCACCAACAATTTGCGTTTTGAAAACATGTTTCTGGTAAAAGAACTTGACTATAATCTGTTTAGTGTATCACATGTATGTGATAACAAAAATAAGGTTCTTTTCACTGATACTGAATGCTTGGTGTTGAGAAAAGATTTTAAAATACCAGATGAGAAATTCATTGATTATAGAACACCTAGGCATAAGGACATTTATAATGTGAATCTTAATGGAATTAGGATGAATAACAATTTGTCATGTCTATATGCTAAGGCTTCAGTTGATGAGAGTAATCTTTGGCACAGAAGATTAGGGCACATTAATTTTAAAAATATAAATAGACTTGTGAGACATGGTTTAGTTGATGGTTTGCCTGAAAAGGCTTTCCACAATGACCATTCTTGTTTGCATACCTCAAAGGCAAACAACACAAGGTCTCATTTAAGTCTAAACATGTGCATTCTAGTTCTAAACCTCTTCACTTACTACATATGGACTTGTTTGGTCCAACTAATATAGAAAGCTTAAATGGTAAATCCTACTGTTTAGTCATCATTGATGATTTTTCTAGATTTACTTGGACTTTCTTTTTAGCTTTGAAAAGTGACACTGCTGATACTTTGATTAACTTTATTACTCAAATAGAAAAGAAGTCTAGTAACGAGGTTAAGGGGCTGTTTGATAAAGTCTAATGATTTAGCACTGAATGATTAATGATCCTGAGTGATTCAAAGACTCTGTATGAATTTGTTTTTTTGTTTGATAATTGTTGTAAATGAACAATCTGAATGACAAAACATTTACCATACCGATTTTCGTGATTAATAAAAATACTATATTTTACGTCTAATGCACTACAAATATAATACACGAATCAAACAATTCAAATAAAGTTGAAAAATGCACAAAAGAAATTTTTGATACCGTGACGTGTTCCTTTTTCTAATTCACGAAACTCAATTTTACATTAAATAATATCATAATATTTTCTAAAAGCAAACATATTATAATACTACATGTAGTATCATGTTGATTTAAAAGAATAAAATAGTTATTTTAGTTTAAAAAAATATTATTAAATGGAAAGTGGCAAGCACTGAGTGATTTTGCTTCTTTTTGTCAGGGAATCGTTCAGCACTGTTTTGGTCATTCAGTGGTGGTTTTAGTTTCTCATCAAACACATTTAATGCTGACCGACTCAGCATTCAGTGTTGAATTACCCAATTAAGCACCAATCAAACACCCCCTAAGATACTTAGAAGTGATAATGGTGGTGAGTTTAGAAATAAGTTATTAGATGACTTTTGTGCCAAGAAAGGGATTACTAGACAGTTTAGTGTAGCTAGAACCCCACAACAAAATGAGGTTGCTGAGAGAAAGAATAGAACCCTCATAGAAGCAGCCAGGACTATGTTGGCTGATGCTCACTTTCTCATTGCTTTTTGGGCCAAGGCTGTGAATATAGCTTGTTATGCTCAGAATAGGGCATTAGCCAACAAGATTCAAAACAAAACACCTTATGAGTTACTTTGGGGCAGGAAACCTAATATTGGTTTTCTTAAACCTTTTGGATGTTATGTAGTTGTGTTGGACACTAGTGATGCCTTAGGTAAGTTTAGTGCTAAAGGTGATGAAGGCTACTTCATGGGTTATTATGTGCAGAGTAGAGGATATAAAGTTTACCTTAAGAAAGAAAAACGTATACTTGAAAAGGTACATGTTAGGTTTTTAGAAAGTAAACCTAGTGATCCTGAGAGTGGTCCAAATTGGTTATTTGACTTGGAACCTCTATCTATGACATTGAATTATATGCCTGTTACTAATCCAAACATTGTGAAGGTGACTTCAAATGTTGTGGAAGAACCAGTTGTTGATATTTTAGGTAAACAGGTTGATGAAGAGGTTGGATCACAAGCAGACAAATCAGCACCCATACTTGAGTATGTTACCATTCCCATATGGACAGATGCATTTGCTGCTACTGCTGCTGGAAAGGAAAATGGTGGTCCCCAAGTATCACCAGTTGCAAACATGCATGATCCTTCAGGCGCTGACAAAGGAAATTCTGGCGCTGACAAGACAAATTCAGGCGTTGATGGCTCAAACGTTGACAGTTTTGGTTCAGGCATTGACAGATCTTTTGACCATCTTTTCTCTTCCAATAATTTTGAACAAGCTGCTTGTTGTGGACAAGTTTTATGGATTCAGAACCAGCTGTTGGATTATGGGTATAATTTCATGCATACCAAGATTTTTGTAGACAATAACAATACTTTATGCATTATTAAAAATCCTGTACATCACTCTAAAACAAAACACATAGAAATTAGACATCATTTTATAAGAGATTGTTTTGAAAAAGGTTTAATACAACCAGATAGGGTTGACACAGAAGAAAATGTGTCTGATTTATTAACTAAACCTTTTGATACTGGAAGATTTCAATACTTGGTAACAAGTATTGGAATGATCAATCTCACTTAATATGTGTTTTGGGATCTTATTGTAAAAGTATGTACATGATATGCATTTGTTATTGTTCTTTATACAAAATTAGATTTTCCACTTTCTTTGTCTAACGCTGACAAAGGTTATTTTAACGCTGATAAGTGTTAACTTGACGTTGTCAGCAACATGTTAGTTTTGTGGTTTTTGATCTAATTATGCAGGCGTTGTTAGCATTGTACCATTGGATACAGAGTTGCTTATGGATTTTTGGAGCATTATTAGAGCATGTTTCAGTTTATGGATGATGGTTGGAATATTTATATTCCTATCTTGACATAAATTTTTATTACATGCATATTATTTGGCAACTTATGTATCATAGTTGAGGTTTAGGAACCTTTTAGGACTTTCTGGGTATTCATATAATACTCTTATCACAATTCTAGATTGTGCCCACTGGTGAGTATGAATTAGTTTACTAACTCATGAGGCACTGTAGCATGCAAACTTGATATACTATGCACGTTGCCAAGACTTTTTGGCCTAGAATTGGGAGTGGTCTGTTGGGAGACTTGGGTATGATTTATATTGGGCTTACCTGGGAAGTTACAAAGGATTTTATGAGATAACTTCACTGTTAAGAACTTTGGTTAGCAAGGGACACTAGAGGACTGTTATGTCTATCTTGCATAAGCAAGTGTGCATGATTGGACAGTGCTTGCCACCCTATAGTAATTTTCAGTTTATAGGTTATCTTCACTAGGATAAATCACTTTGTTAAGGTCCTTTTTCATTTTTATTATTTTTATTTTTGGACGTTGACAGATATATTTCCAAACGTTGTTATGACCAATTTAGACGTTGACATGGATTTTTCCAACGTTGACAAGAATATAGCCGTTGGGCGTTGACGGGTTATTTTGACCGTTGACACTCATTGGGTCCTACCCAATTGTTATTTTTGACGAAAATTGGGGCCGTAATTTTAGGAGTTGGTAACTTCTAATTAATGAACAAGATAAGTTATTTTCTTTTCAAGATTTTCATCATTCTATTTTGAAAATAACTGCCTCATTGTTGACCAATCACATGTGCCTACCTCTCCTATATATTTGGCCCTTTCTTTTTAAACAGGGTAATTTCATATTCTTGTCTAACAAATTTTTCTCCTATCATTCATCTTTCATAACCTTTCACACAGCTTTCTACATAAATGGCGCCTAAGTTTAAACCGAGTGACTTGGTATTGGGATTCAGAAGTCAGCATAACATGGTTGCCTATTTGGAGGCTGATGATGCTCTATTTCCTCAATATAGTCAGATGGTGGCGTATTTGAATGCATCCCCATTACGGTATGCACTTTCTCATGCTCCTCTTATCCCTGTCACTCATATTAAATAGTTTTGGAACACTGTTAGTTCCTCAACGCTTAATAATGTGACTACATTAACTGCTATTGTCCATGGGCGTCCATGGGTGGTTACTGAAGCCTTGGTTCGCTAGGCTTTTCATCTTAATGATGCAGATGGTATAACCACTCTACCCCTTGGTGAGATAGAACAGGGACTTCAAGCTTTGGGGTATCCTTTCCCTAAAGAGGGTACTTTAATTAAATATAATAAACAGGATTTTCCCCCAGCTTGGAAGTACTTAATACATGTCATCCTTCAATGTTTAAGTCCCAAAAGTACTGCACACAATGAAATTAACAGATCCATTGCTAGTGCCATTTTGTGTATTGCTAATGGGCAAAAGTATAATTTTTCTAAACCGATTTTTGATGGCATGTGTAAAAACAAGGGTAGAAAGATGACTCTAGCTTACCCAAGATTTTTACAAATGATTTTTGATGAACAAAGGTATTGCACCAGGGATCATGATGATTTTTATGCGATCCTTGTGAAAAAGAAAGCTATTTTTAGTAAGATGAATTCACCCCCTCACAGAGACTTACCCCTTACCCAAGCCATTGTTATTGCAGCAGCACAAGCTCAACCTGACCCACAACCACAACTTGACCCATTACCTGAACCATCACCTTCACCTCAACATATGGAACTTGAGCAAGATCCCTTCAACGCTGACACACTAAATGTTGGCGTTGATACTTCAAATCCAAACGTTGACACCTTTCTACACCAGACCCAAACACCCCTTAACCTTCAAACTACTACCCAATCCACATCATCTTCTTCACCCCCAGACTTTAGGATGGGAAAACGCCAAAGGACCATTGGAGTGTTCTCCTCTGGTGGTCCTAGCCATGTTGCAGAGAGAACCACCACCACAAGTGTGGTTGGTGATATGGGTGGGGATAGGACTATTGGTACTCGCTTAGATGCAGGCCAAGCTAGTCCTAACATCATTAAGACCTCATCCATGCCCCATGAATCTACTTTGGGAGGTCAAATACCCATTCTAGAGGAGGGCAGATTGGAACCATATACATTGTTGGAATTGACGGTTGTCTGCATTAGCTTGCAAAAGCAAAATGCAGACCTGGTACTTACTGTCACTACACAAGGCCTTGAACTCAAGCAATTGAGGGAGAGGATTGTTCTTTTAGAAGGTGCTAACAATAGGCGTGGTATGGAGGATTCTTACAAAGGGGAGGATGAGCAGATACATATGAGTGACAAAGGCTCACATGATGGAGAATCTTTGGGTGTGGCTGAAGCACTTACAGATTTGAAGAAGCAACCAGGTTTTGATGTCTCTTTGGTTACTGCTACAAATTTGAATTTGTCCTTTACAGAAATGATGGAGCAGTTCACAAGAAGCACTGACAAGAGTAAGGTGAGCGTTGACAAGCAGATTTTTGACGCTGACAAGCCAAGCACTGACAAGAGTAATTTGGGCGTTGACACACAGGTTTTGGACGTTGATAAACCTGCAGATATGGTTGATGTATTCCAGTCATCAGCTATCATCAAGGAAGTGTCTTCACAGGTACCATCATCATCTTTACCCATCATTGATACATTAGATAGGGGTAAAGGAATCATGGTAGAAACAAGAGTTCCCAAGGATGAAGCTCAAGTAAAAATTGACTCAATATTGGCTGCACAAATTATGGAACAAGAAAAGAAGAAGGTTGTTGAGTCACCATTTGTGGTTACTTCTGAGGAACAAGAAGGAAGTAATGACGAGAGCACAAATTCAAGTGTTATGATTATTGAAGAACCAGAAAGACTTGAATATGGTGATGTGTTGGCAAGGGAGAAACTTGTAGAGTTAAAAATGAAGGTAGATTATGATATGCCAGAAGTTGCCCAAATGTAATTTGCTTGGGAGAATAAGATCATGGAGAATCCAGATATGTCTTTATCAGATCAGATTTGGGGATTGGAGATTCTTCTCAGGATTCAAAAGGATTGCCATGTAATCCTAAAGTATAAGGCCAACAAAGTTTTCTCACAGTCTAAGAGAGAAAGAAGGGAGCTTTATTATATGTTGCTTAGATGTCATCAAGGAGGTTGGACTTTTCAAAAGTTGCAGGAATTATCCTTTGATGAATTGGAGTATAAGGCTTATCCTATTTGGGTAAGAGTACAAGAGATGAACACTATTAGACTTCTTTCAGATGAAAGGAAAGAAGAATTTGTAGAGGAGATGGAGATTCAAAGGGCTATGATTGTTCCAAGACCATTGAAGAAGGGAGTTCCACTTGAGTTTCCTTCAAATTTGAATAGAGTGAATCCCAGTGAAGCTGTTATTAGAAAGAGTATTAAGCTCTCACCCATGGAAGCTTCACATATGGTAAAAGTGTTACCTCATGATTCCAGAAACCCTATCATTAGTTATGAAGAAGATGCAAATGGGTTTTGGATGATTGGCAGATATGGGAAAGAGGTACATACTTTTACTACTCTTATGTCTTTGTTTGCAAGTTTGGATAGGGAAGACTTGGCAGACCTTTGGAGGTTACTGTAGGCCAAGTATGAGATTGAAGCACCTACTTCAGTCAATGGAATAAAGCTTTGGTCAACATTCAAGAGAATGTGTGCACCAAAAGAAGAAGATCCAGTTTAGAAGGATCTTGAGGATGATATCAGTAGACTTCAATGACGTCTATATTCAGCAGCTGGTGTGTATCATTTGAGTTCTACAAAGTTTTCTGAGTATCTTCTTGTGGTTGCTGAGTATCCCATGTCCAAAGAAGTTTTGAAGAAAATGATGACAACACAGCTAGAGATAGATTACTCAAGTGACGTGGCCAAAGATTTGATTAGATATGTTTATTTCCAATTTGATAAGATTTATAAGAATCCTCCTAGTTCTTAGTTTTTATTCAGAAACTTGATTACTAGAGTAGATATCAAGTTTAGGGGATGATTGTTGGGAATAAAATGTAGTCAATACACTTGGACGCTGACAAGAGCAATCTGGACGTTGATAAGAAGAAATCAAGCGTTGACAGGACAAGCATTGACAGGAAGAAGTCAATCATTGATAAGAAGAAGTCAAGCACTGATAAAAGACTTAGTCTACACGTATTATGTTTCTAGTATGTTTCTAGTAAAGATATGATCGACAATGTATTTCTTATGTTTATCTTTACCTAAAATAGCTGATACGTAGACTCTTGTACAAGGCTCCTTATTCTATAAAAGGAGGCCTTTAGGTTTTAGTTGAATATACGTTTTAACACTTTCATTATACGCAAGTTCGATTTATCAATCAAAGTGAAAGTTTGGTTTACATTGTTTGTGTGTTCTTATTTAAGTATTAATTTTTGCATAATACTTGAATTGTTACATATACAACAAAGTTTCTCTACGTGTTTAACTTGATTTAATCTCGTTTACACAAGCTAAATCGATCTAAGTTTGGGATCAACATGTATGGCCTTCATCAGGCCCCTAGAGCTTGGTATGGTACACTTTCCACATATTTGGTGGAAAATGGATTCAAGAGGGACACCATAGACCAAACATTGTTTACAAAACAGGAAGGGAAGTATTTTCTTCTTGTGCAGGTCTATGTTGATGATATTATCTTTGGTTCTTCTAACCAAAGGATGAGTGATAACTTCTCTAAGCTAATGACTGGAAAATTTCAAATGAGTGCAATGGGAGAGATGAACTTCTTTCTAGGTTTTCAAGTCCAACAGAAAGAAACTGGTATCTTCATCTCTCAAGACAAATATGTAGATGAAATTTTGAAGAAGTTTGGCTTTTCCCCTCACGAGAAACGGGCTAGCACACCCATGGATAGGGAACACCCTTGGGGAAGGATTAGAGATGGAAAGGATGTTGATGTTAGGCATTATAGGTCAATGATTGACTCATTGATGTATCTTACTTCCTCTAGACCTGATATCATGTTTGTTGTATGTGCATGTGCACGTCATCAAGTGACTCCCAAAGAGTGTCATCTTCATGCTGTCAAAAGGATATTTAGGTATCTTAGGTGCTATCCTACTTTGGGATTATGGTACCCTAAAGATTCACCATTGGAGCTTGTGGGATATTTAGACAGTGACTATAGAGGAGACAACAATGATAGGAAATCCATAATTGGTGGATGTCAATTTCTTGGGACCAGACTTATTTCTTGGAAATACAAGAAACAAACAGTGGTGGAAAATTCAACAACTGAGACTGAGTATTTAGCTGCTACTGAATGTTGTGGGCAAGTTCTATGGATTCAAAATCAGCTTTTGGATTATGAGTACAATTTTATGCATACCAAGATTTTTGTAGATAATAACAGTACACTATGCATTATTAAAAATCCTGTACATCATTTCAAAACTAAACACATAGAAATAAGACATCATTTTATAAGAGATTGTTTTGAAAAAGGTTTAATACATCCAGATAGAGTAGACACAGAAGATAATGTGGTTGATCTTTTGACTAAACCTTTTGATGTTGGGAGGTTCGAGTACTTGGTAACAAGTATTGGAATGATCAATCCATGAAATATGTGTTTTTGAGATTATTGTATAACATGTACAGGATATGCATTGTTATTATCTCATGTAATTGTGTTAGATTTTCCACTATATTTTCTAACGTTGACAAAGGCATTTTATTTGCTGACAGGTGGATTTTGGCCGCTGACAGCCTATGTTAGTTTTTGTGGTTTTTCATCTAATCATGCAGTTATTTTGAGCTTTGTGAAATAGGATACAAAGTTGCTTATGGACTTTATAGATATGAAGAATATTTATTTATGATGGTTGGAATGTTTACATTCCTATCTTGAAATAAAAAATTTTCATATTCATTTCTTTTGCAAATTGTGTAAGTTTAAGGGGAGGTTTAGGAAACCTTTAGGTATTTGGGTACTTATAGAGTGCTCTTATCACAATTCTAGATTGTGTCTACTGGTGAGTAGGAGTTAGGAATCATGAAGGCTTTTCTTTGTAAGAATTGTTGGAATTCCTAAATCTTGAGGCACTATAGCATGCAAAGTTGATATACTATGCATGTTGCAAGACTTTTTGGCCTAGAAATGGGATTGGTTGGTTGGGAGACTTAGTGTAAATAAAATGGGCTTACGTGGGAGTTACCAAGGGTTTATATGAGATAACTTCACTCTAAAGGACTTACCTTAGCAAGGTTCACTTGAGTACAGTTATGTTTATTTTGCTTATGCAAGTGTGTATAATTGGACAGAGAATGCTAATTTCAGTCTGTGTCAGATATGATTTATCTTCATTAGGGTAAACCCCTTGGTTAAGGTCTTTTTATTTTATTACTTTTTATTTTTGGCCGTTGACACATAGTGGTTCACCGGCTGACAAGCACATTTTCAAACGCTGACATGGCAAATTTACACGCTGACAAAATATAGCCGTTACCCGATGACACTAATATTTTAACCGTTGAAGAACACTGGGCCCCACCGAGTTGTTACTTTTGCGATATTTTGGGCCGTAATTTTATGTCATTCGGTAAATTCTTTAAAAGCTAAGAGATACGTTATTATTTTTCAAGATTTTCATCATTATATTTTGAATAGCTTACCTCTTTTTCAACCAATAGTATCCTAGTTTACCTCCTATATATATGGCTCAGAGTATTTACAACAGGGTAACTTGCTTGATTGTCTCATATTTTATCCATAACCATAATTTTACACTTTCATACTCTCTAACCTTTCACAAATAGTTTTCATGGCTCCTTTGTTTAAACCTGCTGGTGCTACTTTGGGTTCAGGGATCAACACAACATGGTTGCATATCTTGTAGCTGATCATGATCATCATCCCCAGTGTACAGGAATGATTGAGTATCTCTTGGCTTCTAATCTAATGTATGCTTTGACCCATGCTCCACTCATTCCTATCACACACATCAAACAGTTTCGGAACACTACTAGTTTTGAAACATGTGATTGAGTGATTAAATTATCAGGGACTGTTCATGGGACTAAATGGATAGTTACTGAAGCACTTATTTGTCAAGCTTTACAGCTTGATGATGCTGATGGTGTAACTACCCTTCCTAATGATCAGTTAGAAGAAGGACTTAGAGGCTTGGGGTATGATTTTCCCCCTAAGGGAAAAATTAATAAATATTCCAAACAACAATTTCCCCCAACCTGGAAGTTCTTGATACATGTCCTCCTACAATGTCTTAGTCCCAAGTGTACATCTTTCAACAAAATTAATCATTCATTTGGTTGTATTCTTGTTTGTATGGCCACTGGGCAAAATATATTTTTTCACACATGATTTTTTAAGGGCATGTTGCACAATAAGGGTAGCAAGATGACTCTTGCTTATCCAAGGTTTTTACAAATGGTTTTTGAGCAACAAGGATATTGTCATAGGTATCATGACAATTTTTACAAGATCCCTACTCAAAAAGCTAAAGTTTTTCTGTCCATGAACACCAAACCTTTCAGACCTTTACCTTTAACCCCTCCCATGCTGGCTGTTATTGAAGCAACCAACAACCCTCAACCTCACCCTGAACCTAAAACTGAACAAGAATAACAACCACATTCACCCCACCAAGATGACCCAATGAACATTGACCCATCAGCCGTTGACACTCGCGTTTCAGCCGCTGACACACCCATTTCACCCGCTGTCACCTCACCACCCAACACATGTTCATCAATCCACCTCCTCATCTGAATCCTTTGTTTTTCGCTTAGAGAAAAGACAAAGAACTACTGGAGTCTTCTCCTCTAGTGGTCCTAGCCATGAAGCTGAGAGAACCTTGCCTGGTGAATCCATTTTGAGGATTCAAATCCCCATTTTGGAGGAGGGTAGTCTACAACCACTTTTTGTTTTAGAATTGATGGCTATCTGCATTGGCTTACAAAAGTCCAATGTGGAACCTTTACAAAAAGTCACTGGCCAAGGCCTTGAACTCAATCAATTAAGGGAGAGGATAGTTATTTTTGAAGCTGCTGGCTCAAGGAAAAAGAGAGCTATAGTGTTGTCCTTTGAAGATGATTCTTACAAAGGGGAGGAAGCACCTATTGAGCCATTCAGTTTGAGTGATAAGGGGTCACATGAAGGTTTGTATGGGACCAAGGAGGTAGCGGAGGCACTTACAGGGATGAAGGAACATGCTGCTACTTTTTTAATCACTCTTATGAAGCAGTCTTTCACTGAAATGATGTTACAAGCTAGTGGATTATCAGCTGCTGACAAGGGCAATTTGAATGCTGGCACGCCTATTTCAGACGCTGACAAGATTCCAAGTGTGACTGGTGTATCCCAACCATTATTCATGATCAAGGAGCCTTCCACTTAGGTACAATCTTCTACTTTGCCCACTATTGATCATATGGATAAGGGTAAAGCTAGTTTAGTAGAAGAGGATGTTCCCAAGGATGCAGCCCAGCAAAAGGTTGATGAAATGCTTGCTCATCAGTTACAAAAGCAAGAAAAGAAGAGGATTGAAAAGGGAAATATTGAAGCCCAGATTCTCACATCTAAATCTGAAGGTGATGAAGATGATGGTTTTGGCGATGAAGAAGAGAGTAGTGATCGTGGTTCTAATATTTTGTAAGAACCAGAGAAGTTGGAATATGGGAAGGATGAGCTAGCAAGGGAAAAGCTTAGAGAGTTAAAGAAACATGTAGATTTTGACATGCCTCATGTGTCTACCATGTATTTCAAATAGGAAGAAGCGTGCATAGAGAATCCAGACATGACATTGTCAGAGCAGATTTGGGGTCTGGAAACTTTATTGAGAGTCCAAAATGATTGCAAAGTTATTTTGGAGCACAGGACAAGCAAAGTACTTTCCAAGAACAAGACAGCTGGGAGAGAGCTTTAAAACATGCTTCTTAGATGCCACCAAGCTGGGTGGACTTACACAAAGTTAAGAAAGCTTTCTTTTGCACAACTGGAGTATTATGCTTAACCCATTTGGGAGTATGTCTGTGAAGCAAACACATATAGGATGTTATCTAAGGAGAGACAGGAAGAGCTAGAGGAGGAGCTAAAGATTAAGAAGGCATTGGTTGTGCCTAGGCCAGTGAAGAAAGGGTTCAAGTTAAGATTCCCAGTGCTTGATCAATTGAATCCACATGAAGTCACTTTGAAGAAGAATATGGTGTTATCTCCATTGGTGGCTTCTGACTTGGCTGATGTTGTGCCTTTAGACTTCAAGAACCTAATCATTAAGTATAAAGAAGATTCAGGTTGTTTTTGGGTGATTACTAGGGCAGGTGATTAGGTACACACTTTTACTTCCTTGGTTTCTTTGTTTGCTAGTTTGGATAGGAAGGATGTGGAAACTCTGTGGAGTTTGATGAAGGAGAGGTATGAGGCTGAAGCTCCTTCATCATTGAATGGAATAAAGATCTGGACAACTTTTAGAAGAATGTTTGACCATGATATTGATGATCCAGTATGGTTAGATCTGGTTGATTTGAGTAGTTTGAAGTGACATTTATATTCAGCTACTGGTGTGTTTCATGTGAGTACTACAAAGTTTGTAGAGTACTTGTTGATACATGAGAAGTATCCACTATCACAATAATTATTGAAGATGTTGATCACCACCAAGCTTGAAGTTTATTATACCGGTGATGTTAGCATGGACTTTATGAGGTTTATATATTCTCAAATTCAGGAGTAGATTTTATTTGTAAGAATCCTCTTTGTTTTTTGTTCTTATTCAGAAACTTGAACATTAGTATAAGTATCAAGTTTAGGGGAGGATTGTTGGGAATAAAATTAGCTACATCACAATGCCACTGACAAAGGGATTTCAGACGCTGACAAGAGTTATTTAGGCGCTGACAGATTGGACGCTGACAAGAAATATTCAAGCGCTGACAAAGGAAATCCCAGCTATTATCAACTACTTAGTCAACACGTTTGTATACTTAGGAAGAGATATGTTCTATATTGTATTCTTAATATTTATCTTTTCCTAGAATAGTTGATAGTTAAAGTATTGATCAAGACTCCTTGTCTTATAAAAGGAGGTCTTAGGGTTTTGTATTGATACATTATGAATACTTTCATTGTACTTCATCGTTCATTAATACAAGTGAAAGTTTGGTATACCTTGTGTTTTGTTTTGTTCTCTAATTTAAGTGTTAATTCCGCATAACACTTAGATTGTTATAAACACAAAGTTTCTCTACGTGTTATACTTGATTTACATGTTTATTCCTATAGATCTAGGAATCTTAGCAGCCTAAATATCGGTGCTTAACTTGATCGGAAGCAATTTGAAGATGATGTACCATTTACAAGAGATACATAAAGTGTAAAACCCGCATGATTTTACCATGAACATACACTACGTAAACATAGGAACCAATTAAAACTTTCCTTTTTATAGCACGAACACGTGTCACGAATATTAAATTTAGAAATTACGTACGTGGTAGTACATGATAATTAATAGGTACGTGATATTACACGATAATTATTAATCATAATAATTATAATCACGAACATAAGATCACGAACATTAAAACACGAACATGTGAACTACGTATATATTTATTATTACATGGTAATTATTAATTACGTACAAGTATTAATTATAACACGAACGTTCAACCACGAACTAACACGAATATTATAGTAAACGAACACGTAATTTATTAAACATGAACAAAGCCCGGAAACCCCCCTTTTGGGCCCTAGTAGCCGCGAACGAGGAAAGAGGAATGGGCCAAGCCCATTTGATTTTGACTAATTAGGGAAAAGGAAAAAAAACACAAGAAACAGAATTCATTTATTTGACAAAAAAGAAAAACCTTAGCCCCTTTTCCTTGCCTCCTTGTTGCCGCCGGCTTTACACCACACCACAAGGGTGTTTTTTTGATTTTGATCTTGGAATTCGGGAGATCGTGTTCGTGTTCATTTTCCTTTTCAAATCAAGTGTACGGTATCACCAAAACCTTTTATCTAGTTATTTTTTATTTTCTTTATTTAAGATTCATGTGTTCTTGAAAATAAAAACAAATAAAACATGTTAACTAATCAAGAAAACAAGTAATTAAGTTGGTTTTGGGGGGTGTTTGTTCGGCCGACACATGAACCGAGAGCCCTAGGCTCTCGGCTTGGCTCGATTTGCACCAACAGCCAAGACCAATGGGTCTCGGCGTGGTTGTGTTGGTTCGGAAGCAGGGAAACAAGGACCCCGACTCACGCCGGGGTGGCCTTGTGGCCTTTTTGGGTCTCGACGCAGCACAACAGCACCAACGGTTCAAGCCGGTGGCTGCTTTGGTCTATCGGGGGGAACACAGCGAAGAACAGGGGAATCACCGGCTAGAAGCCGATGGCTGTTTTGGACCAGCAGTGGCTAGCCAAGCCACGCCAGTGGCTGCCGGCTAGACCGGTTTAGCCGTTGTCGGGCCGGTTTGGTCCGGTTCACGGTTTGGTCTGGTTCATGGTTCGGTCCGGTTCACGGTTTGGTCTGGTTCATGGTTTGATCTAAACTAAAACACGGGTTCGGTCACGAGAATTATTTTTACAAGTTATATATTTTTACAAGTTATAATATTTTTTAAGGAAAATTAAATTCATTAAAACATGGACTAGTAATTAATTTAATTTGAGCATGACTTAGATTATATTATTTTTTAACAAATAATACATGTTTTTAACCTAAGTATTTCTACCATTTAATTTAGACCATAGTATTAATTAATTATTTAAAACATAGACTATAATTAATTAATAATCATGACTTAAGTTATAATTAATATAATATTAATACATGTTTAACCTAAGTATATTTCATACACCTTAATTAAATTAAACTAGGATTATATTTAATTAAATCATATAACCTATAGTTTATTTAATTAACAAACTATACCATTAATTACATGACTTATGATATTTAACCAGTAAATTTAAGCTTATATTATTAGCTATTTAATCCAACTTATTTCTAAATATGGAAACTTTCTATTTCAGAAAACTTGCTATTTTTGGAAACTGGTCTATTTTTAGAAGTTAATCTATTTTTTTGGAACTTTCTACTTTTGGAAACTTTCTTTTTTAGGAAACCTGCTATTTTTAGAAAGTTACTTATTATTACACACAAGTATAATAATACAAGAATACAAGTAATACTTAACCAGAATACATAGAATACATGATAAACACAACATAACATTAAAATTAGTAAAACAAGACAAGAACATATAAAATAAGCTAAGACATGATATAATCAGTTACGTACTCAGTAAACAGAATACTTATACATGTCCCTTATTTATGTAGCATTAGTGAGATTGGATTAGGACTTTTATTCTTTCGTCTTCTTCGTTCACTGGACACAAGGTACGAATTTCCCGTCCTTTCAGTATGGACATTTTTTCCTTATTAGGATTCCCCGTTTGCAGCCAACTGTTTTTCCAGTATTGTTTTATGTGTTTGATACTTATGTTAGAACAAGAGCCTAAGCCATATACATGCATGACCAGTGTCACCTAGTTATGGAGGTACCATAACCATAACACTGGAGGCACCAGTGTTATGACTTCCCCACGGCGAAGTGATTGCTCGTGGTGTCCCTTTATAGTTTTGCCCATTATATTATATTATCATGTGGGGCGTATGGGTGAATCCTAGTTACATGTTTACCAGTACTATCAGAGTGAATGCGATGTGTGCCTTGCATCCTTCACTAGGAGTTGATCCCTCCTACCCAGACTATTTAAATAGAGGCAACCCCTCTAATTGCATGACGAGGTTTCCCCTCCAAATATTCATGCACGGTGGAACCTCATGACCTATATAGGATATTGGCTAATTAATACAGATTTTACATAAAACATAAGTCTTTTTAAACTATAAAACCAGTTTTATGAACATGTTCCAGGTTTTCCAGGATTATACATTTCCGCTGCTATTAGTCTTATTTATGTTTCAGCCATTCATACTATGTCATATATCTGTTCACTGAGCGTATTTGCTCAGCCATTAATTTCCTTTCCATGTCCCAAAACAGCAGGTACCCAAGGACAGACTTGAGCATTTGGAGGACGTGCATAGGATGGATGTTGCCTTAGACTTTTTCTCCTTTTGCCTTCTTATACTTATGCTTATTTGGACACTTGTTTTGTCCTTCTCATTTCATTTACATTATTTATTTTTTGGTCTTATGTTTGGAAACCGATGTTTGATTCCGGTCTTCCCTTTTGGTCATGTATGTTTTAATACATATTACCTTGCATGCTTTGATGACACACCATAATTACGCATAGCGGCCCACTTATCAAAGTGGGGTGTTACAATTATGGTATCAGAGCCCAAGGCTTCGACCTGTAAGCTCTAAAACTCGACGTGTGACTCGTGGGTAGTCACTAGAAGCTTCCTAAGTCAACGCTTGTTATTCCACGTATTGATGTTTTCAGCACCGTGTTGTTTAACCATGATGTTTTCATCGGTATTGTTTTACTAATATGGATGAACAACCGTCGCCCATACTTAGTTATGTGTCATTGTTTCATGCATGATGTTCCTCGTGAACTGTGGCTAATGTGGACTGAACCCCAGTAGTTCATAACTGGTCACGTAATTTTTTTTTGTTAAGTTTCGACAACTGATTTTCACTCATTTATTTCATGTATTATTGTTTCAGGTATTTTGACTAAATAATGGTTGGTACAGGACTGGCCATATTTAGTCGCATGTGCTTTCAATCTGTTCACTTTGTTTAGGTGAACCGACCCATAGGCTTTCACCCAAACCCATGTTATTTTCATTATCATGCATTCATACCCTGTTTTCATGCATAAAAGTTTTCATGTTTATATGCATAAATTTTTTCATGATTATGTATTTTGTCCTAATTAAATAAATCATGTCAAATTTTATTTTGTAAACCGACCAATGGTCGTCCACACTAGGGATTTTCGGATTCATTTCATTACAGTCATAAATATTTTTTTATGTGCCCTCATTAGTTACTATGTCTCTTTATGTCAAGAATGTTTCATACAATCATGGTTAACTTCGTTTTCATGATGATTTTGTTGTATACTACTTCATGTTAAGTTTATTTCATGTTTCTTCATGATGAATTCGTCTTCATACTTATTATGTCTTATGTTTCTTATGTGGATTATGCTTCCATCATGTTGATTATGCTTTCATGCAAGACATTGATGGATTTCATGTAATTCTACTTTCATGATAGTCATGGTTGGTTTTCATTAATCATGCTTTCATGCAGATCATCGTTGAATTTCGTTCAACCACACTTTTAGTGTTTCTCTATGCAACCAGAATGATGTCTAGGCTGGCATTGCCAGGTTATCATGATGGTTTTCCTAACCGTGTAACCAATTATTTTCCATTAAAATCATGACAGATGATCGACCCCATACCGATCATTTCATGTACATTCCATGTGTACTCCATGTACCGTATCCCATGTGTATTACACGTACTGTAATCCATGTGTATTTTACTTACAATACATCACGTGTATTCGTTTGTCGATTATAAATCATCTCAGGCGTATTCCACTTGTTGATGTCCTACAAGATGCTGATGTCGCTCATAACTGGGAGATGTTACTAAATTCTGATACTGCTGATTATTTGGAGACGATACGAGATGCTGATGCGGTTTGGTCAGGTTCACGATTCGGTCTGGATCACGATTCGGTCCGGTTCACGATTCAGTCCGGTTCATGGTTCGGTCTAAATTAAAACACGGGTTCGGTCACGAGAATTAATTTTTAAATAGATTTTTACAAGTTATAATATTTTTCAAGGAAAATTAAATTAATTAAAACATGGACTAGTAATTAATTTAATTTGATCATGACTTAGGTTATAATATTTTTTAACAAATAATACATGTTTTTAACCTAAGTATTTTTACCATTTAATTTAGACCATAGTATTAATTAATTATTTAAAACATGGACTATAATTAATTAATAATCATGAATTAGGTTATATTAATATAATATTAATACATGTTTAACCTAAGTATATTTCATACACCTTAATTTGATTAAATCAGACTTATATTTAATTAAATCATATAACCTATAGTTTATTTAATTAACATGATATTATTAATAAACTATACCAATAATTACATGACTTATGATATTTAACTAGTAAATTTAAGCTTATATTATTAGCTATTTAATCCAGCTTATTTCTAAATATGGAAACTTTGTATTTCAGGAAACTTATTATTTTAGGAAACTTTCTATTTTTAGAAACTGATCTATTTTTAGAAGTTAATCTATTTTTTTGAAACTTTCTATTTTAGAAAACCTACTATTTTTGGAAAGTTACTTATTATTACACACAAGTATAATAATACAAGAATACAAGTAATACTTAACTAGAATACATAGAATACATGATAAACACAGCATAACATTAAAATTAGTAAAACAAGACAAGAACATATAAAACAAGCTAAGACATGATATAATCAGTTACGTACTCAGTTAACAGAATACTTATACATGTAACACCCCATTTTGATAAATGGAATGTCACGCGTAATTATGGCGTGTCATCAAAGCATGCAAGGTAATATGTAGTAAAACATACATGACCATAGGGAAAACCGGAATCAAACATCGGTTCCCAAACATAAGCCCAAAACATAACCAAGTAAATGAACTGAATGAAAGACTAAACAAGCATAAATATATATGAAGGAAACAGGAGAAGAAGTTTGATAGGTGTGTAAACACCCATCTTTTCTACCACTTAATTACAATAATAACCGGACCAAAACGTGTATTTTATGTCTTTTATGTCGGAATTATGCGTGGTTTGTGTTTTTGTTGTGATTTAGGATGAAAAGGTGAAAAGTGGAGAAAACACGGGATTCACGGGCAATTTACTGACTTTTATTGAAGAAAAGAATGAAAGACGGAGTCGAGAAGTCAAGAGTGGAAAAAGAACAGAAGTCCAAGACCAATTCTGAAGATTTATCGAAGAAAAAGTCAAAAGACGGAAGTTTATCAAAAGTCGAGAAACTCAAGTCTATTTTATTGAAGAAATTAAAGACGAGTTCAAAAGATATCCCGAGCCACAAGTCCTTAAAGTCCAAATTTAAAAGAAAGATTAGAAGAAAAGGACTAATGATGCAATTAATGAAGATTAAATGAAGGAGGGACTTAATCCCGCAATTAACAAGAAATGAAGGAGGGGAGGAAGCTTCCTTAATCCTCCCCTATAAATAGTTTAGATTGTTAAGCATTTGTTTTTGTTGGCTAATAGTGACAATTAGTCCTTCCACCTTTAATTACCTTGTCAATTTAAATACTTGTCCATTTTAATTACCTTGTCTTGCACCTTAATTACCATTTAATTCAAGTAAGTTTTTCTTTTTAATTCTTGTCAAGCTTTATCTTTATCTTGTTAATCTCATTCTTCCTTTCTTTAATCTTTGAGTTGATTGGTTTATGTTCATGTTCTTTATTTTTGTTGATTTGATTAAAGTGGTTTTGATTATCTTGTTTAGTTTTATTGTTTTGGATTGATTGTTTATGTTCATTAGATGTTTTGTTCTTAGTTTGGTTTAATCTTTTTGTTGATTTGGTTAAGTTTCTTTTAGATCCGTGCTATCTCTTTTTACTTGTTCTTCGGTTTACTGTTACCGATATTCCCCAAGATTCGTGCCCAGCAGATATTCCGAATAGAGGTGTTGCCAGTCTGTGGTCTATTCGGAATATTTAATATTCCGAGTAAGGGTTCAGAAGAGTGTGCTATTCGGAATATCCATTATTCTGAATAGAGAAGATTTTCCGAATAGGAAATCTTTCCGAATTACCTGCATTATTCCGAATAGGGTGACTTTTCCGAATTGGCATATTATTCCGCATAGGAAGTTTTTCCGAACAGGCACTTCTTTCCGAATAGGCCTAATATTCCGAGTAGGACTTTATTCCGAATAGGGACAGATATTCCGAATAGAGGTATTATTCCGAATAGGAGGCACATTCCGCATAGGGTCAATCTTTCCGAGTAGGCCTAATATTCCGAATAAGGGCTAAACTTTCCGAATAGGTGACAGATATTCCGAATAGAGGTTTTATTCCGAATAGGAGTTTATTCCGGATAGGGAAATCTTAGTTTTTAGTTTTCTACCTTTTCATTTTAAGATTTATTTTTCCCGCCTTTTTCCTTACTCGCACTTTAAGTTTATTTGCCTTAGTTTAAGATTTAGTTTAGTTGCGTTTTAAGTTTGCCTTAGTTAGATTTAAGTTTGCGTAATTTACTTTTAGTGCCCTTTAATTTTAGTCTCGCTTTTAATCACTTGCACCATTTATTTAATTAGATTTAGATTTACTTTAATTGCACTTTTACTTTATTTGTTCTGCACCTTTAATTTTCAAAACTACAACGACACATCTTTATTTCACCAAAGTTCAACTGAGTCACACATTAAACAACAAGTTTTTCAATTCGAAGAGACATACTTAATCGAACTTTCTTACTAGGTAAAAGCCTTGTATCAAATGGCGCCGCTGCCGGCTCTTTTCGTAAAGATCAACAGTTTTTTGTGAGAGACACGTTGCTTTTTGGGATCCGTTCACTTGTGAACGTTATTTTTCTTGCATTAAAAAATTCAAAAATCATAAAAATTAAAAAATTCATAAAAACCATAAACATTAAAAATATCAAAAATCCAAAAAGATTTTCTTTTTATTGTGTATATATATTGTCTTTGTGTTTGGTTTTGTTTTCTTTTGCATTTTCAGGTGTATGCGTACTAGATCTTCTAATTATCAAGAGCCCGAGCCTCAAGAAGATTTAGATATGGCAGGTGTTAACAACAATAATCAACTACCGCACCTCAACAATAACAACAATGCTCTTCCACAGCCCGATCTTCGGACCATGGAGGAACTTTGTCAACCAACAATGTTTGGACGAGGAGGACCGATTGCGCCGATGCAAATCAACGCTCCTGAGTTTTCGTTGAAGCACCACATGATTCAGCAAGTACAAACAAACCCATTTAGAGGACTGCCTGATGATGATGCCAACAAACACCTCGACAAGTTCATTACAATCACCCAAAGCATGAAGTTGCCTGGGGCCACAATGGATGTACTTCGCCTACAACTCTTCCCACATACTTTATCGCATCATGCCGAGAAATGGTTTGATCGTCTCCAGAAGAATTCTATTCACACTTGGGATGACATGACTCAACGCTTTCTTTCGCGCTACTTTCCACCATCCATGGTCACAAGCCTTCGCAATCAGATCAGCGGTTTCATGCAAGATCCCGATGAATCTCTTTTTGATGCATGGGAGAGATATAATGTCTTGATCGACCGTTGTCCAAACCACAATATGCTTCCGGTCACCTTGATCGATACTTTCTACAACGGATTGACTTTTCGAGATCGTGATACGATCAATGCAGCCGCCGGTGGCACATTCATGAAAAGGAGACCCGAGGAGTGTAGAGAGTTAATTGAAAACATGACTACTCATCATAAGAACTGGGATTCCTCTGCTTCTTCTAGAAACAACACGAGAGTCAATGTTTCTTCTACCTCAGCAAACCCTGAGATGACCGAACTCACCCGCATGATGGCTGAAATGAGCAAAAGTATTACGCTTCTCGCTTCAAACCAACAACAACAACAAGTTAAAGCGGTTGCTAATCCTTGTGAAACATGTGGCGGTCCTCACTCATACACCGATTGTCCTTCGACACAAGGAAATCCGGAAATTGTGTATGCAGCTTACGGTAATTATTCACCGGAAAATTACCAAGCTAGACAACAAGGGGATAGAAATCTGCTGAGCTACCGTTCCAACAACTACCTTTCACCTGGTTTTTCTCCTCAAAACCAAAATCCCGTAAACAACTACAATAGAAGCAACCAAATCCCACCTCGTGCTTCTAACCCTTATCAACCACCCACCCAACAACACCCACCCATTAATCCCGATGTTGACACAATCATGAGAACTCAAGGTGAGCAAATCAAAAATCTACAGAGCCAAATAATCAATTTGAAAGGAGATATCTTGAAACAAGGTAATGACATCAGAACCGAGGTTCGTGATAATCTTCAATCCTCTTACATCACTCAAACAACTGAATTGAAGAATCTGTTGGCTAGTTTCTTGCCCGAAGCTCAACCTCCTTCTTCTTCTTCGGGTTCTCTACCTTCAAACACCGTCACTAATCCACGAGCTAATGTGAGTGCTATAACTACGCGTAGTGGAATTACCATTGTCAATCCACCTGATTCACCACCATCATCTACACCTCCTCCACCACCATATATCCCTACTCCTCTTACACTTAGTGATAGTACACCATTACCGTCTCCGCCTCGTCATGACGATGTATCTCGGAAGGACCCTTCAACATCACAACCTTCACCAACTACACCTTCACCTAACCCTTATCAACCTAGAATCCCATACCCTTCTCGCATAGGCAAGACCAATGATCTAACCAAGAATGACTGCCAAGTATCGAAATATGTGGATATGCTATCTAAAATGACCATCAACATTAGCCTTGTTGAAGCACTTTGCCACATGCCCAAATTTGTCAAAGCATTCAAGGAATTGCTTAGCAAGAAGGAGAAGCTGATTGAACTCGCCAACACACGCTTAAATGAAAACTGCTCTGCAGTTCTTCTTAGAGAACTTCCGGAAAAGCTTGGAGATCCCGGTCGTTTTGTGTTGCCTTGCGTGTTCAACAAAACTGAAGAATTTACTGCCCTTGCTGATCTCGGGGCTAGTATTAACTTGATGCCACTAAGTGTTTGGAAAACACTATCATTGCCCGACCTCACTCCAACTAAGATGACTCTTGAACTTGCAAATCGCACTCTCGCTTACCCCGTTGGTATAGCCGAAAATGTGTTTCTTAAAGTTGGCACATTTACTTTTCCGGTTGACTTTGTCGTAGTTGATTATGAAATGGACCCTCGTATTCCTATAATACTTGGTCGGCCATTCTTGAGAACCGGACGTGCTTTAATAGATGTGGCCGAAGGTGAGTTAATCTTACGAGTCGGGGATGATTCTAAAGTTTTTAAAATGGGGAAGCTTACAGGCAAATCCTTTAGAGGCCGAGAATCAGTGAATATGATCAATGTGCTCGATGACTTTACCGTCTATGACAATCCTCTATTCGAGTCTTCCACTGATAATCCACTCTTTGAAGATAATGTGGATGATTCTCCCCCTACTTTTGACGCTTCTCCCATTTATGATTCACCACCGGTCTTTGATGCTTATGATGATGATGATTCTAGCTCAGACTCGGATGATTTTGATTGTACTTCTGAGTATCCCGAGCTGCCCACATTCGATGATTTTGATGAGGCTGATACTCTTTCGAGCGATTCTTCACACGATGAAGATCCTCCGCCATCACTCGATCCTACTTTGGACGATTATTCATTTGAGGAAGATTTCTCTGAATTTCTCAACACATACTTCCCTCATGAGAGTGATGCTCCTCCTTTAGACTTTGAATCTTATCGTCTTGATCCTACTTTGGATTTGAAGAAAATTTTGTCTAAGGAGAAGAAACCTGTTGACACCGAAATCCGTTGCACGTATGATTTAACACCTCTTTGTCCCCCTTCTGAGGACGAGGTTGTGCTTCTTTGCGGATCTTCTTCACACTCGGCTGAGCCTGAGTGCTATTTTCCCTTAAAGGAAAAGGTGTTCGACCCCGGTATTGCAATCTTAGAGCCATCTCAGTATCCACCTGATGAAATAAAAGGAAAAATCTTTGGAATTATTGAAGACATGCTCGCACCGCTTCATACTTGCTCCCACCATGCTCCATCACTGCTTAAGGGAACCCTGCCACTTCTCTTTTGGCTTGCCTTGTTCGCCTTAAGCTCTTTCTTATTGATGGATGAAAACTATGTTTTTGATCCTGGTGGATTTGTTTCATGTTTCTTCCGTTGATGATCAAGGTCGAGTCAGGCTCACGACTCGGTTAACAAAAACCAAGCGCTTCTTGGGAGGCAACCCATGCATCTATCTTTTCGCTTTCTTTACCATAAGTGTAGGGGGGACCCTTTGGATTGCTATTTCCTCTCCTCACTTCTTAATCAGGGATTCGAACTTCAATGATCCACTCTTGATGATTCCTGACGACCCGTGATTCCATGTTCTACTTTATCCCGGTTCTATCCTAAACTCTTTTTGATTCACTATTTTATATTTTCTCAATATTAAAATAGGAATCTCTTTAGTTGTCTTTTCCTTAGCGAGATTTAAACAACGTGCACAATGTCCTAAGTGTAGGGGAGTTTACTCCCACATGCTTAAACATTGAGGACAATGTTTATCTTAAGTGTAGGGGGGACTTCTATCGAAGTTAAGTGGTCTTTTCCTTGTATTTGTCCTCATTTTAACCGGAAAATCAATTTTTCGACATTTTTCAAAATTTTTGATCTATTTTGGCCTATTAGTTTTTCCCCTTTGTATAGTTATTTTCTTTCCTCATTAGAATAAATGTTTAATAAGTGGTTTTAATTTTCAAACGTTGTGAATCTTTTGACTCAATCCGAGTTTACTCTAGCTAGTATCCTTAACGTGTTTAAGTCAAGTTTTGCTAGGCTTTTATATAGGGAGCTATAAAACGCGAAAGTCTTAACTCTCACGGGTTAAGAACAAGAACTTTTCGCAAGTTCCTATAATTGATCCTAGAGAGTCGTTTATCAAGGGAACTTTAAGATGCGATTTCTAAACTTGAAAAAGTCTTAGAATTTGCAAGATCCTATAGGCGACTCGAAAACCCAAAACTCTGATTTAATAGGCTAAGTATCCACGAGTCTCATTACTTGAGATTTTAAACTGTGGAGAACGAGAGATGATAGAGCCAATTATAAGTTCGGTATTCTTTCGTGAATTTATGTGAGTTAATTATAAGCCTATTCTCCCATCGCTTGCTAATAAATTTATCTGCTAATAAATAAGGTTGTACGATTTGAAAAGTTACTTAGCTTCTAGCCCCAGATCGTTTAAAAGTTGCTCGGTAATGACGAGAGTTCATAGCCAAGGCATAACTTATGAAGCGGGGCGTGAAGATTGGCGAGTCCGAAAAGGCCCTAACAAGGCATGAGGGCTATGTTTTGTTGCTAAAGATCCAAAAGTGATGTGAAGAATCATTTATCGAAAATCATTATGAAGGATCGAGACACACGACGAAAAGCAAAAACTCCCAAAAAGTCATGGAGAAGTGTATCCGAAAAGACCCTAACAAGGTATGAGGATAAATAGATCCAAGTCAATAAAGGAGGCGGATCGTTGTATATCAAAATCCAAAATAAAGATTGGAGAAAAATGAAGAAGTCGTGGTCCATATATGAAGAATCTCTCAAAAATTCCAAGTGAAGAAATTCCATTTATGAAGAGAAGACCATTATTTCATGAACGTCTCTCAAGATTTGAAGTATGAAGTCGCTGCCAAATATCGGCCCGAGAAAGGTCTCAAATCGCGAACCAAGTTATGCCAAGATATGAACTTTTTGATATCCCGAGAAGCAGTTTTAAAAGATTTGGTCCTTTAGCTAACTATTGATTAAATCGTGCACTTTATTTTCAGACTAAATAATTATCGAAATAAGTCAAACAATGCATCTTCGTGATCATTCAAGACAAATAATAAAATATAAGAGATACCCACAGGAATAAGGGAGTCTAAGTGAATAATTGGCCCACATGAGTTTGTGTTAGTTTACTAACTTATAATAACAATGATCTCGTTTTTAAGCTTGGTTTGGAGAAAGTGAAAAGTTGAGGATGATGATTATTCATGACATTTTCAAAACCCAAGGTATGCTTTTAATTTCTTTGCTTTGCATTTTTATAATTTTCTATCTCTTTAATAAAGGCCAACGTGGATTGATTATGATGAAAAGTGTAAACATGCTTTGTAACTAATGCATTGCATGAGGACATTGCAATGGTCAAGTGTAGGGGATTTGATAGGTGTGTAAACACCCATCTTTTCTACCACTTAATTACAATAATAACCGGACCAAAACGTCTATTTTATGTCTTTTATGTCGGAATTATGCGTGGTTTGTGTTTTTGTTGTGATTTAGGATGAAAAGGTGAAAAGTGGAGAAAACACGGACATTCACGGGCAATTTACTGACTTTTATTGAAGAAAAGAATGAAAGACGGAGTCGAGAAGTCAAGAGTGGAAAAAGAACGGAAGTCCAAGACCAATCTGAAGATTTATCGAAGAAAAAGTCAAAAGACGGAAGTTTATCAAAAGTCGAGAAACTCAAGTCTATTTTATTGAAGAAATTAAAGACGAGTTCAAAAGATATCCCGAGCCACAAGTCCTTAAAGTCCAAATTTAAAAGAAAGATTAGAAGAAAAGGACTAATGATGCAATTAATGAAGATTAAATGAAGGAGGGACTTAATCCCGCAATTAACAAGAAATGAAGGAGGGGAGGAAGCTTCCTTAATCCTCCCCTATAAATAGTTTAGATTGTTAAGCATTTGTTTTTGTTTGCTAATAGTGACAATTAGTCCTTCCACCTTTAATTACCTTGTCAATTTAAATACTTGTCCATTTTAATTACCTTGTCTTGCACCTTAATTACCATTTAATTCAAGTAAGTTTTTCTTTTTAATTCTTGTCAAGCTTTATCTTTATCTTGTTAATCTCATTCTTCCTTTCTTTAATCTTTGAGTTGATTGGTTTATGTTCATGTTCTTTATTTTTGTTGATTTGATTAAAGTGGTTTTGATTATCTTGTTTAGTTTTATTGTTTTGGATTGATTGTTTATGTTCATTAGATGTTTTGTTCTTAGTTTGGTTTAATCTTTTTGTTGATTTGGTTAAGTTTCTTTTAGATCCGTGCTATCTCTTTTTACTTGTTCTTCGGTTTACTGTTACTGATATTCCCCAAGATTCGTGCCCAGCAGATATTCCGAATAGAGGTGTTGCCAGTCTGTGGTCTATTCGGAATATTTAATATTCCGAGTAAGGGTTCAGAAGAGTGTGCTATTCGGAATATCCATTATTCCGAATAGAGAAGATTTTCCGAATAGCAAATCTTTCCGAATTACCTGCATTATTCCGAATAGGGTGACTTTTCCGAATTGGCATATTATTCCGCATAGGAAGTTTTTCCGAACAGGCACTTCTTTCCGAATAGGCCTAATATTCCGAGTAGGACTTTATTCCGAATAGGGAAAGATATTCCGAATAGAGGTATTATTCCGAATAGGAGGCACATTCCGCATAGGGTCAATCTTTCCGAATAGGCCTAATATTCCGAATAAGGGCTAAACTTTCCGAATAGGTGACAGATATTCCGAATAGAGGTTTTATTCTGAATAGGAGTTTATTCCGGATAGGGAAATCTTAGTTTTTAGTTTTCTGCCTTTTCATTTTAAGATTTATTTTTCCCGCCTTTTTCCTTACTCGCACTTTAAGTTTATTTGCCTTAGTTTAAGATTTAGTTTAGTTGCGTTTTAAGTTTGCCTCAGTTAGATTTAAGTTTACGTAATTTACTTTTAGTGCCCTTTAATTTTAGTCTCGCTTTTAATCACTTGCACCATTTATTTAATTAGATTTAGATTTACTTTAATTGCACTTTTACTTTATTTGTTCTGCACCTTTAATTTTCAAAACTACAACGACACATCTTTATTTCACCAAAGTTCAACTGAGTCACACATTAAACAACAAGTTTTTCAATTCGAAGAGACATACTTAATCGAACTTTCTTACTAGGTAAAAGCCTTGTATCAAAGTCTATGGCAGCTTCCATCCTATGCATGTCCTCCAAATGCTCGAGTCTTGGGTACCTGCCGTTTTGGGACATGGAAAGGAAAGTAACGGCTGAGCAAAACGCTCAGTGCACGGATATACAATATAGCATGAAATAGGATAAGCATGTAACATATAACAACGGAAGACTAAGTTCTGAGTAGACTGGTTAAGTATTGAGAAAACTGGTTTTATAGTTTGAAAAGCCTTATGTTTATCTTATGAAAACTGTTTTAACATACATATACCATAGCCCATATAGGTCATGAAAAGGTCACGTGCATGAATACTTGGAGGGGTGACCTCATCATGCTGATTAGAGGGGATGCCTCTAATTAATATACTGGTTTGGGTAGGAGGGATCAACTCCTTGTGAAGGATGCAAGGCACACACCACATTCACCATGAAATACTGAATAAAACATGTAACTAGGATGCACCCATACGCCCCACATGATATAATAATATGGCCAAAACTGAAAGGGACGCCACGAGCAATCACTCCGCCTTGGGGAAGTCATAACATTGGTGCCTCTAATGTTATGGTTATGGTACCTCCATAACTAGGTGAAACTGGTCATGCTTGTATATGGCTATAGATTATGCTAATTAAACATAAGCAGTTCAAAACAATAAAACAAATACTGGGGAAAACAGTTGGCTGCATACGGGGAAATCCTAATAAGGAAAGAATGTCCATACTGAAAGGACGGGAATCCGTACCTCAAGTCCAGTGAATGAACGGAAGAAAGACTCCTACTTCTGGATCACTAACGCTACATGAATACACACGTGTATAAGTATCGAATCACTGATTACGTACTGTGTTTTATGTCTCATATTATCTTACTTTGTATGTTTTAGGTCATGGTTTACTGTTTAAAGCCTTAAACTGTGTTTATCTTGTATTCTGATTAATCTGATTAAGTATTACTGGTATTTCATGTATTACTATACTTACTGTGTAATAATAAGTAACTTTCCAAAAATAGCAGGTTTCCAAAAATAGAAAGTTTCCAAAAATAGAAAGTTTCCAAAAATAGAAAGTTTCCAAAAATAGAAAGTTACCAAAAATAGAAAGTTTCCAAAAATAGAAAGTTTCCAAAAATAGAAAGTTTCCAAAAATAGAAAGTTTCCTAAAATAGAATTTACTGCTTAAAATAGATTAGTTTCTAAAAATAGAAAGTTTCCAAAAATAGATCAGCTGCCTTAATTAAATAAGTTTCCATATATAGAAGGTTTCCATGATTAGATTAGCTGCCTGAAATAGATAGATTTCCATATATAGAATGTTTCCATTAATAGATTAGTTGCCTTATTTAATTAAGTTTCTATAAATAGAAGTTTCCATAATTAGAATTAAGCTGGTTACATAAGCTAACATATAAGTCTAAGTGTTTATAAGCTTATTTTCTTAAGTCATATGATATAGTGTATAGTTTAATTATTATTCATGTATTTTAATTAAACTATAGGTTAAGCATTTTAATTAAAGTATAACATGTTTTAATTAAAATGGAATAAATTACTTAGGTTAAAATGTGTATTATTATATATTAATAACATAACCTAAGTCATGTCTAAATTAATTAATTATAGGCATGTTTTAAATAATTAATTAATTATAACTGATAACATAAAAATACTTAGGTTAAATTAATATCATGCTAAATTAATAATTAAAATAACCTAAGTCATGGTTTAATTAATATCTCATGTTATTAATTAATTTATAACCTAAGTTCATAATTCATAAATTTTAACATGTAGCATAAATCATGATTTAACCAACGAACCATGAATCGGGCATGAACTCGACACCGTACCCCGAGCCAAACTCGGGGTACTTGTGCCCCCTTGCTGCCGTGGGTCCCACATGCACCAACCAAGACCAAAATGGTCTTGGTGGTGGTCGGCTAAAAACAAACCGAACCCCCCCTCGGGCTGGTTATACTAGGCGGCCAAAAACAAACACCCTCATATATCATTCTTTGATTTTAATTAACCCCAAATCATGTTAGATCTATGTTTAATTATCATGTTTTCACAAAAATAAAAATAACATGTTCATGAAAATAATTAAAGATTAAAAAGAAATGAAAAGAAAGGTTTAGAATGATATACCAATACGTAGCTTGAAAGAGGATGAACAAACACGGTTTCTAGCACTTGTTTTTATGATCAAAATCAACCAACACCCCCTTAAGGTGGTGTTAAAGGTGGCGGCTACAAAAGGGAAGAGAGGAGGGGAGAAGAACTTTTTTAGGTTTTGTGATTATTTCCTTGGAAAGTGAAAAATGAAAGTAGTTTTTACCCTTTACCCCCCTTTCATGTAAACTTGATGGGCTTAGCCCATTTCTTGATTGTAGCCGTGGGTATGGGGCCCCACATGGGGTAGCCCAAATGTTTTCCGTGTCTAAAATATTATAGTGTGCTCTCGTGTTCGTGTTTTACGTGTTTTAATTTGTTACGTGTTTATTCGTGTTTATTGGTGTTCATGTTTAGTGTGTTCTCGTTAAATATTTACCGCACCTTAACGTATTTATTTATGCTCGTAATTATATTATATGTATTTACGTGATTATTTTAGTTCGTGTTTTAATGGTGATCATGATTTAATTATGTTCCCGTGAAATACTTATTAACTGCTTATCATGAGTTCGTACGTAAACGATACTTATCATGTTATACACGTATGTACTTACTTGATTAATAGCACATGAATGTGATCAATACTGAATAAGGTAAGTTTTAATCTAGGACGTACGATCTTAAGGGCACTATTCATGGTAAAAGCATGCGGGTTTTACAATACATGTCCCCTATTTATGTAGCATTAGTGAGATCGGAGTAGGACTTTTATTCTTTCGTCTTCTTCGTTCACTGGACACAAGGTACGAATTTCCCGTCCTTTCAGTATGGACATTCTTTCCTTATTAGGATTCCCCGTTTGCAGCCAACTGTTTTCCTAGTATTGTTTTATATGTTTGATACTTATGTTAGAATAAGAGCCTATGCCATATACATGCATGACCAGTGTCACCTAGTTATGTAGGTACCATAACCATAACACTAGAGGCACCAGTGTTATGACTTCCCCACGGCAAAGTGATTGCTCGTGGCGTCCCTTTACAGTTTTGGCCATTATATTATATTATCATGTGGGGCGTATGGGTGCATTCTAGTTACATGTTTACCAGTATTATCAGAGTGAATGTGATGCATTCCTTGCATCCTTCACTAGGAGTTGATCCTTCCTACCCAGACTATTTAATTAGAGGCAACCCCTCTAATTGCATGACGAGGTCTTCCCTCCAAGTATTCATGCACGGTGGAACCTCATGACATATATAGGCTATTGGCTAATTAATACAGATTTTATATAAAAACGTAAGTCTTTTCAAACTATAAAACCAGTTTTATGAACATGTTCTAGGTTTTCCAGGACTTATACATTTCCGCTGCTATTAGTCTTATTTATGTTTCAGCCATTAATCCTATGTCATATATCCGTTCACTGAGCGTATTTGCTCAGCCGTTACTTTCCTTTCCATGTCCCAAAACGGCAGGTACCCAGGGACAGACTTGAGCATTTGGAGGACGTGCATAGGATGGAAGCTTCCTTAGACTTCTTCTCCTTTTGCCTTCTTATACTTATGCTTATTTGGAAACTTGTTTCATCCTTCTAATTTCATTTACTTTATTTTTGTTTTGGGCTTATGTTTGGGAACCGATGTTTGATTCCGGTCTTCCCTTTTGGTCATGTATGTTTTAGCATATTACATTGCATGCTTTGATGACACGCCATAATTACGCGTAACAGTCCACTTATCAAAGTGGGGTGTTACATAAAGAGTTTTGCCGACATCAACTACGGGAAGATTGCTGGGTCTAAAAAGTTGACGTGGCAGAAACTCAAAATGAAGAAAACATGAAGGTATTTGTTTTAGCCACTGATAGATGTCTACGCTAATGGAATTCTATTTAGGTTGGATATTTAGAATATTGTTTATCAATATTCTGTATATGGTTTATTTAAATAGAAGATTTACATGTTTATTTGTTCTTATCTCTTGTAAACCCTATTCCTTACTCTATAAAAGGAACCAAGGGTCTTAGGTTTATTCATATCATTCATATACAATATAAACCTAAAGTGTGTGTCGTACTAGGCGTGGGATTAAATGTATACACGCCTAGTGATTGTTTGTTATTAATATAATAAGCGATCGTTGGGAGAAACTTCATCTTATGTTCGTGTTGTAACATCTTGTTTAACGTTTTTCATTCTATTCCGCCTTGATTCAATCAAGTGAATGAGATTCGTTCCTAGCAACCTAAAGATCTAGCAATCTTAGGATTTCATAATATATCGGTGCTTAACTTGAGGGGAAGCAATTTGAAGATGATGTACCATTTACAAGAGATACATAAAGAGTTTTGCCGACATCAAATATGTGACAATCCGTCAATTTATGGTTGATATTTTATTCTCAAATATTATTTAAAAACATTATTTTAATGTTATATTATGAACTCACTCAGTTCTGGGAAGAAATTTGGATTTACGTCTTGAAGTAGCATCGACCACGTCTAAACCGGAGGATTCTACGTTACATGCTTACGTTTACATATACCGTTTTGGTGACAGTCCGACATTTCAGAAAATAAATTTATCCGTGAATATTATTTTGAGATTTTAAATTTGTGTTGGTTCATAAACTCACAAATTTACGAGAAGAGATTAGGACTTACGATTATAATTTCACATCCTTTACGACTAAACCGGAAACCTTAGGATTACGTATTTACGTTTTTGAACTCCGTTTTTGATGAGACAATTTTTATTAGATTCGTTTTGTGCCGTTGATTCATAAGTTATAAAAACGTTTTTCGTAAAACGACCCGAGGGCACGTAAATCGAGGAAACTAGAATCGAGGAATACCCGTAAATTAGTGGGATGAGACAAAACAAGTTTTGCCCCACCCCACTATGGGATGACCAACACACCACCACCACATCAAAGATGTGGCAAGTTTATAGTATAAACTAGGACACTTGTCCTAGTTTACACATCAAAACCATCTTTCACAAAAACCACCAACACTAAACTAGTTCCTCCATTTCTCTCATGCAACTCACACATTTTCTCTCTTCCTCTCTCCCTATGAACGTCCCATATCACCCAAAAACACCCCATTAGATCAAAAATTCAAACATAAATCATATGTATAATTTACATATGATGAAAACCCATTGAAGTTATAAAGATTGGAGGTGATTTTAACAACTAAAAAGGAGTTTATATGGAGATCAAGGGCTGATTTTTGGAGGAGTCTACAAATACTTGGTGATCCTAGAAGTGGTGTTGATATCTCATAAGATTGGTTACCCAAAACCAAGTCTTGTTCATCCAAAAACTCATCATTTCATCACTTTGGTGGTATAGAGATTGTTTCTTCCTATCCTCTTGTTATTTTGAATATGTAATCTTGTATTTTCTTTATTTATGTATATGTATATGATGATGAATGATGATTAAAAATATTATGTGGGGATTTGGTGTTGATAGATTTGATAAACATGGGTAAAAAGATGGAAAACCACATGTAAAATGGTTAAAATATTGCTTAAAATGATGGCTGTATAAAAACAGTAAGTAACCAAATGATAAACTGATAAAATGGCATAGTGGAATCCATTTACAGTAAGTATTAGGTGTTATACACATGTGAGAGTTGTCCATGCAATGGAATCATAAAAATGAATGAGATATGATCAAAACAAAATTAGTGTATCAATCTGAATAGTCTGTTTTGTAGGGACTGTTAAGGATACTTAGACATGGATTGAACAGTAGCTTTTATGTCATCCAAAAATGAGCTTCTATCTCCTTATAGAACTCAAGATATGATAAAAATGGTGAAAGTGAAACTAAAAATCAGATTTTGTGAAATTAAAGTTTAATAGTATTATATAAGCACTCAAATAATATAGTATAAAATGTGAATTAAAACTCACTAACTTATATATTACATTTATATAAATATGTATAAGGATAAATAAATGGACATTTTATAAAAATGGTAGTTGGTAAGTTTTATAAGTTATAAAAACTATAAACATGATTTTTACGTCTTTTCGGCTAATACCGTAAAACTAACGTTTTTCGTCTATTAAAACTTAGACGGTCGGACCCGTCTAATGTAAACTTTTTAAAAGTCATATACTGATATATAAGTACCTATTACAAGTAAAAACCAATAAAACCCGAAATATATAACATAATGGACATTAACGGGCTAAGTTAGCCTCATTGGACTATTAATCCAACTAAATGGGCTAAACACTTATAAATTTACTTATTGGGCTTAACCCACTTGGGCCCAACATGTAAAGTATAATACTGATAATGAAAGTATAAAATGGACTAACTTAAGGTATTGCGCTTATAATAGGCTTATTGGACCTAAAACATGTAAATAAGTAAAACTAGTAAACTAGTATAAAAGTTACCAATACATAACACTAAAATGAGTAAATAAGAAGGTATAAAATCACTTGATCATCATCATATATATAAAATCATCATATAATACATAGTTATGATTTTTATAAAGTCATTGGACAAGAGTCTAAGACGAGTATTATTTGTCTAGGTTTCCATGATTGAAGCACGTACCGTACATCCAAATCGCCGATAACCGCCTTCCCACATCAAAGTGAGTTCATAGCCTCACACTCTTTTAAATGTTTTTATTAAATATTTTATAAACCCACGAGGGAGATAACATGTTAGTTTTTATGAAATAGGACACTAGTTGTCCCAATTGTTTGTTTATTGATTTGGACCCGAATGATTGTATGACCCGATGAATGATTATATGACCCGATGTATGAATAAAATGGATTATTAAAGTTAGGTTATGTCACTGAAAGTCCCATTAGCATGAATTATGAACTACCGGGATTTGGTAGACGCTTGTGCATATAATAGTACTATTTGGGGACGATCACCCCAGTTCGCGCCTTGACAGTTGATCCCCGTCGTGCCACATTGATTGGTAAGCGAATTTATGTATGAGAAGATTTCCATAGCGTGATCTTTGTGACGACACACTAACTTAGATGGGCAAATTGAGTTTCGGGTTAGCTACCCGTTGTTTATTGTAGTAAGGTAACAATGTCATGCGGCTTATAATAATCCAAATAACGAAATACTGCTATACGCACTGAATTATGATATATTGCCTGATTAGCAATACGGGGTCTTATTATTGATATTATGTTCGTGTTTTGGTTTTACATAACCATATTCATATAACGGTTTTTATTTAACTCTATACAACGTTATAAAACGTATTGTATGATGTTTTTACGACAATGATTCGTATAATGATTTTGAAGGTAAATGCCTATATTATGATTTTTGATAAGGATTTGTATAAAATGACTTTGGCTATTTAATGGCCTATTACAAAGATTTGCACAAAATGATTTTCGGTAATAATTTTATACCGATGTTATATTGATGAATTTCATTAAACTCTATGAATTCACTCGGCGTTTTCGCTGACCTTTTCTTTTAACATGTTTTATATCAGGTACTTGAAGGTAATTCTCGGGATGACGACAAGAATTCATGGCTCGCACTTAAATAACAAATTTCCATTCAAGTGTTTTGTAAAATTGTATGAAATACTATGACTTGGGACCTATGTAAATTTGATATTTATGAATGAAAATGCTTTATTATTAAACGAGCGATTTTTAAGCGTTGTCTATGATGTGAGTAATGTGCTATCCCGTAACACCAACGAGTCTTTCACTGTATTGAATTGTGTATATTTGGGGGTGTTACAAAATACGGGAAGATTGTTGGGTCTAAAAAGTTGATGTGGAAGAAACTCAAAACGAAGAAAACATGAAGGTATTTGTTTTAGCCGCTGACACGTTGTGTTTAGCCGCTGACAGATGTCTACGCTGATGGAATTCTATTTAGGTTGAATATTCAGAATATTGTTTATTAATATTCTGTATATGGTTTATTTAAATAGAAGATTTACATGTTTATTTGTTCTTATCTCTTGTAAACCCTATTCCTTACTCTATAAAAGGAACCAAGAGTCTTAGGTTTATTCATATCATTCATATACAATGTAAACCTAAAGTGTGTATCGTACTAGGCGTGGGATTAAATGTATACACGCCTAGTGATTGTTTGTTATTAATATAATAAGCAATCGTTGGGAGAAACTTCATCTTGTGTTCGTGTTATAACATCTTGTTTAACGTTTTTCATTCTATTTCGCCTTGATTCAATCAAGTGAATGAGATTCGTTCCTAGCAGCCTAAAGATCTAGGAATCTTAGGATTCCACAATTGGTATCAAAGCCTCGTGGCTATCGATGTTAGGATCTAACAAGGTGTTCATATCGTTAAATAAATAAAGAAACCCGTATTAGGGTTTTGGGCAGTTTTGTGTGCACAACAGCAGTAAGAAGAGCATAACTTTTTCGTGAACTGTTGGATCGCCATGAATTTTGGTATGTGTATTCTACACATATATGGCTAGATGTTCGCTGGAGGGATTGTCAAGATATGTCTCCAAGAGAAAGTTATTCAGTGTCGAAGTTCGAAGCAGAATGAATGGTTATGTGCAGTTTTCTGTGAACAGCGATAGTAAAAACACGATTTCTCCTTCGTTAACCGTTGGATCGTCGTGAAATTTGGGTTGTAGGTTTTTTGACACACGCGTCTTGGATCTCAATGGAGGGATCTTGGATCTGAGCTCTTACGAAGGAGTTATTAGGTGACGAAGTTGGTTGCAGTGGTGATGTTCATTTTTAGGGTTTTGTCTAAAAACCCTAGATTTGTTGTTCGTTGCTGCTGGTGATGTTTGCATTAGCCTTGGTGAGTTGGTTATCGAACTAACGATGAACCCTAATGTGATTGGTAATCATGGATGCTCAAAACAGAATTTTTGTTTTAGGGTTATTCTTACAAAACCATAGATCTGCTGTTAGTCTTTCTTTCATGAGCAGGTCACGTTATTGTTGTGCAAAGGATGTGGGTATGAAGAAGCAGTCATGAGGGTATATGTTCACATGACTAAAGATGTGAGATACTTGTATTAATTTTGTGTTATCATTGCTTTGTGTTCACACAATTATATTTGTGTTCACACGGTTGAATCACTTTATGTTCACAAGATTGATTCTCAAAGTTAAGTGTTCATATGAGTAATTTAAAGAAAAAAAAGAAATGTTGTTGTTTAATATTGGTCCATAAAGCAATAACAAGGAAGTAATTGAAGTCTTAAATATATGACGTGGGAGTAAAGAAGCCAAAAGATGTTACTGTGATGATTCCCAAGCTTTGAATCATGTGATAATATTTTCTATGTTTAGAAAACTGGGTCGAAGATTGCTTTTGATTTTGCTTCCTAATTTGTACCACGTGATAAGGACGTATCACATATGGAATGCCAAAAACAGCAATTATGAAAGTACGCGGTTTGGGATTTGTTTCTCATTGACTTCCAAAAGGAGAAAGTGACGTGAGAACATGGATAAAGTGGATGCGTTTTACAAGCAAGAGAGGACATCACATGTATTCACAGTGAGGTATTTGGTTACACTGTCATTATCGTTGTTACCCACTGTTATATTTTTAGTCGTTGTCAAGTTAGTCGTAGACACAGATGGTGTCAGCGGCAGAGCCAAGCCGCTGACATGGATAAAGTGAGCCGGTGACGCTAGTAATTCATTCGCGGACAAAGCATCCATCCGCTGACAGAAGACTGTGTCATCCGAGATATGATTTTCATCCGCTGACAAGTGTTGTCCGAAATTGGACAACACATGCTGAAGAGATCTCGGATAAGGAAGGATGTTGGACAATGAAGAGTTTGCTGCTGTTTGGAATTTTGGTCGAGTTTTTGCACACAAAACAAGATGGTTACACACACAGGTACATGAGATCTCTGGTTTTGTAAAGAATATCATTAAGATATTAATCGCTCGGATATTTTTCTTCGAAGACGTATATGACTAAGGGTAAGAATTCTTATGATAAATTTGATGTTTGAAGTAGATTTTCGCGGGTTTGTGTTTTATCATATCTTTAAATCGTGGATAGTAACCATTGGTTTGAAGGTAACTTGTTCGTGCTTAAATGGTTAGTTATGAAGACTTGTCAAATATAGTAGTGGGGCTACTATCACTTAAAGAAGTAACGTTATTTGTGCTCAGTGTATCATTTTAAGGACGAGGATTTTGAGAAAGGGATCGAGGTCTACTTATATTTTGCATCTAGAGTATAAGTTCTTTGTTGCGTGAATAGTACAAGACATGGAACATAGGTTTGGGTTATTCTACTTCTACATCAGGAATATTATATATTTTTTCTTCACGACCATTACACAGAGCCTACATTTGGATAATCTTCGATTGCATACATTGTTTCCTTCCCTAAATTTGATGTCGCAAAAAGGGGAAGATATCGGTGCTTAACTTGAGGGGAAGCAATTTGAAGATGATGTACCATTTACAAGAGATACATAAAGAGTTTTACCGACATCAACTAGGGGAAGATTGTTGGGTCTAAAAAGTTGATGTGGAAGAAACTCAAAACGAAGAAACATGAAGGTATTTGTTTTAGCCGCAAACACATTGTGTCTACCCGCTGACAGATGTCTACGCTGATGGAATTCTATTTAGGTTGAATATTGAGAATATTGTTTATCAATATTCTGCATATGGTTTATTTAAATAGAAGATTTACATGTTTATTTGTTCTTATCTCTTGTAAACCCTATTCCTTACTCTACAAAAGGAACCAAGGGTTGTAGGTTTATTCAAATCATTCATATAAAATGTAAACCTAAAGTGTGTGTCGTACTAGGCGTGGGATTAAATGTATACACACCTAGTGATTGTTTGTTATTAATATAATAAGCAATCGTTGGGAGAAAATTCATCTTGTGTTCGTGTTATAACATCTTGTTTAACGTTTTTCATTCTATTCCGCCTTGATTCAATCAAGTGAATGAGATTCATTCCTAGCTGCCTAAAGATCTAGGAATCTTATTTCTGAAACAGTTGATGGAGTGATTACATTATCAGGGACTGTTCATGGGACTAAAAGGATAGTTACTGAAGCACTTATTCGTTAAGCTTTACATCTTGATGATGTTGATAGTGTAACAACCCTTCCTAATGATCAGTTAGAAAAAGGACTTAGAGGCTTGGGGTATGATTTGCCCCGTGAGGGAAAAATTAATAAATATTCCAAACAACAATTTCCCATAGCCTGGAAGTTCTTGATACATGTCCTCCTACAATGTCTTAGTCCCAAGTGTACATCTTTCAACGAAATCAATCATTCATTTGGTTGTATTCTTGTTTGTATGGCCACTGGGCAAAAATATAATTTTTCACACATGATTTTTAAGGGCATGTTGCATAATAAGGGTAGCAAGATGAATCTTGGTTATCCAAGGTTTTTACAAATGGTTTTTGAGAAACAAGGATATTGTCGTAGGGATCATCACAATTTTTACAAGATCCCTACTCAAAAAGCTAAAGTTTTTTCTGTCCATGAACACCAGACCTTTTAGACCTTTACCTTTAACCCCTCCCATGCTGGCTGTTATTGAAGCAGCCAACAACCTTCAACCTCACCCTGAACCCTGAACCTGAACAAGAACAACAACCACCTTCACCCCACTAAGATGACCCAATGAACATTGACCAGTCAGCCGTTGACACTCGCATTTAAGCCGCTGACACACCTATTTCACCCGCTGTCACCTCACCACCCCTAACACATGTTCATCAATCCACCTCCTCATCTGAACCCTTTGATTTTTGCCTAGAGAAAAGACAAAGGACTACTTGAGTCTTCTCCTCTAGTGGTCCTAGCCATGAAGCTAAGAGAACCTTGCCTGATGAATCCGTTTTGAGGAGTCAAATCCTAATTTTGGAGTAGGGCAGTCTGCAACCACTTTCTATTTTAGAATTGACGACTATCTACATTAGCTTGCAAAAGTCGAATGTGGAACTTGTACAAAAAGTCACTGACCAAGGCCTTGAACTCAATCAATTGAGGGAGAGGATAGTTATTTTGGAAGCTGTTGGCTCAAGGAAAAGGAGAGCTATGGTGTTGTCCTATGAAGATGATTCTTACAAAGGGGAGGAAGCATCTACTGAGCCATTAAATTTGAGTGATAAGGGGTCCCATGAAGGTTCGTATAGGACAAAGGAGGTAGCTGAGGCACTTACAGGGATGAAGGAATAACCTGCTACCTTTTTTATCACTCCCATGAAGCAGTCTTTCACTGAAATGGTGTTACAAGCTAGTGGATTATCAGCCGCTGACAAGGGCAATTTGAACACTAACACGCCTATTTTAGACGCTGACAGGATTCCAAGTGTGACTGGTGTATCCCAACCACCATTCATGATCAAGGAGCCTTCCACTCAGGTACAATCTTCTACTTTTCCCACTATTGATCCTATGGATAAGGGTAAAGCTATTTTAGTAGAAGAGGATGTTCCCCAGGATGCAACCCAGCAAAAGGTTGATGAAATGCTTGCTCATCAGTTACACTAGCAAGAAAAGAAGAAGATTGAAAAGGGAAATATTGAAGCCCAGATTCTTACATCTGAATATGAAGGTGATGAAGATGATGGTTCTGGTGATGAAGAAGAAAGTAGTGATCGTGGTTCTAATATTTTGGAAGAACCAAAGAAGTTGGAATATGGGGAGGATGAGCTAGCAAGGGAAAAGCTCAGAGAGTTGAAGAAACAGGTAGATTTTGACATGCCTCATGTGTCTACAATGTATTTCAAATGGGAAAAAGACTGCATAGAGAATCCAGACAAGACATTTTCAGAGCAGATTTGGGGTCTATAAATTTTATTTAGAGTCCAAAATGATTGCATAGTTATTTTGGAGCACAGGGCAAGCAAAGTACTTTCCAAGAACACGACAGCTAGGAGAGAGATTTATAACATGCTTCTTAGATGCCACCAAACTGGGTAGACTTACACAAAGTTAAGAAAGCTTTCTTTTGCAGAATTGGAGTATTATGCTTATCCCATTTGGGAGTATGTATGTGCAACAAACACATATAGGATGCTATCTGAGGAGAGACAGGAAGAGCTAGAGGAAGAACTAAAGATTAAGAAGGCATTGGTTGTGCCTAGGCCAGTGAAGAAAGGGTTCAAGTTAAGATTCCCAATGCTTGATCAGTTGAATCAAAATGAAGTCACTTTAAAGAAGAATATGGTGTTATCTCCATTGGTGGCTTCTGACTTGGCTACTGTTGTGCCTTTAGACTTCAAGAACCCAATCATTAAGTATGAAAAAGATTCAGTTGGTTTTTAGGTGATCACCAGGGCTGGTGATAAGGTACACACTTTTACTTCCTTGGTTTCTTTGTTTGCTAGTTTGGATAGGGAGGATGTGGAAACTCTATGGAGTTTGATGAAGGAGAGGTATGAGGCTGAAGCTCCTTCATCATTGAATGGAATAAACATCTAGACAACTTTCAGAAGAATGTTTGCCCATGATATTGATGATCCAGTATGGTTGGATCTGGTTGATTTGAGTAGTTTGAAGTGGCATTTATATTCACCTGCTGGTGTGTTTCATTTGAGTACTACAAAGTTTGCAGAGTACTTGTTGATAGATGAGAAGTATCCACTATCACAAGAATTATTGAAAAAGTTGATCACCACCAAACATGAAGTTGATTATACCAGTGATGTTAGCATGGACTTTATGAGGTTTATATATTCTCAAATTCAGGAGTAGATTTTATTTGTAAGAATCCTCTTTGAATTTTGTTTTTATTCAAAAACTTGAACATTAGTATAAGTATCAAGTTTAGGGGAGGATTGTTGGGAATAAAATTAGCTATATCACTATGTCGCAGACAAAGGAATTTCAGACGCTGACAAGAGTTATTTAGGCATTGACAGATTGGACGCTGACAAGAAATATTCAAGCGATGACAAAGGAAATCCTAGCTATTATCAACTACTTATTCAACACGTTTATATACTAAGGAAAAGATATGTTCTATATTTTATTCTTAATGTTTATCTTTTCCTAGAATAGTTGATAGTTAAAGTATTGATCAAGACTCCTTATGTTATAAAAGCAGGTATTAGGGTTTAGTATTGATATACATTCTGAATACTTTCATTGTACTTCATCGTTCATTAATACAAGTGAAAGTTTGGTATACCTTGTGTTTTGTTTTGTTCTTTGATCTTTAAGTGTTAATTCCGCATAACACTTAGATTGTTATAAACACAAAGTTTCTCTACGTGATATACTTGATTCAATCTCGATAACACAAAGCAAATCGGTCTAAGTTTCGGATCAACAATTGTTGGGTCTAAAAAGTTGATGTGGCCGAAACTCAAAACGAAGAAAACATGAAGGTATTTGTTTTAGCCGCTGACACGTTGTGTCTAGGCGCAGACAGATGTCTACGCTGATGGAATTCTATTTAGGTTGAATATTCAGAATATTGTTTATCAATATTCTGTATATGGTTTATTTAAATAGAAGATTTACATGTTTATTTGTTCTTATCTCTTTTAAACCCTATTCCTTACTCTATAAAAGGAACCAAGGGTCTTAGGTTTATTCATATCACTCATATACAATGTAAACCTAAAGTGTGTGTCGTACTAGGTGTGAGATTAAATGTATACACGCCTAGTGATTGTTTTTTATTAATATAATAAGCAATCATTGGGAGAAACTTCATCTTGTGTTCGTGTTATAACATCTTGTTTAACGTTTTTCATTCTATTCCGCCTTGATTCAATCAAGTGAATGAGATTCATTCCTAGCAACCAAAAGATATAGGAATATTAGGATTCGATAATTGGTATCAGCGCCTCGTGGCTCTCGATGCTAGGATCTAATAAGGCGTTCATATCGTTAAATAATAAAGAAATCGTATTAGGGTTTTGGGTAGTTTTGTGTGCACAGTAGCAGTAAGAAGAGCATAACTTTTTCTTGAACCGTTGGATCGCCACGAATTTTTGTATGTGTATTCTACACATAATGGCTAGATGTTCACCAGAGGGATTGTCAAGATCTTTCTCCAAGAGAAAGTTATTCAGTGTCGAAGTTTACAGCAGAATGAATGGTTATGTTCAGTTTTCTGTGAACAGTGATAATAAAAATACGATTTCTCCTTCGTTAACGGTGGGATCGTCGTGAAATTCGCGTTGTAGGTTCTTGACCCGCGTGTCTTGGATCTCACTAGAGGGATCTTCGATCTGAGCTATTATGAAGGAGTTATTAAGTGACGAAGTTGGCTAAAGTGGTGATGTTCGTTTTTAGGGTTTTGTCTAAAAACCCTAGATTCTTGTTCGTTGTTGCTGGTGATGATTGCATTAGCCTTGGTGAGTTGGTTCTCGAACTAATGATGGAACCTAATATGATTGGTAATCATGGATGCTCAAAACAGAATTTTCGTTTTAGGGTTTTTCTTACAAAACCCTAGATCTGCTGTTAGTCTTTGTTTCATGAGCAGGTCACGTTATTGTTGTGCAAAGGACGTAGGTATGAAGCAGCAGTCATGAGGGTATGTGTTCACATGACTAAAAACGTGAGATACTTGTATTACGTTTGTGTTCACACGATTGTAATACTTTGTATTCACATGATCATTGCTTTGTATTCACACAATTATATTTGTGTTCACACGGTTGAATCACTTTGTGTTCACACGATTGATTCTCAAAGTTAAGTGTTCACATGAGTAATTTAAAGAAAAAAAAAGTGTTGTTGTTTAATGTTGGTCCATAAAGCAATAACAATGAAGTGATTGAAGTCTTGAATATATGATGTGGGAATAAAGAAGCCAAAAGATGTTACTGTGATGATTCCTAAGCTTTGAATCATGTGATAATATTTTCTATGTTTAGAAAATTGGATCGAAGATTGCTTTTGATTTTGTTTCCTAATTTGTACCACGTGATAAGGACGTATCACATATGGAATGTCAAAAACAACAATTGTGAAAGTACGAGGTTTGAGATTTGTTTCTCATTGACTGCCAAAAGGAGAAAGTGACACGAGAACATGGCTAAAGTGGATGCGTTTTACAAGCAAGAGAGGACATCACATGTATTCATAGTGAGCTATTTGGTTACACTGTCATTATCATTGTTACCCACTGTTATATTTTTAGCCGCTATCAAGTTAGTCGTAGCCACAGATGGTGTCAACGAAAGAGCCAAGCCTCTGACAGGAATAAAGTGAGCCGCTGACGCTAGTAATTCAGCCGCTGACAAAGCATGCATCCGCTGACAGAAGACTTTGTCATCCGAGATATGATTTTCATCCGCTGACAAGTGTTGTCTGATATTGGACAACACATGCTGATGATATCTCGGATAAGGAAGGATGTTAGACAATGAAGAGTTTGCTGATGTTAGTAATTTTGGTCGCGTTTTTGCACACAAAACGAGATGGTTACACACACAGGTACATAGGATCTCTGGTTTTATACAGAATATCATTAAGATATTAATGGCATTGATATTTTTCTTCGAAGAAGTATATGATTAAGGGGAAGAATTCTTATGATAAATTTGATGTTTGAAGTAGATTTTCGCGGGTTAGTGTTTTATCATATCTTTAAATCATGGATAGCGGCCATTGGTTTGAAGGTAACTTGTTCGTGCTTAAATGGTTAGTGATGAAGACTTGTCAAATCTAGTAGTGGGGCTACTATCACTTAGAGGAGTTACGTTATTTGTGCTCAGTGTCTCATTTTAAGGATGAGGATTTTGACAAAGGGATCGGGGTCTACTTATATATTGCATCTAGAGTTTAAATTCTTTGTTGCGTGGATAGTACACGACATGAAATATAGGTTTGGGTTATTCTATTTCTACATCAGAATATTATATTTATTTTTCTTCAAGGTCATTAAGCACGAACAAGTTACCTTCAAACCAATGGATGCTATCCACGATTTAAAGATATGATAAAACACAAACCCGCGAAAATCTACTTCAAAAATCAAATTAATCATAAGAGTTCTTCCCTTAATCATATACGTCTTCGAAGAAAAATATTCGAGCCATTAATATCTTAATGATATTCTATATAAAACCAGATATCCCATATACCTGTGTGTGTAACCATCTCGTTTTGTGTGCAAAAACTCGACCAAAATTCCAAACAGTAGCAAACTCTTCATTGTCCAAAATCCTTTCTTATCCGAGATCTCATAAGCATGTGTTGTCTAATATCGGACAACACTTGTCAGCGGATGAGAATCATATCTCGGATGACATAGTCTTCTGTCAGCGGATGGATGCTTTGTCAGCGGCTGAATTACTAGCGTCAGCGGCTCACTTTATTCCTGTCAGCGGCTTGGCTCTGCCGCCGACACCATCTGTGGCTACGACTAACTTGACAGCGGCTAAAAATATAACAACGTGTAAAAATGATAATGACAGTGTAACCAAATACCTCACTGTGAATACATGTGATGTCCTCTCTTGCTTGTAAAGCGCATCCACTTTAGCCATGTTCTCACGTCACTTTCTCCTTTTGGTAGTCAATGAGAAACAAATCCTAAACCTCGTACTTTCACAATTGTTGTTTTTAACATTTCATATGTGATACGTCCTTATCACATGGTACAAATTAGGAAGCAAAATAAAAAGCAATCTTCAATCCAATTTTCTAAACATAGAAAATATTATCACATGATTCAAAGCTTGGGAATCATCACAATAACATCGTTTGGCTTCTTTACTCCCACGTCATATATTCAAGACTTCAATCACTTCATTTTTATTGCTTTATGGACCAATATTAAACAACAACACTTCTTTTTTTCTTTAAATTACTCATGTGAACATTTAACTTTGAGAATCAATCGCGTGAACACAAACTGATTCAACCGTGTGAACACAAATATAATTGTATGAACACAAAGCAATGATCATGTGAATACAAAGTATTACAATCGTGTGAACACAAACCTAATACAACTATCTCACGTCTTTAGTCATGTGAACACATACCCTTATGACTGTTGCTTCATATCCACGTCCTTTGCACGACAATAACATGACTTGCTCATGAAACAACGACTAACAACAAATCTAGGGTTTTGTAAGAAAAACCCTAAAATAAAAATTCTGTTTTGAGCATCCATGATTACCAATCACATTAGGGTTCATCGTTAGTTCGAGAACCAACTCACCAAGGCTAATGCAATCATCACCAGCAGCAACGAACAACGAATCTAGGATTTTTAGACAAAACCCTAAAAACGAACATCACCACTGCAGCCAACTTCGTCACCTAATAACTCCTTCATAATAGCTCAGATCGAAGATCCCTCTAGTGAGATCCAAGATACATGTTTCAGTAACCTACAACACGAATTTCACGACGACCCAACAGTTAACGAAAGAGAAATCGTGTTTTTACAATCACTATTCACAGAAAACTGCACATAACCGTTCATTCTATTGTGAACTTTGATGCTTAATAACTTTATCTTGGAGACAAAATCTTGAAAATCCCTCCGGTGAAAATATAGCCATATATGTGTAGAATACACATACCAAAATTCTTGGCGATCCAACGGTTCACGAAAAAGTTATGCTCTTCTTACTACTGTGCACACAAAACTGGCCAAAACCCTAATACGGGTTTCTTTATTATTTAACGATACGAACACCTTGTTAGATCCTAGAATCGAGAGCGACGAGGCGCTAATACCAATTGCGGAATCCTAAGATTCCTATATCTTTAGGCTGCTAGGAAAGAATCTCAATCACTTGATTGAATCAAGGCGGAATAGAATGAAAAACGTTAAACAAGATGTTATAACACGAACACTAGATGAAGTTTCTCTCAATGATTGCTTACTATATTAATGACAAACAATCACTAGGCGTGTATACATTTAATACCACGCCTAGTAGGACACACACTTTATGTTTATATTGTATATGAATGATATGAATAAATCTAAGACCATTGGTTCCTTTTATAGTTAGGAATAGGGTTTATAAGATATAATAACAAATAAACATGTAAATCTTCTATTTACATAAACCATATACAGAATATTGATAAACAATATTCTGAATATTCAACCTAAATAGAATTCCATCAGCGTAGACATCTGTCAGCGGCTAGACACAACGTGTCATCGGCTAAACAAATACCTTTATGTTTTCTTCGTTTTGAGTTTCTTCCATATCAACTTTTTAGACCCAACACCAAGGTTGACTTTCGTAATGGCTTAAAAATTGGTCTGGATTCATAAAACTAGTAGTATATTAGTCCACATTGGTAATTTTTTGGAAAAAACTAATTATCTTCTTGAGCTTATTAGCTTAATATATCTGGTAATGGTTTAAAAGTTGATTTATCTTATTGCTTATTTTACGGGTTTATTAGCTTAATATATATGCTTGAGCTTAAGGGCATAGCTAGGTGTAAATTAGAAGATGCAATTATGACCCACTAATGATTAGTTTGATTTAGTTTGTGTATTGTCTTAAACATGCAAAATAAAAATGTAACTAAAAAGTGAATGGGTCAAAAGCAGATAATGCTCATGAAAAAATCTTAGGGTCCGTTTGGTTTGATCGTAGGTTTAGATTTGGGTATAAATTTAAGTTTAGGTTTAGATTTGATGTGGGTTTTTGATTTGATGTAAGAAAAATAATTTAAAATATTTTAATAAATAAATTCTTTTATTTTATTAAAATAAAAATAAAATATATTAAAACACATTGATGTGTAAACTGTGTAGTGGGGTGGACCCACCAAATTTTATAAACCCAACTGCTTTTCAACTTTGGTATCGGTCATAATACCTAATTTTATTCTTTAGAAATTGTCCAAACAAAGTATATAACTCCTAAAGTCATCTTTAACGTTTAAAACCACGCAACCAAACACGCCCTTATTCATGTGAAAATTTTGAAGTCACATGTTTATTGTTGCGATAATTGGTGTTTTTTATTTTCATGCATGAGGGAGTTATACAACTGTGACTCTTGGCAAGCTCAGAAAGCTGTCGAACATGAACAACTCAAACAGATATACTCAAACGGCTCTAGCTAGGAATCAACAACTCGAATGAAAGGCTCAGTCTCACGCATGCTGAAATGGTCGTATTTTCAGATGAAGTTGATAATGGAAATGCAACAACTAAATGGCTAAAAAGGAAAATGAAAAGAAGGTTGCGGAAACAACGACATCTGCAAACATGCAAGTAAAATACAAGAGGAGCTTGCAAAGCTGAGAGAAGCCGGGGAAAGAAAGAAAAGGAGAAGGGAAGAGATGCTCAAGAAAGAATAAAAGGAGCACTTAGGATAAAAAAGAACTCGAGAAAATCAGGTAAAGAATCACAAAAATATGATAATGAATCCCAGACACCCGTAACTCTTACGGCCTACTTCATACTTTGTATAACATGCGCTCTTATAATTAGTAACCCTGTTAGATTAATTATCTCGACTATCATTTATCTTTAACTGGTCATGTGATATAACTGTATTAGATAGCGACGAGGTAACCGATGAGGTTGACAACAACAGGTGCACCACCAACCCAAAATGCCCATGACTCATGGCACCACAAATTTTTTCATATGTTATACATACACCAGAATAAATGGGTATAAACATGTTTTCGGTTAGAGACGGGTTAAATGCATCCAGCCTTTTAAATAAGCATATATGTGAGGCGTACGTGCCTCACTGCTTTTTCTAATTGCTTCGCCTCTAGGAGTCTGATGCAATCACCTGGCCTTGCGCCTTTAGGGCAGACTAATTACTTAACTAAGTCTATGTTCTGGCTTGGATGTTGTGGCGTCTTTTTTTATGGTTTCATGTTTCTAACATAAACTTTTACAGGAGGATTTATGGAAGCAGGCATTCTGTGTTGCAACAGAGGTATCTAGAGCCATCTATGCTAATTATTACATTGTGTAGACTGCTTAATTCATCTTAATTGTAGTTTAAAGAAACACAGGTCACAAGTATAACCAGGGACGGAACCAAGACACAAAACGATCAGGTGCACTTATAATAAAGTATACAATACTACAAACACAATTTTTAGGGACCAGGTGCATTTAGCACAAATCCAACCAAAATATCAAAATTTTAACATATTTAACATACGCAACAAAAATCCATGGGTGTCCCGGGACCCACCCTGGTTCCGTCCCTGAGTATAACCATAGCCATATAGAATTAGCTCAGAAGCCCAACCATATAGCAATAACCGTTTCTATTCATACATTTAACATGTAATTTATTTATAAACAATATAATGGGTTTTTTAAGATCTAGAAGAAGTATAAAGTTTGTTCAAGATATTAACATTCAGTCACAAGCTTTATAAATGTCAAGGACTTGAACAAGGTATCCTCATAGTTACATTTACATTGTTATTAGGAAAAATTTATAAAGATTTCAGCTTAAACTAAGTGATCATGAAGGTAACTGATTTCTTCATGGTAAACTATAAAAACATTCATGCGCATATGAGTAGCAAAATTTCAATAATCTAAGTCATTATAGTTGCAAGATGTGGCTGTAGAAGCTGATTTAGAGTCTATACAAGCAGATTTAGATTTTGCTTTCTTGAATCTTGAGTTGCAAGGAAAAAAAGGAAGAAAAGGTTTCTTCTTAGTTACAAGAAAAAGAAAAGGTTTGGTTGAGTTTTCAAGATTCACAAAGAGAACTTGGGCAACTACATAAAGGTAAATTGAGCTATGGTTTTCATTGTAATACTATTTGTACATAACTTGCTGTAATTTTGTTATAATAATTTGTTTCGTACTAAAGGCTAATGAAGACCTCGGGGAAATGGATAGAAATTTCAAGGATTTACTGGGAGATGGAAACCCATTATTTTGCTTTTGGAGTCGAGCTTGCTGGAAACCAAGAGCAAGTATGTGAATGTTGAATCTAAGCTCAACGAAATGCATGAACGGTGCTCTCATTTAAGCTTGCAGTTTTATGAGGTTGAAAGTGAGACAAATAAGAATGCATGAACCGCTCCTCATCTGTAACGTTAGATACTAATCTTTGGTATATTCGTCCAAACCTTTGTATATACAATATTAATGTTATGTGATACACAATATTGACTTAGTTATTATGTGACATTAATGTGGGCCAGATGTTTTCTGTTACTATCCAAAATATTAAGTTAAATATTAGTGGTAGATTGATAGCCATGTTAGGCTTGGGTGATAAATGATATGATAGCAAACAAAATTCTATGCTACATCGTATTAGTATTGAAATTGCACAAATACTTCACAAACAGAAATACATGTATTGAACTTAACTATTTTAGTACATGATTGTGTTGGTCAATATGCTACTTCGTTTTTTGACAGGGTTTCTCCTCTCGTGGGGTTAGGCAGTCGAGATTTTATAGCGGGCCATGCTGCTATAAAAGTCGCCTCGTGCAAAGTGACTAAACACGAGAAAACATGTGTTGAAAATCAACACGTGTTTATTCCTTTCGCGTTTGATACATTTGGTTTCTTTGCACCTGAGGCGGTGGAGTTACTTACCAGAATACAACGTGTTATGAATAGTAATGTTTTGACTCCTAAATTCACAAACGTTGTATTTACTAGACTTGGTTTTGCTATACAAAAAGGGTTAGCGGCGCAACTTGTTGCCCGTTTGCCTTCTCCTAATATGTAAAAAAAAAAAAAATAATAATAAAAAAATATGCTACAGATATATGAATAGCTTAACGGTGATGTAACATTAATTTACGGAAATTCCTAGCGACTATCATGTACTTTACTTACGGAATATTACAAATGGATCTCTTATAAAAATATTGTTAACGGTTTGTCGGTTTCTAAAGGCTCTATGAATTTCACGGGCCAATAAACTAGTTTCTAATAAACAATCTCAAACACCACCTTCTTATATTGGCTATTATGAAATTCAAAATAACATGAAAAAACTTAGTACTTGGGCCTTTGTATATACTGCCCGATTTTACCAAACTCGTTTGGACTTGCTATTAGATAGATTGGAATGACTGAGAAAGCGACCATTATCAAACTCGTTTTGACTTGCAGTTTTGAACTTGTTTTGCATTGTTATCCAATCTATATTTATCTGCCCGTGAGTGAAATAAGCAATTTTCATGAAGTGATTTAATATGTTATAATTATCTAAAGTGATTTAGTATGTTATCATATATTATATATTATACACGGTTTTTATCATATATTATACATAGTTTTTATCATATATATTATATATGGTTTTTAAATTGTCTTAAGTGATTTATCATATATTATATACGCTTTTTATTTACTGTATTACATGTGTGAATTTATTAAAACCGATATGAATTTAATTAATGGTTTTAGGAATTGTATCAAAAACTTGGCAAGTGTAAGCGATGGATAAAAGTTAGATTAATGCTTCGATTACGAGCAAAACTTTTAGCGACGAGGCTAAATTTTTTATAGGTTTTGCGCGTGTTAGAAGTATAAGAGGAATGATCAAATGTCCATGTAATAAATGCTGTCTCGGTAAATTGTTAAATGTGGAAAGCGCTCATGGGGACATATTGCGTCATGGATTCTTACCCGGGTATACAGAATGGACCGTCCACGGAGAGCATAATATACCTTTACCACCATCTCAATCTACTAATATTAATGTCGAGGAATCATATTTTGGTTAAGAGGACATAAGAGGTTTGGTTTGTGATGCCTTAGGTATACATACTTTGCCTTCACATAACACACAATTAGGAGATAACACACAATTAAGAGACACGCTGATGGAAGGGGATACCGGTGAAACGAGAGGTGATCATGGTGACGAGGGTGCTTCATATAAGAAGTTGTTAGAAGAATGTGACAAAGAATTGTATGCCGGTTGCAAGTACTCGAATTTGTCATTTACCTTACATTTATATCACATTAAATGTATGGGTGGAATATCTTACAAGAGTTTTATCATGATACTAGAACTTTTTATGGATGCACTTCCACATCTTACGGCATTACCATTGTAACAATTCGAGTTTTTGCGTCTTATTTGAGACGTACTTGTAATGTTAAGACACACTATCGGTATGTGCCGACTACGGATGCACGGAAAATTTTTAAGTATACGCGTTCACTTATACATTTTCATAACATTATTGTTAGCGTGTCGAGGCCTTTGTAATACGATGTCGAGTCGAGTACTACTAAATAAGTATTAGTGTATAAAACTAAGTATTTTTCACAAGTTACTTTATGGGCCAAACTGCCCATCAAAATTGCTATTGGGCCATCAAACCCCTAATGGGCCGAAAAGTAGCATTGTATGTGCAAAGAAATTTCAGACTGAATGAAAACTTGAATCGATAAACTTACATTTAGAACAAATCTGTTGATTTCAAATCTGGTCAAACTAAGTCAAACGCAAAACCTGGAAAATATATTATAACCCCCACTTACTAATACAATCCAACACACATGCCAAAATTGCCTAAAATGAGTATGTCATAAGCATACTGTTTCCAGAAATGGATTAACCCTAAGCAAACTATTACAATTTAAATACCATCACAAACTTTCACAATCCAAAATACAAAACACAAACTATCCATACAAATCTGGGTTAACAAGTAAAGTTTCTGGGAAAATCTTTAAGAAGCAAGTAACAAGTCTTGAGCAAACCAAGCCAAAACTCTACCTTACTGTTCGCAACCACCAAGCCTAATACCCCTTGTTTGAGTCTTCTATCCACTCTTCTTTTATTTTCGGAATCCATATAGTGTACTACTCCACATTAGAACACCCTGCGAGAACATTTGACACGTGAGTTATGTTGATCCCTTTGATTGGATCTATATATCCTGTTAAGAACTAGTATAGTAGTTTGTAATCAAACTAAAACACTTTGAGAATTACTCAAGCTAAATAAGTTATGCGGAATCTAACTTATAAAGCACAAAAGAACAGAATTACTTTTAACTATTCGATTCTCTTATTAATTGACTTGAATGAGGTACATGAATAACATTGTACCTATGTTCCTTTTATAGAGTAAGGAACCTTAGAAACCTTAGAATATTCTATAAAGTTAAATATATCACAGACGATATATTATCAATATTCTAACTATTTAAGTATATCACATAAGACACACTCTAACTATAACTATGACATATCTTATACGAAGATATATTCGTCCTAATCAATATAGCAGTACTTACTTTATAAGTAGCTGTACTTACTAGTACCGCATTAACACTAACGGTACTTGAAAGATAACTAACAGTACTTCAATAACACTAACGGTACTTGACACTTAACAAATAATTCCCAACAATCCTCTCTTAAACAAGAATGATAACTTGTTGTCTTCTTATTTCTCTTTGTTCTGAATGTATTTAGAATGTATGTCTTCAGTCTTCTCTTCAACCTTGGATTGAACTTGGTAATTTATATTTGTATCCAACTAAATGTAACCAAACACTTCAATGTAGATCTTCTTCTGATAAGATAACCTTCAAGCATCACGAACATCATCTTTGTCTTAAAATAATGATCGTCTTGTGTCTTGTGAACATTCATTTGACTTTACAGCAACAGTAATTGTCTTCTTGAGTTAAATCTATGAACTCTGAATCATGAACTTCTGTCTTGATTTGATGAGACAAAACTTTCTAAGTATCTTTTTTCTTAAATACTTCTTTGCTTGCAATCTTCATACCTGAAATAAAATAGTTAACAATAAAAACCAATCTGTATTGGCTTCATGATTTTTAGCAAATCATCAGCTATCAACGGATTTGATATATTCTTTACCAGTTAGTCGTACCCTCTGGAATAGCCAATACTTTATTCATAATGAATAAGGTGTACTGATAACCCTACAATTTTTGGTAAATTGTCAACCATCAACGGATTTGATTAAGTCTTTACCTAGTACTGTTTGTCTAGGACTAGCCAACTCTTTATCTTGAAACAAGGTGAGTCAGAACCATATAGGTTTTAACAAACTACCAGCTTTCAACGGATTTGAGAAGTCTTAACCACAAACCGTTTGCTTATGGATTAGCCAGTTCTTATGTGTGTTAGACATGGTAATCTGAGAACCATTTGTAAAGTGTGACTGAAAGTCAAACACTTAAGGCTCTTTCTCAGCTTCTTCCTCTTGCTCCAAATCCTTGATTTGTTGTTTAACCATTCTGATCAACTCCAAAGCACCAACAAATTCTTCTAAGACTTCTAATTGTTGTTCCAACATTCTTTCCAACAATCTTCTCTTAAATGGATATCTCTTCTCTTGTAGCATATAGTAAGTAACATCATCTATATCCAAAATATGCAGTCCACATGACCTATAATATCTCCAGTAACTAGGAACCTGATTCTCTAATACTGTAAGTCCCTAATCAATGCAAGAAACCCTAATCTTAACTTAATCAACACAAGGTATTACTTTTCAAACATAATCTTATTATTGTATAATAAAGAATTACAAGTGTTATGGATAACACAGTTTGATGACAATGTGTTGTGCACACTTTGAACAACTATAAACCCTAACTTATGAATACAGTTGTAGCTGTTTGATTCACTAAGTTATATGCAATAATGTTATGAAATATCTCAAAGTGTTAAACATTAATGCATGGATACACATCCTATTTATAGTGTTACGAGATTGACCTAAATAGTACTTGATGGTGACTACACAAGCTTTTACAAGTTCCCACATCAGTCACATGATGTCCTTCTATTCTTGGTAGTCTTCCATTATGCTTTAAGGAAACAATTGTCAAAACAGTTTCCTTTTTCTTCATAGTCTCGAACACACAAATGGCATGTCCAAAGTGTGCTGAGAGTTATCAGGGTATTGCCACCCCTGTTAACTCTCAACCCCTCAGAGTCCCTGATACATCTTGGCTGTTATCCATCACAACCAATGAGTATGTCTTCAGGTAATCTTTGACTTCCCTGACAATGTCTCTGACATGGACTCCTCTGAGGTTGCTCACAAAGACTTGGATCTCTGTGAGTCTTGCGAAACTTGCCTGCCTCCTAGGCACAGGCAAGGGACTATCTAACAGCCTAATTATGTTTAAATCAATGATCAGGGAATCTAACAAGTTTAGATTCCCAACAATCTCCCCCTATTTAAACATAAATAATGCTAGATCTAACTAAGTTAAGGTAAGTGAGTTAACAGCTTCTTCTTACACATAACATATCTAAACAAACATACCTCATGATTTTATTAAGACTTAAAGAAAAATTACAAGTGCATTACATAAGCAAAATAAAAGATGAAGGTAAAAAGGGCTGTGAACATCTTCAATAGTCACCATTTTTAATTCTTTCTTCAGCTTCAGCCAAGTCCAATCTGTTATCAATTTCATCCTGTAAAGTCTTTGCAAACTTTTTGGAATACTCTGAGTTGATCTTGAGTGACTTCTTATGACAGAGCAGCTGAATTGTTGATGCTAAGCATAGCTCATCTTCCCTTTGAAAAGCATACTGGCAAGCCCTGTTCATGAATGCCATTCCTCTTTCAGGCTCTGTGTATGTCTGACCATCAACAGGGCCAACAATACCACTGGGGAGGATCAAATCCCTGTGCATGCCATCCACTTGAACATCTTCAGTAACAAAAGTTTCATTAACAATTTGTGAAATCCTTCTCCTTTTGTTGCCAGTCTTTGGGGGTTCTTGTTCAAAAAGCTGTGGTGGGGGATCAATCTTAAGTTTGGCAGCTGTTTCCTTGATCCAGGTAAACTTGGCCTTAAGAGTCTTAAGCAGAAGAAAATTAGCCTGTCCAGTCTTTTTGGCAGCTAAGGCTTCAAGTTCGAACCATTCTGATAACCCAAGTGTCTTTAGCCTGAAGTTGTCAAACACATCCATATTTCCCTATTGGTTTTCCCTCCATAAGATCATCTATGGGGTGTTTGTGGATTTATGAATGGTGTATTTGAACTTGGTTATCTTGCCAGGAGCATATCTGTGATTCACGCAGGCATCATAGTTAGCTTTGACTTTCCTTAACGCCTCAGCGCGTTTTGTTTCCATTTCCCTCAACCTTTGTTTTTGTTTTTCTCTTTCAGGTGGTGTCATCTTCCTCAGAGTAGCTTTATTCCATTCTTTGGCTGTCTTGAGTTCATTTAATCTTTTGAATTCCTCAGCCTGTTTCTCTATTTCTTCAGGGGTCAAAGGAATCTCATCAGAAGGTGTAAAGGTTGAGAATTGGGAAAGGTCTGTGGTGGATCCTCCTGTCTCTAGCATCGCAGCTATCTTCTTAAGTTTGGTGTCTGTGTCAACCAAAACTATCTCCTTTCCTTTCTTCGAGACAGAGGACTCCACACTTATGTTTTTCAAAACATCAGCTCTTTTGATAAATGCTGTCTGAGCCTGAGTTTGAATAGCTTTGGGGAGGGAGCTAACAGTGAATTTTAATTTCTTGGCAGCTGGGTCATCATCATCCTCAGGCTTGCTGGTGTTAACCAAAACCAGAGACTTTGATGAGTCAGCTCCATCTTGAGTTTGTTGCTCCCCCTGAGTATTATCCTCATCATCAGGTATTACAATAGGTGTGATGACTTGGAGAGGAACAGGTGTAATGGAGGGGTTAGCCGATGATGAGCCTTGATTAGCAGATGCAAGGCTGAGTGATTTATCTTTCTCCCCCTCACGTTCATCCTGGCTTCGAAGACGTTTGGATGAACGTGCTTGAAAATGCCTTGCAATCTGTTCGACAGAGGCAGCCATAGAGCGTTGTCTTTTCCTTGAAGTCCTGGCAATCTTCAGCAGGAGGTTGGCATTTGCATTAGTATTTGCCTGAACACGACTGACAATAAAATTTGCATGTCGGTATTGCCTGTTGCGAACCGCATCAAATTGCCTGTGCACGGTTAGCTCATGTTCATGAAACATGGCAGGGACTGCTGAGTCAATGTCATCTTTTATCCTTGTTGAAAGGTGACTGAGTCCTTGGGCTACGCCTCTCCTTGCACCATCCTGAATTGGCTCAGTAACCGCCTCAGCCACAACCTTTTTTATAATGCTAGGAAATGTCACCGTGAAGTTGTGCATTTCAGACTTGATCACATCCAGCTTTCTTGATAAACGCTCAATATCTGATTGATGATTAACAGGATGAAGATTCTTGATATTGAGGCTTTGCTGAGCATAGTCATCCCCCCTTGGTAAAAGATCAAAGTTAGTCTGGGCAGGATGATCAAACAAGAGAAATTCTGCTGTTGGATCATAAGCTGGGCTTTGGAATACTGTTGTTGAGGTAGCAGAGTTTGGAGTATCAACAACATCCTTGGGTGAAGAAGTCTTATTTTCAGCTGGTGTGGACACATCTATTTCTTTGGGAGGAGAGACAGACAGCTGGTCTTCCTCATCTTCTTCATCCTCTTCATCGAACATCCCTTCAGGGAATTCATCATCAGGCATGGACTCAATATCAGAGACATAATCTTCCAATGTTAGCATTTCTTCATCAGCATTTAACAGAGGCTCTTCATCATTGGGTTTGTCTTGAGTCATTGTATCAGCCTCCATTTCTTGTTGTACCTGAGATTCAATGACTGGCTGTACAATATCAGCCTGCAAATTGTTTCAATTAGTAACAGGGAAAAAGATAAGGGGAATGGTCGCCATTTCGCTGTCCCAGAGAGGCTGAGGGTGATTACTCAGCCACTCCAAAGGATAAATCCTTGGGATTCTTTTAAGTGTGAAAAAAAAATATGGTTAATGATCGCCATTCGCTGCCCCTAGGAAAGCTGAGTGTGATTATTCAGCCCCCCAAAAGGTTAAAACCTTTGGGACTCTTTTGATTGTGAGACATATGTTGGTTATGGATCGCCATTCGCTGCCCCTAGGAAAGCTGAGTGTGATTATTCAGCCCCCCAAAAGGTTAAGAACCTTTAGGACTCTTTTAAGAGTGAAACATATGTGGTTAAAGGTCGCTTGTTACGCTGCCCCTAGGAAAGCTGAGGGTGATGATTCAGCTCCCCCTGAAAGGATAAATCCTTTGGGACTCTTTTAAGGAGGGAACCAAGAGGCTGTGTGAAGTACAGCTGATCAAGGTTGAGACATTAGTGTATTCAGGTTGTTGTTAGCCTGAACACTGTCTAGAGGGTGCAGGGTCATCGGGGTGCTTTATAAACACAAATGAATCATTCCTTGGTGCAAAGACAGAGTGTACAGAAGTCTTAAAGGATTCTAAGTGCATTGACAGACTTCTATGGGTCGAGGATTACCCTAACTTCACCACTCTCTCCTACAGACAAATGAGAGTGGCTGCTTGTGAACCTCTAAAAATGTACACTGATTACCTGTGAGATATCAGCTGGATCAGGCTGGTTTCCTGTCTTCTCAGCTGACTTTGAGACACTAGACTCTTGTTGTTTGTCAGCAGATAAATCTGAATCTACAAGAGTATCTGGACCAGAGGAGGTGTCAGTCTTCTTTCCCTTGGCCTTAGAAACAGCTTTGGAGTGGGAAGAAGAGGGAATTTTCTTCTTCTGAGGCTGTTGACCAGAAGAAGCCTTGGACTTAGTAGTGTGCTGCCCAGAGGTCAAAGACTTAGACTTTCCAGCAACACTAGAAGTATTCACATTCTCAGAAGAAGGGAGCAAGGGCTTCTCAGCGTTTGGTACCTGGTTAGCCACATTCATCATATGGGCGGTGACAGGGACATCTTCAGCTCCTATTTCCTTGTAGATGGCACCTGTGATGCGGTAGGGCTTAAGAGCAGTCAAGGCCTTGTTGTGGTAGTTGTCTCCCAGCAGGCTTACGAAGATCAGAGACAGGAAGCGCACATAGCAGATATTCTTTTCCCTGACCTGCCTTCAGCTGTTCTACAAGGTTGGAGAAGAGAATGCTTCCAACATCAACATCAGCTCCCCAGATTAATCCATAAGCAATAGCCTGATGGTTGAAAGACATCTGATCCTGTGATCCCTGCATTCCTCCCAGGGATTTAACAATGTGGGTGAAGAGGACACGCCACATGGGAGTGAAGTACTTAATCTTCAGAGGAGATTTGGAGAGGACCTCAGCTGGTGTAAGGGCAGGGTTTACGTCATGGCAAGGGTTGATTGTGGCCAGGGCTTCTTTGACAGCCTTTTTATCAACTACCTTCAGGCATTCATCTCCATGCTTCAATCCAGCCACACTAGAAAAATCTTTAAGGGAGAAGGCGAATGGGTGTTCATTGCATGAAAGGCTAAATGTTATGGTGTCATCAACCACCTCAGCAGAGTACCAGAATTCCCTAAGGTATTCTTGGTAAAAGGTGGAAGGGGATTTGGTAAAGGCTTCACTTAGGTCACAATTCTGCATGAAACTGACCAGATCTGAATAGGTGCTATTTGGGGCCTTAATCCATCCAATGGCGTTGTTGGAGGCGAGGATGCTCTCGTTGATCTCGAAGTTAACATTTGATGCTTTAGGAACTGAAGACGCCATTGATTCGAGGTTGAGGGTGAAAGAAAATGGCGGATTGGTTAAGAGAGAGAGAGATTAGAGAGAGAAGTGATTTGAGAAATGAGAATGGTGGTGGGTGAGAAGAGAAAAGAGACAATATATATTCAAACTAAGTGAACAGTTATTCAACCGTATTAAATGCAAGGTGCGAAAATGACTGCTCAAGTGGGTCCCTTTGACCTTTCAAAATAGTTTGTCTCCTCGTTATCCAAAAAATAAATGATTAAATATTTGAGAATGTTTTTTGCATTTACTTGGAAAGTAACTACCTAGTTTCATGTGAAAAACATTTAATATAGAATCAATCATTTAATGAACACATTTAATATCAAGCCACAGGCTTTGAAATATTGAGCATCCCTAGCTTAGCAACTAGCCTGTTGAACGAAGGTTCAGCCAAAGGCTTTGTAAAGATATCAGCTAGTTGCAGCTCTGTGGGAACAAAATGCAGCTCAATATCCCCCTTCATTATATGATCCCTGATAAAATGATACCTGATATCAATGTGTTCGGTACGAGAGTGAAGAACAGGGTTGTTGGATATGGCAATGGCGCTAGTGTTGTCACAAAAGATTGGCACTTTGTCATACAAAATTTCATAGTCAGCCAATTGACTTTTCATCCAGAGCACCTGAGCACAACAGCTGGCTGCAGCAACATATTCTGCTTCAGCTGAAGACATAGCCACAGAGTTTTGCTTCTTAGCACTCCATCCAACCAATTTTCCTCCTAGGATTTGACAGCTACCTGAAGTGCTTTTCCTGTCAATACAGCATCCAGCATAGTCTGAATCTGAATAGGCCTTGAGATCAAAGCCTGATTCCTTTGGATACCATAGGCCTAGGGATGGTGTTCCTTTGAGATACCTGAAAATTCTCTTAACAGCCACTAGATGGGATTCTTTTGGGTTAGCTTGGTACCTTGCACAGAGACATGTGGAGAATTGGATATCTAGACGACTAGCTGTGAGATACATGAGTGACAAAATCATGCCTCTATATAAAGTCTCATTAACAGAGACCCCTGACTCATCAGGACCTAAGTTGTTGGGTGGAAGCATGGGGCATTTTACAGATGCACAATCAGCTAAGTCATATTTTTTAAGTAAATCCTTAACATACTTTTCTTGACAAATTGAAATTCCCTTAGGACATTGTTTAATTTGAAAACCCAAAAAGTAAGTTAATTCACCCATCATACTCATCTCATATTTCTTGGTCATTAATTTAGCAAAACGTTTACTAAGTTTGACATTTGTTGACCCAAAGATGATATCATCCACATAAATCTGTACAATGATGAAATCACTCTTATCCTTGAAGGTAAAGAGTGTTTTATCAATAGAACCCCTGACAAATTTATTTTCAGTTAAGAAATTGGAAAGAGTTTCATACCATGCTCTTGGAGCTTGTTTCAGACCATACATTGCCTTGTGAAGTCTGTACACATGGTTGGGAAACTCGCTGTTCTCAAATCCTTCAGGTTGTGCAACATACACTTCCTCAGCCAAATCACCATTGAGGAAAGCACTCTTAACATCCATCTGATACACAGTGATGTTCATATAGGCAGCATAAGCAAGGAAGATTCTGATGGCTTCAAGTCTAGCAACAGGTGCAAAAGTTTCATCGTAATCAATTCCTTCAGTCTGAGAGAATCCCTGTGCCACCAGTCTAGCCTTGTTCCTGATGATGTTCCCAATTTCATCCATCTTATTTCTATAGATCCATCTAGTGCCTGTGATATTCTTTCCAGGTGGGGCTGGCACTAGTGTCCATACTTTGTTCCTTTTGAACTGATTGATTTCTTCTTGCATAGCAGCTACCCATCCTTCTTCTACCAGAGCCTCAGCTACTCTTTTAGGTTCAATTTGTGAGAGAAATTCAGCAAAGAGACATTCATTGGCTGAGGCTGACTCTGAGTCTTGAATTCGCTGTCTAGTTGTGACCCCTGCATTTGGTTCCCCAATAATATTGACAAGAAGAATGTGTTGATCTCTTGACCACTTATTTTGAGGAGCTGGGGACTCAAGGATAGGAGCACTTGTGGGCACTGCTGGTACAATTTGAGTATCATCCTGCTGATAGGAGGGCTTTCTTCAAAGACTACTTCAGTGTCAGAGTCTTCTTCAGCCATATCAAGAGGTGCTACTTCATTATCAGCAGGAGAGTCTTCAGGGATTTGAAGAATTGGTGAGTTAACAATAGTCTGAGAAGGACCATCAGAGATTTGAGGTTCTTCTTCATCAAGTTCCTGATAGGTAGAAACTTCTATGTTGTGAGTTGACAGAGGGTCAAAGGCAGGGACATAAGGGGTGAGAGTGTTGGAGTGATGATGATTGGTAGGTCTGGGTTCTGTGAACTCATCACTTAGAAAAGATACATTTTCATTAAAATCAATTTCATCACCCTCTGTTCCTGTTCTCTGTATGACTTCATCATCTTCATTGAATCTAACATGGATTGTTTCTTCTACTTCTTGTCTTCTGATGTTGAATACTCTGAAGGCTTTGGCTGTTGGAGAGTATCCCAAAAAGAAACCATCATCAGCTTTTTAATCAAACTTTCCAAGTTTATCCCTGTAGTTATAAATAAACACAGGACACCCAAACACATGAAAATAGCTGACGTCTGGAGATCTTTTTCTGAAAACTTCATAGGAAGTTTTACCATGTCTTTTGACAATGATTGATCTGTTTTGTGTGTAGCAAGCAGTGTGAACAGCTTCTCCCCAAAATTGCTTTGGTAAGGCTGCACCATTTAACATAGTTCTTGCTGCTTCAATCAAAGTCCTGTTTCTTCTTTTAGCCACACCATTTTGTTCAGGGGTGCCAGCTGAAGAGAAGTTATGAGAAATCCCTTTTTCATCACAAAAAGATTCAAGTTGATGATTCTTGAATTCAGTACCATTATCACTTCTTAGAGCTTTGACTCTAACATCATTCATATTTTCAACCTGTCTGATGAAGGACATGATGGTTTCAGCTGCATCACTTTTCCTTCTAAGGAAGAACACCCATGTGTATCTTGAAAATTCATCGACTATGACCAAGGTGTATTTGTTGTGATTAATGGTCTGAGGTTTGACAGGCCCAAACAAATCCATGTGAAGGAGATGTAAGCACTTGTCAATAGAGAATGATTGCCTAGTCTTGAATGAAGACCTGTGATGCTTTCCTTTGACACAGGCAGAACAAGTCTTGTCTTTGGAAAACATTACTGAAGGTAGACCAGCAACCAAGTTTTGAGTGGTTATCTTATTGATGTTCTTGAAGTTGAGATGAGACAGTCTTTTGGGCCACAGCCAATTGACACTTTCAGAGGCTTTAGCAAGAAAACAATTTGAGCTGTCTTTAGAGCACACAGCCATGTTGATGACATAAACATCTCTCCTTCTAGGTGCAATCAGCACAACATCATTGTTTTTGTTGAATATGGTTCCCTGAGTCTTAGTAAACAAAACCTTATAGTCAGCATCACACAATTGGCTGATGCTAATAAGATTGTGTTTAAGACCATTCACATATGCAACCCTGGTAAATGTAATCCCATTGGAGTTCACTGAGCCATATCCTTCTGTGTCACCTGAAGAGTTATCTCCAAACACCACTTTAGGACCTGGCTCCTTTGAGTATCTGTGCAGGTATTGTTGAATCCCTGTCATGTTTCTAGAACAGCCACTATCTAGATACCATACCGATTCCTTGAGATATTTCTGCACAGATACATAGAAACAGATTAGTTCCTATGGTGAACCCACTTTCCAGTGGGTTCCCTGAATTGCTTATTAGCAACTCTTGTGTTCCTGAAAAACTTTTGGCGTTGGGATGGACAGTTCATTGTTTCATGGTTATAACTCCCACAGATATCACACCCAGGGAAGTCACCACACTCGTCTGAGTGATGGTCTGTGAACCCACAGAATTTACAGGGAGGATAAGGTTTGTAATTTCCCTGTTGTCTTTTGGAACTCTGCGGTCTGTCCCTAGAGGGTGTCTGAGCTCTTTTAGCTGCCATGTGTCTGTCATGATCTAAGGTCGAATGGTGAGAGTTTTTACACACATTGCAATAAGGTTTGATTAACCTTTCCCCTTTGGGTTCACCTAGGACTGACTTAGGTTCATGAGAAGTAGAGCATTCAGCGGAAGGCTTAATGTGTTGTTTCAAGAGTTCTACTTCTTTCATAAGAGACAACAGGCGATCTTCAGTGGTAGGGTCAACCTTATTCACAGCTTTAGTAGTAACAGGCTTAAAAGCTACTTGTTTGCCAGTTTGTTTAGCAGGCACATGAAAAACTTTAGCTGGAGGATTCTCAATATCTGTCCTAAGTTCATCCTTAGCAGATCTAGAAGAACTGCTGGGTTCAACTCCAGAGAGTTTGGGCAAGGGTGGTAGCTCAGCCATATCTTCAGAGACAGGGTCATTAGTCAAAGTGGTATCTGACATATGAATGGTCTCTGTAGATTTAAAGACAATGTCTTTAGGTTTGGTGAGAATTCTCAGCTTATTTTTCTTAGCAGATATATCCCCTTTTAAGTCAGCAGGCACTTCATCCCTAAGCAATTGATCAATAGTAAACCTAGCACACAACCATTTTTCAATAACTTGGTTCAATTCAGAGACTTGATCATTTAAAGCAATGTTTTCCAAGGTTAATCTAGCTACTTCATTTTGCAGGGATATTTTCTCTAAATTAACCCGCCTGAGAGTTTCACATTCAGCTTTAGCATTTAGCATTTCAGATTTAACAGAGTGAAACTTATCAAGTAGGTTCTTTCTTTGTTCCTCAACAAAGTTTAAATCAACAATGGTGTAATCAAGGACATGCTTACGTTCATCACTATCAGACAGGAATAAAAGCCTGTGTACCTTTTTCATTGTGATGTCAACCCATTGTCCTGATCTTGCATCACCTTTTCCAACAGCTGGTTCATCCTCAGCTATCGCCATGAAAGCCCTGACTCTGGTGGTGTCTTCTTCATCTGAAGTCAGTGGCTCATCATTCCAATCATAAGTTTCAGCAACCAACCCTTTCTCTGTCTTTTTCTCACCACCTTTCTTCTTGGACAGAGCTTCAATCTTCAAGTTCATTTGTTCTAACTCAGCCTTAAGTGCCTTGTACTTATTTTTGTAATATTTCTTCTCAGTGTCTGAAGAATTGGATTAAGATGAGTTGTTATGTTGTTTGAACTTGTAGGGTTTAGATGAAGATGATGGATAAGAGGGTGAGGATGTCTTGGTGGAAGGACAGTCTTTTTGAAAATGTCCAAGCTTTCCACATGCAAAGCAAGTTTCTTTTGACCTGTCAGTTGGTTTACTTACTGATCCTACTCTTCATAATCTTTTGAAGTATCTTCTTTGGTTGGCTAGCAAGGCTCTTTCATGAAACTCTGCATTAAGGTCTGTCAAGAACTCTTGGCTGCTACGGGTATCTTCTTCAACATCAGAATCACTGTCATGATGATGTGTTGCTGAGATCAAGGCTTTGGAAGAAGCTCCTTGGACCACAAATCTTTCAGTCTCTGACTTGTAAATAGTATCAATTAGCCCTTCTTCGTAATTATACTTTCCATACAGCTGAGCAAGGGTGTCATTTTTTATTGAGCTGTTAGCCCTCTGAGTCTGATTCATACTCAGCCACTTTCTTGGAAGGCTGTTAACAAAAGTGGCATTGATCTTAGCTTGACCAATAGTGACATCATTCATTGCAAGGTCATTGAGAAGAATCTTCAGCCTTGTATAGGTTTGCTGAACCTTTTCTCCTTCAAGTGATTTGAAGGCATTGAACTGAAGTCTGAGTGCCTGAATCTTCGTCTCTCTTGTCTCAGAGGGTCCTTCATGTCCAAGGATGAGGTCTGTCCACATTTATTTGGCTGTGGGACACTGAATGATAGACTTCATGATATGCTTGGGAAGACAGGATATTATGATGCTTTTGAGACGTTTATCTTGATTTGCCAATTTCCTATCAGCTGGAGTCCATTGTTTGAGAGGTTTGGGAAGAGGGTTTTCTTCAGTGGATGTAAGCGCCATAGGAATATAAGGACCTTTTTCTAAAATTTCTAGAAGAAAAGGTTCAAGTCCATCAAGATATACAAGAAATTGACTCTTCCAACTGACAAAATCTTCTTCATCAAAGACTGGTACACTTGTGACGTGTGATCCACCTCTTGAGTCAAGAAGTTGGGGTAGATCATCGTCATTTGAACGAGGGTTGAGTCTTGGTGAAGATGGGTTTGTGGAAGGTGATTGTGGTGGGTTAGAAGTTTCTGGCATGGTGGATCTTGATTATAAAACTGAGAACGATGTTTCTTGAAGGTTTTAATATCAAACACTGCTCTGATACCAATTGTAAGTCCCTAATCAATGCAAGAAACCCTAATCTTAACTTAATCAACACAAGGTATTACTTTTCAAACGTAATCTTATTATTGTATAATAAAGAATTACAAGTGTTATGGATAATACAGTTTGATGACAATGTGTTGTGCACACTTTGAACAAATATAAACCCTAACTTATAAATACAGTCGTAGCTGTTTGATTCACTAAGTTATATGCAATAATGTTATGAAATATCTCAAAGTGTTAAACATTAATGCATGGATACACATCCTATTTATAGTGTTACGAGATTGACCTAAATAGTACTTGATGGTGACTACACAAGCTTTTACAAGTTCCCACATCAGTCACATGATGTCCTTCTATTCTTGGTAGTCTTCCATTATGCTTTAAGGAAACAGTTGTCAAAACAGTTTCCTTTTTCTTCATAGTCTCGAACACACAAATGGCATGTCCAAAGTGTGCTGAGAGTTATCAGGGTATTGCCACCCCTGTTAACTCTCAACCCCTCTGAGTCCCTGATACATCTTGGCTGTTATCCATCACAGCCAATGAGTATGTCTTCAGGTAATCTTCGACTTCCCTGACAATGTCTCTGACATGGACTCCTCTGAGGTTGCTCACAAAGACTTGGATCTCTGTGAGTCTTGCGAAACTTGCCTGCCTCCTAGGCACAGGCAAGGGACTATCTAACAGCCTAATTATGTTTAAATCAATGATCAGGGAATCTAACAAGTTTAGATTCCCAACAAATACCTTCAACATTTTCTTATCACAATTGTGTGGTTCATACATGAAGAGAAATTCATTATATAATAGTGATACCTTAGTTTTACCTGCACTGGATTCTTGAACTAACCTGAAAAGATCTTGAATATCTTGTCTGTCAAGAATATGAAGAATGTCTTCCAAAAGTCTGAACATTCTTGTTGTGCCATTAGTTCTTTGTATTCCATGAGCTTCCAGTCCTTGATCCATAGTGTATATCCATTTAGCAATGGAAGACCTCTTTCCAAAAATCTTTGTGTCAATACATTGATCTTCAAAACTTACTATTTTCAAGTACTTTTCAAGCTCTCATTATCATCACTATCTTTTATTGTTGACTTAGCCTTTTTCTTGACTTTCTGCTTCTTCTTTGTTGATCTTTTCCTCTTATCACCCTTGGAGGTTCCTTCAAATTCCATTGAACCTTCTTCCAAGTTTGTATGTACCGTTTCTTCAGTATGTACTCTTGACTGTGTATGTATTGCTTGTACATTTTCAGTCTGATTAACATCTTGGGCTTTATCTCCTTCATTCATTCTTTGAGCAGTCTGTTTCTCTTTTGAACTTACCTTCTCCTTTCTATTCTTCCTCACATATGTAGTCTTGATAGATGGAGATGTTGTTGTATGTTCATGTTGATGCAAAAGTTGGTTGATCCTTGCTAGACCCGAATTAGGCTTAATTCGGGTTGGCTGGGCTCTGGCTCCTGCACCAAGTGAATCGTTTGGTTGGGATCCTGCACACTAAACAGCACGCGTTAGGCTTACCGTGGGAATGTTTCCCACGATTAGACTCCGGCGTGAGAGTAAGTAATCGGTTTAAGGTTTATGTGAGTTTAGAGTACAAGTCGTAATACCTTTGTGGAACCCTTGGGGGTTCCTTTTATAGGCAGTGAAACCCTAGTGGGCTTTCACTGATGCTTTGGCCCCAAGGAAGAGATAAGCACCAGAATTAGAATGATTGTTATCTTCTAATTCTGGTAGTAAATATCCTCTCTTATTAGGATAAAGATATTCCTAGACAGAATATGATTCTGTCTAATCTTTATGTCGGCCGCCTTGGGCCGTGGGCCGCACACATGTGCGGTTACTATTCACTCAAACCCATAAGCCTGAATGACATTTATCCACCCATCTGTGATGGGCCGGATACGGGTAGTACCCGTGGGCCGGGCTCATGACCCGGTTGGGGACTATACGTCATCATGTCCCCCCAGTCTAGTTGTTACAGTCGTAGACGTAACCTCTAGACTATCAAAGTGCTCTCCGGACATACCAAGGAAAGACATAGGAAATGAAACTTTGAAATTTTTGTTGTTCTGGCCGCACGTGGCGACCCTTCGTAGGAATATTTTATGAATACTACCTCAGCCGCACGCAATGGCCGAGACAACTTAAATGTAACATTAAATACGGTCTTACGTAAGAGCCGCATAACCCGACAGGAATCCAGTCGCATTAATGATAATCAATAATCCAGTCGCATGTCTGCAAAAAGTGCATGATTACTGCCCATCCTCGAGCCACGCAAAACTGTTTAAGAAGTGACCCGTGGGTCCCCCACTGTTTGTTGCAGAAATGTCAGAAACCCTATCCATTGGATAGGGAATGTGACTGACACGTGTCAAAGATCCATGGCACCTCGGAAACCGAGGCCACCCTATATAAGAGTGGGTATGCGTGTATGTTACACACACAACTCACTCATTCTTCCGCCATTGTTAACTTCAAGCTTTTATCTCCAAAATTTTTGCCTTCTTTTCCACGGATATCCGTCACCGCAGGTTAGATTACCACGCCTTTAAAAACCTTTTCATAAAATATGGTCAAGGATAACCCCCTCATCACGGACGTCCTGAACGTGATGTCTGCGGAGAAATACCTCGACTTCCTGTCGAAGTATTATGTGCCCGAAAGTGTGCACCCCACCTATCCGGGTGATGGTGAGGCTATTACGGATGCACCGGCGGAGAAAATAGGCATATACACACGCCTGTTTGACTCAGCCAACTACCGTATTCCGTTATCCAAGTTCTTGGTAGACCTTCTTATGTATTATGACTTTCATATCACCCAGCTCCACTGTATAGGGGCGTGTAAAATCAACCAGTTTGAGATTACATGCCATACCTGCAGAGTAACCCCCACCGTGAACCTTTTTAGGGCTTTCTACTTTCCCCAATTAGTGAACGGGTGGTTGTCGTTCAAGAAACGACCCTGGAATGCTCCGATGTCATATAGGAAACCTCTTGACTCCCTTAAGAATTGGTACGACCATTACTTCTTTGTAGATGAGAAAGTATTCCCCACCCCCTTCGTACTTAAAACCAAAGCCCCAAAAGACTATCCGCCCAAATCCAAAGATTATAGTAGCCGGGACCTGAAAATACTAGATACCCATCGCACGGAATTTCATAGAGGGTTGCCGGAACACTTTCTGTGCTTAGTAGGGATAAGCCGCCGTTAATTTGGGAGGGATGACTTATATCCGTGCTTTTTAACGGAACAGGGCGAGGGTAGGTCATATATATCTTGTAAATTTGATCTATCACATATGTGTAAAATGTTACTAACCCATATACTTCTACCATCATTTGCAGAGATGAACCTCCACGGACTACTTCGTCAAGGCGACCCATGAAGGTGGCGGAGGGATTCCGGCCGTTAAAGCCGAATGAGCTCCCCTTGCTAGAAGCTTTAGCCGACCGTACGATTCCGCTGGAAGAGACAACCGAGCCCAGGTCGGACGAAGAAGAGCCTGTTATCGAGAAGTCCCCATTGGACTTTCATAACGAAGATGGCGACGACCCATTGCTGGAGGGAGGCACCATCAACCAGGAGGAAGAGCGCGATCCTAATGAAGACACTACGCAAGCTTCCGGATCTACCACACTTACTTCTAAAAAGAGAAAAACAACCAGGCGTGTGGCGAAGAAGACTGGGGAGGATGCCGGAGTTGCAAATGCTCCTCCCAAGAAGTTGCGGAAAGACCATCCACAATATCAAGAAGGAAGCAGCACCATGACTGGTCAAGCCGACCCCACCCCGACCATGGAAGGGCCAGTTCTGCGAGTCGCCCCTGTGAGCGCCGTAGCTCCTACCGGCCCAGACCCTGATATTGGCACTTCGTAAGTACCCCTCATGATTATGATTTGTACGTTCGTATGATATATATAGACTAATTTTTTGAACGACAGGGTGAATCCGGCAGTCGCAGCACAAGGAGGAGAAGTGGGGATAAATCCATCCCCCGCGGCTACCAACAATCCCCCATCACCTGTTACCGCACGTGCCAAGGAACCGTGCCCCGAGGGGCCAGAAGAGAGCTTGCGCTTAGCCTGGAACTTATCGAGCTTGACACGGCTGGAGGTCGAATCCGAGTGTTCAGAATTCATCGAACACATCACCCCGCCTGCCCTCGCACAGGATTTAGATGAACTAGACCATGAGGCCCTGATTGAACAGTTTGATGTATCATCCGCACATCAAGTGACGGTGGGTGCCGCGTTAAGACGCCGTCTGATCAAGGCCCTCACTAATGTGAGCCGTGCCGACAAAAGGATAGCCTGCCGCGAGGCAATGGTCGTGAAGAACGAGAAGACCATCGCATCCTTGCAGGCGGCATTACTGACCGCCGAGGCGACGGTGAAGGAGCAGGCACTTCACGCCGATACCAGAGAGAGGCGTATTGCTGAGTTGGAGGCCCTCGTAGCCGCATCAAATGAGAAGGTAAATTTTCAGAAATACTGTACATATACTCCTACTTCTTGTATGCATGTAGCCCAAAAAGCATGTATTCTCGTAGTAACTCCAAATTTCATACGCAGGTGTCTGCGGCTGAGGCTGCTACTAAGGCGGTGACCGTGCAATCATTCAGCATTGCCCAGGAGCGTGACACACTGAAGGAGGAATTGACGCAGGCTCAAACCAACCTTGAAAATCAAGTTGCCTTAGCTGATGAAGAGTTGAGCAAGGTGGTTGTCAGCTGTGCGGAGAGAGTATGCCCCCCTACTAACCGCGACAGCCGGTCGTAGGTAGATTATCGGGCAAGGGCTGCGGCTTGCCGTAAGTGGGGCCCTGAACGCTCCACACCTACTGCAGGCATTTGCTGGGGTTGTATCTGATGGGATCGACCGTGGTAGGCATGAAGGCCTGGTCCAAGCTGCGGAGATGATCGCAAAAGGTGAGGATATCACACAGCATCCATATCACAACCCCTCCGCAACGGGCAAGATGACTGCGTCCATGGACGCCTTGGCAGACCTTCAACACCCCCTCCTGGACGAGCTTGAAGCCATGAAAGATGCTCCGAACGAAGCAATAATGTCCCGGCTGAGTGCTGATCCAATTCCCTTGACGTTGGCTACTTATGATTCTGTATCCAAAGCCATGTCAGGTGAGAAGCTGCTTGGAGAAGCTCTAGATGCTCTTGCAGTCAAAGTTCAGGACGGGAAAGATGCTCGTGGGGAGGCCCTTCATGCTTTAATTGAGGAAGGGAAGAAGGATCTAGGAGAATTCCTTCCCCCTTGTAACTGATATGTTGTAAACACTTGTGATTATATTCGTCCGTGTATGTACACGGCTAAGACATATATGTAATAACTTGTCCTTTTATTTAGAAGTCCGTGACAACCACGGCCATTTTGTTTATTGTTAATTTTGAAACTTGTGTATTTCATTGTATTTCAATGCCGCATGACGTATCACGTCTTACACATAAAGAAAAAAGGAAAATACATACAAGTCTATAATTTACTAGACATGCGACGTGCGTCTTTACTATGCAGAGTACCGTGTGGATACGGTACACAAAAAACTTATCACAACGTCTTGTGAGTAAGGCGTCTAGTAAGGATACATGATCCGTGCGGCTGGGGTTGCATCCCTCTTACGCGGCAAGTTGAATTAGTAGGTTCACTTAATCCTCTTACCCCGCCTGGAGGCGTATAGTACATGTACAGTAATTTGAAAGAATGCATACGAATGAAACATGGCATATTATAATACAAGTAAAATTCATACGACTAACAAAGAATCTAACAAAGAAAGGAAAATGATTTGCACGAAACAGGCCGTGGAGCTAGCTAGGCACCACGGCATTTTATTAGAACGTTTACAATTTTGTTTGAATAATGACGACAAGTCCTAAAAAACAAGAAAGGAAACTAAACAAACATAAGAAAAACAAACAAAACAAATAACCCGCATGGTTCTTTATTAAGACCGCCTATAGCAAAGTACCCATGCGGAAGCTGTAGCTTTCAAAGATAGCACCTTTTGAGATTGGAGATGTTCCATGTGCGCTCTAGGTCGCGGCCATCCATGTCACGTAACTTGTACGCGCCTCGTCCCAAGGTTTCAGTGACTTCATATGGTCCTTCCCATTTAGGGCCCAGTTTTCCTGTATTCTCCACTCGACTCGCTTCGTTAGCACGATAGACGTAGTCTCCCGGTCGAAAAGAAACACCCTTGACCTTGGCGTCATAATAAGCCTTCATCTTAGCCTTGGACTTAGCCTCATTGATGGCTGCTATTTCCCTTTTTTCTTCCAACAGATCCAGGTTGATTCGCAGTTGTTCGTCGTTTGTGACGACATTAACCTCCGCCGTGCGGATGGTAGGCATCCCTATTTCTGTTGGTATAACGGCTTTAGTGCCGTAAGCCAATGCAAATGGAGTATCTCCGTTGGCTGTTTTGATCATGGTTCTATGCGCCCATAGCACGTGTGATAACTCATCGACCCATTTGCCGTTTCGTTCATCCAGACGCGCCTTGATTCCATTCCCCAAGCTCCTATTCGCTCGTTCGACAAGGCCGTTCGTTTGTGGATGCTTAACGGACGCGAAGCACCGTTTGATGTTCAATGATGCACACCAATCTTTGAATGGGTTGTCCGTGAACTGCTTGCCGTTGTCCGAGATGATTTCTCCTGGTAGACCAAAACGGCACACAATGTGTTCCCACACAAACTTCTTGACCTGCTTACCTGTGATAGACTTGACTGCCTTGGCTTCTATCCATCGTGTGAAGTAGTCCATTGCAACAATCAAGAATTTAACCCCCCCCCACAGCTACAGGAAATGGTCCTACAATGTCAATTCCCCACTTGTAAAATGGCCATGGGGACGTGATAGGTGTAAGCTCCTTCTGCGGGTGCCGCGGTACTGGCCTATGCACTTGGCAATCATTGCACTTGCGAATCATGTCGCGCGCGTCTCTGTGCATGGTGGGCCAATAATAACCTGTTCGTAAGGCTCTAGCTACCACGGATCGTGGGCCTGCATGCATGCCACACAACCCTTCATGTATGTCACTGATGACGTAAGCCGCCTGGCGTGGTCCAACACACCGCAGCCACGGCTGCAAGAAAGAGCGCTTGTAAAGGATGCCTTCTCAGAGTTCAAAATGTTCTGACTTCCTTTTAATGCGCCTTGCTGCTTTTTCCTCGTCTGGAAGGGTTTCATTAGTCAAATAGTTGATGATTGGGGTCATCCACGTAGGTCCCTCCTCCTCAACTATAGCGGCTACCTCCCCTTCCGTGATAGATTTCTCCTTGAGTATTTCCACCAAAACCTGTTTAGACAAGTGAGCGAAGCTCGTGGATGCGATCTTGCTAAGAGCGTCCGCTTTCTTGTTCTCGCCCCTTGGCACCTGCTTGATGGAAAACTTACTAAAAGTCGCGATTAACGACTTGACTTTTTCTAAGTACCTGACCATGTTGTCCTCCTTAGCCACATACCCACCTAGAATATGGTTCGCGACAAGCCGTGAGTCCACGTAGGCCTCAAGGTTGCGGACTCCCATTCTAGCGGCGATTTTTAAACCCGCAATTAATGCTTCATATTCCGCTTCGTTGTTGGTGGCCGTGAACTCAAAACGGAGGGCGTATATGAATTCCATTCCTTCTGGATTCGTGAGGATGAGACCTGCCCCGGACCCGTCTGTACATGAGGATCCGTCCGTGAATAGCACCCAAGGTTCCGTTGGGATCTCGTCTTGCTTAATGATTGGTTCTTCCTCATCCGGCTTCTCGATCAGGAAATCTGCCAAGATCTGGCCTTTAACAGCCGTCCTTGGTCTGTAAGATATATTATGCCCTCCCAATAGGATGCTCCATTTCTCTAGCCTCCCTGCCACGTCCGGTCTAGAAATAACCTGCTTTATTGGCTGATCCGTAATCACCACAATTGGGTGCGCCTGAAAGTACCGGCGCAACCTCTTTGTAGCAAATACTAGTGCTAACACCAATTTTTCCATGGAGGAATAATTCAACTCCGCCCCTTGTAGTGTTCTACTTATAAAGTAGACCGGAGTTTGTACTGTATCTCTATCAGTCATAAGTACTGCGCTTATTGCGCCATGAGTAGCTGAGAGATACATAATGAGTTCCTCCTTTGGCCGGGGAGCTACTAGCATAGGGAGAGATGCGAGATGTTGCTTGAGTTGGCCGAAAGCTTCCTCGACTTCCTTCGTCCAGCGGAAGTCTCCCTTTCTAATACACTTCTTGAGTGTCTTAAATAGAGGTAACGACTTCTCTGCGGATTTAGATAGGAACCTATTCAGTCCGGCTAATTTCCCATTCAGGGACTGCACCTCTTTCCGTGTCTGAGGGGACGGTAATCGTATCACTGCATCCGTCTTCTCTGGACAAGGTTTGATGCCATTTGGGTCAATCAAATATCCCAGGAACATTCCCTTAGTCGCTCCAAACGTACATTTCTTTGGATTTAACTTCATGTTAATTTTTCTCAGCGTGTCGAATGTCTCCTGGACATCCCGGAGAAGTGCCTCCTCCGTGTGACTTTTTATCACCAAGTCATCAACATAGACTTCCAGGTTGCGTCCTATTTGTGATTCAAAAGCTTTATCCACCAACCGCTGATATGTAGCGCCGGCGTTCTTCAGTCCAAACGGCATTTTCGTATAGCAATATACGCCCTGGCTCGTATGGAACGCCGTTTTTTCTGCATCCTCCTCCGCCATCTGGATTTGGTGATACCCTTTATATGCATCCAAGAAGCATTTGAAAGGATATCCACACAATGACTCCACCTTCCAGTCGATTTCTGGTAACGGGTAACAGTCCTGTGGGCAGGCCTTGTTTAGATCCGTGAAATCCACACACATGCGCCAACTTCCGTCATGTTTCTTGACCATGACCGGATTAGATAACCACTCGTGGTAGTATACCTCGCGCATGATGCCTGCGTCCACTAATTTGCGTACTTCCTCCAGTATAGCTTGGCTGCGCTCGGGCGCCTGGCCGCGCTTCTTTTGTTTAACGGGTTGGTACCCTTGGCGGATCTGGAGCTTGTGCTCTGCTATCGCGCGCGGGACGCCTGTCATATGCTTTGGCTCCCATGCGAATACGTCTAGGTTTTCACTCAAGAGAGAGCACATGGCCCTTTTGCCGCTATCCGAGAGCGCCCCTCCTATGGATACCTCCTGTTCCGGATAGTCAGGGTGAATTGCTACCTTCCAATTGGGAGGTGGTGATCCATCCTTGGGTGGGACAGGTGGAGCCGGTGTTGTCACGGTGTGACACTCGGATGTTGGTATGACTGTGTTGTAAATAGTCACGATTCCCCCCTCAACGGGGAATTTGATCATTCCATGCGCCGTAGAGGGCACTGCCCGGATAGCCAAAATGCCTGGTCTGCCTATGATCCCATTATAGGGAGAGTGTGAGCGTATCACCATGAAATTCATCCATGTCATAGTGGAATGCTCCTCATTCCCTATGGTGACAAGCAAACGCAATTGCCCTATTGGCCAGATAGTGTCCCCACTAAAGCCAGTAAGCGGCAACGTGGCCGATACTAATTGGCTTCTTATTTCTGGGCATAACTGCACAAAACAGTGTTCATACAGTACCTCTGCTGACGATCCTCCATCCACATACATGCGACGAACGTTGTATGTTCCAATGCTTATCTCAATGGTGAGAGGCGCATCAATCACATCGCTTGCTGTGATGGGAGGGAATGAGATTTCCCTGCTGCGTGAAAATTTTTGGCCAACTTTCTGCCTCGTGCGGCGCTGTCTGGATTGGATCATGTATATGGTCGAAGGCTTGTCCTTTTGGGGATCCTTCTTATCATACTTCTTGTTGTTGTCTTTTCCGTCCTTCCAATCCTTAACTAGGTGCTTGAGTTTGCCTGATTTGATCAGCGACTCAATATGCTTCTTGAGCTGGATACACTCCTCCGTGCCGTGTCCTTTGTCATTATAGAACTCGCAGAAGCGACTTCCTTGCCGATGCTCTGGGGGAGTGGTCATTGGGGGAGGCCTTGGAAAGTTCGCCCCTTCAGTCAGCAAGATCTCCCGGTAGGACATCTTTAGGGGGTGAACTTATCGTCCGACCGTCCGCCTTTGCTTTGGCTCTTATAGTCTGAGCCCTTGTTATTGTTCTGATTACCTTGACCGCCCGACTGTCTCCGGGACTGGTCATTTGACCGGTACCCATTTCCTCGGGATGGGTAGGCCGCGGCAACAGCTGTTTCTCCTTCTATGAAATTTCTGACCCTTTCCATGAGGTCATCATATCTCTCTGGACGCTTGTCATTGAGGCGCCTGATCAGTTCTCTTTCTGTTATAGCGTGCATGTAGTCAGAGATTTTCAGGAGCTCTGGCATGGTTCTTGTGCGTGTGCACTCATCATTGAAGCGCTCAGTGAAGGCTTCTGTGGACTCCCCCGGCCGTTGCTTGACGGTTGCCAATGAGACCGGGTCTCTATTATACTTCTTCCTTTGAGTATAATTATTCTCAAAGGCCGTGCGTAGTTCCGTGAAACTATCAATGCTCCGTGGAGGGAGTGCTTCAAACCAGTCGCGGGCATTTCCGATCAAGGTTGAATTGAACGTTTGGCACCATATGGGCATGGGCCATCGCTCAATTTTAGCCTGTGTATCAAATATTTTAAGGTGATCCACCGGATCACCGGACCCATCATAAGTCTTGATACACGCCGGCATGCGACGCTTGGTGTCCTCAGAATAGTTCCTTATGCGGAGGGTGAATGGATCTTCCCTGGGATCCGCCCATGGCCGGGTAAGCCTAGGGTCATCCCATGGCTCACACCATGGACGCGAAAGATCCTCCGCTTCCGCGTCTCGATAATAAGGACTATCATAATACCCATCATTGTTTGGTGGTGGTGGAGGGGTGCGCCTAGGTCGGTGACGCTTAGGCGGATGGTCATCTGAATCCTCTCCGGACGGATCCGGGGATGGCGGCGGTGCCCCATTCTTTGCATAGGGGCCACTTTTTTGGGATGAGCCAGGAGCCTTTTTCCCAGTGTTCATTCTGTCCCACACACTCGGGCGGCGTGTGGTTCTGGTCAGCTCTCGATCTGGCCGCTCGGGTGAGCCATCCGACCTTTCTCCTTCTTGAGACTGCGTTAATTCCTGTATAAGGTGGTACCCTATGCGCTCAAACACATTCCGGGGTTGAGGGGTTTCCTCAAAGGTTCCCTGCTCCTGAGGCCGAGTTCTCCTTTTTCTCCGGTTTTGGGAGGGGGTGGTTGGTCCACTGTCACCAAAGTTGAGTCTGGCTTGGAGGTTCCTCCCCAGATTCAGCCTTGATGCGATTCCTGGGACGATCCTTTCGAAGTTCTGCGTGAGAACTCGAGTAAGATCCTCCTCACTGAGTGGTAGGACTTCCACTTCTTCCTCCGTCGAGGGTCTGCGCGGTTCCTTGTTAGGAGGGTTTGGCGCACTTCCCGGATCAGGATTATCCAGGGTTGAGGTAGGCGGGGGTGTCACCGAGATCGTGCTCGTCACCCCTGCGGGCTGAAAAATGCTACGGTTACCCGGCCCGCCTGCTAGGCGGCTAGGTGATTGGTTGGGAATGAGAATCCCTTCCCCTTAGGACTTCCGGTTCCCAGGATTCACGTTCCTGGGGTTAGCTGGCGGATGCCCCTTCGTCATTGGAAATTCAGAACGAGGTGATTGTTCTAGCTTAGTGTAATGGGTCCCACGGATGGCGCCAACTTGTTGATGCAAAAGTTGGTTGATCCTTGCTAGACCCGAATTAGGCTTAATTCGGGTTGGCTGGGCTCCGGCTCCTGCACCAAGTGAATCATTTGGTTGGGATCCTGCACACTAAACAGCACGCGTTAGGCTTAACGTGGGAATGTTTCCCACGATTAGACTCCGGCGTGAGAGTAAGTAATCGGTTTAAGGTTTATGTGAGTTTAGAGTACAAGTCGTAATACCTTTGTGGAACCCTTGGGGGTTCCTTTTATAGGCAGTGAAACCCTAGTGGGCTTTCACTGATGCTTTGGCCCCAAGGAAGAGATAAGCACCAGAATTAGAATGATTGTTATCTTCTAATTCTGGTAGTGAATATCCTCTCTTATTGGGATAAAGATATTCCTAGACAGAATATGATTCTGTCTAATCTTTATGTCGGCCGCCTTGGGCCGTGGGCCGCACACATGTGCGGTTACTATTCACTCAAACCCATAAGCCTGAATGACATTTATCCACCCATCTGTGATGGGCCGGATACGGGTAGTACCCGTGGGCCGGGCTCATGACCCGGTTGGGGACTATACGTCATCAGTTCAGTAGTACTTGACTCAAATCTCAAAGCACTTCCAAATTGTCTTTGTTGTTGCAGATGTCTTCTAGCCTCTTCAACAGCTATCCTATCTGCTTTAGATCCAATCTCAACAAAATTCAATTCAGCTCTTTTGTGTTGTTCATACAAAGCCTTGATTTCTTTAAAATTCTTCTTGACCAGTTGAGCATGAGTGAAATGCTTAACTTTCTTGAGAAATGTCATCATTTGATTCCTAATCTTCATGGTAGTTGGAGGCTTAATCTTTTCTCTTCTTCTTTTCTCATCAAAGAATCTTTGTTGCTCCCTTACCAGATCATCAATTAATTTTGATTTCTCTTCTTCATCATAAGCATCTCTTTGTTCAGCTATTAATGAGTCTGCAAGAAGCTTACTTGCATGTAATTCAGCTTGAATCCTATCATACTCTTGTATGTTCCATTCTTGCTGTATTCTCCTAGCTTCTAGCAAATGCTGCTTTGCTGTAAGTTCCTCTTGTAAGTCTTCTTCACGAATTTGAGCTTGAATTTTGAGAGCATATTCATGGTCTAGTTGATTAAATCTATACATGACTTTGCTGATATCTTCATTTGAATCACTTTCATTTTCAGATTCTGATTATAATTGCTTCTTTCCCTTATCCTTTGGATTAATCTTTGGTAACTTCTTCTTCAGCTTGGAAGGTCTTTCCTTATCAGCTTGCTGTTGAATAACTATACCTTTAGTGGGATGAGAAGCTTGAACTTTCTTACCTTTAGTTTGATCCTTTTTGGCAAGAACTTCTTGTCGTGTCTTCTTCTCAAACTCTGATTGTCTTGCTTTTTTAGCTGAACTCTTTTCTCTTAGATCAAGCAGTATTTGGGCTAAAGTCTCATCCTCTCCAAAAGGAGTTTGACTTTCTAGTGAAGGATGATCACCAGCGGTAATTTCATTCAGCTTAGTTGGCTTAGCAGTACTTGGGTCTTCAACAATGTTAGCGGTACTTGCAGTCAGCTTAGTTGGCCTAGCAGTACTTGAATCTTCAACAATGTTGACTTCACCAGTGTTAGACACACTTGTTTCTTCAATCACTAGAGTATCACCAGATACCTTGTCTTCCACTGAAGCTATCTTCTCAACTTGTACCTTTTCAGTCTTGTCTGATCTATAGCTCACTCTTGATCTTGACAGTACTTGTAAAGACTGTTTCTTGTGAAACCAGAATTGTCTTTGTGGTGGAGTTGAAGATATAGGAAATTGAACATTAATCACCTCCAACTTCTCATAGAAAGTACTCCAATTTACTTGAAGTTATGGTGATCGAGATTGTAGCTCTGGCCGAGTTACCACCATTCTTCAATTTGTGGTTCCTCATGAGTAGGTTGTGGCTCTTCCTGTTGAAACTCCATGTTAGTAGGTTCTTCCACACTAGTCTCTAAACCATTGCCATCTTCATAATTACCAATGACATCATCATCCAATTCAAATTGGATGTCATTTCCAGAGACCCTTGTTTGATTATCAGAAGAAGGTATTGGTTATTCATAATTCCTCTCCTGTTTGGTTGAATTCAATTGCATTTTCTTGAGGTTTCTTAACCTTTTCTTTTTAAGAGCAACTTTCTGAATAAACCTATTCTGCCTCATCCAAGGAAATGCTTTGTTCCTTAACTTGATTAGGCTGACCTCCAATTCAACAATTTTCTTGTCTTGAACAAGCTGTTCCTTTTGCAACACTTGTACCCGTTGGGACAAACTAGTGCACAAAGTAGTTAAATTTGCAACATCCACCACCTCTGGTGCCTGTGCTTGTGGTGAACCACTAGCAGCAATAGAAGCAGCAGGTGTATGGATCATTTCATCCGTATTTGGTTGAACACCAATATTGTGAGAAGAAGATTGAGAATCTTCTGAGGAATGGGAACACTAGTTAGAAGGAGTTTGCTGAGAAGCACTAGCATTGCTAGGTTCCTCACCTTCTTGGTTGGAAAGTTGGGCTAACATATGAGCAAATAATGGTGTAACAGTTCCTGTTTAGGCATTGCCTTGTTTGGTCAAGAAAGAGAAAGTTCTCTTTGTGAAGGTAGGAACATTCCATGTATTTGTTGACTCTGGTAGGTTAGGGATTTGGTCATTAACTAAAGTCTGAATGAATCTAGGATACATTAAAAATTCTTAGATCCTTCCAAATTCCTAGTCATGCCTTCAAAAATTAATTTTGAAAAATTAAAAACTCCGTTATTGGCTAGACAAATACATGCTGATGCCAATGCAGCAGGAATTTGATCAAAAGAAGTACTTTTGGAGCTTAAACAGTGAATAATGGCATGAAAAAGCAATTTCCATTATGGTGAAAACAAAGCTTTAAAGAAAGTAAGACTTTCCCTACCACCCTCATAACCCATGGTTGCAACGCCATCATGTATCTCTGTGTTATTAAGCATACTAAGTCCATTTTCATCATTTAATCTCAAACTAGCCCTTAGCAGTACCCCAGTTACATAGATATATCTATGATTTACCCTAGCCTTAATGCAAGGTTGATCAAAACGAGTACCTAACGCAGCAGTATTCTAAAATTGTTCAACAATAGGAACAGAGACAATGGGACTTACAGTGAGTGAGAAACGAATATGACTTCGAGATAAGAATCCAAGAATCTCATGGAAACCAAGAGAGTCATCATTTAGAGCAAGATTCACAACCAAATTATGCTTAGAGATCACTTGTAAAGCAACCATTAGTATTTTTGATGATCGAAAAATTAGAGAGAAGGTTATAGAATTAAGAGATAAGAATAAAAGATTAGGTGAATCATTTGTATAATTGGAGTAAATATTTATGTAAATAACAAACCCAAGCGCGAAGAAACCGCCAAATTTACAAAAGAGACCCTTAACGGTACAACGGACATGTAGTGGTACATGGAACATACTCGGTACTTGGATTTGTGTTAGCGGTAATTGGATCCATAACGGTACCTCACAATTTTGACCAGTTCATGCATTCCACTATCATTATAACCTCTTTTATCTTATTCTATCAACCTGCAATCACATGAAAAACACAAAAACATACACTATATAATAAAAATTAGCATAAAAATGGAACAACTATTACCTCCCCTCAACATATGCATCATTCTATTGGTTGAGCATACCAATATGTATTACCAAGAATTCAAATCTCTTGCATCAAATGCCTTGGTCAACAAATCAACCACATTGTTGTCTGTATGAATCTTCAAGACTTGAATAAGCTTCTTGTCATAGGCATCTCTAATGAAGTGATGTCTTATTTCAATATGCTTGGTCTTGGAGTGAAATACTAGATTCTTGACAATGCATATAGTACTTTCATAATCCTAACTTAGGCTGACTTTTAAGATACTTAAAAATCCTCTTCACAACATGTAGATGTGACACCTTTGGATTAACTTAGAACCTTGAACAGGCACACACAACAAACATGATGTCTGGTCTTGAAGTAGTAAGATACATCAATGAACCAATCATTGACCTGTATAGATGAATATCAACATTTTCACCATGTTCATCTTTTGATAAATACTTCTTAGCTTCAAAAGGTGTGCTTGTACTCCTTGAATCCATACATGAAAATTTCTTCAAGATTTCAGCAACATATTTATCTTGACTGATAAATATTCCGTCTTTCCTTTGTTTGACTTGTAGTCCCAAAAAGAAAGTAAGTTCTCCCATAGAACTCTTCTGAAATATTCCTTTCATCAAAGCCTCAAACTCTTCACACCATGATTTCTTGGTGGAACCAAAAATGATATCATCAACATAGATTTGTACTAGAATAATATCCTTAGCATTCTTTTTTATTAACAGAGTTTTATCAATGGTCCCTCTCCTATATCCTTGTTCTAAGAGAAAATTGGATAAAGTTGCATACCAAGCCCTTGGAGCTTGATGCAGACCATAAAGTTCTTTGATAACTTTGTAGACTCTGTTGGGGAACTTAGGATCTACAAAACCTGGAGGTTGTGAAACATATACCTCCTCTGAAATAGTACCATAAAGAAAGGCACTTTTCACATCCATCTGATAGATTATAAAACCCAAATATGATGCAAAGGCAAAAAATAACCTAATGGCTTCTATCCTTGCCACTGGTGCAAAAACCTCATCATAGTCTATCCCTTCTTCCTGTCTATAGCCTTGATCAACAAGCCTTGCCTTGTTTCTCACAACAACACCTCTTTCATCCTTCTTGTTCCTAAAAACCCATCTAGTACCAATAACTCTTTTACCTGAGGGAAGATCCACAAGAATTCAAACCTTTTGTAGCTTAAATTGTGTTAGTTCTTCTTTCATGGCATCTACCCAATTTCTTCATCAAGAGTTTGACAACCCTGGTTTTGAGGTTCGTCACTTAGTTTTATTTTGTGCTAGTTACGTGTCTTTACGTGTTAATGTGCTAATTGTTGTGTATAGATTGTGGTTTGGATATCGTTTCCGGTACGGGGTACCTTGTGAGTGAAACGATGTGTGATGATTTCATGTTCATGAGTTCACATGGTAGTGACTATGAAATGAGATGGTGTTATTTAGTGGTTTTACGTATACGTATATGTATTATAGAAAATCGTATTTTTACGATTTACGGTTTAGCATTTAGAGGTCTCGGATGAGGTAATTAGTCATATGAATATTTTTCGGGATGGTTTTAAGTCATTTGGGACTTAGTTATAAAGTTTATTTCAAAATTTGAGATTTTTTATAAAAGTGTATATTTTACGTCTTTTACAGTAAAACGCGTAAATTTGACTAGTTTTACGGTTTTGAGGTTTTGGAGGCTTTAGGAGCTGAAATAAATTAAGGTAAATTAAGGTAACATTAATAAGATATTAATTAACAATAAAAATAAAAAAAAAATAAAAAATATATATATGAGGCGGTTTGGGACGAATCAAAAGAAAAGAAAAGGGAAAAAAAGGAAAAAGGGAACCGGGCTTTTGTATGGGCCAAAGACTTGTTAGGAAAATATATAAATACTTTTTATTAACCAAAACACTTCATAAAACCCCTGGAGATCACCTTCAAGTCGGCATCAATGGTGGTTTTAGGGTTCTTCATTAATTTTTCTTCTTTCAAAAAATTCTAAGGTAAAATCTTTAATACTCTTTTTAATTAAAGTGTTTTAATTATTTCTCAATCATCTTATGATGGATTTAGGTTAGGGTTTAAACAAGAATCAGTATTTTAATGATATTATAATTATTAGATGGTTTAGGGTTTGTAATTAATGGGGTTATGGGTAATTAATTAGGTTAAATTAATTAAACCCGTTTTTAAAAACTGGGCAGAATTTTGAGTCAATTGTTTTGATCATATCAGGAGTTTTAGGAACATTCATGATGCGATCCAAGTATCTCTGAAAAGGTAATTGAAGTGGCTTTCCAATGCAAGAAACGAGAACTAAATTGGAGGTCGGGAAGTGGGTCAAAAACAAGTTACAACAGTCGGAGGTCAAAACAGTTTTGTAATCAGCATGTTTTCTTTTTAAGTTTTGGGTTGTTTGGGGTACTTAGGGTTGCATTGGGATCTTCTAATGAACATGAGAGATGGTTTATATATTTTAGTAAGTATCTGCACTTGGGCTAAGATTTTGGTTTAGGGTAAGACCCTCTAATGGTAACAAACTTTTCATACGTTTAAAATTAGTGAATTCTGGATAGGTAGCAATATATATACATATATCGGGGCGTTAAAAGTATCTTTAAGGTTAGGGAAAGTGGGAGGTTTTAGCTAACATATGTAAAAGTATGAATATTCCTTTTACATAAACCATGAGTATGTTTAAGTGGACGTTTTACTTAAAGTTTTGAGCCCTAAAAACTGGGACTATTTTGTGTAAAATATGAACGGGATAATTATTAAACATAACCAATTTAAGGACTTGTTAAGGAAGGGTAATGGGGTGATTAGAGCTTATCAATGAGTTATTTATATGGGAATAGGCTAGATGTCCATCATAGGTTGATGAGGCATCTTAGTGATTGGTTCATGTATTGATTGCGTGTTTTTGGTTTGTTAGCTTTTGCTAGTGCGCGGACTTTTGGAGAAGCTCAATCAGGTGAGTTTCATAGTCCCATGTTTAATATTGATTTTGACTTCCAGATGGGATGGAAGAGACATTGTGTTGAGTTATTTGTAAATAATGCTGTGAATGTTTTTATGGGTTGTGATGGACTTGTGTGTACACTTATGTGATTAACTGCTATGTGATTCTTGATTGTGTATGATTTGGATCGGGGGACACGTACCGTCTCAGTTATTGTGGTTTGACAAGGTAGAGGCCTTGGGATAGGTACATAGCGTGATCGTCTATGGGACCAATGGATAATGACAAGGTAGTGGCCTTGGGAAAGGTACATAGGTGTATGGGCGCCTATGGTACCATGGTGTTTGGTAAGGCATGATGCCTTGGTAATTGTGGTTGTTGGTAAGGCGTGATGCCTTGGAATTATGATGATTGATTGAACTTGAATGCTAGTTGTTAATACATAATTGTAGCGCATTGTCCATATGTTATTGTATTGATGGTTGTTATTCACAGCTTGTAACTGATTTAGCGTTGGAGTCTAAACCTATGACTCTCACCAACTTTATGTTGACGTGTTTAAGTGTCTCTTTCAGGTGTGAATCTGGTTAAGCTTAAGGATAGAAGTGGCTAGACTTAGATGCCTTAGGATTTCATATAGAAGGAGATCTCCGTTCCTTCTTAGCTTACCTTTATGTTTTTTTTGATAAGTGATACATGTTGGCACCTATATGTTTGTTTGGTTTATGTTTATTGTTTGTCTTGGGTAAGTGGTAGGACTGTTACCTACTTACCTAGACTCCTACTATGTTGAGATATTGTCATGACCTTTGTGTCACCATTTATGACATTATAGTTGCATTTTAGTTTTCTCTATAGAGACACCGTTTGTTGTGATGATATCCATACGTCGCGCCCCATATTCCGCCATGGTGGGGGTGTGACAAGAGCTTGAGAAATGTTCTTGGGCTCTATTTGTGATAAGAAACAGGCAAATAAACAATGCTAAGTATCCTTATGATTGGTTCTCTACTGTTGTTTGACATAACTCACAAGTGCATGAGTTTCAGTATTGGCTTGAAGTTGTCTTCTGGTTTGCACATGTAAAACCCAGTACGGCCGTATCCTTAATTCAGGGACAAATTATTCTTTTAGAGGGGAAGAATTGTAAAACCCGTATTTAAATTGGGAAATATAAATACGCGGGTTATTTACTTAAACCATTTATGTAGAATTTATCGACGGAAACAAACGCGAGGAAATTAAACAAGTATTATTAAATACAGGTAGTATTAATATATACAAGTTTTTTTAAAAAAAAAAAAAAAAAGTAAATAAAATAAAGGGTAAGGGCCGGTTTTAGAAAAAGAAGAAAAAAGGGAGGCTATGGGCTTTAGCCCATTTTGATTATACAAAAAACCGGGGGGTTCCGCTTTTCTCTAACAGTCGACAAAAAAAAAAGAATAGGATTAGGGTTTGGTTTTGGCCGCCGGAAGAGAAAAAAAAGGGGGGTGTCAGAATCTTATTCTTCAACCAGGTAATTATATTTTCTTTAGGCAGCAATAAGGGGGTCGGGTTGTTTTGGTAAAGGAAACCGAGACCATGGCAGGTCTCGGTGTAGTTTGGTTGTGGCCGGCCGAGAGCAGCAACCCCGTTCGGGGTGCTGTTTGATTTGGGTGACATCGGGGCCTGGTGTGAGCAACGAACCGAGACACCACATGTCTCGGTGACTCCACTTTCTGCCCAGCCGTGACCCACACAGGGGCGGCTAGGGCTAGTCTTAACCAAAGGGGTGTGTTTGGGGGTTGCGTACAAAATAAGGGGGCGTTTGGTTATGTAAACAGTGGGAAACCGTAGCCCAACAGTGGGAACTACTTGTAAAACCAGTGGGAAAAGAATGGGACAGGAAACATTATAGCAAATAACATTAGCGACAGTTTTTGCGACAGTTTTTCTATCGCAAAACTGTTAGGATATATGCAGTTTTTAAAGGGGCAGTTTTAGCGACAGTTTTTGGTGACACAGAATTTCTGTCACTATTTCTTGTGGACAGATTTTTTATTAGATGTTGATTCGGGTAGTGCGACCGAGATGGGCTCGGTAGGCTCGGGACATGATTATAAATAATAAAATAAATATTTTTATATTATACCTTTTTAAATTAAATTGTTTTATAAATATTTCAAATATATTTTAAGTGTATTAAATTAAATTAGTTCTTTAACATTTAAAAAGGGTATATTTTTAGGAAATGAATTAAACTATTTGAGAACTTCTAAATTAAGAAACTTTCTATTTTAGCGGGGTTCTTAATATAGCAATACTATAGCGTCAGAAACACGTTGTACCATAATTAATACTAGAAAATAAAACATTAAAATGAATTATTATAGGTTCCCGTTTATCAGTTGGTATACGTACAGGAGTTCAGAATCAAAATAAAATAAATATAAGAAGCCAGTAAGATCAGTAAAATTCGTAAATGAATGTCAGTTAACTTATTCGCGTCCTTTATTCATGTAGCATGCGTGAAGCCCGAGTAGTATTCGTTCAGCCTTCCATTCACTCAGTTACTGGACACGAGGTACGGATTTCCCGTCCTTTCAGTAAGGACTTCCTTTCTCTGAATGATTAGGATTTCCCCATCTTCAGCCAAATGTTTTCCCCAGTATATGTTTAAATTTATCAGTAATTATGTTAAGAATTAAATGAAGTGCCTGAGCATTATATACAAGCATGATTAGTTTATGTACTAGTTACAGAGGTACCGTAACCACGACACTAGATGCACCGGTGTCGTGACTCACATGCGGGAGAGTGATATCCTGCATCGTCCCACTCAGCTCAGCTTGGCCATTTTATCAGTATTATTAGTGGGGCGTATGGATGCATCCTAGGCTACAGTTTACAGTTTAACAGGTGAATGTGGTGTGTGCTCTACATCCTTCACATTGGAGCTGATCCCTCCACCCAGCACAGTTATTTAGAGGTCACCCCTCTACAGCATGACGAGGACACCCCTCTATGTATTCATGCAACAGTTGTTACAGTTCATGACCTATATAAGCTCTGGCAAATAAAATACAGTAAATACATGTTTTTAGAATTAATAAGTTATATTTCAGTTTCAGTATATATGAACAAGTTTATCAGATTTTATGCAGAGTTTTACCACATGTCATATCAGCCTTATAGCTTCATTGTCGTCTTCTATTCCATTACTTTCAGTACTTCCTATTTATGCTATATCCGTCTACTGAGCGTTATGCTCAGCCGTAGTTTCCTTCCATGTTTCCCAACGGCAGGTACACAGGGACGATCTTAGGACTTCTAAGAGAGTACGTACATTGGATGGGAGCTATCCAGACTCCTTTATTTTTATGCACACATTACATTACATTACATTACATTACATTTCTTTGGCTGTTGGACATTGTTTCGTCCTTTTTCTTTCAGTATTTAGTCTTTATATTTTGGAGCTTATGTTGGACTACCGATGTTTGATTCCGGTATTTCCCGTATGGTCAATTAATGTTTAATACATTGCCTTGCATGCTTTGATGACACGCCATAAATACATGTAACGGTCCATTTATCCAAGTGGGATGTTACAATTATGGTATCAGAGCGCAAGGTTCGACCTGTAGGCTCTAAAACTTGACCTGTGACTAGTGGGTAGTCACCAAGAACTTCCTGTATTTTGGCGTCGTTATCTTCCATGCTACTCATGAATTTTAGCAGTCGGATTTTCAAAATTTTGATTTAGTAAACGGTTGGTACAAGACTGGCCATACTTAATCGCATGTGCTTTTCAGCGAACATTTCGTTTTGGTGAACTGACCATAGGCGTTCACCCTCGCCCGTTTAAATTTTGTATGGATGAACTGACCATAGGCGTTCATCCTTACTCATGTCAGATTTATGTTTCAGTAATTGTCATTTTGTGAACTGACCCTAGGCGTTCACCAGTATTCATGTCATATTTTATTGGCTATACCTTCATGAATTACACTATGCATATTCAGATTTATTACCCCATGTTTTGGCATTTTATCAACTTATCCTCTTTTATTTCAGATGCCGCCCAGACGCGAAACCGAGAATGACCCTAACGCAGCGGCCATTGCTGCTGCTGTTCAGGCTGCTATACAGGCCATGTTACCCTAAATTCGTGAGGAGATCCGAGCTGAATATCAAAATGGACCTCAGCAGAATAACAACCCTCCTGCTCCACCACCTGCCACTTTACCCGCTTGGCTGGATCTGTTTAACAAGCAGAAACCCCGACTGTTTGAGCAGACTGTAGCTCCAACTGACGCGGAAGACTAGATCTACCATATAGAGAAATTTTTTGGAGCTATGGGTTGTGGTGATGTTTTCAAAGTTAGGCTTGCAGTTTACAAGCTGGAGGGTCCTGCTCTGCATTGGTGGAGGTCTCAGAAACTGTCTAATGGGGGAGATGCTTGGGAGCTTACATTGACCTGGGCACGTTTTAAGACGATGTTCTATGACCAGTTTTTCCCGCATGCGGAGCAAGCTAAGATGAAGAGGGACTTCCACGTTATTCGTCAGAATCATGGCGAGAACAGTATAGAGTTCATGCATCGATACCTCAGGATGGCTGGATTCTTAGGGGAGGCTGCGGGTACCGTAGAGGAGCAAGCGAAGCAATTTCGCTGGGCTCTTCACTCTAGGACTGCAGATAGACTGATGAGTGCCACATTCACTAATGTGTCACAAGTAGCTAATGCAGCTCGGGATGTCGAGATGCTTTTCGAGAGGGATGAGCTCGAGAATGTAGAGCGTCCGGAGAAGAGGTACATCTCACCCAACTGACTTAAACAATTTAGCCCCATTATTGCTTGTCAACTTATATGTTATGACTTATCCAATTATAATCTTACAGACACAGAGGAGGAGACCGATCCCAATCGGCTACTCCGCATCAGAACTACAGGAACCACGATCAGTCATATGACCGTAATCGGTAAGATAAGAGGAGCGGTGGTGATAATTACCGCGGCAGCTCCAACTCATCTGGCAGCTACAGGTGAGTCTTTAAGCTCCAGAAATACTCAACTATCGTGTAAAACAAATCTTAAATTTTTGTAAATTCCAACAGAGATGCTGGACAAGGACGTGAACAAAACAACAGGGGTTAGCAGGTTGCCTGACCGACAAATTCTGGTAATTCTAATTTTAGTTAGACAGCCTTATTTCAGGTTAAGATATCAGAATCATGACACATGTTTTTCATCGTAAATCAGGTTCTCAGCAAACCAGAGCTGCTTCTACCGTGTATACTTATCCCACTTGCATCACATGTGGAAAGAAACACACGGGACCGTGCCGTCATGGTACAAGTGGTTGTTTCCAGTGTGGCCAGCCGGGCCATCTAAAGAGAGATTGCAAAAGCGGGAATGTTGCTGGTACCTCAGGCCAGATTCCTCAGATTTTACCTCCACCACCACCGATACCACCAACTACTGGTCGTGTCTACACTACTACCCGTGAACAAGCAAATAAGACCACAGGTACCATTACTGGCATTTTGTTTATACACGGACAGTCTGCATGCGTGCTTTTCGATACAGGCGCCACGCACTCGGTTATATCTACTTCATATGCTGTTAGAATAAACATGACCCCTACGCCACTAGACAGTGTACTTAGTATATCTACCCCCATGCGAGACTCTGTACTCATTACCCACGTGTATAAGGATCTCCCTCTTGAGTTTGATGATAAAATCCGTCCAGTCAGTGCACTTCCTTTAGATATGTGTGAATTCGATGTTATTCTGGGTATGGATTGGTTGTCGGTTCATCATGCCACCATAGATTGTCATGCTCACCAGGTCATCTTTGCTGATGTCCAGGCACCAGAGTATATTCACCGAGGCTTCCTACCAGGAAAACATGTTCAGATCATTTCAGCTTTACAGGCTCGTACCTTACTATACCATGGTTGTGAGGGTTTCCTAGCTACAGTTCATGACACGACTTTAGAGACACCTTCAATTCATGATCAACCAGTTGTGTCAGACTTTCCAGATGTCTTTCCCGAGGAACTTCCAGGTTTACCTCCCATGCGAGAGGTAGAATTTAGTATCGATCTCATTCCAGGTGCAGAACCAGTATCTAAAGCTCCTTACCGTATGGCTCCTGTAGAGCTTAAGGAACTGAAAGATCAACTTCAGGAACTTCTCGAAAGGGTTTTCATTCGTCCAAGCGTGTCACCATGGGGCGCTCTAGTTTTGTTTGTCAAGAAGAAGGATGGTAGTATGCGTTTGTGTATTGACTACCGTGAGTTGAATAAGCTCACTATTCGTAACCGTTATCCACTTCCTCGTATTGACGATTTATTCTATCAGCTTCAGGGTGCCAAGCACTTCTCAAAAATCGATCTACGATCAGGTTACCATCAGTTGCGTGTAAAAGAGCAGGATATAACCAAAACTGCTTTTCGCACGAGGTACGGTCATTACGAGTTTGTTGTTATGCCATTCGGTCTCACGAATGCGCCTGCAGTATTTATGGACTTGATGAACAGAGTCTTCCACGAATTCTTAGACAAGTTTGTGATTGTATTCATTGATGATATTCTTATTTTCTCCAAATCTAAAGAGGAACATGAGGATCATCTCCGTACAGTGTTGCAGATTCTCAGACGAGAAAAGTTATATGCTAAATTTTCTAAGTGCGAGTTTTGGCTGAATACAGTGGCGTTTCTAGGCCATATTCTTTCCGCAGAAGGAATCACTATGGATCCTGCAAAGGTGGAGGCTATCACCAAATGGCCAAGACCGACATCTGTCACAGAGATACGTAGTTTTCTTGGGTTGGCGGGTTATTACCGCAGGTTTGTGGAAAACTTCTCACGTTTGGCATTACCATTGACCCAACTCATGCGAAAAGGTGAGAAGTTTATATGGACCAAGGAGAGAGAAAAGAGTTTTGAGGAACTTAAGCATCGATTGATCTTAGCACCGATACTTACTCTTCCATCCGGTACAGGTGGTTATCAGATTTACAGTGACGTATCAGGAAAGGGCTTAGGCTGTGTACTGATGCAGCATGGGAAAGTCATTGCTTATGCTTCGCGTCAACTGAAGCCGTATGAGAAAAATTACCCTACTTATGATCTAGAGCTCGCAGCAGCGTTTTCGCCCTTAAAATCTGGAGGCACTATTTATACGGTGAGTCGTGTGATATCTTCACCGATCACAAAAGTCTCAAGTACATATTCACCCAACGAGAGCTGAACATGAGACAGCGGTGATGGTTAGAACTGTTGAAAGACTATGACACTAATATCCAGTATCACCCAGGTAAAGCAAATGTAGTGGCAGATGCCCTTAGCAGGAAGTCAGGTATGATAAATGGCATCAAAGTTCAGGAAGAAATTATTCAGGACCTAGAGCGGTATGATATTGAGCTCTTGGTATGCGGACAGAGGGGATACTGGGCTAGTTTGAGGGTAGAACCAGACTTAATCTCTAGGATTAAAGCCGCCCAAAAAGGATGATGGTGAAATCTGGGCGATTATCCAGAACATTGACCAGCAGACTGAATTTCGCATCGATGACGATGGTATCGTATGGCAGGGTACCAAACTCTGCGTTTCAGAAGACCCTGCTCTCAGAGAAGCCTTAATGACTGAGGCTCACAGCTCTCCGTTCTCTATCCATCCGGGTTCCACCAAAATGTACCACGATCTTAAGCAGCATTTCTTGTGGAGCGACATGAAACAGGATGTCGCAACATTTGTGTCTAAATGCTTAACCTGTCAGCAGGTTAAGATAGAGCACCAGCGTTCCAGTGGTCTTCTCCAGCCATTAGATATTCCAATGTGAAAATGGGACAAGATCTCTATGGATTTTTTCACCGGACTACCACAGACTCAGCGGAGACATGATGCAATCTGGGTAGTTGTCGATCGTTTGACCAAGTCAGCACATTTCATTCCTATTCGCAAAGATTTCGCAGTCAGTAAATTAGCGAAACTATTCATCGAGGAGATCGTACGATTACACGGTACACCTTCTGAAATTATATCAGATAGGGATCCCCGTTTCACTTCTCACTTCTGGGAAGGTTTGCATAAAGCTTGGGGAAGTAGGCTCAAGCTTAGCACAGCTTTCCATCCACAGACGGACGGTCATTCAGAGCGTACCATCCAGACCTTAGAGGACATGCTACGCGCCTGTGCATTAGAATGGACAGGACACTGGGATGACTATATTTGCTTGGTCGAGTTTGCCTACAACAACAGTTGGCATGCTAGTATCAAGCGTGCTCCATTCGAGATGCTATATGACAGGAAATGCCGTGCTCCTATTTGTTGGGATCAGGTTGGAGAACGCTTGATTGAAGGACCAGAATTGATAGAAATGACCAATGAAAAGGTCGCCATCGCTAGGGAAAAACTGCAAGAAGCGCGTACTCGCCAGAAGAGTTACGCCGACAAACATCGCAGAGATCTATCATTTCAGACTGGGGATCGTGTGTTCCTCAAAGTATCACCCGCACGCGGTGTCAGACGTTTTGGCCTCAAAGGCAAACTTAGCCCTCGCTACATCGGACAATTTGAAATCCTTGAACGTGTCGGGGAAGTATTGTATCGGTTGGCGCTGCCGCCTCAGCTGTGACACGTTCACAACGTGTTTCATGTATCATTGCTCAGGGGGTACAACTACCATGAGCTTCACAAAGTAAATTATCCACTCGATCAGATTCGGGAGGATTTATCTTATATTGAGGAACCCGAAGCAGTTTTAGATCGCCAGGATCGAGTTATGAGAAGGAAGACCATTCCTTTCGTCAAAATACTGTGGAGGGACCATACCGAGCGGGAGGCCACTTGGGAAACAGAGGAGTCTATACGGACTTCTTATCCTCACTTTCAGTTTTGATTCGGGTATGTCCTTTCATCTTCTACGTTTTTCCAGCTTATTAGCATTTTCGGCTTTTACTCCAGTCAGCTTAAGTACCTCATAATTCGGGGACGAATTCTTCTTTAGAGGGGAAGAATTGTAAAACCCAGTACGGCCGTATCCTTAATTCGGGGACGAATTATTCTTTTAGAGGGGACGAATTGTAAAACTCGTATTTAAATTGGGAAATATAAATACGCGGGTTATTTACTTAAACCATTTACGTAGAATTTATCGACGGAAACAAACGCGAGGAAATTAAACAAGTATTATTAAATACAAGTAGTATTAATATATACAAGTTTTTTTTTCTAAAAAAAAAAAAGTAAATAAAATAAAGGGTAAGGGCCGGTTTTAAAAAAAGAAGAAAAAAGGGAGGCTATGGGCTTTAGCCCATTTTGATTATACAAAACAAACGGGGGGTTCCCCTTTTCTCTAACAGTCGACAAAAAAAAAGAAGAATAGGATTAGGGTTTGGTTTTGGCCGCCGGAAGAGAAAAAAAAAGGGGGTGTCGGAATCTTATTCTTCAACCAGGTAATTATATTTTCCTTATGCAGCAATAAGGGGGTCGGGTTGTTTTGGTAAAGGAAACCGAGACCATGGCAGGTCTCTGTGTGGTTTGGTTGTGGCCGACCGAGAGCAGCAGCCCCGTTCGGGTTGCTGTTTGATTTGGGTGACATCAGGGCCTGGTGTGAGCAACGAACCGAGACACCACATGTCTCGGTGACTCCCCTTTCTGCCCAGCCGTGACCCACACAAGGGCGGCTAGGGCCAGTCTTAACCAAAGGGGTGCGTTTGGGGGCTGCGTACAAAATAAGGGGGCGTTTGGTTATGTAAACAGTGGGAAACCGTAGCCCAACAGTGGGAACTACTTGTAAAACCAGTGGGAAAAGAATGGGACAGGAAACATTATAGCAAATAACATTAGCGACAGTTTTTGCGACAGTTTTTCTGTCGCAAAACTTTTAGGATATATGCAGTTTTTAAAGGGGCAGTTTTAGCGACAATTTTTGGTGACACAGAATTTCTGTCACTATTTCTTGTGGACATATTTTGTATTAGATGTTGATTCGGGTAGTGCGACCGATATGGGCTCGGTAGGCTCGGGACATGATTATAAATAATAAAATAAATATTTTTATATTATACCTTTTTAAATTAAATTGTTTTATAAATATTTAAAATATATTTTAAGTGTATTAAATTAAATTAGTTCTTTAACATTTAAAAAGGGTATATTTTTAGGAAATGAATTAAACTGTTTGAGAACTTCTAAATTAAGAAACTTTCTATTTTAGCGGGGTTCTTAATATAGCAATACTATAGCGTCAGAAACACGTTGTACCATAATTAATACTAGAAAATAAAACATTAAAATGAATTATTATAGGTTCCAATTTATCAGTTGGTATACGTAGAGGAGTTCAGAATCAAAATAAAATAAATATAAGAAGCCAGTAAGATCAGTAAAATTCATAAACGAATGTCAGTTAACTTATTCGCGTCCTTTATTCATGTAGCACGCGTGAAGCCCGAGTAGTATTCGTTCAGCCTTCCATTCAGTCAGTTACTAGACACGAGGTACAGATTTCCCGTCCTTTCAGTAAGGACTTCCTTTCTCTGCATGATTAGGATTTCCCCATCTTCAGCCAAATGTTTTCCCCAGTATATGTTTAAATTTATCAGTAATTATGTTAAGAATTAAATGAAGTGCCTGAGCATTATATACAAGCATGATTAGTTTATGTACTAGTTACGGAGGTACCGTAACCACGACACTAGAGGCACCGGTGTCGTGACTCACATGCGGGAGAGTGATATCCTGCATCGTCCCACTCAGCTCAGCTTGGCCATTTTATCAGTATTATTAGTGGGGCGTATGGATGCATCCTAGGCTACAGTTTACAGTTTAGCAGGTGAATGTGGTGTGTGCTCTACATCCTTCACATTGGAGCTGATCCCTCCACCCAGCACAGTTATTTAGAGGTCACCCCTCTACAGCATGACGAGGACACCCCTCTATATATTCATGCAACAGTTGTTACAGTTCATGACCTATATAAGCTCTGGCAAAAATACAGTAAATATATGTTTTCAGAATTAATAAGTTATATTTCAGTTTCAGTATATATGAACAAGTTTATCAGATTTTATGCAGAGTTTTACCACATGTCATATCAGCCTTATAGCTTTATTGTCGTCTTCTATTCCATTACTTTCAGTACTTCCTATTTATGCTATATCCGTCCACTGAGCGTTATGCTCAGCCGTAGTTTCCTTCCATGTTTCCCAACGGCAGGTACACAGGGACGATCTTAGGACTTCTAAGAGAGTACGTGCATTGGATGGGAGCTATCCAGACTCCTTTATTTTTATGCACACATTACATTACATTACATTTCTTTGGTTGTTGGACATTGTTTCGTCCTTTTTCTTTCAGTATTTAGTCTTTATATTTTGGAGCTTATGTTGGACTACCGATGTTTGATTCCGGTATTTCCCGTATGGTCAATTAATGTTTAATACATTGCCTTGCATGCTTTGATGACACGCCATAAATACACGTAACGGTCCATTTATCCAAGTGGGGTGTTACAGCACAGCAGACTTGGGAGTTCCAATAATCTGAGTAGTAGGATGGTTGTTGTTGACTTTATAAGTGGGAATAGAACTGACTGGAATTTCAGTTTCCAAATTATTGAAATTAGTTACTACACCCTGCTCATCATAGGAAGCTTTGGAGAATATTCCTTCAGCTAGACTAGCATAAATGTCTTCATCGTCCATAGCTTGTAAAATATCTTCTAATGAATCAGTAGACTTTGCAGATTTTAACTTTGGAGTACTTGCAGACGACGTACCGTTAGGTGTAGTATGTACTGCTGAGTGTTGTGACTCAAAAGATTCTTCTCCTGAATGCATATTATTAGATGTAGCATTCTTTTCTTGATGTTGAAGCCTCTGAAGCTCTTGTGAGGCTTGATCATCAGTTGATGACATAGTTTGCTTCTGGGTAGTAGCAGACATGGGAGTAACAGTAGGCATACTAGGTACATAGATGTGAACATCATCATCTGATGAAGAGGATTATCCTTGAGTACCTGACTTAGTTGTACCAGACTCCTCACCTGCATTGTTAGTTCGACAATCCCTTTGCACAGAATAGAATCCATGGAATTAGTTAGATAATCTAAATCAAACATCCAAGCATAACTTATTCTTGGGACATTGGGTTTATTTTCTAAGAAATTAACATGGGCATTTTCTTCAACCTTTTTATATGCCAAATTGTAAACCCTATATGCTTTACTTTGCAATGAATATCCTACCAGATATCATGGATCAGATTTTCCATCAAACTTCTCCAAATGATCAAGAGTATTTAGTATAGGCACATGACACCCAAAAGGTCTTAAATGACTTATGGTTGGCTTAATACTAGTCAAAAGTTCATAAGGTGTTTTCTTTTGAGGCTTGGTCACTAAGACTCTATTTAACACATAACATGCAGTATTGATTGCTTCTGCCCAAAATGTATTTGGCAAAAGAGAATCAACCAGCATAGTTCTAGCAGCCTCAATTAGTGTCATATTCTTCCTTTCAGCTACTCCATTTTGTTGTGGAGTCCTAGGATTACTAAATTGTCTCTTAATTCCTTTAGACCTACAAAATTCATCAAATTCAACATTCTTGAATTCTGTCCCATTATCTGTCCTAATGATCAAGACTTGTTTAGTGAACTGCTTTTCAACTAAAGTGATAAAATCCTTAAATAATTCATTGGTTTCACTCTTAAGAGCTAAAAAGAAAACCCAACTGAATCTACTATAATCATTAGTTATAACAAGACAAAAGGTCTTATGATTAATGCTTCTTATAGAAACTAGACCAAATAAATCCATATGAAAAAGTTGCAAAGGCTTTGTCACAGTATTGACAGTCTTGGTCTTACAAGAGGTTCTATGTTGTTTACCTTTTTGACAAGCAGCACATGTGAAATCATTTTGAAAAGATTTGTTAGGTAACCCTCTAACCAAATTTCTATTCACTAATCTTTTAAGATTCTTGAAATTCACATGACCTAACCTCCTATGCCATAAGTTAGACTCATCATTAGAAGCCTTAGCTAGCAAACATGTAATACCACATGTTGGAGTAATAGTATGAAGATTAAAGGTGTACATGTTTTCTTGCCTGGGTACCTTAAGCAGTACTTGAGATTCTTTAGGCATCTCAAAGTCATTGGAGAGCACAAAGGAGTCTGTATCTGTAAACAGCACCTTGTTCTTCTTATCATACATTTTTGATACAGAAAAGAGATTGAATTCATTCAATTCTTTTACAAAGAACACATCTTCAAATTCCAACTTCCCTGTATTGATTTTCCTTTTGCCAGTGATTCTACCTTTGCTACCTCCAAAGGCTACTGGTCCACCTTTGAATTCTTCAAATTCAGCAAGGAAATCTTTATTCCCTGTCATGTGTCTTGAGCATCCACTATCTACTATACCTTTATCTTTTAATTCATCAATTAGATGCCCCTGCACATAAACAAAGCTTATTAGTTTTTAACAGGGACCCAAGCCACATTTGGCTCGGATCTTGTGGGACCTACATACTTAAGAGTTTAATAGGTAGTTTTTCTAGTAAGACTACATACACTCTTATATTTCATGGTTCTAGTCACATAGTCAAAGACATAGGTAGGTTTGTTGTCTTTGTACATTTTTGGCCTAAGTACTGTTTTAGCAGTACTAGCTTGAACACACGGTTTTTCACCTTTAGGAACCCACATTTGCACTGGTTTGTTATGAGACTTACTTCTAGATGTTTTGGCTTTCTCAATTACACTCTTAGAAGTCTTGTGGGACTTTGGTTTGACAGACTTTAAACCAGCAATACTTGAGTTTGGTCTAGCAGTACTTGCAGTTCTAGACTTGCCGGTACTTGGTTTACCACACTTCAAAGGTACTAGACCTTGTTTCATAAGTACTGCTCTAGGAACAAAGTTCTTGATAGAGTTATTTGCAACCTTTTGAGGTTTAGTTTCCCTTTTAGAATGATCAAACTTAGGTTTGTCATCTTTAGATCTCTGTTGCCTATTAACCTGTGCATTTTTCCCATTACTGTTTCTTGTGACCTTTTGTGCATCCTTTTGTTTCACAATTTTATCTTCATGTAAAGTACAATCTTTGATAAAATGACTTAGACTACCACAAACATAACATATTTTTCTTCTTAAAGAAGATCCAAAAGGTTGTTTTGACTTAATTTTCTCAAAACCTATCCCACCCCTCTTGGTTTTATTATGTTTTACATTGTTATCCAATGCCTTACTAGGAGTTTTCACCTGCTTGGGAGCAGAACTAGTTTTAGACTCTTCAGAAACAAAGTTGTTCATTAAAGGTGGATAAACAATGTTTTTGGTCACAACAGATTTATCTTGGGTCAAAGTACTAGAGTTTGAATCATTTAAAGCCTTTGGTTCTTCTAACTCTATACCTGTATCATTACAAGGGGGCATGAAAATTTCTGATAATGGTGGAGGAACTTCCTTCATTCCTTCAGCATATCTATCATTTTCAGGTGTATTATCTGACTCACTAGAACTATCAAATATCCCCTTTGATAAGTCCTTGTCAGTTAAAGTTATCCCAGGTTGGTCCTTAATACAAAGTTTTTGCCAAGTATAAAAATTTATTCGTACGATCTTTTCGAATTGAGAAAGGGAAAAATGTGCGACTCAACCGTCTTTTGGTGGAAACAATAAATTTCTCGTTGTAGTAAAGTAAATGTGCAAGACTTTAAACTAAATGACGGTTAATTAAATCTAAAACTAACTAAAATGTAAATGGTGCAATATTAAAACTTTTAAAAGTAAATTAATTAAATGACTTAAAATTAAAGCGTGACGAAAATTTAAATTGACGATGTAATAAAAATGTGAACTTTAAAATTAACCTAAGACAAAGCAATAAAAATAACAGTTAAGAAAAATGGCGGGAAAATAAATGCTTAAAAATAAAAAGAAAGTAAACAGAACCTGAGCCAGGATCCAAAATACTGTCACTATCCGGAATACCCAACAAAGTACTGCTAATCCAGAATAAAGCTGTCACCTTTATTCAGAATGTTTTCTGACAGCTTATCCGAAATAAAAATCAGAGCCTTATCCGGAATAAGTTTGAAATCTTATCCGGAATAATCCTCGAACTCTTATCCGGAATCTAATGATCGAAACACTATCCGGAATAATTTCTGGGTCCTTATCCGGAATACCCAAAAGCTGTCACTATTCGGAATATATTCCGGATACTTATCAGGAATATAGAACTTTGCCTTATCCGAAATACCGTTTGAAGCCTTATCCGGAATCTCAAACAACCCCTTATCCGGATTACTATTCCGGTTGCTTATCCGGAATAAACCTTCACTTGCTTATCCGGAATTCCCGTCAAATAGCTTATCCGGAATCCCTTTCTTGTTGCTTATCCGGAATAACCTGTCACTTTATCCGGAATACACAATAGATGGCTTATCCGGAATGACTATCTCGATGCCTTATTCGGAATAATGTGATGATCACTATCCGGAATGTACAACTTGGAGGCGATATTCAGAATAAGAGGGTTTTTACCAAAACCCGGATAACAGTAGAATCAAATAAGCTATAAACTAAAATTAAGCTAAAAACAATTAAGCACTTAACTAAAAACTTAACCAATTCAAACTTAAGAAAAAGCTAATCAACCAAAATTTAAAAACTTTTAAAAACACTAAATAATAAAAATATTAAAAACCAACTTTTTATAAAAATGAACTAATAAGCATTTGATTAGATTTAAGAAAAACACAATAAGCTATAAAATCAATAAGCTATCACAATCATAAACATAAAATCATAACAATTAATCAACTAAGCATGACAATAAGCACATAAACATTAAGATTAAATCAAGACAAGAAAGGTAGAATGAGAGATTAATAAAAACTTGATTAAGATTAAGATTCAACAATTAAAGTAAAGACAAGAATTAAAAGCTTACAAATTTAAGGTGCAAGACAAGTAATTAAAGGTGCAATTAAGTAAAGTGCAAGTAATTAAAATGGAAGACTAGTTTGTCAAAATAGCCAACACCTCCTAATGTGAGATTAGGAGGGTATTGATAGTGATTAGGGAGGCTAAGCATGTGTTGCTTCATTCTTTCTTCACGTCTTTTCATCTTCTAAATTCTTCGACTTTTTCGACTTTTTCTCGGGATTCATTTAACTCTCTTATAATATCTTCACTTATTTAGACTTGAGTTCTTCGGCTTTATTAAACTTCCGTCTTTAGACTACATAACTGCTTGCTTGCTTACCAAGCCATCCTGGCAAGCTCCTCCAGTTCGATGGACTTCCGTTTTTTTGCACTCTTGATCTTTTGACTTCGTCTTTTGTCTTTTTCTTCGATAAAAGCCCGTGAAAGCCCGTGTTTTCTTCCCTTTTCACATTTTGGTCCTAAATCACAACAAAAACACAAACCACGCATAATTCCGACATTTACGACATAAAATACACTTTTTGGCTTGGTTATTATTATAATTAAGTGGTAAAAGGATAAGTGTTTTCACACTTATTAAATCCCCTACACTTGACCATTGCAATGTCCTCATGCAATACATTAATTACAAAGCAAGCTTTACATTTTTCATCGTAATCAATCCACCTTGGCCTTTATTAAAAAATATTTAAAGGAGGAAAAATAATTAAAGAAATAAAAAACTTACCTTCGGGTTTTGGAAATGTCATGAATGTTCATCATCCTCAAGTTTCACGTTCCCCATACCAAGCTTAAAAACGAGATCATTGTTATTATAAGTTAGCAAACTAACACGAATTCATGTGGGCCAATTATTCACTTAGACTCCGTTATTCCTAGGTGTATCTCTTATATTTTATTGTTGTCTTAAATGATCACGAGGATGCATTGTTGACTTATTTCGATAGTTATTTAGGCTGAAAATAAAGTAGGACGATTTAATCAATAGTTAGCTAAAGGACAAAATCTTTTAAAACTGCTTCCCGGGACCTCATAAAGTTCATATCTTGGCATAATTCGTTTCACGATTTGAGACTTTCTCGGACCGATATTTGGCATTGACTTCATACTTTAAATCTTGAGAGACGTTTATGAAATAATGGTCTTCTCTTCATAATAGGAATTTCTTCACTTGAACTTTTGAGAGATTCTTCATATTTGGACCATGACTTCTTCATTTTTCTCCAATCTTTATTTGGGATTTTGATATAAAACGATCCGCCTCCTTTTAGGACTTGGATCTATTTATCCTCAAACCTTGTTAGGGCCTTTTTGGATAGAATTATCCATGATCTTTAGGGGAGTATTTGCTTTTCGTCGTGTGTCTCGATCCTTCATATTGATTTTTGATAAATGATTCTTCACATCACTTAGGATCTTTAGCAACAAAATTTAGCCCTCATGCCTTGTTAGGGCCTTTTTGGACTCGCCAATCTTCGCATCCCGCTTCAATAAGTTATGCCTTGGCTATGAACTCTAATTAATACCGAGCAACTTTTAAACGATCTTGTGCTAGAAGCTAAGTAACTTTTCAAATCGTACAACCTTATTTATTGCAATTAAATTTATTAGCAAGCGATGGGAGAAAAGGCTAATAATCAACTCACATAAATTCATGAAAGAATACCAAACTTTTAATTGACTCTATCATCTCTCGTTCTCCACAATTTAAAATCTCAAGGAATGAGACTCGTGGATGCTTAGCCTATTAAAACAGTGTTTTGGGTTTTCAAGCCATCTATAGGATCTTGCAAATTCTTAGAATTTTTCAAGTTTAGAATTCGCATTTTAAAGTTCCCTTGATAAACGACTTTCTAGGATCAATTATAGGAACTTGCAAAAAGTTCTTGTTCTTAACCCGTGAGAGTTAAGGCTTTCGCGTTTTAAAGTTCCCTATATAAAAGCCTAGCAAAACTTGACTTAAAAACGTTAAGGATACTAGCTACAGTAAACTTAGATAAGTAAACTCGGGTTGAGTCAAAAGATTCACAATGTTTGAAAATTTAAAACCACTTTATTAAACTTTATTCTAGCAAAGAAAGTAAATATCGATAACAAAGGAAAAACTACTAGGCCAAAATAGATTAAAAATATTGTAAAATGTCGAAAAATTGATTTTCCGGTTAAAATGAGGACAAATACAAGTAAAAGACCAGTTAACTTTGATAGAAGTCCCCCTACACTTAATATAAACATTGTCCTCAATGTTTAAGCATGTGGAAGTAACCTCCCCTACACTTAGGACATTGTGCACTTTATTTAAGTCTTGCTAAGGAAAGGACACTAAAGTGATTCCTATTTCAATCATAATTGATAAAATAATGAATCAAAAGAGTTTAGGATAGAACCGGGAAGACGGGTACACGGAATCACAGGTCGTCAAAAGTCATCAAGAATGGATTTTTGAAAGCTCGAATCCCTACACATGATAAGAAAGAAAACAACAAACACATACTAGGGTCTCCCCATACACTTATTATAAAAACAAAGAAAAAGGATAGATACTGCGGGTTGCCTCCCGAGAAGCGCTTGTTTTTGTTAACCGAGTTGTGAGCCTGACTCGACCTTGATTAGCAGAGGAAGAAACTTGAAAAACATCCATCGGGATCAAATACATGGGTTTCATCCATCAAATAGCACAAGCTTAAGGCGAACAAGGCAAGCCAAAGAAGAATAGGCAAAGTTCCCTTAAGCAAAGATGGAGTACGGTGGTAGCAAGTGTGCTGAGGTGCAAGCATATCTCCAAAAGTTCCAAAGATCTTTCCTTTTATTTCATCAGATGGATACTGAGATGGCTTGAAAAGTGCAATACCGGGATCGAACACCTTTTCCTTTAGTGGGAAATAACACTCAGGCTTAGCAGACCTTGAAGAAGATCCGATCATAAATCTCGCAATCTCATCCTCAGAAGGTGGATAGAGAGGAGTTAAGACATAAGTGCTGCGAATATCGGTGTCAGCCGGTTTCTTCTCCTTTGCAATGGGTTTCTTCATATCCAAAGGAGGATAAAGACCACAATCATCAAAGTACAAAGGAGGAGCATCACTCTCATTTGGGAAGTAAGTGTTGAGAAAAGTAGCAAATTCTTCCTCAAATGAGTAGTCATCCAAAGTAGGATCAAGTGTTGTTGGCGGAGGATCTTCATCATGTGAAGAATCACTCGAGAGAGTATCAGCCTCATCAAACTCATCATAAGTGGGCATGTCTGGATACTCAGAAGTAAAATCATCATAATCATCTCCATTGGAACTAGAATCGTCATCATAAGCATCAAAGATCCGTGGAGAATCATAAATTGGTGGAGGATCAGAATTGGATAGAGAATCATCCACATCATCTTGGAACAATGGATTGTCATAGCAAGAATCGAATAGAGGATTTTTGTAAATGACAAAATCATCAAGCACATTAATCATATTCGCTGATTCTCTTCCATTAGATTTGGTTGTGATCTTCCCCATTTTGAACACTTGTGCATCATTTCTGACCTTTAAGATTGACTCACCTTCGGCAACATCGACTAATGCTTTTCCGGTTCTTAAGAATGGCTGACCAAGTATTAAAGGAATATGAGGGTCCATTTCATAATCAACAACAACAAACTCGACCGGAAAAGTGAAGGTGCCAACTTTAATGAACACATATTCGGCAATACCAAGAGGGTAAGCGAGAGTGCGATTTGCAAGCTCAAGAGTCATCTTTGTTGGAGTAAGATCGGGTAATGATAACTTTTTCCAAACACTTAAAGGCATCAGATTTATACTTTCCCCGAGATCGGCTAAGGAAATAAATTCTTTGGTTTGGTGAAAAGTACATGGTAGCACAAAACGACCGGGATCTCCAAGTTTCTCCGGAAGTTCTTTAAGAAGGACGGCAGAACAATTTTCATTCAATCAGGTATTAACAAACTTGGCCATCTTCTCCTTCTTATTAAGTAATTCCTTAAACATCTTAATAAATTTAGGCATTTGTGCAAGAGCTTCAACAAGGCTAAAGGTGATGGTTATTTCTGAAACTTTCTTCAAATGGTTTGACACTTGAATCTCATCCTTGGTTTGCAGTTTGGCCTTGTCTAAGCGAGATGGATAAGGAATATTGGGTTTATAGGTGGAAGGTGTAGGTGTAGGTGTAGTAGGTTAAGGTTGAGATGTTGAAGGTTTAAAGGTGGAAGGTGAGGTTGGTGAAGGGTTCTTCTTGGGTACTTCAGTAAGAGGTGGAGACGGTAATAGAGAACTAATACTAGGCATGGGAGTAGGAGGGATAAATGGTGGTGGAGGAGGTGTAGATTGAGTAACTAGGGGAGGGATAGATGGTCCTACTAAGGTTGCTCCACTGCGTGTAGTAATAGCACTCACATTCGCTCGTGGGTTGGTGACGGTGTTTGAAGGTAGAGAGCCGAAGTAGAGGGTTGAGCAGTTGGTAAGAAACTTGCCAGCATATTCTTCAAATCATTTGTTTGAGTGCTGAAGTAGGTTTGTATATCATGTCGAAGCCCGGATCTAATATCATTCCCTTGCTTAGTAATATCCCCTTTCAAGTTGATAATTTGGCTTTGCAGATTCTTAATTTGCTCTCCTTGAGTTCTCATTAAGGTTTCAACATCTTGATTAATGGTGGGGCTTGTTGAGCGGGTAGGTGATAAGGATTAGAAGCTCGTGGTGGGTTTGGGTTGCTTATATTGTAGTTGTTGGGGTTGTGGTTTTGAGGAGAAAAACCGGGTGAAAGAAAGTTGTTAGAACGGTAACTTAGCAAGTTACGATTACCTTGAGGCCGAGCTTGGTAATTTTCCGTTGAATAGTTACCATAAGCCGCACACACGTTTTCCAGATTGTCATGAGTAGAAGGACAATCAGTGTATGAATGAGGACCCCCGCAAGTCTCACAAGAAATTGCTACAAATTTAACTTGTTGTTGATGATTTGTAGCCAAGAGTTGCATGTTTTTGCTCATTTCGACCATTGTGCGGGTCAATTCGGTGATATCAGGGTTTGAAGAAGTAGAAGACACATTGACTCTCGGATTTGATCTTGAGGATGCAGATGAATCCCAATTTTTGTTATCAGTAGTCATGTTCTCTATAAGCTCTCTACACTCCTCAGGTCTTCTTTTCATAAATGTACCGCCGGCGGCTGCATTAATCGTATCACGATCACGAAAAGTTAAACCATTGTAGAAAGTATCAATCAAAGTAATGGGGAGCATGTTGTGGTTTGGACATCGATCGATCAAAACATTATAGCGTTCCCAAGCATAAAAAAGTGATTCATCGGGTTCTTGAGTAAATCCACTAATTTGATTTCGAAGGCTCGTGACCATGGATGGTGGAAAGTAGCGCGACAAAAATCGTTGAGTCATCTCGTCCCAAGTATGAACTGAATTCTTCGGAAGACGATCAAACCATTTTTTGGCGTGGTGGGATAAGGTGTGTGGAAATAGGTCAAGGCGAAGAAAATCCATAGTAACACCGGGCAACTTCATGCTTTGAGTTACGGTAATAAACTTGTCGAGGTGTTTGTTGGCATCATCATCCGGCAATCCGCGAAATGGACAAGTATTTTGAACTTGTTGGATCATGTGATGCTTCAATGAAAACTCCGGAGCCGTGATTTGCATCGGCGCAATCGGTCCTCCTCGTCCATTCATGGTAGGTTGACAAAGCTCCTCCATTGTCCGAAGGTCGGGTCGGGGAACATTGTTGTTATTATTATTGTTGAGGTGCGGTGGGTTATTGTTGTTGTTCACACTAGCCATATCTAAATCTTCACAAGTCTCGGGCTCTGGATAAGTTGAAGATCTAGTACGCATACACCTGCAAAAGCAAAAGAAAAAGATACCAAAGAAATAGACAATATATATACACCATAAAAATAAAAATCTTTTTGGATTTTTGAAATTTTTTAATTTTTATGGATTTTTTGAAATGTTTAAACAAGAAAAATAACGTTCACGAGGGAACGGATCCCAAAATTCAATGCGTCTCTCACAGAAAACTGTTAATCTTCACGAAAAGAGCCGGCAGCGGCGCCATTTAATACAAGGTTTTTGCCAAGTATAAAAATTTGTTCGTCCGATCTTGAGAAAGGGAAAAATGTGCGACTCAACCGTCTTTTGGTGGAAACAATAAATTGGTCGTTGTAGTAAAGTAAATGTGCAAGACTTTAAACTAAATGACGGTTAATTAAATCTAAAACTAATTAAAATGTAAATGGTGCAATATTTTTTTGGTAAAAGGGTAACAATGACCCCGGTAAATAGAACCAAAAAAAGCGTTGAAGTACAAGGAATGTGGCTGAACTACCACATTAACCGCAAGCTACAGGCAGCTTGTTAAACAAAATGTTTATCACATGCCATAAACATTAACTAGTCTAGAATACTGGAAATATATAAACTAGACAAAAAATTAAAACTTTTAAAACTTTTAAAAGTAAATTAATTAAATGACTTAAATTAAAGCGTGATGAAAAATTAAATTGACAATGTAATAAAAATGTGAACTTTAAAATTAACCTAAGACAAAGCAATAAAAATAACACTTAAGAAAAATGGCGGGAAAATAAATGCTTAAAAATAAAAAGAAAGTAAACAGAACATGAGCCAGGATCCAAAATACTGTCACTATCCGGAATACCCAACAAAGTACTGCTAATCCGGAATAAAGCTGTCACCTTTATTCGGAATGTTTTCTGACAGCTTATCCGAAATAAAAATCAGAGCCTTATCCGGTATAAGTTTGAAATCTTATCCGGAATAATCCTCGAACTCTTATCCGGAATCTAAAGATCGAAACACTATCCGGAATAATTTCCGGGTCCTTATCCGGAATACCCAAAAGCTGTCACTATTCGGAATATATTCCGGATACTTATCCGGAATACAGAACTTTGCCTTATCCAGAATACCGTTTGAAGCCTTATCCGGAATCTCAAACAACCCCTTATCCGGAATACTATTCCGGTTGCTTATCCGGAATAAACCTTCACTTACTTATCCGGAATTCCCGTCAAATAGCTTATCCGGAATCCCCTTCTTGTTGCTTATCCGGAATGACCTGTCACTTTATCCGGAATACACAATAGATGGCTTATCCGGAATGACTATCTCGATGCCTTATTCGGAAAAATGTGATGATCACTATCCGGAATGTATAACTTGGAGGCGATATTCGGAATAAGAGGGTTTTTACCAAAACCCGGATAACAGTAGAATCAAATAAGCTATAAACTAAAATTAAGCTAAAAACAATTAAGCACTTAACTAAAATTTTAACCAAATCAAACTTAAGAAAAAGCTAATCAACCAAAATTTAAAAACTTTTAAAAACACTAAATAATAAAAATATTAAAAACCACTTTTTATAAAAATTAACTAATAAGAACTTGATTAAATTTAAGAAAAACACAATAAGCTATAAAATCAATAAGCTATCACAATCATAAACATAAAAGCATAACAATTAATTAACTAAGCATGACAATAAGCACATAAACATAAAGATTAAATAGAGACAAGAAAGGTAGAATAAGAGATTAATAAAAACTTATTAAGATTAAGATTCAAAAATTAAAGTAAAGACAAGAATTAAAAGCTTACAAATTTAAGGTGCAAGACAAGTAATTAAAGGTGCAATTAAGTAAAGTGCAAGTAATTAAAATGGAAGACTAGTTTGTCAAAATAGCCAACACCTCCTAATGTGAGATTAGGAGGGTATTTATAGTGATTAGGGAGGCTAAACATGTGTTGCTTCCTTCTTTCTTCACGTCTTTTCGTCTTCTAAATTCTTCGAATTTTTCGACTTTGTCTCGGGATTCATTTAACTCGTCTTATAATATCTTCACTTATTTAGACTTGAGTTCTTCGACTTTATTAAACTTCCATCTTTAGACTTTTCTTTGATAAATCTTCAGAATAGGCCTTGGACTTCCGTTCTTTTTTTGCACTCTTGATCTTTTGACTTCGTCTTTTGTCTTTTTCTTCGATAAAAGTTCGTGAAAGCCCGTGTTTTCTTCCCTTTTCACATTTTGGTCCTAAATCACAACAAAAACACAAACCACGCATAATTCCGACATTTACGACATAAAATACACGTTTTGGCTTGGTTATTATTATAATTAAGTGGTAAAAGGATAAGTGTTTTCACACTTATTAGTCCTCAATATATCCTAGGCCTGACTTATCATACCCCATTTGTGAATTAATCAGTTTACCCAATCCTTTAGAGGACTTTTGCCAATGATTAATCACTTCCCTTTCATTATAAAGACTGGATTTTAAAGCTTCATTTTTTGCTGATACTTTCAAAAGTTGTTTTTCAAAAGCTATAATTTCCACATCTTTTTCCCTCATTTGAAGATTTAACATTCTTATTTTCTCTTCATAGTTTTGTTGACCCTTTTTATACAAAACTATATTTTCTTCTAACTTAGCAACACCCTGTTTAAAAGCATTTAGTTCTACAGTGCATGTGTTCACTTTTTGATACTATTCATCTAGTTCTACTTTTAAGATATTAAATTTAAGAACACAATCTTTAGAACAAGGATGTACCTCAGTATCTTCATGTGAGAGAGCCATAAAACCAAGCTCTTCTTCTTCTTCATCTTCAGCCCACTTCACCACTCCATCTACAGTCACCAATGCTTTGGTTCCTTTGGGACTCCTGCTGTTTCCTTTTGGAAAGCTTTCAGTTATTATTGGACTGGTTCTATAGCTGTTTTTGGACTTTTGACTGCTACTCTCAGCCTTGTCTCTAGTGCATTCTCTTGCAAAATGTCCATTCCTTCTACAGTTATAGCATTCAAATTTAGACTTGTCATATCCTAATGGCTCATTAGGATCAACAATCATCTTCCTTCCAGTCTTCTTGAAGAACCTATTAGATCTCACAGAGACCATAGCAGCTTGCCATTTGAGATCCATCTCTTCAACATCAGCATCATCCATTTGGAACAAGTCATTGAGTGTTAGTCTTGGCATGTTGTCTTGTCCAGCAAAGAATGAGAAGTCATCATTGTCACTAAACAATGGTGAAGATCTTCCTTGTAGATTTTGAGAGACTATGGGACTGCCTTCATTACTTTGTGAGTAAGTACCGCTTGTAAGTCCTGTAGCGGTATTATGGAAGTAAGAACCGCTGCTAGATCCACTAGCGGTATTTGGAAAATAAGTACCGCCGTTACCTTCTGACACAAAAGCCAAGTTATACTTTGTTGTTGCTGCTGCCTTGGTCACCTCAACGCCTTTTACATCCATATCATAAGCTCTAAGATTGTTGTAGAGATGATCAAAAGGAATTGTATCCAGATCATCTCTTGTGATGAAGTGCATAGCTATTTCTTTCCACTCTTGTGGAACAATCCTTAAGAATTTCAGATTAGCTTCTTCATTAGGAATTATTTGTCCATAAACTGCCAATTGAATAAGCAGCTTACTGAACCTTCTATAGCCACCATGGATTCCTTCTGTACTGGATATTAAGAAGATATCGAATTCTTGTTTCAGAACAATTCTTTTCATCTTCTTAGTCATTACCTACAAATCTAAGTTTGATGGCATCCCACATAGCCTTTGCATCCTTATAGTGATGAAAGCTAGGTAAGATGTCTTTTGAAAGTGCCATAGCCAAAGCAGTTCTGGCCTTTCTTTCTCTGATCTTTGCTTGTACCTCCTCAGCAGTCACAGCAGGTAGAGCATAGCATGTACCATCAGGCAACCAGTGTAGCTTCTTAGGTGTATTCCCATTCTTGATAACTTGCCACAGAGTATGATCTGTGTGATTCAAGTAATGTTCCATCTACATAGCCCATGTCTCATAGTTATCATCCTTGAGAACTGGGAGTTTGATAACAGAAAGCGTATGGGAAGGTGTTGTAGTTGTAGAAGTAACTACAGCATCTATGGCTTGAACACCTTGTGGTGGTGCATGATGCACAACTTGAGGCTGTCCCTGTGGTATTTGATCAGGATCTGGAATATCTTCCAAGTGAGGGTTATCACCAGGTTGAGACATTGAGTTTTAGTGTGAGTGGAATTTTTGGGGTTGTGTTCTTCTTTTTCAGAGTTTCTCAACAAGCTCTAATACCACTTGTTGATCCCTTTGATTGGATCTATATTCTGTTAAGAACTAGTATAGTAGTTTTTAATCAAACTAAAACACTTTGAGAACTCTTACTCAAGCTAAATAAGTTATGCGGAATCTAACTTATAAAGCACAGAAGAACAAAATTACTTTTAACTATTCGATTCTCTTATTAATCGACTTGAATGAGATACATGAATAACATTGTACCTATGTTCCTTTTATAGAGTAAGGAACCCTAGAAACCTTAGAATATTCTATAAAGATAACTATATATTATCAATATTCTAACTATTTAAGTATATCACATAAGATATACTCTAACAATAAATATGACATATCTTATATGAAGATATATTCGTCCTAATCAATATAGCAGTACTTACTTTATAAGTAGTAGTACTTACTATGTATCGCGTTAACACTAACGGTACTTGAAAGATAACTAACAGTACTTCAATAACACTAACGGTACTTGACACTTCAAAAAATTCCCAACAAGTTAATACTTAGAAAATGTTCTAATATTATGCTAGTGAATAATAACCACGCTAACTTTATAAAACCAACGACCCAAGACCTTTGATTTGGTCTAAGTCGAGACACCCACCCATGCGTGACCATAATCATACCGAGACCCCCCTTTTTTATCTTTTGGTATATTTGTATAAAGTGATAATAGTAATAACAAAAACCCCTTTCGAATTTGATCTAAAATTTGTCGAGACCATAATGACTTGTAAAATCAACAAAACCTAGAAATTAATATCATTTCTTTTACAGAAACACTAATTACACCCACTGAGAACCGCGGGTATAAAAACCCCAAATCTATATAAACCCTAAATTTTTAGAAACTTATATTTAATTTAGAATTAATAACGAGAGTAGTAGGAAAATATTAATTAATCATAATGAATCATGAAATTAAATAAACCCCTAATTCTTGAAACCCTAATTTTTTGAAACATATTTTTATTGGATATTTAACCTTAACAAGAGTCTAAAAACATAGTTTAATTAGAATAGAACTCAAGAACTAGAAAGCCCCTAATTTGTTCGAAACCCTAAATTTTTGTAAATCAATTTTATTATGAAATTAACCCAATTTAAACTTCGAAAACACTAATTAATTATGAATAAACACCCGAATTAGAAAACCCCAATTTATTCGAAACCCTAGTTTATTTATAAAACTATTTCGAGAACCCATATCTTAGGTTTTTATAAAATCAAATGAGTCTGAGATTAATAGAAAACCCCTATTTTTTTTGAAGAATCATAAAACAAATTGTCTTTTGAAATCTTTTGAGAAGAAAGAATAATACTTATCTTTGTGATGATACCCCACGTCTCACGATGGATAAACATGTTAGGATCTCGAGTTCATTGATAATGATGATAGATCAATATAGATTCTTGGTCAAGGTCGAGGGTTAGATCCGGTTTTGGTTTAGAGAGAGGGAATAGGAGACGACGGGGACTAATATTAGAGAGAGAGAGAGAGAGAGCGTGAAATGAATGGGTAATGTGATAATAAAACGTGCCCCTGTTATTCTTGTTATTAACGTTTGGATTGGGAAATCGGGTTGGGTAATGGCAACATGGACCGAGCCCATGTTTTATTAAAGGAAATGGACCAGTCGGTTTGGGTTGGGTTTATTAGGCCCAAAACTAAATTTGCATATATGAATATATAGTTATAATACTAAGCCAAATACCCATTTCAAAACCGTGTATTAAAATCACGTTTCGTCCATAAACGAAAGGTCTTGTCGAGGCACAACTAGGACATCATGCATTTTCTAGTGTAAATATAGATGTCGTGACATAGTCATTATGTTTAACTAGGTTGTGGATATCGTGATCACATCCTCGAGCTTCACTTTTATTCCCATCATCATACTTGATTTACGAGGTGAGTTTATAGCCCCAATTTTAATTGCTTTTAACTATTTGGGGTGAGAACATTGCTTGTTTTTACGGATGAACATAAGTACCATGAAAACTCATACGTTGCCTACATGATGTCTAAGTAGCGATACCCCTGGATTCTTTAGCCCACTATCATGAACCGTTAATTACTTTGTGTAAGCGCAAATGTTATGGATAGATCTATTGGGATTGGCCTCCCTATCTAATGTTGGTTTTGTAACCAAATTAGATACAACTACATTTGAGATGTTACGAATACTTTGGGGTAGTATTTGCTTGGGATCTTATTTGAACTTGTTGGTACGGTTAACGCTTCGGTGTCATGATGATTGTGGTAAAATACGACCTTTAGGAAAAGGTGCGTAAAAGCGGTAAGTATTAAATGTACGTTTAGGAAAACGTAAACAATAATGACCCTTATGATATGAAAGTTCGTTTCCCAAGGAGGTATATGTGTGTGACTAAGATGTAAATGATTTGAGATTAATATTTGGTTTAGAAGGGGATGAGAAAAGAAGATGACGAAGACGTGAAATTAATACTACGACGACAAAACGTAAAACCGTAAAAACTACAAAAATAAAAATTAATTCTAAAAATTACCAAAAATTCACCAAAAATCAAAATAAATAAAGTAAGAGTTTACCAATGATCAAAACTTTTGCAAACCTTTTAAATAATTGAATATTCAATTTTTAAATGCTAATTAAATCCCTAAAAATCAAATAAATTATCAAAAAGCCCAAATAAAGATTTTTCAATTGGTAAACCTCTAAAATGACCTAAAAAGATTAAAAACTATTTTTAGAAATTTTTAAACTAAGAAAAACTATTTAAAAATGATTTAAAAACTATTAAAACTTAAAATAATTATAAAAATTAATCTAAAAGTGACAAAATTATTCTAAAAGTTGCAAAAATCCTATTTTAATGTATTTAAGCTAAGAAAAATGTAAAAAGTTGAAAAATGTGATATTTGAAAAATAATAATAAAATAATATTAAAATAATATTAAAAATCCAAAAATTATAAAAAAAATTCTAAAAACTTGCAAACTAGTTTATTTAAAGCTAAATAATCAGAAAATGAAAGTGAAATGACCAGAATACCCCTATTGGGCCCTCAAATGGGCCAAAACCAAAATCAGTCAACACAAATGGGCTTTTTAGCCCAAAAAGTCAAACTTGGCCCAATTGATTTGGAAAAGCCCTATATGACTTAAAATTTGATTCTAAACACAAAACTCTAAAGGCCCAAAAGCTGAAAGTGAGCTTATCACAGCTTAAAAAGCAAACAGCTTATCCTTATTGGGCTTTTTAGCCCATTAAGCAATAAGCTAATGCCATAAGCTCTAATTTGACACACAACATTCTTTTGGGATGCTTAAGAGATCTGTAAAAAGAAATTTTGAAAAAGCACACTCAATAAGCCAGAAATAAGCAAAGTAATATTTCACTAAAAGACAAAATAGTCGTTTTTGAGAAATAAGGCACCTCAGGACTTGATTCAACTTGCAAAATGTCACAAATGAACTCAATAAGCCAAAACAATCAACAAAATTCCAATAAGCAATACCAATAAGCCAGAATAAGCCAATAAGCACTTATGAAAAAGTCAATTAAGTTGGTTTTCTAGTCAAACCCTAAAGTCAACCCACCAAATGCTCCAATATGAACAAATGGGTCAAATAATGAGCACCTATTACAAAATCCAAGTTTTTGCTGGTTAAAATAAGCTATTATAGCTTATTGATAAGCTGAAACCCAATTAACACTAGCAGTGGCAACTTTCAGTAGGAACTGGTTCCCACTGCTTTGACTATTTGACCAAGCTTTATAGAGAGTTTGAGTTGGATTCAATTGGAAACAAGGACACCCTTGTGATCAATGAATCACAAGGAGTCAATAGCAACAAGAAAATCCAAATTTGGTACACACAATAAGCCAGAATCAATAAAACAGTCACCAGATACACCACATACATGGAAAATAAGCAGTAATGCACAAATAAGCATATTAAGCCTGAATAAGCCAACCACACCCAGCAGGATGCATACACAAGCTATATAAACTATGAATAAGCACAAATAAACTTATATCAAACACTGAATCAAAGTAAATAACAAGATCAAAGCATAAACAGTTACTAATAAGAACATGAACAATATGCAAACAATTTTGATGATCTATTTGACACTAGATCCAATTTCAGGCACTTAAATCTCTTTCCCTGGTGTAGTTAACCTAGATTTAACACTTGTTAACCCTAGTCTATGATTAGATCTAGGTGTCCTCAAAATCCTAGCCAATTTTACCAAGTAAACAAGATTTTATACCCTTTTTATGAATCAAGGTGTTTCAAACCACAAATATTGCAGCAATATGACCAAGTATACCAGACAAGCATGTACCAACAGATAGCAACTCAAAACTAACACTCAAAACACCACAAATCCAATTCATGCAGTTGACCCAAACACCCCTTAAAAACCTGTTTTCACAATTTTTCAAAGGATTATCCAGTTTCAAACCACAAATCAAACTAACAACACCTCATAAACATCAAACAACTCCAAATGAACAATAATCAACCATCAAATCACAGATTCAACAACTATCATGCAATAATCACCAAAATCAGAAAAATAAGAGAGAAAATGAAAAGGGAAGAAGGTGCAAACCTCCAAGACCTACATCCAGGCCCTGGATTGTTTGAGCTTAGGTACTAGCAGAACAAGTACCAGCTTCCAAGCTGCTAAGAAGAACAAACCAACAAGTGAGATCAAAATAAACAAGACTTTCTGATTTTTGAAGCACAAGCTTTATCACTTAAAACCTTGCCTCAAAAACCTTCAAACAAGATTATGGAACTCAGAATCAGGCTATTCCAACACCAACTTTTAACAAAATATAAAAGAGATTTCAAAATTCAGAAAATCAACTTTTATTAATTTAAAAAAGAATTACAAAGATTAATAGCCTAAAACTGGAACAAAAGCTCTCTCACAGGTTGAGGAGTCAATTTTTAGGCAAATGCCAAGGCTAGCACTATTCACAAACCCTAGAAGTGAAATTCCTATTCTATCCTTGAGCCTTCTAGACGTTTTCTTGGTGTGAGCTGTCCAAAGTGATCTTGGATGTTCATTTTAGCTTTGGAATGAAGCAAGGACTCTCAGCTGTTGATTTTGCCACGTTGGATGACTTGGAGGGCAAGTAGTCATGTGATTGGTTAAACGGGAATTGGGGGTGGGGTCCATAGTGAGTGGGATTAAGGGTTTTAAGGTTGGGATGTGTTTCTACACATGTAAATCAAGTGTGTGCAAAGGTAATTGAAAATTACCCCATGTTTAAGTGGAGTAAATTCTAGGTGGTGAAAAAGGTAAACAGTGGTGCATTTGATACGAAATTGGGGGAGAAAAGGTGTTTGGCGCATTTTTGGGTTTGAAAGTTTCAAATTGGCCATTTCAGTCCTTGTTCTTTGGTGAAATAGGTATAAAACGTTTTTCAGCCATGAAACTTCATTTCCTTTGTAAATAACTTCCACAACTTGACAATTTTGGCACAAGACTTTTCCAAAAGGGTTATAAGGGTTGTTTTTGCCATTTTTGGATAATTCAAGGGCTGATTTTGGACATTGTTGATCTTCAAAGGTCTTCAATATAACTTTGGCTTCATGAGGGACCATAATTGGAAATTTAGAATTGTTGAGGGACTAAACTTTCCATTTCTTCAAAGTTGAAGGACCGTTTGTGTAATTTTGACAAATTTAAGGGACCAAACTTGTAATTATGATTTCACAAGGGTTTTAAGTGTCATTTCTTCATTCATTGAGGATCAATCTTGCATGTCTTCAAGTCTTCAAGGGTATTTGTTGGATAAATCATGATCTAGGGCCCGATTCTTTGTACGGCTTCGTTTCCCGTGTCCGTTTTTCCTTGTTTCTTGTGATCTTTTATCTTTTTCATGATATCCATACCTAAAATACACAAGTAAACAAACACAAGCATATATATGTTATTTTATGACATTTTTATGCATTTAAAGCCCGAAAAGAACGATGAGATCATGTATAAATGCCATCTCATCACTCCCCCATACTAAGCCATTGCCGTGCCCTCACGCAATGCTAGAATAAAGTATCTAAGCATCACCAAAGTTCAATTTTATTAACCTTTATTGAAGAGTAAAAGACTTGCAACATACTACGAAGATGTGTAAAGACATAATGTATGATTTTCATCACAAAAGTGACTTTTAGGGTCAAAGAATAGAAACAAGTAAATGTCCCATAGAGTAAAATTCGTCATTCTTGATTGTCATACATTCCATGCTAAGTGCAAAAACGAGATCATTGTTGGTACAAGTCACAATGCTAACACTACTCATACGTCCAAATTGTGTAATACTTTTTCTCCCCACAATCCTAGTTATTATAAAAGGAAATGGGTTACTAGCATTTTTTAACTAACTGTCATGGATCACAAGTGATTCATATTGACTTATTTGAGTAGTTATTAGTCCGAAAGCAAAGTAGCACAATTTGATCGATAGTTAGCCGAATGACAAAATCTTTTAAAACGACTTCTCGTGTATCTCCTTAAGTTCATATCTTGGCATAACTCGTTTCACGATTTGAGACCTTTCTCAGACCGATTTTTGGCATGTACTTCATACTTCAAATCTTGGGAAGACGTTCTTGAAATTATGGTCTTCTCTTCATATATTTGGAATTTCTTCACTTGACGTTTTTGAGAGATTCTTCATATTTGGACCACGACTTCATCATTTTTCTTCAATCATTATTTTGGACTTTGATATACAACGACCCGCCTCCTTTTCGGACTTGGATATATTTATCCTCATACCTTGTAAGGGTCTTTTCGGATAGATTTTCTCCATGATCTTTAGGGGAGTAATTGCTTTTCGTCGTGTGTCTCGATCCTTCATATTGATTTAGGAATAATGATACTTCACATCATCTTGGATCTTTAGCAACAAAATAGGGCTCCTCATGCCTTGTTAGGGCCTTTTTGGATGATCGCCAATCTTCGCGTCCCGCTTCAATAAGTTATGCCTTGGCTATGAACTCTATTCAACCCCGAGAAACTTTTAAATGATCTTGCGCTAGAGGCTAAGTAACCTTTCAAATCATACGACCTTACTTATTGCAATTATTATTTATTCCTAATACATTGATCTTATGGGAAGAAAAAGCCACAATTAAAAACATATGAGTTTTTGAAAGAACATTTTCATGTTCTACATTTAGCGTGATCACTTGTCTAACTCTATCATCTCTCGTTCTTCACTATATAAAGACCTCTAATTAAAGAGACTCGTGAATACTTAGCCATGCAAGTCAAAATTAAGCCAAATTTGGATTAGCTTTCATTAGACTATATCAAATCAAAGTTTTGGGTTTTCAAGCCACCTATAGGATCTTGCACTTTCTTGACCTTTTCAAGTTTAGAGAATGCATTTTATAGTTCCCTTGATAAGTGACTTTCTAGGATCATTTATAGGAACTTGCGAAAAGTTCTTGTTCTTAACCCGAATGAGCTAAGACTTTCACGTTTTAAAGCTCCCTATATAAAAGTCTAGCAAAACTTGAATTGAGCGGGTTAAAGAATGTAAATGGCTCCAAATGCCCATCAAGTCAAAAATTATCTCTTATTCTACCCATCGGAAAATATACATTCGTGTCTTAAAAACACTTATGAAAACTAAGAAAAAAATTTAAAATTTGGCCATTTTTAGCCTTATTAGCAACAAAAACAAAACATTGAAAGTTAGAAAGCGTGAGGGCGTAGCAAAGCAAGTACCTATTCACCCCCATACTAAAAGTAAACATTGTCCTCAATGTTTCGAGTCTAAAGGTGGAGCACCCCCATACTAGAGACGAAGAGTCGAATGGTTAGGATCTAGCATGGAAAGGGTGATCAACAATATATCTAAAGCCGTTTATTAAGTATGCTAAAAGATAATTGTTAGAACAATAAAGGATATGTCAATGGATTCGTGAAAAACTTCTTCAAGCAAACGATGGAGGCTCACGTAAACGAACACGAGAGTCTTCAATCGTAGATGATGATGATGATCTAGATAACACAATCACAAACAACCACGAGACAACGAGTTGGAAGGGTACAAGTCCCCTTATTAGTGACTAGTAAGCATAAAAGGATAAGCATGGGATCTCCCTCATGAGGCACCTCGTTTTTGATTACCGAGTCATGAGCTCGACTCGATCCCCTCGATGGTAATTATCATTGGGGAAGGTAACTTGGTCGAGGGAAACCATTGAAGGAATTTCCCCACCAAAGTAATGCTTAAGCCTATGTCCATTCACCTTGAAGTTAGGACCATCATCTTGAGCTAGCTCGATGGTCCCATAAGGAAATACTTGTGTAATGGTGAACGGACCCGACCAACGAGATTTCAATTTCCCGGAAAATATCTTAAGTCGAGAGTTAAAAAGTAACACTTGATCACCAACGTTAAAAACCCGGTTTTTAATCTTTGAATCATGAAACTTTTTAGTCTTTTCTTTAAAAATTAGTGAATTTTCATAAGCATTGTCTCTTAATTCATCTAATTCATTCAATTGTATTTTCCGGTGATCTTCCGCGGTCTTCAAGTCAAAGTTTGCATGCTTAAGGGCCCAATATGCCTTGTGCTCCAATTCAATGGGCAAATGACAATTCTTCCCATAGACTAACTTATAAGGAGTGCAACCGATAGGTGTCTTGTAAGCGGTCCTAAAGGCCCATAAAGCATCATCGAGTTTGTCGGACCATGAAGCACGGTTTTCTCCAATCGACCTTTCTAAAATCCTCTTCAAAGCTCGGTTCGAAACCTCGACTTGCCCACTCGTTTGCGGGTGATAAGCCGTAGAAAGACGATGAGTAACTCCATATTTCTTTAAGACCTTCTCGAATTGGTCATTACAAAAATGGGTTCCATGATCACTTATAATAGCACGAGGGGTTCCGAACCGAGAGAATAGTTGCTTCAAAAACTTCACTACCACACGAGCATCATTAGTAGGCAAAGCCTTAGCTTCCACCCACTTAGAAAGGTAGTCCATTGCGACGAGGATATATTTGTTGCCCTGAGACGATGGGAACGGCCCCATAAAGTCTATTCCCCATATGTCGAAAATTTCACACACTTGAATTATGTTTTGCGGCATTTCATCACGTTGAGACGATTTTCCTTGACGTTGGCACGAATCACACGACTTCACAAGTGCGTGCGCATCACGATCATTTGAAGGCCAAAAGAAGCCGGCATCGAACACTTTCTTAGCCGTGAGACTAGCACCGTGGTGACCACCCGTGGGTCCCTCGTGACAAGCTCTAAGGATATTAGAAGCTTCGGTACCAAACACACAACGTCGAACGAGTTGATCCGCACAAACCTGAAAGAGATAAGGGTCATCCTAAAAATAGAACTTGACGTCACGAAAGAATTTTCGCTTTTGTTGTGTCGTCATACCCTTGATTATGAAATTGCCCGCATGGTAATTTGCAATGTCGGCAAACCATGGGGTGGTGTCTTTAGAGTTCACTACACCGAGAGTCTCGAGAGGAAATGTTTCGGTGATTTCCTTGTTCTCGAAAACATCTTTGTGAGGATCTTCTAGACGAGAGAGATGATCGGCCGCTAGATTCTCGACTCCTTTTTTGTCAAGCACGGTGACATCAAATTCTTGGAGGAGGAGCATCCAACGAAGCAATCTCGGCTTAGCTAAGAGATACTTGATAGCCGAATGGTCGGTATACATGATGCTTTTAGTTAAGACGAGATAAGGTCGAAATTTCTCAAAAGCATAGACCACGGCAAGGAATTCCTTTTCCGTTGTGGTGTACTTTAATTGAGCCTCGGTCATCGTCTTACTAGCATAGTAGATAGGACGAAAATGCTTGTCATAACGTTTCCCTAAGACGGCCCCTATAGCAATATCACTTGCATCGCACATGATTTCAAAGGGTAATTCCCAATTAGGAGCAACAAGAATGGGAGCTTCGCTAAGTTTCCTTTTGAGAGTTTCGAAAGCTCTAACACAATCCTCATTGAAGTTAAAAGGAGCATCCTTCTCGAGAAGGTGTGTCATAGGTCGAGAGATTTTCGAAAAGTCCTTGATGAAACGACGATAAAAGCCCGTGTGGCCTAGGAAACTCCTAACTCCCTTAACGGTTTTGGGATGAGGTAACTTGGCGATGAAGTCTACCTTAGCTTTATCGACCTCAATCCTTGCTTTCGACACCTTATGTCCTAAGACGATTCCTTGTTTACACATAAAATGACATTTTTCCCAATTAAGCACAAGATTGGTTTCTTCACAACGTTTTAACATCTGCTCGAGATTAGATAAACACGACGTGAACGAATTGCCAAACACCAAGAAGTCATCCATAAACACTTACATCGACTTCTCGATCATATCGTGAAAAATCTCCATCATACACCGTTGAAACGTACCCGGTGCATTACAAAATCCGAAAGGCATCCTACGATAGGCGAACGTTCCATAAGGACACGTAAACGTAGTCTTCTCTTGATCACGAGGGTCGATAGGGATTTGAAAGTAACCGGAAAAACCATCTAAAAAGCAATAGAATTCATTTCCCGCGAGTCGCTCTAACATTTGATCCATGAAGGGCAAAGGAAAGTGGTCTTTACGAGTGGCATCATTTAACTTTCGGTAGTCAATACACACCCTCCAACCGGTCACAACACGAGTGGGAATAAACTCGTTGTTTTCATTAGGTACAACGGTCATTCCTCCCTTTTTAGGGACACAATGGATTGGGCTCACCCATGGGCTATCGGAGATAGGATAAATCATTCCCGCGTCAAGGAGTTTCAACACTTCCTTTTTAATGACATCGTGAATTTTGGGATTCACCCTTCTTTGACTTTGAATTGCGGGTTTGTAGTCCTCCTCCATTAAAATCTTGTGAGTACAAAATTTTGGGTCAATACCCTTAATGTCGGAAATTTTCCACGCAATTGCCCCTTTATGAGCTTTAAGAACTTTCAAGAGCTCGGTTTTTTCATCATTAGCAAGACCTCTTGCAATAATAACCGGAAACTTGTCATCACCTTCCAAGAATGCATATTCAAGGTGATAAGGAAGATCTTTCAATTCAAGGATAGGTGGTTCCTCGATTGAAGATTTTGGTTCAACACTCATGACTTCCATCGGCGGAATAAATGGTGGAATAGAAGTATCATCACTAATCAACACTTTATCTTCATTGTCAATTTCATTTGAAGTGGAATGGAGTGAGATTTTGTGTAGAATTAGCAAGAATCGGATCCAAAATAGTGGGATTGCCACTTGACGAGCTATCGGAAAAACCTAACACTTCTTGTGAAAACTCATCGCAAACCACATCAACGATGTCAATGTGATTGATGGTAGCGATTGCATAAACATGAGAAGGTTTCGAGTTTTGAGTAGCGTTTATAACAAGTTCCTCTTCGTTGAATCTCAAAGTGATAGTTCTTGCATGAACGTCGATAAGCGATCTCGAGGTGTCTAAAAATGAACGACCTAAAATTAGAGGAACTTGAGGATCCGCGGGGATGTCAACTACTATAAAATCAACAGGATAGTAGAACTTCCCCACTTTCACGAAAACATCTTCGGCTACTCCACATGCTAAAATCGTAGAATGATCGGCCATCTCGATAGACATGTTTGAAGGAATAAGAGCCGGAAGCGAAAGCGATTTCCAAATGGAAAATGGCATCAAATTAATGCTCGCACCAAGATCGTCCAAGGCGAGGCATTCTTTCATATCTTGTATGTCACAAGGAATGAGAAACTTTCCAGGGTCACCAACTTTTTCCGGTATGCGGTTAAGATAAACCGAAGAAAAATTAGCAAGCTTTGAAAGCTTTTCCTTATCGCTCATCATACTTTTAAAAGTGGAAGCGAAACGAGGCATATACAAAAACGCGTCGGCTAAACTCACATCAAAATGCAATTGTTGAAACATTTTTATAAAAAGCTCGATTTGTTGTTTGTTTCGTTCTTGCAATTTCTCTTTGTTTCGTCTCGAAGGGTAAGGTAAGGGTGGTGTGGGTTGGACATTAGGCAACGGCCTTGGAATCTCGGGTTCCACAATTGGTATTGGTTCAACCGTAGGTGTGGTTTGAGCGGTACTTCGTGGGATTGTAATGTGCTCCTTTTCGACCATCACCTTGGGCTCTTTCTCGATTTCCTTCTCCGTAGAAGTACTTGGACGAGAGATTGGTTCCTTGAAAGTTTTACCATTTCGTGTAGTAATAACCTTCATTTCTCCCTTCGGGTTTGCAATGGTATCACTAGGAAGACCACCCGAGGAAAAGGGTTTACACATGATTGCTTCAAACATTTTAGCCATTCGGTCCTCAAATTTTGATTTCCTAGCATCCACTTTTAACAACTCTTGCTTAATCTCATGTTGTCCTAATTCCATCTTTTGTTGATTTTGTTGAAGACGTTGGACATTTCCTTCCATTTTATTTGCATGAGTTTTAAGTTCATTAGCAAGTTCATTTTTAAGCTCGTTTTTCAACTCGGATCTTAAGCTAATCATCTCACGTTGCATGTTATCAAATTTAGCATCATTTTCTTTAGCATAATCCAAAAATTCTCCTTGAAGATTTTTAGTGTGAGCATTTTGAAAACCTTGTGTAGTTTTTTGAAAATCACGGTTTTGATTTTGATTAGTGACTTGCCCATTCCAACTTTGATAATTCCCTTTGTTGTAGTTACGTGAATTGCCTTGGTAATTACCACCTTGGTTGTTGTTTCGATAGTTATTAGCATTTTGATTTGGTGGAGCTTGATTTGGGCGGGAACCTTGACCGTTTTGGTTATAAGTTCCCGTTGCTACGTAAGCACTCGAAGTGTTACCATCCGCGGTAATGCACTCGGAAAGATCATGAGCTCCACCACACGACAAACAACTCTTAGCAACCGCTTTAACCGAAGCGGAATTCGAAGCTTCTTGAGCTTTCCAATGGGACATAAGATTAGCAAATCTATCAAAAAAACGATTTTCCTCATTAGCTTCATCATGTAAGGCATTAATGCTACGAGACGATGACGACGATGACGAACCCAAATTGGCAACACTCGGTGTGTTACGAGGGATATAAACCTTAGATCTATTCTTGATAATCTTTAAAGCTTCATCGGTCGTTTTGCACAAAAAAGTACCACCCGCGGCGGCATTCAAGTAATCTCGTTCATGATCATTAAGCCCATTACAAAAAGTATCAATTTGATGCAATTCCGAAAAATCATGGTGTGGACATTCATGTAACATTTCTTTAAAGCGTTCCCATGCCATTGAAAAACTTTCATTATTTCTTTGCACAAATCGTGAAATCTCATTTTTCAAATGTGTTGTTTAAGATGGTGGAAAAAACTTGTTCACAAACTTAGAAACGAGATCACCCCATGTCAAAATCGAATTTGGCGGTTCTTTCTCAAGCCAAATTTTTGCGGGTCCATCTAACGAGTAAGGAAACAACATCATCTTAATGGCGTCATGTGGAACATCCTTAAACTTGCGAGTAGCGGTGAGACGATTAAAATTCCTAATGTGATAGTGCGGGTTGTCTTTCTCATGACCTCTAAACTTATTTGCTTGCAACATTGACATTAAACCCGTCTTAATCTCGAAATTCTCCGCAAGGATAGGGGGAATCACAATGGCCTCTCCAAAACCCTCGGTGGGTGCTTGTAGCAACTCCATCATAGTACGATTAGCCATGACGACTTCTTGTTCTACAATAGGTTCAACAATTGGAGGTTGTTCTTCAATCAACGTCTCTTGATTGGCTTGCTTTTGAAGACGTTTACGAGCTCGTTTTACTTGATTACGAGTGATCATAAACTTCACGAAGAATGGGAGGTGAGCAAAGAAGATTCTTTTTGGGTGTTTTGTGAATTTTCAATTTTTTGTGTTTTTGATTGTATTTAATTTTTTTGGATTTTGGTGTATCTTTATAGACAACAATCTACAAAATCTCTCCTCGAATCAAACTCTTGATTAAAGAAGCCTCAAAGGAATGAAAACGATCACGTGGAGTGAACGCCTTCGAATGACTTTAGAACTTTGGTGAAAACCAAATTGTTCAAGAGGGTATAATCACAAAGAAACCAAGCAAATATATTATACGTAATAATACTTTGGGCGGAAAAACCCTCGATTAGCCTTCAATCTCAAAATACTCACAAGCAAGCGGGGAAACGAGGCGGCGCGAAGCACTTAAGAGCCTTTTTCCTTAGGGTATATTTTATAATACCCGCCTTATACCCACCTTATAGTTCGTATTTTTCAAAATCGAGCTTCACGAAAGTATTTATCTATTTTTGCCTTTTTCTTTTTGTTTGAGATTCGAATACAATAATTAGGAGATCAAATCCCAATTAAGGTTGTGTTTTCACACTTTTGGAGATACTGTATATTTGTTGTGATACTTAATACAATATAGTAATAATAATTTCACAAGAAAAACCTAGAAAACCGATAATACGTATTAGTAGATTTCTACTAATACAAATACTATTTATGGTTAATATGAAAAACAACAATGCAAATTAATCACGACACACCTCCCCGGCAGCGGCGCCAAAATGATTGTTTTAAAATACGACCTTTAGGAAAAGGTGCGTAAAAGCGGTAAGTATTAAGTGTACATTTAGGAAAACGTAAACACTAATGACCCTTATGATATGAAAGTTCGTTTCCCAAGGAGGTATATGTGTGTGACTAAGATGTAAATGATTTGAGATTAATATTTGGTTTAGAAGGGGATGAGAAAAGAAGATGACGAAGACGTGAAATTAATACTACGACGACAAAACGTAAAACCGTAAAAAGTACAAAAATAAAAATTAATTCTAAAAATTACCAAAAATTCACCAAAAATCAAAATAAATAAACTAAGAGTTTACTAATGATCAAAACTTTTCCAAACCTTTTAAATAATTGAATATTCAATTTTTAAATGCTAATTAAAGCCCTAAAAATCAAATAAATTATCAAAAAGCTCAAATAAAGATTTTTCAATTGGTAAACCTCTAAAATGACCTAAAAAGATTAAAAACTATTTATAGAAATTTTTAAACTAAGAAAAACTATTTAAAATGATTTAAAAACTATTAAAACTTAAAATAATTATAAAAATTAATCTAAAAGTGACAAAATTATTCTAAAAGTTGCAAAAATCCTATTTTAATGTATTTAATCTAAGAAAAATGTAAAAAGTTGAAAAATGTGATATTTGAAAAATAATAATAAAATAATATTAAAATAATATTAAAAATCCAAAAATTATAAAAAAAAATATAAAAACTTGCAAACTAGTTTATTTAAACCTGAATAATCAGAGAATGAAAGTGAAATGACCAGAATACCCCTATTAGGCCCTCAAATTGGCCAAAACCAAAATCAATCAACACAAATGGGCTTTTTAGCCCAAAAAGTCAAACTTGGACCAATTGATTTGGAAAAGCCCTATCTGACTAAATATTGATTCTAAACACAAAACTCTAAAGGCCCAAAAGCTGAAAGTGAGCTTATCACAGCTTAAAAAGCAAACAGCTTATCCTTATTGGGCTTTTTAGCCCATTAAGCAATAAGCTAATGCCATAAGCTCTAATTTGACACACAACCTTCTTTTGGGATGCTTAAGAGATCTGTAAAAAGAAATTTTGAAAAAGCACACTCAATAAGTCAGAAATAAGCAAAGTAATATTTCACTAAAAGACAAAATAGTCGTTTTTGAGAAATAAGGCACCTCAGGACTTGATTCAACTTGCAAAATGTCACAAATGAACTCAATAAGCCAAAACAATCAACAAAATTCCAATAAGCAAAACCAATAAGCCAGAATAAGCCAATAAGCACTTATGAAAAAGTCAATTAAGTTGGTTTTCTAGTCAAACCCTAAAGTCAACCCACCAAATGCTCCAGTATGAACAAATGGGTCAAATAATGAGCACCTATAACAAAATCCAAGTTGTTGCTGGTTAAAATAAGCTATTATAGCTTATTGATAAGCTGAAACCCAATTAACACTAGCAGTGGCAACTTTCAGTAGGAACTGGTTCCCATTGCTTTGACTATTTAACCAAGCTTTTTAGAGAGTTTGACTTGGATTCAATTGGAAACAAGGGCACCCTTGTGATCAGTGAATCACAAGGAGTCAATAGCAACAAGAAAATCCAAATTTGGTACACACAATAAGCCAGAATCAATCAAACAGTCACCAGATACACCACATACATGGAAAATAAGCAGTAATGCACAAATAAGCAGATTAAGCCTGAATAAGCCAACCAAACTCAGCAGGATGCATACACAAGCTATATAAACTATGAATAAGCACAAATAAACTTATATCAAACACTGAATCAAAGTAAATAACAAGATCAAAGCATAAACAGTTACTGATAAGAACATGAACAATATGCAGACAATTTTGCGATCTATTTGACACTAAATCCAATTTCAGGCACTTAAATCTCTTTCCCTGATGTAGTTAACCTAGATTTAACACTTGTTAACCCTAGTCTATGATTAGATCTAGGTGTCCTCAAAATCCTAGCCAATTTTACCAAGTAAACAAGATTTTATACCCTTTTTATGAATCAAGGTGTTTCAAACCACAAATATTGCAGCAATATGACCAAGTATACCAGACAAGAATGTACCAACAGATAGCAACTCAAAACTAACGCTCAAAACACCACAAATCCAATTCATGCAGTTGACCCAAACACCCCTTAAAAACCTGTTTTCACAATTTTTCAAAGGATTATCCAGTTTCAAACCACAAATCAAACTAACAACACCTCATAAACATCAAACAACTCCAAATGAACAATAATCAACCATCAAATCATAGATTCAACAACTATCATGCAATAATCACCAAAATCAGAAAAATAAGAGAGAAAATGAAAATGGAAGAAGGTGCAAACCTCCAAGACCTACATCCAGGCCCTGGATTGTTTGAGCTTAGGTACTAGCAGAACAAGTACCAGCTTCCAAGCTGCTAAGAAGAACAAACCAACAAGTGAGATCAAAATAAACAAGACTTTATGATTTTTGAAGCACAAGCTTTATCACTTAAAACCTTGCCTCAAAAACCTTCAAACAAGATTATGGAACTCAGAATCAGGCTATTCCAACACCAACTTTTAACAAAATATAAAAGAGATTTCAAAATTCAAAAAATCAACTTTTATTAAATTAAAAAGGAATTACAAAGATTAATAGCCTAAAACTGGAACAAAAGCTCTCTCACAGGTTGAGGAGTCTATTTACAGGCAAATGCCAAGGCTAGCACTATTCACAAACCCTAGAAGTGAAATTCCTATTCTATCCTTGAGCCTTCTAGATGTTTTCTTGGTGTGAGCTGTCCAAAGTGATCTTGGATGTTCATTTTAGCTTTGGAATGAAGCAAGGACTCTCAGCTGTTGATTTTGCCACGTTGGATGACTTGGAGGGCAAGTAGTCATGTGATTGGTTAAACGGGAATTGGGGGTGGGGTCCATAGTGAGTGGGATTAAGGGTTTTAAGGTTGGGATGTGTTTCTGCACATGTGAATCAAGTGTGTGCAAAGGTAATTGAAAATTACCCCATGTTTAAGTGGAGTAAATTCTGGGTGGTGAAAAAGGTAAACAGTGGTGCATTTGATCCGAATTGGGGGAGAAAAGGTGTTTGGCGCATTTTTGGGTTTGAAAGTTTCAAATTGGCCATTTCAGTCCTTGTTCTTTGGTGAAATAGGTATAAAACGTTTTTCAGCTATGAAACTTCATTTCCTTTGTAAATAACTTCCACAACTTGACAATTTTGGCACAAGACTTTTCCAAAAGGGTTATAAGGGTTGTTTTTGCCATTTTTGGATAATTCAAGGGCTGATTTTGGACATTGTTGATCTTCAAAGGTCTTCAATATAACTTTGGCTTCATGAGGGACCATAATTGGCATTTTAGAATTGTTGAGGGACTAAACTTGCCATTTCTTCAAAGTTGAAGGACCATTTGTGTAATTTTGACAAACTTAAGGGACCAAACTTGTAATTATGATTTCACAAGGGTTTTAAGTGTCATTTCTTCATTCATTGAGAATCAATCTTGCATGTCTTCAAGTCTTCAAGGGTATTTGTTGGATAAATCATGATCTAGGGCCCGGTTCTTTGTACGGCTTCGTTTCCCGTGTCCGTTTTTCCTTGTTTCTTGTGATCTTTTGTCTTTTTCACGATATCCATACCTAAAATACACAAGTAAACAAACACAAGCGTATATATGGTATTTTATGACATTTTTATGCATTTAAAGCCCGAAAAGAACGATGAGATCATGTATAAATGCCATCTCATCACATGAACTTAGACGTAGGGTATTATAACGTATGCTATTTGATAATAATCTTGTATTTGTTATAAGATTATTTTTCGGTTGCCTAACTAAAATCTTATGGTTCATCACACTATCTATACTTAAACCTATAAACTCACCGACCTTTGTGTTGACGTTTTAGCAATGTTTTTCTCAGGTGTCAAGGCGGAGGAGTGACGTGTTTGTGTCGTGGAGATAATAAAACTTATCATGACTATCCTTTGGAGACTTGATTTAAATGTTATGACATTTGGAAAACATTGATTTATGTTATCATGATGTACTAAACAATTCCTTGGAAAAAGTTTATTTTTATGTTTAAATGAATGAAAAATGACTTTTAATAGTCGTTCCTTATATCTATGTCTCTTGATTGTCATGATAGGCACATCCTCGTGTATTCACATACATTGATAATTTGAGGGTGTGAAAACCATCATCTTCAAATAAAGCCAAAAAGTTTACTAAAGATTTAGGTCTAGGTTACGAGAAAATCCACGCGTGCCCAAATGATTGTATGCTTTATTGGGATGATCGGTTGAATCAACAATCATGCCACATTTACAATGCTTCGCGATATAAAAGCGATGAAGTATATAAAGGTTCAAAATCACGTAAATCAAAGAAGCTGCCAAAAGTTTTACGCTATTTCCCTTTAATTCCGAGACTTAAGAGGTTGTACATGTCCGAGAAAATAGCAAAGGACATGAGGTGGCATGATGCGGGTAGAACAAAAGATGGAAAATTGAGGCACCCCGCAGATGGTCTTGCTTGGAGCGCGTTTTGGTTATTCAGTGTCACACATTGATTATTCCATATCTGAGACATTTATAACGTCTTTCTTTCTACATAAAGTTTCTGATTTCGTTCATTTGTTCCTAACTATATGTTTTTTATTTCGATATAGTTTTCTAGATTTTGAAGTCTAAAACAACGATTCAGAATCATAAAAGAAAACAGATTCAAATGAATCAACCAACATCACACAACACTCAGACACCTGTTCGACCTTATGTTCCTTATAACAACACCAATTACCCATCTCAAGCACCTGTTCGACCTTGTGTTCCTTATAACAACACCAATCACCCATTTCAAGAAACTGTTTAACCTTTTGTTCCTTATAACAACACCAATTACCCTTTTCAAGTAACTCTTCAACCTTTTGTTCCTTATAACAACACCAATCACCAGTTTCAAGAAATGGTTCAACCTTCTATTCCTTATAATAACACCAATCACCAATTTCTACCATCTATTCGACATTCTTTTCTTTATGAAATGCGCCAAAACTCTGTGTCCTCATCTTCTATTCCATCTTCAGTCGGACCTACTATGCACCATAACTCTTCTTCCTCGTCATCTTCTTCCTATTCACAATCAGCCCAATCCCGATCTACTGTCCATGAGCCAGCGTTACACCAATCTTCATCATAAAATTCACTTATGAATCATGAGCAAGATATATTGTCGGAGGTTCAGGTCAGTCTAGCTGATCAATATGAATAGAATCTATTATCAGAGGTTGAGATCATAGGTAATCAGAATATATTGTCGGAGCCAGCGTTACACCAATCTTCATCATAAAATTCACTTATGAATCATGAGCAAGATATATTGTCGGAGGTTCTGGTCAGTCTAGCTGATCAA